>CM069080.1:0-1258750 GCA_035578085.1 Solanum pinnatisectum | reverse complement strand
TGTTATTTTTTCACATCAAAATTCCAAGCCAAGTTAGCAAAATTAATAGCATTCAAAATTTAATTTTTTCAGTATTTGGTGCTTCAACTCAGGCCCTTGTAGGATGCTGAAATAAAGACGACGACGATAATGAGCTTTGAATGCTCGAATAATCCCAGCATCACATGGTTGAATCTTAGATGTTGTGTTAGGAGGTAAGAAAAACAACTCTACATTTCTTAGGCCTTTAACTATCTTTGGATGAGCATGGCAATTGTCTACTATTAACAACACCTTCCTGCCATTCATTCTCTTATCAAACCAGCCAACATATTCTTGGAAAAGCAAGCCAGTCATCCAAGCTTTTTTGTTGGATCTATACATGCAATTAAGATTGTTCATGTTCACATTTTTAAAGCATCTAGGATTTGCAAACTTACCAATAATCCATAATGGTATTTTGTCAGATCCATCACCATTGCAACAGAAAGCAAGAGTAATTCTCTCTTTGTCTTTTTTGCGACCTTCAAGCTGCTTAGTAGCAAGTGAATGATCAACTCCCAATTGGTAAAATAGTCCAATTTCATTCATATTATAAATATCCTTCAATTCAAACTGATCTAGTTTTGACCGCATGCTAGGCAATTCGTTTTCAATATTCTCCATGATAACTGAACCACTTTCACCAAAACGTCTGTAAGACTTGATTCCGTATCTTGACTTGAAACATTCTAACCAACCAGAAGAGAAGCTGAATTCTGGATTAGTTTCACCATACATTTTCAGGAAAAGATCTTTTGCTTTTCCTTGGATAATTTCCCCTGACATGTTCACTTTCTCTTGCATTTGAAGAAACCACTCGTACAAAACTTTCTCTAAATCAGGGTATTTTGCCGGTTTATGCCTTTTGGCATCGCTATTTTTCATCTCATTTGACAAATACTTTGCCGACCTTTTGAGAGTGTGCGATATTGTTGATTGACTAATAGTCAAATCAAACTTTTGTTTCACCCATGCTTGCAAATCTTTTTGGCTAATAGTTGAATTCTCTTTCTTATGCTCACATATTGCGTTTCTTATTTTATTGGTTAAAAATGATTTTTGTATGCCTTTCAAATGATGAGAAGACATTATACTTGGATTATGATTTTTAAACATCTAGCTTTTTCCTTTTATAGTTAACATAAAATCTCTTCATATTGTATATACATGAATACAATTATAAACATTAAACTTCACTAAATTCGTTTAGCTTTCCTAGATTTAAATAATAAATATGCAAAGACTACACTTTTTAGTTTCCTAGATTTAAACTTTTGAAATTCTTAATTCAAATATTTTTTTTTCTTTCTTATGGCACATACTGCAAAATACTCTCTAAAATAATAAATATTTATTTATCAATAAATAAATACTTTATGCATTTATCGATAAACTAATAATCTCGATAAATGAATATTTTTTTTCGGTCTCAAGCATATGCATTTATAGAGGTTTTACTGTATGTCTCTTTACTCTTTTTCACTTAAATATCAATTTTTTGTTTACATCAGAATTCACACTTATGACTTGCGCTAAATTTATATTTCATGAGTTGCGCTCTAACCACTAAATCAAAGTCTAGAAGGTTTTTTTAAACCGATACCATTTTACCCCACTCTTGGTGGTTTGTTTTCCTTTCTTTTTTCTTCTTTCTTTATACTAAATATGATTAGATGCTCCCAATTAATTACACACATATAATTAGTTTAGTGCAAACTAAGAGTCATTTGCCTCATATTGAGATGATGAAATCCATGAATAGAAAACTATTTTTAGTGTGTCCCATAAAACAAATTAAAATGATTATACGTAAGAGAATATTCTTATTGTAGCCATATATGCATGTCTTAGGCAAGTTATGTTCTTGAGTTTGAATACACTACATAAATCTACTTAATCACCATCACCACCAACAACAACAATAATTAAGTTTCGTGTAATCTCACACGTGGGGTCTGAAAAGGATCGAGTATGTGTTAACATTATCCTTATCTCGTGAAGATAGAGAGTTATTTCTGAAAGAACATCGACCAATATTGTTCCTTATGACTACCAATAGCTTTATTTGTCTTCTATTTATTCCCTTTTTTTATTTCCATATGGACTTTGGATGTTAATGTCAGCCTATCAAAAAATATCTCATAATCAACCAATTCTTGTCTGAAATTGGAGAACTGTTCTCTTATCAGTTTAGTCATATGTTCAATTATTATTATTATTGAAGTACTCCAATTGTATGATCAGGGACGGAGCTATAATATTAGCTGTAAATTTGGACGAACTTAAAAAAAATTATTTACTCTATATTTGTTTGAAAAAATCATTAAATATGTATAAATATCTAATTGTAAATCAAATAACAAAAATGAACGAACGATAATGTAATTTCAATAATAAATTTAGAATTCATGATCTTTAAATTTCGACTTTGCCTCTGTGTATGTTCACTTTGTTATTTTGTCAGACATCAACATTTTGGCAATGTAACTAGAAGAAAACATGCACTTGAAAAGGCCACTTGAGAAACAGTATTATATCATCATTTTTTGAAATTTTGTTAAAACCAATACATATTATTCTTATTTAAATATAGTGAAAGTTCATTTTCAATCGCTATAAATGTAGTGTCACTCACTTGAATATTGCATATTCATTTTTTCTTGGTTGTCCTAATTCATGACAATTCCACTTGGAGTCTTGCCAAACCATACATTTGCACTCAATTGCTTTTCTCCCTCCTTGACTCTCGAAATCATAATATGTTGATATAAGATGTAAATTCAGGTGATTAATATATTGGCATAATGGCAAATTTAATCATGAATTTATGAGTTCGGCATAATTCAGTGTTTTGAAATCGAACACTAAATATACGTGCAAAAAACAAATATATATCAATAAAATTATATATACATGTTAATCATATTCCATGTCATATGTTAAGGAAATGAATTTTTGTGTTAATTCAACCCTGAAAGCTAGAGTTTGAGCCTTATAGAGAAGATTTTCCAATTATATAAGGAGATAATAATTCATTTCCTCAATTAATGCGGGAACACTCAAGCACTCCTCGACTGTTTTAAAACTGGACATTTGGAGCACACAAAGTATAAAATGTAGCCCACTATAACCAAGAGTAGAGATAGATTTAGCTCTGATATCATATTAAGAAAACAAACATTATATCTAATTTAATCTATAGTTCATGAAGATTATCAAGACCAATATATATAAGGAAACAATAGTTCTTTTTTCACTGCTAGTATGACACATTGTAACAAAGCGATATAAAAAGTGGATTCATTCAACACAAAGATCTAGAGAATAATACACTCGTATAAGAATATATAAACTGGAAATACAATGATAAGAATATATTCATATATACAACATACATGTATATACATAGATATATTACCTACAAGGTTAAATGGGGGGGGGGGGGTTAGGGGGTAGGGGTAGGGGGGCATGGTTAGGTGGTGAGTGGATGATTTGGGTAATGAAGTACTATGAAAATTCTTGAAGTGTTTCCAATCATAAGAACTACTATATATTTGAAACTTTAAAAAAAGGTTATTTATATACTTGTCTTATTAAGGTTGTGGTTAAGGTTTATTTGCTAATTATTAATTAACTTTTGATCCACTTGTTGCTAATCTATGTCCACTACTTTATTAGAGATTATTTTTTCATTTATTATAGTTACTATATTATATTATTAATAAAACATAAGAAAATTGACTAGTAACATTTTTGTATCGAAAAAGTGATTCCAAATCTCATAGGTAGCAACTTGCAACCGCAAACTTGCATTTTCTTCAATTAATCATATAATTAGAGTCTATACCCCACCTAATTAATTTATTAATTAATTAAGATTACATTATTGTTGATTAATTTATTATTAGACGCCTCTTTGGTGCAATAGCAACTCCACAGTTTGGATAAGTACTAACAAGAGAAAAAAACAATAAATTAACCAAAGAATATATATTAAGGTTTCATGCAATTTTTAAAAGAGTTTAAATTTTATATACTGGTAATATATAATTATCGGGTTAATTTATAAATGATCACTTAATTAGTATCATTTTACAATAATAAAATTATTAAACAATTTTTAGTAACGATAAAATCACTTATTATATTTAAGTGGTATGAAAGTTACTAAACTATTTAAATATCATAAAAGTCATCACAAGGAACTAACATCGGCATTTAATATGATACTTAGACAAAGTTGAATGACGTTTTAATTATCAGAATATATATTATTATTATTTATGCAATATTTAAAGAAAATTTAGTGCGATTTCAGTGAATTTTTGTAATATTTAGATAAAATTAAGTGTTTTTCTTTTATAAAAAGTAATTAATTTAGTAATTGTGGTCAATAAAATAAAAGTTGATCTAATCCATGAAATTACCCTAATTTTAAGCACTTTGTGGTGAAGTTGATCTACAATAAAAGGTAACACTTCGTAACAAGTTTGATATATAATTTTAAAAAATAATTTATATATAACCAGTTAAATTGCAATATTAATAGTGTGAAATATATAGTTAAATCATCTGTATGCATGTAAATTAACAAAACGTATTAATTATCATCTTTCATTTCATTCACTAGTTGAGCATTTCCTCCTGTATAGAAGCTTTTCAAAGGATGCTTCATTTCTAGCTCTTTTTGTTCGATAGCGTTAATACCTAATTAATACTCCCTCCGTCTTATTTTAGTTGACCATCTTACTAAAAGTAGTTGCCGTTGTCCCCCTTACTAAATTAAGAAAAACATTAATTAAAATTTTTCTATGTTACCCTTCCAATTAATTCTTTTTGGAAGTGTTCAGTAAAATTTCCAAGATGTTTTTTAAGGGGTGAATTAGTAAAATTATATTCTTATTTATGATATCTTAATATGCGTGTAAAAAGGAAAATGATCTACTAATATGAGATGGAAGGAGTACCGTGATTAATGTTAAACGTGTACGACTGTGTGATTTAGAGTTAGGTTTTATTGTGTTCAATTCTTGTTACTGGTCTAATCCCTAGAATTAACAATTAACATCCATTATCAAACTTTCATTAATTAATTAATTTATTTTAAAAAAAGTACCACTTCAAGGGATCTTCTGTCTTTTTCCTGATTAAGAAAAGAAAAATTGTACATGCTAAAATTAGTGGCCAAGTATAGAATAAAATGGTTATTGAGAATTTGCTTTTCTTTGGTGAAAACGTGTAATTAATTAACATAGTAAGAAAGAAATAAAAAAAAAATATACTTGGTGATTTAGGATAATTCTAGACTTCCGTGAATTAGTTGAGAACTGGAGTCAATTTGATCGAAAAAGTAACTTTTTAAAAATCATCTCGTATTCAGAATTTACGATTTGATTAATTCAGATTTAAATTTATGATACAATAGAAATTAATTTAAATTTGGTACAAAATAAATTTATTTGATGATAAGATATGAGATTAAAGACAACTTTCACTATTAGAATCAAAGCTCTGATAATTGCAACATAAAAAAAAAAACAAATAATTTTCTAATCCAAATGCACCAAATTAAATTTTATAAGCTAAAGTTTTTGTGCAAATTATATCAAATCCATTGAAGTGATTGATGTTTACTGGATCATAGCATTACCAAAGTTGAACCAAAAACATTTTTTTAATTGATGTAATAAAAAGGAAACAAGACATTTGTTACCAATCATAATTCCACAAAAAAAAAAAAGGCGTTGATACAAAATTGTTAAAAGTTTATTCAAATATATTTTTTTCGTTTCAATTTATTTATCTATTTTTTATTTGACAACAAATTTTAAAAAATAAAAAAAATCTTAAATCTTATGATCTTAAACTAATTAAAGATATATAGAATGTACTAAAATATCTTATAATGTTATGGTATTAAACATGTCACGTGGAAAGTTAGAATTAATGAGTTGTCACTACTGAAAACATAGGCTTTTGCCATCGTGAATCAATGAGAAATTTTGTGTTGCAAAACATAATTTTCCCATTGAATCAGCTTTAAAAAAAAACGCATAATGGAAACAAATTCTCACTAAAATACTGAAAAGCTTCTTAATTTTTATGTGAAAAATTACTATTTTTTTCCACATCTAATCAAAATTAAATTACGTAGAAATAGCTATTAAACATTTGTTAGTGGGAAACTTCAATGAAAAATAATATTTTTTTTAGTAGTGCACCAAAAGAGAAAAGAAACATTCTTTTCTAAAGTAAGACAAATTAATTGAAATAGACCGAATATTATTTTTTAATATTAGTTATGATATCTGTTATGGGAGTAACCAGTTTGTCTCACGTTGATTAGTTTAGAACTAGTAGAACTTAATTGTGACGTTTTTATAACTAATTATTATTATATAATTAAGAAGATAAGTTCATGATAATATTTAACAGGCACTTTTAAATTTAAAGAATAATGCATTTAGTAGTGTATTTTTTCCTTTTTAATATAGATGTGTACTTTATAGTTGGGAAATCATGAAAAACGTACAGATATTTGAGTCAATTTGTTTATTTATTCTTCTTTTTAAAATAACAAAAAGATAAATATGAGAATTGAAAGTATTTTTCTATAGTAACAAATAGGTTTAAGGAACATGAGTCGTGGTGCATTCGTGGGAGTGCTTCATCCTTAATCAGATGTCTTGGGTTCGAGCCCTGGGTATGAAGAAAATCCTGCTAGGAGCGCCACCCCCGAGTGTGCCCTACAGAGCGCGATCTGGATTTAGTCGGAACTCCAATGCGGGCTCCGAACACCGAGTGGAAAACAAAAAGAAAGGAATAATGTATTTTTAAAAACGAGTTATATATATTTTTTAACATACATTTTTTTTTAATATATTACAACATGCCATTAACACCAAGTTTTAACCCCCATAGAGAAAAAAGAAGTGATATTGCACCCTAATTACAATATTCCTATTATTTGAGGAAGCACTTCCTACTAAGAATTTTTTTCATATTCAGGATCCTATGCAACACGAGTTCAAAATAATCGAGCTTTAATGCGGATATTGGACACCGGATGAAAAATAAGAAAAAAGAATTCCTATCACTAGAACACTTTAACCTAATTCAAAAAGATGTAATGGATGACAAAACATAGGAAAGAAAAAGAAGAGGACAACTTTGAAGGATAAAGGACAGAAAATGACAATACATATAGTACCCCTTCCTTCTTTAATATTCTTTTTCTAGCATTGAATTTATCAATTATTGCTTTTGTTTAGGAATCAATCAAACAATAAAGGAACAAAGAAATTAAAGAAAAAGAAGAAGAAGGATTTAGACTTTGAAGAGCAAAAGGATGACCAACTTGTTACAACTATGCAAGGAGGGAGAGTTAACGATGTACAAAAGCGGATTTAAGATTTAAATTTGATAAATTGTGTGGTGATTTAAGTTCATGATGATGCGTATTGTCCGCTTTGGGTTTAACATTGCACAAATTTGTATTTTAAGGTTATGTTATATATATCGAGCTTAAAGAATACCTATATCATGAAAATTTGAGTTATACCTCACTTTCCTCTCTCATTTTTGATGCAAAATTCGCATGTAAGTGAGTAATTTGAATCTAATACTGTTAATAAGAATTATATATTTATAGATATCCTTACTAAAATAGTTTAGAATTTCTGTTACACATCAAATATTTGATTATTGGAAATATTTTCGATGGACTTTCCGATAGAAACGAACGAAGAAAATTTCCATTTTTAGTAGTGATAGTAAATCTATCACGTATATCAAAAAATTCCACAACTCTTTTTTTTTCATCTAATATTCAATACTCATATTGAAAATTAACTAAATCTGAATTCACATAAAAATAACACTCCCTAACAGCTCATTATACGTCGCTTATGAATTTAAAACATATATACTTAAACAAATATGAATACCTTAGTCCTTATTAATTTATACAAATCTCAAATTTATAAATTTAAAATTCTGATTTCACCCGATAAATAAGTCCCATAGGAAATAAACCAGGTATATAGCTTTTGTTTGACCAACATGTGTCTCCACTTTCTCATATCCACTCAAATAACTTCAACAGATTTTTCTCTTTATAATTTTTATATTCTATCATCACAAAATGTCATAAATGAACTCTGATTGGCTAAAATAGGATAAGATCGTCATTATTTTTCTATATTCCAATAATCAACTTTATTTATTTTTTATATTTTAATAGTTAATCATGTCCTTGCAATTTCCATTCAATTTGTACTTGATATTCACTAATTATATATTGCAGTATTAAAATATTTATTATTTGTAGAGTTTGATTTGATTATTATAATTGGTGGTGTTTTATGCGTTTAGAATAATACCTTACTTTAATTCTATTCGTCCGTATGTTAACCTTGCTTACGTACTCTTAATCCACTTCTATTTGGATAATTAATTTATTAATTTGTTCTTAGAACACCTAACTAACTGTTGATAATGTTAATTAATTTATGACCAGACAACTATGTATAAATATTTTTTTTTCTAGATATCAATTATTAATGTTGGTCTTCGTGGTGGACAAGATGAGATAAGTGAGGTTGAAATGGTTCAGGTATGAACAAATGCATAGATGTTCTTGTAAGGAGGTGTGAGAAGTTAGCTATGGTGAGTCGTCTGAGGAGGTAGAGGTAACTTGAAGAAGTTATGAAAGAGATGATTTGACAAGACATCATGACATATACGCAATATGTCGAGGACATGATGACCATGCCTAGAAAAATATGGATAGTCGATGGTTCGATGGAAGGTTAGTAGGTAGAGCGTTTTCTAGTTTCAGTAATAATATTATTACTCTCCTATTATCTTTTTCTTTTATTATTATATGTTATTTCTTTTGTTTTAGTTGTCATATTATTCGTTGTTATTTTCTCTTCCATTTTTATTATGACTATTTTTCTCATGTATTTTTCGTTTCATACCTGATTTGATATGTTTTATTTGAGCTGGAGATCTGTAGGAAACAATCTCTCTATTTCATAAGATAGAATAAAATTGCATATACATTACTCCACGAATGAAATTATATTGAATGTGTCGTTATTATTGTTGTGTTATGTGCCAATAGTTTTGGTCACTTATCTTTTATTTTAAAAGTATAGATGACATCGCCAAATTGATAATGATATTTTGTTGATAAAAATATGCTACAATTGACACGAAAAAGCTATTTGCTTAATTAGAAGCAAAAAGGTCAAAAAAAAAAAATCTTCTTTTTTACTCACTAAATTCATGTCCAAAGCAAACCAAAACCTCTTTTGCAACTAATAAACAAATGTATGTAAAAAAACAAATTGGACAATGAAACAAAAGTTTTTCTTTTTTCCTTTTTATCCATCAATGCTTTTTCTTTAGTTTTGAGAAAGTTGTTCTTTGCTTTATGGTAACTGGTGACCTGATTTATGGTTATTAACATGTTATAATGTAACGGTCCAATTCGCTAATGATATCATCTGTTTCGGGGCTAGGTCTACATAGTTTTTAAAATGTCACTAGGGTATAAAACTTTTTTGTGTTTTGCAAATATAAGACTTCTTATTCTAAGTTGGGGCATCATATACCCCCCCTCTTATGAACACATCGAGCTCAACATCCTCGCTGAGGTTTGCCCCACCGCATGAGATTTGTCTAGACTCAGCAATTCGGATATCATTTGTAACGATCCAACCCTCTAATAAATGATAACCTAGGCCCGCATGACTTTAAAACGTGTTATTAGAATAAGAGTTGCTTACTTATATACTCAACATATTTACAAACGAGTGAGAGTTGCTAAGATGGTAAGCACCCTCTCTTCCAACGTAAATGTTAATAGAACTACTTTGATTAAAGAACAAGAGGCAAAAGTTATATCTTACAATATATTAGAATAGGAAGACTATATATAAGTAATTAAACCTAACCTAATAGGAATGCATTAACTAAACCTAACTTAAATAGAAAATAGGAAAAGCCCAAACATATGGGCTAACATCCCCCCTCAAACTCACAATGCAACAGCAATAAGCATTGAGAGTTTGTCACACAAAAATCGAAACCGAGACGCCGACTGTGCCTTCATAAAAAGATCAGCAATCTGCAAGGTCGACGGAACAAAAGGAAGCGATATGGTCCCGAGCTGTAAATGATGACGAGTGAAGTGACAATCAATCTCAATGTGCTTCGTCCGCTCATGAAAAACAAAATTCTTTGCAATTTGTATCGCACTTTTGTTATCACAATGCAGGGGAGTAGGCAAAGAAATGTGAACCCCCATATCTGCAAGAAGCCAACGTAACCAACAATCTCGCATGTAGTCACAGCCATAGCACGATACTCAGCCTCCGTGGAAGATCTAGAGACAACATCTTGTTTCTTGCTCTTCCATGAGATTAAAGAGTCTCCAAGAAACACACAAAAACCAGTGGTGGATTTACGATCATTGCGATCGCCATCCCAATCAGCATCACTGTAGGCTCGCAACTCGAGAGATGACGTCGAGGGAAACAAGAGACTCTGAAACTGAGTGCCACGAAGATATCTCAGAATCAATCTGACTCCCGATGAGCAGTAGGAAGCGATAACAAATTGGCTAACAACATGAACTGCATGAGCTATATCCGGGCGAGTAACAGTAAGATAAACCAAACTACCTACAACAGTCCGATAAAGACTCGGATCTGATAATGGAACACCATCACTAGGAGAGTACCGAGCATTGGTTTCAAGGGGAGTATCTACAGTTCTGTTGTCAAAAAGACGCGCCCGTTTAAACAAGTCAGATATATATTTAGTTTGAGAAAGAAGATACCCTTTCTTAGACTGAGCCACCTCAATACCCAAAAAATAACGTAGTAAGCCCAAGTCCTTCATGGCAAACCGATGAGCCAAATCACGCTTCAGTGACTCAATACCATCATAATCATCACCAGTAATAACCATATCATCTACATATAAGGACAGAAGAATTCTCCCTGCACTCGTATATCTAACAAACAATGCCGAATCATGATTACTCGGGACAAATCCAAGAGAAGTAATCACAGTGAAAAATTTCTCAAACCAAGCACGAGGGGCTTGCTTGAGACCATATAAAGCTTTTCGAAGCCGACAAACTTCACCCGGCTGGTGGTCAATACCTGGGGGAGGAGTCATATAAACTTCCTCATAGAGATCACCATTCAGAAATGCATTCTTGACGTCCATTTGAAATATCTTCCACTGTCGAACGGATGCAACAACAATTATAGTGCGAACAGTCGTCATCTTTGCCACCGGGGCAAAAGTCTCCTCATAGTCCATACCATATTTTTGTGAGTACCCTTTTGCCACAAGTCTGGCCTTGTATCCCTCAACAGACCCATCAGACTTTGTTTTTATCTTATACACCCATTGACAACCAATTGTATGTTTACCAGGTGGGAGGGTAATCAAATCCGTGTATGTTAATCGATAAAGCGATGAGTTCCTCGGCCATAGCGATACGCCAAGAGGATCGATCCACGACCTCTCGTCGACTCGAGTTGGATAAATGATGGATATTGGCAATAAAGGAAGCAAATGAAGCTGAGTATGTAGAGTAAGCGAAATCTGGTAGTTTGGTGGACTTAGAAGGACGAGTAGACCTCCTCAGAGGTGGTGGGTCTCGATATCAACGAGCGAAGGCGGACTCGAGCGCGGTGGTGAAGCACTATCATCAGTGGCATGGATGGCGAAACTGGAATCTCCATGTCAATGCCAAAAGGATTAATATGTTGAAGATCTGATTTCGTTACATCATGGGATTTAGCTGGAATCGAATAAAAAGGAATATGTTCCAAAAAGGTGACATGCCGTGAAACATATAATTTCTGACTTACAGGATCATAGCAACGATATCCTTTCATCGACACCATACCCCAAAAACACACATATAGCTGATTTTGGCCCCAGCTTATTTCGTTCAACATGAGGACGAAGAACAAAGCAAGTACATCCAAAAACTCGTAATGCAGAATAATTCGGTAGGTGACCATATAATTTCTCAAATGGAGACATCCCTGAAGTCAATGCAGTAGGAATATGATTAATCACATATACAGCAGTTAGGACTGCTTCTCCCCAAAAAATACTAGGAACCTCTGCAGATAAGAGTAAAGAGCGTGCTGTCTCAACAATATGTCGGTATTTTCTTTCTGCAACACCATTCTGCTCAAGAGTGTCGGTATAGGATGACTGGTGTATGGTGCCATCAGAGGCGAGTAACTGAGTGAAATCATTAGAGGTATATTCGCCCCCTAAGTCACACCTGAAGCACTTTATCACAGCCGAATGTTGTGTTTTAACAAGAGCTCTAAAGTTACTATAAATGCCAAAGAAATCAGATCTGCGTTTCATAAGATACACCCAGGTATAACGGGTAAAGTCATCTATAAACGAAACATAGTAGGTCGAGCCACCCTTAGTACAGATTGGAGATGGGCCCCACACATCAGAATGAATAATATCAAAAGGAGCAACAGAATAAGACACACTTTTATTAAACGGTAAAGCTGAGAATTTTGCCAGTTTACAACCACTACAATCAGAAATATCACAAGTGTTCAAATGACCCAAAGCACCAGTAGAGGCTAAAAAACGTAAACGTGACACTGACACATGTCCCAAACGGGAATGCCAAAGATAAAACTGAGAAGACAAATGACTCAAACGAAAAGACGACAAATCAATACTAGAAGCGTGCAAGCGAGAAGACACTTTGAGAATCTCGAGACATAGAGTTTCCCACCTACGGCGATCGATCACCACGAGTGTGTTGGTCTGTCTGCACAAAGCAGAATCGAGAAAGAACACCCAATTACCAGCTTTACACAATTGACTGACCGAAGCAAGATTCAAAGCAAGTTTAGGAACGTAATAAACATCAGAGAGAACAATGTTAGGAGTAGTAATAGAACCAACACCCTCGACTGTCATAGATGCAGCACTAGTGGACATAACAGTGGTGAAATAGAGAACAAAGAACCAAGCGATGACAAATAAGTTGACATATTATGAGGCGCGCGAATCCAAAATCCACAGAGGGCGGAATACGAGGACTAGAAGAAGGTGTACGAGAATAAGACATAGGCGACATGGCGTAGAATTAGAAGCCATAAAGCTATCGAATCGTTTGAAAACACAGGGATCAGCGAGAAGGTGGCATAGTGCTAACAGACTCGATATTCTGAGATGGTATAAGCGGTAGCAATGGCGTTGAGCGTGGAGGACGAGCGTGAAGGCGTGACCCATACATTTGTTGTCAGTTGAAATGTTTTGGCCTTGTTAAGTAAAAATGGACACCGAGCCTTCCAATGATTTTTACGTTTGCGAATGCACACTCATCAAATGCAACTTTAGGAGATTGTCGAGAGCGTGGTGGTCAGGCGATCGGTTGAAGCAAAGAACACAGCAGAGTATTAGTTGTTTTAGACCGCTTTATCCATTTGAGACTTGATACGGGTCTCTTACCGCAATCGATTCATGAACAGCGGAATCAAGCGTGGGGAGAGGAGATCGATGAAGGATTGTTCCACGATCCTTCAAAATCGTAACGTAATGCCATCAAAAATTGAACCAAACGGCTGTTTTTCCTCCTAGCGATGTATGGCTCAAAACTTTTAACTCTGCAAATTCGGTAGAGCGATTGATCCCACAATCGACATTGCAAAGATAGAAATCTTGAATACTCATAGCATTACGTTGAAGAGCACGAATATCATACTCCAGTGATGCTGTTTAGCAAAATTAGATCGAGTATCTGATCTCTCCAAATGGTCCCAAACTTTCTTTCTTTGTGTCATATTTAGCCATTGCATACCAATTGATTGATTCTGAAATTGTTGATCCAAGTGATAACCTTGGAGTTAGCAGTTTCCCATGAGTCTACCAACAATGCAAAATCCGCAGCCGTATCATCTTTGGGTTTACTTTTAACCCCAGTGACATAACCCCACATATTCTTCCCACGAAGAAAATTCTTCATGACATAACTCCAATATGCATAATTTTTACCATCTAATTGAGCATTAATGGACTGGAGAGAATCATTTTTTCCAGTCATATTGTCAAAAAAAAGAAGCAAACACCAATCGAAATACCTTGGGTCGAACCGATCCAAACAAACAGCCGCAGTACCAATCGAAAAAACAAAAAAATCACCGCGAACTCACCAAAATCCAAACAAACAGCCGCAGCACCAATCGAAAAAACAAAAAAAATCACCGCGAACTCACCAAAATCTAAACAAACAGCAGCAGCAAATCAAAAAAAAAAAACCGCTACCAGGTCTTCAATCAACAAATCAAGGAGCATGGATCGATTTAGCTCTTGATACCATGTTAATAGAACTACTTTGATTAAAGAACAAGAGGCAAAAGTTATATCTTACAATATATTAGAATAGGAAGACTATATATAAGTAACTAAACCTAACCTAATAGGAATGCATTAACTAAACCTAACTTAAATAGAAAATAGGAAAAGCCCAAACATATGGGCTAACAGTAAATATTATGAGTGCGAATCACCAAAGAACAAAAGGTGGAAGCTCCTACAAATTTAAAAAAAAAAAAAACATATTTCCTGTTTGCCACAAATTCTAACATAGTTCTTATATAAATAGAGATAAACATACTCATATTTTAATTAATTAAATGTTAAATGTGTATATAAATTCATAAATCAGAAGGACAAGAAATAAGAATTTGTCAATAACTGAGGGAGTAAAAATACTATTATCCCTGACTTGAATCCTGATGTATTTATCACTAACACCAAGACAAATGTTCATGGAATTATTCTTAATCAATGCACATTAATGGTAATTAGTTGCTTGTTTTCGTTAATTAATTGGTTGATTAAACTTTTCAACATCATCATATTTATCTGAAAACAATTGGACCTCATGTTTTTATAGCTAATGATCTCACTTATAATAATATTGTTGAAACTTAGTATATCTTAAAGACTGATTAATTAGAGAGGACTCTTAATCATTATATTTTTTTATACACATACTTTTTAAATTACAATTTAACCCCTGAAATGTTACCAACATGAATTGTGGTGAGATGGTTCGAAATTCCTCTATCGTAATCAGAGGTCAAAAAACTCATGTTGAGAGTGTCACGCCGATATGTGAATCCTGCAATATATGCACAAATTAAGATTCAATAAAATTTAATATGATATCGAACCTCCATTGAAAAATCTCGAAAAAAAAACCTTTGAATTCTTTATTGTTAGTGCTTTATATACACTTACCTTCATCTTTGATATCTTTGAATGACCTAACACCAAACTTAATAAAGTCAGCACAAAGTACATGTCAATCAAAGCTTTAATTAATGCCTCCATTAGTAACTTACAATTTGTCAATAATTTATAGAAGATGCTAGAATGGTTTTTGTTCAATTTACTCTAAAAAAAAATATGGTGCAATTCATGGAAAACACGTAGAAAGTTTTTTTTTCCTATCTTGGTGTTCGATATATATTGAGATATAATTAAATTCATATTCATTTTGAAAAATCTCATATTACAAAGGGGAGGGGGGCGTTAAACCAATCCTAAGGGTAACTCAGTATCTAATAAGGCTCAAATATCAAATTTATAAATGCGCAATTATCACTTCACATCGCTGGTACATAAAAAGTTTTGGAAACACACTTTATAATCTCCAACAACCCATAGCATAATTTTCTTCCTCATATTTTTTACATGTTCCCCACTTCTATTTATGCATTTCTCCACTAATATAATGTCTAATTTATTTGTTATTGTGGCCATGTGGGTGGTGAGGTAGGTTAAATACACACCAATCGAGGTAAATATAAGTACACAAACAAAAATGGATTCAGAAGTTAAAGTTTTTGAATTTTTATATCAATTGTACATAAATATATAATAATCATTATTGGATTTGTAATAAATATTTTAATACTAAAACAGAGTTTAAGCAAAACTACTGAATTTTTGTGAATCATAAGCAAAGCTCTGAATCTGCCACTGTTAAGAAGGTGTAAAAGCTTGTAAAAAATATTGATAAATTTTTTATTTAATATATAGACAAAGTTTAGATAAAAGCTATCAAATTTTCGTAAATCCATACGCAAAGCTCTGAATATCCACCACGGTTAAGAAGGTATATAAGACAGTGAAAAATATGTATGTGCACTCTAATATTCACATCAAATTAATTATATTAACTTATGATGATTAAATGATTCTACTTGATAAGTATATATATATATATATATATTACTAAAGTAAAAAATAACATGTCCCACTTTTAATTTCCACTGTTCTTTTCCCGCCTTGCAATATCAAATATAGTAATTGTGACTCTATTTGCTATTTGGATGTACTTGGTGATGGTTGTTGCATGCAACTTCTTCCCTCACAAATCAATTGCCCTACTTGTTTATTTAATCAGACGCGGATTCAAGATTTGAAAACTATGAAAGTCAAAAATACATTAGTCAAATTTCGTGGAAAATTTTGTAGAATTATGTACTAATAATAAATATAAATAAGATGATATTGACTTGACAAAGTTGACCGCGTAGTTTGAACGTAATGAGCACCGCTATACACATATATGCATAATTTTTTGACTTGAGCAGAAAATTCTTTAAAAATATCTTTTCTAGACTTCACTCGTAAAATTATATTGAGGGTATATTGTTGTTATTGTTAAAAGTCCTTTCAAGAACTTGACATTTTTTTTGTACATTTAATCGTACCATATTGTGTGTTTTAATTTGTCTCCACTTTCTCATCCCACTAAACCAACTCCAACAAATGCTTTTAGATTATTATTTTTTCAATTAGGTTGGTAGTTTTCATCACCTCATTGTTTACTAATTATAGACTATCTCCTCTTTTTTTTTTCCTTCTCTCAGTGTTCGATATTCGTAGTTGACACTAAAAGCACTTCCAACTTTGTCTATATATTAAATAAATCGTCACAACTTACGATCACTTCAATCATCACAAATAAATAGTCAAACATTCGTCACACAACTTACGATTCGAGTCAATACGCGTGATGCTTGTCATCCTTAAGTATAGGTTTTGATTTTGAGTCCCGAGTGAAATTCTCTTAAAGAGTATTTTTCTTATAAATAACCTTATACATGCGAATTTCAAATCAATCAGGCTCCACATTGTAGATACTAGATGAAATTAAAGGAAAAAAACATGTAATTAACAAGTGAGATGTTCTCCAAGAAAAATAAAATAAAATGCTACAAATCACATGTTAGTTCATCATGAGAGATTAAAAATGGGAAACCTATGGCCCAATACCTTTGCTAATCTGCTTAATAAAATGTATACTCATTATGTATATAGGTAGTGTATATTATATACAATATATAAAATCGAAGTGTATATTTTGACCATATTAGTAAACTAGACGGCTATATATTTACGTAAATTTTCCATCAAAAATATGATTTTAAGTTTTCTTGTGAACTTTTAATTTTTTATTTGTTGAATAAGAGAGATGAGCTAGGGAGGGAGGGAGTCAGAGTCTAAGCAGAAGCTATTGGGCTCGTCTGAAAAGTCATGTTTCATTGTAGCTCTGCCCTTGTGAATAGGTCAATTATACGATGACTAGAAAGTAGAAACAAAACACTAAGGTTTATCCGTGTTGGTGTATGTAAAAGTCTTCATAATAAAACTAGAATCACATACTTTACATGATAACAACAAAAACAACTTTAGTACGTACAATTAAATAAGTTTGAAGGAACACCTCAGTAGGAAAAAATAATCTATTTTTTTAATTATTAAAAATTAGGGGTGGCAATTGGGTGCGTTAGGTCAAATTTGGACGGGTCATAATGAGTTAAGACAACAATCGTATCAAGAGTCAACCCAACTCAAATTTGCTTGGGTCAAAATGGGTTAAGTAATGGATTACACAACGGGTCAAGACCCAATCAAACCCGATTTTAACTAAGCTTAATTTGTTTTACTTGGTCTTTTAAAATATTTTAGTACTTAATAAAATTTTACTTTTTTTTTCTTTATATGGCTATATATAACATGTCAAAAAAAAAAAATTTAAAATATTTTGACAAAATTTCTCATAAGTCAATTTAGATTACCTATCAACCCAACTTTTAATGGGTTGAGCTCATAAATAGGCGGGTCAATTACCCACCCAAACTTAAACTGGTTAAGCGGGTTAAACGGATTGGGTTTGATTTTGCCACCCCTATTCAAGACGAAATTCACATCATCTCCAATCTGTCACTAAATTACTTATAGCTAACATAGTTTTATTATGATAATCCGTCTGTAAGATGGGTTATCAACGAACTATTTTGCTTGGCTACAAATTTTGTCTAATCATCGACTCTTTGTAGAAGTGAATTACCATAAAACATCTAAGAACTAATTTTAGATCTACATTGCACTACATGTGCCACACTTTTTAATGAATCCTTTGTACCGAACAAATTCTATACATATATCATCTAAGAACTAATTTTAGATCTACATTGCACTACATGTGCCACACTTTTTAATGAAAATGTTTTCCTTTGTACCGAACAAATTCTATACATATATCATCTAAGTTGTTCAAACTCTTCAAAAATATAGCCAACTCGTATCGGATCCTTCAAAAATATACGGATCCGACACACACCTGTCAACATTGTTAAAGAGTCTGAACAACTACTA
This sequence comes from Solanum pinnatisectum, assembly GCA_035578085.1. Taxonomy (NCBI): domain Eukaryota; kingdom Viridiplantae; phylum Streptophyta; class Magnoliopsida; order Solanales; family Solanaceae; genus Solanum; species Solanum pinnatisectum. The sequence goes on along the minus strand of CM069080.1, from coordinate 1,239,976 downwards.
TTTCATTCCCCTCCCCTCCCCTCCCCTCCCCTACCCATCTAGGCTAGCTCGGCCCGAACAAGGCCCAAAAGCCCCATGCCTTTCTTGATCGGACCAACCCATATTGAAAAAGTCCAAATGCTAACATGAAATAGTACTAATAAGCAAAAGGAATAGCCTAAGAAAAAGCAACAACAGCAGCAGGGAAGAGGCATAGAAATCCAATAAACCACATAGATATAACATTTGCAGGAAGGAACATCCCCATGGCTATGATCATCGCGCAAGCAGTTGCTACGCCGCCTGTTTTCCCAGCAACGACAGACGCAGCAGCCACCCGTTTAGTTTTCTTGTTCTTCTTACTCAACCACATCCCGAGAAAACTGGCAATAAATCCAACAGCATTAGCTGTCACCATAAAATTTAGTCCTCGAAGAGACCTCGAGGACGATGTGGTGGCAGTAGTTGTTGATACATAAGCCATTAGGGAAACAGCTGCCTGCCCTGTTATTCCAAGTGTGATTTCCATCAATCTCGTTGAGAATTCTCTCGACGAGTGAGAAATCACAATCTTATTAGTTGTTGGCAATGTATTTGTGAAATTCATCGCAATTGTCTCCTCATCGATCAATATTCGTATCTCTTCAACAACATTGTTCATACGATGATTATTCGTAGTTCCATCTTGTAGAACATTAATTCTCTGTTCAGAGACTTCATAAATCGGATTATTCTTAACACTGAACGAATGATTTTGAAAAATATCACCTTCAAAAGATGGACTTTCGAGTGTTGACATGATTAAATTTGATGAAAAATAATGAATTTGTTTTTATTATTGAAAAATTCTCAATAATTCATGGGGGTATATATGGTCGAGGAAGCTGGAAGCACATGAACAATTGTCTTCTACGTGTGTAGCTTCTTGGATTTTACTGTAAATTTCTCAAAAGTCATACTCTACTGTGCTTGGTTTCCTCTTCTTTTTTTTGGTTTCACGCTGGGAAATCTCCGGTAAAACACTCCGTAATAAAGACGATTTTGTACCTAAAGAGACTCGAACCTGAGACCTCTTGGTTGAGGATGAAAGAGTCCACACCAAAGAGTATTTTTTGACCCATTAAATAACAATAAAGATATTTTTAAAGGAACCAAACTATTAATCACACCAAAGAAATTTCCAGCACCAAACTATTAACTAAGAACATTTAGGAAAACTACACAAATTGAACCTATAAGGCAAAGTATTTACTCAAATTGGACCCAACTCAATATATTTATTCTGATTGGACCCACAATTCAAACTATTTATTCGACGGTCCCCTTGTTATATTCACTGATACTATCCGAGTATATATATATATATATATATGATATTTATATACTCTGATAGTATCAAGCAGTAATTCAATAGTTTTTTCACTGAAACACAGTCTCTTCCTTCTTATATACTTTGATGATATCAAGGAGTAACTGAATAATGTTTTCATTGGAGCACTGCTTCTTCCTCTAGTAATTAAAAATAGAGGGGTGTGAAAGTAAGGTAGCCGCTCGTAAATTGTTGAGAATATAATCAAATAATAAAAGTGTGGTCTCTCTAACCCCTTAAGCTTTTAAATAAGATGGTCACACACTTCAACATAAATAGTTTCCTTTTTTGGCTACATGTATTCTTTTCCAAGGAAATTTCTTTGCAATTGTCCATAAATTCAGCCAAAATTTCTGAATCGAATTTGTAAATTCCTCCCATTTTCTCTGCAATTGCCCAGAAATTAATTCTTCCACATAAATTTTTTCTTTTCTTCCTTCCTAAGTTTTCTCCCCAATTATCCATAAATTCAACCAAAATATCTTCTTAGGCCCAGCTATTAATGCTTTTCTTCTTTCCTTGCAATTGCCCAGAAATCAACTCACATTCCTCTGTGTGAACTCAATTAATTTTCGGCGCTACTTATATATAATTTGAGTTACGATAAGATTTCATATCAGTTTACATTCAACTATGAAACCACAAGATGATGTAATTATGTTATGGCTGTCGTCAGTCGATGAAGATCAACTAACGACAGCAAAAATTGTTACAATCACTTCTGGTTTAGCAACACTCATGCCTTTTCTTCCTTACGAATACATAGGACAAGATCGATTTCCTGTATTTATTCAGACAGGAAATCGATCTTTTTTCCATGTATTCGTAGTTTTTCTTATGATATCTTTTGCTACTTCTTTCAGTGCATTGTACTTGATTAGGAAATACCCAAACGCAGCTAGGTTCTGCAAAAACTTCTCCATCACTAGCTTGGTTTCCGCAATGGCTTTTGCAACATTTTGTTTTTTCTAGATTCGAAATTTGTTATTTGTACGTGATTTAAGTTGAAGTTACTGAATTTCTATGAAGTTTTAGTAGCTTGTTTTCTTCTTGATTGTAATAATAATAATACTATTAATATTTGTATTTTTCTTAAGTTGTTAGTTTAATGTAAAATTGTTGTACATGTGTTAAAACATTACCCTAAGTATATGGTTAGCTCCTTAACTTCTTAATAACGACAATGGATTAACCTGTAAATTCATAGGATTCTTGGCCTTTATAGTCCGCTTGATGAAAGGACGAATTTGTTGCCAGTTTTTATATCCGGGGTATGGTTAAAGATGAAGTTGTTAAGAGCACAGGTTAAGAAGAAGAGATGAACTGGGTAAAATAAAAAACAAAAACAAAATAAAAAACAAAAACAAAAATAAAAAATAAAAAATAAAATAAAACATGGAGAAAATAGGGAATGAAGTCATAAATTAGCATGATTTAACTAAATGAGAGAGGAAGTACTGAGTAGGATTTACAATATATTTGAAACCAACTCTTTAAATATATACTCTACAATATATATATATTATATTTGTTGTTATTATATTACTATATTAATATATTGGTCATAAGTCATAAGATAAGGTAGACAAATATTACTATATTACTATATTAAGTATTATATATTTTAAGTATTTAGTAGTAGTATAATTATATACTGTGTTTACTGTAATATCTAAAGTGTTTTATATATATAGTTTTTGCGGTATTTACTGTTTTTATTTGTTAACGATATTGATCAATTAATGGGACTTGGCCGGAAAGTGTTCTTGCTTTGTATCATTGGCTCGGATAATCCTGTTTTTATGATGTTTTAGTCACTTTTTAATGGCTCTTTAATTATGTGCAAGGAATAATTGCACTATTGAGTAATGGGAAGCAGGCTAGTTCCTGAAAATGCTCTGCTCATAAGTTCCTTTGCCGTTGGAGTTTGTTATTATGAGCATTATGAAGTGAAAGAGAAAAAATTGTAGAGATTTGAAGATGTAAAGATTGAGGCAAAGTCTATATTTATACATTGAAGTATTACTTTCATTCATATTTGTTTTATATTTTTCCTATTGTGTAGCAATAATTAACTTTTTATTGCAATAGAATTTTATAATTGTGAAATTTATAATTTTGTGTTACTTAAGTTGTATGCAGCTATTTCTGATTACAATATAACTATATAAAAGTGAGAAAAAACATATGTAATGCGATATAAATTCAATAACATTATTTATGACTGTGTGAAGCACAGATACATTTACTAATATTGGCATAATAAATCTAAATAGCTTTAACAAAGTAATTAAGAAGAATCTTCTAAAGTTATTACTTTGCGATCAAAGTTAATGCTTTCTTGATCTATCACATGACATCCAGCTGAACCAAAATGAACACAACATTTACACATGCCCTTAAAACATGTTAGATATCCAACTTCGCATAAATCGGAACAATCCTTAATCGAAGAACATTGTTGTCCCATCACAACATCTGAGGATCGAAAAAAAAATTGTAATTGTTGGTTAATTCATGAGAAATTAAAAATTATTGTATGATTAAGACAGATCTAGAGTTAGTATGTTCTAAATTGATGGGTTATAATTTAACAATTATAATAAAATGTTATGATAAATTATTTAATATAAAAAAATCGAGTAACGTCATAAAAAAAATAAAGAAAGACTAACCAGATGAAAAGATTAAAGAAGTGACTAGCAAAAACACAATCAACAAAGCCTTCTCCATATTAATTACTTAACTTTATTAAGCAAAGTAGCAGTATATTTTTACTCTCAAGCGTTTCTTACTGTGACAATATATATAGGACCATGTTCATTAAATTCATGACATCTTTCTAGTAAATAGATTATATTGATATGATTATGAGCCCGTTTGGGTTGACTTGAAAAAAAATAGCTTTATAGTCAAAAATAAAAAATCAAATTGAAATGACTTTTAAGTCAAACCTATTTTTGGTTTTTGACTTATTTTAAGTCATTTTTTACCTTGTCAAACACTTTCTAACTTATTTTAAGTTATTTTTTATATTTGTCAAATACTTTCAAAAGTCAAAAACTGATTTAAAAGTAGGTTTGACCAACTTTTAAGTCAATTCAAACATCCTCTATATTCATTTATGAATTTTGTTTTTATTTTTTTAATCTTAAATTTGTTTTCTTCTTTTTTTATATGTAATGTTGTAATTATGATTGATTTGACTTATTTAAGTTGGAAAGAATCTCTCACTCCACCTTCCTCTTATTTGTCTGTTTGTCACGCTTTAAATGATCGTGAATAACATTCACACTAATTCTCTAATGGAAGAATTATTAAAGCTCAACCAACAATTAACAATTATAAAATTCAATTAAATCTTTATAAATAAACAATGCTCTAATTAATTCTCAAGAATTGAAAGTCATTATACTAAATTTCTAACTAAATCAATTCTACTTAATAAACCAACTAGCAACCGAACATAAGATAGAATGTCCTAGAGTAATCATAGCTAGATATGAGAAATCACGTATTTTCATGTTTTTTTATAAATAGATATTTGTGATTAATCACAAATTTTAGATACACATAATTTTATAAAAATTACTAGTTAATAATAGTAGTAACTAGTTACTTTTTAATATAATCATTTCACATGATACATACAATCTCTTCATGTCGAACATAAGTCTCTTTTATTTGCTTTAAATAATGAGTCTTTTAATAAAACAAATACAAACTTATGGGTCAAGTCTTATTTTAAAAAACAAATACCAAATCGCATGTTCAAACACCTCCGGAGGTTGGTTTTGCACATAAATAAATTAATTTTTTAAAAAAACATAATCTAACCTCCAGAGGTTGGTTTACATATTATCAGTTTTTAGCGCTAAAAAATTGACCTCCAGAGGTCGGTTTGTTTTATATTTTTTCCTTTTGTGTAATAATTAATTTATTGTTTTTTTTGATAGAATTTCATTTACAAATCTTTAAAATTATATTTATTTTTGTGTTACTTGGATTGTAATGAAACTATTTATGCTTAGAGTTATAATTATATTAAAGTAAGAAAATGCATATGTAATGAAGTATAAATTCATAATGTTATTTTATATGACCGTGCAAAGCGCGGTTACATTTACTAGTACAAAAGTAAAGGTATTACAAATCTAAATAGCTTTAACAAAGTAATTAAGAAATATTTTCCAAAGTTATTACTTTGCGACCAAAGTCAATGCTTTCTTGATTTGTAAGATTGCATATTGCAGGAAAACCAATACAACAACCACACACGCCCTTAACACATGATGGATATCCTTTTTTGCATGGCCCGTGACAATCCGAATATACAGAACACGGTTGTCCCATCACAACATCTGAGGATTGAAAAAAAAAATTAGCACCTTGCACAAAATCATAATTATTGGTTAACCATTTAAATTTAGTCCAACTCGTTCATTCAACATTGTTGACAAAATCTCATTTTGAATAAACCTTGTCATTATACAATCAAATCTCTTTATAATAACATCGTATTCTTTGACTTCTCTAATAAAAATATTATTCATAAAACGTATAACATAACAGAACATAAAAAATCAAACAAGTGACTAGCAAAACAATTGACTAACGTTCATAAAGAAAATAAAGAAACAAAGAGAGACTAACCACATGAAAAGATCAAACAAGTGACTAGCAAAAACACACTCAATGTTGCCTTCTCCATATTAACTACTTAATTTTGTTAGGTAAAGTAGTATTTTTTATTTTTTTTTTAATTATTTTTACTTTGAAGTGTTTCTTATGACAATATATATAGGACCATGTTCATTAAGTTTCTTCCATCTTTCTAGTAAATAGATAATATTGATAAGTTTATAGTAATTGTGAAGTTTGTTTTTATCTTGAATTTGTTTTCCTCTTTTTTATATGTAATGTTGTAATTACGATTGATTTGACTTGTTTAAGTTAGGAAGAAAAAAGTAGTACTATAATTAAATTACATTAATTAACAATTTAAAATATTTCAAAAAAAATATATTAACTATTTAGTTGACTCTCAAAATATTACATGTACTATAAATTGGGACAAATATAGTAGCATATATTTTTATGTTTATATATAAATGAGAATGTGAACGGGTTAGGGTAAGTCGGTGAATGTTAATAATTTAAAATATTTAATAATATATTAAAAAATTGATTGACTCTCAAAAAAAAATATCATACCACATAAATTGAGATAGAGAGAATTAACATATATTATTTAAAAAATCACGTAATTAGTAAAACATTTAAAAATCATATTAAAATTTGGTTGACTCTCTTAATTATATTTGTGCCACATAAATTGAAACATATAGAGTATAAATATTGAGTTTGTGCTTGCACATGCAGTATATTTATAGGCTAACATTTAATAATGCAAAATCCGAGAAAGCAAATTGAAAGTCACCTAACTGCCTTTGGAAGTCATTTCGCCAAATATTTATAGGCAAACACGTGAAAAATTAAGAAAAACGTCTAATTCATATAAATTAGCTCTTAAATACTCAAAAATACATCGGATCATGACGAAGTTATACTTACTAATCTCTCAAAGGGTTACGTAAATATTTTTTAAAAAATTGTCCGTAAGCCATTTCACCAACTGTTCATGGTCTTTACACAAGGAAAATTTTAAAAAAATCGCATAATTCCTATAAAATGGTTCCTAAATGCCTAAAAATACCTCTGCATCATGGTGGGGCTATATGTACTGCTACCCCAACTCCTTACGGAGTGTTTCATAAATTTTTTTGTAAATTTCACCAAATATTCATGGGTTAACACACATGAATAATTGAAAAAATCGCGTAATTCCTATAGAAAAGGCTCTTAAATTTCCTAAAATGTTTAAGATCACGGTGAGGCTACAAATAGTGCTCCCGAAAATTCTTACGGAGGGTCTTGTAAAGTTTTTCCAAAAAATCGATTGAAAGTCAATTCACCAAATATTCATGGAGTAACGTACTACTCCCCAACTGACTCCTAAATGCCCAAAAATGTTCGGATTATAGTGAGGCTATACCTACTACTCTCCCAACTCCTTACGCAGGGTCGCATAAAGTTTTTTCAGAAAAATCATCCGGAAGCTATTTCACCAGATATTCGTGGGCTAACACACCCATAAAATTGAAAAAATCGTCTAATTCCTATAAAATGACTTCTAAATGCCCAAAAATGTCTTGGGTCATGGTGAGACTATGAATACTTCTCCCCCAACTCCTTATAGAGGATCTCGTAAATATTTTTAAAAAAATCGCCCGAAAGCCATTTCACCAAATATTCATGGACTAACACACAAAAGATTGAAAAATCATTTAATTCTTATAAAATGGCTTCTAAATGCCCAAAAATGCCTCGGATCATGGTGAAACTATACGTATGTCTCTCGAACTCCTTACGAAAACTCTTGTAAAGTTTTTTCAAAAAATCGCTTGAAATCCATTTCACCAAATATTCGTAGGCGCCTGTCCAAAAATGCCTCGGACCTTGGTCAGGCTATACGTAGGGTTCCCCCAAATTCATACGAAGGATCTTGTAAGAAATATTTCAAAGTTCTCTCAGAAGTCATTTATACAAATATTCATGGGCTAACACAAGCGAAATATTGAAAAAATTGCATAATTCCTATAAAAGGATGGTCCAGCTATACATATTGCTCCCCAACCCCTTAAAGAGGGTCTCGTAAAGTTCTTTAAAAAAAATCACCCAAAATTCATTTCATCAAATATTCATTGACTAACACACACGAAAAATTGAAAAAAATCGTCTAATTCCTATAAAGTGGCTCCTAACTGCCAAAAAATGCCTCGGTTCATGGTGAAGCTATACGTACTACTCCCCCAACTCCTTATGGAGGGTCTTGTAAAGTTTTCTAAAAAAAAACTCTTGAAAGTCATTTCACCAAATATTCATGGGCTTTCTATACACGAAGAATTGAAAAAAATCCTATAAATTGGCTACTAAATATCCAAAAATTGTCTCGAATCATGGTGATGCTATACATTCTGCTCTCCAACTCCTTACGGATGGGGTCGTAAAGTTTATTCAAAAATATCACCCAAAATTCATTTCATCAAATATTCACTGGCTAACACACGAAAAATTAAAAAAAAATTGTCTAATTCATATAAAATGACTCGTAAATGCCCAAAAATGTTACAGTGCACGGTGCGGCTATTCATATTGTTCCCAAACTCCTTAAGGAGAGTCTCATAAAGTTTTTTCAAAAAAATTGTCCGACAGCCATTTCACAAAATATTTATGAGCTAATATACACAAAAAATTTGGAAAAATCGCCTAATTCCTATAAAATGGCTCCAAAATTCCCAAAAATTCCTCGAATCATGGTGAGGCTATATGTACTGCTCCCAAACTCCTTTTTTTTTAGATTAAATCGGGCAAGGCTCATTTATTCATAAGAATAAAGAGAGACTATACGTACTGCTCCACCAACTCCTTACAAAGGGTCTCGTAAAGTATTTTTTTTTAAAAAATCACTTGGAGCTTGGGCTTGAAAGCCATTTCACCAAATATTTATGGAATAACACACCAAAAATTGAAAAAATCGTCTAGTTCCTATAATATGGCTAAGATTATACGTACTGCTCCCCTAACTCCTAATAAGTACGTACCAAATTCAAGGAAGACTACACTAATTAAATAATATATTTATTACATATTAAAGAATTTAATTCACATAGTGTTGTAATAGTAGCCACCTTGTACTAAGGCCGAACCCCTTTCGGCGGAAAATTATATTATTTATACATGGTTGAAATAATTTCTTATGTATATAAAGTAAATGTCGAACCCACTTCGGCTACTTCGTGTCTATTTTTACAGATTTTGAACCACCTTATTGAAAATTCTGGCTCCACCACGGATAATATATAATTGCTTGTTTGATGAAAACGTATTTTTAAAGCTAATTAATAACAATTATAAAATAATAACAATCTTTATTAATATCCAATAATTATAGCATTGGATTTACATATAACAAAGTTCTAAATAGCTTTAATAACTAATTAGAAGAATCTTGTAAGGTCATAATATTTGACCTAGGTTAATGATTTCTTGATCACCTTGACATGTTGGACCAACACAACAAATACACACACCATTGACACATTGTCGCACTCCAATCCTACATATAGATGGACACTCTGATGCCAAAGTACATGCTTGTCCCATCATAATGACATCTGATAATTAAAAAAATAAAAAAAAATTATAAGCAACTTCCACAAAAATATAAACGAGAATTGAATGTTAATTGTATAATAGAGACAGATTCAGAATTCAAATATTCACAAGCGAAACAATTAATAATGACATCTAATTTTATTATTTTAATGGTCTAATTTGAAAAAATCTGTTTTTGTGAGTGATAGAGTAAGAGAGAGACTAACAAGATGAAAAGATCAATAAAATGGCCAAATAAAAAAGAATGATTGGAGCTTTAGCCATGTTTTTTTTTTTTGTAAAAAAAAGTTTTCTTCTTTTGACTTTAGAATGCTTCTTATTGTGACTTTAGAATTACTTGCCATATGTTTATTTCCAATTTTTGAAAATGGAAAGTTTCTTTTCCACTTTAAATTTTGGAAAAAGGGTGGGTTTAAGAAACTATTTTGTTTATTGGTGAACAATGAAAAATGCCTACAATAACCCTACTTACCTTATATCAAGATTTGATTTTTGATTTTATTTAATGAAGTTTATCCAAAATTGTGGTCAAAACTTGACCGCAAATTTCGTCTTTTATTTATGGGGAAAACTCAAATATGCATTGAACTTTGAAAAAAAACTCTTTTATATCATTCATTAAAAATTTGGTTCATCTATGTCATTTCTATTTGAGAAAAGGCCCATCCATGCTATTATTTTGTTAATTGAAAAAAGCTTTCGTTTTGCGAGACCATTTTTTACACATGGTCAGGTCAATTATGATTCGACCACGTCATTAATTAAATCATTTTTTAAAAGGAAAATGCTCAAATATGTCATCGAACTTTCAATTTACAAGTAATGGCATTAATAAGTTTTTTCTCAAATGAAAATGACATAAATGAGCCAAACTTTTAACGGATGACATCAATCAACCTTTTCTCAAAGTTTGATGACATATTTGAGCCTTTTTGCTTTATTTATAGATAACATAACTATAATTCCTTAAAAAAATATTGTAAGCTAAAAGCAAATAAATTTTTTAATCGAAAAAATCATAAAATACAGTCCGTATGTATATAACATATTTCTGATTGTCTTCACACACAACTAAAGAGTACAATTCTCTATAAGTATCCAAGTAACAAAGATAACCAATAAATATAATTTTTTTATTTCACGACGAAATAAATACTTGTACTAGAAAGACGCAAGAGATAAGTTACTCGACCATATAAATTTATATTACTTATATAATATTTATTTATTTATTTATTCACTAATAAGGGGTACACGCGCAACGTTGTATATGGAGATACAACTAAACCAAAGTGGCTAATATACATGTAATGGGCTTCTGATAAAGATCCATTGGGGTATAGTTTAATGTATACACTTTACAATTATTGAACTTCTCAATATCCAGGTGTGTTTGGTATGAAAGGAAAATGATTTTCTAAAAAATGTTTTCTCGGAAAACAAGTAGATTTCTTACTTATTTTCTAATGCTTGGTAAGTTAAGCAAGAAAACATTATTCCAATACTATTTCTTTGTTATCTAACAAAACACTGTGACTGGGGGGAGTCGAAAGTTGGGGTTCGGGGGTTGGGATGATCAAGTAGGGGTCGGAGGAATTAGGTAGGTGAAGAACAATAAACTTGGAATGTCACTTAACTCTATCTGTTTTCTAACATTCTCTACTATTTTTCATGATTTCATGTATCCTATGTATGCCCTTTTGATAAACGGAAAAATGAAAGCAACAGCTGAAACTCAATGAGTCAATGTACCAACACTATAAACCACAATTTTTCCCGATCTTCGTCTTGCCAATCCTTCCATCAAGGTGAGAGCTCTCTTCCCATGGTGGCTGAATGCCTCTCGAAATTTACTTCTTCGAAGGAACCCCAGCATCACACAGAGAAGCTAAAGCCTCACCTCGTAAAGGTACACCTCATCCAATCTTTTCGTCCAAGGTTTACAAGCTCATCCTACGCCTTTCTGCGAGGAAAGTCTCTGACTGCTACAAATCTGAGAGAATGGTGAACAAGGGATGAGAAACATTATAAAAACTTGAGAGCATGTGAACAAATGATTGTAAATGAACGACAACGTCCACAGTGAGAATCAAAGAGAAGAACAATCAAACTAATCTGAATTGTCTTTTGGTTTCTTTTCTACTCAATATAGTTTAGGTCCATTTTGCTGCCTCCTCCACACAACATCATGGATGAAGGAGCATTGTTGTCCGTCACTCCACATGTTCTCTTTCGTCCAAGTGCATTGAGAAATTCACAACATGGTCAACAAACTAGACCATGGACAATACCAAGTCTCGCATATTCAAAGTATTAGTAGTGTGCCTACTAATACAATGATGATTTGCCCAAAAATACAATGATGCTGTTATTAAATAGCCAAGATGTTGCGATCTTTGTGTTCTCCTTCCAACATTTTCAGTTCCAGGTTGCAGGCAGTACAAATATTTTAACAAATGTTAAACTCCTCCTTCTGATTAAGTAATTAAATAAACAGGCTAACCCTACATATAATAGGCAATGCAAAAGTGTCAGCAGAACTCGACAAGTTTGTGACTAGCAATGTTTACTTGACCTGGAAGTGCAAGGAAATCAAAGACTTGCGACAATTCAACATAGGCACATTAGAGGACTTGTAAGCAAAAGGAAGATAACGAACCTGAAATATAACTACAGGTTGCTTCCACGTTCACTACCGGAAAAGCCTTGGCACTGATTTTTTTGGAATCTTGCCTTCAAGTTTTAGCCTTCTGTATGCTTCTCTTATGTGACATGGCCTGATTGGCCCTGTATCTTTTCTCTCTGCCATCACCATTTTAGCTGCAAAATGTATTGTAAGATGATTGAGCACCATTACTTGGAGAAAATCAATGCAGTATAGCGCTTCAACTTTCTTTAACTGAGGACATTTCCATGAAACACTAAAGATTGGCAACTCTTTACTGCATAATTAGACTGGAATTGGTTAAACATAGTTCACCTAGGTTTACGAAACATTCAGTTGATTCTATCCATCTTTTGAAGAAGGGAGAGGAAAAGCAGAGAGAGAATGTGACATTGAGCTTTTACAGGTAGAGGGTAACAGAGACCACTAGGAACAAAGGAGGGGCAGTACCTGGGCCAACACTGAAGCAGGAGAGTCATTTTATTTTTCTTGCTTAAAAAGTCCTACGTTTTCCCTAGTTGTAGTGCCAAACATCCTTAACCAGTCAGACACATCAAATGCGATTTCAGACACGTTGGCGGGTGCTTAATTAGCATAGGTACGATGTGTGAGTACATAGAAGACATTTTAGAGCCACTCTTTGTTACTTTTAAAGGAGTTAAGTGTTCCAAATGAATGTTAACCAACATGCTCAGTAATGTATCGTATTACGGGTCTTAGGCTTTTAATGCCTACTTGTTGCAAATTGGTCAGTTTGGCAAATATTTTGGATCCGTGCACTAGTGTCTAAGAAAAGAAACCAAATAAAATCATTCCAAACACAATTCATCCTTGCTATTCCCAAATAAAGGATAAACGTTTTGCTTCATCAATTATCTTATTTAAAAAGTGGATCTGTCTATTTACCTGTTTCAATAAGCTCACCGACAAACATTTTTGCTATCCCAGACACCACAATTGTCATAGGAATAGATATCTTGGCACTTCCTGTGATGTTGGACAGCAACTGAATTGACAACACAGAAGAAGAGTCACGACAAAAATTAAATTATGCACAACAAATTATCAGACTGGAAAAGCAAACATCTCAATGGCCCTGAGGCTTGCACAAGGTCCTCATATATTCACAAAGATTTGGCTTCATTCTCAATTATCTGACAGTTACACGTCGGTTGAGAAAATGAATTCTAACATTACATGTGTGTAATGAAAGACAAAAAGACTGCTTCAATGGGCTAATGTTAGGGATTGGTCCAACACCACGTAACAAGGCCATCTCAACTCAAACAACAACAATATACCCAGTTAGTCCCACAAAGTGGGATCTGGGAATGCAAGAACTGACAATTACAAACCAAAACTTCAAAACTATACAAAAGAAAATGAAACCCCACCTCAGCATTATACTCACGGGTCTCCCCAGAACTCCCAGAAGCTTCTTTTTCAGATACAGCAGAAGCTATCTCTAACCACTACTCTAGCATCTCTTTTATCCTGTTTCCACTTCAACCCAGATTATAAAAATCCATTCCTAATGTTATTCCTAGGAAAGAAAGTACTTTTAAGCCAGACCCTATTGGCACTAAAACTCCCCAATACAAAAGAAGTGTTGTAAGGCACTGAAGCCATAGGAGCAGCCGAGCAAAGGTCAAACTCCTGCTTACTACAGGGCCATTAGCTAAACTATTTGAGAAAGGTCCAAAAGGATTTTGGTGGTTCTATGAATATTTTTGCTGTGGTTTTTGTGTTTGTGTGTGTGGGGATAAAGGGTTGATTGGGAAGAGTGAAGTTGGGGCAAGAATTATTCAGGGTTCGTGTAAAAAAAAAACAAGAGTGGAGAAAAGGGTTTAAGGGGGATGGCAGAGGGTTCTGGAAGTAAACATACAATTGGGAGTTTCCCATCTCAACTCAAACAAATCATATCAAATCATGCATGGAAAAGTATAAGAGAAGACAAGTAAACATCTCAATGGCCACATTGTCACAATAAAAGAACAAGATTATTCTACCCACATGTATTTTCAACAATTTTCTATCATGTTCTTGTTCTGAAGATATATTTTTACTGAAAGACAACACTATTTGCTTAAATGGCTAAATGTTAGGGACAGAAGAAATCCAAGAAAAGAAGGCCCTATTAATTCAAAACAAATTAAACCAAAACTAACATGAGACTGCATGTAAGAGAATTTTCAAATAGAAGTCCTCTCATAGAGGAGAGTAAGAGACTAGGAAAATTACTAAATCAGGAAATTTGTGAGTATCAGACACGAATAATTTCGAGTATCAGACATAAATACCTTGTGAGTATCGGCGATGAATACACTACAAGAAATATGACTTTTAACGACTATTGCTTAACGAAGGGTCATGAATCAAGTCGTTAAAAGTATACATATAGTGAGCGGATAAATTTTTGCTCGCTGTAAGTCAATTTTAAGTTTGGCAAAAGCCAAGGATAATACTTGGTGGTTAAAAAGAACAAATATGCCGTCATTACACCTATTAAAAAGGAGCATTATTCTCCTTTTCACTAAGGTAAGATTTATCATTTTTTTTTGAATTTTTGTTCTGAATATTTCTTAATTTGTCTAGAAATTTGTGTTCTCTAAGTTTATTTGTTAACTTAAGGTTCAAAAAAATACTAAAGAGAAAAATGTCATCTGCCGGTGTAGTTCTAATTAGTCTAATATGTGTGGAGAATGTTGATTTTTTCACCTTTTAAAGCCAAAAGTTTGTGGCTAATTGGATCTTATTGTACAATTACCTAGCATATTTATATTGTATTAACACTAATTCTGCAGTGTTTCTAATATTTTTATTTTGTGATGATTAATTTTATCTCTTCTCAAATTATGTCTTATTAGCATCTTACAATTATTTAGAGCTTTCTACTAATAATAATTATGGGTTTAGCTAAGATTTATTTCATTTTAAAACAAAAAGAGGGATTAGCCAGTAAAACGATGGAACAAAGTTTGGTTTTATGTTATAAAAAAATGATACACTAAGTTCTCTTTGATTTCAAAGTTTCCTATGAAAATTATCATATGCTAACTAGGTAACTATATCTTATTAATTTGATCTACTTTTGTGCCTTTTTTATTATTTTACTAACTTTTAGTACTCTGAACTCTAAAATGAAGATTTTCATTGGCTAAATAATTTTTAAAAAAATGACGACTTTTTATTTGTCTTTCAGAACTTATTAAGTTCTCTGTTGGCACAAAATCATGTTAAGTTCAAAAGTTTGATGCTTTGTTCGAATAATATAGGATTTAATGAGTCATCACTCATCACAATGGAGAACTCAAAAGGTACTTTCTACTATTAATGTTCTTTTTTCTCTTGTATTTAGATTACATAGCCAAATATCTACCTCCTTCATTCGCTTTTATCACATCGCTGACTGATATACCCATTAAGAAAACAATTATTCATATAAGTATTTTACCACACTATCGCTATTATTTGATGTTAGTGCTCGGACTTAAAAAGTGATTTGGAGAATTGTATTAAATTTTAAGGGTAAAACATGGGGAAAATGATTGTATTTTCTTACTATTCAAAAGTTACAAGTAAAAATTAAAAGACTATTTTAGAAATAAGTGACAAGTAAAAGTGAACCGAGCGAAGTATTTTTTTTTTCTTGGCTGAAGTTGAGTACTCCTGTTGCATGATTCAACTAGTTTTTACACTTTCTTTGATATATCATCAAAAATATACTACAAAAAATATCATTTTTAGTAGTAACGTTGGTCCATTATTAATGACCTTAACTTGTAGAATTTCTTGGTCCAGAAATAATTGTCAGGAAAAGCGAGTCTAAGTACAACAATAGCTATGTTTTTCCTATCTCCAATCTTTTTATCAAATGGTATTTTTTCAGAATTTCAAAATGTCTTTCTTTAGGTAGTTTTTTTTTTTGGAAAGATCATATCTTCTTGATTGTTTACATATTATGCTCATATATAATAGTTTTAGAATGAAACATGTTCGAATGGAGTAAAATAAATATAGAGAATGCATATTAATCTAACTAATTTAGAATTGAAGAATAACAATTATTGTTATAGTGTACATAGATTATAAACTGAATACACATCCCATGTAAACACATGATTGTGGTCTGGTGTTGAAAATTTATTTACCGACTTGTTGTTTTTTAGTTAATTCATTAATTAACGTTACTATTTTCACAGATCTAATTTAAGGATGAAAAACCAAGAAAAAATTGCGGAGCAGCTGTAAGCATGTCAAAGTGCTAAATATCAAGTTTACTGCTGAAGTACAAGAGGCATATTCTCTATTTTATTATGAGTTGTTTAAAACTTCTCATTGTATTTACTGATACAATTAAATTTTTATTTTCTTGTATGTTGACAGATAATTACACATACTATCGAAAGGTCAAAATTAAGTTCATTGTAATTAAGATGAAAGTTTATATTTATACGGACTATATTATAGATATATTCATGTGTATAATATGAGAGAACAATCAATATTTAATTTTTATTTATCATTGAAAGTTAATAAGCACAAAATCACTTTGAATGACTTAATTTGTTGTAATAGTTTAAGGCTTTTAACAACCGGAATAACAATCAACAAAAGGAAAGTTTGGTCGCTAAAATAAGTTATAACGACTGGCTTTTAGTTGTCGCTAAAGGGTTTTTAACGTGGAGCTTTTATCGTCCGGTGACGACCAAACTTTGTCTGGTCGTTATTGACTTTTAGCGACCGGATTAAGGCTTTTAACAACCATATTTCCCTTTGCTAAAGACCTTTTTTCTTGTAGTGATACAAGGAAATTGATGTGGTTTACTGGGTATAGGGTTCTATCTCAGACACTTGTCTATCATCTCGTTCCATTTCTTGAAAAGGGCAGCTGAGTTCACTAAGCTCCCACTATGCACAGGGCCGGGCCAAGGCCGGACCATATTGATTGGAAAGCCACATTAGAGGATCAATTGATAGAGAAATGAAGTTCTGCCCATTTTCTCAGTATAACCTTTTTTGGCAACTCCCTTCCCCAGATCAAGCAAACAAAAAGCAACACACACATGATTAACGAAACAAACACACAGATAAGCTACGGCAGACGAGAAAACAACTCTGACATCATCTATAGTGCTTTGTCTATAATAGTACAGATCATATTCAGAACATGCAAAAGGGGAGGAAAAAGATGATAAAATGGGGAGGATGGCAAAACATACCCGCTTCATGTTGGATTTCTGAAATCCAGATCTCCTAAAAGATTCATATCTACTCATTTGCTCCTCTGTAAATTGGGATAAGATGGACCTGAAAGAGAAAAGATAACAAAGTGAACTTAATAGTTATTGGACTGAGGTAGATGTTGTGTATGGTCACTGCCTCTGCAGAGAGCATCTAACTAGATCTAGCTCAAATGCAATGTTAAATCTTCTACAGCAACAGGAGAAGCCACCCAGGTGAGAGCTACACAACCATCCTTTTTAATAAAGTCCTGCTTTGTTTGGATATAGTTAGATGACAGCTGTGTGTGAGACAACAACATACCCAGTGTAATCCCAGAAGTGGGGTTTGGGAAGGGTGGTGTGTACACAACTTTACCCCTACCTTGAGAAGGTACAGAGACTCTTTCTGATAGACCCTCGGCTCAAGTAAGACAATTTTGGTGCGTGTTGCCCAGCCCTTAAGAGGGAGGTACTAGTGGTCACATACAGCCACCGCTCATCAGGTTTAAGAGAAAATGGCAATTGGTTTTTCTATTTTCTAGTGGAAGTAGGAGATCCAGCTAACAAAAAGGCTAGGCTGCGCAAATCAAGCATCTAAAAATACATATGTAACGATTGCTTCATATCAGAAGTTCTGCTTTACTTTTGAATGACATCTGAAATCACAACATTTAATTCCCATTGCTTCATTATTGTTCTCTTGGTTTTTTTTTCTTCTTTTGGGATGAAAGCAGCCATCACCTCATAACTGTTATTGAAACAGGGAACATTTCGGGTTCGAATGACGAGGAATATTTTGAAAATGTATGTTGCAGCAGGAGAAGATTGATCTCCTTTTATGCTTTCACATATTTGGAAGAAATGGGAAATAGATAGCAAATAAAGGTTGACAACATAGAACAACAAGTACGAGACTTGCGAAGCCAAATGTCTACCTCCCTTCATCTACCTTACCTCAAAAAGAATTTTACCTCCTTTCTTGTAGTGTAATAGAAACACTATTAATACTAGGTAGAGCACTACTGATTATAGGAGAGAAAAATAATCTAAACTGAGCTCACATAACAAGGAGGTGCAGACCCTAGACAGGAAGGCTTGGAGGTCGAGGATTAGAGTAGAAGTTTAGTAGGTAACCGCGTGTAGTCGCCCGTTTGGTGGGAGAGGCAATGCAATATCCTCTTCTCCTTATTAGTAGTAGTATTTAGTAACAGCATATTTAGTAACCGCATAGTTTCTTATTCTTCTATGTTCTTTTTACTATCTGTATATTCATTTTGCTTTGTATCTTGATATTTTGTTGTCATGTTTTCTTCTTGCAACCCTTCTATGAATAACTTCCCTTTTAAGCTGAGGGTCTGTCCGAAACAACTTCTCTATCCCAAAAAGATAGGGGTAAGGTCTACGTGCATCTTACCCTCCCAGACCCCACCTATGGGATTATACTAGGTAATATTGTTATAACAAGGAGGTGCAGAAGAAAAAATTTAATTTAGCATAACAAATATATATATAACTGCAATGTACAATTCCTATTTAATTGGCCTTGACCACTATATGGTTTCTTCAATACCAGCTAAATTAGTTATTCTCCATATTGCCCTCACTGAACAATGCTCATACAAAATGTCAATTTATTATTTAACAGCCACTATATTTCCTACTGGTATTTATCTGCAGTCTATCAAGCATATCCAGCAAGATGAGATCCAGATCTCAATAGAAGCATTGACCTGCTGGTTATAGATTCATATTTTTTGTAAAAAAAATGATAGAGCAGATATACTGAGGGAATCATATAAAAGAGAGTTAAATTAATAGTCTGAGTAACAAATCAACAATGAAGGAAAGGAAGGTGAGAGGAAGGGATACAAATCATTAGAGAAAGAGTTATTCTTGTACGCAAAGTGATTAGTAGTCAAGTCCAACCAGCCACATAAGCTATCACAGAACAGGATAATACCATACAATCTTGACAATCTTCTATGAATGGAATCCTTTAAACAGAAAGAGTTCGAGATATTCGAAAACATAAACTGACAAACTTACTGCATCTTCGCCAGTTTGTCAGGATCACTACTTGATGAGAGTTTTCCTAACTGCACATCCATGCTTTCTTCCTCTTCCTCCTCATCTTCCTCTTTGGGCTTGCTAATTGGACCAGCAGTACTAACAGAGACTGATGCAGCTTTAGATGTTGAAGGTTTTTCACGAGAATCAGTATTAACATTGTCACCTTCATTCATATTAACACCACCTGCACCTTGATCTTGGCCTTCATTCTCATCGGTGCCAACAGGAGATTCAGGGGGTGAGTCGCTCCTCAAAAGTAGCCTCAAAAGGATCCTTAGATCGCTTCATCGAATTTGCTGCACCAGAATGTTAGATTCAAGTGAATTATACACCATGCTTATCATTCATCCATTTTGATTGAGATATACCAACTTACAACACAAATAGTGTAATATATTCAAGACAACTTTTTATGGAGGCATGGTAAAAGTATAACTAGATTGATTTGAACCTCACAAAATGGCCAGACTCTCCAACCAGGTTGATTGATAAATTAATGTAGTTGAACTGATGCAGCTCAGATATTCTCAAGTCAAATGATCAATTGCAAGGATGAAAAAGATTAAATGATTAGGAAGGAAGGAAAGTAAAGAGAAGGATGAAGCAACAATGTCAAAGAAACATTGTTGAAGTTTGAACTAGAAGCGACACCATCCTTCAATATCTCTAGATTAAGATAAAAATGAATTGGAGTAGAAAACAAAGTAGGGAGGCAACTAATCATGAGAAACACAAGAAATACTGCACTATTTCAAGTGAGACCAAAAAGGTTAAGTAGTTGTCTACTTCCGCTGGTACATTTTTGGTTTATATAACTGCAGTTGTTCCCTGTTAGATTTTCATCAACGAAGCAATGCTAAGATATCCTCTCTTCTTTTTCATAACCGATAAAATCCTGCGGCCTGTGTGTGGTGTATAATGGGCTCGTCCCTCTACCCTACCCACTTAAATACCAAGCTTTTCCAACGAAAGGGTTTGAACACGTAACGTAACCCCCACATCACGTAATTCTCTTACCACTAAACCAAAGCCCTGGTGGCTATACAAAGACATCCTCTCAGTACATCCTACATCACAAAACTAAGACTATAAGGGGTCGTTTGGTACGATGGATACAGAATAACAATTCCAGGATAAAATGCAGGACTATTTTATCCCGTATTTGGTTAGGAAAATTAGTTAGTCCCGACATAGTTTATCCCATCATATATATGGTAGGATAACTAATTTGTATATCCCATTCCCTGTACCAAACAATCCTTAATAATTCAAGCTTTGCATGTGATTTAACCTAAAACCATGTCCAAAACTAAAGTGAACGGCTACAGCATGAAACAGGCCTCCCCTAATGGAATGGATCGTTTCTGCCAACAAAATGAACACGGAACAAAACTAAGGTGTGTGAACAGCTGTAGCATGAAACAGGTCACAAAGGGAAAGATTTTCAGCTGATTTCAAACAATTAAACTGCACGAAAGCTAGCCGAACACCGCGATTATCCAAAAAAAAATTATTCATTGCAATATTAGGTAATCTAGAATGAGCAAAATCATAAATCCAAATAGAAAGGAAAATACCTAGCGAGCAAAATACTGTGATTTTGAATCTCACCAAAGATGATTCCGACGAGCTCGCCGGCCGGTTTGACAAAATTTGACGGGTCGATTTCACTGATGTGGTTGTGGGCTTAAATTTGGATTAGCTCATGGGTCGGGTTCGGGCAAGTCGGGTCTAGTTTGATTAGGTTTATGAATTAGGGCCAACTGCCACCAACATATCCGTCGATCATCATATAATTTTGAATTGCCTGATAAAATCAACGAAACTAGAAAAGAAGCTGAAAGTCATTTAAATATGAATTTTTTTAATCACCACCATCTAAATAAATAGATTAAAATCAGAAAATAATAGAGTAGAAGAGGTAAAGAAAATAAAAAATAAGACAAGTGAAATTTGTCATATAGCTGTTGTCTACCGCATCCTATTTTGAACAGACTGAAATCGATAATTTGAACAAAAAAAAAAAGTTATTGATTTATTGATTTTGCGGTTTCATTGTTTCAATAACAATTTTGATATTTTTTTATTAATGAGTCTTCATTCTGAATGATTTGAGGTTTTTTCTCAACGGTTAACTATTAACCCGATTGTAAATTAAAAAAATTATATTTATATCATTTAGTAGATAAAGTCCTTAACTTAGAATATACATTCATCTTTTTTTATTTTTGAGTGTATCAAACTCTCATTATTTCAATGATGCAAGTTGTCAACTCATATGTTCATTCATTCGTTTGGTTTGTCATATTGTTTCTAAATGATTTTTTTTGTATTAAATCTTAACAGTTAAATCGATAATCGATCCAATAATGATCAATCATCGATACACCAATAACTGTTAAGTCAATATTTTAATGGTTCTAAAATGATTTAACACGTGTACAAATCAATAAACAATAAACCTCAAAACCAAACGAAACCAACTGATACGCAGCCCTAACTTTATTTACCTTCTTGCAATTGTGGGCCAAACAAATCTCAGATGGGGTTTTTAGTAATGGGCCTAGGATTTTTGTTCACTTGGTGAGATCAAAACTCACTATAATTTAACCAAATTATTTTAATATTTACCCATATACTAAGGGAGAGCAAATTAAATGAATATCACATACTTTAAAAACATTTTTAATTTTTATCCTTTTATGGTTTTTTAGTTTTTATAATGGAATTTCCATTTTAATATTTTGGATCAAAAAATTCAATATGATTAATAAATAGAATTTTGATATTTCTTTGACTAACCTTTCCATACAGTACAAAGAATTTTGTTGACCAATTAACCAAATTTGGAAATTTACAAAAAACAATCACTGAAAGTCTAAAATAAGACTATTGTAATAACTTTTTTCTTTTGCAAGTTCTCAATGCTAAATACTATATAAGGTTGTATATAATAATAAAAACTAAGAAACACTCTAAAATTCTTAAAGGTTTTATTATTTTACATAAAGATGGACAAAACTTCGATTATGGCACTTTTTGTAGTTGCTTTCTTGATTGTTTCTTGCGGTTAGTCTATTTTGTTTTCCTCTTATCATTTTCCCTTCCGATCAATTGATTTTGTAGTCCTTTACTTTGTCGATACATATTATAATAAAATGCTAACGATTGTTTTGTAACTTTTTAGATGTGACGACAGGCTTAAGAAAATGTAGCACAACAGAAGATTGCACGAGTCATGAAGATATGTTCCCAAAATGTGTTTGTGTTGATGGAACGTGTGTGTGTAGTTCACTCAACACACACTATGTTGATCATGAAGATAGTGGTTCAAGTGGCAAGTATTAAAATTGAAAGAATTTTCATATAGTTGAATTGAAAATGTGGAGTTTGAGTTAGTCATAAATCTAAAAATGTTTCATTTGGTATGGTTTACGTGATGAAAAAATTGCAATAAAATAATTAGTTGGTTGCGATTTGAAATTTTTGTTTCTTTTTCTATTTTAGATCTTGAGTTACTTTTTTAGATCTAATTTATTTATCGTGATTATTAAAAAGGGAAAAAAGAATAAATATATCCTTTAATTTTGTAATTTAGATGAATATATTGTTCGTGGTCTGATGCGTATGCAACCTTATCGTTAAAAAAAATGATGCATACATGTAAAATTGTAAACAAGGAATAAAATTTGGGAATGCTAAGTCTACGGTACGTTGTTGATTTATTTATTAAGAAGAATATAACTAAGTATAGGCCAGGTTTGGGCTATGATTCATCGTTTAGTCTATATTAACCCAACCCATCGTAACTATGTATACTTTAGGTAGAATTAGGCGGTGACTCATATACTAATACAGTCCATCTTGATCCAACTATTTTAGTAATCATCGATTTGTCACTCCTAGTAAAAATGACCCTAAAAATGATGTGTTACTACACATTGATTTGTGATTTATTATTTAGCTCATTTTAACCGAATTCACTTAGCCCAAACTGCATAGTTGTCTCATAATTATAGTAAATTTCTATATTGACTAACTTTTTAAAAAAAAAAAAAAAAAACTTTGTCAAGGTATGTTATTTATACAGTACTACACTTTTTTTTCTTTGGTCAACTTTCCATAGACAGAATCATTTTTTGACTCACTAATAAAAAATTTCAAGATTTGGTCATAAACTATGTACTATATAAATGTGGTGATCAGAATCATATTCTAAAGTCAAAAATTATTTTATTCACATAACATGGCCAAGACTTTGATATTGACTGTGTTTTTGGTAGCTACCTTCTTGGTTATTTCACAAGGTTAGTCTACCCATTTTTTTCACAACAATTTATTATAACTAAATCCTCTTAGAATTATGTGTTCAAGATGCTAACGAGTTTTATAATTTTTAGATGTTGTGATAAGTGAGATCGCGTATAATACTGTATCAGATTGTCTTCGAATGGTATGTCATACTGGACATCCAATGTGTCTACGAGGTGTATGCAGATGTCATCCTGAAGGTATTTATCTCTTTCTCTCAAGCGCTTATTTGATACAAATTATACCATAAGGGGTCACACCTAATATATGTGTAGATATAAACTTAGACATGGTGTGTGAGTAACTAAAATCCTCTCGTAATTATGTTCTTTCAAGATGCTAACGAGTTTTATAATTATTTTTCAGACACGGTGACAAGTGATGAGATTCGTATGTGCAACGATTCGTCAGAATGTGTCGATGAAAAGAAATGTACGATTGGATTTCCAATTTGTGTTGGAGGGGTATGCAAGTGTGGTGAACATTAAAAATGTTATAAAAGAATTATTAGTATTCGTTTACATAATTTAATCAAAATATCTATTTTTCTATGAAATAGTATTATTTTTAAGTGATGTGCTAAATACTAAATTGAGACTTAATTGTTAGAGTTTCAATCATTGTTAATAAAATTAGTTTAATGTAGAATAAATCAGGTCAATAAGTTCAAATAATATAAAACGAAGAATTTATTGAAGAAAGTAATTTTGAATTCACATAATTCATTGTGTGTTATTGAAAAAAATTGAATATTCAAAATGATGATATTCAATATAAGTGATTCTTATATGAAGTTCATCAAATAAGGTGGTGCAATAGATGGGATCGATCCTCCTTTAATCAGACATCTCGGATATGAAAAAAAATCATAAATAGCACTTTTCTCAAAATGGGCCTTACACAGCGCAAATCTAGATTAATTGGGCTTCATTGTGGATACAGGTCATCGAAGGGAAAATTTTAAAAATGGATTCTTAAACCATCATTAATCATGTAAAGATCTCAATTTTTAACTATTGCATAGTATGAGATTTGTAAAAAGATTGAGCAAATTTCTATACAAAAAGTGTACTTAATTGACTTATTACTTTCCATAAACCAATCCATTAAGGTTAAGACTTAATTGACACAACATAAACCGTGATCCATATAATGAAAAATGTGCACTATCATTAGTTCAATTCAATTCATTTTATTAAAGTTAGTTTATTTATATTAATAAAAATATGTAAACCACAAAAATATTATGTTCCTATAACCCTTGTTTTTCATTATATCGATCACGAACCTTTAAATAACTTTGTTTCTTAAAAATATTATGTTTTTTCATGAAATAGTGTCACTTAAAATATTGTAACTCTTCGTGAAACGATGTGTTTGTTGTATAAACTAGACGACTAGACCAAATAAGTAATGAACCAACAAATTACAATGTTGTCCTCTTCATCACCAAAAAATTATAAAGAGTCCTAAAAACAGTAGTAAGTGTTTTTTTTTTTTAAGTATAAGTGATTCTAAAAGTATTAAAAAGGGAAGTGCTAAATGGCCAAAAAATTTGGCCAGAAAATTAAAAAAACTATAATATTTTTTTATTTTAAAACAAACTGTTCTTTTTTTCATTTTTTAGTTAAAAGGAATTAAAGTTTTTAACTAAAAAATTTTAGTTCATTAAAGATAAAATATCATTCTGGCCAAATTGTGGAAAAATTTTCTGGCCAAAAAATTTTTTCCTATTAAAAAAATGAACTTCATCATTAACATTGTTTTCTTTGATGATATCCAAAAATAATCTAACATGCTACTTACATTAGTTTTATTAATGTAACCAAGATTATTATTAATCATGAATTTACAAGATTATTAATCATGACCTCAACTTCATGATTGTTTTTTTCAGAGAGTTCATTTAAATTTTTTTGATTTCATCCCCGAACTATGTAATCAAAATTAACATTTATTGAATCTTTAAAAAAAAATTAAAATTAATAAAATATTAATTTTTTCAATTAAATCATACCTCTACAAAATAATACTCATATTTTATAATTCCAATATTAAAATAATAATATTTTAATAATATTCATGATGCTGTCAATATCAATTTAGAAAGGTTTTAACAAGTTATGTTGGGATTAATTATGATGGGATATGTTGTGTTGAGATAAGTTATAATGGGATTAATTATGTTGAGATTATTTTTTATTGGTTGCTTGGTTTGTCAAATATGCATGACATAATTTCTAAGAGTAAGTTGTTTGTTTACAAAAATGCCTTTTAAGAATAAGTTGTTTGTTTATAAAAGAGAGTTTAAGGGAGTAATTTTGTTATTTTACATTTTTATCCCAAGATAAGTTATCCCAATATTAATATTCCACGCACAAGTAGGGATAACTTATCCCAATCATAATTATTAATCCTAACATAAGTTATTCCTCACTTTGTAACCAAACAAAGAATTAAGGGGCCGTTTGGTGCGAGGAATAAGAATAAATAGTCTTTAAATAAAAAAATAGTCATGTGATAAAATTTTATTGTCTTGTTTGGTTGCCATGTTTGAGATAATTTATCCCACCATTTATACCAATAGTGATGGAATAAATTATCCCATATACATATGGT
The DNA here is from genome assembly GCA_035578085.1 of Solanum pinnatisectum. Taxonomy (NCBI): domain Eukaryota; kingdom Viridiplantae; phylum Streptophyta; class Magnoliopsida; order Solanales; family Solanaceae; genus Solanum; species Solanum pinnatisectum. Next base: position 1,213,500 of record CM069080.1, on the reverse strand, counting down.
GAGATAAGTTATACCGAAATAGTTAATCCTAAAATAACTTGTTTCCAACCAAACAATCCTTAAGGAGTACTAAAAAGTTATCCCAAGATTATTTTTCTTTATCCATCATACCAAACAATCCCAAGTGTTTGAGACTTCCAATAAAGTTCACTTAATTTGGTTCTGGAGGAATTTAAATAAGACACTAAATCTTTTTTTTCTTTTTAAGTATAGACACATAAGCATATGATATACTTTAATTTATTTTTATTAACCCTAATTTCAGGAAGGGTGATAAGTTCAAGAAGATTATATTACTCTTGCGTAGTTTATGTGTGAAATTAATAATCTCACCATAATTTAGGTATATTACAGGATTTCTTTCATCTTCTTACGAACTTGACTTTATAAGTAGAAAAAAATGGCTCATGTGCTATCAAATTTTGAGAAAAAAAAAAGGTTTATTCATGTCATTAGTTAATAGTTGGACTCAATCATGCCTCCGAAGAAGGTTCCACTAGCACCAACCTCACAATATTTGTTATACAAACCTCACAACTAATTAGGAACAATGTTTATAGCTCAAAAAATTCAAGTGATGTTATTTATTATTCCAAAAACATCCTCAGTCATCGAAAAAGAGACATCAAGTGACAATAGATAATAAGAAAAAAACTTAATGTAGCACCATGCTCGTATAGTCTATGTATACTATAGACCATGTATTTTGGTGCTCAAATCGTTTACATTAGTTGAATTAACTAATCAAACTTCAAGAAAATAGACAAACGAAACAGGACAAACAGCGATGAACACATAAAAATTGATGTATTACGTATTCTCATAAGATCTTTTGCCACTAGTGTAACATGAAAAGTACAAGTAGCAACAAATAATAAGAAAAACCTTAATGTAGCACCATGCTCATATAGTCTGACGATAGTATAATACGACAGACCATGTATTTTGGTGCTCAATTTCAATAATCATCTTCAAAGAGTGCTAACTAGAAATAGAAAATGCTTCGAAAGGCAAAGCCTCAAAGTATATCAAAAGCTGAAAACCTAAATAGAGAACTATCTAAAGTTCATCTTTATGGCTTAACTCATAATTTAAGTTCTTCTACTAACGGAATCAAGATTTTCACTACGGATTGTTCGACAGTCTACTATATATACATAAAAATTTATTTTAAAGGGTGGCTCCACCCCCTCGTTGGGAGAGAATAAAATGTACATATACCTTATCCTACCCTATCTAGGAGGTTCATTTCAATAGAAAAAGACACAATATTGAAAGCACGATAAATTATTCTGAACAATAATTACAACAAAATAATAAGACAATCAAAGCATAATAAATAACAAACAATAAAGTTTCCAAAAAGCTTCAACATTATTGCAAATACCAAGAAAGCTCAAATTTTTTTCTTGATTATCAAAGTAGCACAATCAGAGAACTTTGAAAGGCATATGATATGTAACTTCAACATATAGATTTCAGCTAACAGTTCTTCATCATTTTGATTAGCCACTTCTCAAGTAAAATTCATTCAAAAATAAGAAATAAACAAATAAATCTTTCAAATAATAAATCCACCAATTAGTGACTTAAAAAATTCATTCAATACAAAGAAATTAGTGATAAAAACGCCAAACGCATAAACTTCAAATCCTGACGTAGCCACAATTAAGAAAATGATTAAATCAATGCAATCAGAGAACTTTGAAGGCTAATATATGAATTTCAACATATAATTCAGCTTAAATATTTTCATCATTTTGCTTTCCAGTCTTAAATTCAAGCATAAACACAAAATTTAAACAACTTCAAAAAAAAGAATTTTTTATTTTGGCAAAGTAAAGCTGAATAAATGACTAGATATTCAGCCAAAAATTTTACCAAAAATATATCAATTTGGCACCAGAAAAAACCTTTATCTCGTGTTTTCTCTGCAATAAACCTTATAATTGCAAAGGGCTATTTGGTGCAAAAAATAAAATTCAAGATCTTATTATAAAAAAAATAAATATATATAGATCTACCTACTAGAAATAGAAGCAATCCTTCTTCAAAAAAATTGATAGCTAGAAGCCATGGCGGTGCTCTTCTGGCCTTGAATTGATAATGTTATTTATAGGAAAAAATTAGGGCGTTTTGGTTGGAGTTGGTAAAATCCGACCCAACCCGCCAACCCGTTTAAGTTTGGGTGGGTTATTAACACGCCTATTTAATTAGCTCAATTTATTAAATATTAGTTTGATATGTAACCAAATTAACTCTAGAGGGATCTTTTCAAAATATTTTTAAGTTTTTAAAGAAGTTTGATATGTTTTATATAGTCATAATTAAAAAAATGTTAGGTACTAAAATATTGTAAAGAATAAATAGGATAATTAAAACTTAATGAAAATTGAATTGTATTGGACTGGGGCTTGACTCGTTTTATTATCCATTACACAATCTGTCTTGATCCAAGCAAATTTGGGTTAGATTAAATTTTCAATCATTTGTTTTCTTGGTCAATTATTACTCGTTCAAATATGACATAATCCGTCCAATTGTCACTCCTAATTTTGATTTGGTTTATTAAAAGTGAAATTGCCCCCTAACTATAGTAAACTAATCGAAAAAGAGTAAAAAATATTACTCCTACTTATTAATCTATCACACAATTGTTCAGAGAGTGTGGCAGCCAAAACCTCAAAATTCTGAATTCGTCTCTGTATACAATTCAGATTATCTGATCACGAAAAACTTTATCAAGTAAATATATACACAAAAATAACAACTAAACTTTATTGTCATCTATTTCATCAAATAAACATTATCTAGTACATTGATGATACTCCTTAAAATATAATCCAAGTCCTCAATTTTCACATTTGCAAAACCCTCTCCAACACAATGGCTTATCACATGAAATATCACAATCCTCTTTACTCTTACAAGGCACATGATATACAAATAAGATCATAAAAGAAATTTAGTATAGGAAAATACATATATTGTTGAAGAATTTAATTATAAAAATTATCAGTATAAAAGAAATTTAATTCGCATTTGAAAAAAAAATAGAAAATTGAACACTTCAATAAAATAAGTGATGAGCTTTATTGTTTAGCTATAAAATTTGTCCGCTACTAATTTATCTTTTCTCAATCTATGGGTTAATTAAAAATAGTGGGTGTGACGATATTTGTTGTTGATGACCTAGATCCACCATGTTCTATAAATTACACATTATAAAATCTTGGAATGCCAAAATTATCCCATAGAAATATGTTTGTTATAACGAGTTGTACTTGAATTATGAATATATATATTATATTTTTTCCTTTTGTGTAATAATTAATTTATTGTTTTTTAGTGATAGAATTTCATTTACAAATCTTTAAAATGATAGTTATTTTTGTGTTACTTGGATTGTAATTAAACTATTTCTGCTTAGAGTTATAATTATATTAAAGTAAGAAAATGCATATGTAATGAAGTATAAATTCATAATGTTATTTTATATGACCGTGCAAAGCGCGGTTACATTTACTAGTACAAAAGTAAAGATATAACAAATCTAAATAGCTTTAACAAAGTAATTAAGAAATATTTTCCAAAGTTATTACTTTGCGACCAAAGTCAATGCTTTCTTGATTTGTAAGATTGCATATTGCAGGAAAACCAATACAACAACCACACACACCCTTAACACATGATGGATATCCTTTTTTGCATGGCCCGTGACAATCCGAATATACAGAACACGGTTGTCCCATCACAACATCTGAGTATTGAAAAAAAAAATTAGCACCTTGCACAAAATCATAATTATTGGTTAACCATTTAAATTTAGTCCAACTCGTTCATTCAACATTGTTGACAAAATCTCATTTTGAATAAACCTTGTCATTATACAATCAAATCTCTTTATAATAACATCGTATTCTTTGACTTCTCTAATAAAAATATTATTCATAAAACGTATAACATAACAGAACATAAAAAATCAAACAAGTGACTAGCAAAATAATTGACTAACGTTCATAAAGAAAATAAAGAAACAAAGAGAGACTAACCACATGAAAAGATCAAACAAGTGACTAGCAAAAACACACTCAATGTTGCCTTCTCCATATTAACTACTTAATTTTGTTAGGTAAAGTAGTATTTTTTATTTTTTTTTATTATTTTTACTTTGAAGTGTTTCTTATGACAATATATATAGGACCGTGTTCATTAAGTTCCTTCCATCTTTCTAGTAAATAGATAATATTGATAAGATTATAGTAATTGTGAAGTTTGTTTTTATCCTGAATTTGTTTTCCTCTTTTTTATCTGTAATGTTGTAATTATGATTGATTTGACTTGTTTAAGTTAGGAAGAAAAAAGTAGTACTATAATTAAATTACATTAATTAACAATTTAAAATATTTAAAAAATATATTAACTATTTAGTTGACTCTCAAAATTTTACATGTATTATAAATTGGGACAAAGATAGTTGCATATATTTTTATTTTTATATATAAATGAGAATGTGAACGGGTTAGGGTAAGTCGGTGAATGTTAAGAATTTAAAATATTTAACAATATATTAAAAAATTGATTGACTCTCAAAAAAAAAATTCATACCACATAAATTGAGATAGGGAGAATTAACATATATTATTTAAAAAATCACGTAATTAGTAAAATATTTAAAAATCATATTAAAATTTGGTTGACTCTCTTAATTATAATTGTGTCACATAAATTGAGACATATAAAATATAAATATTGAGTTTGTGCTTGCACATGCAGTATATTTATAGGCAAACATTTAATAATGCGAAATTCGAGAAAGCAAATTGAAAGTCACTAACTGCCTTTGGAAGTGATTTCGCCAAATATTTATAGGCAAACACGTGAAAAATTAAGAAAAACGTCTAATTCCTATAAATTACCTCTTAAATACTAAAAAATACATCGGATCATGACGAAGTTATACGTACTAATCTCTCAAAGGGTTACGTAAATATTTTCAAAAAAATTGTCCGTAAGCCATTTCACCAATTATTCATGGGATTTACACAAGGAAAATTGAAAAAATCGCATAATTCCTATAAAATGGTTCCTAAATGCCTAAAAATATCTCGCATCATGGTGAGGCTATATGTACTGCTACCCCAACTCCTTACGGAGTGTTTCATAATTTTTTTTCTAAATTTCACCAAATATTCATGGGTTAACACACATGAATAATTGAAAAAATCGCCTAATTCCTATAGAAAAGGCTCTTAAATTTCCTAAAATGTTTCAGATCACAGTGAGGCTACAAATAGTGCTCCTGAAAATTCTTACGGAGGGTCTTGTAAAGTTTTTTCAAAAAAATCGCCCGAAAGCCAATTCACCAAATATTCATGGACTAACGTACTACTCCCCAAATGGCTCCTAAATGCCCAAAAATGTTCGGATTATGGTGAGGCTATACGTTCTACTCTCCCAACTCCTTATGCAAGGTCGTGTAAAGTTTTTTCAGAAAAATCATCCGGAAGCTATTTCACCAGATATTCGTGGGCTAACACACCCATAAAATTGAAAAAATCATTTAATTCCTATAAAATGACTTCTAAATGCCCAAAAATGCCTCGGGTCATGGTGAAACTATACATACCTCTCCCACAATTCCTTGCAGAGGATCTCGTAAATATTTTCAAAAAAATCACCCAAAAGCCATTTCACCAAATATTCATGGACTAACACACAAAAGATTGAAAAAATCGTCTAATTCTTAGAAAATGGCTTCTAAATGCCCAAAAATGCCTCGGATCATGGTGAAACTATATGTATGTCTCTCCAACTCCTTACGAAAACTCTTGTAAAGTTTTTTCAAAAAATCGCTTGAAATCCATTTCACCAAATATTCGTAGGCGCCTATCCAAAAATGCCTCGGACCATGGTCAGGCTATATGTATGGTTCCCCAAAATCCATACGAAGGATCTTGTAAGAAATATTTCAAAGTTCACTCGAAAGTCATTTATACAAATATTCATGGGCTAACACACGCGAAATATTGAAAAATTGCATAATTCCTATAAAAGGCTCCTAAATATCCAAAAATTCCTCAGATGATGGTCCAACTATACATACTGCTCCCCAACCCCTTAAAGAGGGTCTCGTAAAGTTCTTTAAAAAAATCGCCCAAAATTCATTTCATCAAATATTCATTGGCTAACACACACGAAAAATTGAAAAAAATCGTCTAATTCCTATGAAGTGGCTCCTAACTGCCAAAAAATGTCTCGGTTCATGGTGAAGCTATACGTACTACTCCCCCAACTCCTTATGGAGGGTCTTGTAAAGTTTTCTTAAAAGAAACTCTCGAAAGTCATTTCACCAAATATTCATGGGCTCCTATACACGAAAAATTGAAAAAAATCCTATAAATTGGCTACTAAATATCCAAAAAATGTCTCGAATCATGGTGAGGCTATACATTCTGCTCTCCAACTCCTTACGGATGGGGTCATAAAGTTTATTCAAAAATATCACCCGAAATTCATTTCATCAAATATTCACTGGCTAACACACGAAAAATTGAAAAAAAATTGTCTAATTCATATAAAATAACTCTTAAATGACCAAAAATGCCACAGTTCATGGTGCAGCTATACATACCACATAAATTGAAATAGGGAGAATTAATATATATTATTTAAAAAATTACGTAATTAGTAAAATATTTAAAAATCATATTAAAATTTGGTTAACTCTCTTAATTATATTTGTAACACATAAATTGAGACATATAGAGTATAAATATTGAGTTTGTGCTTGTACATGCAGTATATTTATAGGCTAACATTTAATAATGCGAAATCCGAGAAAGCAAATTGAAAGTCACCTAACTGCCTTTGGAAGTCATTTCGCCAAATATTTATAGGCAAACAAGTGAAAAATTAAGAAAAACGTCTAATTCCTATAAATTACCTCTTAAATACTAAAAAATACATCGGATCATGACGAAGTTATACGTACTAATCTCTCAAAGGGTTACGTAAATATTTTCAAAAAAACTGTCCGTAAGCCATTTCACCAACTATTCATGGGCTTTACACAAGGAAAATTGAAAAAATCGCATAGTTCCTATAAAATGGTTCCTAAATGCCTAAAAATACCTTGCATCATGGTGGGGCTATATGTAATGCTACCCCAACTTCTTACGGAGTGTTTCATAAATTTCACCAAATATTCATGGGTTAACACACATAAATAATTGAAAAAATCGCCTAATTCCTACAGAAAAGGCTCTTAAATTTCCTAAAATGTTTCAGATCACGGTGAGGCTACAAATATTGCTCCCGAAAATTCTTACGGAGGGTCTTGTAAAAATTTTTCAAAAAACTCGCCCGAAAGCCAATTCACCAAATATTCATGGACTAACGTACTACTCCCCAAATGGCTCCTAAATGCCCAAAAATGTTCGGATTATGGTAAGGCTGTACGTTATACTCTCCCAACTCCTTACGCAAGGTCGCATAAAGTTTTTTCAGAAAAATCATCCGAAAGCTATTTCACCAGATATTTGTGGGCTAACACACCCATAAAATTGAAAAAATCATCTAATTCCTATAAAATGACTTCTAAATGCCCAAAAATGCCTCGGGTCATGGTGAGACTATGCGTACTTCTCCCCCAATTCCTTACAGAGAATCTCGTAAATATTTTCAAAAAAAATTGCCCGAAAGCCATTTCATCAAATATTCATGGACAAACACACAAAAGATTGAAAAAATCGTCTAATTCTTATAAAATGGCTTCTAAATGCCCAAAAATGCCTCGGATCATGGTGAAACTATCGTATGTCTCTCCAACTCCTTACAAAAACTCTTGTAAAGTTTTTTCAAGAAATCGCTTGAAATCCATTTCACCAAATATTCGTAGGCACCTATCCAAAAATGCCTCGGTCCATGGTCAGGCTATACGTACGGCTACCCCAAATCCACACGAAGGATCTTGTAAGAAATATTTCAAAGTTCTCTCGAAAGTCATTTATACAAATATTCATAGGCTAACACAAGCGAAATATTGAAAAAATTGCATAATTCCTATAAAAGGCTCCTAAATATCCAAAAATTCCTCAGATGATGGTCCAGCTATACGTACTGCTCCCGAACCCCTTAAAGAGGGTCTCGTAAAGTTCTTTAAAAAAAATCACCCAAAATTCATTTCATCAAATATTCATTGGTTAATACACACGAAAAATTAAAAAAAAAAATCGTCTAATTCCTATAAAGTGGCTCCTAACTGCCAAAAAATGCCTCGATTCATGGTGAATCTATACGTACTACTCCCCCAACTCCTTATGGAGGGTCTTGTAAAGTTTTCTACAAAAAAAACTCTCGAAAGTCATTTCACCAAATATTCATGGGCATATACACGAAAAATTGAAAAAAATCCTATAAACTGGCTACTAAATATCCAAAAACTGTCTCGAATCATGGTGAGGCTATACATCCTACTCTCCAACTCCTTACGGATGGGCTCACAAAGTTTATTCAAAAATATCACCCGAAATTCATTTCATCAAATATTCACTGAATAACACACGAAAAATTGAAAAAAATTTGGCTAATTCACATAAATTGACTCTTAAATGCCCAAAAATGCCACAATTCATGGTGCGGCTATACATACTGTTCTCGGAAAACAGGAAGATTTCTTACTTATTTTCTAATGTTTGGTAAGTTAAGCAAGAAAACATTATTCCAATACTATTTATTTGTTATCTAACAAAACACTGTGACGGGGGGGAGTCGAAAGTGGGGGTTCGGGGGTTGGGATGATCAAGTAGGGGTCGGGGGAATTAGGTAGGTGAAGAACAATAAACTTGGAATGTCACTTAACTCGATCGGTTTTCTAACATTCTCTACTATTTTTCATGATTTCATGTATCCTAAGTATGCCCTTCTGAAAAAGGGAAAAATGAAAGCAACAGCTGAAACTCAATGAGTCAATGTACCAACACTATAAACTACAATTGTTCCGGATCTTCGTCTTGCCAATCCTTCCATCAAGGTGATAGCTCTCTTCCCATGGTGGCTGAATGCCTCTCGAAATTTACTTCTTCGAAGGAACCCCAGCATCACACAGAGAAGCTAAAGCCTCACCTCGTAAAGGTACACCTCATCCAATCTATTCGTCCAAGATTTACAAGCTCATCCTACGCCTTTCTGCGAGGAAAGTCTCTGACTGCTACAAATCTGAGAGAATGGTGAACAAGGGATGAGAAACATTATAAAAACTTGAGAGCATGTGAACAAATGATTGTAAATGAACGACAACGTCCACAGTGAGAATCAAAGAGAAGAACAATCAAACTAATCTGAATTGTCTTTCGGATTCTTTTCTACTCAATATAGTTTAGGTCCATTTTGCTGCCTCCTCCACACAACATCGTGGATGAAGGAGCATTGTTGTCCGTCACTCCACATGTTCTCTTTCGTCCAAGTGCATTGAGAAATTCACAACATGGTCAACAAACTAGACCATGGACAATACCAAGTCTCGCATATTCAAAGTATTAGTAGTTTGCCTACTAATACAATGATGATTTGCCCAAAAATACAATGATGCTGTTATTAAATAGCCAAGATGTTGCGATCTTTGTGTTCTCCTTCCAACATTTTCAGTTCCAGGTTATGGGCAGTACAAATATTTTAACAAATGTTAAACTCCTCCTTCTGATTAAGTAATTAAATAAACAGGCTAACCCTACATATAATAGGCAATACAAAAGTGTCAGCAGAACTCGACAACTTTGTGACTAGCAATGCTTACTTGACCTGGAAGTGCAAGGAAATTAAAGATTTGCGACAATTCAACATAGGCACATTAGAGGACTTGTAAGCAAAACGAAGATAACGAACCTGAAATATAACTACAGGTTGCTTCCACGTTCACTACCGGAAAAGCCTTGGCACTGATTTTTTTGGAATCTTGCCTTCAAGTTTTAGCCTTCTGTATGCTTCTCTTATGTGACATGGCCTGATTGGCCCTGTATCTTTTCTCTCTGCCATCACCATTTTAGCTGCAAAATGTATTGTAAGATGATTGAGCACCATTACTTGGAGAAAATCAATGCAGTATAGCACTTCAACTTTCTTTTAACTGCGGACATTTCCATGAAACACTAAAGATTGGCAACTCTTTACTGCATAATTAGACTGGAATTGGTTAAACATAGTTCACCTAGGTTTACGAAACATTCAGATGATTCTATCCATCTTTTGAAGAAGGGAGAAGAAAAGCAGAGAGAGAATGTGACATTGAGCTTTTACAGGTAGAGGGTAACAGAGACCACTAGGAACAAAGGAGGGGCAGTACCTGGGCCAACACTGAAGAAAGAGAGTCATGTTATTTTTCTTGCTTAAAAAGTCCTACGTTTTCCCTAGTTGTAGTGCCAAACATCCTTAACCAGTCAGACACATCAAATGCGATTTCAGACACGTTGGCGGGTGCTTAATTAGCATAGGTACGATGTGTGAGTACATAGAAGACATTTTAGAGCCACTCTTTGTTACTTTTAAAGGAGTTAAGTGTTCCAAATGAATGTTAACCAACATGCTCAGTAATGTATCGTATTACGGGTCTTAGGCTTTTAATGCCTACTTGTTGCAAATTGGTCAGTTTGGCAAATATTTTGGATCCGTGCACTAGTGTCTAAGAAAAGAAACCAAATAAAATCATTCCAAACACAATTCATCCTTGCTATTCCCAAATAAAGGATAAACGTTTTGCTTCATCAATTATCTTATTTAAAAAGTGGATCTGTCTATTTACCTGTTTCAATAAGCTCACCGACAAACATTTTTGCTATCCCAGACACCACAATTGTCATAGGAATAGATATCTTGGCACTTCCTGTGATGTTGGACAGCAACTGAATTGACAACACAGAAGAAGAGTCACGACAAAAATTAAATTATGCACAACAAATTATCAGACTGGAAAAGCAAACATCTCAATGGCCCTGACGCTTGCACAAGGTCCTCATATATTCACAAAGATTTGGCTTCATTCTCAATTATCTGACAGTTACACGTCGGTTGAGAAAATGAATTCTAACATTACATGTGTGTAATGAAAGACAAAAAGACTGCTTCAATGGGCTAATGTTAGGGATTGATCCAACACCACGTAACAAGGCCATCTCAACTCAAACAACAACAATATACCCAGTTAGTCCCACAAAGTGGGATCTGGGAAGGCAAGAACTGAAAATTACAAACCAAAACTTCAAAACTATACAAAAGAAAATGAAACCCCACCTCAGCATTATACTCACGGGTCTCCCCAGAACTCCCAGAAGCTTCTTTTTCAGATACAGCAGAAGCTATCTCTAACCACTACTCTAGCAACTCTTTTATCCTGTTTCCACTTCAACCCAGATTATAAAAATCCATTCCTGATGTTATTCCTAGGAAAGAAAGTACCTTTAAGACAGACCCTATTGGCACTAAAAACTCCCCAATACAAAAGAAGTGTTGTAAGGCACTGAAGCCATAGGAGCAGCCGAGCAAAGGTCAAACTCCTGCTTACTACAGGGCCATTAGCTAAACTATTTGAGAAAGGTCCAAAAAGATTTTGGTGGTTCTATGAATATTTTTGCTGTGGTTTTTGTGTTTGTGTGTGTGGGGATAAAGGGTTGATTGGGAAGACTGAAGTTGGGGCAAGAATTATTCAGGGTTCGTGTAAAAAAAAACAAGAGTGGAGAAAAGGGTTTAAGGGGGATGGCCGAGGGTTCTGGAAGTAAACATACAATTGGGAGTTTCCCATCTCAACTCAAGCAAATCATATCAAACCATGCATGGAAAAGTATAAGAGAAGACAAGTAAACATCTCAATGGCCACAAGGTCACAATAAAAGAACAAGATTATTCTACCCACATGTATTTTCAACAATTTTCTATCATGTTCTTGTTCTGACATTATATTTTTACTGAAAGACAACACTATTTGCTTAAATGGCTAAATGTTAGGGACAGAAGAAATCCAAGAAAAGAAGGCCCTATTAATTCAAAACAAATTAAACCAAAACTAGCATGAGACTGCATGTAAGAGATTTTTCAAATAGAAGCCCTCTCATAGAGGAGAGTAAGAGACTAGGAAAATTACTATATCAGGAAATTTGTGAGTATCAGACAAGAATAATTTCAGTATCAGACATAAATACTTTGTGAGTATCAGCGATGAATACACTACAAGAAATATGACTTTTAACGACTATTGCTTAACGAAGGGTCATGAATCAAGTCGTTAAAAGTATACATATAGTGAGCGGATAAATTTTTGCTCGCTATAAGTCAATTTTAAGTTTGGCAATAGCCAAGGATAATACTTGGTGGTTAAAAAGAATAAATATGCCGTCATTACACCTATTAAAAAGGAGCATTATTCTTCCCCCTACCCCACACACCCACTATTTCTTTTTTAATCCAACCCCTCTATCTCCTAAAGAAAAGAAAAACTAAAAAAGCTCTAAGGTTACTAATATGAAATTGATCAACTTGGATTCTTTTTTTTTCTTGTTAATTGATCTTGGCATTTAAGGTTTCATTCTCCTTTTCACTAAGGTAAGATTTATCAATTTTTTTTGAATTTTTGTTCTGAATATTTCTTAATTTGTCTAGAAATTTCTGTTCTCTAAGTTTATTTGTAAACTTAAGGTTCAAAAAAATACGAAAGAGAAAAATGTCATCTGCCGGTGTAGTTCTAATTAGTCTAATATGTGTGGAGAATGTTGATTTTTTCACCTTTTAAAGCCAAAAGTTTGTGGCTAATTGGATCTTATTGTACAATTACCTAGCATATTTATATTGTATTAACACTAATTCTGCAGTGTTTCTAATATTTTTATTTTGTGATGATTAATTTTATCTCTTCTCAAATTATGTCTTATTAGCATCTTACAATTATTTAGAGCTTTCTACTAATAATAATTATGGGTTTAGCTAAGATTTATTTCATTTTAAAACAAAAAGAGGGATTAGCCAGTAAAACGATGGAACAAAGTTTGGTTTTATGTTATAAAAAAATGATACACTAAGTTCTCTTTGATTTCAAAGTTTCCTATGAAAATTATCATATGCTAACTAGGTAACTATATCTTATTAATTTGATCTACTTTTGTGCCTTTTTTATTTTTTTACTAACTTTTAGTACTCTGAACTCTAAAATGAAGATTTTCATTGGCTAAATAATTTTTAAAAAAATATCTATCAAGATGAGGGTTTGGTGCTTTTACAAGTAGTCCATCTGACAAATGTTCCAATCAATACAATTGCTGCTAATTTGTTGACGACTTTTTATTTGTCTTTCAGAACTTATTAAGTTCTCTGTTGGCACAAAATCATGGTAAGTTCAAAAGTTTGATGCTTTGTTTGAATAATATAGGATTTAATGAGTCATCACTCATCACAATGGAGAACACAAAAGGTACTTTCTACTATTAATGTTCTTTTTTCTCTTGTATTTAGATTACATAGCCAAATATCAACCTCCTTCATTCGTTTTTACTTGTCACTGCTTGACTTGATATACCCATTAAGAAAACAATTATTCATATAAGTATTTTACCACATTATCGCTATTATTTGATGTTAGTACTCGGCCTTAAAAAGTGATTTGGAGAATTGTATTAATGTTAAGGGTAAAACATGGGGAAAATGATTGTATTTTCTTACTATTCAGAAGTTACAAGTAAAAATTAAAAGACTATTTTAGAAATAAGTGACAAGTAAAAGTGAACCGAGCGAAAGTATTTTTTTTTCTTGGCTGAAGTTGAGTACTCCTGTTGCATGATTCAACTAGTTTTTACACTTTCTTTGATATATCATCAAAAATATACTACAAAAATATCATTTTTAGTAGTAACGTTGGTCCATTATTAATGACCTTAACTTGTAGATTTTCTTGGTCCAGAAATAATTGGCAGGAAAAGCAACTCTAAGTACAACAATAGCTATGTTTTTCGTATCTCCAATCTTTTTATCAAATGGTATTTTTTCAGAATTTCAAAATGTCTTTCTTTAGGTGGTTTTTTTTTGGAAAGATCATATCTTCTTGACTGTTTACATATTATGCTCATATATAATAGTTTTAGAATGAAACATGTTCAAATGGAGTAAAATAAATATAGAGAATGCATATTAATCTAACTAATTTAGAATTGAAGAATAACAATTATTGTTATAGTGTTCATAGATTATAAACTGAATACACATCCCATGTAAACACATGATTGTGGTCTGGTGTTGAAAATTTATTTACCGACTTGTTGTTTTTTAGTTAATTCATTAATTAACGTTACTATATTCACAGATCTAATTTAAGGATGAAAAACCAGGAAAAAATTGCAGAGCAGCTGTAAGCATGTGAAAGTGCTAAATATCAAGTTTACTGCTGAAGTACAAGAGGCATATTCTCTATTTTATTATGAGTTGTTTAAAACTTCTCATTGTATTTACTGATACAATTAAATTTTTATTTTCTTGTAAGTTGACAAATAATTACACATACTATCGAAAGGTCAAAATTAAGTTCATTGTAATTAAGATGAAAGTTTATATTTATACGGATTATATTATAGATATATTCATGTGTATTTACGTGAATGAATATGAGAGAACAATCATTGTTTAATTTTTATTTATCATTGAAAGTTAATAAGTACAAAATCACTTTGAATGACTTAATTTGTTGTAATAGTTTAAGGCTTTTAAAACCGAAATAACAATCAACAAAAGGAAAGTTTGGTCGCTAAAATAAGTTATAACGACTGGCTTTTAGTTGTCGCTAAAGGGTTTTTAACGACTGGATTTCCAATCTGGTCGTTAACTTTTAACGACGGAGCTTTTAGCGTTCGGTGACGACCAAACTTTGTCTGGTCGTTATTGACTTTTAGCGACCGGATTAAGGATTTTAACAACCATATTTCGCTTTGCTAAAGACCTTTTTTCTTGTAGTGATACAAGGAAATTGATGTGGTTTACTGGGTATAGGGTTCTATCTCAGACACTAGTCTATCATCTACGTTCCATTTCTTGAAAAGGGCAGCTGAGTTCACTAAGCTCCCACTATGCACAGGGCCGGGCAAGGCCAGACCCTATTGATTGGAAAGCCACATTAGAGGATCAGTTGATAGAGAAATGAACTTCTGCCCATTTTCTCAGTATAACCTTTTTTGGCAACTCCATTCCCCAGATCAAGAAAACAAAAAGCAACACACACATGAATAATGAAACAAACACACAGATAAGCTACGGCAGACGAGAAAACAACTCTGACATCATCTACAGTTCTTTGTCTATAATAGTACAGATCATATTCAGAACATGCAAAAAGGGAGGAAAAAGATGATAAAATGGGGAGGATGGCAAAACATACCCGCTTCATGTTGGATTTCTGGAATCCAGATCTCCTAAAAGATTCATATCTACTCATTTGCTCCTCTGTAAATTGAGATAAGATGGACCTGAAAGAGAAAAGATAACAAAGTGAACATAATAGTTATTGGACTGAGGTAGATGTTGTGTATGGTCACTGCCTCTGCAGATATCATCTAACTAGATCTAGCTCAAATGCAATGTTAAATCTTCTACAGCAACAGGAGAAGCCACCCAGGTGAGAGCTACACAACCATCCTTTTTTAATAAAGTCCTGCTTTGTTTGGATATAGTTAGACGACAGCTGTGTGTGAGACAACAACATATCCAGTGTAATCCCAAAAGTGGGGTTTGGGAAGGGTGGTGTGTACACAACTTTACCCCTACCTTGAGAAGGTAGGGAGACTCTTTCTGATAGACCCTCGGCTCAAGTAAGACAATTTTGGTGCGTGTTGCCCAGCCCTTAAGAGGGAGGTACTAGTGGTCACATAGCAGCCACCACTCATCAGGTTTAAGAGAAAATGGCAATTGGTTTTTCTATTTTCTAGTGGAAGTAGGAGATCCAGCTAACGAAAAGGCTAGGCTGCAGCAATTCAAGCATCTAAAAATACATATGTAACGATTGCTTCATATCAGAAGTTCTGCTTTACTTATGAATGACATCTGAAATCACAACCTTTAATTCCCATTGCTTCATTATTGTTCTCTTGGTTTTTTTTCTTCTTTTGGGATGAAAGCAACCATCACCTCATAACTGTTATTGAAACAGCAAACATTTCGGGTTCGAATGACGAGGAATATTTTGAAAATGTATGTTGCAGCAGGAGAAGATTGATTTCCTTTTATGCTTTCACATATTTGGAAGGAATGGGAAATAGATAGCAAATAAAGGTTGACAACATAGAACAACAAGTACGAGACTTGCGAAGCCAAATGTCTACCTCCCTTCACTATCTTACCTCAAAAGGAATTTTACCTCCTTTCTTGTAGTGTAATAGAAACACTATTAATACCAGGTAGAGCACTACTGATTATAGGAGAGAAAAATAATCTAAACTGAGCTCACATAACAAGGAGGTGCAGACCCTAGATAGGACGGCTTGGAGGTCGAGGATTAGAGTAGAAGTTTAGTAGGTAACCGCGTGTGGTCGCCCGTTTGGTGGGAGAGGCAATGCCATATCCTCTTCTCCTTATTAGTAGTAGTATTTAGTAACCACATAGTTTCTTATTCTTCCATGTGCTTTTTACTATCTGTTGCTTCATTTTGCTTTGTATCTTGATATTTTGTTGTCATGTTTTCTTCTTGCAACCCTTCTATGAATAACTTCCCTTTTAAGCTGAGGGTCTATCCGAAACAACTTCTCTATCCCACAAAGGTAGGGGTAGGGTCTACGTGCATCTTACCCTCCCAGACCCCACTTATGGGATTATACTAGGTATATTGTTATAACAAGGAGGTGCAGAAGAAAAAATTTAGCATAACAAATATATATATAATTGCAATGTACAATTCCCATTTTATTGGCCTTGACCACTATATGGTTTCTTCAATACCAGCTAAATTAGTTATTCTCTATATTGCCCTCACTTAACAATGCTCATACAAAATGTCAATTTATTATTTAACAACCACTATATTTCCTACTGGTATTTATCTGCAGTATATCAAGCATATCAAGCAAGTTGAGATCCAGATCTCAATAGAAGCATTGACCTGCTGGTTATAGATTCATATTTTTTGTAAAAAAAATGATAGAGCGGATATACTGAGGGAATCATACAAAAGAGAGTTAAATTAATAGTCTGAGTAACAAATCAACAAGGAAGGAAAGGAAGGTGAGAGGAAGGGATACAAATCATTAGAAAAAGCGTTATTCTTGTACACAAAGTGATTAGTAGGCAGGTCCAACCAGCCACATAAGCTATCACAGAACAGGATAATACCATACAATCTTGACAATCTTCTATGAATGGAATCCTTTAAACAGAGAGTTCGAAATATTTGAAAACATAAACTGACAAAACTTACTGCATCTTCGCCAGTTTGTCAGGATCACTACTTGATGAGAGTTTTCCTAACTGCACATCCATGCTTTCTTCCTCTTCCTCCTCATCTTCCTCTTTGGGCTTGCTAATTGGACCAGCAGTACTAACAGAGACTGATGCAGCTTTAGATGTTGAAGGTTTTTCACGAGAATCAGTATTAACATTGTCACCTTCATTCATATTAACACCACCTGCACCCTGATCTTGGCCTTCATTCTCATCGGTGCCAACAGGAGATTCAGGGGGTGAGTCATCCTGCCCCTCAAAAGTAGCCTCAAAAGGATCCTTAGATCGCTTCATCGAATTTGCTGCACCAGAATGTTAGATTCAAGTGAATTATACACCATGCTTATCATTCATCCATTTTGATTGAGATATACCAACTTCCAACACAAATAGTGTAATATATTCAGGACAACTTTTTATGGAGGCATGGTAAAAGTATAACTAGATTGATTTGAACCACACAAAATGGCCAAACTCTCCAACCAGGTTGATTGATAAATTAATGTAGTTGAACTGATGCAGCTCAGATATTCTCAAGTCAAATGATCAATTGCAAGGATGAAAAAGATTAAAGCATTCGGAAGGTAAGGAAGTAAAGAAAAGGATGAAGCAACAATGTCAAAGAAACATTGTTCAAGTTTGAACTAGAAGCGACACCATCCTTCAATATCTCTAGATTAAGATAAAAATCAATTGGAGTAGAGAACAAAGTAGGGAGGCAACTAATCATGAGAAACACAAGAAATACTGCACTATTTCAAGTGAGACCAAGAAGGTTAAGTAGTTGTCTACTTGCGCTGGTACATTTTTGGTTTATATAACTGCAGTTGTTCCCTGTTAGATTTTCATCAACGAAGCAATGCTAAGATATCCTCTCTTCTTTTTCATAACCGATAAAATCCTGCGGCCAGTGTGTGGTGTATAATGGGCTCGTCCCTCTACCCTACCCACTTAAATACCAAGCTTTCCCAACGAAACGGTTCGAACACGTAACGTAACCCCCACATCACGCAATTCTCTTACAACTAAACCAAAGCCCTGGTGGCTATACAAAGACATCCTCTCAGTACATCCTAAGTCACAAAACTAAGACTATAAGGGGTCGTTTGGTACGATGGATACTGAATAACAATTTCGGGATAAAATGCAGGACTATTTTATCCCGCATTTGGTTAGGAAAATTAGTTAGTCCCGACATAGTTTATCCCATCATATATATAGTAGGATAACTAATTTGTCTATCCCATTCCCTGTACCAAACAACCCTTAATAATTCAAGTTTTGCATGTGATTTAACCTAAAAACATGTCCAAAACTTAAAGTGTGAACGGCTACAGCATGAAACAGGCCTCCCCTAATGGAATGGATCGTTTCTGCCAACAAAATGAACACGGAACAAAACTAAGGTGTGTGAACAGTTGTAGCATGAAATAGGTCACAAAGGGAAAGATTTCCAACTGATTTCAAACAATTAAGCTGCACGAAAGCTAGCCGAACACCGCAATTATCCAAAAAAAAATTATTTATTGCAATATTAGGTAATCTAGAATGAGCAAAATCATAAATCCAAATAGAAAGGAAAATACCTAGCGAGCAAAATACTGTGATTTCGAATCTCACCAAAGATAATTCCGACGAGCTTGCCGACCGGTCTGACAAAATTTAACGGGTCAATTTCACTGATTTGGTTGTGGGCTTAAATTTGGATTAGCTCATGGGTCGGGTTTGGGCGGGTCGAGTCTAATTTGATTAGGTTTATGAATTAGGGCCAACTGGCACCAACATATCCGTCGATCATCATATAATTTTGAATTGCCTGATAAAATCAACGAAACTAGAAAAGACGCTGAAAAGTCATTTAAATATGAATTTTTTTAATCACCAACATCTAAATAAATAGATTAAAATCAGAAAATAATAGAGTATAAGAGGTAAAGAAAATAAAAAATAAGACAAGTGAAATTTGTCATATAGCTGTTGTCTGCCGCATCCTATTTTGAACGGACTAAAACCGATAATCCCAACAGAAAAAAAGTTATTGATTTATTGATTCTGCGGTTTCATTGTTTCAATAACAATTTTGATATTTTTTTATTATTGAGTCATCATTCTTAATGATTTGAGGTTTTTTCTCAACGGTTAACTATTAACCCGATTGTAAATTAAAAGAATTATATTTATACCATTTAGTAGATAAAGTCCTTAACTTAGAATATACATTCATCTTTTTTATTTTTGAGTGTATCAAACTCTCATTATTCTTCAATGATGCAATTTGTCAACTCATATGTTCATTCATTCATTTGGTTTGTCATATTGTTTCTAAATGATTTTTTTTGTATTAAATCTTAACAGTTAAATCGATAATCGATCCAATAAATGATTTAAAAATTCATATTTAAATGACTTTTCAGCTTCTTTTCTAGTTTCGTTAATTTTATTAGGCAATTCAAAATTATATGATGATCGACGGATATGTTGGTGGCAGTTGGCTCCAATTCATAAACCTAATCAAACTAGACCCAACCCGCCCGAACCCAACCCATGAGCTAATCCAAATTTAAACCCACAACCACATCAGTGAAATTGACCCATCAAATTTTGTCAGACCGGCCGACAAGCTTGTCGGAATCATCTTTGGTGAGATTCGAAATCACAGTATTTTGCTCGCTAGGTATTTTCCTTTCTATTTGGATTTATGATTTTGCTCTTTCTAGATTACCTAATATTGCAATGAATAATTTTTTTTTGGATAATCGCGGTGTTCAGCTAGCTTTCGAGAGTTTAATTGTTTGAAATCAGCGGGAAATCTTCCCTTTGTGACCTATTTCATGCTACAGCTGTTCACACACCTTAGTTTTGGTCTGTGTTCATTTTGTTGGCAAAAACGATCCATTCCATTAGGGGAGGCCTGTTTCATGCTATAGCCGTTCACACTTTAGTTTTGGACATGTTTTTAGGTTAAATCACGTGCAAAGCTTGAATTATTAAGGGTTGTTTGGTACAAGGAATGGGATGGACAAATTAGTTATCCTACCATATATATGATGGGATAAACTATGTCGGGACTAACTAATTTCCCTAACCAAATGCGGGATAAAATAGTCTTGCATTTTATCCCGAAATTGTTATTTAGTATCCATCGTACCAAACGACCCCTTATAGTCTTAGTTTTGTGACTTAGGATGTACTGAGAGGATGTCTTTGTATAGCCACCAGGGATTTGGTTTAGTAGTAAGAGAATTGCGTGATGTGGGGGTTACATTACGTGTTCAAACCCTTTCGTTGGAAAAGCTTGGTATTTAAGTGGGTAGGGTAGAGCGACGAGCCCATTATACTCCACACACAGGCCGCAGGATTTTATCGGTTATGAAAAAGAAGAGAGGATATCTTAGCATTGCTTCGTTGATGAAAATCTAATAGGGAACAACTGCAGTTATATAACCAAAAATGTACCCGCACAAGTAGACAACTACTTAACCTTTTTGGTCTCACTTGAAATAGTGCAGTATTTCTTGTGTTTCTCATGATTAGTTGCCACCCTGCTTTTGTTTTCTACTCCAATTCATTTTTATCTTAATCTAGAGATATTGCAGGATGGTGTCGCTTCTAGTTCAAACTTCAACAATGTTTCTTTGACATTGTTGCTTCATCCTTCTCTTTACTTTCCTTCCTTCCGAATGCTTTAATCTTTTTCATCCTTGCAATTGATCATTTGACTTGAGAATATCTGAGCTGCTTCAGTTCAACTCCATTAATTTATCAATCAACCTGGTTGGAGAGTCTGGCCATTTTGTGAGGTTCAAATCAATCTAGTTATACTTTTACCAACTAAACCACATTATTTATTTTAACTTATTTAAACAACATAACAACTTTAACTAGTTTAGTTTTGACTTAATACAACAACTAAACCACATTATTTATTTTAACTTATTTAAACAACATAACAACTTTAACTAGTTTAGTATTGACTTAATTCCAACGACTAAATCCACCAACTAAATCACATTATTTATTTTAACTTATTTAAACAACATAACAACTTTAACTAGTTTAGTTTTGACTTAATACAACAACTAAATCCACCAACTAAACCACATTATTTATTTTAACTCATTTAAACAACTTAACAACTTTTTAACTTGAAACTAATTTAGTTTTGACTTAATTCCAATACTAAATTCATCAACAAAACCACATTATTTATTTTAACTTATTTAAATAACTTAAAAACTTTTTAACTTGAACTAGTTTAGTGTTGGTACTTATGCTTAACAAATATATTATTCCTAAATTTAAAGCTAAGTGTCAACACTAGATGGACACAAATCGATCTTGCAAGAAAATCAATTTTGTCATCAATAGGATCAACTAGTGTTGGTACTTATGCTTAACAAACACATTATTCCTAAATTAAAGCTAAGTGTCAACACTAGATGGACACAAATCGATCTTGCAAGAAAATCAATTTTGTCATCAATAGGATCAACTAGTGTTGGTACTTATGCTTAACAAACACATTATTCCTAAATTAAAGCTAAGTGTCAACACTAGATGGACACAAATCGATCTTGCAAGAAAATCAATTTTGTCATCAATAGGATCAACTAGTGTTGGTACTTGTGCTTAACAAACACATTATTCCTAAATTAAAGCTAAGTGTCAACACTAGATGGACACAAATCGATCTTGCAAGAAAATCAATTTTGTCATTAATAGGATCAACTAGTGTTGGTACTTATGCTTAACAAACACATTATCCTAAATTAAAGCTTAATATCAACACTAGATGGACACAAATCGATCTTGCAAGAAAATCAATTTTGTCATCAATAGGATCAACTAGTGTTGGTACTTATGCTTAAAAAATATATTATTCGTAAAATTAAAGCTAAGTATTAATACTAGATGGACACAAACACATTATTGAAAACAATTGTACTTGAACTTAAGAAATTTAGAAGCACCAACCTTATCTCCAACTTTGATGAAAGAAGCAATATAGTCTTGTATCAACTTTTTTAGATGTTGAGCTTCCTCAGTTGCCTAGCACAAAAAGTTCTTAAATTAGTTAAATATAAACTTCAAATCCAAGAATATTAGTTTTATATATATATATATATATATATATATATATATATATATTCAAGTTTTAATAAGTTCAAGTTTCAATTCAAGTTCATATCTAATTTCTAAACTTAATTAGTTATATATTCAAGCTAATTAGTTCCAAGTTCAAGTTCTAATTTCAAGTTCATATTCCTAATTAAGTTCAATTTATAGTAAATTCAAGTTATAATTAATTATGAGTTCTAATTAAGCCGTAATTCAAATCCCTAAAATTCCAAATTCAAACTAGCTAGCTAGTGTCCCAAATTCAAACTATTAATTAGCCTAAAATATCAAATATAATTCAAACTATTAGTCCTAAATTCCAAATTCAAACTAGTCTTAAAATCACAAATTGGAAGTACTCCTAGAATTCAAAAACCAGACTATAGTGCTAAAATCCCAAATTCAAACTATTAGTAGTCCTAAAATCTCAATAATAATTCAAACTAGTCCTAAATTCAAAATTTAAACTAGTCTTAAAATCACAAATTCAAACTAGTCCTAAAATCCCAAAATCTAACTAGTGCTAAAATCCTAAATTCAAACAAGCTAACTATTCCTAATCCCAAATTCAAACTATTAGTCCTAAACTGTCAATAATAATTCAAACTAACTCAAATAATACTCAAATTCAAACAACTCCCCAAATATAATTCAAACTATTAGTCCTAAATTCCAAATTCAAACTAGTCTTAAAATCACAAATTGGAAGTACTCCTAGAATTCAAAAACCAAGCTATAGTGCTAAAATCCAAATTTAAACTATTAGTAGTCCTAAAATCTCAATAATAATTCAAACTAGTCCTAAATTCAAAATTCAAACTAGTCTTAAAATCACAAATTCAAACTAGTCCTAAAATTCCAAAATCTAACTAGTGCTAAAATCCTAAATTCAAACTAGTTATCTATTCCTAATCCCAAATTCAAACTATTAGTCCTAAAATCTCAATAATAATTCAAACTAACTCAAATAATACCCAAATTCAAACAACTCCCTAAATATAATTCAAACTATTAGTCCTAAATTCCAAATTCAAACTAGTCTTAAAATCACAAATTGGAAGTACTCCTAAAATTCAAAAACCAAACTATAGTGCTAAAATCCAAATTTAAACTATTAGTAGTCCTAAAATCTCAATAATAATTCAAACTAGTCCTAAATTCAAAATTCAAACTAGTCTTAAAATCACAAATTCAAACTAGCCCTAAAATTTCAAAATCTAACTAGTGCTAGAATCCTAAATTCAAACTAGCTAGCTATTCCTAATCCCAAATTCAAACTATTAGTCCTAAAATCTCAATAATAATTCAAACTAACTCAAATAATACCCAAATTCAAACAACTCCTTAAATACCATAATTCAATCTAATTTTACAATTCCAAAATCAAACTAATTAACTCAAGAAATACCAAATTTTAAACAAATCCTAAGATAACCTAATTCAAACTAACCCTAACATTAAAATTTTCAATTCACAATCAACAAACACAAACTAACAATCAAAAACCCTAAATCATTCACTTACTAATTAACTAACAATCAATAAAAAACTAATTCAATACACTAATTAACAAATTCAACACTCAAATTGAAAGAAATTAAAAATGATATTATGAAACCCTAACCTTGAATTAAAGGAGAAGGGCAGTGGGTCGGGATGGAGGCGGCGCCGGTCGAGATAGAGGCGCCCGCGTGACCTCCTGCTGCTGGCCGGTGCGAGCTGCCTCTGCTGCTGCGCGCGACCTGCCGCTGCTGCTGCGCTGGTGGCGTGGCGCCGGTCGGGAATGCTGGCGTGGCGCCGGTCGGGGATGGGTGGGTGGCGCCGATGAGAGGAGTGAGAATTGTCACTTAGACCTAGGGTTTTAATTTTAATAAATTTAATTTATTTAGGTTGATTTAATTAATTAAAATTACATACATATATATATATATATATATATATATATATATATATATATATATAATTTAATTAAACATCAACAGAAGATTAATTTAATAAATTTAATTTGTCAATCAAGTTAATTTTATAAATTTAAATTATATACCTTCTAATTATATAAATTTAATTTTATTGATCAACAACAGTTTATCAATATGAAATTTAATATATAAATCTCTTTGAATTGATCATACGTATTTCTTTAATTGATAATGTATTTCATATCTGAACCACTAGTATATAAGACTTGATTTGTTAAACTATTTGAGGAGTATATAATTAATCAACGTATTTCATACTCCGATGAAGTATCTTTTACATGACATCATAATTGGGAGGTGATCACTACACTTGACATCTATTCAAGATCAAACATTTATAATAATACTATCTCGCATTTCATACTCAAATGGATTATATGTTAGGTCTTCACCTCTACATCATGAGATGACATATTAAGTTCATGATTAAACGATGAACTGATAAAATTCGTACATTACTCTAGAAATATAAGTATATATAATTTTCTCCTAATTCATATCAACGTAGTTTCATACTCTAAATAAGAATTATAGATATTTTTTTATTTATTCCACGAATTCTAACTTTTTATTTATAAAAGTATACAAAATTGTTACATTTTTTGAATATTTTAAACAAACCAACCTTCGGATGTCTTTTTTATTAAAAGTAATTAGATTTAATAAAAAATACCGACCTCATGAGGTCGGTATCACATTAAATTTTAAGATAAATAAAAAGCAATCATGTTAATTAAATAATATTGACATCGGGAGGTCAGTATTTTATATTAAATTATTGTTTAACTTATATAAAACGGTCATTCGAAGGACGATTTATTTAAAGTTAATTGAAAATATTAATTTATTACATACTATTTAATTTTACCGACATCCAAAAGTCGGTATTATAATTTTTTTTGTTTTTTATTTTACACAAAACCATCCACAGGAAGACGATTTAAATAAAAATAAATCAAAATATTTTTCAAAGCGACGGACAGAGTCTCTATGTCCGTCGCTTTTTTTGAAAAAAGTTTTGACCAACATTTTGACCAAAAAGCGACGGACAAAGAGACATTGTTTGTCGCTTTTTAAAAATATTTGACCAGATATTTTGACCAAGAAGCGACGGACATAAAGATGTTGTCCGTCGCTAATTTAAAAAATAATTAAACAATTAAAATTAATAAAAAGCGACGGACTGCGTCTCTATCGATATAAAATAATTAATTATTTATTATATATATTGTTGATGCAAAATTCTGCAAAAAAAGCGACGGACTCGGCGATGCAGTCCGTCACTTTTAAAAAACAATAAAAAAACATTTTAATTAAAAAGCGACGGACGGCATCGCTTAGTCCATCGCTTTTGGGAGGGACACGTGTCGCTTTTACTTCCATCGTTTTTTAGCAGTTTTTTAGTAGTGAACCTGCTTATCTTTCTATTTACTAAAAGACTTTATATAATCATGTTATTTACTATTTCTTTCCAAATCTTGAAATTTATTTAGTTGGTCAAAAAGGATTATTTGTTCAATGGAAGGTTAGTCGAAAAAAATGTAAAGGCATATAACAAATATATATATCTAAATTGGGGTGAAATGATTAATTACATACTTAAATTATGAGGGGTCCTAGCTAGCATCCTCATGAACTTAGGTTTTTAAATATTATTTACCTCTTTATTTTCTAATAAGAAAACAAGTTAAAATATACTATGTGCATAAATACGCGTATACTATATAAAAATATTAAAAAATTTAGTGTCTTATTTCATTTAATTCACTTATATTTAAATTGACCAGGCTTTATTATTCCTCAAGTCTCAACCCCTCTATAGGTGGTCGTATATTTTCATTTTCTTATATGTAGTATATATTTTAATGAAACATGAATTTTTCACGTGAAATAATACTCATAATATCGTAAACTACGAGAAATATCATAATAATAAAATGATCAGATCACCCTTTATTAAGAAGCATACATGTCATTCAGCTTTCCTAGCCACTTATATATAGTGCTTACTTATATATGACCGATATTTTCTTATGATTAGAGGCCAATTTCTTTGGGGAGAATATTAAGATCGAAAATTAGCGGTAGTTAGTGATTTCTAACTGGCTTAGGTTTTGTGAAAACTAGTTGATGAGATTACTATTTGATGAATAAGTTTTATGCTTTAAAATTTTGTTTTTTTTTTATGAAATAGTCACTTAAAATATTGTGACTCTTCATATAAAGACGTGTCCGTTGAAAAATAAGTTATGTATAAATAAGACCAAATAAGTAATGAACCAACAAATAATAATGAAAATATCATATAAGTAGGATTTATAGCATAAATGGAGAAACTATAATTTGAACATAAGATCCCACATATTAGGTGTCTAATTGATAATTTTTTCATAATTTAGATATTGTTACTTATCTTAACCCCTACATTATTGTTTGACAATCACCTTCCATAGACAAAGATCTCTTTTTGACAACTAATCAAATGTCAAAGATTGAGAAATTAAGAAATCAGAAATAATATATATGACTATTTAAATCTCTTAATAAATCTCTTTATACTATATAATGTTGCAATAAGAAGCACATTAGAACAACAAAAATAAAAAGAAAAGAAAGACATTCTCTTAGGCAATATGGACAAGACTTCAAGGACTATGCTTTTAATAATAACCTTCTTGATCATTTAATGTGGTAAGTATACCTTCATCTTTTTCTATGTCGGAATTTACATAACAAGCTAGTTGGTCCTTAAAAAATTATCAATATATAAAGTATATAACTACTAATAACAATTTTAATAATATTCAGATATGATATTAGGACAATAAGAAACGTGTAAGACCGTCGCAGATTGTGTGAATTGCGCATTAGGAACTCCTTATTGTATTAATGGGATTTGCATATGTTCATCATCCAAGATATATTCCACTGATTATGAAGGTACATAACAATTCATATAACACGTATAGGAGGAATATATTTAATTAGTCGACAAAATTAAATAGTTATTCTTATTTTATATATATATATATATATATATATATATATATATATATATATATATATATATATATATATATATATTGACAATTTATATAACTATATTCTTTAATAATATGTATTTAAGCTTACTAAATTTTTTTTTTGATCTTTCTTGTAGATGATGAGATGGCAGAACAAGCATGTAATAGTAATGAAGATTGTCTATATGCATGTTTAACTCCACATGCATTGTGTTGGGGAGGATTTTGCAAATGTGAATAAATATATTGAGGTTTTGGATTATATTTTAATTTGGAGCATCAATATAATGTACTAGATAATGTTTACTTCATGAAATAAATGACAATAAAGTTTATTTGTTATTTTTGCGAATATATTTACTTGACAAATTAAAGTAACTAGTATGGGATGGAGGAAGTATATGATGTGTCTCTGAAATTTTAGTATTATTTATCTCCCACCTCCTCATACTATGCGAGAGTACTACAATCAGCTTATGAACTTAATTTTCTTAAAGATAAAATTTGACATAAATTATTAGTTAAGTCTCTGAACTATTTACAACCT
This sequence comes from Solanum pinnatisectum, assembly GCA_035578085.1. Taxonomy (NCBI): domain Eukaryota; kingdom Viridiplantae; phylum Streptophyta; class Magnoliopsida; order Solanales; family Solanaceae; genus Solanum; species Solanum pinnatisectum. Next base: position 1,185,379 of record CM069080.1, on the reverse strand, counting down.
AAAAAAACACCTCTCTATTCGACTAACTAAACTTTGATACATCCCCGATCTACCACATGACATAGCAAGTGGTCTCGAACATATTCTGGTAGGACCATGGGGCACTTAATAAAAAAACCAGAGAGAAGTGTTGGAAACATTCTTAAACTTGGTGAGAATTTAAGGGTGTATTTTACTCATGTTGTGGGGGTGTATTTAAATTTAGTTAATCAAATAAAGAGTTCTTATTTTTAAGGCTATCAATAGTTTGGGATGAAACTAATAATTCACGTCAATTTAAGGATGTTTTCAATACTTCTCTCTTTTTTTAAATATATGATTTACCTCTTTCACCGAGGGTAAAAAAAAAAGAAGTTAAAGCATATGCATACAAGCGCCTATACTAGACCAAACAAAGAGGATTTTATTGTTTTACTCCCTCTATTTCAAAAATAAATGATTTTCTGACACATTTCTATCATTTAAAATGAATGAATTTTTCAAAGTTCAAAGATGTATTAATTGTTTTTTTCCTCCAAAAGTACTCTTCTTTTTAATGGGTTTTATTGACTAAGTTAATGGGATGACAAGATCCCTCATAATTTAATATGTAATTAATAATTTCACCCAAATTTAGGTATATTAATTCTATGCATTTACATTTTCTTTGACTAACCTTTCATTGACCGAATAATATTTTCTGACCAGCTAAACCAATTTTAAGATTGGAAAGAAATAGTAAATAACATGATTATATAAAACGTCTTAATAAATAGAAAGATAAGCATGTAATTAATGAATTAGATACTATATAATGTTGCAATAAGAACCATACTAAAATACCAAAATAAAATAAAAATTCCTTAGGCAATATGGACAAAGCTTCAAGGACTCGTGTGTTTTCAATAGTCATAATTTTGATCATTTCATGTGGTTAGTATATATATATATCTCTATTATTTCCGTCTTCAAAAAATGTCATTTTTAGATCTCGTATATGTAAAATTAAAGACCTTTCATAAAAGAATCATATTTTTTTTAAAAAAAAATATGTAAGTAACCTACAAAACTAATTCTTTCAAATTTATCGATATACTAACGAGCTTGATCGTAATTTTTAGGTGCGGTGACAGGACGTGACTGTAATATTAGATCAGATTGTAACTATTTGACATGCGATAAGGGGTTGCCAACTTGTATTGATGGGCATTGCCTATGTTTAAAACTCAATACCATTCTTAAAGGTAGGATAATATTTTTTACTTACGTATCGAACACGTTCTATATATTTGTGCAAGATACTAACAAGTTAATTTTGTGATTTTACAGGACAGAAATGTAAGAAAGCAGAAGATTGTGATTTAAATTGTAGTGGTGGGGAACCATTTTGTGTAGATGGGCATTGTGTTTGTACTTAATTAAAACAAGACATATATATAATATAAACTCCATTGATAATATATGGAGGTTTTGAATTATTAAGGGGCAATATTGTATAAGATAATATTTACTTAAATGGCAATGAAGTTTATGTTCAGATCGATCCCGAGTTATTTATGAATATGATTCTTTGAAGTGTTAAATGAACAGATTGCACGTTAAATTTAAACGTTTAAAGAATTGTACAACAACAACAATACTCATTCCACTAAAATACAAATGCTTGTACTATTATTATTATTAAATTACTATTCTTTTTAATGCGTTCATAAACTATCTCTAATTATTAAAAAAGTTTGTGAAGAGGCAAAATTGTGATATTGACAAATTTATCATTTAATTAATGCATTTATTTAACATTCTTATGACATGTGTCATATCACAAAAAACCATTTATTTTAAAATAGAGGGAGTATTTAATTTGATTCTTTTAGACATAAGCAAATCAGACCTTATCGTTTCTCAGTCTCAAATACAACAAAATATAAAGTTAAAATTTTGAGTAATTACTATAACAAATAAAGGATTTTGTGCCAATTATTCAACGACAATAATAAAATTTGAAGATATATAAAATACTATATATAAATGTTGTTAAAGACTTAAGCGATTTTAGATGTAATTGCATCAACTCAATTACTGCTAAATAATTTTGTGGCAATATTTAAAAAGAAAAATTTTCTAGTATAAGTGTGTTTATGCATATGGTATGTTTTAACTTATTTTCTTACCAGGCGATGAAAGGGTATATAATATGAAAAAATAGTTTAAAAGGATGATAGGACCCTCATAATTTAAGTATATATATAATAATTGAAAAAAAAAAAACTACATAATTACATAAATATTTCTATCATATTTAATAATTATATATAGTAAATTAATAACATATTGTCTCACTGATTAACAATTTCATATAAAATTTTCAATTTAGATATACTTAGATACATGTATCTTCGCTACCAGATACATATTGAAATACATATACATAAGGAGAGAGGCAAGCGAGAGAGTCAATATATCCCAGATACATGCAAATCACAGTAGATACATGTATCTGGATACCAGAAACATTGTGAAATACAAAACATAGAGTGAGTGACAAGGGAGAGAGGCGAGCGAGAGAGTCAGTGTATCATAGATACATGTGAATCCACTTGGATACAACAAATTTAGAATAAAACTAGCATAAATGATAATTTTAAAAACACACGAAAAGACATATAAACAGACCCTAAACTAGTGATATTTATACTGTTTGCCCCTAATAATTTCACTATAATTTAAATATGTTAATTTTTTAACTTATCCTACATTTTCTTTGACTAACCTTCCATTGACCAAATAATCCTTTTTGACCAACTAACCAAATTTCAAGATTTGGGGAAAAAATGGAAAAAAACATAACTATATAAGATCTCTTAATAAGTATAAAAATAGGCATTTTATTAATGAATTAGATACTATATAATGTTGCAATAAGAAGCACACAAAATAATCAACAACCAAAAAAGAAAAAGAAAAAGGCTTTTTCTTAGGCAATATGGAGAAGGCTTCAAGGACTCACATATTTTTTGTTGTCACCCTATTGATCATTTCATGTGGTTAGTACTTCTCTAAACAATATTTCCAGGTCTCTTATATGTAAAATTAAAGATCTCTTGTAAAAATGATATAATTTTTTAAAAAAATAATATGTAAGTGACCTACAAAACCAAATTTCTTAAATTTATCGATATACTAACGAGTTTGATCTTAATTTTTAGGTACGGTGATAGGAGAGAAGTGTAAGACTAGAGCAGATTGTCATATTCCATGTAAGTAATTTCAACTTGTGTTAATGGGGTTTGCGTATGTTTAACACCCAAGACATACTCTCATAATCATAAAGGTACGTAACAATTTACGATAATATTTTTTTATTTACTTATTGAACACATTCTATATATTTGCACAAGATACTAACAAGTTAATTTTGTGATCTTACAGGACAGAGGTGTAAGGATGTACAAGGTTGTCATATAAATTGTAATAGTGGGGATCCATTTTGTGTAGATGGGATTTGTGTATGCACTTAATTAAAACAAAACATATATCATATAGAAAATAAAAACTCCATTGATCATATATGGTGTTGTATTTTAAAGGGCATCATTGTATAAGATAATGTTTGCTTATATGGCAATAAAGTTTATGTTCTATTTTGGATAGATCTTGAGTTATTTATGAATATGATTTTTGTAGGTGTCAAATGAACAGATTGCGCGTTAAATACAACAACCACACAACAATACTCATTCCACTAAAACACAAGTGCTTTTACAAATGGCTCTATCTTGACTTGAGTTTGCAATAATCATTTCACCAAAACACAAATTTACTTAAAAGAATTGCTCTATCTTAAGAGATCACAACACAAAAATCAATCAAAGAATCTGTACAATGTATTCCAACACAAGTACTATAATCTAACCATCAACCACTCGAGGATGTCGTTTCTTTTGTCAAAAAAATATAATCCTAATGTCGAAAGTAATAAGACGAGGATTGCCATGACAATGTACCTGTGTTGATGTTGCTTTGCTTGTAGCTGAATCTCGGTATCCTCTGTCTTGACAACTATGTTAGGCTCTTCATTTGTCAAAACGGAGGACTTACTGCTTTGATCAGTCGGTTTATCATGAGGTAATTCGTTGATCACCTGAATCGGAGTACCAACATCTTCTATTAGGATTATAGAATGAAGTTGACATCTTTATGAAGTAAACACAAACATGATCACAATTGGAACAAGCAGGCATAATGAGCATCTATTACGTGCTGCTAGTTTCTGAGGTTCGGTGAGGCCAGGACTCGGGCATAATGAGCATCTTTAGACTACTCTTTGTTAATAACCAATAAATCCAAGAGGGCCAGTGGCGCACAGTTCGAAACTCGTGGATAGTGGAGCGAACCTGTGACACACATTCACAATCTGCACATCACGAGTTGTGCTCGTGCTCTTACCAGTAGAACAAAGCCTTGGGGCTATCTTTGGACTACTTTCTATCAGTGGCTATAGTCATAAGACCGTTTTTTAAAGTAGAAATGGGGGAGGGGATTACAAGGTGGGGAATCGAACCCTCACACCCTCACCAACAAGATTAAACAACAAGGCCTTAATTTAAGGCTAAGACTAAGAAACATATCATGCTATTGTCTTTAAGTGGCATACATTGGAACATACATATTTAGGAAATTCTGAATGACTAAAAGAAAAGAAATACCTGGGAGCTTTTCTGTGAGGATTCTGTTTGCAGTTCACGATAACTGTTTGTAGCAGCAGCGATTGTTGAGGCAACTCTAGAACATGACAACCCAATATCATCACCTCCATTCTCAAGTACAGTTATGGATGGTTGCTCCTTCGTTGACTTCAACTTGCTGATCAATGATTTGTTTTCCTTGGCCAAACAAAAAATCTGTCGCGGAAAAACAAGTCAGTGCTTACAATCACTTCTTACTTTTGAATTTCCAAACAGAATGCAACAGAAGAAGAAAACTAAAGCACCTGTTTTTGTACTCGCTCTCTTTCGATAGCCAGTTGCATGACCAAATCCATTATAAAGCTGGTTTTGATGTTAATGTCTTTTGCACTTGCAAGTTTCTCAACAGTAGCTTGTTTCAAAGAAGTCTCCAATCCTTCGACTCTTGATCTTAGAAACTCTACTTCTTGGGTAAGTTCTAAATTAGTTTCCGACAAAATAAGGCACTGTTCCTCTACATGTTCAGTCTTGCTTTCGGCTTTTAAGACCTTTTGTTTTAGTTCATCGATTAAAGTTTCCATATCCCAAATGGCAGTATACAACATATTCTGTTGTTCTTGACCTGCTTCAGATGATGTCTTAGCATTTTGTAGCTGAAGTTCTAATTCCCTGACTTGCTTCTCGAGAATGCTGACCTTTTTAGCATTACTTTCATTACTACTCTTGAGAAAATCCAACTCTTCATGCAGTTCCAAGTTTGTCTCGGTCAAATGTGCAACCTTTTCCTCTGCATTCTCAGCCTTATGTTCTGCAATATCGATGTCTTCTTTCTGAGATTCTACGATACATTCCAGTTCTTTAAGACGCTCTTCGCTTACTTCACTCAATTCATTTGCTTTCAGCAACTTAAACTCAGATTCTTTCAACTTATCTTCTGAAAGTTTTAGCTTGTCCCTTAACGAGGATACTTCAGTATTTTCAGCAGCAAGATGTTTGTTGCTGCTATTAAGGTTTTGTATGGTATTATCTTTGGCATTTATCTGTCCTATGCAATTATCAATCTTCAATGTGAAATCTTTCTCTCGTTGAAGTGAACCGTTCAAATTGAAGTTAACAACCTGTAATCGGCTCACCATCTCTCTGGAAATTCCCATAAGTACCTCTGCTGCATTTTCCGACTCTAAAAACCTACCCCATATAACCTCTGCACCCTCTTCCATGCACAGAGCTACTTGCTCGGTTAACCGGAGCTTCAACTTTAGATCATCTTCATTTTGTTTATGTAAAGTCAACTTCTTCTCGAGATCCAGCTCTCTTTCAAGTGATTTTTCCAATATTCTTAATATACGTCTTTGCTCAACTGTCTGTGCGTGTGGCTTCAATTCTCTTGCTGAAACATTATTAATATCTGATAAATCCAAACTCATCCTATGTCTCCCTGATAATACATGCACCAGAAAAAGATGTAATCTCTTTGATATGTTAGTAAAGAGAGGGAACAACGCGTTCTTGAACCTAATGAGTTTCATAACTTACATTCATTTTGGTCGAAAGCTAACGAGGTCATCTGCAATTTGGCAAGCTGCATCTTCATTTCTAGAACACGTTCCTTCGATTGTCTCAATAACTCTTCAGTATCATGAAATTTATTCTCCATTATCACATGTAGCTCACTAAATTCTCTGCGCGTAGGTATCTTTTGCCTTGCTTCAATGACCAAGTCTTGAAGAGTGCCTAAGAAATTGTCCAGTTGTCTTATCTCAGAGTTTAAAATGATAGATAAGTGATCCAATGACAGTATTTTCTCAATCGATTCAGGAGAAATCTCATCATTCTCAAAAGATATTGCTTCAACTTCATTTTCGCAGGCCAAGACACGCATCAAAAGATTGTCAAGATTCGTCAACTTCTCATCAGAATACGCAAGGTCCAAATCTACTCTACTCAATATTTCCATGGAACTCCTCATCTCTTCCATGTCCTTGGCTTCACTTGAGTGATTTTCAATCAACAAGGTTTCCATTACTTGGGGATTGACAATATCAGAAGTACAGACAGCCAATTCTTCAATTGCCATTGATCAGCACTTCTGATAAGGCAGCTGCAAATGGGAAGGAAAGCATCACGAAATGAAAATGCAGGTCAAAATTGATCAGACCAAATGAATAAAGTAGGCACTTAAAAGGCGAGAGAGAGCTTGAAGGGATATATAGCAAACACAAGGTGTTAATAAACTTATATTCTTGATTTTCCATCTCTATATGTCTTGTACTTTAATACGTGCCAAGGTTATTAGTCAGCTGTACATGGTTTTGACTACGTTAACAGAAACCACATTTCTTTTGTACTAGTATGCAATTATATACACAAGTCAATGTTTGATAGGAAGACAATAAACCCCAAAAGAGAAATGGAAACAGAACATGATGAAAGGTAATCGAGACATTAAAACCCCTGCAGAGATCATCCTCATGCTTAAACTGATGAGCAGATGCTTGAAAATTTTACACCACGAGCCCCTCTTACAAACAGAACATGTTCTGAGCCCACAAATTTGTCTAGAGCAAAGGTATGTTGTTGTATTGTTCAACCCCATAACATCTTTGATCCAACCAACAGAACTAATCAGTCGATTATTTACAGATAATTAATCCGAATTCTTCACTCATGCTTCAACCATACCATCGTGACTTTGTTAGGACTTACTCATTGTTCAATTCCTTTCTTTCCTTTACACAATCTTTCCCACTTTCACCTCACAAAAAAACAGAACATTGATGCAACCGAATATTGAATGAGAACAATGTGCAACAATCTGTTAGTTCTGTGTTCTTTGAGAAAATATCGAAATAGCTAGATAAGCATGAAGAAGATTCAAATCTCAAACTTAGGGTTAGAGCAAAAAGGCACCTAATTAGTTAAAATGATAATAAGGATTATTGAAAAAGTTCATCTACCTACAGTGCATTAAAGTTGTATCCAAATATTTATAGACATCAAATTGCTTATATTTGCTGAGAATTCGACCACACAACTTCTGTTCTATCTATCTACCTACTAAACAAGAAATTATCCAAATTGTCAATACAAGCTATTTCAGTTCGCTGTAACCAAAGTGTAGGCAGGATTTTCACTAACAGAATTCAAAATAAAATAAGTAGACACACTAAAAAACCAAGGGGATTCAACATATACTATATACACATACAAATAATCTTGATCTTATATATACAATGTAATCTAACGGTTAAGGGAGCCTAGCTCCGCCTAAGGCTGCACTTTGTAACTTCATCTATATATGCACACGAAACCTAATGTAGAACATGGACCTTCTAAGTACTTATAGCCTCATATTAAAGTGGCAGCACAATTTAACTCCCTCCAAACTCAAAACACAGAAATTGTTGTGACCATCTCTTGTTTTAGTGAAAGTTGAAGGCTTTTCCACAAAAAATTAAGTACAAACACTAAACAAGAAACTTTTTTTTACAGCTCCCACCCTTTTTTTTGCTCCTCGTGACTCCAACTCACAACCTCAGGGTTAGAGGTAGAGTAGTGTTTATCATTCGAGCAACCCTGCTTGTCTTGAAACAAGAAACCTTTATACCAACCAAAACACTATGATTGTACAAAAGTAAGTAGAATTCTCAAACACTTCTCTAAATTATGAAACAAGTAGAACACAACCATCATCAACTATTGCAAATTGCCTTAAAGAACCAATAAAGCTTCAATCTTTATAAGAAACACTAAACAAGAAAACTTTTTTTTACAGCTGCCACCCTTTTTTTGCTCCTTGTGATTCGAACTCACAACCTCAGGGTTAGAGGTAGAGGAATGTTTATCATCCGAGCAACCCTGCTTGTCCTTAAACAAGAAACCTTTATACCAACCAAAACACTATAATTACACAAAATTAAGTAAAATTCTCAAACACTTCTCCAAACCATGAAATAAGCCAAACATAACCATCATCAACTATTGCAAATTACCTTAAAGAACCAATAAAGCTTCTATCTTTCAAGAAAAACAGAACAACACTTAACTTCCTCCATACTCAAAACACAGAAATTGTTATGTCCATCTCTTGTTTTAGTGAAAGCTCAAAGCTTTTCCACAAGAAATTATGTACAAACACTAAACAAGAAACCTTTATATCAACCAAAACACTATAATTACACAATTCTCAAACACATAACTAAAATTCCCTTAAAGAACCAATAAAGCTTCAATCTTTACAAGAGGAAAATCAAACAAAACAAGATTTTCACTACATACCTTAATATGAAGATAAAATGGCTTTATTCTCATAATAACTTGAATAGAGTGGCAAAGAATATTTGTGATCTACAAAAGGGTCAACCTTTAAGATATTTTTTGGCTCCTGGAGTTGGTGTCTAAAATGTTACTAACGTGGGTCCCTCAACATTCAGACCAACCAATCACATAACCCCACGTCAGCAACAATAGAAAAAGACAATATCAAATGACCTCATTAATTACTGGTCACAAGAAAGAAACCATAAACATTAATGTTCATCTTCTGCAATTTGGGATTTCTTGATTTTGGAGAAGTTTTTTTTTTTTTTTTTTTGAAAAGGAAAGAAATAAAGGAGAAATTTGAGTGGAAAATGAAATAATTATTGGAGGAGCGCACGTTGGGTAGTGGTGGTGGGGGTATAGGTGTTTGATACCAAAAACTTAATAATTGAGGATTAGACTATTGGGGTCCAAACAATAATAACGTATAAAATAATGCTAAAATTAAGGCTAAGATGGGTTTTTTTTGTCTCATGTTTGATATCTTCTTTGAGATTTGACTCATTTAGATTCACGGTGAAAAGTAAAAAATTATTTTATTTTTAGTATTCAGATTACAGTTTCAAAATTTCTAATTAAGAAGGAGGAGCATTTACTATTCTAATATTCATTAGAACCTTTGATGGTGACTAAAATATTGTCAATTACTTCTAATTATTAGGACTCATTTGGTTTGCAATTAAGAGCATAATAATGGAATTATATAGTAGCTATACATTTTTCTTTATAGATATTTGATTCATTGCATTAAAACTTAAATAAATTTTTATTTCTAATTTAAAAAAAAACCTTCTCATTTTGGTGTGTTTATCCCTAGCTGTTTTCTATTTGCCTCTTCTGCCTTCTTTTTCTGCTTTCTGATTTGTGTTCTCCTATAGGTGGTTTGTGACAAGGTGCATGGGAAGCTCTGCACCACCACCCTTCGTTGATGATGAAGTAGATTTCCTCCAGGTTCAATAGTTTCATCTTGCCACCATATCCTCTGTCGAGTCCTATTTTGCTGGTTGTTATAGTATAGACTAATTCAGAAAATTACACTTCAAAGAATATAGAATTTTGCTATCGAAGAGTTAATATTGTCGAGCTGTTTTTAAGCAATCTTGTTCTCATCTATCAAGAGTAAGGATATTATAATCTCATTTTTCCTTTTAACTGTATTTTCTGGTCCTTTCTTCTCTGCGGTTGCGTTAATATTTTGGTATAGTGAATCTTGCTTGTTACTCTAGGTCTTGTCTAATGGAAGATATTTAAACACTTGGTTAGTGGTCACCTCTTAAATACATAGAAGGGGTGATCATTAACCTAGTGTTTAAGATATCTTCTGTTAGACGAGACTCATACAAAGGGTAAGATCCACTATATCAGAGAACACAGCTATAAAAAAGAAATTAAGGACCAGACAATAGAATTAAAAGGAAAAAAGAAAAAGGGAAATAGAGATTAGAGTATCCTTACTCTTGATAGCTGATGACAAGACCGCCTAAAGAACAACTCAACAACATTGATTATCCTGAGCATGAGGAAGAGAAACTGCTAGTTCTTCCATGGCAGGAGCATTTTTAGGTAGAAGGAATGAAGAGCTTAGTGGGAGAGGGTGGATTAGAAAATCGTAAACTATAGTAACGTGTAAATAGGGAGTAAATTTCGAGCTTTATTTGAAATAGACCTTCCTTTTTAATTTATTCATTTTGTGTTATTGGATTTGAGTTTTGTATTTGATTTGCTGAATTATCAAATACAAAACTCATTTGGGTCTATTGTTCGGAATCCAATAACACAAAACGAATAAATTAAAAAGGAAGGTCTATTTCAAATAAAGCTCGAAACTTACTCCCTATTTACACGTTCCTATAGTTTAGAGTTTCCTAATCCTCCACTCTCTCACTAAGCGCTTCATCTCTTTTATCTGACAAATACTCTCGTCGGGGAAGAACCATCAGTTTCGCTTCCTCTTGCTTTGGGTCTTCAATGTGTTGAGTTGTTCTTTAGGCGATCTTGTTCATCAGCTATCAAGAGTAAGGATACTCTAATCTCCTTTCGCCGTTGTGATTTCCTTTTACGCATTTCTTAAAACATATTAATTAGAAGAAGATTATAATCATTTTATTAGTATTTAAACAATTGTAACATCACTTCATTATTGAGGTGTTTGTAGTCTTCAATAACCTATGAAAAATGAGGAATAAATAATTGATTGTCTTAAACTGATAAATAATTTGAGACAACTCTATTTATAAATCACGACAAATAATTTGAAATAAAAGAGTAATACACAATGAAAATGTTTAATTATACCTTATGGTTATAAATATTAACACTATAAATACATAACATATATCTTAATGTGAATGGTTATTTTACAGCTCAAAATAAATTGTCCCAAATAGGTATTACCTTAGGAATTCAAGATTGTCATTGACAATTATTTTCTAATATATTGTTAATATTAAAAAATAATTTTTTTTTAAAAATAGTTTAATAGTCACTCTTATTTTCTAATGGGCCTTGACATGGAAGTGGTTAATGGCCCATAAATTGGATAGCCAAGAAACAGATGGGCTGCTTATTCTATTCGAGCAACTTTCACATATAGCAAACATAAAAATCATATTTGTATATTATAACTATAGTTTGCATAATTGTGCTCCATAGAAAATTTTATGTTTGCTATGGAGCTTTTGATTTGTATAATTCGTTAGATATATTCAATTTTATATAAATTGTCAGTTTTGTATAAATTCATTTATACATTGTAATTTGTATAATAAAATCTATATTTGTATAATTATAAGTGTATAAGACGAAAATATATGTATTTGTATTTGTATATACACTTTTCTTTCGCTTTATACAAACACAAACACATTTTATACCGAAAATGACTAATTGTATACCGAATTAGATGGCAAAAAAATGAGATGTTTGCTGCGTATTACAAATAAAATAAACTATGGCTATAACATTTAATTTGAATTAATAGTTTGCTATTTCATATAATTTTCCCTATTCTTCATCAGTGTTTGATACATGCATGGATTTGTTTATCGGGCTACGATGTAATTGAATTCAAAAACGCATGCGTATATCAGTCTTTTTCTTTGATTCACCTTGTTGACCGCATCACAAACACGTCCAATTGGGTGCAAGGCTCCCACATTTTTGGGGCTAAAAAATAATTAAACTCAGAAAGTTTTGAAAAAAAATTAAAAGATTTTTTTTTTAAAAAAAAAAAAACATTTTTCATCGAGTAAAAGGAGGACCCTTTTTTGAAATTAGGTTTGGCCAAAAGGGAGCTAAAAAGAGTTGGGATACAATCATATAACGATATCAATCATGATTTGTGTCATAATTTTTGCATGGAATTCATCATTAGCAACAACTAAAAAGAAAAAAAGGTGTAGGATATGGTACTTAGTCATTTCCCTCAAGATTTTTTCTAACTTATATTCCGCGGTAGATATTTATTTTGAGATTCTGATGAATTCATATTAACGTATTAAGTAAAAACCATTGATTTGAAAAGTACTTACTATTAGAATTGTTTTTATTATTCTTAATACTCGAACTCAAGATATTCTTAATTAAGAATGAAAGATCTTATCTAACACATCACAATCCTAAATGATCTTTCCCTTCAAGATTTGTTATTGCATGCCTAGTCAGTATCAGAAAGGAAAACCTTAACGTAACTGATAAAGTTGTTATTATGTGATCAGAAGGTTACGAGATTGAGAAATGGAAACAACCTCTTTATGATTTGCTTCTTCTCAAATCTTACATATAATAAAAGTTTAGTGCACTACGCTGCCCTATTTTAATCGGTATCACAATCTCATGGTTTTCTTTTTCTGAGGGACACCTATTTTTTTGTCAGACCAGCTAATTACAAGATCTTATTCAACTTTCCCTTACAGATTTCATACTAATTACCTATGTCTCTAATTTTTATTTTTATTTTCTCTAATTTTTAATTTAATAATAAGTTAAAAATTAATTTGCAAAGAACAATTTGTAAGGAAAAACATTGACCAATAGCTGTATTAAAGTAGGTTTGACCATTAAAAAGTGTACAATATATAATATTGTGTTCATACACAATTAAATATTACTAGTACGATTGATTCATTTTTTTTTTACAATAAGCTCAATTTTCTATACCTTTTCTTTAACTTTGCATAATTATTGGCATAATTCAAACACTCTAGACGTGCAACCTTTAATTGATTAAAGTAAAGACAAGTTTCACTTTACTAGCTACAAAATTCAAAATTTCGAGTCAGCAAGTTCATAATGATATTGATATATGTGTTTTCTTATTATACAAGTACATATTATTGATTCTGTGTCTTGAATTTTGAATTTTGATGAATACGAAATTTCGATCCAAAAAATTCGTAGTGCGACCAAAAATTAGGTAGAAGGTGCGAAAGTTGAAGATTGATATAGTTAAAAAAAAAAAAAAGATTTATGTCTGTATTAGGACACAGACTTGATCGAACCTCATTAAATCCTGTATTAAAGAATTTTCAAGCTCACATTTAGAATATCTGGAATCCCAAACCCCCAATCCCATGTTTGTTTTGGAGGGATTTGTTCTTTAATTTTTCCTTTATAGTATATTATGTTTATTATAAGATTTTTGTTTGCTTCATTATGTTAGTTTTTTCCCAAAAGAAGAGCCATACCAACCTTTACTCTTATACCATAGTTTAATTTTTAATATTTGTAAAATTGTTTACAATTTTTTTTACTTGTACGGCAACAACTAATTGATGTTGCATAGCATTACACGTGTCGGTACATCATTGGTTGCATACCCATCTTCTAGGTTTTATAAAAATATGAGAAAGATTATTAAGGAATCTTAATATATAGTAATATAATATTGTAATGAGTTTTCATCTAACTTCCTTATTTGGACTATTCTTTGATGGGATTTTGTTCTTGGATTGTTGCATGTGTATATGTTATATAAGATTTATTTTTAAAATATAAAAATAATAATTTATTTTATGTGTGTATATAATATATTTTATTTTTTTTTATTTTCTATTCGGTGTTTGGAGTTCATATTGGAGCTTCGACTAAATCTAAATCACATATTGCACCGCTCATTCGGGGGTGACGCTCCCAATAAAATTTTCTCTTTATCAAGGTTGAAGGTTCAAATCCAAAATATTTTATTAAGGATAGAACAATCTCACCATTATATCACAATCTGTACTGACGTATATATATAATATATATATATATATACTTGGCTATCCACTTGATAACACCTAGTAAAACTAACCTAATCAATACAAATCATTTTCACCTCTTACACTGTCCCTTTTATTGTTTTATAATTTAATGTTGCTCTCTTAGATTATTCATAGAGTAGTACTATAGCAATTTTATAAAGCATAGTGTGAAAGAGATTCATTCTATTATTCTAATACTAATGTTTTAGGTCTTTGTGATTTCAAGTCCCAAGGCCAACTATTAATAATGACATAAGAGAAAGAAATAGAGACAGTCAATCAAGAGTACTGCATCCTATTTTTATTTTTATTTTATTTAAAAGGTTATTATCATTAGAATAGTGACAATTAGTATATTGTAAAAAAAAAATAGATAATTCAATTTATGTGTTGACCATGTAAATGTAACAACATACATGGTCTAGGTCACCACTCTTGGCAAATAGCTTACCAACATAAAAATAATTTAATTTTATGTATTTATTCGATGAGGAAAAATTGACACATAACAATCGCCCTCGCTTAGAAACCAACATATATAATTAGTCACATATTTTTTATTTGATACAATTGATATTCATGTTATTCAGCTGAAATCCGTCAGTTCAATATATATAACTGTTTTTTATTAATATAATCGATACCTAATTGATATAACTTTTCCACCTAATGATAACTTTTTTTTTAAACAAATAATAAAAATTGACACATAACAATTGCCCTCGCTTAAAAACCAACAACATATATAATTAGTCACATATTTTTATTTGATACAATTGATATTCATGTTATTCAGCTGAAATCCGTCACTTCAATATATATAACTCTCTTTTATTAATATAATCGATACTTAATTGATATAACTCTTCCACCTAACACAATAACTTGTTACATTTTGTACATACACAAATTATTACTATATTTTATAATTATGTTCTAAATTATAATTATTTATGAAGTTTAATTTTCTCATTTATTAATAGGGTGAAGAATTTTAAACATGAATCAACTTTCGTGAAGTAATGAGACTGAAGATCTAATCCATTAATTAGATGACCTTTACTGGAAGAAAAGCTTAAGAACAAAGTTATCGCGGGATCAATTATTTCGAAATAAGTTTTATATTATAAATTATTTCATCGTATATATAAGATAATTTTATCTCATTATCACTAAAAATATAAATATCAGAATAAATAATCACAAAACTATCTGATACTTTCATTCAAACACAAGATAAATTAATCTTACGTTTTATTTTTTAAATTATAATACTTTATATCTCATCTCAACCGACAGATTTCACTTTGAGTCAAAAACAACATAGAGAATCAAGTGGTAAAGTGAAAGATCTGCCAAGTTTGACCATTTGCTGCTATATAACTACAACTCCATTGCCTCTTGCCAGCTATATTCAATCAATCAATGTCTTTTTTTTTTTTTTTTAATTTTCTTCCAATTTTCAAATCTTAGCTCGAGTCTGATCAACATGTTAAATTTTTAAAAATTCAAAAAAATAAAAAAAAAATTGATTTAGATTTTGTAATAAAAACCCTATTATTGTAAATTTTATGAAATTCGTATCATGTGAAAGAATTATATTAAAGAATAACTAATTACTTATTGTTGACTAGTGAATTATGATAAAAATTATGTATTTAAAAGTTTGTAATCACAAATATTTATTTATAAGAAGAATATGAAAATTTGCGATTTATCAATGCAATGCCTTAAAATGTTTCATGTTTCAATATCTTATTTATGAATTGTAATTCGTTCATTTGATAAGATTATATAAAAATAGAGAAAATTTTGATAGTTTTTACGACCAGTAAAGTTTCATCTAAATTCTAACATGTTAAATTAATTTGCAAGTTGGAGTCTTGAATTCTTATAACCTTGAAAAATTCATGCTGAAAAATTAAAATAATCAAGAGGTGGCGTAGTAAAATGGGAAAATAAATATTAAAAAATAGAACTTTTAAGGTAAAAGTTAACGTAACAAATGTATTGTAGTTTGTCTCGTGGAATATTGAAAGAAAATTAAAGTGCTATCATATCTCAAGATTATCAACTCATAATTATTTTAAAGAACACCCCACTAGTACGTATATAGTACTTAATTCGTATTTATTTCTTTTTTTTTTTAAAGGGATAAGGGTCTAAAAAATATTTTAACTTTGATCGAATTTGTTGTTGCGATACTAAATTTTCATGAGGATCTATTACCTCCCTAGACTATTTTATAGTGTATTTTTTACCCCATGAACTATTTAATAGTGTATTTTAAAGGTATATATGTGCCAACATGGACACATTACTATTTATAATTTTGCATTATTTTTTATGTCCACGTGGGTAAATACATATGTTTAAAATACGGTATTAAATAGTTTAGGGAGGTAATAGGTCCTCATGAAAGTTTAGTGTCGCAACATCAAATTCAACCAAAGTTGGGGTATTTTTTAGACCCTTATCCCTTTTTTTAAAATAAGGATGGGTTGTCCAATTTATTCTTACTCAATATTTATATCATTTTAATATGATGTATGTGTAGACATCAAAATTTTATGAGAGTCTACAAGACGTGTTCAATTACAATGGAGACTCTACAAGAAGTTTTCAGATCCAATTAGAGTTCTTGAAGGTTATTCAACCCTAAACCCTAGTTCAAGCATATATAAATGATATTATATTTTCTTGAAAACGTATCTCAAAAATTCAATCATAGAGAAGAATCAAGAGAGAAAAAAAAATTGTTCCACACTACTTATTAATATAATATTCTTGTTTCTTCAGATTTTATTCATGGTTAATTTCTTTTCCATATACTTAAAATTTGTTGCAAACAACATGTCTTAACCTACAACCTTATTGCTAAATTATAGTAATTAATTAATTAATTATATACATTTTGATAGTATACTTACATAGAAGGGTTTTTCCTTCTTTTATTTCTATCTTATATTTGATTATCACATTGTAATTTCGATTAATTCAGATATGCATTGCTAATTAAGTCACTTAAAAAGAGGAAACACTCCTAATTTTTTTTTATTTTGTTGCAATTTTCATTTACGTTAGCTTGAAGCATTGATAAGGTAGGGAAATTATCAAATTAAAAAGATGAAATACCTAGTGTAGGTACAACTCTAGAAATAATTCAAGTGACCATAAAAGTGTGTGAAAACAAGCTAGTATAAACATAGGTGTTTTGACCACATTAAACAAATTTAATTAAGTAATATTATATTATAAGCTCTTCCTCCTAGGTATAGAAAAGGGGAGGACAATTTTATCATATAAGTAATTAATTACTGTCAAGAGTTGGCAATGTCAGTTGCTGGTTTATTAAGTCCCAATTAAAATTCTTTTATAAATTATCTATTTTAAATTTATTATCTTGACTAATTCAAATTGAGCCAAGCTAGTTTTCTAAATCTTATTCCTACTTTGAAAGTAGAGGATGCGTTTCTAATAGATTAAACTATGAAAAAAGAAATAACAGAAGTGATCGAAGAGTATATTACATATTACTATGAAAAACATGTTAAATAATTTTGAATAGTAATTACAAGTAAATAATATGATAATCGAAATATATGAGAAAATGAATAGTAACAAAAATCGAAGGACAAAACACTATAAAAGTAAACGACTGCTAATATAAAAAGCAAGATAAAACTCTATTACCTACTAACCTTCTATCATAATTTGTGTTCTTCACAACTTTCGATCATCAACATATCCTCGATAACCTTTTAAAGCTCTAACTCAAAACTTCTCTCAATAAAACTGAATATATTTTAACTATATTTAGTCATACTCGATGTTTAAAGATTCAAGATCACCACAATTATTTTTTTAAAACAGCTACATATAATATTTAACAGTTTTATGTAGGTAACATGTAACATGTATCTTTTTTTTCCTATTGTATGAACTCATCATTCTCTATGCTAAATCACAGTTCAATTTGCTTAATTTTTTTAAAAATAATTTATGATTCTAAAATGTACAATGAATATTCTTTTTCATGTTCTTCTTGAATGATAACTTATAATCCAAACATTTGACATGTTACTTTTTATAAATCAGCTTCAAATCTATGATCCCACATATAAAGAAACAATTCTCAGAAAAGATCATCACCTTAAATATTACTATTGCCAAAACAATAATTTTGATGTTACTTTTAAAAAAATATATATAATATCTATAAATTACATTAAAAGTATTAACTATCCTATAAATTAAATAATAAAATAATGTACTAGTAATATCATAGACATAAAGTAAGGTACACATCACAAGGCAAATAAATAATGCTAGGGTAGTCTATAAAGTACACAAGATAGCTAAAACAAACAAACAAAATAAACAAGTACTACAAAAAAGATAAGAAAAAAAACAAACAAAAGGAAAAGTTCCACTTTTTTCTTCATTATTCTCTTTATATTTTTGGAGAAATTTCACTTTCAGCTACAAAATTTTAATTATTTTTTAAATAAAATGCATATTTAAACATATTTTACAAATTTTAAAAATAACAAACCTCAACCACTTAAATATTTAAGGTTTAAATTTTCAGTTCGAAATCTATGATCAAATGAAAGCAGTAAAAAATATATACCACCCTCTAAAACTTCAATGATATTTTATTTTCATTATTATTTCTTCATCTTTTACTCCATAAAATATGTTTTCTTCGAATACATAAAAATTAAGATTATTTAACAGCTTTTTTATTTATTTTTTTAATAATACAAGCGTGACTATAAATGCAGGGAACCTTTTGTTACTAAGTTTTCTTTTTCGATTCCCTCAAATTAACTAATTTCTTCCTTAACTTCTCTTTCGACCCTTTTGACTCTACTTTTACAATTTACTTAGCTGTAGATCGATTACGTTTGTTAGTTGGATCCAAAATAATTTTGTACTTAGTTATAAGTGTGGCTATAAATATATGTTAAAAATATTATATTAAGAGTTTAAGGATTTAATTGATAGTGTCGTGAGTATAAGGGTTCAACTGATAGACAAAGCTAAATTCAAGGGCCTTCCAGATTATACTGCTTATATTATATCTTTTACTTTGAACGTGCACAAATATATACTCAAATTTATATAAGGTTAAACAAATAAATACATGCATTCTACATAGTGTCTTGCATGTATTATGACACGTAAATACGTATGAATTTATACAAGTTTAATTATATACTTAATATTTGTGCATGTTTAAAATTAAAAATCAAGTTAAATGACATGTTTATGCATTATATCAATGTAAAAACTTCAGTCTGATGCACTAAACTCTCTATGCAAGCAAGATTCGAGGAAAAATTAGATTACAAGAGTTAATTATTGGCTACATTTTTAATGTTTTTACAAAAAAACAGCTTGACAGAATAATAACTTTATCAGTTACGTCGAAGTTGTTGCGGTAACTCTTTCAGAAAAAGTAAAGAAAAGAAAAGCAGTAACCAACAAGTTAAAGAATTGATTTTTATCCCTTCTCTTCAGTAAAAAAAAAAAAAAAAGAAGCAAAGCTGTTCAAGAATGGTGTAATAGAGTACCAAAAGTAGTAGTACACAATCTGAAATAAGGTATCTTTTTCCTCCTCACCCCACTTTTAGTCTGTGTTCTTTTTTTTCTCTATTTCAGAGCTGTCTGAGCAGTTTGAGAAATTTTGAGGGGGGCGGGGGGGGGGGGGGTGTCTGTTCTTTACTGTGACTTAGGGTTTTTACTTTAAATGAGCTATTTATGGTTGCTGCAAGTTAATGACTTGTTCAATTTACTGCTTTTTTGAGCTCTTTGTTGAAATGGGGTTGTGTTTTCTTGGACATTAAGGGGGTGGGGACTTTTTTTGTGAATTTGAAAGCATTGCTTCCTGTTTCTTGTTCTGTATGGAGTTTTTGTATTTGGGGCTTTTCTAGTTCTGAGTGAATCTTCTGGTAGACATACTTAGTTCACCTGAAAAATCTTGTTTTTTGGATTGTTTGTTCACATGTTTGGTTGTATGATCTTTGTTGAAGATTGTTAAATGCATAAAGATGAGAACTTTAAGTTCCCAGTATGTTGAATTTCAATGTTTTAGGTTGTTTTCTTGATACTCAAGTGGTAAAAGAGAAGTTTGGTTAAGTTTTTCTGTACTTAGAAAAGTATGGATATAGAAATCAAGAATGACAGTGAACCAGAAAAGGGGAATGATCAAGAAGTGTCAATGAACTATCAGTCACCAAATATTTCTTCAGAATGGCAATTAAATGGGAGTAATTTGACTAATTCATCAATGGGAATGGCGGATTCATTTTGTCCTACTACTTGGGATCAGCCTACCACCAATTCATCAAATTTAGGCTTTTGTGACGCTAGTGTTCAAATGGATTTAGGACCTTTTAGAGCTGGTGTTGATAGAACACTTGGTCCTAATTGGACTACATCAAATGCTATGTTGAAAGGGGGTATGTTTCTACCTCCTGTTCCGATGATGCTTCCGCAGCGCTTAGCTCAGTTTCCAGCTGATTCGGGGTTTATTGAAAGAGCTGCAAGGTTTTCTTGCTTTAGTGGAGGGAACTTTGGTGATATGATGAACCCTTTTAGCATCCCCGAGTCGTCGATGAATCCTTATTATAGGGGATTGGCACCAATGCAGGATCGTCAAGAGGTTTTGGCAAGTAATGGGTTGAAATCACCTCAGAAGATGCAGCATTTGAGTAATGTGGCTGAAATTTCTAAGGATGTTTCTTTAAATGTTGATCGTAGGGACACGGAAAGAAGTCCCTTCAAGAATGAGAAAAAGAGTGAAACTTTTGGTAAGTCCCTGGATGAAGCAAAAGAAGTTGCTGGAGTCTCTGGTAATGAGTCTGATGAAGCAGGATGTAGCGGCCGTCAAGAAGAAATGGAGGGTGCCGGTGAGGAGTCTTGTGGAAAGAATATTGGCTCAAAGAAAAGGAAAAGAGGTGGTCAGGTAGGCCATCATTAGTATATTTCGTTTGATCGTTCACACGATAACTATCTGTTGTTTTTGTTACTATCTGTTCCGTTATTTCTTTTTCTGAATTGCTTTGGACTGTTTTTGTTGAGCTGAGCATCTATTCGCAAACAGTCTCTCTACCTCCGAGGTAGGGGTAAGGTCTGAGTTCACTTTACCCTCCCTAGACTCCACTGGCTATGTTGTTGTTATTGTTCGTTCACAAGATAGTTCCTTTGTTGAATGTTCTTGTCATTTAGCAGGATACTGAACCTGATCAAATGAAGGGAGCACAGCAGCCACCACCCGAAATTCAGAAAGGGGAACAAAACTTGAATTCAATTGCCAGCAAGCCTGGTGGAAAGAATGGTAAACCGGGGTCTCAATTTTCAGATCCAACCAAAGAAGAATATATACATGTTCGCGCTCGAAGAGGCCAGGCAACAAATAGCCATAGTCTTGCAGAAAGAGTAAGACTTCTATTAGAAGCTTCCAAGTTATTAAATCTCATAATTTATTTGTTTTGGTACTAACTTGAATGGTTTTGATTACAGATAAGGAGGGAGAAAATCAGTGAACGGATGAAGTATCTTCAGGATCTTGTGCCTGGTTGCAACAAGGTTGGTATTATTGGAATCAACTACTATGGTGTAGCAGGCGCGAAGTTGCTTGGACTCTTCATAAAATGCTGATGGGTGTGTGTCGGATCCGCTAAAAGTCGTGCATTTTTGGTGTATCCGACATGGATGCGGCAACATTTTTGGAGAGTCTGACCAACATACTGAAGCCTATATCAGAAATTTCAGTAGGCATATGCTATATAGCATATATTAGAAATTTTAGTCGGCACTTTCTGTTTTTAGTTACTTGAGAAAGAGGTGATAATTGCAGGTCACCGGCAAAGCTGTGATGCTGGATGAAATCATTAACTATGTACAGTCTTTGCAAAGGCAGGTTGAGGTATGGAATTAATAACTTATTTTCTTTCTCACGTTTTCTTCGATTGTACTCTTCACATTAATAATGGTGCCTTCTTTCCTTTGGAATGCTCAATTGTCAAAATATTTAGTGATGATTTGATTGCTTCACATATTGCTGGCTTGATTATCCTGGTGGCTGGTTTATATGGTCTTGAGGAATTCTTAGTACATGCATTCACGTTACAAATATGTGAACTCTAGCTCTTGATTGATTTTAAGATGTTTTTGCTAATTTTGTGTTAAGCATTCTAGTATATACTTAAGGATGACTAGACTCCTTTTTGTTCCAGTTCCTCTCAATGAAGCTTGCAACAGTAAACCCGCGGCTGGATTTTGATATTGATAGTCTCCTGGCAAAAGATGTAAGTAGTTCTCTTTTCTGAGAATGACGTGTAGCCGAGCATTGTTGGAATTCCACCTATATGTTTGAATAAAAATATTCCCTTTGTCGCAGATCCTCCAGTCTCGAGCAGGTCCTTCATCCTCACTCGCTTTTCCACCTGATATGACCATGGCATATCCTCCCTTACATCCACTGCAAGCTGGAATGCTTCAATCTGGTCTACCTGGTTATGGATTTCCTAGTGAAGCATTTCGTAGAGCCATCAATCCTCATTTAGCCTCTACTAGTTGTGGGCCTGGCGACTACAAGGATCCGTCATCTCAGGTAACGTTTGTGGTTCTTGAACTATGGTAGCATAAACAAATCTTGGTTGATGGTCTACTAATCATTTGAGCTAATTTGCATGATCTCCAGGCACCGAATGAATGGGATAATGAACTACATAATGTGGTCCAAATGGGGTTAAATTCAAGTGTACCCTCATCTAGTCAAGATTTAAGTGGTATCTGATGCCCCTGCGTGATTTATCTACGATAAATTAACATCATCTTCTTTAGTAATCCTGATAATTCTCTGTTTGTAGGTTCTCTACCAGCAGGACAGATGAAAGCAGAACCATGACTCATCGTAGATACCAAATATGCTTTACTTTACCTGTTATTGGGAGAATTAGGTGCACTGATTATGTTATCTGGGAAGTGTGTTGCACCGAGAGTTCTTCCTGTTTCACATTTGCAGGAGACCCCCCAATCCAGGAGTTCCCAGTGAGTCTGTACAGCAAGTCCATAACGAGTATTTGTTAACACACAGTGCATTTACCTCCTTTTCGTAAGTGACACAATCGGCTAGTAGCACGAGAGTGAAAATTCATTCCACGAGATTGACGTTCTTCAGATCAACAACAGCAAATGAAGGTTCAAGAACTAATGTTTTGTTGATACATTCTTGAATCTTTCGTTGCAGAGATGTTTATATTCTTCATGTTTATTCCATGTTGAAGAACTTGCAAATTGTATGGCCTGGGAAAAGTAAATGAAGTTCATGCTTCTTTTCTTCCAAAGCATTATTTACATAAAAACTTTGTTCAGTTACTGCAAAATAATACGCAGAATCTGATGTTGTTGACTGTAAGGTTGATTCTCAGAAAACTTGCCATGAATGATATTTCTGAGACTTTAAAATGGATAGCTCGGTACACAAAACATTCCATAGACAATTCTCAGAAAACTTGCCATGCATGATATTTCTCAGACTTTAAAATGGATGGTTCGATACACAGCATTCCGAGTACACGCATAGTCTGGGGAAGAGCTGCACTTTAAGGGGGTGTTGCTTCTAATATTATTTAAGTCTGAATGATTCTTCTTTTCTAGGTCATTTTTTCCATAGACTTGTGCTGCTGGAGTTAGCAGGCTCCCGGATTGGTCCAGAGACGTCCGAACTGATCCAAACATCATAATTATCAAAAATAAATAAATGAGGAATCTTTTTGCCTGATCATATCACACATGTGAGCTTAGCTGAGGGTTTATCGAAAACAATTCACTTAGGTTTGTCTGCATATATGAGTATACATCCGCGATCTAAACATCATAATTATCAAAAATAAATAAATGAGAAATCTTTTTGCCTTATCATATTACACATGTGATAGGTTGATAGCTGAGGGTCTATCGAAAACAGTTCACTTAGGTCTGTTTGCATATGTGTATACATCGTACTTTCCAAACTCCACTTATAAGGGATAACAATATGTATGTATGTTAACGGGTTCGAACATTACAATTATGATTTAAAATAAATGATAAATATTTATATGGCTATAAATTATTTCATAAAGGTAAAATGAACATTTTAAAGTCAAATAGTTACAAAATATAGAAATTCGTCAATTGACGAGTTGATTGGACGAACCGTAGATTGATTTACAACTCGTAAATGGATTCGTGAAAAATGAGGCTTCAAATCGACCTTCTGAAGTTTTTATGTTGTCAATTGTTTAAAAACGAAATTAATAATTTACGTCAAGTTTGAAGAATTTTCAACAATTTCTCTCTTTATTTACTTTAACAATAATATTCAAACGCTACAAGATTCTTTTATATTTATTAAACTTCGTGAACAGTCAAATAACATCACATAAATTGCAACCCAAGGGAAAACTATAAATGAAACCGAACCACCCGCCAATTCCCCTCTTTTGAACATTATGTCTCATATTTCCAATCATTACTGTTCTCTGCTCAAACTTTGGTGTGAATCCCAAAACCAGAACCAAATCAAGAAGCTTCATTGCTTCATTCTCAAAACCATAGCAAACCCAGAAACATTTTTGCTTAACAATCTCATAAATGCTTACAGTAAACTCAATAACCCTGTGTATGCACGCCAAGTGTTTGAAGAAATACCTCAACCAAACCAGTTTTCATGGAACACCATTCTTTCTGTTTATTCGAAGTCTGGAAACCTCTCGAGAATGCTAGACGTGTTCAATCGAATGCCAAAGCGAGATGGGGTGTCTTGGAATTTGATTATTTCGGGGTATGCATCTCGAGGTTTAGCTATTGATGCTTTAGAGGCGTATAAGTTGATGTTAGAAGATGGGGGAATGAGTTTGAATAGAATAACGTTTTCGACGATGCTTATATTGTCTTCGGATAATGGTTGGATTCGAATGAGTAGGCAAATTCATGGGCAGATAGTGAAATGGGGATTTGAGTCGTATGTTTTCGTGGGTAGTCCGTTGGTTGATATGTATGCGAAAGCAGGGTTTATTTATGAGGCTGAAAAAGTTTTCAATGAGTTGCCAGAAAGGAATGTGGTGATGTATAATACAATGATTATGGGGTTTTTGAGGTCTGGGATGGTTACAGAGTCGAAAATTTTGTTTCAAGATATGCCTGAGAGGGATTCCATTTCTTGGACAACGATGATAACGGGGTTAACACAAAATGGTCTTGACATGGAAGCGCTTGTCTTGTTTAGGAGAATGAGGTTAGAGGGAGTGCCTATTGACCAGTTCACATTTGGGAGCATTTTGACTGCTTGTGGAGGCCTCCAGGCTATCGAAGAAGGCAAGCAGCTTCATGGTTATATAGTCAGAACCTATCACAGCGAGAATGTGTTTGTAGGTAGTGCCCTTGTTGATATGTATTCAAAGTGTAGAAACATCAAGTATGCCGAGACCACTTTTAGTAGAATGCCAAACAAAAATATTATCTCTTGGACTGCAATGGTCGTTGGATATGGACAGAATGGCTTTAGCGAAGAAGCTGTTAAGGCTTTCTGTGACATGCAAAAGAATGGAGTTCAGCCAGATGATTTTACTTTAGGAAGTGTGATAAGTTCATGTGCAAATCTGGCGAGTTTGGAAGAAGGAGCCCAGTTTCATGGTCGAGCATTAGTGTCAGGCTTGATATCTTTCATTACTGTTTCTAATGCACTTGTAACCCTATATGGTAAGTGTGGCAGCATAGAAGAATCTCACAAGCTTTTCGATGAGATGTCTGTTAAGGACGAGGTCTCTTGGACGGCATTAGTGTCAGGATATGCTCAGTTTGGAAAAGCAACTGAAACAATTCGTTTATTTGAGAAAATGCTGGAACATGGTCTTCAACCAGATGGAGTAACTTTTGTCGGGGTTCTTTCAGCTTGCAGTAGGGCTGGACTTGTGGACAAAGGCAAAGTTTATTTTGAATCAATGGTGAAAGAACACGGAATTACACCTATTCTTGATCATTATACTTGCATGATTGATCTATTTAGTCGATCTGGACTTTTAGTAGAAGCCAGAGATTTTATACAGAAAATGCCTTGCACCCCAGATGCAATTGGTTGGGCTACATTGTTGAGCTCATGTAGAACCCATGGTAACATGGTAATTGGCAAATGGGCAGCAGAGTCCCTTTTGGAACTTGATCCAGAAAATCCTGCCAGCTATGTCTTGCTCACAAGCATGTATGCTGCGAAAGAAAATTGGGCAGAAGTGGCTCAATTAAGAAGGGCCATGAGAGATAGAGGTGTGAGGAAGGAGCCAGGATGTAGTTGGATCAAATATAAAAACAGAGTGCACATTTTCTCTGCTGATGACAAGTCAAGTCCATTTTCAGATCAAATATATGCAGAACTGGAGAAATTGAATGCTAAAATGATAGACGAGGGTTACGTACCAGACGTAACTCATGTCATGCATAGAGTTGAAGAGTCTGATAAAATAAAATTGCTTAACCACCACAGCGAGAGGCTTGCTATTGCATTTGGCTTGATCTTTATCCCCCCTGGGCTCCCCATAAGAGTGGTAAAAAACCTAAGGGTATGCGGTGACTGCCATAGTGCAACTAAAATCATTTCTAAGATCACCCAAAGAGAAATTCTTGTAAGAGATGCAGTTAGATTTCATTTATTTAAGGATGGAAAATGTTCTTGTGGAGATTTCTGGTGATAGTTTGCCCACAATTTTGGATCAGTTACAAGGACTGTTACATGTATCATATGAGGCAGGAATAATCACGCTGGTTCTCTTGAAAAGATGCATTTGCTTCCCATTAGAGGTCTTGTCTATGTATGTTGGTGGTATATCTAAAGGTTCAACTTAGAAGGCTGGGGAGCCATTCTCATAAGCACTTCACTTCGGAGCTCATCAAATTCCTTAAGTAGCCTACAACGGGGAGTATCTGATTTAGGAGGTTACTGATCCTCTTAACAATGTAAGTTAAACTTAAAATAGCTGATTATACTGAAGAAATACAGCCCCTTGTATGTTTTCAATATTCTATTGTAGCTTTCAATTCATAAACACATCAGTATTCAAAAGTTTTAAATTGCATGTTAAACTTTGTTGTATATGGGTGGAATATAGACAAAAAGAGAACTTGGCTCAAATTTTCTTGTGGACTCTATATATATATATAAGATGTTCCTTATTAGTTTAAGCTACTAAAAGTAACGTACTCTAGACTACATGAGATAAGTTTAGCTATAAAATAAGGAATATTGCCTCAGTAAGTACTATGATTCTTAATTATGACATAATTATGAAGAATATTTTATTGGTTTAACCTAAACATCAAAGAATCTAGAGCATTCTAACACATGACCGATTTAACCCTTTTGACTTCCAACATGCCTTTTCAAGCTCAAGATAATCAATTAACTTGAGTTTGCAAATCAAAACAGGAAACTGAAGTCGAGTATGCCAGAAAAAAGCTATTGTGAAGGTCTTCTGCATGATATCATCTAAATAGTGTATTGGGAATAGTTCACAATCACCAAAATAGAAATTAGCGGTGGTTAACTGCTACAGCTTAACAAGGTGCATCTTGCACCACACAAAGAAAGGTATGGTGTTGCAAATCTCCAGGACGTCATTAGAATAGCTTAAATTAGTGGTTACAGAGTAACTAAAAACTTTGTTGGAACAATGACTGGAATTTAGATGAGGGACTTGTTACCCAAACTCTCAACTCCACGAAGTAAAAGAAGTGAAGATTCTTCCAAAACATTACTGAAACTCTGATATTATGAATAAAAAGATGAGAAGTAGACTTCATCCAGACATTTATCAGATTTTAATGTTCAAAGGAGGGATTAAGTGCTCAAGCTCTGATAATATAAAGAAAAGGAAGAACATAAGATTTTTGCGATGTATAGCAACAAGAGATCTAATGTTTGCAGGGAGATTCAATACTTAACCTCCAATACCATGAAGAAAAGAGGAGAAAAAGTTATGGAGAGTATTTTCCTTTAGGATTGTCACAAAAAAGAAACAAGAATACTGAGCTTGTGAAAATAAGAAACTTTCCGCAGGGCAGGTGGTATAAGAATCCCGGTCAGTGGACAGAAACTTCTTAGGTTTACCAAGATGGTAGAAGTTCAGAAACTATGTGAAGTGTAGAAAAAGAATAAACTAGAACTTTGTCTTAATTTGTTGCGGACAATATACAAGAGGGTTCCTTAGGAGTTTACACTATCAGAAATAAGGTAAGTCTAGACTATAGAAAAAAAAGAAAGGGTTACCTAGATTTCTAACTTTGATAGAACTAAGGAAAATATTCTATAGTATTAACCTAAATACATAGAATAGATTTTTGACATTTGTTTCTTTTGGTAAGTAACTTTCTAGCATAGAACTAATTTAGTCCTTGCTTAAATGGTGCAACGGAAAAAGAGGACGGGGATGACATAGTTTGCTTCTTTCTGTAATAGTTGTTTTTGAATAGGAGTAGCAAATGATTTTTTGTATGTCATACAAGGAAGCCAGTTTTCTTCTGTTAGGAAAAGCTACTGAATTTTGAGAATTTTCTTTCTTTTGCATTTTGTATATATTTTATGAGATGAAACTATAAACATTACCCAATGTGTTAGTAAGTTACCATGAATATCTGGTGTACTAACTAGCTAAGTACAATCTACAGATTGACATTTCTGCATTATGTGATTGAATGGACACAGATACATAGCCTGTCTCAGTAGACTAAACACAAATACATTCCAGTAATGTAAAGGAAATTATTCCTACAATGAAGCAGCTGTTGACTGTGGTAATGAAACATAAAACTTGAAGTTTAGAAGAGACATAGCTTCTGTTTAGCTGTTCAGTAGGAGGGCTTGATCCATCTTATTATCAAAAAATAGGCTGGCTTCTATCCATAGAAGCAATGACCATAGCTAATCCTCTTGTTGTATCGATGTGATCGACTTTTTACTGACTTTCCTGTGGATTCTAGAATATATGCAAAAAACTCATTAGACTAAAACATAGGTGTACAGTTGAACACTACAATGAACTTACAAGAGAAGCCAGAAAACATTACCTGTAAGCGGCGACAGATTTCAATAACTTCAGCAAGGGGTGCCCAGTCTCCAAAGTTCCTTTCAATAAATTGATAAGCAATTCCACTCTTTCCTTTGCCAACAATGAAGAGTCCTCCTTTTGTCTCACCTTCACCCCTGAAGTTTTGATCCACCCCCATAGCTTTTGCTCGCCTATAATTTGAAATAGCTCGAGGATTTAATAGAAAACCTGATATGAACTTGTCTTTTAGCAGATTTCCACCTCCCAGAGTTTTATAAAATTCCATGTTTCTGTCAAAGAGGACTACACCACCCCAGTATCGAGGCCAGAAATCTGTTACCTGGATAACAAAACCCATCATAATAAACCAGGTCCTTCCATAGAAATGTCAACAAAAAAAGGTGGAAAAAAGTTACCTCTGATTCTATGTGCTCATGAAGAACAGCAAATAACTGAACCCCCAAAGCGTCAAATATTGGTTTCCTTGCATAGAGTTGGTGGGCTTCAGCTCTACACATGATGCACCTGTTTCCATAGTGTTTTTGGTATGAGATTGAGTAAATCATGCTCACAGATAAAAATTTAATTTCATATTCTTTCTTATAAAATATAAATACCCATTTCTTCTTTTTTGAATAACCATGGTGTCCAGGCCATAAATACTTGTTCTTTAAAGGAAAAAACATTCCTAGGTTGCATCCTTCATCAATGCATCATAGTTTAGTGGGATAACAAAGATTATTGGATTTTCTACTCTGTTTGAAGTTTTGTGCAGAAATTCTCATAGAGTTTCCTTAATCCCGTAAAATTCTTGTGTCTTTTTTCCTGTTTACTGTAGTATGTGTAATATCCTATATCCGAGACATAGCACAACAACTGAGCTACATTTAATAACTTATAGGTTTGAATTGGAGAAATGTTTGATGCTTTACCCAGGGCGACGAATGCATACAAACACTGCTGGTTTATCACGCCAGAGCTTTGAAGCCTTCATCGTAGCAGTCTTTGTTTTCACCAGACGCTCCATTCCAATCTTGTACTCTGGTGTTAGTTTCTGAACTGAGATATTCTCTATGGAAGAATAAGGAGCAACAGTCTCCACTACTGGGGTTGGCTGCACACAGCCACATGCTCTAGGCTCGTCAGGCAGTGAAGCTACAATTCCCTTAAAAACATGTCCGCCTTTAATTTCCAGTTCAGCCATTGATTGTTCAAGGGATATATCTGTCTTGGTTCTTCTAAGGGATCTTGTCATACTTTGCTTCCTGGAGGTGACAGGAGAAATATCCTTCCTGTAAAGACTCTCATTTCTCGAGGTGGTTCTTCTTCTCATGTGGAGATTATAGGTTTCTGACAAAGAATCTCCCCCAGAAGCTGCAGTTCTGTCTGTAAAACGGGCAACATGGCCCCTTTTCATTCCAAACTTTGAAGTAAGATCTACCGTACTTAGGTTGAGAAGCTCAGTAAGGGAATTCCCAGACTCCTCAAACTTATCCGCGTATTGCATCAGAGTTCGATCATGCAGGTATGACCTGATTTCCAGCGCATCCTTGAGTAGGAAAGATACAATCATCAGAAGAATAGCCTATTTTGTTTCCATAACTTTTCAGAAGTGCAATAAACAAGCTTAACAAGTTCCTAGTCAAAGTTTGTTTTGGCAATAATTATTCAAATGGGAATAGAGGCATTTACTGGGTTGATTTCTCAGATGATCACTCAACTAATAGTTATTATCTCAAAAACTCACTTTCTTTAGAGGCAACCATTTCTAGAGAAGAAGGGTGACTTTCTGAGATGATAACTATTAGTTAAGTGACCATCCCATAAATCAACTCGGCATTTACTACTTCTTGCATAACACTTGTTTCTTTGTTGCTACTTAATTCTTATGATTTTATTCTTAGAAATGGTTTTTTTCTAGGAAAACACAAGAAGTACTCAGTTGTCGAGACAGATTTGCAGAAGAATATGAAGATGAACCACACACGATTTTCTGGATATATATTATATACAAGAAGACTGAATTTATCAGTAACAAGAACCTTTTGCCGTTGAGTCATGTTCAACTCGTTCATATCATCTACATTCATAATCTTCAATGTTGGTACATCATCCCATCCTTCCTCAAGCAGCATTGAAACAAGTCCCTGCAGACATCCATTTCCAACAAAGTCCTCGATCATGAAAGAAGCCATCTTCTTCTTCTTCTCAAACAGAGAAAAAACTAGAGAAAAAATAATCCTGTGATGCAATCAATGTATGGACACTTTTAACTTATACTAGTCTCTGGATATGCACGTTGTGCATATATCCACACAAATTTGAAACGCATTCACTTCGACAGTGTCTATGGTTCTAGTTAACTCCTGTACAAATGTAACGTACAGTCTTAATAGTGATTGATGAACTACTTCACTCACAAGTTCTTCTCATTTCTATGATAAGTTTTTCTTTTTGTTCAAAGGATTCAGCAAAGATATACTCCCTCCGTTTCAATTTAATTGTCGAGTTTTGATGTGATGCAGAGTTCAAGTACAAGAAGATTTTTGAATTTTGTGGTTTTAAACTGAATATATGTTGAATGTTCTTGAAATCTCTTTTTTATTAGTTTAATTAGAGAGGGGCCTGATTAGATATTTAAAGCTTTGTGGGCGATTGTCTCATAACAGCCGGCCAAACATTTTTGCCAAAGATGCAACAGTTGTACCCTTTGATTTGATTTATTGAAACTGATAATATTTGGTCCGGAGAAAATTGATTAGATAAGATATGATACTGAAACTTATCGAGGACATGACGACCAAGATTATGGTGGACTATACTTCCGTTTTCCTTATCAATATTATTATTATTACACTCTCCTATTATATCTTGTTCTTTTGATTTTATTATTATCTGTTATTTTCTTTAACATTGATTACTATATTATGTTGTTGCTAGTGTTTTCAACATGATTATTCATTATTGTATTTCCTTTTTAAGCCTATTTTGATAAGTTTTACTTGAGCTGAGGATTCTTTACAAAGTTGGAGTAAGATCTGTGGTTTGTCTACACAACTTGTGGGATTATTCTGATTCCTGAGTATGTTGTTGATAATATTTGGTTTGGTTCATATTTAAAGAGAACTAAAGCATATAATTATTTTTTTATAAATATATATTTTTAAAATATAAAAATATATATTTGTATTATTCGATGTTGAACTAAAAGCATACCATATGATCAATATCGTTCTCTGTCAAATAACAGTGCATACTAATTACTATTATACCAAATTACCAATTATATCTTTTCATAATAATCAAGATTTAATATTTTCATTAACAATTTATTAATATTTTAAGGGTATTTTCATGATTACCTAGACGAAATAAAACATTTATTCCATCTATACCCATTTATAAAATTCGCCCCTTAAAAAAGATGTACAACATACGTACCCTGGTGCGGTATTTTGTAAATATTTTTTCGTAACTATATATGGAGTGCCATTTTTGCCTAATTTTTGGTACGTATATATATCATATAATATAATTTTGTTGTAATGTAATGGGCTTCATAAAAGAAAAACTCCACTAGATGCAATTATACA
This sequence comes from Solanum pinnatisectum, assembly GCA_035578085.1. Taxonomy (NCBI): domain Eukaryota; kingdom Viridiplantae; phylum Streptophyta; class Magnoliopsida; order Solanales; family Solanaceae; genus Solanum; species Solanum pinnatisectum. The sequence goes on along the minus strand of CM069080.1, from coordinate 1,152,467 downwards.
AACATGAATTGACAGTTCACCTTTTTCATATTAATATCAGTAGCAAATTCTCAACCAAAAATGAACAAAACAAAAATATTAACAATATTTTTATAAAATGTCACTAAAAGAATTTTACGGGATTGATTTCTCAATGGACAGTCGATTAATATTTATGATCTCAGGAAATAGAAAGGTGACATTCGGAGATAATATAACTTGGATGACCATATGAGAAATCAACTCGATATTTACGGGGTTGATTTCTCGAATGATCACTCAACTAATTAATAGTTATTATCTCAGTAAGTCATCATTCGTCTTAATTCAAATTTTCTTCAATAATGAAAGTGACTTTTTTTGAGATAATAATATTAATTGAGTAACCGGCCATCTGAGAAATCCAACTCGATTTTTCTTAAGCTACTTCAAGAGATCTCCTTATATTTATAGAAACTTAAGAGATCATCATGACTATTCAGAATAGTCATGTTCGTTTATGAAACAATGATCGTGATCGTTGTGTTTGTTTAATTCGAGACCTCTGTACATTATTACAAGGTAAAACTAGCTGTGTTTGCAAAATGTGGCATTTTGTTCAAATGCATCAAGATTTTTTCAGCCATTTCCCTTGTGCAAACATCACCATGTTGAAATGCACTGACTACAGTAGCAGGAAACAACCTGTCTTGTGATATATCAGAAACAGATTTGTCCCCACCTTTTGATAGAAACTTCTCAATTAGCCAAAATGATTTGTGCCACAAGACATTTCCTCTGTGTTCCTTCACCACATTCAGCACATGTTGAATGGTTTGCATCTCAATCAGTAACTTAACACTCTTGTCTATATCTACTTTATCGTCTAGTAAAGTTGATATAGCTGATAATGCTGCTTCAACTACCTCCACATTGTCATGGTGCAAACAGGACAGTAGCCTTTCAACTGCCTTAGCGTCGATTAAGCAGAAGCTGTCTTCAGCTGAACAAACGCCTCGGTGGACTGAGCATAATTGTACTTTTTCGGACTTTGAATGGAGAGACATACATCTTCTTAGTAGAAGAGATTTTATGTACTTGTTGCTCTTGATTGGTGGTGGTTTTGATAAGTTGATTGATTGATTTGATAAGTTACCTAGACCAATCGCGGATAACTTTTGGACTTCATCGCTTGATGTTTTCACGAGTAACTCTGTGAATATGTACGTGAAGTTGAACGTTCTTACAACGTGCAGGATTTGATGATCGTAGAGTGTTGTTGTCAATCTGACAAGAGCTCCTACTAGACCATCAAAATATGCACTTGTGTACCTGTTGAAAATTACTTCTGTTACTACAGATTTGAATAATAATTTGTTTAGTTGTAGATTTTGTGTCTTAAGTTTAAAGCCCTTTCTATACGATTAATAAGAATATTGAGAGATATTTTTCAATCAATATTTTCACGATCTTTTAAAAAACTAACAATACCTGCTTGTTCTTGTGCCACTGACATGGATTTTGTTGATTTGTTCTATGATTGTAGGAATTGTGCTCTTATTGACCAATGCTAGGTTGAGTGTCATGTTTTGGTGGGGAAGCTTTGCAAGAAGAGTGGCGGAGACTGCTTGCTTTTCTGTGATTCGAGGACTTTCAGATGGATTGCGAATTAGGCTCTCGGGTTGTCCTTTGGTTTTGCATAATCTGTCTGAAATTGTGTGTCCCATGAAAGGAGAGAGAGTGATAAGAAGCTTAAGTGCTGCAATGCTGAGTTCTTCGTCAGGGTTATTGATGAGCTCGATCAGACTGTAGCTAGCATCTGTTTCTTTGATCACAGAGGTAACGGTAGACGATGCTTTGGGATACTTCATCAGGCATATCAAGATTCTAACAAGGTGAAAATTCATTTCTTCAGGGGTCGAGTTCTTGATCCTCTGGATGAAGTTGAATATCATGTAGTCAGAAGCCAATGTGTGGCCACGCTCGTTGACTTGAAGATTCTCTAGATCTAATCCGGACTCGAGCACATTTGCAAGTATACCAGCTGCTTCTTTCTTCGAGTTCATTGGCTCATCGTGAATCATCGTTCGAGAGATAATCTCTTCAATCATGATTTGGACAAGGCCAGCTTGCACAAGTGTGTTAGCATTTGGATGGTGAGAAGAAATTTGTTGTAGAGCTACAAAGGCTGCATTCCTGCTCAAAGTATTTCCACTCTCTATCATTTTGATCAAAGTCGGAGAAACTCGTTCAGCAACATAGATTATGTTGTCAGGTCCAAGCACGATTTCCCCGAGGTATCGTGCCATCTCCATTTTCAACTCTTCACTTCCTACTCAAGTTTTTTGGTAGTAGTAACAGTCAGTTACTTGAACTTAAAATCGACACCAAAAAAGACTCAATTTGGAATCGACCTCTTTGATACTTGTTTATAGTTTACGTTTCAGTTAGTCTGTCTGGTTTTGACTTGACACGGAAGTTAAAGAAAGTAAAAAAAAACTTTAGAATCTTGTGGTCTTAAACTAAAGATATGTACATTGTACCAAAATGTCCTTTAATCCTCTGGTCTTAAACATGTCATGTGAAAAGTTAAAAAATACTTACCAAAGAAGGAAAGAGACACTTCTTTTGAAACGGACTAAAAAGAAAGTAAGACAAACAAATTGAAACGAGGGAGTACATGATTACCTTCGAAAAGATGGTTTAAAAGTGGCTCCAGATATCCATTTTCAGCCATGTGTTTGATGTTGCAAGGATATTTCTCCAAACTTTTCAAGACTTCATCAGCTTTATCTGCAATGAATGCATCATCGGTATGTCTGTATTTGGCTGTAATCAGCATGAGGATGGCTCCAGGAACTGCCCCAATATTATAACACAGAAACTGGGATTTCGATAGCTCAAGCAAAAGTCGCAGTGATGCATGCCTAATAGGTCCGTGATTACTTGACAGCATCCTTGTGACTGTAGCAATATCGATAGTTTGAGCAATTACTTCCTGCATTTGTGCCACAGCTCAACTGAGTAACATGTCTAGAGGATACTCTAATTATGTTCAATGTAGAGTGGAGACAGATAAAATCTGAAATGTTATACTCCTTCCATGTCAATTTGTTTGTCGTGCTTTTCTTTTTAGTCTGTTTCAACATATTTTTAGTTTAAGACCACAAAATTTAGAAGTCTTGTTTACTTTCTTAAACTTCGTGTCAAGTCAAAACCAGACAAACAAATTGAAACGGAGGGAGTATAAGTTGTATGCTTTTTTGAACTAAAACGATTCAAGGATACAAGAAAAAGACTATTACCTCATCATCATCTTCAGCCAAATAACGCAATAATTCCAACGTTGCACATCTTATAGTTCTGTTTCTGTTATCCAGTAAATTCCCAAGCAGTGGTATTACACCAATGCTACGAACTTGTACCTTATTGTACGGCTTTCTGAGGCAAATGCTGTGCAAATCTTCGATTGCTTTGAGTATTATATCCTGTGTAGTAGCTGAAGACAATGCTGCCCTTGCAGCCTTGATCCTTGCTGTTTCATTTCTTTCTTTCCATTCGTCTATCGTTGCTTTCAATGCCACATTAGTGTTCAGATTTCTACTCTTTAGCTTCTGGCCTGACTTTGGACAAACTATTTCTTCGCGGTTATTATCAGACTTGTTAATCCATTCTGATATCGCGTCCCTCTCATATGTTACTCCACTTTCTATTGTGACAGGGTCCTCCATAATCTTCTTTGTTAAAGGACAAAAGAATGTTTCGTATAGAGGTTCCATGTATTCAGACTCAGACATCCGTGGCAAATTTGTTAAAGAACCAGGACTCCCGTTCCCATGATTCTGAAAATGAAAGCCTCCGCTGATACTGCTTCTCGAATTGTCACTTATATAAAGATTTGTTGAATCAGCTAGTCGAAGATTCTCCATGGAAACTTCAATATTGATGGAGTAAAGATCCGTTTCTGTTTCTGTTTCTGCTGTTTCATTAGTCATTAATTCCCTTGAATGCAACATGTTAACTTCTAACTTTGTCTGCTCCGAAATCAGATTCTTTCTGGCTACTATTGCTGCTGCACCTTTCAGATCTTTCAAGAGAGACTTAACCGCGATTTCTGCACATTCTTGTTCCCCATAAAAACAAGATGGTATGAGACTCAATCCTTCCGCGATATGTCTGTTCACAACTTGAAGTTGTTCTATGACAATACTTGGTTCAATCAACTGATTTTTTTGCCTATACTTCTGGCATTTCTTGATCAGCTCATTAGCTAGATGCACATTTTCAAACATAGATTGTAATTTCTCTATGACATTTGATGTTACATTTTTTCCTATTTGCAACTCCATTATTACTGCAGAAACGCGGTATAAGTAGCTTCCAATCTCAATGAAATTTTCTTTTTCAACATCTATTGAAACTACTGATTTTGTGAACTGTGAAATATTTGCCAACAAGGATTCAGCAAGTATGCTAACTCTGTCCCTTTCTCCATTAACCTGAGCAATGACGAAGCCAGTAATTTCACTAAGAATGTTCAAAAGTACTTTTTAACCTACATATGCAATACCATTTTCTATATAGATAGTATACTTTTCCAACGAAGGATGTTCAACTAACAATCCTTCAGCCTATGTAGCTACAACGCTAGACCTGACAACGAAAAATATGTGGCATTGTTTCAGCTATCATTAAGCTAAAATCTGACCTAAAAGAGTCTAATCACACCCCGTTTAGTGCATATCAGATTCTCCAAGTAGTGTATTTTTTGAGACTCCGAGCAATATAGAATGCAAGAACAAATAGGTTGTTATTAGTATAATGGATTCAACTATTATCATGTACTTATTTAGAACCTCTTTACTACTATGTAATCAATCAAATATAAGCAAAAACAACTAAAGCTCTAAAAGGGCTTGTTTGGATGTGGGAAATTAGCAATAAAAGAAGAGAACTAATTACTTACCAGTATCATATCAGAATCTATACTGCCAGACATGTCCATATCCACAGTGGCTAAACTATAATGAAAGAGTGCGTAATAGTTCACTAACGTTGGGCTAAGCGATCTGTCGAAGCTGTGGGATGTAAAAATATATTGATAGAGAAGTGTTATATGGTAGTTCTCCAAAATCTTGAAGAAAGACATTTTAAGGAATGATCTGAATCAGTCATTTCTACACAAAAAATAAAATTTCTTTTTCATGTTAACAACGATATATTATCTACTAAAATTTCTTATGTCAATTTGATTTATTTATTTTTTTGCTTAGGTAGGTAGTTTGAAAGAAACAATTAATAGTCAATTTAAGACTCAGTCAGATGTACTAAGACAAGATGTTTAGTAAATATTTCTTTTGTTTTATTTTATTTTACTTAGATATTTGACTTTAGTATTTGAGCAAGTAGGATTATCAATTTGTTTTTTTAAAAAAACAATTTGTAGTCCATGGGGAAATCAAGAAAAAATATAAAAGAGAGAGGAAGAAATTTTTAATTGGACTTCAATTAATATGTTGTCATATATAGATAATGAGTGGGTAAAGAGTTGCATCAACTTTGATCAATTCAACTCATAAGATATAATAATTGTGGTGCTAAGCCTCTTGTTATCTTATCATGGTTGCCACTTTTATTTATTAGTATAATATAAAAAATTGTTGAGAATGAAAATTTGTGTGTTATTATCATAAATTTGATGCATGGATTCAAATCGTGAAATCAGTTAAAATACTTATATCATAGTAAATTGAACATATCAAACCCCTTAGGGGTGCAACCCTTCTCCGGACCCTATGTGAATATCCTTTACTTTAGGTCTACAAGCTAAGGGGGGATATTAAATGTGAAGTTATAGTTGATGTAGAAGTTTTGATGAAGTCGTTCATCCAACAAGAGTTAACTAGTCAATGGTTTGCCTCATTTTATCTTGGATTTATATATTTTATATACACTGATAGTATAAATTAATTAATGTATCTTAACTGATAAGTAGGGAACACGGGGAGTTCATCTAAACCCCTTTCATTGAAAATTACATTAATATTTTTTTGATTTCTTTGTGTGCTTTTTTATGTTTCAAATCGCAGTAAAATCCAACCATAGCAAGTTATTTTAATGTCATTAAATTTAGATAACTATAGTCAATGCTTATGTTACGTAACTTGTTCATCAACCAAATGACTCCTTAGTGATCTGATAGTGTAAAACTACTATTTCACCGTCGGTACCGGGGAAAGAAGGAAGGAATAGTAGGTCCTTGCTTGGCATTCATGTACTATTTGCATGAACAATAACAACAATATAACTTCTTTCTATTAAACATCTGTGAACTGTATTCTTATTACAACAAAAGCTTAGGATAAAGATATAAGAGGTACAAAAAATGAGGTGACATTTCACCATAAAAGATATATACAACCTGCTATGTAAATGGTACAAAAGCAAGTAATTATAAGATTTTATTGAGGTAAAAAAGGGGGAAGAAGCTATTGTCTTACTGTTCTACTCAGCACTATGTAGAGTCATATAAGGTCAGTCTTCATTAGTTTGTCTTTCCAGTGTTGGAAGGCGTTTTCGCTTTTGCTTACGCCTACCTTCACATGCTTGTACACGAATAATATTTCATCGAAACCATTAGCCCGACTACTTTCACTCAGTATAACTTTCTGTAGAGCAGCTTATGGGCGCAGCAACCTGACTCATCCTGGAAATCCTAAGCTTGTCCAACATGTATGGTCAATGCCACTTTCTGCAGTAGCATATGACAGGGTCATCCAGGTGGAGCAGCCAATGTGTCAGTATACGCTCGTTTTTCTTAACTTCCAGCACAGCAGTTGGCCTAGCGTCATCGATCCAAGAGTTTGAAGATCCCATTGATTTTGTCATTGTAGGGAGAAAGCAAACACCAGACCACATAAAATCGAAAAAATAAGGCTGCTCGACTAGTTGAAAAAATAGGGAGATTCCAGAACTTCTCTTAGATCGAAATCACCCCGCTCCGGTAACGGGGGGAACTGCAAGTCAGGGAATGACTGCTGAAAACTCTCCAGTAACTGTTAACAATTAATAGTGTGTTAATAATTTGTGACACGATATACTTTAGCCTTTAGCAGTCTTATCTTGAAGAAAACATAAGCAAAATCCAATGCAAATTTGATGAGGATAAGAATGGCTACAACAGGATACAGTAGATTGAAGTTTGTTTAATGCGAGTATCATTAATGTCTTGAAGGACAACTTCCAAAAAAAACTTACATTTTCCAGTATGGGTGCGTCGTAGAGTTCAACAAACTTTTCTCTCAAAATCTTGTTCATTTGGTCAACGTCAGATGCATGTGTCCAGTATGAATCATGCACTCCTGCCACCAATATTGGAATGAAACATTAGCATATATCATTTGACGCTTATTCACACGGGCACTTGACATTTCATGTGACTGGAAAGAAAATAGGCAGCAATACAAACCTGCAAAACTTAAGCCAGCTTCTTTGCAGGTAATGGCAGTCATCATCATGTGGGAACCATCAAGAGAGTGAACAAAATTTGGAGGGAATGCTGTTCTCTGTCGCTTAACCATTACCTATAATTTATGATAAGCGCATGAATAACAGAAAACACCACCTAACCCAACTTATAGTCAATGATATGCAATTCACAGTCATTGATCCAACATCTCCAATTAGTTTCACATTTTCGAACAGTGTAATTGCATGTTATTCCATCATTTTTTTGTGTTGTATAAGCATTATAAGTGAAGGGAAAAGACGAGTTAAATGCAAGCAAACCTTATCTGTTTCACGCTGTAATGTCAAAATCTGAAGAGAAGTTTTAATCTGCATAGAGTTTAAAGTCACAAATAGTTAGTGATCTTCGAATATGAAATTTGTCAAAGACCTAAGATAGTTTGAAACTCCATGCAATTTAAGCTTTGAATGCATCAGAACATTACAAGATGCCTTCCTAATTTGCGGTAAGGTTGCACAACAGGGAGTCCAAGTGGAGTAGTCCATCGTACAGGCTGGTTTTCCATGGCTATAATCTGGACAATAAAGTGTTAACCATTAGTAAAAAGAAAATGAGACCATAAAAACTTCAAAATCCATCTAAATGAAAAAAATCAGGAGCAACATAATCAGGTGATACTGGTGTTTGACATTATTTTTTTTTCATTCCTTTACTTTCAAAACATTTCCCATCTGAAAGGGTTTTCCTCCCTAAGGTTACAATTAGAAACAAAGCACTTCCAAATTCATTGACTAACACCACATTGAGTCCAATTAGAGGGTAACAAAATATAATTTGTCATCCCAGAGATTTAGTATTATTCGTTTCTTCCCCCCCCCCCCCCCCTTTTTTTTAAAATTTCTATCACTACCTATTATTTCATTATCTTATCATCTTGCTGTTGTTTGTATTTGTTGCTATTGCCACTTTTTCACTGTTTGCTCAGCCGAAGGGTCTTTCGGATTCAGACTTTCTGCCTTCTCAAAGGTAGGGATAAGGTCTGCATACGCTCTACCCTCACCAAACCCCACTTGTGGGAACACCCTGGGTTTGTTGTTGTTGTTGCAATTTTAGCTTATGCTACTGCTTTTCACATCCAGTATAGACCAGAACATGTGGAAGCATCAAATATTTTTTTAGTTCCAGCTTATATATTCCTAAAGATCAGCTTCTGTACTAGTGTCGGAACAAGGAAGTCACTGAACAGGGGATAGACTGCAGCACACATTTAAACAACCACCGAGACACAAATTATGCATCATACATCAAACTTGAGATTCTTAACAGGTTTAACTACTAAAATTTTAATTTAATAACTCAAAATTCAATCCATGAACTAATTAATTAATGTGATAATTGGAATAAAAAGCAAACCTTTGCACAATCTCCAAGCCAACTCATGATACTTCTGGCTGCTTCAAACATCTCTCCTAAGGCAGTCAAGGTGGTCTGACCATGTGTGAAAGATAATTAGACCAAGTACATAAGCAGATACAGAACAGCATTTGAAGGAACATTGACGCTAAATAGACAACAAAAAGTAGACACGTAATTCAACAGCAACCTCAAGGACCTCTAAATGTAGTTACATAATGTTTCAAACCACTCACTCCATCCCGAAACATCCCAATTTGACTCCCAAAGTTCAGAGTTGGTGTTGGCCAAAGCCACATTCAAGACTAAATGTAGAAATATGTTTTACCTTGAAATGGCAAAATGATAAATTACACGAAAGTACAATCATGTACTATGTAGAAGATCTAGAATTTTGTAAGACTGCATAAATTTATCTGAAAATATGTTTGACCAAAGTTAAATTTGATTGTTGGAGTCGATATGGACGCAAGTTTTAGGATTGGAGTGATACTACATTTTGCATGGGTACTAGACCTCATTCCATCATTTTTTTATTTTTTATTTTGGTTTGTTTAAAACAACACTATGATTTGAAAGAAGATTAAAATATGACTTCTAACATTTGCTGGGAGAATGTTGGACCCCTACATTTGACTTTTGTGTTTTGTGGAATAGAACAGAAGATAGTTTGTATAGAGAACAGTGAAAAGGCGAACCACATTTACTTCTTTTTAATATATGTAAGTGATGACCCATATTACTGTTAGACACCACTTCAGGACTAACCTCAAGGAAAGGATTATCTATTTGAGATAGATTTATTTTGCTATGCCATGACTCAACTATAAATCCATTTATATGATTATATTGAAAAGCCCAAGCATATTTGAATAATCTAAGTTCATACTTTTGCCGCATAACAAGCTGCTGCAAACAACTCATTATCATCTTCAATGGCACCACGCTCCTTCAATCTTCTCTTGATTTGGTCACGAGCACCAATATACGTGACACCGTACACTGATGTCATCACTGTTTGCTTGACCAACTTCCTGTCCACCTGAGTTAGCAATTAAAAGCAATGCATTACAGAAGAAATATTATTCAGCGCATTATAATGATGCTCTGGAGAGTAAAGAGTAGTACAAATAAATTCAGAGGATTAAGTTTGATTATCTTTTGCTATTTCATTCATGATGTAAGCTGGAGTTTGCTAATGAGGCAGAAACATTGTTAGAATTCATAGGACCCATCAGTTGAAGAGGGCCATACTTACGGTTTTCTTTTCTTCTTTTGTTCACTTGTACAGAAAATCCATCACTCTCTTTGTGCTATTTATTAATACAAATACCTCTCCAAAAAACTATCCAGTGTCTATCATTTAGTCGTTACTCGAACATAAAAAACAATTATAGATGTATGCCCCTCATATATTACTCCATAAAACTCTGGAAAAAAAATCCATCATTGCAGTACGTAGGCCCAAAGAATTTAGACACATCAAAGACAAACCTGGTTAATTAACAGCCTGGCACGCATCACATTTGGATCAGTTGCAGGATCTTTATCTGCATCTCTCTTCATAATATCAAGAACTCTGGTTGACGAAAGAAACTTACAATCATGATATAGAAAATGTGTAGTCTCCTGTCGAAGATTGTCTAGGAACTAAGATTAATCACAAAAGCATTCTTATCACACAAGGAATGGATAATTGTTGATCCAGCCTAGCAATTTTGGTATCATTACATAGGTTACTGAAATAGGAAAACAGAATCATTTTCATGCAGAACTAGTACTGGAATACTATTAACATTATTACACAAATGATCCTCTATATATATTAAATTTACATCTAACCCTGAGTCCATCAATCACAATTACAACAACTTAAGTTTAAGTATCTCTATATCACAAGAAAAATTTTGGTAGAGATGTTATCAATCTATAATCTCTTCTCGCCAAAGACAAGACACAGTGAATTTGATCAAACATCCTGCAGCATTTTCTACAGCTGGTCCCAGACTTAAGTCTTCTAGGATTGAAGCCACATTGAAGGAGTGAAAACAAAAGAAAGGAAGTAGGGAAAGTGTGGTTTAGTGGCTAAATAGTAACTCACCGAGCAGCAATTCCAGAGTAAACATCAGCAGGCTTGTCTCCAGCAACAAGATTGACTGCAGCTGCTCCTAACTGTAAAGTAATCCAAACTCCGTCAAAACTTGCCAACTCAAAACATGTTAGCACCATTTAGGATTAGTTCTGTAGTACACAACAGAAAACTATGCCATAATTTTGTCAAGTACATTTGAATGCTGAATTTGCTAATGCTGCAACTCAAGCCCAGAGCAGGCATACTTGATATCAAACAAAGACAGCTTATTCAATGAATCAATCTTTTTTTTTTTTGAGTAAATGTTCAATGAATCAATCTTACAGTCTTAAAGAAGGCAACAAAAAAGGACATGCATTACCTTATCCCTGCCAAGGGCAGCATAATGTTGTAGCCCATTGCACGACCCATCCTTCATTAAGAGTCATAAGCAGACAATCAGATTCACATTGTAGGTAAAACTTCAAAACATGACATATGCATGCAATTCAACATTTTAGGTAAAGGCTAAAGCTACCTCATATTAGAATGTTTAGTTCATCCTTTTGTGATTAACAGATGGCTCTTCAACAATAGATTTTGTTATAAGATAGGGATTTATTTATTCACGAGTTCAATTTTCCTAAAGATTTCACGAAAAATATAATTATTAAGGATGTAATATTTATTACATGAGAAAGATTAACTAAAAGTATTAGTTATATAGTACAACATACCCAGTAATCTGGATTATAACATGCAATACTAACACAGTGTAGGTGAAATACAAAATTGCACTAAATTAATGAAAAAATTATAGGATTCCCACGAGAACAATGAAATGAGAGGAGAGTTTACAACCTCAACCATACAACCATTGAAAGTAAGCTAAAACAAATATCACACAGCATTCAAGAAAACATGGCCTATCATTGGGGATGAAGTCTCATATGCAGTGCTGCAATTTTTTCAGACTACTTGGATGTTCAAGGGCATAAACTGCACCACTGTCAGATTGATTCCTGAAGTGCAGAATCTTTCTTCTATCAGAGAACTTAGACCAATCTCTTGTTGTATAAGTTGATCTCTGAAGAACTAACGAAAGAGAATGCAGAATGTTATGAACTGTCTGGTGGATTGTAGTCAAGCAGAATTTGTTCAAGGAATGGTTATCACTGACAATATTCTACTCAGTAATGAATTAGTAAAGGGGTATCACCTAGATGCATGCTCAAGATTGACATGCAAAAAAAGCCTATGATTCTGTTGAGTGGCCTATCTAGAGCAGATACTGATCAGCCTATATTTCCCTAGTATCTTTATTGAATGGCTAATGGCATGCGTGCAGATAGTGTCCTATTCCATCATCATTAATGGAAAACCATCTAAGCCTTTTGAAGCTAAGAAAGGCTTGAGACAAGGAGATTAATTTGTCCCCATTCTTGTTTGTTTTAGAAATGGAACATCTAAGTAGACTATTGAAGCAATGGGGGAAGATTCAACACTTTAACGTCCATCCTAAATATGCCAAATTGAACCTAATCCAACTTGGTTTACAGGTAATTTACTATGTCAGTCTAATACCTATTTGATCAGTTTCAATGTTTCTCACAAACCTCTGGCCTTATTTACTAATCCATCAAAAGGTTCTATTTATTGTGGAGGAGTGTCAAGAGAAGTACAACAGGAAATCCTGGGAATCTAGGGCCTCAATAAAGGTGAACTCTTATAAGATACTTAGGGGTGCCTTTGAGTATAAAGAAGGTGTCAACTGTCCGTCCTTGATAGATAAGATCTTGAGTAGGACAAAGTCTTGGACCACAAAGTTCTTATCCTATGTAGGTAGAGCCAAGTTGATTAAGACAGTCAGTGTTCTGGGCTCAGATATTTATCCTTCCAACATATATGATGTCATTATTTCCTATCTCACCAGGAATCATCAATAGGTTGGATAGCATCAGGAGAAAATTTTTATGGCAAGGGAACAAGGAAAGGAGAGGATATCACTTAGTCAAATGGAAAACTGTGATAAGTGAAAAGAGAGTTGGGGGTTTGGGGATCAAGAACATGAAGAACCAGAGTAAAGCTTTGAGGATGAAGTGGCTTTGGAAGTACTCAAATGATAATTAGCATCTGTGGGGCTCAGTCATAAAGGCAAAATATGAAGAAAGTGATAGTTGGATGACAAAGGAGGTTACCACCCCTTATGGTGTTAGCTTATGGAAATCCATTAGAGAACTTTGGAATGAATTCAAACCTAACACCAAGATCAAAGTGGTAGATGGCATAAAAACTAGGTTTTGGAAGGATGATTGGCATGCAGAAGGAAATATGGAGACTCTCTTCCCTGACATCCACAATTTAGTTCTTCAGCAACAAAGTACTATAGCTGACTTATGGACGCCTCAAGGGTGGAATTTTGTATTTAGAAGACACCTCAATGATTGGGAAATTCCAAGAGTAACAGAATTCTTTAGAAGCATTGATCAATTTAGTGGTCTGGAAATGGGGCGAGACAGATTGCAATGGTTGGGAAACAGTAAAGGGATTTTTAAAGTAGGTGCAGTGTACAAGAAGTTGAATCATCAAAATCTGCAACTACTCAAGTGGCCCTGGAAACATATATGGAAAGCCAAGATCCCCTACAAGGTGTCTTGCTTTGTGTGGTTATTGGCTAATGAAGCGGTATTGACACAGGAGAATTTAATGAAGAGGGGAATTACACTTTGCTCTAGATGTTTTTTCTGTGGGAAAACTGCAGAAACAGTCAATCATTTGTTTATCCAATGCGAAGTCACTGGCCAGTTGTGGAATCTGTTCCTGAGACGTAAAAGCATCTCCTGGTCCATGCCTGGGAAAATTTCAGAGGCTCTATTTAGCTGGGAAGAAGCAGGGACACAAGCAAAAAACAGAAGTAACTGGAGAATTGTCCCTGCCACTATTTGGTGGACAATATGGAAAGAGAGGAACCTTAGAGTTTTTGAGAATAGGGAGAGTAGTATGGAACAAGTTAAACTGAATTGCATTTCGACTCTGTGTTTTTGGTGTAATCAAATTTACTCTAATGATACCGTCTCTATCATTGATGTCTTAGACTCATTATAGGGATAGGTCGGTATTTTTAGAGTCTTTCTTTATGTAAATACAGGTTTCAGTACAACCTATGTACTGTTTTGAAGAAATAGAAACAATTACCATTTTCATAAAAAAAAAGTGGTAAAGACAATTGAAGCTATATGTGGAAGCTTTTTGTGGACTGGAGGCGTTGGTTTATCAAAGAAGCACATCTAGCCTGGGATAGAATTTGCCAACCTGAGACAGTAGGAGGTCTTAAAACAAAGCTGTCATGATCAAACTACTATGGAACTTGAGTCAGAAGAAAGACAAGCTCTGAGATGGATTCACAGTTCACTGATATTATGGGAAGAACAGGAACTTCTTTGTTAGGCATTCCCAAGCAGGCATCATGGATTGTTCAAAGGATTCTGAAAGCTAGTAAATATGTGGATGATGCAGTATGTCTGAGCTGCAGAGTTTGACACCATTTTCAACTAAGCTATCAAAGGCTCTCTTGTGTCTTGAGGCATGATTATAGGTTTGGTGCAATGCCTCCTTTAAGCAGCACTTTAATATATAGGAGCTAAGGCACACACGTCATTGCTCGTGGCTTCTGGCTTGAAGACAGCAGCACTTGAAAAAATATTTTACTTAATTGTATGTTTTCAATTCTTTTGTCTGCGTAATTTGGTCTGCTATTATTCTTGAACACATTTTTATTTTCTTCATTCATTCATTAAAGCCCAAGGTTAACTGCTAGACCCCATGACTTTGGGACCTCAACTATCTAAATGGCACCATTAGTTTGAGGGCATTCACACAAACCGCAATCTCTGGTAGAAAGCCCCCCCCCCCCCCGGGTTCATCACTATGTTAGCAAGGTTCAACTATTAGGAAGACCATCGAAACCCTAAGCCTAAGCAACTTTCATCAACCTTTCAAATTGATTAAGGGAATCCTACAACCATGAGAATAACTTCACACCATAATACATTAAAGTCACAAGCAATATACCCTCAGTAACCATCTAGACTATTTGTGGGCATCATCTAGAATTAGTGGAAGTACACAAATGCGCAACATAAATTTAGCTTTTCGTTCCAGCAGCCCTCTCATCTACGGAGCCTTCAAGAGGTTCAAGCTAAGCATACACATTACGAACTCCACCACAAACATTCTCGCATTATCTATTACCTGGTGAATGGGCATATGAGATATAAAGGTCTCTGGAGAAGGGCTTCTCAATGCTTCAGATATATTAATACATGTTGCTAAGCATTGAAAAGGATCTTCCGCCCCCAACCACCAACGCCTTCCTTCCAGTGGCCTGTCTGCAGAGTCAAAGACATCCTCCACATGGTTTTCACTGAATGCTGCACGACCTTCATATGATAACTTATCAACACCACCACCATATACATTTGCTAGATGTATCTTCAGCCAGCGTAAACCGGACTTTCCAAGTGGGCGCCCCTCAGAGAATTCGAGGATGCCACGGCATAAATCAGAACCAAGATGGTTCAAATACGGGTGCATAGGGTATGCACGACCTCGGAAATCAAGGTTATGTGGATAATAAAAACCCTCTTCATCCTTCATTTTCCGCGCAACCTGCTCTTCAAAGCAAAAGGTCATGGAATACTATACATCAACACATGAAAATGTGAAATAACTTAAGACGGGGATATAACTTACAGCTAATTTGAGTTCAATATCACACCGCTGAGAATGCCTCTCGGAGTTCTCTTTTTTTGCAGCTTTAACTTTCCACTTCCATTTCTTGATTTCTTCTTCATCTTCGGTGTCTGGCTCTTCTGGTAAAGGTACCTGAAATCAATTCACCTCTAAGAAAGCATGCATGTAGCCTGTAGTTAAACAACCCTCAAAAAGTAAAAGGGAAACAAAATCTCAACATCATGTAGCGTTGTCACCCACATCTTCCCTGTCAACTAAATCAGCAAGACGGCCTCCACTAGCCCATATTCTGTCTAATATGCCAAGTACCCTTTTATTCACCCTCCATTTGGTATTACCAAGAGTGTCAAGTGCCTGAAAGGCCAAAATATAGAAAGGTGAAAAACGAGTCCTGATTTTCTTTCTCCATCTTTTTTTTGGAGGGTGGGGGGCTCGAATTTTGAATACTACATATAGAAAGGTGAAAAACTAGTCCTGATTTTTTTTCTCCATCTTTTTTTTGGGGGGGGATGGGGGGTGGGGACTCGAACTTTGAATACTACATATAAGGAAACATCTGCCTGCAAACCTGGAATACAGGTTCCAATTGCTTCTTTGGAACTCTTTTAACTGCTTCACGCTGCTGTTTTGCTCCATGTGTCCGCATAATGTATGATGGTAAAAATAAGTATGCACCTCTGTCATACCTGCCAGAAAATGTGGAAATTTAACCCAATCCATACATGGTTCTGATACCTAATGGCTGCAATTACCAAACCAAGCAGCAGATGCAAATATGTGGTCCTATCGCCAACACAGGAAGTCAATAAGCCTTATTCACATATCAGTTTAGCTTTCTCTGAACAGACATCTAATCACCACTGACCAAAATTTTCAACTGTGACTTTGAAGCTCAATCAAGTTCTTCAGGAAGAAGCAAATACCAATAACAGGTCACATAGTAATGGTTACTCGGAGGAACTTCGGTCAATAATTCTAGCAATACAAACAAGTGGGAGAAACCTCAGTCCACAGATACTATCTAGAGAATGGATTTTGACACACCTCAAAGGTACTAAGTTCCGGCCAACAGGAAACAAAAGCTTTTATTCACTAGGGAAAAAAAGGAGAAAATAGAATAGAGTAATTATCTAAACTCAAGTATCTAGCATACAGACTGGAAATAAGAAGAGAAGATCTGCATACTAACCCTGACCAATTTTGTGGAGGAACCAGCATCGGCATATATGGAATCACCATATGTCTAGCCTGTTCGCGAGAAAAGATTTACTGTCATTATATGTAATTCCTCTATGGCAATTGATTATGTAAGCAGGAGAATCACAGTATCACCCAACGGGCAATGAGTATCCGTGAAATACTGTACTCACAGTTTTATCTAAGCCTTTACGAACAAGTGGATCACATTGAATCACACCATATCTTCTGCTACCTTTCCTGTAATCACAGAAGCCACAAAAGAAATCAACAATGAATGATTCGGAGATGTTATCTACATCGAACCCCATGATGAAACAGTGGATTTCTTTTGTTGTTTTCCTCTATATCTATAGAGGCAACTGAGGGAAAGGGATTCATCGAATTGAGTTTGTACTCACACTGTTTCTACAGTTTTGAGAGTGTGCATAAATGCTGGGCGAATATCTGGAGGACAATCATCTAACTGGTCATTTGGAGGCTGTATATAGGCGGTCTCTATTAATATCTGAATCAATTTGCAGCCAACCTATAGAAAGGCATTACTTTCAGCAAAAAAATAAATAAATCACAAACTACTATAAATACAAGGGCATGCCCAGGAAAGGGAACTCCAATACTAATCATATAAAGGTGACGAATGGAAGACACTGTTGAAGACAAACCTTGACAAGGTTATCCTGGCCCCAAGGCTTTTCATCATCTTGCTGCTTCACAATCTTTCTAACCTGCTGCAGCTTCTGTTTCTTCATCAAGATTTTTACTTTTTTCCTCAGCCTCTCTCTTTCTTTCATTATATCACCAGCTGTTTCTTCTAAGGACCCATCCAATGCATTTTTCTTGGTCTTCTCCAAAAATCTATGTATTCTGGCCTGAGAAGGAATTTAAATAGGACCAATGAACTACACAAGCATGGCTGAACAGCTCTCTTTTTGTTATATACTTTTTGATTAGCCATGAGAAATGCTCTGAACTTAGGCTAGCAAATGAAGACAACAAAAAAAGAAACCATGAAGTCCCAATAGCCTAAAATAGCCATTGACACAACAGCACTATATACAGAGAGGTCATTAATGTAGCAGAAGAACATACAATACAAGAACTCATAAGAACAGGCTGTACTTCGAGTGCCTGTAGTTTGAGTGGCAAGTGTCTTCTGTCTAATAGGAACACTTCATCATGTGTTTAGATGTTCAATCAAAACAGGTTGTAGTTCAAGTGTCTATTCAAAATTTACTGGCAGTCGATGTATTCAGCATTCTGTTTTTAGTCAATTTGGACACTCAGGAGATTCCATTGAGTATTGATGATAGGGAGCTCATTGTGGAGAACCATGTTTTGTTGTAGGTTCTACCATTTTTTGTATACCACTTGGATACAGTATACCAAGGTTTTCTCCCAAACAAACAAAAAGAGAGATTTTGGCAGCCTTATTTCACCCATATTGATACTGCATCATAATACATTTGAAACAAGGAAATGGAAACTTGTTGCTGCCTCTCCAAGTTCCAATTGACATTTTCAGTGAATAGATTGCCAATAAAATTAAACAAGTTATCGCAGAGAAGAAAAAAACAAGTTTGCATAAATCAACACAAGACAAGTGCACAAAAGGATATAAAATCAACTGGAATATCACCCTAACTAAGCAACTTTTCCCCTCACCACCAGGGATGTAAAATTTTAATCTATTTCAATTCATGTGTTTGTGCTATCGCTTTCTCCCGCCTATTCTTTCCAGATGAGGGGGAATTACTTAGCACATGGTCACTAAAAACCCCATAGGACAAAATTTTAGTTTCCTAAGAGATAATGAAACGCCAATATTTCACTCCAATAAAGAATCTGCTGGCACATATCGCTATGAGGTTTTGTTAATTACTCTAAGGAGCATACAACAAATGTACCAGAGAATAGAGTCATAGACTACAATGTAAGTATAAAAAAAAGTAAGTCCTCGTATAAGTTATTCAATAGTGTGTTAACACATAGAGAGTGCTGGTATCATCCTCTTCTACTGTTATCATAACTCAATAGTGTGTTACAATCTTATCCAAATACATAAAATTGCATGACATGCACATATTTGGATTCAATAAAATGCACAAGGAAACGAAACCAAAGCAATAAAAAGTAATTTCAAAATCCCCAATGGACAGAGACGAACCTCGTGCTCAATTGCTTCACCAATGTGGGAAGCAGCTTGCACCACTCTAGCACTACCACTTCCTCCACCCGTCATAAGCAACCCCATCAACTTGTGCATTGTAATCACAGCCATCATTTCAGCAGGCAACTGATCAAAGAAAGGAGCATAAGCCCCGCGGTTCTTACCTTCATCACACAACTTCTGCTCAGCAGCTATGGCATCCCTCAATGGCTCAAACCAACCCAAGAACAAAGATTTAATATACGGCAAGTTTGGCGCCAGCTTTTGCTCACACATATCCATCAGCAGCTCCTGATACTCCTTAGCCGCGTCTTCCCATGCTTCAGTTTCTACCTTTATCTGCCTTCTCCTAAGCAAATTATACTTCCCAATCCCCATCCCACCTACTGTTTTCGGCTGCTTTGGCTGCAAATTGGTCTTCAAAGCCTCATTTTCTTTGTTCATTTCCTCAATTAATTCTTGAATTTCATCAATATCTTCTTCAGATGTAGAAGCAATAGCCTCTGCAGCACTACCATAACTCCTCAAAACTCCTAAAGATCCACAAACTCGAAAATCTCCTTTAACTCCAGAAAAGATTGAACTTTCAGAGAAACCCAAGTAGTGATTCCTACAACTATCTTCACACATCCCATCTACACACCTAGTTTTTCCATTAACTCTAGAAAAGATTGAACTTTGAGACACACCCAAGTTGGGATTTCTATAAATTTCTTCACACAACCCTTGTAAAGGTCTAGTCTTTCCAAAAGACTGAGCAAAACCAAGAAAATATGAATCATGGGTATTCCTCAATTTTCTTGAATAAGCTTGTTTTGATATGTATCTCCACATATTCAGTGGATCTTTTGTTGGAAAACTGAAGAAAAAGATTACCCCAAATGACTAATAAGCTGAAAAATAGGTAAGGGAAACTGTGGAATGCTTGCTAGCATTGAAAGGGAAAATCTTGAGAAGAAAAAATGGTGAAAAGAGAAGCAGAGGAGAAGGAGTTTGGCAATGGAGGCCGCCTTAAACCCTTCCAAAAACCTATTCTTTCATTACTAAGAATTAAACAAATACTATCCGGGTTTTAATTTTACCTTATTAGATGACCCGACCCGACCCGTTTACAGTAACTTTGGAGGGAGGTATGACACTGAAATTCAGAATTTCTTTTTATATTTTTAGTTTTTTATCCAAGAAATTTAGAATTTCCTCCAAACTCCAAAAAGAAAAAGATTATAATTTATGAAAATGATACCTATTTTATGGTATTCCACAAAACTATTAATTTAATGATAATAATATGAAGCTTTTGCAATATTCTCTCATTTGGATATTGGACTTAAAGATTTCGAGGTGAAATTATATTGTGACTTTCTCGGTAAAATATTATTCCCTCTATCCCAATTTATGTGGCATTTTTTATTTTTCGAGAGTCAAACAGTTTAAGTTTAATCGAAAATTTGCTCATGAAATCTTTAATTTTTTTGAAATGAAATTTATATATTTGTAAACTATGTAAAAAGTACTATAATTCACAATAATTTATAATTCAAAATGTTTAAAAGATCTATGAAAAATTTATGGTTAATATTAAATTTATTTGAACCTCGAAATCCGAAAAATACCTAGGACGGAGGGAGGTTTTTTTTTGTTATATTGCCATATTTATCATTAAATAAATAAAATGAGAAAGAAGTCGGTTTGAAACTTGGCAAACACTTGGTAGATAGAAAGAAAAACGAAGGATTTAGCTTATAGAACAAAAACAATAAAAAAATCAAATTGGAAAAAGTGAAAAAGAGAACAAGAGAATAACTTTCATCAATAAACTTCAATTTTAATAAAATAAATAATATTAAAAATCTCCAAATCTAACAAATAAGTTGTGCAAAAGTGTTGTTCAATCATGGGCCACAACATCTTCATAGGAGGAAGTTAGACCACTAAAAAGTCAACAAAAATTGTCAATAAATATTTTTTTTCTATCAAGACCAATGCATACACATATAACCTACAAATTGTGATTTTGTAGGATTTGCCTACATCTAACCCTTGCTTAAACCTCATTCGTAAAATTACATCATATATTATGGAAGCTTCAAAATTTAAATTGTTACTTATTTACGAACTCATTTTTATTTTTTGTTTTGCTTATGATGGTTCATTTAGAGGGTGTAGTGAAAGAAAAAACTCCCGAGGAGAGTGATTTGACTCATAGAAGCGAGAAGTCATTCACACAATTCAATCACATAAAAAAATCAACTGAAGTGATTTTCTACATCAAATAAGATGGTATAATTTTGAAGGAAAAAAAATGGTGAAGGGACATTATTACATTTGTTAAGACTAATTACGTGTGAATTTAACGAAAATGCAGCACATGACAGTGTAAGTTAGAAGCACGTTTGGATCCTGCCATAGACAAATGCCTAGTATTTAAGTAAAGAAAGATAAAAACGAGTGATCTTTTATCCACCGAGTTTCAAACCATGCGTCAATGGTCTGCAAGAGGGGGAAAAGTGAAAACCAACCAAATCTTGCTATTCTATAACTAAATTATTCATTCCAAAATTTCTTCAATACAATTTCTAGTCCCCCCCCCCCCCTCCCAAATAACATTCTTGTTCCCCTCCCCTCCCCTCAACCAAAATTCTTTCTCTTCTCTTATGACATGCCAGAAAGAAAGCCTAAACAAGATAGAGAAACGCTTTATGAATCACTCCCAATAATCGTTGCTCTCGGTCCTTACTTCAGATGGCTCCACGACTTGTGGCTCTACCACTTCAGCAGAGCTTGCATCTGACTCGGTTGATGCTTCTTCTGATGCCTCTGTCTCTTCTTCCTCAAATCGTCCCCATCTTCCTCCAAGAGCCATTGCCATCATCTCGTAGATCTTGCCACCCAACTCAGCTGGACTATCAGGCTGTTTCCAATGTGCCTCAGTGTTAAATTCATGTATTAGGAAGAAACAACTTATGCAATACATAGGAAAGACAAGGTGTGTTCCACAGTACTTACAGTAAATCCACTGGAGATCAATGCGGTGTCAAACAGCAGTTCCACGGCCCGCTTGGCATCAGAACTATCGGGTGAATTTCTGCATGCAGCCTGCAAGTAGTTCCACAGAACCATTGTTGTTAAGTACATAAGATTCTTCGTCGAACTTAACCATATTTTTCTTCTATGGACCAAAAACAGTTCTTGTGAAGTCACTAAGATTTACTACTAGTTGTATAAGAAAAAAACTATTAAACTGTTGGTATGCTTTATGATACAAAACGATAAACAGATACAACAACTAGGCCTCAGTCGTGTTATCTCACAAGTGGGGTGTACGCAGACCTTAGATGTTGTGTTTTTATTTTTCTAAAAGAAAATGAGCAACAGCAAAATTGATTGCTACACCCCAGGCAACTTGTGTGAAACTTAACTGCTAGTCTTCACCCAGCACCCACTATATGGTCATTGACGACAATCCCAAGTGTAAACAAAGCAGTGATACTTGGTCAAGGAGTGTTTTGGACCACAAATTTCAAAAGTCTCCATTTTTTTCTTAAACTTTGTGTCAAGTCAAACAGTGCACCATAAAATGGGACAGATGGAGTATATGATTTCACAACACTTGATACAACAACTTCGATAGAATCCAAATCAAGGAACTAGCTAGTAGCTATGCAGATCGAGCAGGGAAACCTTACATTTAGGTCTTTGATGATTGGATGGTCGGGATTAACCTCCAATATTCTTCTGCCTCTCATAAATTCCAGGGTTGAAGTGTCTCCCAAGGTTTGTGCTCTCATCAATCTATTTCACACACACAAAAATGAAGATTTTCAACTGAGAGTCTTGCAATTTCCAAAACTAAATAAACAGAAAAAGACGCTAGAAATAATAACCCACAGACCTTTCCATGTTGGCAGACCAACCGAACTTTCCAGACACAAGAACACATGGTGATGTGCTTAAACGCTTTGAAACTTGTACTTTTGCCACCTTATCACCCAACTGCTGCTTTATCCAATCACATAGAAGATTGTACTCTTGCTTGGCTTCCCTGTCTTTCACCTCATCATCATCATCTGAAACCAATGGCAGAGACCAAAAATATGTTAAACATTCTGGAAACAGGTCAAACTTGAATGGCCGTTTCATTTATATTTCTCCAGTACCCTTTCTGCTGTTTATTTGGGTGTTCACATAACAGGAAATAAAATTTCAAAGGAAAGACACGAAATATTGAAGGAAATCACTTCTATACTATGCTCCCAGTCAATGCAAGTAAATATGAGCTTACCAAGCTCCAGGTCCTCTTTGCTTATGTCAACGAACTTCTTTTCCTTGTATGTTTGTAGATTCTGGATAGCCACCTCATCTATTGGTTCAACGAGGTACAACACCTATATCACAGCAACACAGCCAAATGTTAGGGACTGTGTACAAACAGAGGGTATTCTAGTGAGAACTTAAGCCAGATAACATGATCTCCGACACAGCCTTCCCTAAAGCACGTGTTTTTGTCCTCCATTGGAAATCCAAGAATGACATGACATGTAGGTTAAGATGAGAATTGAATTTGTGTTTTGTTTAGTGCCGAATGAGGAGTATGTACTTGAAGCAAGTTCACTTTTCCTCTATATAGAAATAATTTAGCAAGTTCAAAAGCAGGACTCATATAACTTATTGAGATAAACACTATAATGGGACCATTATGGAAAATGGAATATCATTCTGCAACAACCAAAAAAGAAAAGGCAGATGTTCAAATTGACATAGGTAGGAGCAAGAAAAGGTGGTACGGAATGAAAATATTCATCCAAACAAACAGTCTGGATGTCAAGGATAAAGAATCATAAATTAAAAAAAATCATTCTTTGGACATCCTACCAGAAAACTATCAATGACACTTTTCACTATCCTGCTAACTATAAAGACCGGTGACACATACAGTATTCAATTTGTGTTACATTTATCGGGAGCTGTTTCTCTTGTTATCTGTTATTTCCTTTAGGAGAAGGAAGGGGGAAGGGGGAGGGGAATACGCCTGCAAAACTCTACATTCAAACTATAGAGTAAACCAACAGAGACTTGTTATTCATGCCTATTAGGTATCTGGAAGACTTCGTAAATAAATCCAGTAAAAAATTAGGATGAAGTGCATACCTCAATACCCTTCTGAACCAACTTCTCCAAGAAAGGAGCAGTCTTGGCACTCTGTAAGCTATCAGTAGCCAAATAGTAAATGGCTTTCTGATTTTCGCCCATGTTCTCAACATAGTCATCTAAGCTTATCAATTCTTCTTCACTCTTGGAAGAAAAGAATCTCAGTAATGGGGTTATTCGCTTGTGATTACCAGTGTCTTCAATACATCCCAACTTCACAAATTTTCCAAAGTTCTCCCAGAATTTTTTGTAATCCTGTAATAAAATAGCAGAGCTCTTACAGAATTCAAGAGACTTTTGATAAGGCACCAAAGGTAAAGAAAGTTTTGATGATATTTTACCTCCTTGTTCTCACTTTCAGAGAGATCCTGAATCATGTCGAATGTTTTTCTCACTAGTCTCTTTCTCATTATCCGAACCTAGGATGAAATAAATAAATACATTACAGTCTAAGAACAGGTTCTTCTTTTTCAATCGAACAGCAAATGATAGCTCGAGAAATTGACCATAGAAACCACCAGTATCAGTATAGATTGCTAAACAAGAATACAGTTTGACATATAAAATGTAATTCATTCAAGCACAAAAGCTTTTCCTTACAATTCGGCTCTCCTGCAGGATTTCTCGTGAAACGTTAAGAGGAAGGTCATTTGAGTCCACCACTCCTTTAACAAAGCTCAGGTACCTCGGAAACTGAAATGCATAGAAAATAGCATCAGCTGATTTGGGGAAAAAGGGCACTGCACTCTAACTGGCACCCAAAAGCACTTAGGCATCAATTTAAATTTAGATTGCTTAAAGCTGGGATGTAAATCTACACATTCTCTTTTTCTACCACTTATCACAAATCTCATTCTTTTATTCTGCAGTAGACATTTTAAACATGATTCAAGAACATCACTTCTCTTCATGTGTATTAACGTCATATATACAGCTTAAAGAAAGACAGACTATGAATTTGTGAATGAGAAACTTCACAATGACACAAGGAAAGAGATATCACTTCTCTTAACATCTCTACTACAAGTTGCAAATCGAGCTAACATATAGAACTTACCAACTCCCCATCAAAATCATCAGAAATAAAGACACGCTTCACATACAAGCGTATGTTCTTCGTCTTGGGATTTACGACATCTTCATTGTTAAGAGGAGCCATTCCAGGTATATACAAGACACTTCTAAACTCCACCTCACCCTGCACAAATCGTTATATCAGAGTTGAAACATCAATATATAAAAATCGACAAATGACCAGTCATCAATCCAATATGAAAAGTGAATACCTCTGTAGTGAAGTGAGTGTGGGCAAGTGGATCCAAGAACTCGTTAAAAGTTTTCTTGTAGAATTCCTGGTACTGTTCTTTCTCAACTTCTTTTGGATTCCGCATCTACAATTTATCACGGAGAAAAGAGGATTATCCTAACTAGAATGACCACAAAAAACTATCACATATAAAAAAAAGGGTACAATTTAAAGAACTCTCACTGTAGTTAATAACTCACCCATATAGGTTTTGTCTCATTCGTCAACTCCCAATCCCAGTACTTCTCAGTTTTGGTCTTCTTTGTCATTTTCTTTTCTTCCTGTCATTATAAAGAAAAAGGAAACACAAATTCCAATACCGTCAATAAACTCGAGAAGCATAGACACATATTGAAGAGAATACACTGCAAGCACATAAGTATGAAGCCATCACCTCTGGTTTTTCTTCTCCTTCCTTTGGTTCTTCCTCTTCCTCTACCTGTCAAAATTTACCAATGAGAATTAGGCATAGATGAACAATAGATGACAAACTAGCACAGTGAAGCAAGTTGAAACCCCCTTGTCCCCTCCCAATCCACAAAATAATAATAATCAACGAAGTTTTCACATGAGAATGCAAATTGTCACATACACTTATCAGCAACAACAACCCCTCCCCTCCCCCCCTTAGATTGGCCCCCGGCAATGGTATGTTGAATAATAATAACAACAATAATAATGATAATAACAGTAAAAATAATAAACAAAGTTATAATGATAATGGAAATTAGATGCACTTATCTTAATCAAAACACAAGCAGTACAAACAACTGGTAAAGATTAATAGTATGTTGTAATAAAGATGCAACTGTTTCAGCTGAAACCACAAAAGATTTCTCCTAAAACACCAAATCTAAAAGAGGAGGTGAAGGTTAAAACTGCCTTAGATTATACAAGGAACCTTACCTCAATTGTTCTTGATTTCTCCTGCCACGTGTAAATTGGAAAAGATACAAACTGTGAATAATTCTTCACCAAATCTTGGATCTTCTTGGGCTCAGAATACTCGTATTTGTCATCGTCCTACAAAAAGATGATAGCCTATCAAATTGCATCTACCATAGGGAACAAAACCATTCACAATGCTCCCTACTGATCCATCTTAAGTCTTAACACATCGAAGAAGATAAATCACAAGGTTATGACTATCCAAGTTAAATGTCTTACAATTCTCAACTAATTATCATCCAGAGAAGTCATTAGTTGACAAGGTCAACGATGAATTTTAGGAACTTTCTTTAATTTATTGTAATAACCTGTAGTTCAGCAAAATTAGGAGATGAAACAAAATGGAGATTGACCAACACATGCCCAACCCAGGGGATTTAGGCACAAAGCCACCAAGAGAAAGGAGCAGAATTATTGCAGTACCCTCAAATAAAGTGTAATTTGTGTTCCTCGAGGTAGAAGGTTTTTAGGATTAGTTTCCTCTCTGATGACATATGAGCTACTGTCAGCCTCCGCCTCCCAAACATACTGTTTATCTGACCTTGGGCTCTTCGTGGAAACTACAACCTGATTGTACAGAAAGACAAAAAATAACAAAATCAGTGGAATGACAATGACTTCTTTTTTTTATAAATCCATATACAATGAGCAGTTACCTTTTGAGCAACAAGAAATGCAGAATAGAAACCAACACCAAATTGACCAATCAATCCATTGTCAGCTCCAAGGTCTTTGTTTTCCTATAGATAGAAAAGCAGTATAGTTAACTTCAAACCACAATCAAAGTCTGAATTATTGTGTAGTTACTCCATAACAGAAAATACCCTTCAGTACCTTAAGTGCCTTCAAGAATTTTGAGGTACCACTTTGGGCAATAGTCCCAAGACAGTCTATGAGCTCCTCTTTGGTCATTCCAATACCAGTATCCCTGCATTATCAATTAATTAGTCCCTTTACTAGGAAAGCATTAATGCAGCAGCTAGACCTTAAGCCACATACGTTATAGTAATAGTCCCATTGTCTGGATCAGGTTTGATGCGAATCTCTAGCTCACTAGAATCTCCAAGTAAAGAGGGCTCCGTCAAACTCAGAAATCTCAACTTATCAAGGGCATCACTAGCATTACTGTCCAAAGAAGAATCTGAAGTTAGCAATAGCACAAAGAGGAAATTCTAAAAGACAATTATCAAGCATCATGAAGACTTCAACAAATGCATTCGGAAAAAAAAAATGAACCCTATGGAAACCCAAAAGAGGCAATCCTTTGGTAGTGACCAGTGCCAGATATCAACAACAACATACCTAGTGTCATCCCACAAGTGGGGTCTAGGGACGGGTAGGATGTACTCAAACCTTATCCCCACGTTTGTGGGGGTAGAGAGGCTATTCCTGATAGACACTCAGCTCAGCAGAAAAGAAAAGAATTTGAAGCATGTAAACTCTATGACGAATGGTTTTTGACACAAACAGTTATCATGTCATCTACAAGCAGTAACTATTAATCCATAACTCTATGAGATCAATGATTACTAACGTTATCAAGAAAAGAATTACTCCCTCTGTCCCAAGGACAATTGATGTGACACTCTTTTCATTTTAGTCAATCCCAAAAAAAAAGGACACATTACTATATTTACAAACAATTCAACCTTTTTTTTTTTTGATTAAGTAATTAGTTCTATTGCAGGCATCAAATAGATGCATAATAGTTACAAAAGCTTAGTAGCAAAAGGTCAGCTCTACAAGCAATTCAACTTTTAAACTACTCTTTACCCCTAGTGAGATGACTTACAGCCACACAAATATCTATGGTAGCAGTAAGTAGTGTACAGATGTTCTGCCACTCAGAAAAGCAAACATAGGTAAGATGTCCTCACCTCACAAGCTCTCGCAAGAAAACCTCTTTGTGACTGTATAGACTGTGAACAATCAAGTCTAATAGGCGACTGACCTGCACCCAAGAAAGAAAGTCAGCAACAATAAAGTGGACAAAGGACTATCAGCTAATAAAACTAAGCACTCAAAAGCTCCTACAATTGCCTAAAGATTGGATCTTTCCTATGTTAAAAGTCATACCAATGACTATTTCATAGATTTCCTAAAAGAAAAATCTAAATTCAAACTACCAACTCCTCTTCAATCAATTATACCTCAACAACAAACTAGTTACAATTGACAATATAGCTACGACAGCATAATCAGTGTAGTTCCACAAAGAAACGTTAACCCAGAGGCTATTTCCGATAGCCCCCCTGCTCAAGAAAATCAACCCAATACAGCTAAAAACTGAAAATTACAAACCAAAATTCTAAACTATACAAAAGGAAATGAAATCCCCACCTCAGCCTGATACTCATGCGTCTCCCCAGAAGTCTCAGAAGCTTCTTTTTCAGCTACAGCAGAAGCCTCACACCTAACCACTACTCCAACATCTCTTTTATCCTGTTTCCACCTCAACCCAGATTGTAAAAATCCATTCTTTATATTATTCCTAGGCAAGAAAGTACTTTTAAGACAGACCCTACTGGTACTACCACTCCCCAATACAAAAGAAGGACTGTAAGGCACTGAAGCCATAGGTGAAGAAGTCAAACTCCTGCTTACTACAGGGGCCATTATCTAAACTATTTGAGAAAAAAACCACAAATGATTCTTGAAGTTTCTGTGAGTTTTTTTCACTGTGTGCTTGTGTGTGTGTGTGGATAAAGGGGTTGGGCTAAGAATTCTTGAGGGTTTGTGTAAAATCTACAAACCCTGAAATGTGGAGAAAGGGGTTTAAGTGGGGAGGGTAGAGGGTTCTAGAAGTGTACATACAATTGGAGAGTTCGATTTTTTTGGGAGTTCGTGTTTTGAGAATTATAAGGTGAGGATGCTGCCATGTCAGCAATCACAATTATCTTGATATATTTTTTAAAAAATTTAAAAATTATATATTTTTTTCTCAATTTACATTTTCGACCTCCGGTATGGAGAAAATGTTGATGAGAGCGTTACTTTTGAATGAGCCTTGTAATGCGTGATTCTCCAACGTGGACTCCAAACACCGAATGAGGAAAAAAAAACTTGTAAGTTTTCAATCTAGAAAGGATGAGTAGAGCCTCTACTGTAGAGGTAATGGTCCACTAATTAAGAAAATATGAAGTTGTGGGTCCTTAATGAGTGTTTTCGACAAATTAAGGGGTTAAAGTGTAAAAAAATTGAAGATTCCGTGTGTTTTCACTCAGTATTTCATATTATGGATTGATCAACCATACAATTTGTATTGAAAAGATCTATTTCAAAGATAAAGTATTTTCTATCAAAGTCGATATTGTATTTAGAATTGAACTCGAAATCTATAATTTTAAAAAAATAAAAGAATATTTTTCATTTCATTATAATCTTGAATCATTATTGGTGGTTTATATTGAAACTATTGGTCATCCAATTTGATAAATAATTAGTGCTTGAGAGTTGAGAACTTTGAATCTATTTGTACACAAAGATGGTCCAATTCCTTTTTGTTTCCTTTTCTCTATGAGTATGTGACAAATCTTGTTTAAGGCTTTGGGGGATATGAAAAGACGAAAATTCAGAATACTAATTAATTGTTCTTTTTTCTTATTTGTTCAACTTATCCATGTATTATTTATACTTCTTGAATTTTTGGGCTTTTTACTTTTGATTTAATGGCATGAACTAACTTGATTGGGTTGTCTTAAGTAAATGGGCTTGGGAGATACAAAAAGAGGCCCAAAAATAGTTAAAAGGATCAAGATTGGAGCTACAAGTGTCTAGTCACACAAGTGTAAAAAAGAGATTATGATAATGAGAAAATTTTAGAAATAACAAAAATAATACATAATACGGCTATATAGCTACAGTTTTGATAATTGCATTCCGTAGTTATAGTTTTGTTTGCTATGGAGACCGTGGTTTGTATATTTCGCTTGCTTGTTTGTATATTTCGCTTGTGAATATACAAACATCGTAAGTATATACAAATTTTATATTTATACATTTAGGAATTTTTCATAACTTTGTTTGTATATTTCTCTTGCCAATATACAAACAAGGAAATTTACTATGATTTTTTCATAAATAGTATACAAATAGCTAGGGTAAACATATACAAATTCTGGATGTATACAATCAGGAACCTAATTATACAAATTATGAATTTATACCTTCAGGGACCGAATTATACAAATTCTGAATTTATACAATTAGAATACCAAAAAGCAAAATTTCGCAAAACTGTAGCTACAGATTAAAAATAATTGAAACTACAGTTATATTACATAATATACTCTAGATATTTGTCATTTCGCATAATTTTCCCTATAATATAATACAAGATTTCAATCTTTCACTAAAAACTTAAAATATCATATAAAATTCTGTAAAAGAGTTTTTAAAGTCTATAACATGCTAAAATGGATATAGGAGGAAAGTGATAACAATCAAGGAGGTCATCAAAGGACTTTGAAAAGACCTTATAACTTTGATGAACATTCTTAATCAGGGGCTAATCTATGTAAATGTTACGTACTTCAAAGTAATGTAGCATCCGGAGCTTATAAATTCTGGATCCGCCTCTATTTTTAATCAAATTCTTGTTATCTTATTTTTCTTGTTTTATTGTGCTTCAACAACAATAAACAAAGATAACAACATTTTGATCAACAAATAGAAATGAGAAGGAATGAAATTTAGAAGAAAGAGAAGGAATAATTTATCAATTTAGATACACTAATCATTAAATTCAATTTAAGAAAGAAGGAAAGTTTCATCGATATAAGGAAATCAATTTCTCCCAAATATAATTCAAAATATATAATTAAGTGCTAACTTAGGAAAATACTCTTCCAATTATGTATACAAAAGGAGTGAAACATTGATTAGACCCCACTATTATAAATCAAGATTAGGTCAGGATAGTTGAAAAGTGAAACATATTGCCTGTTTTTTTGTGTATCATGTAATTTTGTGTATTGACTAATATAACACTTTACTTTCTACTGATGTTTCTTTCATAACTGTGGTGTTTAGGTCAGTTTACGTGTATCGTGTTTAGATTAGTTAGCATGCATCTCAATAAATTCTATGAGGTACATGCTACCTCTTACCAGTATAAGTTTCGGTAACTCCAACCATCAAAGCTTGAAAGAAATAGCCTGATATTTTTTGCCTCCACTGAATTATGAACATGAAACTTTATGGTTCTCAACGCATTTCATTGATCACCAATAACAACAACAATATCATACCTAGTGTAATCTCATAAGTGGTATAGGATATACAAAAACCTTACCCTAACCTTTGTAAAATAAAAAAACTATTTTCGATAGACCTTCGACTCCATTACGAGCATCATGTTTCTAACTTCTTACTCATTAACTACTAAGAATTATGCAGGTGGTTACATCTTTATCCTAGGAAATACTAATCAAGCAATCAAATCAAAACCATAATCCAAAATGTTTGTTATAAAACAAGATGTTGGAATATTGCTTTTTCTTTTGTCAACATAGACAGTAAAGGTGTCACACCACATATGAAATCATCATGATCTTTGTGGCCTCTTTTAAAAGAGCAAATTCTAGAGTATATAAAAGCAATATTCTTCTTCTATGTATAATTAAAAACTTCATTTACTAGCTCTCTAGTCGCTTTATCTTCCTTTTGTTTATTATTTTTTAGATCTTCTAATCTTCAAAAACAAAAGTTTAGAACAAAAATCATGTAATGGGGGTCCATAAATAATTTGCATGATAAAGAATGTTTCAAAAAGAACTAGCAATCTTGAAGAATGGACTGCATATGTAGGGACCAATACTAAATTTGAATAAAGAAAGAACATTAAAAAGGGTAGGCTAGTGCACAAAGCATTCCGTATTAGCAGGGTCTAGAAAAGAGCCGCACCTCAAGGGTGTGATGTACACAACCTACTCTAATATAAGGGTTAGTGACCGCTTCCACAACTCGTACCCCTGACTTACAGGTCACATGGAGACAACTTTTTCATTGCTCTGGCTCCCCAAAGAGCATATTCAAATCATAAACATGTAGGTAGTGATATAATATGTCAATGTGGTCCATACATGACTAAAAAATTTGCTTTTACAGACATGACTAATAACAATTTTTTAAAGACTTTAGTTGTATTAGTCCTCCTCTGCTAGTGTCTGTTTTAAACAGTCAATATTGCACATTGCTACTGATCTCATCATGTCTCCAAATCTGCAATCATTCAAAATCAATAGTCAAACTACAGCATGATGACATTAGTAATCATATTGTAAGACCATAAGTTAAAAGTATCAACAACATGAACGACTTTTACACTATCAGATCATCTAAAAGTAACTAGGTAATCTCATTCATAACGTGCAAAATAAGGAAGGTAAATTGTTATAACATGTTAAAATACCATATATAGGTCATCGTTGACGTGGAAAATAAGGTAGGTAAATTGCTACAGACATGTTTGAACACAGAGATAGAGGTTGGATAACTATACGTGATCGTTCATAATAAGTGGAATGAGCTAGTTATAACATGAAACGAGATGTTAAAGAACAGACTGATAGTGTAAAAATTCTTTACCGGTCAATGCTGTTCCGCCCTCTCTCAGATTGATCAGTGCTACTTCTTGATTTCCTAAAGTAATCCATGCTTTTTCTTGATTTTTCCCTCTTGTCAAAACTAATTCTTGGCTTCAATTTCTTGTCTGTGCTAGGCCTTATTGGAATGATCTCTTTTTGTTCAGTACTGATCCTTGACGACTTCTCAATCTCTTCAATACTTGGTCTGCACTTGATTTCGTTCGTAATATCAAGAGTATAATCTAAGTCAATTATACTTTCTTCAACCTCAACATTTTTCGAATAATCTGATTGTCTTTCCACTGAAATTATGAACTTCTTGAGATGAGTAAAAAACTGAGGAAAAACTTGCAAGTCACAATGATTTCCTCCTTTTACCCATAAAGGTTCATACTTCATTTTACTCAGCTCCCAAAGCTTTTTACCATGTGAAATATCTACTATGTCATCTTCTGTACCCTGTAGACCATCACCGTCATATGAATCGTAAATGAATAAATGTGATGTATCAAGAAATCAGTGGTTCCTAATGGAATAGACATTCAAGATTACGCAGGATTATACAAAAAAGATCCTTTTTTAGGCTCTCAACAATAATGATCATATCGAGAAATGAATAAATGTGATGTATCAAGAAATCAGTGGTTCCTAATGGAAATGACATTCAAGATTACGCAGGATTATACACAAAAGATCCTTTTTTCGGCTCTCAACAATAATGATCATATCGAATACTCCTCCGATCCATATTATCTGTCTTTTAAGGTTTCTGTCCGCTCTTTAAGAAAGACATTTAATAACCTCAACCATAATAGCATTCGTGGAAATTACCTCTATATCTCCCCCTAACGACTAATCGGAACAGGAAAGGCACAGTTGGAAAACAGAAGTAATAAACTAGTACTACTTGTTTTTCTAAAACATCAAATATTTGAAAAGTTCAGTTAGCCAAAACGAGTAATACTTGAGATCGAAGAACTTACATGAATCACAAGAACGGGACAGCTAACATATGGGATTTTATCAATGTTCTGCAGAAAACAGAAAAACCGAAAGGAACTTGTTACTGTTAACATATAAATGAAGAAACTTGATCAACTATTGAACTGAAACGTCTGCTAACCTTGTAAATATCAAGCCAGAGAGAATACTTTATACGATACATAACTCGAAGCCCGGAAAGTATTGCACTTTGCAGAATTACACCTCTAATTTGAGGTAATTTTGTTGCTAATTCAAGAGTTGGACCACTTCCAATTGATTGTCCATATAATATAATGTCTTCTTCTTTCACTTCATAAATCTCTTTTAGACATTTGTAAACAGCTTCTATATCAGCATATGTGTTCTGCTCACTTGGCTAGTTTACACAAAAGCAATACAGGAAAAAACTTAGATCACTGCTTAACTTGTATACACAGACAACATAAAAGAGAAATTGTTACACTATATTTTCACCTAAATGATAACAACAACTAACTGTCGGTAATCAGTAGAACTAGTCGCCTGTAAAATAAGGCAGACGTCGTACTACAACAGATGAAAAAAAATTACACTATCAGTGTATATAAGTTACATCCGTCTCGAAACTGAATCCACGAACATTGGCGAAACCAGGATTTTCACTAAGAGGATTCAGAACATGAAGAAGTAAGCATACAAAGAAGTTAAGGGGATTTAATATCTACTATATGTACATAAAAAACTAATTTTGACCATATATTTTTAGTGTAATATTTTGGCAAAGGGGCCCTGTCCACGACAACAACAACAACAATAACTATGACTCGATCTCCAACAAGTCAGGATCAACTATGTGAACCCTCACTTATCCGAACCCCTTTCTAGTACCTAGCTCTGCCCTTATCCACGACAACAACAATAACTACGACTTGGTCTCAAACAAGTCGGTAATCAGTGGACCTTGTCGCCTGTAAAATAAGGCAGACGTCGTACTACAACAGATAAAAAAATTACACTATCACTGTATATAAGTTACATCCGTCTCGAAACTGAATCCACGAACATTGGCGAAACCAGGATTTTCACTACGAGGATTCAGAACATAAAGAAGTAAGCATATGAGGAAGTTAAGGGGATTTAATATCTACTTTATGGACATAAAAACTAATTTTGACTGTATCTATATAGTGTAATTTTTTGGCGAAAGGGGCGCGACGACAACAACAACAACAACAGTAACTATGACTCGATCTCAAACAAGTCGTGATCAACTATATGAACCCTCACTTATCCGAACCCCCTTTTGGTATCCTAGTTCCCCACCCGTCCACGACAACAACAATAAACAATAACTATGACTCGATCTCAAACAAGTCAAGATCAACTATATGGACCCTCACTCATTCGAACCCCCTTCCAGTACCCTAGCTCCGCCTCCATCCACAACAACAACAACAATAACTACAACTCGATCTCAAACAAGTCAGGATCAACTATAAGAACCCTCACTTATCTGAACCCCCTTCCGGTATCCTAGCTCCGCCCCCTCCACGACAACAACAACAATAACTATGACTCGATCTCAAAACAAGTCCGGATCAACTATATGAATCCTCACTTAGAATTGGTTAATGAAAAGTGGAAAGAATGGAGTGATTAGATCACATGTCTTTTGTGACATAAACGTGATTACCGCTAACAAACTTTATACTAACAAATAACATTTGCCAAGAAAATAAGAAACTAATCCATTCATATATAAACTATAGTTCATCAAAGCATATTTAATACACAATATTAGCAAAGTCTTGTTGTAAAGCTCAAGACTTTTCCAGCTCATAAAAATAAAACATAACATATATACACTAGAATTAAAAAAAAAAAAAAAAAAGAAGGCAAAATTGCTTACTTCTCCATTAGACCTTCCATATCCAGCATAATCATATCTACAAAAATCAATCAAAATTCATCTTTAAATCAAGAAAATACCAAAAAATTCATATGAACATGCTAAACAATTAATTTACCCCATGACATTTACGCGTAATCGATCACTAAGTTCAACGAAAAATTGAAACATTTGGCCTATATCAGCAGCATTTCCATGTGAAAAAAGAAGTGTCATTGTTGCACCTTTGTTCCTAACAAAAACTGAAAAAATATAATGACCCCTCTTTGTTTGTAGAATTGAAACTTCACCTTTTTCACTTTGAGACACACCTAAAAGTTTCAATTTTTGTGTTTGTTCATCTAAATCAACTTGATATGATGGTTCTGGTGGGAAAAATGCTAATTTTGATGCAATTGTTGATGATACAGCACCCATTTTTTTAATACAAAATTTTGTCTAAGTGAAAAAAAAATTCAAGAACATAATTTTTTGATGATTTTTGGAATTTGCTATTTTTGTTGAAGGAATGGAGAAATGGACTATAGAGGAGAGTTGTTGTCTTTAAGAAGAGAATGGCTTTAAAAAGGTGTGCTAATTAAAAAAAAAAAGTATAACACTAATTAAATGGGATTAAAGGTACTTTAATGATAAAATCAAATTAATTTAAGTAAGTAGATTAGTTTGAGGTAAATTTAGATTTTGAGAATCTTTTATGTATATTTATTTTTTGGTGTGTAGATCTTTTTTTTTTAGTTATTAATACTTAATTCTTTTAATAAAAAATCTAGGAGTAGGTGCACATCTTTGAATATTTCATTAGGTACTAGTCAGGGCGAAGCTATAATTGTAGTTAGGGTATTGGCGATATCAGAAATATTGATAAGGATTTTATAATTAATGTACATCTATAAAAAGTAATGTTTGATATATATAAATAATATTATTTTTATATATATAATATAATTTTTCAATGAAAAATTTTCAGCTTACCACTAGTTTGTCTGTGTAGCTACTCTACTGCTTATGAATTTGAAAGAACTCAATTATTTCAATTCAAACTTAATATTTGAGTTAAAATTTAATTAATAAATCATAACTCATAAATTCAGAAGCCTGACTCCGCCAATGATATCAGCTACCTCCAAAACCACGATCTTTCATCTCAAGTAATGTAGAATTCCTCTGTTCACTTTTACTTCTCATGTTTTGTTTTATGAGAGTCAACTTGAATTATCTTTGAAGCTAGATTGAATTAGATTAATTCAATACTTTAATTTTAAATTTAGATGTTCAAAAACTATAAAAAAAAATAGTATAAGTTGCAATCCTTCTTATATTAATACAATAGAAAAAATACATTTTAAAATATTAATCAACATTCATGCAGTTTGACTCTCGAGAAGCAAAACGTAACAAGCAAAAATGAACTGGTGAGAGTAATTGTGATGTCTAAGACTATGAATTAGCCACTTTGTTGTCTAATTTTAAGTAAATGATATTAGGTGATATCCAAGTAAGAATCATGAGGTTTAAACATGGTTATCCAAAAGTAAAATGTGTTTAGAGCAGTAATTAAATGTTCTCTCAGGAAATGTTAAAAGTCAAAAGAAGTAGAAGGATCTTTCATAAGAAATTATGAAAAACAAATCCCACTTAGCACAAAAATTAAGGAAGTTGTTGATTAAAATTTTTAAAATTAATTACAAGAATTAACAAGTCAATAAAAAAGAACCTAAAATGACCCCATTTTAAAGCAAGCATTCATAACATTGTGGACCTAAGCTTGTTAATATATTGGGGAACAATTTATAATCATGCCTTGAGACTTTTTTTATCTTTTCCTTTTGACCTAGGTGTTAGTGCGCTCGTGAATGTTTTTTTTTTTTAAATAAAAATAATAATAATAATAATAATAATAATAATATATAATTCTTCATGTAAATTTTGATATTTTAAAGTTTTTTCTTCTTCTTATTATTAGTGTCATGTGAATAGTGAAATTCATGAACTAACTTCTATATGGATTTAGTAATTAGTAATAAGAAGGTTAAATAGTTTGTTACTCCTTCTGTCCCCTTTTAGTTATCGTTTTAACTCAACTTTATGTCTATTAAGAAAATAATAAATACAAGATATAATTTATTAAGTTAAACTTATTTATTACTATATGTTTTTTTAGATTTAACCGTATATTTGAAAATAATTATCAACTTTAGTGTTGAATTTCTATAGTGACAAATATTCTAGTATAGTGTTTAGTCTTCCACATGTTGTGGCCTTTAATTTTATTCTCTTACTTTTTTTCTTGCTTGAAATGTAGTCTAAAATATAAATTACTATCTTGCTTTAAGAAGTTATTTACCTTTTATTCTTTCACTTTTTGAACTTTCACTCATAATCTATTTATAGCATATGTTGAATTTTATTCCTAAAGTGTTGATAAATTTTTTTTTTCCTTACACCCTCTGCAATCTGATAGTTACACTATCTTGTAAAGATAGAAAAATTGTTTTTGATAGACCTTCAACTCAAGTAGTATGAATGTGACAGATCAAAATTACAATCCACAAATTGAACTCATCTTAACACAACTAATGCATTAAAAGAAATGACATTTATTTTTGTGACAAAAATAATGAGACATCTTGAGAATTAATAGCACATAAAATGGATAGGGCCAACTTGTCTCATTTTTCTTCCACACATCATCATATACAATACATTTATATTAAAGTTGAAAAGTACATTATCAAATGTTCATCTAAACCCAACCAAATTCATTAAAAGTTGGCCCAACATAAAATTATTTAGCCCATTTGCATGAATTTTCAACTTCTTAGTTGGGCCAACTCTCTTACAAGGGAATCTAAATCCCTTTTAGAGCTCCCTCCAATTTTAACAGCTTCAAATGCTTCATCTCTCATTTTTTTGGCCCTCTTTTTAAACAAATCATTACTCATTGCCTCATTAATTTTTCGACCCAACTCTATCGGGTCAGGCACTGAGTCTGAACCCTCACAAACTCGGACCGATGTCTTCATATTGTCCACCAACAACCACGTGTTTATGAACTGATCGGCCTCCATGGGCCATCCCAAAATTACTACTCCCGCCACTATCGCTTCCAACACAGAATTCCATCCACAGTGACTCAAAAATCCACCAACGGCTCGATGGCCCAATATCTCCACTTGTGGGGCCCAACCCTTTATTACTAGGCCTCTTCCCGAAACTCTCTCCTCAAACCCTTTTGGCACTGATCCAAAACCTTGTTCTTCTTGTTGGGCTGTCAATTGTTTAGCTACTAAAATGAACCTCACTCCACTATTCTCAAGCCCAATAGTTAAGGCCTCCATTTGGGCCTTTGTTAATAACTTCTGACTTCCAAAAGCTACATAAAGAACAGACTCATTAGGACACTCATTAAGCCAAGAGAAAACTTTCTCATTTGCACCATCATCATACTTCCCAGTTCTACCCGGCCCACCAACTAAATTTATCGGTCCAATTGAATACACACGCTCATGGCCCATTTCCTTCTTCAAAAAGCCCAAATATTCACTATCCAAAGCCTCAAAAGTATTGAAAATTGACCCAAAACTCCTACCATTTGCAATAAACCCATTCCTAACAATCTCCCAAGTTGGATCATCCTCTTTAAACTTTAGAAACACTGAAGGAAGATATTCCCTCACGAACCTTGGGCTTTTAGGAAGCCCATTAAACTCAACAAAGCCCAAACCTTTATAAGCCCACAAATTCTTCCAAACATCAACAAGTATAGAAATCAATAAAGCCCCGACACCATAAAATACAATTCCGGGCACACCAACTTCTTGGGCCAAATCTAAAGTCCAGCCCAAAAAGAAATCATAAACAATCGCCACAGGAGGATTTGATTGGGCCTTAAACCATTCTAATATTGGGCCACGAAGCTTACTAAGCCCAGCAATAATTGGGGCATTGCCGGAATTTCCCACATCCTTAACGTTTTCGACACCGGCGGGAAGAGATGGGTGACCGGGAAATGGGAAAACAAGAGTTTGAACAGATGGATTTGTAGAAATAAGAGGATCAAGAATCGGGACATTTTTAGGTGTCACTAAAATAGTGATTTTAAAGCCATGGAGAAGAAGTTGATGAGTTAAATCAAGAAGGGCAAGTATGTGACCGTGTGCTGGATATGGAAAAATTAGGATATGAACACCATTTTTAGAGCTTGACATTCTTGTTGAGTTAATTTGGCCAAAAAAAGAAAAAAAATTGAAGAAGAAGAAGAAGATATGTGTGTAAGAATTTTGAGATGTGAGTATAGGATATTTTAATGTTGTTTTCAGTGGTGGAAATTTATAATAAAGTTCCTTTGTAATAATAGCATATACTGCCAAAAGTCTGTTTAGCTTTTAGTATTGTGGAACATGACAATTGACATGAGTGGATGCTTGATCTTTTTAATTTTATTTTCTAAATAGCTAGGATGCCATGTCATTATTTAATTAATAAAAGTAATCCAAAAATGAAAGAGTACAAATAAGGGGTTTTAATTAAAATTTTAATCTTAATTATTCAAATCTTAACTATTAAGAATGTTCACTTTATTATTTTTCTTATTTCAACCATTACATTAAAATAATTCAAAATTTTAAAAATCTAATCTTCCAATCAAATAATATAATTTACATAAATTAAAATAGAGCGAGTATATAAGTTTGACTAGTATTTTGTATGTGTCTCATGCTTCCATCAATTTGTTACTTTCTTTGCAACCTTTGTAGGAAGGGTGCATAAAATAAATTTATTATTAACAAATACATTCAAAATTCCTTTTTTTTTAAAAAAAAAAAATTATCCATTTTTTAAGGTCACTACCACTATAATATCCCAGTTTCACTATGAAAACACATACATACTTTTCATTTCATTAATGTACTCCCTTTAAACCCTTTTTTGTTTTCTTAAAAAAATTTATATGTTTTTCAAATCTTTTTAAAGAGTTATAAAAATATGTGAAAATTGTGAATGATAATATAGTATAAGATTAGATTCATAATTCAATTAAATAAGAGAGTATAGTTTCTTCATATACGGAATAAACTTGACATAAGTTTGTAACATAAAATTATAAGTTTATTTACTCAAAATTAGAAAAGATGGAGGTTAATATAGGAATATGATTTTAAAAGGTTGAATATCATACATTAATACATAAAAATAACATAATATAATTTTGTCGCCCAAAAATTTATGTATCATTATAGATTGAGCAAAAGATGCTAATATGCTACTAAATTTAATAAAAATGACTTACATATGTCACTTCTTAAAATGGGGGTAAGGTCTAATAAAGTAAGGAAGGGTTTAAGTAATGTCATATTGAGGAAAAAGATAATGGAATTGAAAAGTTTTCGTGACATCTTCGTTATATTTGAGTTGATATGTTTTATTTAAGTCGAGAATCTATTGAAAACAATTTTCTATCTTCATTAGGCAGGGAAAATATATGTGTACACATAAGTATGTTGATGTTATTGTATTGCCATTATAAAGACTGAGTATTTCACCATGGTATTTTCTACTTTGATATATTATATCTTGTTTTAATAAAAATGAAGAAAAACATAGCTCATATATTTAGTGTAGTTATATAATTGACATATGAGGAAAGTGGTGTATTTTTTTTCTCAAGGTCAACTTGTCTCATTTTCCTTCCAAACACTATCACATAAAATACATTTCTATTTAGTAAGTTTAAGAATACGTATCAAGAGTTCATCTAGGCCCAACCAAATTCATTAAATGTTGGCCCAACTTGAAATAATTTGGCCCATTTGCATGAATTTTCAACTTTTTAGTTGGGCCAACTCTCTTACAATGGAATCTAAATCCCTTTTAGAGCTCCCTCCAATTTTAACAGCTTCAAGTGCTTCATCTCTCATTTTTTTGGCCCTCTTCTTAAACAAATCATTGCTCATTGCCTCGTTAATTTTTCGACCCAACTCTCTCGGGTCAGGCACAAAGTTTGGGCCCTCAGAAACTCGGATCGATGTCTTCATAATGTCGACCAATAACCACGTGTTTATGAACTGGTCGGCCTCCATGGGCCATCCCAAAATTAGTACTCCCGCCACTATCGCTTCCAACACAGAATTTCATCCACAGTGACTCAAAAATCCACCAACGGCTCGATGGCCCAATATCTCCACTTGTGGGGCCTAACCCTTTATTACTAGGCCTCTCCCTAAGACTCTCCTCAAACCCTTTTGGTACTGATCCAAAACCTTGTTCCTCTTGTTGGGCTGTCAATTGTTTAGCTACTAAAATGAACCTCACTCCACTTTTTTCAAGCCCAATAGTTAAGGCCTCCATTTGGGCCTTTGTTAGTAACTTTTGGCTTCCAAAAGCTACATAAAGAAC
The DNA here is from genome assembly GCA_035578085.1 of Solanum pinnatisectum. Taxonomy (NCBI): domain Eukaryota; kingdom Viridiplantae; phylum Streptophyta; class Magnoliopsida; order Solanales; family Solanaceae; genus Solanum; species Solanum pinnatisectum. Next base: position 1,110,181 of record CM069080.1, on the reverse strand, counting down.
AGACTCATTATGACACTCATCAAGCCTAGTAAAAAGGAAAAATCACCCCACACATTTATTTAAGGAGTAATATTACAGGTTTTAGCTTTACTTTTAAAATATTACTACGTATAACATGTTAATTGCAAGTTATAACAAATCATTTTTTATTTATACATTCAATTAATTCCACTTTATTAAGTAATTAGTTTTTTATAATTATATTTTAATTAATTGGTGAGATATATAAAATTAATAAGAGAGAATCAATGGTAATTATCTACTACATTTTTTTGGGGATATTTTACCTTTCACACATAATATTACACCTTTTTAGGGATTCTTTTACTGTTCACGCATCAACAATTCACCTCCACTAGCACCCCCACCCCCACATTCAACCTTTAATTACTCAAATTGTAGATCTTTCTCTCTCACCATCATTATTCGTTTACTTTGTACATCCAAAAGAAGAAACAATAAATTTTTCTCTCTCATCATCTGCATTCTTCTTCTTTGTACACTTAAAAGGACAAAACTTCTAAACAATACAAAGAATCAAGAGTTTAGGTTGACAAAAAAACATGTCGAAGAATCAAAAAGATTAGCATACACTTAAAAAGAGTCCAGATTCGTTAAAGGGGGTTTCTAATATTGAAATTGAGGCTTCTTCTTTTAACATCTTGACTCAAACGCCGCCGACCCACAGGAATGTGAATCCGACGATCAAGAGTGTTACCATTCCCAAGAAGAAACAAACCCCGGCAAAGTTGTATATGATCAGATGTTTTATATTTTTGATATACTATGTAGTTGGTATGATTTTTTTGTGTTAATATGTTTGTGCATTGGAATGGAACAAAAATATCCTTTAAGTATAGGAAATTGAACAAAAATATCCTTCTTCCACCTTTAGGCTCCAAAATACCCTTTCATCCATCTATATGGACCTATATTACCCTTTAGGCTCCAAAATACCCTTTCATCCATCTATATGGACCTATATTACCCTTTCACTTAACAGATTCTTTAAGACTAATAATTAATCCTTTCATTAATGATGTGACAGTGTTTAATTGGTTGAAATTGAAATCAACCAAAATAATAATTTCTCTTAATTAAACCCAGATCCAACTAAATTTCACCCGACCCACTTAAAATTATATTGACCCATATCTTAAATAATCAAACTTCAATCAACAACTTGTTCTAGTTATTTTTAATCCAGGTACATTAGACCATAAACAAACATGTCCAAAAATTCCCTGGAAACATTCCAAGAGGGAAGAAGTGAAATACAAGATCAAGTGCCACTGTAATCATACACCAATATACACCATATTTTGAAACACTATGAAAAGTCCAGCAACTCTCCAATCTCTGGGAAACATAAACTCAAAGCGGTAAAATTTCTCAAAATCCGAAATCCTAGAGTTCAAAAATTATTTCACTTCTTTCTTTTTTTGTGATTCATATAAAGCACCGCACGAAAAAGCAAAAACAACATAATTTTATTTCTTAAATAGACATGATTTTGGGGAATTCTCAAAGAAGAATCATGGAATAGAATATCAAAAAAAAAAAAAAATTCTTTTTAGCCATAGCAAGAGATTATATATTTGATGAAGAAAAGAGATTGATATCGCTTTTCGTTATCTGCAAATTTTACGAGAAAATTATATGAAGAGAAATTCAATGTACAGAGAAAAAAAAGGGAACTCACCGCTACACGCTCGGTTCTTCTTGTTTTTTTTAAAGATATGGGTCAATAAAATTTTACGTGGGTCGGGTAGAGTTTAGTTGGATCCGGGTTTGATTTGGAGAAATTATTGTTTTTGCTTAATTTAAATTCCAGCCAATTAAAGATTGCCACATCATTAATGAAAAGTTTAATTATTACTCATAAAGAATTTGTTAAGTGAAAGGGTAATATAGGTTCATACAGGTGAATCAAAGGGTATTTTTGAGCCCAAAGATGGATGGAGGGTATTTTTGTTCCATTCTCTATACTTGAAGGGTATTTTAGGCCCTTCTTCGTCTTTTAATTAGATAGAAATAGTCAGATGCTATTTAATTTCTATGTACACTTACTATTGCTTTTTTAAAGCAGCAACAATGTCAACAATCTCTATAGGGGAAACAGGGGGTTTATACATTTATGTTAAGTAAGTACACTATTTTAATACTCTCTTCGTCTATTTTTACTTATACATTATATTAAAATTAATTGTCCAACAATATTTATCAAATTTAAAAAATCAAAAGATAAGTTATTCTTTTGCGTATTTTATCAACACCTTAAACTAAGCCTTGTTTCCTGTCCACAAGTGGGCAATGAAGGTTCTATCCAATATTCCAATTGATGGAGCTTTCGACCAAGAGCGTCCGTTGTTGAGATTTAAATCAAATAGAAAACGTCAAACATTTTCCTTTGACTTAAAATCAGCAGCAAACCGTTGGCCATTGAGTGTTATGTACTCCCTTATGTCTTGTATATTCGGAAGTACTTTAACATCTTCAATAGTTAGCAACTTGTTGGGCCTCAACACATTTCTTGTCTGCTCATACTTAAGGGACCACTTGGCTAAGAGACAAACTATATATAAATTAACATGATAAATATTGTAGTTCCTCCATTCTCCACCATTCAAACATCACTATGATATCAAACTTATATATCTCTTTAGTTCATTCAAACTCACTCAACTTTTGCTTACTTATTGTGAGAAAATACACAATGTCACAAAATGGTATACACATTTTAATTTTTCCATTTCCAGCACAAGGTCATATACTTCCCCTTCTTGATTTTACTCATCAACTTCTTCTTCATGGCTTTAAAATTACTATTTTAGTGACACCTAAAAATGTCCCAATTCTTGATCCTCTTATTTCCACACATCCATCCGTTAAAACTCTTGTTTTTCAATTTCCGGGTCACCCATCTCTTTCCGCCGACATCGAAAACGTTAAGGATGTGGGGAATGCCGGCGGTCCAGCAATTGCTGTTGGGCTTAGTAAGCTTCGTGGCCTAATATTAGAATGGTTTAAAGCCCAATCAAATCCTCCTGTGGCGATTGTTTATGATTTCATCTTGGGCTGGACTCAAGATTTGGCCCAAGAAGTTGGTGTACCCTGGTTTGTTTTTTACACTTCTGGGGCTTTATTGATTTCTATTATTATTGATATTTGGAAGAACTTTGAGGCTTATAAAGATTTGGGCCTTGTTGAGCTTAATAGGCTTCCTAAAAGTCCAAGATTTGTGAGGGAACATCTTCCTCCGGTGTGTTTGAAGTTTAAAGAGGATGATCCAACTTGGGAGATTATTAGGAATGGGTTTATTGCAAATACAAGGAGTTTTGGGTCAATTTTCAATACTTTTGAGGCTTTGGAAAGTGATTATTTGGGCTTTTTGAAGAAGGAAATGGGCCATGAACGTGTGTATTCAATTGGGCCGATAAATTTAGTTGGTGGGCCGGGTAGAATTGGGAAGTCTAATGTGGATTATGGGGCAAATGAGAAAGTTTTCACTTGGCTTGATGAGAGTCCTAATGAGTCTGTTCTTTATGTAGCTTTTGGAAGTCAAAAGTTATTAACAAAGGCCCAAATTGAGGCCTTAACTATTGGGCTTGAGAATAGTGGAGTGAGGTTCATTTTAGTAGCTAAACAATTGACAGCCCAACAAAAGGAACAAGGTTTTGGATTAGTGCCAGAAGGGTTTGAGGAGAGAGTTTCAGGGAGAGGCCTAGTAATAAAGGGTTGGGCCCCACAAGTGGAGATATTGGGCCATCGAGGCGTTGGCGGGTTTTTGAGTCACTGTGGATGGAATTCTGTGTTGGAAGCGATAGTGGCGGGAGTAGTAATTTTGGGATGGCCCATGGAGGCCGATCAGTTCATAAACACGTGGTTGTTGGTGGACAATATGAAGACATCGGTCCGAGTTTGTGAGGGTTCAGACTCAGTGCCCGACCCGATAGAGTTAGGTCGGAGAATTAATGAGGCAATGAGTAATGATTTGCTTAAGGAGAGGGCCCAAAAAATGAGAGATGAAGCTTATGAAGCTGTTAAAATTGGAGGGAGCTCTAAATGGGATTTAGATTCCATTGTAAGAAAGTTGGCCCAACTAAAAAGTTGAAAATTCATGAATATGGGCCAGACAATTTCATGTTGGGCTAAGTTTTGATGAATTTGGCTGGGCCTAAAATGAACACTTAATATGTATTTTTCAACTTCAATATAAATGTATTGTATGTCTCATTATTTTTCTTATAACTAAATGCTATTTCTTTTAATGTATTGTTTGTTCTAAAAGTTCGATTTGTCGATTGCAATTTCGACCAGTAGTTGGAAAATCCTGGCTGTCAAATTTGACCCATAAATATGTAATTTATCCGACCTATGAAATTTGGGTAGATTGAGAAGGTTATGTATCCGTTTAAAGAATTTAATCAAATACAACTCAAAAAAACCATCCAAAGTGTTAGGTGAATTTGATCAAGCCATTCAACACCTTTTTATTGTATGTTCATGCAAATCGACTCTTAATATACTTTTATCACAAAAGAAAAAGAAAACATAAGGACAAGATATAATAGTGAAATATTCATAATGAAAATAACAAAGAGAACAGTAAAGCTATCGATCCGATTTTTATTTTTAATGTATTCCAACTTGTTTACAATCTAGATACAATTTCATTGTTTAGTGCAGCCAAAACATCAGAAAACACAAGCCTCCTGTTATGTGCGTAAACTTTCCCATCCCATTTCCTCGCCATTAACACCTCCCCAAGCTTTATAGCCTCCTTCATCGTCTCCGCTGCACCGTGGTGCGCGGAGACGACAATACCCTGCTCGATTGCCATGTCAGCAGTCAATTTTGTACCTCTCATAACCACATCACGCCAAGCTACAGGCGACTTAACTTTGTTCTTCACCAAAGTCACGAACCAATTCGGAATTTTTAGTCCGATATCAATTTCACTCATGTAGAGAAATCCTCGATCCTTTCGCATCACTACGTAATCGTGGCTCATCGCCAGGATGAATCCGGCAGCCGAAGCGTGCCCGGTGACAGCTGCGATCGTCGGCATCGGAAGGTTGAAAAGGTAAAAAATGAGCGATTTGAGCTTGGAGTCCATTAACTCTAAGCTGGATGGATCGGACGAGGCCAAATCGAGATCGTAGCCATTAGAGAAGAATTTACCTTGACCGGTAGTGATTAAAACAGAGCTACCAGTTGCTTCCGCCGTTATCCGTTCGAGAGCGGCTCTGATCGAGTCAATAAGAGAGGGATTTAGCCTGTGCTCATCGTCGCCGGTAAGTGTTAGAATGAACAAATTCCCCTGTTTCTCTAACGTGCACATTTTTCATTATGATTTTGCCCAATTAGTATATACTTTTTTATATGCAAATTTCCCCAATGACGGCTGCCTAAATGTTGACTAGTTTTTTTTTCTTCCCGAGTTTAATACCTGCATTAGAGCTTGACTATTTTGGATTCGTACCGCATAAGACTCCTTTTGAGCCTACTATTTTGAATTCGCGCCACATAAAGAAAAACATTCCCGATCAAGGATTTTTCTATACCCAGCCTCGAACCGGATACCTCTCTAATTAATGGAAGAGCCACCTCATCCGTAGTAGGGTGGTTGGATGTTGACCAAGTATCATAGACTGATTCTCCTCTAAGTAGAGGATTAGTTATTAATAGTTGTATATATTGAGACAAATGTATAATGTATTCATTAATTTGATCGATATAAATACTTGATGCGGGTAAATTTTTATCGATCTGCACATAGTTAAGTACTCAATTCTATTGCTAAGCTAATAGAAGGGTTATTACAACAAGTCATGCTAGAAACAAAAAATATAATTCTCTCGTAGTGCTTTTATGAATCTAACATTATGATCTTCGTGTTTTTACTATCCCTCGAGAAATCTATACACACTCTTGATGGTGGCGTTAATTGGAGTGGTGTCCTAGCTAAGTCCGATGCCTTTTCTGCTTCGAGTTGTGGGTGCTCCACGATGCTCATTGTCACAAGTGATGGCGAGTTAAAGAGAAGGAACCTGATAAATTCAAACTCAGGAACAAATCCTGCAATCTTCCCATTAAGACGAAGTATTTTGACTTTAGGCAAGGTTCCCACTAACATATCCAAATTAAAGACGAAATTGTCTTTTAAGATAAATATTCCAACTTAAATCTTTTGTTTTGTAATTTAAATAATGTAAAAATAGAATGTAAGTAGTTGAGAGAACATATATAAACAAGTGGATCAAGATAATGGATCGTAAATTCACTATGCATGAGTTTTATTTCTGTTGTTCGCTCATAATTCATAAATATTATTCTTTTTAGTGATTTATTCCTATTTTATTTATTTTTTTGTACCAAATTAAGTCTCCAAATTACAATTTAGATACCGTTTCATTAGTTAGTGCAACCAAAACATCAGAAAACACAAGCCTTCTGTTGTGAGCGTAGACTTTCCCATCCCATTTCCTCTCCATCAACTCCTCCCCAAGCTTTATAGCCTTCTTCATCGTCTCCGCTGCACCATGGTGCGCGGAGTCGATAATACCCTGCTCGATTGCCATGTTAGCAGTCAATTTAGCACCTCTCATAACCACATCACGCCAATCTACTGGCGACTTAACTTTGTTTTTCACCAAAGTCACGAACCAATTCGGAATTTTTAGTCCGATATCAATTTCACTCTACATCATGTAGAGAAATCCTCGATCCTTTCGCATTACTACGTAAACGTGGCTTATCGCCAGGATGAATCCGGCTGCCGAAGCGTGGCCGGTGACGGCCGCGATCGTCGGCATCGGAAGGTTGAAAAGTTCGAAAATGAGCGATTTGAGCTTGGAGTCTATCAACGGATAGTGCGATGGATCTGACAATGCCCAAGCGAGATCAACGCCATTAGAGAAGAATTTACCCTGAGCGGTAGTAACTAGAGCGGAGCTGCCCGTTGCTTCCGCCGTTACGCGATCGAGAGCGGATTTAATTGAGTCAATAAGAGAGGGATTGAGCCTATGATCATCGTCGCCGGTGATTGTTAGAATGAATAGATTTCCCAATTTCTCTAACGTGCACATTTCTTCTTATAATTTTTGTCAAAGACATACAACTTATTTATGTTTTCCTGTTCAAGTTTCAATATGGAATATCAGCTTTTTGTTTATATCCCACCAAGAATGACAAGGCTTTTATTTCCCATGTTGTGATGTTATACAAATAACTTTGAATATCTTTATGGTCATAGAGACAAACAAGGCCATTGCAATGATTTGATTGAATAAGAATCTCTGTTTCATCGAAAAAATTATAAGGACCCACAAATCGTTGTAAAGGGAATTGTTCAAGATGTGTTAAGAGTTCCATATGGTGACCGTTTTTTTATATCTACTTCAATTAAGAGGCGGCGGATTTGTCTAGAACGAGCATTGTACAACTTGATTATGTTGTATCAAACTATTCCAAGCTTTAGAAACACATTTGAATCTCATGAGACACTTAGCTGGAAGCCAAATTAAATTGTCACATCATCTACAAATCCATACGCCGCCTCCTCATTCCTCCGACATAGTCGTTGCGGCCACTTTTCACCTTCCATGTTAACGTAGGGCTATGAAGAAGAAAAGAGAAAAAAATTAACATAGATAAATAAATTATTTTTATGCCATGTAAATATAAACTCCATAAATAAATAAAATTTTAAAAAAAATCATCAAGATTTTTTTATGAATAAACTTAAAAATTATATTAGGATAATACTATATAATTAAAATGTATTATGATGAGCTTTTTCCGAAAAAAAGGAGAGAGAAAAAACCCGTAAAAAATTGTCACGACAAATAATTGTGGGATATATGATTTTTTATCGTATTAAAAAAATGATATAGACGTTGGCTTAATAACTGCAACTCTGCAAATATTAATCTGTTGCGGTCGTTGAATTATAAAAAAAAAATTGTCGTCTTATAATTTTTTTTTGTTGCAATCATTAAGCCTATGATAATAACAGTAATATTTATTGGTAAGGTAACATACCTTTTAAATTTTAAGTGCATAATAATATTATAATATTTATTTCACTAATTAAATTTATTCTTAAATATTTACATATTTATTTTGCTATGTCAATTTTTTTTAATAATAAAATTAGTTGAGTGATTTGATGGATACAAAGGCCTCAATTGAATGATTTTAATTTTATAAAACATAGTTCAATGACTTAACTAAATAAATTATTAAAGTTGAATGATTTTATTGATACAAAGATATAAGTTGAATGATTTTATTGATATAAAACAAAGTTCTGACTTTATTAGATAAATTCTTAAAGTTGGGTGATGTTTTGAGATACTAACTCTTAATATTTGCCGCCTCTTGTTTTCTCTTCTCCATAGCCATAGCAGCTATATTAACATGGAAGGTAAAAAGCGGCCACCCTCACCCTTTCAAGATACACAAACTAATCAAAAACGATGTCGAATGATTACTACGGAGGAGACGTGAAAACATTATTATACCATTAAAATTTATTATTGACGTTTAGTTTTAAGAGTATTAGAGAATTTTGTTTTAGATTCTAGTTTTGATAGTAGACCAATTTATCACATTATAGTTTTTATTCTACTTTGAGGACTATGTATTGGTAAACATAGTTGTGTTTTCATAGTACTATTGGACTATTGGTTATATTGTTTAATTCCTTAACTGAAATGTTCAAACATGCAATTTTTATAATATTAATTTGTTTGGTTATAAGACTTTCGAAACTTGTGATGTCAAACATGTCATGACACTAATGATTCTCACCTTTAGCCCTAAAGCCTTGGCAAAGTTAACATGAACATGACCAAGTCCACCAAGACCTACTACATCAACGTGAAGTTTCGGTTTATCTAGTCCCAAGTACCTCAACGGGCTGTAAGTTGTAATTCTAGCACAAAACAGAGGTGCTGCAGCAGTTAGGGCCTGTTTTCTGGGACACGAACAACGATTATGTCTCAGTAGCCTCCGTAGTTGGTGTTCCATCGTGGTTGGGACAATAGTTCTCGATATCTTTGTTGCAATTTTCACAAGATCGACCTGATTCAACTAGGCACCCCACACCAGCTTTATCCCCAACTTTGAATTTCTCCACCTTACTACCAACCTCAGTTACTTCACCCACAATGTCATGTCTATATAAGAACTTATACACTATCAGGTCACTCAAAGATAACTAGCGATCGGTCACCGACCATATAAAGAGGGATTAGTGACATAAAAAATAAGACAGATTATCAGCTACAAGAGGTAATGATATAATGACTGTAAAATTCTTTTTTTCACAAGTAAACATAAATGACAATTTGCATCTAGAAATGCAAGGTGCAAATTCTAGATGATTTTAGTGGCAATTGTTATTATCGCTAAATAAATGCCACTAAAATTGAAACCTTTTAGTGGCAATGGTTAGAATCTTTACCCATCCTTTTTTTTTTTTTTTTAAATTTTATAATTATCACTAAAATCTTTAGCAACATTAAATTAATTGACAATTAGCTAATTATCGGTAAAAGTTTTAGCAACAACTTATATGGCTGCTAAAGGGCATATTTATTGCCGTTAAAGTCTTTGTTGTTGTACTGTGTTCAAATGAAAAAAAATCTCAAAGAAAGCACATAAATGTCATGTTATAATTCTAACAACTTTGTATTTAGATGTTTCTTTCTCTTCTGTTAGCATTTAAATATGAATCAAGTTAATTTTAATAGCTCATTTTATGCTTAATGATAAAATTTTATAGTCACGAAAATATTATGACATATTTGATATCACAAATTTCGAAAGTCTTATAACCAAACAAATATTATAAAATCGCATGTTAGAACTCCATCTGTATGCTTGCGTGCAGTCTCTCTAAGTCTTTTCCATGACAGACATTTTAGTTGTATACAAGTTAAGGAATTAAACATCGTAACCAATAGTTCAATAGTAATTATTTGCTTTAGACACCTAAAATATTGAGGTTCGAAACATTTTAATGGTAATTTTATGATTTTATTTTCATTTAAGTTTAAAATTTAGATTTAAAAAAAGAAGAAAAAATTATTTATATTTTACCAAAAATACTTTAGAACTTCGAATTATATAACTCAAATCTCCATAATAATAAATAAAGTTTTACAATACTATCCAAGGTAATATATTGTAAACACATCATTAAGTACTAACATTATATGATTAACTAGAATTACAGGTGTTAATATATTTGCTTTGATTTTCATAATTTTGTTATTTCTTTATTAATAGTAACTTCTTTATTAAGTGATGGAATAGTCACGCACATTTACTCATAAATGAATATAGAAATATGCAATTTATTAATGAGGCGTCTTAGGCTATTTCGATTATTTATTAACTATAATTTGCTCATTTGTTATAATTTGAATTATCCGATGAAGATGAAGATGGAGACGAAGATTAACATACTCTTTAGTATCCGGGCAGACTCATGCATCTGCCTTCTTTTACAGAGGCATTTCATTATTACTGTGCAAGTAACCTGAGTTGGTTCTATGCCCCTTGCTTTAATTTCCTCTAGCAATTCTAAAACGGCTTGCATTTTCTCTTTCTTCCCCACTTCCTTGCATCATCTAACTTTCTGGCTTTGTAGCTATGCTTGGGGTAATTTTTTTCCCCGTTATTAGTTTGTATGTCTGAACAACCTCACCAAGTTTTTCATATCCTTTTGCACAATGCCCTTTTATTAGAATGATGTAATGACATCAGGCCAACATCTTGGAGTGTAGAAAATAGTTCCTCAGCATCCTTTAGTTCTCCATGTGTACAAAAACCATTAAGGAGAATGTTATACGTGATACGAGTTGGGCTGAAGTTTGCACAATGCTCTTTTATTAGAATGGTGTAATGACATTTCATCAGGCCAACATCTTGGAGTGTAGAAAATAGTTCCTCAGCATCCTTTATCTCTCCACGTGTACATAAACCATTAAGGAGAATGTTATACGTGATACGAGTTAGGCTGAAGTTTGTGTGCCACCATCTCTTGATATAATTCGAAAGCGCCTTTCATATCTCAATTCTCGAGCTTCATATAAACTTTTAATAGTACTGTTGTAAGAAACTTCATCAGGCTGTGTAAAGATAGCACCTGGGCCTAACTCAACCCCAAAAGCTAGCTCATGAGGGGAGGATTGCCCAAGTCTATATAAGGAGATCACCAGTCAATTCCCCAACCAATATGAGACGTTTACCCACTCTAACACCCCCTTCACGTCCAGGCCCAACTGGCGCGTGGATTGGGAGCCCAAACAGGGATGAACCTGGCTCTGATACCATGTAAAGATATGACACCTGCACGTAACTCAACCCTAAAAGCTAGCTCATGAGGGGAGGATTGCCCAAGTCCAAATAAGAAGATCACCAGTCCATTCCCCAACCAATGTGGGACTTTTACCCATTCTAACATGGTGAAAATATTCTTTAGTATCTGGACAGACTCATGCATCTATCTTCTTTTATAGAGGCATATCATTATCGATCACGGCATAAGTAACATGAGTTGGTTCTATGCCCCTTGCTTTGTAGAGGGAAAAAAGTTGTTTGTACACATTAAACGACTTTGAGCTATGATCTCTGTTTCTCCTTAATTCAAATAAACACTTCAGCGTCCAGCGCCGCTCATGGATTTCCTCTTCAAAGGAGCATTTCCTTATTAATAACAAAGAGAAAACGAAAACAACTTGTAGAAGAAATAATAGGCGACGAGTGTATGTATTTCTTGAGATACATAAAAAGGATGCGTGTTGTAGCTTTTTAACATAAAACGACACGTGTTATAAAGTTAATATTTATCTAATAACCGGATAATATCTACCTCTTATATAGAGTTTTTTTTTCTCTGAATAGAAAATGAAGTTAAGTTATTTTACATGTTTAGTTGATAATTTATCCGAGTTATAATTACTAATTATGTGATAAATTATCTTACACTTTATAACTAAACAAAGAATTGAGGGATACTAAAAAATTATTTTGAAATTATTTACGACATTAAACAATGCCTATTTATCATCATATTAATAAAGGTCTTTTAACAAAATAATTGACTTAATTAAAACTAGTATAACTTACATAATTCCCATAGTGTAAGACCTAAATTACATCTTATCCCTACTCTTTTCTATTTTACAAAAATCTCTTAAGATATCAGCCATCCAGATACATAAGTTTCATCCGGATACATTAATTGTGATACATTATAAAATTTATTTGTTGCGCTTAATATGGATATTAACATAAAATTGATTTTCTGTTCCATAAATTACGCAGATCTGATTGATAACAATCCATTCCAATCTGTAACAGCTTCACAAAATTCAAAATTTAGATTTTCATCTTCTCCATCAATTCGAAATCGTAAAAATTCCACAAGAGGAATTGCCCTTCTTTGTGTTGTTGCTCAACAACTTGTCAATGTTAGCATCGATGGAATGATTGCTGATTTTCAATTGTATATAGGGGTACTCTTATATGTTACTCCTTTTTTACACCATTTCTTTGCCCTTTCTTCTCTCAAGAATCCCAAAAATAACGTGCACTTTATTCTTTTGTATTATGAAAACATGTAGGGAATCTATGATGAAAGTTGCTCTAGAAGTCCAAATGACTTAATCCATAGAGTACTAATAATAGGATATAGTTCCAAAAGAGATGATGACTACTAAATTAGTTACTTTTCAAATCTACTAGCAATGATTTGCTCCTTGATGGAGTACCTTATTGAATTCTATTTCTTTCCCGGCTTAAAGGAATATTGGTGGATAAGTAATTTGGGCCTAACAATGATTGTTCATGGAGAAACCATTAGGAAGTTGGCAATTGTGACAGCAGGTTAAGCCTTAATTCATCTAATAAAGGTTTATCATGAGGAAAATCATCAGTTGGTTATGAATGGGATCTATAGATTTGTTCGGCACCCCGGTTAATGTGGTTTCTTCATCTGATCTGTTGGTACACAAATAATGCTCTGTAATCCAATATCAACCGTTGCATTTACAGTTGTTGTGTGAAAATTCTTCTCGGGAAAGATATTGTGCGAGGATAATCAAGAACTCCTGGGTACATCATGGGGGTGGTGGGATATAGATATATAAGAAGAAACAATGATTTTTCATATGGTGTTTGTGCCATTAATTAATTGACTTCTTATCCGACGAAGGAATTATCTTTTGTATTATCTTCTTATCCATCTACTGTTCAACCACTTCCTCCACCATTACCTCTGCCCTCTCCACCATTGGTATATAGTTTTTTGTAATGTATTATTGTTATAGTTTTGTTTTGTCGTTTTGATTTGAATATGTAAGTCATGATACATTAGTGGTAAATGATCCGCATGTACAATTTTGTATTTATAGATTATGATGTGGTCATTATTTTGTATTAGAATGTGATAATATATTGCATATGATACATGTAATAAATGGATTAACAATTGTGACGAATCAGATATGTTTTGAATATCGAGTGTGTATCACAAATTTGTATAATGTATCAGGTTATTATTGTGTATATTGTACATATAAATAGTGTAACAATTAAGATATGTAAATTATTTGTTTGATCAAGACAAATGTGGATGATACATTAATATATATCAATCTTGGATATGTGTACATGTATAAGATGGTTACAAAATTGTGTCGATATGTGTTAATTTATTGGTAGATAGGTGTTGCTTTGAAAATTGAAAAAACTGTATTTCATATAATGTATCACTGAATTTTTTTTTTTTTGTTTACAAATTGTTCCATGTCGTATGAGTTTTTATGTATCAAGATTATTATGGGTAATATGTACATATACATCGCATTCTAAGTTGGATAACATTGAACATATATTAAAGAGTGTAGATATATAACACACAACTGATTTGTTTTTGTCTATATTGCCTTTTAAATTTGAATAAGATTGATGATACATTGAAAAACTTGATACATGCAAATGATACATTAGGAAGTGTTTATGTATCAAGTACATTTATATTGAATATGATAAAACTAATAGAAGATTCAACATCATTAGAGTTATTTATCAACACCTTAAATATGAATATGATACATTGCATAAAATGAGGATGAACGGAGAATCAAATACAATGGAGAATCATATGTATCAGAAAAAAGGGTAAAAACAATTTTTTTCTTTTGAAAAACAACGACAATGGAGAATATGAAAAGTACCTAATTCAGTGGTTTAAATTTGATTGACTAGAGAGAATCCTTTTGAAATTCAAATTGAGATGAAAATTATAACTGATAAGATTGTAGAGTGAAATTAGGAGTGAAAATAAGAGATTTTTAAAATATTTTAAAATGGTAAGGAACAATGAAAATTATAAAAAATAAAGGTGTGTATATAAGTAATTAATACTTAAAACTATCTAAGTAGTTATTTATCTTGATTTCAATCTTTTAGCATTATGACAATTAACAACGATCATATATTTTTTTTGCTGCTTCAGTCTATCATAGCAATTAGTAACAAGGTTGCCATAAACAACAATATATACTCCCTACGTTCACTTTTATTTTTTTAGAGTCAAATTATAAGAATTTTGACTAATATTTTATAATATATTTTTTCATCATATTGATATGTAAAAAAATATAATTTATAATTTTATATGTCTCAATTTATGTAGTACAAATGAAATTTCAAGTTATATGGTACAGATAAAATTTGGAGAGTTGATCAAATATTCTATATATTTTATTAAAAAAATAAGATGTTAATTATATAGTTGCAATACTTTTTAAGTTATTTTCAAATCATCAATATTACTTTATCTATCTCAATTTATGTAACACAAATAAATCTTGAGAGTCAATTAAATTTTATATATAATTTTTAAATATTTTAAGTTGTTAATTATTATGATTTATAGTACTTTTTACATAACTTTTAAATAATATATTTTACTTTTTTGTCTCAATATACGTAATATTGATAGAATATTAAGAGTAACACATATTTATATTATTTTTAAATATTTAATAATGAACAATATTGAAATACCTTAAATTTTATTAGTTAACAGAACTTAAAAAAAATAAAATATAACTACAACATTACATGTAATGAGACTTGTAGGGTCCGCGTAACTCCTTACATCAGCAACTTTTTTGCCTTTTTAGGCATTGAAAAGGGCTCAGCTATTCAATTTATTAACCAAATTAACATCAATGGATTTATTGCAAAAAGGTGAAAAAGAAGGGGCAATTGGGAGTTTGAAATATTTTTGAACCATAATTTTTAAAGCAAAATGTACAAACAGTAGAAGCTAATGAAAGTAGAATTACATAGTAAATGACTAAATTATCCTTAAATGAAATGTTAATGGCTAGATTATAAATATTTGAAATATTTTTGTTTGAAAATGAACAATATTCATGTAATTGAATTATAAAACTATTTTTAATATAATGATTATTTGAAACAATTTATGTCAATTGCAAGCCAATAATTATAATCTTTCCATAACTCGTCCGTGAACTAGACGTCACTTTAATGTAATACAGAGACTGTACACAAATATGTCAATTTAGATGGGTATCCAAGAGTAGATTCTAAATATTTGAAATATTTTTGTTTGAAAATGAACAATATTCATGTAATTTAATTATAAAACTATTTTTAATATAATGATAATTTGAAACAATTTATGCCAATTTAAACGAGTACACGTGTTCGGAAACTTTTGTGTATATATATATATATATATAAGAAATAGCTAGTACTAAAAAGTGAGACAGAAGGAAGAAAACATAAAATTTGTATAAATTAACAAAGTTGCACAGGTTTGAATACGCGACATTGTCTCAAAAATTTGAAAGCCTTACCAATTGAGCTACGCATAGATTATCTATTTGGAGTGTCACTCGCACTATATATCTCTTTTATATGCTGTTCCCATTTAATCGTACATACATTTTTAGTAAAATTTTTTTGCAGTGTTACGTGACACCCCATAAACCTTCTTAAATCCTCCTCTAACGGTATGATAAATTAGTAACCATAATTTGTTTAACTTCGACTAATATATACTCATATAATAGAGTATTATGACTTTGACAATTAAAAAAAGGTTTCAATGGTATCATACTAAAACATTACACATCTAGAAATATATTTGCGAAATAAAGTACAAACAACTCTTTTTGTTAATCAATTACAATTTAAATACATTTCAATCAAAATAGAGTAGTCAAAGTTTCAACTTCTAAACATTTAGTTTATATTAATACTAGGTTGCATATTTGTTAGTATTTTAATAATAATATATATGTTATTTATGTAACTATATATATTTCGGTATGGTTTCGGTGTTTCGGTATGCCATTACTAAATGTCAAATACCGTATTGAATACCAAAAAAGTTTAAAATGTATACCATATACCATACCAAATACCATAATAGCCCACAATATTAAAAATTTTGGTATGGTATGGTATGGTAATTCAGCATATATCGTACCATGCCCACCCCTAGCTGGGATAGAATTTTTCAAGTCCATTTAAAACTAGGGCTTATAAGCGCGACCCATATAAGTCATTGGCCCTTGAGACTTGATCGGCCGGCCCATGGGCCAAAACTATTTATTTAAAAGTAATTTACAACAATCTCACTGTTATATGAGCTAATAACTTAAATGCACGCTATGTTGTAATATTACGAATCTTACCAGATTTTGGTACACCTAGATACATGTATCTCGGGATACATGGACTCAAAATTAGGTTAATTTGTTCTGAATACACTCTATCTAAGTGGATTCACATGTATACAGGTTACATAAACATAGTCCGCGCCCTCTTCTCCCTCCCATCTCGCTCACCACTCTCTTATCTTGCTCGCATATCTAGGATGCATCATACCATATACATGTATCACGTGTGTCTAGTATCCTAGATACATGCTATCATACTAAATTTTTTGCTAGTGTTATTGAAACAACACCATTGTTTATCATATTTGATTTGAAAATCTTCTCATTTTCTTAATGTTATAGAATTTTTAGTATGAAAAGAAAAAAAAAAAAAAAAAAAGAAGAAGGGCTAGCTCGCCCCAGCCCTCGGCCCTTCTGAGGTAGGGTTGGGTTGTACATTTTCAGACCCTTCCAAATGAAGGGATGGCCTGCCCTAGCCCATCAAATTTCTTGGCCCGCGAGGCTTGAACCGGGTGGGGCTGGGTTGACCCTTTTTGACAACTCTACCTTCTATATAGAAATATACATTACATCAATACAAATAAAGAGTCTTAAAAAGGGTTGAAATTAGAGATTATATTGCGCTCAATTGAGGATTCTCTTAAAATGGGTTAAGGCTTGAATAGGTTGAGATTAAACCCAATTCAAATTATCTTGAGTCCAACCCTTAAAATTATGGGCGGATTACCTATAGTTGGGCTCATTTTTGACACCCCTAGTATATATCAATCTGAAACCCTATTTGGGGTGAACATATTTTTTCTCCTCCACTATAAATTTCTTCAATCATTTATTATTGGGGAAACTAAGCAAATATCCCATAAAAACAAAATAATTACAAACATATATCCTTTTACATTTGTACCCCCACTAAATAATTACACTATATACCCCAACTAATTTCGCTTAACTGATATTAAATCAGTATCATATATTGTATTGGTATCATTAAGGCTGATAATTTCGTTTAACTGATACTAAATCAATATCATATACCAAAAATATGAATTTTGTATTTAGAAGCCTAAATATGAATTTTTGGGTGATTTAGTTCAGTTTTTTAGGTGCTTTGGATGATCTGATGCTTGGATAAAAGGAAAAAATTAAATCTATTTTTTGTATTATAATGTATAATATTGTATATGAGTATATAAATATCTCTTATAATATTATATATGGGGAATTAAATAGTGTATATCAAGTTTTCAAATATTTTTGTAAAAAATAAAATATGAAAAATTTGTATGAGGGGTGCACCCATCTCATTGCCTCTTTTTTTAATGAGATAATAAGATGCAAATCAAAAAAAAAAATATTGTACATACATTAGGAGGGCAAATTGCAAAGAACTCGTTGAAAACGTAGAAAGTTATACTTTTCTTTACCAAAAGAATATTTTGCGCAACTTTTTTTTTTTTAATTTACTGTATGAGCATGCAATTTTTAATTTGGTGTCCATTTTAAGGCTTACTTTAATTAACAAACATAATATATTATTGTTTTCCTTTTTAGGAATTTGGCCAATATAATTTGCTAGAAAAATCAATAAATGTAATTGAAATGTGATGGTTCATGTTAGATAATAATAAATATGGACATAGTGACACTGCCAATCTGCCACTCAAAAAGTTTTATTAATTCACTTTCAGCAACAAATTAAAGTTACTGTTAAGCATATATTATTCTATCAAGCAAGCATAACAGGCATCAGATAGGCTGATTGACACCTAAGTTGCTCCGAAAATGTTGCCGCACCCGTGTCGGATCCTTGTAAGACACGCACCCATCGACATTTTTGAAGAGTCTGAGCAACATAGATTGACACTATACTCGGTACATTATAGTGGGACTTGTTTATATGTCTCTTCTTTTCTATAGCTTATACCACAGTTGCAAAGAAAATATGCAAGTTTGCTTAAAAGAAGGTAATATGGAGCAGCCTTTAAGCAAGAGCTACAAATCATGCCATTAATGATCTCCAAGAACTCAAGCCATAACAACTCCAGCAGTCGTACAACTCGCGTGCCTCTATTGGCTAGGATCCGAAAGGACAGCTGCCGATATGTTTCTGAGCATCTGCAAAAAAACATCAAATAGACTTAATGGAGGAACAGATGCAAAATTCACTAGTTTGAAATGAACTTCAGACAAATACGAGCAATTCTAGTAAGTCAAAACTGGAACAAAGAACTGATAATACTAAACTTGAAGGTAACAGAACAATATAAGGGATTCGATACCATAACCGAAAACCAGAAAAACACAGAAGAACATTCGGTACCTTTTAACTTTTCTTACAGATGCCGAAGTACTCTGTCTTTTCTCCACACAAAATGTGTTTCGTTGGAGGACATAATTTCCCTATGACCTCATCTATCAAGTCCATATAACTGCATAGTCAGTGCAATTACAAACCTTTCTACCCAAAAAAAATTGAAGTCAGGAATGAATTATTAAATAGGCTCACATACCTTATAAAATCAAGTTACAACTTCTAGGAACTTCTCTCGTAACATCACATGAACCAAGAAGCTCACATATTGCAGCAGAGCACAATAATCACCCTGAATTGGTGTCTTGTACACTTAACCACAATTAGAGTCAGTATCTAACCCACACTTAATCATCAAAGAGGCCAACTGGAACACAGAATTGTGATCACGGAAACTGTTAAGCATAACAAAACATATCTGTGAATCAACAGATATGCCATGAAACAACATCATACGCAGAAAAATATCTACGCCAGCTAGTAAGTTTCTTTTGCACAACCTATTAATCACAGCACTATAATCTCTAATAGAGATTTCAAAGCCCTTCTCAATCATCTTTTGGAACAGAACCACTGACTTATGCACTGATCCTTTTGCACAATGTGCTTTTATTAGAATGGTGTAATCACATTTCATCAGGCCAACATCTTGGAGTTCAGAAAATAGTTCCTCAGCATCCTTTAGCTCTCCATGTGTACAATAACCATTAAGGAGAATGTTGTACGTGACACGAGTTGGCTGAAGTTTGTGCACCACCATCTCTTTATATAATTTGCAAGCGCCTTCCATATCGCGAGCTTCACATAAACTTTTAATAATGGTGTTGTAAAAAACTTCATCACGCTGAAAATCATCCGGTAACATACTCTTTAGTATCTGGACAGACTCATGCATCTGCCTTCTTTTACAGAGGCATTTCATTATCACTGTGTAAGTAACATGAGTTGGTTCTATGGCCCTTGCTTTCATTTCATCTAGCAATTCAAAAACGGTTTGCATTTCCCCTTCTTCACCATAGGCATTCATAAGAGTTGTGTACGTCCTCGCTGATGGTATCAACCCATGTGCACATATAGTGTCAACCCACTTTCTTGCATCATCTAACTTCCTGGCTTTGCAGAACCCATATATTAAGGAATTGAATGTAGCTATGCTTGGGGTTATTCTTTTCCCTGTTATTAGTTCGTATACCTGAACAGCCTCACCGATGTCACCAAGTTTTGCATATCCGTCAATCATAATATTAACCAAAAATATATCATCTATTAAGTCGCAATATATTAAAGCGTCAAACAAAACTCTTGCCTCATATAGGTACCCTTTCTCACAGAAGCTTTTGAGAATAGATCTATGAGCAACAATATTTGGAATAATTCTCTTACAACACATATCTTTGTACAATTGAAAAGCCATATCAACCAATCCTTGTTTACAAAGGCCTTGAATGAGAATCGAGTACATGATATGATCCAGTTTACGACCGTTGCTCTCTATCTCATGGAACAAATTCAAAGCTTCATCTAAACGTCCACTTTTACACAAACTGCTTAGTAACATGTTGTCTGAGATAGCACTAGCATGGCCCCCCTCCTTTGAAAACATCTCCTCTCTCAACTTAATACTCTTCTCATTAATATTACCTTCTTTGCAATATCCACAGTTCAACATTGTATATGTGAAAATATCAGGATTCATGCCTTTATGAAGCATTTCATTAATGAACTTCCGGACACCATTCATCATACCAAGCAAATGAAATCCTTTGGCGAGGACGTTATAAGTTTCCAGATCAGGCTCTAAACCATGTTTCTTCATATCATCTATGAACTCCAACGCTTCTTCCATTGCACCCGCCACACTTAATCCGTGAATGAGAATATTGTAACTATATACATTGGGATAAAATCCACACTTAAACATCATACAAAAGAATGACTTAGCAACATCTACAGAACCCATTTTACAGGAACTCGACATAAGAGCATTGAAAGACACAACACAAGGCTCAGACTCTCTACATTCAGTCCCTCGGACAAAATTAACTGCTTTTTGAATCAAGAATTGTTTGCACAGACCATCTATAAGAATGGAATTAGTATACTCGCTCGGGTTTATCCCACTGGCTTTCATGTCATAGTAAACATCCCAGATGTAATCAGTGTGCCTCAAATTATACAACAAATTATTGTACGTAAATACCGACGCCTGGATGTCGAAATCTTTCATCTTTGCAAAAACAAAGAGAGCATCATCAATCATCTGACAATGGGAATAAACAGAAGCCAGAACATCCCAGACAACATGATTAGAGTCCCATTTCTGAAAGCGAATCAAAAGCAGCTCGCATATCGAATGAGCTGAACCAAAGCCTGATTGGAAATCACAACAAATCTATATAAACAGAAAAATGAGCAATGCAAGAAGTACTCCATAGTTACATTATACTATTACTCCCTCTATCCCATATTACTTGCACTAGAATTAGTGAAACTATCATTCTTATTTACGATATCTTAAGGGGCGTGTAAAGGGAAAGTGGACAAGTAATACGAGTCGGAGGGAGTGACAAAAAATAGAATTTTTAATGCCATAGCAGAACACAATACCTTCTTGTTGAACCAAATGTTGTAAATGAATCTTCAAAGCTCTAAACCTCTGTTTTTTAGCCAAAACATGAGCAACAGCAATGTGTGAAGCTCTGGAATGATTAAACCTATAATCATTTCTCAATAAGAAGAAGAACTCAAGGGCAGATTCGGAATTTTCAAAACTCAGTTTCTCAACAATGTCTTCAATTTCCGATGAATTTAGATCCAACATTAAAATTTTAAAACATGGGTCACCTCGTAAAAGCTTTGCGGAGCCTTTAGTGCAATGATTTTGGAGAAAAAAGTTGAAGATTCTTGAAACTGCAGCACTGGTGGTTGTGGTGGTCGGTG
The DNA here is from genome assembly GCA_035578085.1 of Solanum pinnatisectum. NCBI lineage: Eukaryota > Viridiplantae > Streptophyta > Magnoliopsida > Solanales > Solanaceae > Solanum > Solanum pinnatisectum. The sequence continues at coordinate 1,088,188 of CM069080.1, read as the reverse complement.
GTGGTGGTTCAGGGTGGTCGACGGCGAGGTTGGCGGTGGAGAAAGAGGGTTTATGGTGGCGGAGAGAGGAGAGTAATCGAGATTTTAGGGGTGATTTAAGGGTTAATCGAAGCATTAGGAGGAGGAGAAGAAAAAAAATGGGAGATTTTTACAGAGGTTTAGGGTTTAAGAGAGAAAAGAGGAATTATTGATTTGTGGAAGAGCCAAATGAAACGAAGTCGTTCACATCATTTCCTTTTTCTGCTCATTTGGGACGAGGGATAAAATATAACTAATCTCGAAATTAACTTTAAAATAATTTTATTTCATATTTGATTAGGATAAAATTGTTGGATAACTTATAATGTTATTTTTATTCCACGTTAAGAATGAAATAACAATCATGCATAATTATACATAAATATGTTTTTAATTTGGTTTCTAACTGACATCTACGTCTTTCAATTTTGAGTGTCCATAAATAGACACTTAACTAGTATAAAATCGAAAAAATAGCCACATTCATCCTACGTGAAGTCCTACATGACAATTTCATGTCCTATGTGGCGTCCTACATATATTATGTCACGTAGGACATGTGTGTCTATTTATTTAATTTTGTACAAGTTTATATCGTGTAAGACTTGTTTAATAGGATAGTGTTCTCATTTAGTTTGCCAAGATCGAAAATACTTTTTTTAATTGTTTTTATTACATAGGGGTTGTAAGGAAGGGAGAAAGGAGGAGGGGATTATAAGTTGTGGTATCGAACAATCACCAAAAAATTTAGATAACTAATTAATCAACCAAACTACTAAGATTCCTGATAAGAACACTTTGGTTTTAGTAATCTTTGTTAAAAAATTGACTTGCAAGTTGGAAGGGGAAAATCCATTTCCAAAGATAGCACATATAATTACAAAATCACAAAACGAAAATGCACAAAAAGGAAGGATGAGATGTATATATAGAGTGAGTGTTAAGTCTTAGCAAATAAAGGCAACCCATTACACTTACATTGAAGTAACATTTGAACTAAAAGAATGGTTAAACTATTAATGTTTTCAAGCTTTATAACTCACTCTTTAACTCTAATTAATTTTCTAAAAAGTATTTTTGGGTGTTTAATGTTACATTTACAATATGGATCATATATTATTTGTAGAAGCAAAAAAACACTTCATAGAGGAGGATGGAGACTTAATTTTCATGAAATAATTAAAGATGGAAGAGAAAATTAAAGGAAAAAAAAAGTTGAGTTATAGTAAGTTAATATATAATCTCTATTATTACCGTCAAAGATTATGATAGGATGAAAACTTTAGGTCTCGAATTTGAGTATTGAAAATTAAAAGATCCTACTAAGAAACACTTTCAAAACGGATACCGTACACTAAGCGAAAACAAAAAGAAATCTCTATTAGTCTAATACTCCTTCTCTGCCTTGACAGTATTGTGTAAAATACTCATAACTTTTCACTTCAATATTGAATTAACGAACGATTCAATTTGCTAGAAACTAGACTCAAAGACCGATATAACAATGTGATGCCTCAAATGTGAACATTTTTCACTAAAAATCTTGAGCTTCTGGAAAGTCTACACTTTTTCAACACTTCAATTCTCAAACATTCTACTGTCAACAAATAGTATTTTACAATCCACAAACCATTTTCATATCAAATTTGCTTCAATTATAAGTCTAAAAAGTTGCCTCATTATGAGATTCACATTCTACCAACTTCACCTTTTATTAACATTCTTAATTAAATTTTCCATGACTTCAAAATCCAATCTTTATATATTCCAATCATCTTTTCACATATTTACAATCCATAGCAACTTTTAACTTATTTATTTTTTCCCAAAAAAAAATGTCTAAGCAAAGTGTGAGAAAACATCATGCATTAGAGAAACATAGAGAAAAAGAAAAAACAAGAAGCAATAATATTAGTAGTAATTTCTTATTATCTAAACATTGGAAAAAAATTTACCCTATAGGGTTACATAAAACAAGTTCTTCTCTTTCACTTTCTTCACTTTCTTTATCTTTATCACAAACTTCAAATGATTCTTCTATTACTGATTCTTCTTCAATCACTCCATTGGATCAAAAAATCTCTCTAGCACTACGATTAATCGCGTCATCAATGGAGAAGAAAGAGGATTCGAGCTTGTCCAATAAGAACGTGGCTCGAACGGTTAGTCCAACTTGTAACCCTAATCCAAACCCTAGTAGTGAAGAAGAACTCATGAGAAGGTGCAATTGGATTACTAGTACTAGTGGTAAGTTTCATAAGTAGCATTGATCTATATTTTTTTTTATTTTTTTTGAAATATTGCTACTATTTGAAAAAAAAAATGTCTTATAGTACTTTCAGATTTTCATTTTATATGATGGCGTTTGATTTATTTTTTCTAATGATGATGTTTGATTGTGGATAGAACTTAAGAGGTGTTCTTTTGACTTTATTAAATATTAGGAACATATTATAAGATTATTACGCTATTAAGTTGAATTGATCTATGATAACATAATCATTAGTAAAGTTAGGAATTTTGATCGTCAAATTTGAGATTTAATATATATGTACAATAAGTGATGTTTGACCCATGTACATATACATAATATAGTTTTGTGATCAAGAGGATGGTCAGTCTAATGTTACTGCATGTAACTCAAGTCTGATGTGATAATCTGAAAAAATAAAGTATTAACTTACTAAACTTTCTAGTACTACTTCTTTTATGCTATTTGGTAGTAGAATTATTTGAACTATCAAAAAATTGACACTTAATTTGTACCAAATTATCCTAACATAATGCCAATTGTAAGATTAATTTATTTGAATTTGCTATATGCAGATAAGGTTTATGTGCAATTCCATGATGAATGTTGGGGAGTTCCTGTTTATGATGACCAGTAAGTAATAATTTATGATTAATTTTGGAGGTCATTTTACTAAATTTACACAACATTAATAATACATAAAAGTTTATTCACAAATTAATTAATTAATTAATTAAACAGTCAATTATTCGAGCTTCTTGCATTATGTGGAATGCTTATGGATTTCAATTGGACTGAAATTTTAAAGAGAAGGGAACAAATAAGGTACATAAATTCTCCCCCTTTCAATTTATATAATTGATAGTGTAATTTTACTTTTATGCTACCGCAAATGTGGATTCAAAATTTGAATTCTATGCACCTGAAAATGTATCATTTTGAGTTATTGGATCTAAACTAATACTAATATATACATAGTGAATTTTGTAAGACAATACTACATTTAGTTTAAAGTTACTAGATATCGCATAGTCGATTTTACATGTGTCCTTGATTATTAATATGATTTAACTTGTTATAGCAAGTTATCTATCGTACTTATAGGTTATTAGTTCCACTTAATTATTACTAACAATTATTCATAATTATCTTTTGAAAGACCTGATCGTGTAATAATCTTTTTATACTATAGGTGTATTGAAGTAATATTTTTTTCTTAATGTGTGAATATGTAGAGAAGCATTTGGTGGATTTAATGCAAACCATGTGGCCAAAATGGGGGAGAGTGAGATTGAAGAATTAATCTCAAATACATCACTCAATTTAGCAGAAAGCAGAGTAAGATGCATAGTTGACAATGCCAAATGCATAGTCAAGGCAAGTTCCAACTCCTTTACATTATATATATATATTTCACAAATAGCCACTTTTCAATCCAAGTTATAGAAAAACAAGTACTGTCATGGTGTTCAAAATTCAACATATGACACTTTATGATATACAATGGTTGTTTTTTCAATTACATAACTGAAAAGTGGCTAGCCCGTGTTATTATTTATTACAATGTCAAAAACTTTACAAAATAGCCACCTTTCTTGTCCATGTAATTGAGTAACAACTACTATCGATCATGAAGTTTCAAATAATTCAAATACATATGAAATTTCACGATTTACAAGACTGAAAAGTGACTAGATTGTGCTATTACTACGACATCAAAAGAAAATAGTCATTGTCATGAAGTTTTAGATTCAACATGTGAAACGCCATGACATGAAAGTGGCTATTTTTTCAATTACAATACTGAAAAGTGACTAGCTCATGCTATTACTATGATATCAATTAGTTAACTTAATTAATTATCTTTTTTTTTTTTTCTCTTTAATCAATTAACATATGCAGATTGTGAGAGAATATGGATCATTTAGCAGCTACATGTGGAATTATGTGAATTATAAACCTATAATTAACAGATTTAGACATCCAAGAAATGTTCCATTAAGAACACCAAAAGCAGAAACAATTAGCAAAGATTTATTGAAGAAAGGATTTAGATTTGTTGGGCCAGTAATTGTTTATTCATTCATGCAAGCTGCTGGAATGACAATTGATCATTTGGTTGATTGTATTAGGCATAAAGATTGTGTTAATCTTGCTGAAAGACCATGGAGGCATGTATGAGTTTAATTTTATTTTAATTATGTAGCTTTCTTTTTCTTGGTTTAATTGAAGTTGTTTTTTCACCACTGGTTTTGCTTGCAACAACATATTCAGTGTAATCTCATGAGTGGGGTCTAGAAAGAGTGGTGTGTACATGGCCTTGTTTCTGTCTTGTGAGTGTAGAGAGGTTGTTTTTGCCATTGATTTTGCTTATATCAATATATTCAGTGACATCTTACAAGTGGAGTCTGGAGAGAGTGGTGTGTACGCAGTCTTGTGAGTGTAGAGAGGTTGTTTTTGCCATTGATTTTGTTTATAACAATGTATTCAGTGTAATCTCATGAGTGGAGTCTAGAGAGAGTGGTGTGAACGCAGTCTTGTTTCTGTCTTGTGAACGTAGAGAGGTTGTTTTTGCCACTGGCTTTGCTTGTATGTATCAATTATGAATTGAATGGTGTATTTATTTCCATGTTTATTTTTAATTATATAATTGTAAAATGTATTTTTTTTTTATTATTATTAATTGTGAAGATGTATGGTATGTGCTTATAAAGTATATATTAAGTATTTTGTTGTATACATTAGGAAATACCATTTTGGTAAAGCTAATACTTATAGCTTGTTTGATCAAACTCAATTTTTGTATTTAGTTTTTAATTTTTTTAAGAGAGTTTATAGTCCATTAAAATGATGGGGTGCATATTGTGCATATAGCTGTGGTCCATTGGGCTTAGCCACTTTAATGGGCTTTTACTATGGGCCTTACAAAACAAGAGGAAACTGGTACAGTTGTATACATATATTATATTTTGCTTTTTTCAATTTATTCTGCTAAATGAAGAATAAGATAATGAGAGTAATAATAAAAACACTGGTTAGGAAACTAGTCAATATTCCAATACCTACTAACCTTCTATCATAATGTTTGACCTTTATACTCTCCTATCTAGAGTCATGTCCTCGGTAAAGCATATGTCCTATCTAATCCCCTCTTCACAATACTTTTTCGATCTACCTCCACCTCGCGTCACACCCTTCATAGCCAATCTTTCACGCCTTCTCATTGATTGGGGCATCATGTGCATCTTTTCTTCACATGCCTGAACCATTTAATTTCTCCTCCCTCATCTTATTCACCACGAAGGTCACTCCCACTTTGTCCCGAATATCTTCGTTTTTAATCATATCCCTTCTGATATACCTACTCTTCCATCCCAACCTCATTTACACTACTTTTATGTTTTGAATATACATAAATCTAGACGGACCAACACTCGATTTATATAATACGATAATCATTTTATAAAACTAACGTCTAAGTCTTCATGACACATTCTTGTTCACAATATTCAAATAGAGAATCCGTTAAAAGATTAGTTTTTTTAACAGACAAAAATTTGTACTTGGCCCCAAAACAAAAATAAGCAAAATTTTAAATTGTGTGTAGAGTTACATACAATAGAAGAAAATAAAAGTCTTTTGGAATTTTTAATAGGTCCAAAGATCCTATGAGTAGTTCAGTCGATGTTATCAATGTCTTAATTAATTACATTAATTAAGAAGAATTTCATAGTTTGAGAAATGACAAAAATGATATAATTTTCAAGATTAGCAAACTTTAGCAAGAATAATATCACCCTAATTTAGTCATGCTCTTGAGAACAACTTTTATTTAATGAAGCAAGTAGACAACCTGGACCCCCCCACCCCACCCCACCCCACACACCATGTTCTTGTGTTTTCAACTTCAAACTATACACACGCATACATACAATAATAATTATTACGTCTTAATCTCAAACATGTTTATATCGATGGACGCAAGTGTTCGAGCCAATTGTGGCTGGCACCACACGTATAAGAGTAGTTGGAAATTTTTTATAAGTACGTAATTACTATGTTTGCATACATTACTCTAAATTATTGAGTTGCAACAAGTTTTCACGTTTGTGTATAAAAATCTTATGATTATACTAGTTAGTTTTCACATTTGTGTATAAACACATTCATTATACTAGTTAATTTTCATTGGAATTGATTATATTCATGTTATGCTATACTATTACATATGTCTCTATAATATTATTTTTTGATATCAGTCAAAAAGATATTCTGACAAATGATATTGTTATAAAAGATTTGACCGTCACTTTCCAAATTGAGTAAAAATGTACCCTCTACGTCTCATATTAGTTGTCCATATTACACAATTAATAATTACTCCGAATTACTTGTCATCAAAAGTATAAACAAATGTCAACATGTAACGCCCACAAAGCTTTCGCCCCAGTCCCCCCCACACAAACCCTACCAACCCCAAACAACAGGTTATATAGTAGTACAAATCAAGCCCAATCAGAGATGAGGTTGCCACGTTTGCTCTCATCCCATTTCATTTTTTTTTAAAAAATAATAATATTTCCTTGTGTGCTTTTCTTTCTAGTCAACATTGAGCAGCGAACCAACATGCGTTCTGGTGCAATGACAAAATTGTTTCACCCTTAATTAAAGGTTTTGAATTTGAGTCTGGGTATGATAAAAATCTTATTAAAAGCATCACCCCAAATTGAACCTAAGACATTTGATGACCAAAAGATTACATTGAGCAGCCAAAATATATCTTTTATGTTTATGTATGTATACCTTTTATTGCAGTGATAAAATTGTTTCACCCTTAATTAAAGGTTTTGAATTCGAGTCTGGGTATGATAAAAATCTTGTTAAAGGCATCACCCCAAATTGAACCTAAGACATTTGACGACCAAAAGAAAACATTGAGCAGCCAAAATATATCTTTTATGTTTATGTATGTATACCTTTTATTTTTCATTAATTATACACTTCACGCATAAAAACCGTTTCTTGATTGCTAAAAAAGAGTGACCATTTTGACGCAGACATCCACCAAACTTTCAACCTTATCACTTTTTCTTTATGTTGCTTTGTTTTAAACGTTCCAATTCCTTCTCATTCTGTTAACAACAACAACAAAGAGATCTAACATATCACCAAACTGGCAACTTTACACCTCGACTAATACCTCGAGATACCTATAACCTCCGACCAGCACAACTGCAGAGCAACTTTGTCCACCACACGGTTTGGAGTACTCAAGGCCATACTTTGGGTCGAGGGCTCTACTGATGTGCCATCGATATCATTCAAGGATGACAATTGACAAGCAAACAAACACGCATTTTCTTGACCACAAACATATTCTACAACTGTGATGTTATAGTGAGTGAACTGTGAACTCCTTCCTTAGTACACTGAAGGGTCAACTGGTCCACAAAAGGGACCTACTACACTACACTTTTTCTCATTCATTCACAACACAAGTTGTGTAGTTCTCCCATTTTTAGGACTATTCGAGGAAGGACACAACAACTTATATCATGCACAATGAACTGACAAATGAACACTACATGACAACGTATACAATAACAAAATAAGAACACACATCAAACATTTACACAAACTTTTTTTGTTTTATTTTTTTAGGGTTCCATTCTACAAATTATTTATCTAACATGTCGCTGTGACAAAGTGAAAAGGAAAAAAAATGAAGACATAAAACAGGAAAAAAAGACACCAATTCTACTCGGCACTTCCACTCAGGTGCCTCAAAAATATTTACAGCATCTCCTATTAAAGCCTGCCGCCCTATAACTTCTTTAAGGGAGCACATAACCACTTAACCAACCTAAGCGAGATATCCTTCGCTTCCACCACCAGACTGCGCAGAGTTATTTAGGCATTAACTCATACTAGTAGTGAGATGTCGTGGTAGTACCACACCTTGTGATATCTCAAAACTGGCAAGAAGTACCAAGCCTTTGTATCTGCCTCTGACCAATGGCGACTGACTTGCGCTTGGCAAAAGCTGGGTACAGCAGTTCCTGGAACTTCTCTAGAAACAGACGCCATTCCTCTTCACCCATATCTGCTAGCTTCACAAAGCTGGAACTCGCAGGAAGCTGTTCATTCGCACTCCTGTGGCCAGATGAAGAGTTGGCAAGATAGGCATTTTCTGGTTTAGTTCCAGAAAAATAAGGATGCTTCTGGTTCTTGTCACCTAAACTAATATTCTTGAGGGACATTGATAGTTTTGACTCTGCTACATTCTTTGCGGGGGCTGGAACATAGTTAAAGTTTGTATCCTCTTCCTCTTCACTTTCTTCTTCCTCGATGCTTTCATCTAGCTTAAAGAGTTGAGTGCGGCCATTTCCTCCTCCAAATGGAAACTGAAACGGGTTCCTGCTCACAAAGTCCTCAGAGGCCATTTTTGGACTAAAACCATATCCTGCGTCCTCATAATCTATGTCAAATTGGAACTCCTCCTCATCAACTTCAGCCTCAGGAGACAAAATCCCTCTCTCAGCAATCAACCGTCTGGCCTCCAAACAAACTACTTCAAGCTCGCTTGGTTCTTCTTCCCCACGACGAAATTCCCTGCTCATCATCTCACCAATCTCTGCAAGGCAAAGCCCATAAGCAGCAGCTTCCTTGAGGAAAATGGTGGACAGGACCAAGACACGAAGGCAGGCTTCGCGAATCATAGGGAGCTCACTTTTCAGCATATCAGAGTCACGAACAGGATCAAGTTTCTCTATGTACTTGAGTTCATCATCTGAAAACGGAATGGATGCCTGAGGCCAATGAATCCACTCAAAATACGGATCTTCCAACATTTCTGGTAGACAGAGGCCATGATCAATGGGAATTAACTCTACTTGACCAAACATCCCAACACCATCAAGCTTCCTAACTAAAAGATTTCCTGCATGTCTGTCTGTGTTAAATATCCTGATGTCTAATATCCCAATCCGGTGCACAGCGGCAACAGGGAAGCTTGATGTTCCATGGTCACTGGCATCAAAATCATGCGGGATGAACTGCTGCAAAGATGCAATCTTGCTGACGAGTTTCTTCTTGCTAAAAGGCCTATCTCCATTAACACCGTCATTGATATTAAAAATAGAATGAGTGATTTTCACCAATGCAGTGGCTGGCACATTGGCAAAATGATCATAATCGAGAAGATATGCAGCAACCTCCCGAAACCCTGTTTCTCCAACCCTAACTGAACGTTTTAAGCCTGGCTGTCCAAGAGCTTTGCCAACAAAACCTTTAGGATTATTTGGTGCAAACGGCTCTTCGTCTGTTGGCTTGACAATAGCAACACTCTCACCTCTGCTGTTTCTAAAATAGTATGCGCCCCCAAGTCCACTATGGACTGGAAGTGGATCAACTCCAATCTTGACAGCCTTCACAATCTCCTTGACAAGTTGTTTTGTCTTGGCGAAGTGACTAGAGTTCCCCAGTATTTCTATAGGGCCACTCTGATCTCTCTGTTGGACATCCCTCCCAGTAGGTGAAAGACATGGAGTCGATGAACTTCTATGCATAAAATTCCTCGTCAGCAGTAGAGGGGAATCATTCCGAATGGCACTAAGGTCATTCTTCAACACCACATCTCCAAATGTTAAAGAACTCTCCTCAGTTGGAACATTGAGGGCGATCTGCAACCTCCTCTTCACAGTATGAGCATTGTCACTACGGTCCAACTCCATCCCCAGCACACAACCATTGTCAGTTTGCACAAAAACCCGTCTCCTCCCGGTAGATTTCCCTTCCATCCTACTGCTTCCATGGTACTCTCCACCAAGCGGACTCTTAAATACTGCTACAGCCATCTGAGTTTGAACAGGACTGTCCAAGTTAGGAGACATACAAGGACAAGAAACACCGCCCTAAGTCACAATCACAAAAAGAGATGGTGGCAGGAGAAAGCGTCCCGACACACTCAACTCAGAAGCCGATTGTGCATAAACCACCAAAAGAATCAATCCAGAAACAATCATCAATCAGGAAAAGAGGAATCAAAAATCAACCCCCACAGATATCACCACTGGACACAAGAATACACGAACACTATCACTCGCACGTCAAGTTGTTTTGAACAGCGAATGATGAAGATCCCAAATGTTACATCGAAAGAGCCATCTGCTGATGCGGATAATAGCACTGACAACAATCTGTAAACACACGAACAACTAAATTAATCTACACACTTGATCAACAAATAACCAAAACCCAAAGATACCAAATACAATATTTTACATTAAACTGACCACTTATTCAGAACAACACCAATAACAAACCTCACAAGATTTTCAAGAATCCAAATAAACAATCCTCTTAACACTAAAAACCTGCGTTTAACAATCCTTAATACTCGAGAAATATAGCTAAAAAACTCAAAACATCCTGAATCAATTAGCACTAATTTCTGAAACTCTTTTCAATACACAATAAGATTAACACACTATAATTACGTTCATCTAAGATATTGCCAGCATTTAACACTCTAAACTCTCCTTTTTTATCCAATAACATAGAAATACAAACAAACAAATCTTCGCATATGGATTACTCACATTTACTACTCAAAACTCTCATTACCATTCAACTACTTAACAACAAAAACTCAAAACAGTGAAAAACATCACTAATACCGCTACAAATCACTACTCTACCACGAACATCCACAATTAACAGTAAATTAACAGATCAAACGAAATCTAAATGAATACTTCAGTTAAAAAAACCAACAAAAAAACTTACCAGATAACCAGATCTGAGAGCGATCGTGCCTCTATATCTCAGTTTTTTCCGGCACGACTACACCGTCTTTCTCTTCACCGCCGATTGAATACTTCAGTTCAGCGATGTAGACGGTCTGATTCCGGCAATCACAAAACCCTCTTCTCTTTCTCCGGCCTTTTTTCTCTCTCTCTCTCTCTCTATCTATATTTCTCTGTCTTACAATATTCTGTATCTATATATCCAACAATGGATTTAATTTTTTATTTTATTTTTTAATTTTTTTATTATTATTATTTATTTATTTATTGTTAACTAACCATGGTTTATAACATGGAAAAGTCTAGAATATTGAAGATTAGCCGTTGGATTAAAATGGACGGTGGGATTTGAAGGGCCAATGAGAGGAAGGTGACGTGGAGATAAGTGATTGGAAGATGATGTGGCGGGTTGGGTATTGACAAGTGACGAAACGAATCGGGTGGGGATTTTACCATTTTCAGAGACGGTGAGTGGCTGAATGACAGAAATATCCTTTATTGGACAGATATTTTTTTCTAAATTTTTGTTCACCTGAAAAATATGGGTTTGACGAATGTGGTATATTCTATGAGTGATGTATGGGGAGAGTAGAGTGTATGTATCTCATACGTATCATAGAGATGTTGTTTTCGGCAGATCGTTGACTTAAGTAAAATATATTCGAAAATCAAACATGTAAAGCAATTATAGAGGGTGAAGAATCTATTTGAAAATAATGGAGAAGAAATATAGTAGCAACAACAAATAAAAGATGACAATCAAAATTGAGGAGATACTAAAATCGACACCATAGGATGAGATAGTAGGAGAGTAATAAAACCAATATTGATTGATAAGGAAACGATACAATGTAGTACTACTATCTACTAACTTTCTATCATAATTATCCCGACGTTCAAATATTTTCCTATCTAAAATCATGTTTTCGGTAAGTTGTACATAGGCATGTCACATACCTTGTCTAATCAATTTTCAACATGATTCCATGAATAGTTCCTTGACCTATCTCTCATGCTTCTTTGTTGCATGAGGTGTTTATGTATCTCCTCTTCACATGCACATCTTTTGCCTATCTCACGTTTTTCATCACGAAGGTTACTTTCATTTTATTCTATGTATGTTTATTCATAATTACATGTCTCCTCTAATATGACTTGTATATTGATATCAATATTTTTATTTTTATTACTTTTATCTTCTAAACATCTCAAGTAATTAATTAAGTTCTATAAAATGTTTGTTAGATTTGATGGATGAGATTTTCAAGAAACAAAGGAGAATTTTATAGGTCAATGGATTGAAATTGCAGACTTAAATGTATGCAAAGTCATTGTAGTCACGTTCGTTTGATTAAAAAAAAACAAAGGAAAAGTGTGTTGATATAATTGGGGTCATCATCATGAGGAAAAAATTAGTGTGTTGATATCATATCATTTCAATCCTCATCACTTTGGTTTGAAAAAAATAAAAAAATAAAAGAAATATTTTTTAAATAGTATTAAAATTTGAATTATTTTATTTTCAAAAGCATAATTGTTTCAAAAAAATAAATTTGCTGTCAACAAATTATTATTCTGATATATATTGGTAAAAATAGTTTGCAAATTATTATCAGGCAAACACGAATTTTTATTCTTCAAATGTACTTTTTCGAAAAACACTGTTGGAGTTTTTAAAAATTGCATGACAAATAAGTATACCCATTTTGTTTGGTTGTAGTCTCAAACATGATGAGATTCATGGATCAAACAATATTTTCTAATTTTTCTATGTGATTAGTTAAATCAAATAACCTTTTTTTTAATGTCTACCACACATATTAAACTCGAATTAACGTTGTAGATTCATTGAACCTAGTCAAAATAACAAGTGACGTTTGAATTGCGACATTTCTCAAAATACTAGGTGTTTTTTTTTATATTATCCGTCTAATTTAGTATTAGTGAGTGGAATTATTTGGCACTTGTTGTTAGTAGAAATTATTCGATACCTTACGCTATAATTAAAAGGGGGAAAAACGTCTAACTTATAAGATTTAGAACAAATTAGCACAATTTAAATCTTAATTAGTGGAAAAAATAACTTTTGAAAGTCTCATATTTTTATCTCACTTAAATTACTAATATCTAGTTCGAAAATCAATAGTACAAGGATATTTCTATTTTCTAGTCACTCATGTCCAATTACACAAAATACATAGATGAGACTTTTTTATTTTTTATTTTTTTAAAAATGGAACATGATTTGTCATAATTATAAGATTAATCACATAGATTTGAACTCTATTAAGGGCTTCTAATTAGTCGACAACATTATAGTTTTTTAAGACCCTACATTTGGAAGCTCATTCGCAAGACTTTTTGATAGTGGATCGATAAAATGAGACCATTGATCTAAATAGAAGCGTTATTCACTCATTATTAATTTTTTTAGAGGCTACTTGAGACGATAAATAGTATTAGCTATTCATTTTAGATGTGCATTCTCAAAAATAATAACTTGAAGGCATGATTAATCAAAAGCACTAAAGTTAACAAAACATGAGAATTAATTGAAATTATTAGGATTCATGTGATATATGTATGACTAAAATAGCCAAAGATAATTACAATAACTAGTTTTTTAAGTTATCAAATACATTGTTCTCATCAATTGACTTGTTCTTGCTCCATCCTTATCTAAGATGCATATATATAAGCATAATATATAAATAGATATTTAAATTCGACTTTACCATTACAAACAAGTACTTTATTAACTTTGAGAGTGTATAATCCAAATACTTCAATTTAGTTTCAACTGGCAATTAAACAATCCAAATGCATCCTCATTGTGTCTCGTAGACATCTAATACTGACGTGACACATAATTTTGGGGTTGTCTAGATGATAATTTTATAAGCTGGAATATTCAATTGACATACTAGAGATAACTTAAGACATCTAGATGTGCACTCTTAAAATTAAAATGCTTATTTGCGAGACCAAATTTAAGTGTCTTTTTTATGTGTTATGCATAATTAATAATCAAGAAATTAAAGCACCAAGGGGACATGCACTCATCACGGCATGTTAAGTACCTTCAATAGAAGCAATCTGACTATAACTGTATAATCATGAGATTAGGTTTCATTTAACTAAGATTATATAAGGAGTTTGGTATATGTTTAGTATAATCAAGTTAATTAATCCAATATATCGCCTTGCATTCTACACTATACCAAGTGAAGTTGATCCCTTATATTATAGATTTGTAATTAGAAATTGCTCTTTGAAATATGCTAAAAATTGTTGGAAATCTTACATACTATTCGTGGTTCTTACTCCGATCCCTTAAGTACGGAGGTTTTCCACGATAAATCTTATGTTCTTTATTTCATCGTTTTAGTTATCTTTAAGGAACTTGGTCTTTTAAGCCGAATAGTTAGTACTAATTTCTTTCAACAATATGTTTAAGTTTAAATTAAGAGAAAGATTATCCATAAATATGAATGGAAGTTGAACTAATATATTAGAAGTTTAGACTTGTAGTTCAAAAAAGGGACTACAAACGTGCAAGGTGGTAATTATGTTTGTGAGAGAAACTTCTTCACATAAACAAGGACGTGCAAAACGGTAGTTGACTCATACAAGTGATTTCAAATATTTTCGTCCGCTCAATGTTCACTATTCACATTGAATCTCAATTGATTCAGATCAACGGGGCCTACTTTTGATGGCAGTGCTCTGAAAAAAAAATTCATACTTCAGACTCGAACAGTCAAACCTAAAACTGCTTATTAAAAATAAAAAAATTACTAACCATTTTACCACGACTCAAATTAAGTTGACTAATCCAAGTGAATTATGAGACTTGCATCCACTTTTTGAGAACATAAGGAAATGGGAAAGCTTTCGTTGTAGCTTTTAACTCATGCATTTTTTTGAAACTTGTTTTGCAAATATTTTTCTTGATATGATCGAGAGTCTGTCAAAAATAATTTCGTTATTGCATAAAGATAGATGTAAAATCTAGGTATATTTATAAAAATATATATACTACTATACTAGTATACTAGTATGTTATTTTTATCAACAAATTAAAAATGGAAACTATTAGATTAAAAATAATATATAGCTCAAGTTGGCACTTAATTAATGTATAAAAAATATTTATACGTGGGAAACTATCATCTGAAAATCTTATCTTTCTGTCTCACGTAGAATATAGCAAACTTGTTATAAAAACTTAGTACAATTTTTAATAATTGCATAAAACTCTTGTACGACATTATTATTTTTTGGACATGATCTGAATACAACATTATAATTCATCCACTTGTCATAATTACAAGGAAAATGTATTAATTAAGCTCTAATCTTAGCAAGGTCTTTGAATCTAGTCAACGATATAATAAGTAGTAATTAAATTGTTGGAGTTTTTTTTTACTTCCTTTTGTGCTTACTACTATTGGACAAAGTGATTATTGAGCTACTTAAGTAGACAACATTATAATTTACCTAAGAGCTAAAAAAATTCTAGTCAAGGTACAAAGAAATGGTACAATTATTTAAAGTTGTAAATTTTGTTAATTAAAGGATATATCCTAATGTAAAATTATCTGCATTAGGTGAAATTTACATGATTTTTCGATAATAGTGCAATTCGATAAGAATATTACTACACCTTATATATAATAGCCTTTTTTTTGTCCTTTTTATCTATCAATATATGAACTTGTTTATACACTCAATAATTATATGAATTAATGTCAATCGGGTATTTATAGTCAACAAACTACACTAACTTTTTTTTGTTGTACATCTCTTCAAATTTACAATGTACTGGAAAATGTAATAAAACGACTCATAGACGGGCAAAAACACTAAATTGTGCCCCCACGTCATCAATACTCTACCATATCTATATATACTCATTTCATCGAATCATTAATTAAAATAATCTGAATTATTTTTATTATAATGTGACATTATTTATTTTTAATCAAATTCATACGATTTTCTTCAATATAAATCTCACATTATTAAGAGTATCACTAACATGACCTTACATGCACGTACCTTTTTTTTTTCTTTTCAACTACCATTACATCATTTTAATCAATTCTAATCGTGGTGAACTAAAGAATCTGTATTTTTCATTTTCTGAGCTCATTAATACTGGCAAGAAAAGTCTTATTTTTGATGTATTAGGTGAACAAAAACATTAAATTTTTTTAAAAAATAAAAAAATTAAAACCACCCGTGATTAGGCAAGATGTGATATATGACTAAAATAAACCCAAGGTAATTGTAATAATTTAGAGTAGTTTGATCCGCTAAGCTACATCATCTCAAAATTTTATCACATTAAACTTAATCATGAGATATTTCAATTTAGAAAATCTTAGTAACTCACTAGTGGATCGACTATCTGAATGGTTCAATTCTTGATGCCAATATATATATATATATATATATATATATATATATATATATATATATATATATATATATATATATATATATATATATATATATATATATATATTGACTAATTCTTCTTGCTTCTTTTTTCTCTCTTCTTTTTTCACATATTGTCATTGTCAGACACATATATATAATAATATAATTAATTAACCAAGTGAGTACCAAGGAAACATGCAATCATCACAGCAAGTTGCTTAATAATGCGATTAAGTTACTTTTAATTAATTATGATAACTTAAAAGGAGTTTGGTATAGAATTTGGTATATGTTTAGTAATCAAGTTAATTAATCACTTTTCACATCACATTATCTGATCTTTAAAGTGCTTTAGTCAAACCAAGAAGGCATATTTTCTGTTCAAAACCTTGACTTCAATTTAGGGTGAAAATGATGTTCTACATTAATTTTGGGGGGAAAAGTTAGTGTGTTCTGACGTTTATTATATAATCACATAAAATATGTTATATCATTTAATTATATACATATACATTAATTGAAATATACTACAGATTTTACGGCTTATTGAAGTTAATACGTTTAATTAAAGTATATAATATATTTTAAGTGGTTAACTTACGTAATGATCGTTTGAACAAAACGCGCATAAATCCAGATAAATCTATTGATAAGTTTAAGAAGTTAACGATATACTTGACCTAAAAATAAATTTACGTACAAACATAAATTATACTGTAGATCCATCCATGCTAGTAGGTTAAGGGACTAAAAACGTTGGAAACGGCAAATGTATGGGAGGAACTTGTCAACAAAAAATAGAACGTGCAAAACGGTCGTGCGTATTGTATACCTCAATTTTTATTCTTTTAATTATAACGTAATCAAAAATCAAACTTATTGTAACTCATGCTCTATCGATCTCAAATCAATTGTCATATTTTAAATTTTGAAAATCAATTTGATTCATTTTTAAAAATATTAATCAAAATTTATATAATTTAACTCTCGAGAAATGAAATACGATAGAACAGATATGTTGTTGCACGTGATGCTGACTCGTGGGAACGATGAGGTCCCTCTAATCTTTTTCTTCTTTCAAATTTATTAAAATAACTAATAGTATTTATTAATTCATTTATTAATCTATTTATTTATTTATTTATTTATTATATTCGATATTATCCTGCCACATCTGAGGTAGGGCTAATTCTATTTGTTTTTTGCATCTTCCTTCACTATCTATTCTTCGTATTATAATTTTCGTATATAATGTAATTCACTTGATTATAACCCATAGTTTTTATTCATTGTCTTACCATACTAATGGCTATGTGCCGCTTGTTTTTAATAAGGATAATTAATATGCAATTATATATTGAATATGCAAGTTGCAACTTATTGGAAGATTCTATATGTAACAATTAGAAGTAAATAATAAATAAAACGAGGGTTATTCGGTAGAAAATCATTAATTTGTGACTTGTAGATAATTGTTATAGTTTAAATTCACGACACATATTTTTTGGTGCAACATACCATGTATATTTGTCCTTTGATTGGATTATACCATCATTGTGTATAAGCAATATGTGAACTTAGCGTATAATGTCTTATACAATTATCTGTTTTCTTCTCTCATTCCAATCATGAGATTTGTTTAAGATGTAATATGCATACACATATTTGAAAACTTATCAACCATGTTTGTCGTAGTCTTTCTCTTTAATGTCTTCCATTATGATTGTGATATTAACGTTTGAATTTTGGTTTAGTTGATTTTGAAAGCCAAATTTCAAATAAAAGAGTGATTGCTCAGATGATAAATAACATCCACCTCCAACTCTGAGATTGCTCAGACGAACATTAGACAATAAAACTTCTCATTTGACATCGAAACTCAGCTACGGATTTCACCAAACATATAATAACTTTACTCATAAAATTAAAATTCTAACTCCGCAACGTCAATAACTCACATATTTTAGGGAAGGATAAAGTGAAGGTAAGTGACTTGATAAATCATTCTCTGAATTTCATAAAAAAAAAAAAAAGATGTCAGCTACACTACATGCAACAAACTTGGGAGTTGGGACATAGTATAATTCATTTCAGTGGGCGGTATTGGCCTATTACTCTTTTTGTATAAATAATAAAATACTTATTATTTTACATTAATTAAATTGCAATGAAATAATAAATATATCTTTATTTCTGATGAAAAATCTTGAATTAATCTTAGAACTATTAAGTATAAAATCACTTTTATTACAAGTATTTTATCCGTCCTTCTGAGTTTTTTTGATGTAAATTTGAATTTAACTTGAATTTGAAGATACGATATAAAATTATGATTCCTATGTACGACTGATGGCAATGACTATTTTTTGTATAAATAATATTTTACATCAATAAAATGATGGTGAAATAATAAATATACCTTCATTCCTGATGAAAAATTTTAAATTTTAGTACGGTTAGATATACAATTACTTTTATTAAATGTTTTACATAGTTTTTTCAACATTAATCCAAATTTAATCAATCCAAATTTAATCGGTCAATATGAATACTGAATTAAAAATTAAAAATATATATTTTACTATTATTTTAAGTTAGCATGTTAGATTTGGACACTTGTATGTGCACGTACCATCCCATTTTTGGATTATTTTTTTTCTAAATCAGAGCTTCGTATCTAGGAAATAATTATATACTGCACCGATACAATGTACTCATCATATTATAATTATTTTGTATTTCTTAAGTTTTCATTATTTTATACAAAGAAATTTTGGAAAGAAATGAATTAATTTGTCAGAGAATCGTAAACTTTAGTCTAATGAATTAAACTTAGTGGATATGCAACGTGAAAGCCACTTAGAATATTGTGGATATTAACTTGTGAAATTAAAAAGATACTTGAAATATATATATTTTTAGGATCAAGTTATGTTTATGTATTATATTTGGATTTTGGATCCTATAATTTTAATACATATATATTTGTTACCTCGTTAGGGTTGACAAGGTAAGGTCTAGCCCTCCCTTGCTTGTACTTATTTTTACTGAGGATTTTTACTTCAATAAAAAGCTGTTAAACACTTTGTCTAGTGATATAAAGTCGTAAAAAAAAGAAAAACTAAAGTTATTAAGTTCGGTTTGTAAAATTCGTATGTTCAAACCTACATCCGTTGTGATAATGGTCACGTGATGGAGCTATGAAGGGATTCAAAATATGAAAAAGATAAACACTTTAACCCTATGTTTGGATGACTATTATGTATTGTTTCATAAATCATAATGTATAATATTTGTATTGTTTTAATGAATTATACAACGTTTGAATAGATGATATCATTTTCCATCGTTACATATTCTCATATATCAACAGTTTGAATGATAAATCTAAAAAAAAAATATAGCATACGAAGTAGAACTACTATAAAAAAGTGGGAAAAAGAATAAAATAGATTATTAAATAATAAATAAAGACAAAATGAGGATACAATATTTAGTTATATAATGCATCGACAAACCAAAATCAATTGTTACGCAAAATAATTTTTTTGTCGTTATCTAACAATGAATTTAAACAATACGATACAAAATAATAACCAACACAAACATAATATTTAAACTAACAATACAATACAATAAATAACAACTATCCCAACAAGATGTAAGAAATTATGAGTAATCGACATCTTCTATATATACTGAAAAGAATATTTTTTAATATTATATATATAATATAATTGTTAAGCCTTATTATGGTACCTAGCTCCATAAGTAGCCAAATTAATAATCATAACGCCCGTCCTCAATCCTTTTTTTTTGTGTGTGGCTAATTTCATATATTATTTTTCTTCATAAAAAGCAATTCCAAATATTTGTGGCCCAGAAAACTCGATTATTTAAACAGTTTTAAAAAAAGTAAACAATAATAAGAAATTGAACAATTTTGAATTGGCCTATGAAACAACGTTAGCCTCAAACAATACAAGTGTCACTATGTACTCTAAACTTTGAAGATATTTTCAGACAAACTTATTAAGTTACTCACCTAATTAAGATATGGTTTTAATTAAACTACTACTATATTATTGTACAATAATTCTTTATTAATTGTATTGAGTACTAGGACGGCAAAAGATATTAAGATAGGCATGTGCTAAGCAACATATGAATTGCACGTGTTGAGACTTCAATACATTTGCTTTATTAACGAGTTATCATGAAATAATTAAGATCCTTCTCAGAAGTATGGTGTTTCGAGTCCCTGAGAATGAGAAACATCATCCTTAGAAATAAATTTTGCGATGTTTGAACTCAAGTTTAATCAAACTCGAATTTTAATATGAATATCTGATATCAAATAAGAAAAAAAATTATTTTTTAAGGTAAATTGTTACTTTTATTAGCAGGCATGTTTGATTGTTACTCTATATGAATACCTTTCCATAATGACAATTACATCTTAATCACAAGAAAATTAGAGTTGATTAAATAAAATTTTCAGGTATATGTGAAGATAAAAGGAATAAGATTGCGATAAATTCATTGTTAACATAACATTAATCAATTTATTGATGAATCCTCACGATATAATTTAAATCAAGAAATTTTATAAAATTTAATTTGGTTGTTGTCTTAGCTTTTATTATCAGTACATGATCAATTCATTATATTAATAACAAAAATATAAGTATTACCAAAGGTGTATGAAAAAGGATGAGATTCCTCTATCACTAATCAGATATTACAGATTAAAGTCCGAAAATTACTAATAGATTTTCTAAGAAAAACTTTTCCTCCTAAGTATATTATATATGACACAAATTTTAATTGATTGTATCAATAAATTTCAGATATCAGATTAATTATATTAGCACACATTTTTCATTTCATTAATAAGAATAAGAGATAATGAAAAGGACTTGCGGGATTTGATGGCAGAAACTGCCTAATAAGTCAAATAGACAATCATAAAATTGCATAGTCGACTCTTTAAATGAGTTGATTTTTAATCGTTGGTACTTATTAATTGAACTTATGTCTAGGGGGTTATTAGCTTTTTAGAAACTAATGTTCTACTCAAACATAACTTGTGAAATGATATGATCATCCAAAAATATAAACCTATATCTGCCAAAAAATATATATAGTTATTATAAATGCAAATGACCCATGGGCAATCTAAGGTGTTGTTGGATCCAATGCTGGTTTTAGCCCAATCTTCTATGAGTTGGGGTTTGTACACAAATAGTACTTAATCAATTAAGATCTCTATTTTAAAAATAGTCAAATTTTAATAAGTTTCCTAAATTTTGATGGTCTCCGAAATAATTTAAACTCGTAAAAATTCAATTGTAAATCGTAATTTGTAAATTAGAAGTTTCAAACTTCAGACATATGGATACGTGCCTAAAGTTGAGACTATGATATGATTATCATTGCTGTCAAATCAATCCTTTCTTACACACTTTTTAACCGTACGAAAAGAAATAACATGAAATCTTAGTAGATCTGTTAATTGACTATCATAAGTTTCACTTATTAGTGAAGATTTGATTCACACCTGTAATCCCCTTCCCCGACCCCCAAATAATTAAATTAACAAAGTTAATATATCTTTTTCTTATTGATAACCTTATGGAGAGGAAAAAAATTGAGAGAGGACCCATAAAGTTTAGTGATAGGGATTAGGGGGTCCATTTTTTTTGTTATTATTACTAGTAAGAATAAATTTCTTAGGTTACACATCATAACAAGTCAATTTACTTCAACCTAAAAGAAAATAAACAAATTTGACCCTTGAGTTCATGAATGGCCATCTTTGTCCACTAATTACAAAATATCTAAACTATAGATTAATCTATGTGTTATAAATTAAACTAATGTAGTTTATTTGTACGATTAGTCGTTATTGGCAAGCAAACTGTTCCTTTTGTTCATCAAATCGACGTCATGGTTAATAGTTCTAATTTCTTGAATATGTCCATTTTTTTGTAATGTCATGGTTAATAGTTCTAATTTCATCAAATCGATGTCATGGTTAAGCCTCAATTCTTCCTCTATGCTTAACTTTTAATATTAATATTATAGTATATCTTTTTGACGAAAAAATAAATAAAATAAGTCATTGGCATTTGGCACCAAAGAAGGACTTAATGGGCTCAAATTCAATTGATTGTCTGAGCCCAACTCAGTGATTTTCAAATGTGCTCCTATGATATATTATCAGATACAACATGACGTAATCGCTACATCAAAAATGATCTTGATTAGCTATTAATAATAACAATAGCTTAATTACCGCATAATATATATATATATATAGAGGTAATTACTAGTGACAAGTACATTTTAACACTCTTTATAAAATGCTGCTAAAAGCTTATAGCGACATTGAATCTAATGCACAATATCGCGAAGTGGCCGCCCTTGCTCAATTTGGCTCAGACCTTGATGTTGCGACTCATGCATTACTCAATAGAGGTGCAACGTCTTGACTGCTGGCGGATGTATAACTATCGTCCTTGGAGCCAGTGGCGGAGCCAGAAAATTTAATAAGGGGGTTCAAAATCTGAGAAGTAAACACACGAACTAGTGGAAGGAGGTTCGACATCTATTATAAATACCTAAAAAATAATTTTAACCATGTATAAATAGTAATATTTTTCGCCGAGGGGGGTCGGATGACCCCCTCATTATATGCTGCCTCCGCCCCTGCTTGGAGCAGTTGTGCTTGAGGGTGAATAGAGGAAATCAAATGAATCATGTTAACTAATGCAAGTAAAGACTTCAGCACTCTTTGTTAAAGTGCATACTTATTGCCGCTAAAAGTTATTTTTGTTATAGCGAATATAGCAGTTGCAGATGTCGAAGAACCAATTGTGATGTCTCAACAGTTGCCAATGCAACAAATTCATGTTCAAAGATCAAACCATCCATAAAAGCAAGTTTGAGTAGATAACAAAACACAATTACATGGATTACTAAACACATATTTTGTGTTTATAGTCTGCCCAACTTGTTTCTGCTTGTGTCGCGAGAGAATCAGCCACGTCTTTCTTTGATGCAGGAAGTTCAGCTCTCAGTTCTTCCAATTTAGCTTCCAAGTGAGAAATTTCCGTTGTTAAATTCATTTCTAGTGCTTCGATCTCCTTCAAATTTGGGATGAAAACATCGATTCCAACGACAAGGTCTTTGAGTTCATTGTGAAGCTCCTGCTTTTTAATAATATCATCGACCAACATTACCTTCCTGGCACTCTCTTTGTAATACTCGTCCTTCTGCTTCTTTGCCTCCTGAAAATTTGCGAGTAGAGATGGAAGATTTCTTCTTAGTTCCTCCAAATTACGTGATTTCTCAACCGAGAGATCAGGTGATTCAGTATATATAGGAAGAGCACCCTCTAAAGATGAATAGTTTTCCGGGAGAAGCACTTGTTCCAAAGGCATCATTAGTAGCTTCTGAACTTAAGCTTTAGCTTTCTCAAGTACTGCTGCTGAGTATTGTGCTGCAGGTGACTTGACAACGGACGATAAAGGTGTTGCAACATTTTAGCAAAAGATTTAAAACATAAGATCATTTCTAACGAATAAACAAACATATTTTCTGTAACAACGTATTTCATAAGAATGTGTACTTACTTCATCAGTGACAGACTTCTCATTACGATTAACAGACGAGTGACTTTAGCCAGGTACACCAACAGAATTTTCGATATTCTGAAACAAGAAAGGGAGAAGATTAATATTAACTGACAAAAATTGCATTTCTAAACCAACATTTTGGCTTCAAGGATATAACTTACAGGAAGGACCAGTTCCCTCTTTGCATTTTTCTAAGGCCTCTTATCTTTTTCTTGCCCTTGCCGCGAAATAGAGTCTACCAAAAAAAGAAACAAAAGTATAGTGATTGATGTTACATAGTAAATTTTATGCACTATAACGAGCTTTAACTGTATTATACATGAAGGGAAAAGTTTCGTATACAATACCTTTATTCCTTCTTTTCTTGATTGCTTCCTCACCGATAATCCTATCTAGGATCTGCTCAGCTGATTCGGTCCGTGTTTTACTTATGTAAGTAGACCACCACGACTCAAATGATGGCGTACATTTTGGATTAGGATGAAATTCGACAACTGAGAAATTTCTCTTCAGTTGATCAAACTTCAAATCCACTTCTCTAATGCCACTTTCTGAATTGAAAACGATCTTTTCGAGTGGTGAAGCGTTGAGTGACCAATGAGGAGGTAGAGGAACTGTCTGTGTCAAGCCGAACTGCGGAGCAAACTGATTTGAAGAGTAATACTCCACTCCTGCTTTTCCAACACTTGAGTTGCCTATTGCGAGACCATACTGGAGGTCTCGAGGAATAAGGAAGCTGGACCAGATATCGTCTAGAGCTAGCTTACTAGATGGAATATGCACCGCCAATTTCAGCCATCCAGGTGAATATGGAGTGAACTGGCTAGGAGATATAGAGGAACATGAGTAGAAGAACTTAAAACATTCTCGGAAGCTGTTCTGTTTTAACTTCCCTTTAGCCAGGGCAATCCCTAAGGTCGTACAGTTCTGTGTATCGTAAGGCAAAGGGTCTATACTGCAGCCAGAGCTGTAGGATCCATAAGCCCCCCCCCCCCCCCTGCAGGACCAAATCCGCGGGTAACTAAGTTTCTACAGCCTCGGTATAGATGAGATAGTATGAAAGGAGCCAAAGAAACCTTTCTGCCCGAAGCAAGAGCTATGGCTAGATTATTATATTCCTTGGCTACCATAGACGAACCAATGCAAAATACAAATTTGCAGAGCCACATATTGAGGAACGCCAAATGTTCCTCCTCAGTTATGTCCTCTCTTTGCGTGTTCACTTTGATGAACTTCTCATAGTATATTTTCTTACTCTTCTCCCTCTTTGGACTCTGGATGTCGAGGACTGAGCTAATTGCCTCGCCATGAGGCCTAATTCCTGTCAAAGCAGAAATGTCGAACACCGTTGGACTCATCATCCCAAAATTGAAATGAAATGCATTACCTGATGTAGACCAAAAGCACAATGCAGCGTACAACAGATCGGGGTCACATGGTATGTTGACTTTGGATAACTGTATGGTATCATATATATCCGCAGTCCTCCATGTTTCCCCCTTAACCTTCTCCATTCGGTCAACCCAACGGATCCATCCTTCCGTTGCAGTTGGCCATGATTTTTTTCCTGCCAACCAGGTTGCAGTGTGTGTAGAAGTAGCTTTTCCCCTTCTGCTAGGGGATAAAATGACTCGAGCTCCGAAGGAAATCCATCCTTGAAGCACGGGCCTAGCATAAACTCCAAAGAACTTGTAGAGTAGGGAACAAAGACGCTCAGGATGTAGAATATCACTGTCAAACTCCTTTATTATTTGCTCCATAGTTGTGGTGAGAAGCGAAGATGGAAACCTGCCTAAACGTAAACAATTTAAATTAAACACAATGTTACCAGCAGGGGACTCAATACAATCAGTGGCTTAAAGATAAACTTACTAAGAAATCATAAATATTTTTAGTACAATTCACTCTTTTTAACTTTTTTAGACGCAAAACTATACGCTATCCTTTTAAGGTTCTTTCACTAATTGATTTGTCAAAAACAGAGGAATCTTCCATGTTAATGTTGATTGCTATTGATAAAGAATGCAACAAAAAATCAAGAAGATTCATTGAAAGATGGAACTTATAGTGAAAAATATCAAGGTGATGCGAGGGAGATATTAGATGCAAAGCGAGTTTGGTGCAACAAAATCCTCAACAACAACTAGATAGTGTGTATGAGATCAATCTGAATCTTTGCATTATTTATTTCGTAACACAATGCAGCAAATTATAGGCAGTCAAACTACAAACTCAAGAACTCGAGCAATTGTTCAAAAGGAGGTTCTGTGTCTCAACACTTTTGATGATCTTTCGAATAATATTGTGTATGAGATCATTCTAACTACTTCTAAAGTGGTTATGGCTAATCAAGAAGCTAAGTAATTAACACATTAAAGGAAAATCAGTTTGCTAATATGGTTAATTCCATTCCAGTGAACAATCTACCCATTGATAGATGAGAACATATTTGCAAATGCAGCTAGGAATGCAGATATTTCTCTTAGGCAACAATGCAATAACAAAAAAAAGACATGAAAGAAAAACTAGTTAGAATGGTAAGATGACTGAGGAATTGTTCCAAAGCACCTATCGATGCGACTAGCAAAACAGAATCACATGACAATGTTAACAACTTCAACAAGATCTAATAAACACAAGCAAAAGTGATGAACTATCAAGAGCTATTGGACATATTTGAATAAGAAGACGAGAAAAATACTTCAGGTTACTTTAGAAGAGCAATTTATCTTTTTTAGTTCATCCATTTGTACAAGAAAGTTTGAGGTTGATAACTCAACTTTCTTCTTTCG
This sequence comes from Solanum pinnatisectum, assembly GCA_035578085.1. NCBI lineage: Eukaryota > Viridiplantae > Streptophyta > Magnoliopsida > Solanales > Solanaceae > Solanum > Solanum pinnatisectum. Next base: position 1,061,235 of record CM069080.1, on the reverse strand, counting down.
CTTTATAACTTTGCATTACTTAAGCATCCTCATATATAATACCGTCATAGAGTTTTTCTATTATGGTCATAAATATCTAATTTCTCTAACTCTTATTTTCTTCATTACAATTTTCAGCGAAAGTTTCTTATTATCACTAGAAAATTATCACTATATGTATACTACAGTTAATACATAAATATATTAATCGTTTCCCAATAAAGACATGACACTAGAAAATGTAGTAGCTTTTTTTCCAAATTTGTAAGTTTTTAGTTAATTGTCAGAACTTTGTTTGATATTTTAAAATTTTGAATTAAACTATTTAACTGTATTAGCTATATATACTAATAAGACTTTTTATGATAAACCCAATATATATACTAGTAATAAACTATAAATAGTACTCACGAATGACTAGTTATATAATAAACGCAAAATTTTTAGAGGTTTTTAACTTTTGGGGGCTTAAAGTATATGCTTTAGTGACCTTACTCTTGAGTTACTAGCATTAAAACATTTTTCCATTCCGATGTCCTTACATTCCATCACTAATTTCCAATTTTACTTCTATAATTTAGATTAATAAGTAAAACTACTTTATTTTTCCAGCTAATTTGATGCTACAGTTTTTCCGCTAATATTCTATCTGTTCATATCTTGTCAAGATACCTTAAATAGTCGTATCTAATAACTGAAGTAACCAAGTCAACACACAATTATAATTATGACGATATGACATTTGAATCTAACTCAACTTCTGAGAGGGGATTATCCAAGAATACATAAGGTGTTCCTTCATTAACATAATCTTATTGTTAACTAAGCACTTAGTTGCAATAGCATACAATTGTAATCGGGGTTTTAGGCCAAGAGCAAGAAATGTCACATGTGCTTTTCCAAAGTCAATCACACGTTAATTTTGAATTCAAACACTATTTACTTATATATATATATATATATATATATATATATATATATATATATAAACTAGTAATTCATACACATATATTAACTAAGCACTTAGCCTCCCTAACAATTTTCAAGATTAAAAGTAGCTAAGCACGCATTATTTCGAAACTCAAAACCCCAATCTTTTGTACGATGCATCTAAAAGGTCGAGAAATATGTTATTTGCGGATGATATAGTTCTAATTGACGTGACTTGTGCAAGAGTTAACACTAAGCTGGGAGATGTGGAGACAAACCTTAAAATCTAAAAGGTTCAGGTTGAACAGAACCAATTGCAAGTACAATGATGACATAGCACATGAGACTAGTGTGGAAGTATAACTTAATACACTAGCAGCCACAAAGAGGGAAAGTTTCAAGTATATATGTTAGATCTATTATCCAAGAAGATGGGAGATTGACAACGATGTAACACATCGTATTGGTGCTAGTTGGATGAGATTGAAGCTTGCATATGTAGTCTTGTGTGATAAGATGGTGCAACCTAAACTTAAAAGCAGAAGTTCCTAACCTCATTACAATTTTCAGCGGAAGTCTCTTATAATCACTAAAAAATTATCACTATATGTATAATACAATTAATACTTAAATATATTAAGGATATGACACTTGAAATGTAGTAATGCCCCCCCCCCCCCCCCCCCCTCAATTTATAAGTTTTTAGTTAAATGCCAGAACTTTGTCTGATATTTAGAGCTTTGAAATTAAACTATTTAACCGTTATTATCTATATATACTAATAAGACTTCTGATAATAAAACTCAATGTATTGTATTGAGGGTTACAAACTATAATTATGTACTCACAAATGACTAGTTATATAATAAACGCAAAACTTTTGTCGGCGTAAAGTAAATGCTTTAGTGACCTTACTGTTGAGTTACAAGCAATACAACATTTTTTTCTATTCCAAAGTCATCACATTCCATCACTAATTTCCAATTTTACTTCTATAATTTGGATTAATAAGTAAAGCTATTTAATTTTTTCAGCTAATTTGATGCTACAATTTTTCCACTAATATTCTATCTTTTCATTTCTTGCCATGATACCTTAAATAGTCGTTTCTAATAAATGAGGTAATCAAGTGATCATTCATGTTCATGTTCGTTGACAATATGATATTTGAGCCTAACTCAACTATTGATAGGGGGTTATCCAAGAATACATAAGGTGTGCCTTCATCAACACAATCTCATTGTTTATAACTAAGCACTTAATTAGATGCAAAACCCATTGTTATGAGTACAATCTTTTGTAGTATGCATCTAAAGGTCTATATTTATAGGAGTTCATGGTAAGGTGCCAATGAATATGTTATTTGCGGATGCTATAGTTCTTATTGATGTGACTTGTGCAAGAGTTAACACTAAGCTAGAGAGATGTGGAGACAGACCTTAGAATTTAAAGGGTTTTGGTTGAATAGAACCAATCATAAGTTCAATAACATAGCACATGAGACTAGTGTGGAAGTATAACTTAATACACAAGTAGCCACAACGAGGGAAAGTTTTAAGTATATATCTTAGATCGATCTATTATCCAAGAAGATGGGGAGATTGACAACGATGTTATACATCGTATTGGTGCTAGTTGGATGAGATTGAAGCTTGCATATTGAGTTTTGTGATAAGATGATGCAACCTAAACTTAAAGACAAGTTCTACAAAGTGGTGGTTAGAACTACTATAATGTATGAGGCAAAGTGTTGGTCAGTCAAGAAATCTCACAATCAGAAAATGAAAATGAAAGTTGTAGAGATGAGGATGTTCCGTTGAATGTGTGGCCATACTAGGAGTGATGATATTAAAAATGAAGATATCCTAGATAAGGTGAGAGTGGTCTCGGTAGAGGAGGTGGAGGAAATAAGACAGATGGTTCGAATATGTGAAGAGCAGATACACAAATGCTCCAGTGTGGATGCGTGAGAAATTGACTATAGATGGTTTTAGAAAAGATAGGAGTATGCCAAATAATTATTGTGGAGACTTGATTGGACAAAACATGATGTAATTTCAGATTACTGAGGACATGCCTTTAGAATGGAGGTTGTGGAGGACACACTGACACATATGGTTAGAAGGCGAGTAGGTAATAAAGCGTTGTCTCACTTATTTTTTCTTACTAGTAGTCGTAGTATTACTCACGGAGTTTCTTGTCCTTCAATGTCTGTTGTTTTATTGCACTTAAATTATCATATTATTTTGTTGTAGTTATGTTATTTTTCAATATGCTTTGTCATTCTCTCTCTAGTATTTTCCTACGACTTCATCACACTTTTTCGTTTTGTTTCATTTTCTTCTTTTTCTTTGAGCCAATGGTCTATCGAAACAATGTCTCTACCTCCCAAAATAAAAGCAACATCTTCGTACACTCTATCTTCCCCAAATCTCACTTGTAAAATTACACTAGATATATTATTATTGTTATAGTATCCGATGGTCTATAGATTAAAAAAACTTAACCTTTACAAATCTAACATCATTTTACAAAAACTTTCAGAGCCATTTGGACATAAGATCAAAATGTTATATACTTGATTAAACAATACTCTATTTATCCCAATTTAGGTGTCTTACATTTTTTTTTGGTCTGTTCATGAGTGTAATTCCTTCTAGATTTAGCAAAATTTTCAATTCCAATATTTTAGATAGAAAATCTAAGATCTCAACAATTTAATCAATACACACATTTTTAATTAATCCCACAGAATTTAAGAAAGATTAAAATCTACTAACCTATCAAGAGGGGATTGAGAAATGTCGCCAATTGATATAAGCAGAGACAGCCGCACACAAAATTAGGGGGAAAAAAGTGCCAAATAACACCTTATATATATATATATATATATATATATATATATATATAAGCACACACGTGTTAATTAAATAATTGAAATTAATGTGACAAAACACATTATGTAAGTATTAGTAAATTAAAATACATTGACAAATATTTAAATTTGTTATGTAAAATGTTAGGTATGTATTAGTAAGTTAAAAATAATATATTAATAGATATTTAAATTTGCCGCATGATATGTTAGGTAGGTATTCATACGTTAAAAAAATATATTAATTGATATTTAAATATACCGCGTGAAATGCTAGATAGGTATTAGTAAGTTAAAATATATTAACAGATATTTAAACTTGCCGCGTGGAATCTTATTTTTACCTAATAAAGAATTGAGCAATAAGACTCCAAGGAGAATCGATCCCGTGTCAAGCACCGAGTTTTAGTTATGAGTTTCCAACATTCAATTTATTATATTAATAAATTTTTAATATAATACTAGGTTCAGAAAAAATTTACTGGGTTTTTAAGAATTCTTATCTGATACCATGAATTCATCTGTGTTTAAAATTCAAAAAAGAAGAAAAATTGTATGACTGGACATTCATATTTAACCTTCAATTACTTGAAAATACACTTTTGGTCTCTTTACTTATAATATAGACGAATATTCAAAATACCGTTTCATTATTTAATTATCCATGTGAAATATTATACTTGTATTGCTACTCCATTATTTAGGGCAATATCCTTCTAAAAATAATCTAAATATAACATATTTCTCATGTAGAGTAATCAAAAAGACATTTTTTAACTAATTGAAAGTTAAATGTGTTAGAGTCAAAATTCTCATACGGAAGAAATGAATTTAAGGTCCTCAAAAGTCAAATCCTTTTCTTTTAAATAAGTCAGAAAATATTTTTATAAACAAACAACTATTCAATGTATGTAAATTTTAATAATAATAAAAAACAATAACCAGATAATTAATTTCTAACATAATTAAATCCATTATATCTTGTGCTCAAATTTAGCATATGCCAATTAATAAACACTTCAACAGAAAGGCGAAAGGCCATTATCTAGTTCTTGGTAAGTTTAATATCTATTTTCCCAGTAATGTATTTTTTTTCTTGTTCTTATTAATCTTTTTGGAGATTAGGGTTTTGCAATTTGGTGTGTGTGTGTGGGGGTGTGAGATAAAAAGGATGTTTTCGATAAATTGAGGTGGAACTAGGATTTTTACTAGTTAAGGGGTTCAAAATATGAATAACTAGATACACGAATGCTAAAAAGAGGGTTTCAGATATACTGTCTTTACATAAAAAATAATTTTAGCCATGTATAAATAGTGTAATTTTCAGTTGAAGGATTCAGGTGAATCGCCTAGGCCCAAGTTGGCTCCTCCCATGCCGATAGATCCGTAGCTCGACAAAAAGGACTAATTTCTGAATGAAATCGACCTATTAAATAACAACAACAACATATCCAATGCAATTCCACTGGTGGGGTCTTGGGAGGGTAAGATACCCCTACCTTTGTGGGGGTGTGGAGGTAGAAAAAACTGTTTCTGATAGATTTTCGACTGGATAAAAAAGAAGACGAATTTGAAGCATGGTAGCAAGAAAATATGACAATAAAATAATAAGATACGAGCAACATATAGTAGTTTTATATAGAAGAAAAAGAAACAAAATGGGACAACATTCTCAATCGACTATCTACTAACCTTCTAGCGTAATGACTAATCCTCGACCTCCATACCTTATTGTGTAGATACCCCTACTAACCTGTTTGAGTTTCTTTTGAATTTTAATTTCGAATAACAAATCTGTTTAATCCTCTGTATTTGTAAAGAATGCAAGTTTTTCATATTAAGAGGAGATGGATGATTGATTTAATTAGAACGAGACACATCTTTCTGCTCTTCTTACATTTCTCATTTTTGTGTTCTGTTGTGTATTTCCTACAGGTTCTTATTGGTGAATATCGTTATATAATATGAGATATAAGTGCAGAAAGCAATGTTCCCATCGAACATTACTTTCTGACCTTCCTAGGAATGTATTAGATGAAATCCTTATGTGTTTGCCTTTTCGAGATGTTGTGAGGACAAGTATCTTATCGAAAAAAATGGAGAAATATATGGCATGGACTTCCTGTGTTGATGCTTTCTCACACTCTTTGGAAACCTGAGGAGGATTTAGCTGATCTTACAAGTAACCTTGTAAAGATCATCAACCACATTTTGATCTATCATTCAGGAGCGATTACAAAGTTTACCCTCTGCGTTCCTTATTTGGATACGTGTCCTAATATTGACAACTTGATACGTTTCCTCTCTAGAAACGATATTCAACACCTTGGTCTTAGACTTCCAATCAGGGGTAGCCTGTACAAAATGCCGCCTTCATTTTTCACATGTTTCGAGTTAAGGCATATGACTCTCCAGAATTGTTCGGTACTTGCTCAACCGTCCTTCAAAGGATTTGATAGGTTAATTAGCTTAGAACTACGTGATTTTGCAATTTCTTCCAAGTTGCTTGAACGTTTAATCTCTCGTTCCTTGTTGTTCGAGCAGTTGGTGCTGCAGATCTCAGGTGCTGCAAGCAATGTCATTGTAATTAGTGCTCCAAATCTGAGGTCCTTTGACTACACAGGCAATATAAGATCTGTCTGTTTAAAAAATATCCCTCGTCTGGCAAAGCTTTCACTTTCGCATAGGGAATATTACGTGGGAGCAGGAAAATGTAATATCGCCAAGTTTTTTGAGTCTTTCTCTGCTCTCGAGCACCTCCACTTGAATGACATGGTAAATGTTGCTTCATTACTGAATTTTCAATCACGGAACATCTTTTGGGCTTTGAGTCATCTGTTTTATGGTATTTTCTTCCTACTTCTTTGTTGCAGGAGCAGGTGAAGTACCAACGAGGCTTTCCTACGATCTTTATTGTGTCAAAACATCTCTGCAGATCTAGCATATATCTGTCTGACTCGAATGAGGTTTCATGTGCTCTTTGCTTGATAAGAAGCTTCCCGAATTTACAGTCTTTGGAAATTAAGATTCTCTTTTCTCACTTTTTATGTAGTATCTCCTTATTTCTGTGCTCCTTAAATCATCAATAAACTGAAAAAGTTGAGTTTTGGTTCATCGTTCTTAGGTGGAGTGCGATGACAATGATATACTAGCTCTAGAATCTCTTGAAGTGGAACGCTTCTCAGATGTGACGTTTAATCACCTCAGAGAAGTTAAGCTAATGCAGACTAATGGCACAATCCCTGAGATACAACTGATGAAGCTTCTGTTGGCCAAGTCTCCCGAGCTGATGAAAATCATAATCGAGCCATGTGTAGTTGAAGAATCCGCAACTGTCAAAATACTCACAGAGCTAATACAGTTTCAGCGGGCATCAACTAAGGCAGAAGTTGTATATAAGTTGGATAAGCATCCAAATCCTGGTCCTGTTTGATTTTCACGCGTCTTTCATCGACAGAACAATGCTGATGCAGTAGTACAACACTGAGTTTTTGGGGATATAAACTAATGTGGATGGATATATTGTTTCTTCAACTTTGTTTTTCTCGAACTGCTTTGTTATGCTTTTACTTGAACCAAGGATGAAACAACCTCTCTGCCTCCCAAGATAGGGATGAAATTTGCGTACATACAATCCTCTCTCTTCAGACCTCACTGATGTGATGACGCTGAGTTTTGTTGTTGTTGCTTATGCTTTGAATGGAGACTTGCAACAAGAATTGCTATGGTTTGTTTATTTCATACTTCAAAGTTGGCAATTAAACACTAAAAGCTTCATTACCCGTTTCGGCGAAAACCAAAGCATCTTGCCCGTACTTTTAGTTGTAGAAACATTACCCTCGGCAATCATCTTTATTTATCCAGACTTGAGATCGACAATGTGAACGAGCTGAATGAAATTAAAAACACACAAATCTGGTCATGTTTGCTTGATAACTCACAGCTCACATGTAAGCATAATTGCCTAACTTGTGAAATATCTAATTGGATCACATGACTCATGACACCAATTTAAGTATAAAACAACTAATCACAATACTATAAATAACAAGACCAAACAAATAAATAAAAAAAGGTACAACAGTTGGTACCAAAAACAATAAGCAGCCAACTTTCCATTTTCCAATACCACTAAAACCAAAAGATTGGTTCCACTCTTCAATTTTTCAAATTACCCAAAAAAATAACTTGGGGTTTCCGAAAAAGCAGTAAAAATGTAATCTTTCTTTCACCAATTTCTGTGGGAACCTTTTTTTTGTTGTTGTTCTTTTGATTGAGTAGATCTCTATTTCTTAGATGAATGAGTTTATTTTGATGTTTTGATCTTGTGGGGGTCTCTAATTTGTTGATTTTATGCAGAAAATTTCAAAATCTTGAAAAAATAGGATGAAATCTGGAAAGGGTCATCATGTGGAAGAAGAAGAGGATGAATATGACTTTGGTTCTAATAGAGATGCCACACCTTCAAGTAACAGTACTAAAGGTTTGTGAGTATTTTGATTTTAGTGTTTGTTGTAGTTTAATGGTAGAATTTTCTGCCTGGAAGGAGTTTTGAGCTGGATTTTGAGGTGGGGTGTAGAAATTTTGACTATTTTGGTTTGGGTTAATTGTTTAAAAATGTAATTTTTATTTACTTGTTGGAAGTGACAGAAGGGAAGAAGAGTGACAAGGCAAATGCAATTAGGTCGAAGCATTCAGTAACAGAGCAGCGTCGGAGGAGCAAGATCAATGAGAGGTTTGTTTTTTATTTTTTTAATTTTAGTTATAGTTGATTTGGAAGGAACAATAAGGTATGAATGCAACTCGAGAACCACGAGTTCATGCTCAGGAATCGAAATTCAATTGAGAAACAAGCTCACAAACTGAAGTAATAGAGTAATTGTATTGATAAACTCTGAAATGATTAGGGTGAGCTTGTTTATTAACTGTTGCTAACATAAGGCACTAAAATGCTCTTAACTTTAGTGGCAAAAATTACACCTAATTGTCTTAACATGAAGGAGACAATTATGAATAGAAAAATATATACAGAAAAAAACTTTAATATTCCATTAGTAATTACTTCCCATTTACTGAAAATATATTGGATACGGTTATCAAGTTACGAAGCTAAGCAGTAGATTCTGAACTGCATGTCTTACATTTTGAGGCCACAGAGGTCTTCAAACTGAATATTTGCTTTGAAAGCCTACCTCTTGGTACCATTGCAAACTTTGAAATACACTTGCTCGGTGCTGATGCAAGTCATGTTGATGAACATCTGATGTCTTCTCCGTTTGTATGTTTTGTGATTTTCGTTTCTTTTCATGTTTGTGTTGCAAAGGGCGCTCTATACATATTCAAGTTGATTTACAAGATGATGCATTTATTTTGTTGTGACTTTATCTTTAGAATTTGTAACAATTGCCAGATTTGTCTAAAATGCCTGAACAAAATTTCTGCACTCTTGACAAAGCTTTTTGTCTATCTCTAGATTTCAGATGTTGAGAAATTTGATACCCCATACTGATCAAAAACGAGATACCGCGTCATTCTTGTTCGAGGTACATTTTAGAAAGAACTTTTACATTCTTCTTCTTTAAAGTTTAGATTTATTGGTTTATTTTGATGTTTGTATGCAGGTAATTCAGTACGTACAGTATTTACAGGATACGGTACAGAAGTATGAAGGATCATATCAACCTTGGAGCTCGGAGCCTACAAAACTTATGTCATGGGTAAATTATATACCTATATTTATAACATCTCTGTTCTCACCATAACTTTTTTGGTTGTGGACTTTTGAATTGGGCTCTTTAGGTCTTAGCTGTGCTAAATATTAATCCTCTAACAGAAAATACTCTTGCTTCAGATTGTTAAGATATTATGTAATTCACATCAATTAGGAATGATTTGATTTGGATTCTGTAATTATACACTTGCTAAAATTGTACATATTGAAGTACTATAAATCCCAACCAAGCTTGTGGGAAATAATCAAGTTTTTTCAGTGCAATTATCTCTAGTTTTAACAGAGACAAAAGTTGCAAAATAATTCAGAGCTTATCTGTACAGCTGAACTTGTAAAAGACACATTCAGCTCTAGTCTGTCTAGCAGACTTCCACATAATTGCACCCATGCTCTGTAAATCGTTCTCAAGTCGAGTCAAATTGGAAAGAGAACTTTCTCTTCTTGCCCACCTACGTCCACCCCCACCAAACACACACATACATGCACCACTCTCTGATGACCATTGAGGTGCATGTAATTTCAGGTCACATTTTATGTACTGGTATATGCATGGTGCTCTCATTTTGTGGTTCCATTGTTTTTTTTTTTTTTTTTTTTTTTATCTTTCCACTATTTCATATGTGAATATGTTCATGGTTTCAGAAAATAGATAGGTCTACATTTTGGATGCATCTGATCTATGGGTAACTATACCTTAGATTGGTTTTGGCTCGATTGCTTTCTGGTGTTTGCCTTTAGTCCTGCAAGATTATGACATATCCCCCTCTTCTTCCACTTTACTCTCTCTTCCAGATGTAAAATTCCATTGATGCAACTTAGGCTATATAAGGGGGCTGCTATTTAGGCAATGTTAAGTCCATAGGTGCAACATAAATTGTGCTATTAACTACCTAGACTGTGTTTTTGCATCTCTTAGTATAAGGAAGGGAGGGGCAAGACTACATATACTTCGTAATGGGAACAATATGTGTTTAGTTATAAGTGTGCTACTTTTGAAATCCTTCAGAGAAACAGTCAGTGGCACGCACAGGGTTTTCCTGCAAACCCTCAAGCCTTGAACAATGGTACTGACACAGGACCAACATATTCAGGAAGGTTTGATGAGAATCTCTTAACCGTCACTTCGTCTATGCAAGCAAATCAGCAGAATCCACTTGAATCTCATCCTGGCGGTGATGTTAAATCAATGGATCAAGAAAAGGAACTAGCTAGAATGGCAATTGCGACATCTATGCCTCTTCAGGCTAGTATGCCAGTCCCTTTTCAGAACGATAGTGCCTTCTCTGACTCACTACCTACACCTGCTTCTGATGAATGCCCCAGCACCACTAATGCTCTGAATTATCAGGAGTATATGGTAGAAGGCGGCACAATTAACTTTTCGAATACTTACTCTCAAGGGTGAGTACATTTCTGTAGTTTTAGAGTTTATCATATTAAATAAAGTGTGTGATCTCTGTATATTGGAAGTATATTAGTTGTCTACTGCAGACATTTGCTTGCTTTTCTTTTTTTTGTTAGTAGTCGTTCTATATGATGCTTTGATGTTTTAAGACGCTGCTATCTCTGCCACAGAATGATGTAGCATGAAAGAATGCGGTGACATCACAAATTTGGAATTTTTAAACAGTTGCAATGATTGCTATATTTATTGCTTAAGCTAGCATGTTGAAATTTCTCTAGTTAATGAGTCAATAGTTTTTGTATTCCAAAAAGCTTTTGTGTTTCACATTATCGGCATATCTATATTCTAGCACAATAGCACGAAATATCACTTATATTCTCATCCTTATACTTGAAAATTGAAATATGTGAAGCTGAGTCGTTGGACACATACACCAATTTTGCCCATATGCGTGTAGAGTTGTTGAACTCGGAGTTTTTTATTCGTGGATGCTTATGTTAGATCTAGAGTTGTTCAAGAGAAAATTATTGGCTCTTACCTCTTATATTTGCTACAACTTCTCCTGAGATTCATGTCAAGTTGAATATTTGCTAGTTATCTAATGATATTGATGTATTAGTTATGCTGACCCTTGATCGATGATTCATTTGCTCTTACTCAGGTTACTGAATTCGTTGACACAAGCTCTACAGGCTACTGGCCTTGATCTTTCACAGGCCAGTATATCAGTGCAGATTAATCTAGGGAAGCGGGCAAACAAGGAAATGGCCTTGGGGCCATCTGTTGCTAAGGTATGAAGCTTTTCCGACTTCTATGTAGTCATTCACCCATCCTACTCCCTTCAGGATAATGAGATCAATCACGGTATTTAGCTAACCAATACTGTACACATTTCACTCTAGGATACAGAAAATCCTCCCCCTGCACCTGGCGATCAATTTATGGAGGAATTTCGGGATATAAACAATGACGAAGAGTTGGACCAAGCTCAAAAGAGGCTGAAGAAATAGATATAACTATATATAGCATGGCAATACCAAGTCAAATCAACTCAAGTTTGCATCACCTTCCGGTAAATCAGTTGAGTGTATATCCCGCGTTTCTTTTGATAATAACTTTCCTTTTTCCTCGTTTTTTTTAAAAATCTTTTCTGGTGTTGTCTGTAGATAAACACGAATTCGACATGTTCTGAGTCTGTGAAGTCAACAATTTATTTATATGTAGAAGCAATGTTGTTATGCTATGCTATAAATTGATGGGCAAAATTTGTCTTTACACAAATCTGGACGTCATATTCTAACTGATCACCAGAATTTTGACCACAAAACGTAACGAATCGATCTTGATGTATCGTAATAAATTCTTGTGTAAAACTTTCAGACACATTTGATGATCTCAGATGTGTTATGTAAACACCCTATATTTTATTCAATTTTTCCATTTTATTGAAAAAAAAACTAAAAAGAAAAGTAAGATGAAGCAAATTGAAACGGAGCAAAGAATAGTACATTTTCTAGTTAAAATCACGTCAGTATTATACATAGAAACCTAAAAATTCATCAGACCACTTTCAGTTTTATAACAATAAGAGTACTTCAATCCACAAAACCTGACAATTACTGTTGGATGGTAAGCTTTACAAGCAATTGGGGTCATTTAACACCCTTCTGCTGGAAATCATGTTGAGCATAAGAAAAGGGCAGTTGGGGGCACGAAACATCCCCCAGACTCGTTGGGGTGTAATGTATGCAGCTTACCATCAGTGGCTGATTCCACAGATTGAACTCGTGACTTATAAGTCACGGAAATAATGTTAAGCTTGACAATGACAGCAGTAGACATCTGGTGTCTCCAGCTCTTCTCATGAGTCACGCTATTCTGCAACTTGCCATAAAGAAAGACATCATCAGTCGATTGGCTAAAACGTTTAGACACATTGTCTTCGTTTCATGCTAATACCAACGGGAAGTTCAAGTACCACGAGGAGTTTCCGAGTGCATTTGGTTAATGCAGAGCTATAGCTGATGAACGTTTTCCATCTAGTCTCTCAGTCATTAGGACAATAGCTCTAGACCAACCCTCCATCATCGAAATCCAGAAGCTGCATTTTAGTTCAAGATTCCCCGAGAACTTTCATCAGAAAAGCGTATTCATGAGCTGCTTCCTCGCATTGTCCAAAACGACCACCTTCACCAAAATGTCCTCCACTCATGTTTGTCTGCAGTATGACTGAAGAAGAACACCTAGTGCACGTTTTATCTCGTATCTTGGCCACCCATTTTGCAGCTTCCCAAACGCCAACTCTGCTTAAAGACATAATATGATATCGATCCTTTCCAGGGAGTTTTTATGAAGATCAAAATAAGATGTCGAGAGAAAGAATCTTAGCAAGCTGAAAATGCCTTGGCACTTCAGCCAAACCATCCAATATACTCAAGTATTACATAAATATGATGTACATGCTGACGAGAACAAAATTACCTGGAGTCGTTCAATGAAGCTCTCACAAGCATCGGCGGACAACAAACTCCTTCTGCAATATTGTCGTAAGGAGAATACTTCAAAATATATTCAAAGTGGGCCTCTAGTTGAGGATTTCCAAATTCTTGGTAGTCTAAAACAGTGAGAGGCAAGGTGGGATCCAACAAGCTACTGCACACATCAAGAAAAGGAACCTGGGACAAACATTACATACACAAGAAGCTATAATACATCAGCATCAAACAAAAAATAAAGACACTTCCTGCCATCCAAATTAGACGACGAGGTTATATTTAAACGGAAGGTATATTAGCTCTAAATCGCAAAGTTGAAGGGTATATTTGGCCCCTTTCCCTTCTAGGTTTATAGAGAGTTGTCTAAAGACACTAAATATTCTTAGCTCGAGAGAAACTTGAAACAAAAGCAGACTGCATCTAGTATATATCGTCCCAAACCAAGGTATTTAGAATTCTTGTTTCCTTTCCCGCTAAAGAAGACATATATACGGAGACCAAATCAAACCATAATATGCAATATGAATCCAATTCAATGAATCTATAGGAATATGAAAGAACACTAAAGGATTCCCAAATTGGTGATTACCTTCAGGATTGCAGCTTGAAAAAGTTCAGGGTGCATGTTAATTGCTGCCGCGACAAGAAGACTTCCTGCACTTACACCAACAGCTCCCAGCCGATGTTGATGAACATAACCCTCATTGACAAGATACTTGCCACATGATATGAAATCACTCACAGAGTTCAACTTGTTCATTCCGCTTCCAGATTTGTGCCACGAAGGATCTGGACCACCACCACCTCTGCACAAGTAAAATGTCACCTAATTGTTCTGTTACAAGAAATCACAAGCAAAGGTATTTCTTTCCGGATTCTCTGAAGTAAAGTATATTGTTAATTTGGTAGCCTATATCATTGCACCATTACATGCATTTGAAAAAGAGAGAAACTGACAGCAACAAATGGAACTTTGTGAGAGAGTGACCAAGCTAGAGTGTAAGGCCTTCTGTTTTTTCATCCTTACCATTGGAGTTCAATTCATGGACGGATAAGTAATGTTTCAAGGCAAACTAAATCACAAAAGTTTTATAACTTCTATTGCATTGAGAAAATCAGTGATAAGTTATCAAACACAACATAAGTTACCAAAATAACACAAGTGGCTTTCAAATGTTTGTAAATGGTTAACCACTTCGAATGCATCTAAATCAACAGTTTCCTGTACATTCATTTTCTTCTCTCTTTTTCCTCTTTCTACTTCTTTCCTTTTATTTGCTTTGGGAGGATGAAGCATAAGGAGTTCTGAGTGACTGAGTTAGCAGTTTCTCGACAAGCAAAGCCCCCAACCAGTGGCCAAACTATGCTCAGATAAAAGCTTTTTGAGTATTGCCAAATATCACGATCCAACTTACAATAAAAGAGAGCTGTACCTTACATCAGCAAATGCAATCAGCCAACCACGATCAAGTAAGCTCAGGCGGTCAACACACCAGCTTTTATCTAGCACTTCTCCATATGCTCCATATCCATGTAGAAGCCCAGGAGACTGACCCTTCTTATGTGCTTTACGAGAGAATAAAATAGTTAAAGGAATCCTTTCACCATCATGCGATATCACTTCTTTTTCTTGGCAGGAATAAATTTCAGTAAAGTCACTCCATCTCTGTACTCCATTATTCTGAATGTTGTGTTCCTTCTTTAAAGGGGTGCCCAGAAACTCATTTCTGCTTCTCTCTCCATTGTTAGAGTGGTATTTTGTATTGTGGGAAACGTTAATTACTTCTTCTTGATGAATGACAGAGAACGTTCTTCTAGACATATCATAGTCAACAATAACATCAGGCATCTGTATTTCAAAAGAGAAACACTGAGAAGCATATAATGTTACTTGGCCGTACAGGTAGACACCTGCTAGGCTGCTACAGTAGGTAGAGAAGTCTCTAACTATGACAGGAATAGGGAGGAAAGGTGTATTTCTAATGGAAATATCAAAATTTTCATGATGCTTGCCAACTCTTTAGCCCGACTAGTTTAGGCTTGAGGCGTAATTGTTGGGTTCTTTTTCAAGTAAAGAAGAACTTAGTAAAAGAATGATTTAGTATAGGGAAACAAGCTGAATATTTATACGATACAACATGATTAGCATTTGAGGTATTGAGACGTTTTTTTATTGAGGTATTGAGACTATATAACAGAAATCTGCGTTAATTTTTTATGGAATAAAGCAGGAATACCTCAAAGTGGAGTAATATGGATACAAGCTTATCAATCAATAATGTTGATTAGTCGAGATACAAGAATAAAGTTGAAAAGCAAAAATATGTCATCCAACAGGATGCAGATTATTTGAGGACAACTGACAACAAGGAAAAAAAGTTGGCAAGCATTACCACTGGGGAAGAAACAACAGCACGGTATACAGATCGTGTGAAATCATGATTTGATCCTGGAGCTATTGTACACATATCAGAGGGAAGAGGAAAGAACCATGGGTTAAGTTCATCAATCTTCATTTGTTTCTGCACAACATGTAGACATTTAGAAACAGGGGAATTTTAATTAAGGGTGACAAAATAGTTTCAAAACTAAAAAAAGTGACACAAGTTTTAATTATACCTCACAATTGGTGATCGTGCACATATCTACAGAGCATATCGATGAGGAACCCTCTTTGTTGAGAAAAAGCACCAGATGTTCATTAAACATGTCCATATCTTGGATGAAAATGTCCTCGCTGGGTTCTATAATATTCTGCAGAGAAAGCTTGCAGATGATTAAAATCCAAAAACTGAAAATAGATGTTCTTGAATCAACATGTGTTCATGTAACTCAATTTTGCACTTGCCCAGGTAGAAAAGTTTAGGAGCCAAATAACCAACATATCATAATTATGAAGGCAGATAACGAGCATGTAGCCTCAAATTACAACCAAAACGACTAGCTGGAATGAGGTATACAGCAAAAATACAAATCCTTCATCAGCCTAAAATCCATGTGAAAGAAATGTCAAAATAAAGTATCCACTAGATAGAATGTTTTTGGAGAACAGTTTGAAAGCTGTATATTCATGCATGTATAAATGTTTTATCAGCAGCGGCAGCCCCTTCTAGAATCAATATTTGATGGAAGAAGACATACCTGCAAACAAGTTGACTGCAAGTTCTCAACAGGGCATCTAGCCAAATAATACTCTCCACTCAAAGGTGACTGCAAGTTCTCAACAGGGCATCTAGCCAAATAATACTCTCCACTCAAAGGTGATTCCTCACCAGCATTAGGAGAATTAGTGAGAACATAGAAAAAGCCATGATGATGTTCAAGAAAGTATTGCACACCAGACACACGCTTACAAAATCTTTGAATTCCAGTCTGCAAATTGGTTGCATTGATGACATAAACCTGCAATAAGACAATGAGCAAAACTAAGAATACATTTTCACCAATACAAAGAAGTATCCATGCCATGATAGGGGTAAATTTCTTGCCTCAGATGAAGTTCTTGAATTCGAATTCACAGTAATAAACTTTCCATCTTTTGTACTTGCTATATCCACACAGAAACTGGAATCATTTTCTACAAACAATGGGACATTATGAACAGAATCTGATCCCACTTTTACGCAATGTACCCTGGCCACATAATGTTTAAGTAATAACACATCCGAATATCCAATTGAAAGTAGTAATCAACTAATCATAGTATAAAGAATTGCCTGTAAGGGCGTTGGTTCTGGTTGGATAATGTATAGAAGAAAGTACAAGAATCTTGAGCCCATTCCACGCTGACAACCCCTTCAACTCCCAGGGTTGGCAGAACGCGGTCATTTCGGAGGTCCTTAATCTGAAGCACAAACTGCTCACTGCCAGTAACATCAATTGTGTAAGCAAGATAATTGTGGTCTGGAGACACTCGACATGTACCCACATGCACATATCCTACAAAAATCAAGAGCAAATTAAAACATAATGGAAACACCATCTTTAAAACTTACAAAACCTAAAACAATGGCCTATGATTTGCATGCATATCATCAACCCATAAGAATATTCTCCTTCTTTTCTCTTAAATTTTAACACTTCATTGTCCTGTTAACCTCAATTTGGTGATATGGATATTTTTTTCAGAGTGGATTCAGTCCTTAAACCAAATTACAAGGATAGAAAATTGGTTATAAGTGCTCGGAAAAGAAACAAGAAGAGCAAAAAAGAGGTTGCTAAAAGAATAATATGAAAATGATATACCATGTCTTTCCGCAATTTCATTCCAGTCAAGCAGTATTTGTTCCTTCCCAGCAACGCCAATCACATAACTTGATACAGTCTTCATCCAACCTTTGCTCTCAGCGGCCAGTTTCCTACATAATACTGGAAACTCCTTCCCTTCTGGAATGTACTGGTAGTATAACCTGTTAACAACCCAAAAAACAGACCAATAGTCAACCAACAAAGAAAGAATTTTTGTATTAAGTAGATTCTCGAACAGAACTTAGAATCAATGTTCATACCAAAGCATACGATAAACCAAATGGTACATAATTCCTATTAATTCTTCAGAACATATGGTACATACTTCAAGACATTATTTTAACAACTCCATAGTTCACACAACAGTTACACTAATTCTTAATCTGATTAGGCTATTTCTATTGCATAACTCAATCATTAAGTATTTGCAGACTTAATGCAGATTGTACGTGATGTAATAGGCTTAACATCGACTTAAATCTAGTTCATATAGAAAAATAATAGTTGATTTGTCTCATTTTGATTCAAGTGGTTTCTTTTCTACCAAATTTATGACTCATCTTCTCTAACTCAAATAGAATGACTTAGTTCGACTTGACAAAAGAAAGAATGAAAAGTCGACAATCTGAATTCTTTAGTATTCGTGCAAGGAACATATGAAAGAGATCATTTTTATGCGAACTAAACAAAAGTGAACAACAACGTTTGATACATGGTAATATAAAATGCATAATACATAAACAAACATTCAAACTTAGCATCAGCTTATAAGTAAGTACTCCAACTTTGAGAGTGCACATCTAGACACCTTAACTTGGTCTCAACTGACAACTTAAACACTCCAACTCATCCCCATTGTATCTCTTGGACTCCCGACGCTGACTTGACACATAAACATTGAACATGTCTAGTTGATCATTTTGTAAGTTGGAGCATTCAACTAACACAACGGAGTCGTGTTGATGTGTCTAAATATGCATGCTCAAAATTGAAATGCTTAATCATCACGTCAAGTTTGAGTGTCTGTTTATGTATTAGCTCAATTTAAAAATTACAAACTTTTCCTCTCAAATCATATTCATATAAACTAACTCATTCTTTAACATTTCAAACTTATATTTAAAACCACTATTGAATTCAATCATTTTCCCACATTTTCATACTAAAGCATGCATATAAAAAAATTGAAAAATTGAGTTTTTAGACAAACCAAGGGCCCCATAGTTCAGGTGGAGTAGAAATCTTGGAAGGCATTCTACTAATCATCTCAGAAAACAAACCCTTTTGTATTTCCTCAGTATCCTTCATAAAAGACTGAGCATACAAATTTTCTTGCTGAAGATAGTTGATGAAATCAGGGTCGTTGGTTTTGTGCATCCAATGATAAGGATCATTCCACATAACCCCATGTGCAGAAACAGTAAAAGGAAGCTTTTTTGGCACTGGTGGAGAAGAAATTTGAGGTGAAAATTTTTGGTGATGGTTCTTGATTAGTGTGGAGAAAAGGGTAAATTTTGTGATGGAGAATGAGTTTAGAGAAAAGGGTATTTTGGTCCTTTTGATTGAGATGAAAGCTGAGGAAGCCATTGTTAACGGCGGAGGAGAAGTGTGATTCCGGCGAAAGGAATTCGCCGGCGGCGAGGGTAGGGTGGAGCTAAAGAGTGAAAAAGTCAAGTTGGTCCTTGTAGTTTTGGAGTGTTTCAATTTGGGAAACAATTTAATGTTTACTTATTTTTAATACATAAATAATATTTTTGATATTAATTATAAAGCGCCTAAAAATCTCTAGGAATATTTATCGATTTGAATTTCATGAATTGTTCCTGGAGTTTGCATTGATAGAGATTTAAAATCGATGAATTGTTTACGTTTTGAATGTGATACAACTTTCAATCTAATGAATTATTAATAGAATTTGAAACTTCAACAATTTTTTACATTTGAATATGAAAGTTTATAGTCATGATTCTTCCTAAAATATAATACAATTGTAATGACATAGATTGTGACGAAATAGTTGAGATTTTTTTATCCTTAATTAAAAGTGTTGAATTTAAGCCCGTGAAAATGGAACGTCACCCAGAAAAAGAGTCCTGCAATGCATGAATGCAAATTTAGTGGAGTTACAATATGAGTACCAAATATCGATGGACAAAAAGAGCAACACAATGCATGAATGCAAATTTATGATGGACAAAAGAGCCATGCAAAGCATGAATGCGAATTTAATCAAGTTATAATATGAATACTGAACATCGGTAGACATTGATTTCTCTCGAAACAAAAAGTAATATGTTGATAAAAGAAAATGTTGATGCCCAGGATCGAACTGGGGACCTTCAGTGTGTAAGACTGACGTGATAACCACTACACCACACCAACTTCGTGGATCTATAATTTCAACTTTATTTATTTATATTGTTAGAATCATATAACAAACAAAAGAAAATGAAAATTATAATAATAATTATATAGATGTAAATGAAAGAAACAATCACATAAACATAGATAATTGTTTCTTGATAAAAGTATTAAAATGGAGAGGAGATGGGGATGGGAAAGATGCAAAATCATTGATTACTAGATCTTGAAAGTTATCATCTTAATTTTTATGCACCTTCTGTTTTTTTTAATATCTAAATTAGACGTGTCTTAATACATTGACATAAACAAAGCGTTAATTATTATTAAGTACTTATATTATTTTAGAACTTAGTGCATCAAATTTTAATTGAGATTAGATTACTAGAAGTGACACCCTACTATCCTCCAAGCAAGCACAACAAAAGAAAAATAAAGACGGTGGTGTTATTATCAAAACATTTACCTTGTTCTTTAAAGTTCATAGAAAATTAGGACCGACCATTCGCATAGTCAATGAGATTGATTGCCCTTTTTAGAAAAGACTCATATATATGTTAAACATGTTGCATCATCGAGTGCTAAACATTATCATTAGAGACTAAGCTTATGCCATTAGTCAATAAGGAAAAATCTAACCTATTTTTATAACGATAAAGATAGATTCAACCCAATTATTCTATTTCTCAAAATTTAGTGACAAATTTGGACTAGCCATTCGCGGAGACAAGTCGACTGTTTTGTCCTTTGTAAAAAAAAACTCTTGTGATTGAACACATGATATCAAGGTGTTAAACATTACCATTAGAGACTAAGCTTTTACCATTAGTCAATAAGGATAAACCTACCCTATTTTTATAACAATAAAGATAGATTTAACTCGATTATCTCATTTCTCATAATTCAATAAAATTTTTGGACCTTTTCCATACGAAAACTTAGTACTTGAAAATATCAAAAAGTGGACATATTTGCAAATTTCAAGGGATTAGTTAAACATCCCTCATGGCCAAATACTACATTCATGCTCCTCATGTACGGAGAATTTGTCTTTTGAGAAAAACTATATATTAAAAAAATAACTTGTTATGTGTGACACCAAATCTCAATATATATTTTATTGGGCCTTGAGAAAACTAATTTGACTACAATTTATATATTGCCTACATTAAATAAAATACAAAAAAAAAAAAAATCCCTTGGAACTAAACTCAAAACTTTTTCTTGTTAATACCAAAAAATAGGGTTTAATGTCGGCCATAAACAAAGCTACAACACGACATAATCCTCATTAAACTCTTAATTAATTACAACAAAACGTAACACACGTCAAAATTGTATTCCCAAAAACCTACTACATTTTTATACTTGATATAGGGAATTACTATATGATACTATATTGAGGATTCATACAAACTAAAAAGTCGATCCTGACTAGTTTGAAATTGTTATTTTATGGGCGAATGGACTTGTTATGTATGGGACGTCGCCGTCTAACCCAATGATAGTCCATTGTGAAGAAATCAGAAGTGTCTTTCCCTTCAACCCACTCTTGCCTTGTCCCTTTTCTTGCATGTACCACTTCTCCTTCATGTTCTTTACCTAGACACATTTGCGATTATATCGCGCAAAATATTAGTCGTTTTGATAAATTAAATTTGAAATATTTCAAGTTCTAGATAAATAAAAGGTCATTGATCATTATTATATAACATATTATCGTTAGTGTTAATTAAGTGAGACGACATTTAATTTGACAAATATATTCAAAAACAATTTTAAAAAATACTATAGGTTGTAATTCTTCTTATATTAATCTGACAAAAAAATACATTTTAAAATATTGATAAAAAATTACAAATTTATATAGTTTGACTCTCGATGATGCGAAATGTGACAAGTATTATAGGACGGTATTATATTTATATTAAGTGAAAAGACTACTAGACATGAAATTATGGAATATCAGCATATCAATGGAAGGTTTGTTGGTTAATTAGTCAAAGTAGGAGGATTCTTAAAAAAAATTAAACTTTTATTTTTATCTTAGATATATGTGTCGTCATGCATGAAACCAGTTAATATTTTTATAATAAGATTACTAAATTATATACATGTACCTGTTAATTGTGCAGTGTTCAATGGTACCAAATTCACTTGATTTCCATTGCTTTCCACCTGCTTCACACAAATGGTAACATGTCATTTTCATGCGAAACAAAATACTGCTATATACTGAAAAATACTGAAAGACAAAAAAGAAAAGAAAAGAGGATTCCTAGTTTATACTCAAGAAGAAAAAATAAGTTTTTTTTTTTTTAAAAAAAAAAATTCAACATATATATGGAAAAAAAATCATTACATTTGGCTGTTCATTGTACTTGAGCTTCCTAGGACTTGAAGAAAGAGTCATTTTCCCTTCATGATCTGTCAAAATTATAAATACAATGAAGTTAGCAATGATATATAAGCAAAAGGAAAAAAAAATCAATGGATAGAAACAAAAAGGCAAATGACAGCTCGGTGCACAAAACATTGTTAAAGGATGATCACATGCTACACTCCAAGGAATGTGACTTAGATATTCTATCCTAATGTAAGCATTAGTGACAACTTCCACGGCTCGAACGGTTAATGGATAGAAACAAAATGATGAATTACCTAACAATGGAGCAGCATATGAAAATGGAAATA
Source organism: Solanum pinnatisectum (assembly GCA_035578085.1). Lineage (NCBI taxonomy): Eukaryota > Viridiplantae > Streptophyta > Magnoliopsida > Solanales > Solanaceae > Solanum > Solanum pinnatisectum. Next base: position 1,038,517 of record CM069080.1, on the reverse strand, counting down.
ACATGAAAAATGTGAAGCAAATGAGTAGAAGAGTAGGGATGAATTTATTGATTTCCATAGTTATGGTTAATTTGAAGAAAATTAAAATGAAAGTGTAATTCTTTTGGAAATGGAAGTAGGAATATATAAGAGTCAAAGAAGGAAGGAAGGAAAGGTAAAAAGCCCACAAAGTTCAATGAAAAGAAGAGAGAAAAAAGACATACACAAAGCACAAAACTCACACTTCCAAAAATAAATTATATATATATATTGTTTTTTGAGTTTTGCCTTTTTAGGAACCTTCACACCATTTGGCTTGATTTTGTGTTACCTAACATCTTGCCCCCTCTGTAGGCCGCGGCGAAGTCAAGTAGGGTCAATAGGTTCATCTAAATCTCATTTTTTATGTATATACAGTAGATGTTGAATTTTTTAATTTTTTTGTGTGTTTACTTTTTTTAATATTTTGAATCTTATTTTGTGAAAATTCTGACGTTGCCGTTGTTTATATGAAAATAATAAATGGAGGTTATATTTGCTGACAAAATTGTTACACATCTTCACGTATGTTTGTCTAGCTAGCAAACCCAATGTGATAATTTAATTTAAGTTATTTTGGATAAAAGGTTCACTTGCATTAGGAGACTTGGTGAAATGATAAAAGTTAAATGTTCTTTTAACTCTTAAATTTCAATTAATGATTTCGAGTTTGAGACTTGAAAATAACGTATTCTTTGATAAGGAACACTAAAATTCACCATATTATATTAGACTTTTTATGATACAAATCCAAATTAGTCATACTAATGGACTATGAGCACTAAATGCTCAAAAAAGTAAATGAGTTTCAAATTCTACAAATAAAATTCCATGACGATAATTATCTTTCAATTGCATGGTTATTTGTGAATTTTACACAAATTTATTAGTAGTAATAATAAATAAATTGGTCTTTAAAAAAAAAAAACCTAAAAACCAAATATATTGCATATATTTGGGCTCAATGGGCCTTGACCAAAAGAGTCAAAAAGACAAAAATCTCCCACAATAATTAACCATAGACAAAAAAAAGGGGGGACATTAAACATGAGTATACATGATATATTGTACAAGAACAAAAATGTAAGAAAAAGGTGTTACATCAGTAGCCTTCATGTCTTTAATAAAAGAAAGGGAAAATTGACATAAATAGCCGCTCATCCAAATAATAGCCGATAGATATATAATATACACATAGTATATATATGTATATTGGCTAGCGGATGTAAATATTTTTGGCCACGCGACCAAATGTGTAATTTCCCCGACAACATGCCACCCCTAAGAGAATAATGAATATCAACATGTATGCATACTTACAATACTCAAAAGATTCAAGATTTAAGGTCTTGTTATGTATATTCTTTAACTAAGAACAAGAATTTAGAATCTACAACACAGAAGGCCTTGCTTCCAACCTTTTTGTTTACTTAAACACCTCCGTTCCACCTTCGCCATTCTTACTGGACTGCTATTCCATTCATTTTGTAAGCTGTGAGGAAGTACGAATGAAAATGTTCATCACAAAGTTTACTGATATCAGTATCAACTTGCAAAGAAAAGGGAAAGTAGCATACACTGGGAAGGCAAAGGATCTGGTGCTGGTTGTGCTGCTTTCGGATCGAAGAGATACGCTTCCAGAGTAAGATATAGGCCCTGAGTAAGTGATGGAACCTGATATAGGACCTCTTGCTGCAGAAAAACTTGCCTCTCCATCAGCAAAATGACCTTGTCCATTAGCCATATTTTGGGATTCAAGCTGCTGTTGGTGCGCGTTGTCAGCAGTATTAGCAAAATGAACTTGACTTGAAGCTGAAAGATTATCTGAATTTCCATTCTTGTGAACGGAGACGGCCTTTGGCATGTGAGAATCTTCAGGCAAGTTTCCGACTCCTCCTTCCGTGGTTTTTGTTGATTCTGGTTTGGTAAGATTGAAGTCGAAAATACTAGTTCCCGCTCCCTCCTTGCTATTACCTTTGTTGTTGTTTGACTCATCAGCTGCAGAAACCGCAGTTTGGCTTTTCAAAGTTTGCTCAATAGGCACCTGCAGTTCAAGAAGCGTAATCCTTAAACTTTGTCGACCAGAAGAATGTGTCTGAAGAGCACACCTGATTTCCGCGAATCTGTAAGAATGATAGGAACAAACCTGATCAGGTTGCAGGGTAGATTGATCAGCATCAGAAGTCTTTATATTGGACTCTTCCACACGAACAACGGTATTAGGAGATGATGGTTTTTCTGATGCATTAGTAGTTTTCCCGTTCGTAGTACATTTTGAACCAAAAATCATCAACAAATCCTCGAGATAAGAATCCTTATCCGCATCTTTGTTGGCATTATTCTCTAGGGACATATTGAAACCGTTTGGAATAGGTGTTCCAGTAGCTTCTATTTCTGTATCATGAGTCACAGCAATGCTCTTGGCATCTTTGAAAGATGAATCTTGTGATACAGATGCAATGGTCGACCCCATATCGACACTTTTCCTGGTGTTGCTCTGCTGTTCTTCATCAGCATCAACAGAAACAGACGTGCTTGGTTGATCATCTTTCCAGCTTTCGATTAGAACTTTATCTACTGCAGGTACACCCTCATCCACACATATGTCTTTAACCATGTTAAAGTTGTTCTCTCTATAGCAAACTGTCAATTCAGGCAGCTCGTGATCGGTGATACCTTTATCAGAATAAAAATGTTTGTTATTGTCAAACAACTCCGAGTGAGAAGTAAAAGGCGAATCAGAGTCGATAGTTTCATTTTCTTTGTCATCAAGGAAACCAAGGGACTCATATTCTGGAATATTCCATGGCTGATCTCTATCTTTTGTATCACATTCAAATGGATTTCCACCTCTCTTGCTATGGATGATATTTGACAAGCCTCCATTTTGATCATCCGTAACACTTGCAGCAACAATTTCATTTGTTTCACTTGAGGGAATATCACATGCAAAAGGATTTCCACCTCTATTGTCACCGTTTATCTTGGACAGATCTACATTATGATCGTCCCTCACATTTGAAGCCTTAATCTCATTGTTGTTATCAAAAAATATAGAGTCATCGAGTTCAGGAACTTTCCAGAATTCATTCCCATCTTTTCTGTCGCACGCCAAAGGATCTTCCCTATTGTCGTGGACATTTGTATTTCCAAAGTCATTTACAGGAATACCTAAAGAATCTGCCTCCTTGTAACCATTTGAATGACTTAATATCCCATTCTGATTTCCATTCATCGTAGGCTTCTCTTCAGCTGTGTCAAAGACGCTGTCGTTGCATTCAAATGTTTTAGAATCATGCACAGAGACTAGTGTTGAATCACTAAACAGAGGATGATTATCTGCAGTCGAAGTTAACTTCTCAATGCAGGGATCAAGTTTAGTAAGAATACTAGTATTAAAATCCATCTATTAACTCTTAAAGTAAAGATATCAAGAAATAGACGAGTAGTAGAACAAAATGAAACATCTCTGACGTTTATCAAATGAAAATCTGGAGTCTCCAAACGAAAGAAGAAAGCATCAGATTAGCAATCCTAATTACTCGAAACTAAATAGAAAAACACACATTTGCTCAATACTATGGTGTACATGGATCCCTTATTTCATACGAGTACTTTGTACTTAAGAAGCTGCAGCATATAGAAGAAGCACAGTTTGTACACTTACGAGCTTTCATTGCTCACATCAGCTGGTAGAGTCTGGAGAAGTCTCAAAAGCTGTGAAGCAAACATCAAGTAGCAGTCGCGGAGAAAAACAGCTCACAGACCTGTGTCAACATAAATTTCAAGAATATATTTAAGAACATTCGCTGAAATCGCCTAAAATTTAGTGCATGTCCAGCAGAATTCTGAAGAAAATGCTACTATACATAACAGGTCAAACGACACTAATCGTTAATGAATACTGATAATGTCCAAGAATACAATAGGAAGCAAACTTAGCATTCAACAGGTCTGATATACCACTACAATAACAACTATGCCTCGGGCCCAAACAAGCTGGGTCGGCTGAGTTACCACTATTTAACATAAATCAACCTGCAAAAAAGGGTAGAGTGTACGCAGACCTTACTCCCCTACCTTGGAAGGAAGGTAGAGAGACTGTTTCAAGAAAGAGCAAATACTAAGGAAAAAATGACAAACATTCTGAAAAAAAAGGAACATTAACTACAAGAGAAATACTACGACTACTACTAGGAAAGGATAAGCAAGACAACGCTCTAATACCTGCTAGCGTTTTACCGTAATCCGTGTCCATAAATCAGGTAAGACTCAGACTTGTAAATGTCACCCATAAGTTAATATTTTGTAACAAAGAAACAAAAAGGTGCAAAATCATCTCAATCACAAGATGCCAATAATTTGAAATAAAACAAAGGGAATTCACCCAGACCTCATCTTTATTTTGTCTTTTCAAGACATCCTTTATTTTAAATTCTTGTCCTGACAATGAATAGTGAATTTATAGTCTAATTACCAAACAACCTGGAATCTTAACTTTGTCCATCTGTGAAGAAAAAGACAATGAATGGTCACCATTTTGAAAATTTGTATAAAAAGCTCAACAACAACAACGTACCCAATGTAATTCCACAAGTGAGGTCTAATGAGGATATGATGTACGCAAACCTTATCCTTACCTCCGAGTAAAAGCAAAGTCAAAAGACCAATCTCTACCATTCATTTTGTTCTTTAGCTATATTACCTAATCATAATCAACTAGATCTAGTTCTAATTCTTTAATAACAATCTCTTCACAAAAAGTTAAATTTTTTTATAAAAAAAAAAAAGACAGATTTCTTCACAATGATACATTCTGACAGGTTGTCATAGGATCCCAAGAAAATTCACAATCTCATAAAATCCAATAAACAAAGAATATATAAATAAAAAGGGTTATTAATATTAAATAAAATGATTATAATCAAACGATTAACATATAACTTTACCTTTCTAAAAGTGAATCAAAAGAATTTTCCTCTTTATCCCTTTAGTACAAACTTCTGCCTCTGGGTTTCACTGCAAAAAGCATAAAAACACCAAATTTCATCAAAATTAAAGACATAAATAGTACTTCAAAAAAAAAACAATCTTTACCATGGAATTTGAAAATTCAACTACAAAACCAAACTATTAGCTAGCGTTTGACTATAGATTTTTAAAAAATTATCTTTAAATATCTATTTGGCCATATATTTTGATATGATCTTCAAATATTTTCAAGTTCTCAACTTGTCAGACCAGTATTTTGGTTTTTGAGACTTTCCATCACAAAAATCCAATCTTTGCCATGAAAATTGAAAACACAACTACAAAACCAAACTAGGCTAGCGTTTGATCATAGATTTCTTAAAAATTATCTTCAAATATCTAATTTTGCCATAAATTTTGATCTGATCTTCAAATATTTTCAACTTCCCAGAAACTGGTCTGAGCTTGTCAGACCAGTTTTTGACTTTTTGGGACTTTCCCTCACCAAAAGATTAATTTTCTTTAAGTAAAATGCACGTCCAAATACAACGTTCAAATTCTACTAATCACAATTTCAAAAAACTCAAATCAATCCACAAATACACAACACATTCAAGAAAACAGAAAAACAGAGAAAGACAAGAAAACCTTTGTATTGTTGGGAAGAAGAAGAGGAGGATGTTGGTGAATAATATACAGTAACCTCATGAAACGACAAGAAATGATGCCGTTTTGAATTGCTTCATTGAGTATTATAGAGAGAGAAAGGGTCTAAAAAGGAGATAGTTAGAAAACGCAATGAATGTGACAGAAAAGAGTTTTAAGTAACAAGTAAGAAGAAAGAAGAGAGAGTGGGAAGCCAGCAAACATTAATATACAGCTAATACAAAAATAAAATTGTCAACTCTTTCTCTCTCTCTATACGTATATACATACACAAACATAATACCTATTATAATACTCCTTCCCTTCCGTCCATCTTTACTCGTTCACGTATATGTTTTGGACAACTTTTAAGATTCAATTAAAGTCAAAATTCATTTGGCACTTAGTTCTGATACCAACTTGACACCACCTGATTTTTTTCGAGACACATCATCATGATTTGAGAAATTAGATCGTGATAGATTGGATGCATTTATAAAAACATTTATTTTTAATATAACGAACGAAAATAGAGTGTTAGCAATTAATATACACTTATTGTCATCTATTTTTTTTTACGTGAAAAAAACAGAGTAGAGTTAGTTGGTCATAATTAGGGGTGTACAAGTCAAACCAAACCGACGAACCAAATTAAATAAAAAAAAATCGATTTGTGGTTTGGTTTGGTTGGTTTGGTGATTGAAAAAAAAATCAACCACTCTTGGTTTGGTTTGGTATTAAAAGAAAAAAAGTCAAATCGAACCCAAACAGACATAATATTTTATATATATATAATTTTATTTTATTTATAATCTACTTTGTTAATAATATATTTTTAGTTAGTTTATAGTTTTCAATGTTTATATATTTTATTTCAAATTTGGGCTTGTAAAATTTTGTAAATATTATATATATAATTTTATTTTATTTATAAATAAAAAATATTATTTATAATCTATTTTGTTAATATATTTTTAGTTAGTTTATAGTTTTCAATATTTATATATTTTCTTTCAAATTTGGGCTTGTAAAATTTGTAAATATTTTATTTTGTATTAAGATCCGAAGTTACAATTATATTGTTATAGGTTTACAATTCAAAGTTAACAATTTCCTTTGTAAATATTTCGTTTTGTATTCAGTTTGACTGTATCATTTAATCTTATTAATTTAACATAATGAACGTTGATATTTCAAAAAAATATATTTTGTACTCATGCAAATTTTATCATTTTTACGAAAATTTCTATCAATTTAACATTTCTTAAATTTAGCTTATCACACAGGTAAGTGAAAATATATTTGATCTCTTTTTCAAACACCGTATAGTTATAAAAAACCAAAAAAATCGAAAAAACCAATTTTACGTGGTTTGATTTGGCTTTTAGATTTAATAAACTGACATAATTGATTTAGATTTTTTTAAATAAAAAATCAAACCAAACCAACCTATATAGTAATAATAATAAAGGTGCAGTGCACGAAAGAGAGGCACAAAAAAGGCATTAATTATTGTTCTATACTCAAAAAAGATTAAAAAAATACATTTTTTGAAAAATTAAAAAAGGACGGCGGAGTTTACCGGAAAAATAGATCAGTCGATTCCGATTCCGATTCCGATTCAGTACTCCGGCGGCGGTACAGAGTATAATTTTAGAGTTTTTTTTGTAGTTTTGTTAGATCCATAGAGAAAAAGGGATATTTGGGATTCTGACAATGTAAGAGCTGACTTTGTATGAGTATTTTTTTTAATGGAGAGAAGGGGGACAACAGATAGTCAAAAGGTGAACTTCATTTTGGGACGAAGCTGTTTGGCCGCATTCATACATATCTGTCTCTTTGCGCTTTAGTTGAGTCGAGAATTTATCGAAAATGAGTCTTTTCAATTTCTTAAGACTTTTTTAGTTGAAAAAATATGTTATTTTGAAATTAATTATTTCAAGATTATTAATCATAAATAAAATTAGTTTTAAAATTAGTCATTTCTTATCTCTTATCTCATATCATCAAGGGAGCACTTAAAACTTAAAAGATAAATCTACATATAAACTCTTGCTTATGAGGCTCTTTAATTGAGTTGATGATCTATCGAAATTTGTTATTTTATTTAATTAAAGAGTACAATTTAATTCGAGTTTAAATGTCCAATAAATACACTTCTTAATTTAAGTATTATAAAAAAATAAATTTGAGAAATTATCTAAATAGTATCATAACTTTAGAGTGAACTGTTTGTCATTATTGACGAATAATATGAAGTTTCACCTATAAGTTTTTTCTTTACAATTGGACCAAATTGGTCTAAATGACTTTAAATTTGACATTCAATATTTTAATGTTGATTCTAATGATTTTTAATGATTAGATTCAACTCAAATATTCAATAAATTTATTGTATTTTCAATAATCAAATTCAATAATTGTTTGGTTCAAATTTCTTCAATCAAATTGATTGATCACAAATATATAATTTTTGAGTTGTAATTGAGAGATTAAAGTGTTGGATTATTTCGAATTCGCGTCGCGTATAAGCTCATTTGAGAAAAACACTTTTTATTAATAATTTTTTTCATATCCAAACTCAAATTTAAAAACTCTGATTAAGGAAGAAGCAACTCCATCCCATTCACGTGTCCGTTGGTGGTAACTACCAAATTTTTTCATTATACATCTCTTTATAATAATATTACAAATTTATTTTCTGCATTTACTCCTTTCATGTGTTGGTAGCTATATTAAATGTTTATCCAAGGATCACTAATTTTGTCCTACATGTTTATTTTAATTTATTATTAAGAACAACACATTCATTATTTTTTACCCCTAGTACGTATAATTATTTTTTTCCTAAACAAAATACATTTAAGAATGTCTATTTCTGGGTTCGACTACACCTAACTGTCAAATTGTTAAACGTATGCACACAAAATACATTTAAGAATGTCTATTTAAATTCACAATTTGGTGTGCAAATTGTTCTTTCAATCATATGAAGAATATTAAATTAATGCAATATTTAAGAGAAGATTACTAACTTCTGCTTTATTAAATGTAGATTCATGAAAAAAAAAGTTTAAATGTTAAGTGACATAATATAATTGTATATAGGTGAAAGCATTCAAAGCAAAGACTATATTACCAAATACATGATAAGTGTATAGAGAATTATAGTCAACCGTTGAATGTATCAAGGCTGGTTCGATCAACGAATAGTAAGACCATTCGAAAGTTACATACTATTCGAACATCCTTGTAGACACTAGATCATAAAGATTCGAAACGATTTATACAAACAAAACTAGAATATCTAGACAAAGATAACTCAGCGTTGAAACTCTAAAGTCCTATAGAATTTCATTTAATCTCATTAAACCTTATATTCACTCATAGCCATATGTAACAGCGGAAAGAACCATCGATCATGAAAAACAATTATGACTAGATACATACCTTATAAAGTCTCAACTTCCCTAAACTATACTATCTGATTTTTGTAACTTTATGCTTGTTCAATGTATATACGAGTCGTTCATCACTTCTCTCTACCAATACCAACCACCTCATTCAGAAGAATCAAGAATTAAGAATGAACAAAGAACCTCACCCCACGCTCTTATCCTGGTCTAAATCCACTCGATTTGTTTCTGAAGGTGATCAAAAAGATTCGAGGATCATTTTGGAGGACCATATCATTTTCACTATAATGCGCTTGAATCCGGTCCATACCTAACCACTTACTAGTTAAGATTCCATGCATGTCATCATTTCAAAGAAACAATAATTATAATTTAAAAAATAAAATATAAAACTGGAAAGCATTTTTTATTCTGACCACACAATTTTTTTTAAAAAAAAACAAACTTTTCTTTAATTTTTTTTTTAAAATATTATTATAGTAGAAAAAAGGATGTCAATGATGAGTAATTTGAATCTATAACGTCCTAATTGATCACATAGGTAATAACTTTATCGACTATTATAGTATTATCTTTTTGCCTAATAAGACTCAGACGTAAGAGTCTCATGAGGCAATATAGCAACATAAAGTAAATTAATTTAGGCTCTTGTTCTAAATTAAATAGACATTATTATTAAGGGACAAAATATGTTACACTTGTGTGCTCAATTTTGTTTTCATCGTTCTTGCCATACAACATAATGTTTCATTACATTTTGACAAAAAAAAATAAAAATAGAGTTATTAATGGAGTACGCTAATAGAGCATTACCATGAAAAAGACTTTGCTTGTCTGCCAATCCTTTTTTTGGGTTTCAATATACAGGTATTGGAGTTTGACTATTTTGGATTTTCACTGCGTAAGATTTCATTTAGGGGAAACGCTCCCAATCAAGAATTTTTCCATTTACAAGATTCGAATTCGAGACCTCTAGTTAAGAAAAGAGCAATTTCATTGGCTCATCCACTGCACCACATGTTGATATCATGTCGGCCAATGTAAAAATGCTTTTTACAATGTCTGTCTACTTTAAACATTCAAAAAAACATTTGTTTCTATTTTATTGTACTTATTATACATTTTAATGGAATAAAAAAACACCAAAAGCTTAGAAACAGCAAAAAAAAATAAAAATAGAATAGGGAAATACTGATAAAACTATAATATTATCGAAATAGATCGTACTGATTAATTTAATTCGAGTTTAAATGTCCAATAAATACACTTCTTAATTTAAGTATTATAAAAAAATAAATTTGAGAAATTATCTAAATAGTATCATAACTTTAGAGTGAACTGTTTGTCATTATTGACGAATAATATGAAGTTTCACCTATAAGTTTTTTCTTTACAATTGGACCAAATTGGTCTAAATGACTTTAAATTTGACATTCAATATTTTAATGTTGATTCTAATGATTTTTAATGATTAGATTCAACTCAAATATTCAATAAATTTATTGTATTTTCAATAATCAAATTCAATAATTGTTTGGTTCAAATTTCTTCAATCAAATTGATTGATCACAAATATATAATTTTTGAGTTGTAATTGAGAGATTAAAGTGTTGGATTATTTCGAATTCGCGTCGCGTATAAGCTCATTTGAGAAAAACACTTTCTATTAATAATTTTTTTCATATCCAAACTCAAATTTAAAAACTCTGATTAAGGAAGAAGCAACTCCATCCCATTCACGTGTCCGTTGGTGGTAACTACCAAATTTTTTCATTATACATCTCTTTATAATAATATTACAAATTTATTTTCTGCATTTACTCCTTTCATGTGTTGGTAGCTATATTAAATGTTTATCCAAGGATCACTAATTTTGTCCTACATGTTTATTTTAATTTATTATTAAGAACAACACATTCATTATTTTTTACCCCTAGTACGTATAATTATTTTTTTCCTAAACAAAATACATTTAAGAATGTCTATTTCTGGGTTCGACTACACCTAACTGTCAAATTGTTAAACGTATGCACACAAAATACATTTAAGAATGTCTATTTAAATTCACAATTTGGTGTGCAAATTGTTCTTTCAATCATATGAAGAATATTAAATTAATGCAATATTTAAGAGAAGATTACTAACTTCTGCTTTATTAAATGTAGATTCATGAAAAAAAAAGTTTAAATGTTAAGTGACATAATATAATTGTATATAGGTGAAAGCATTCAAAGCAAAGACTATATTACCAAATACATGATAAGTGTATAGAGAATTATAGTCAACCGTTGAATGTATCAAGGCTGGTTCGATCAACGAATAGTAAGACCATTCGAAAGTTACATACTATTCGAACATCCTTGTAGACACTAGATCATAAAGATTCGAAACGATTTATACAAACAAAACTAGAATATCTAGACAAAGATAACTCAGCGTTGAAACTCTAAAGTCCTATAGAATTTCATTTAATCTCATTAAACCTTATATTCACTCATAGCCATATGTAACAGCGGAAAGAACCATCGATCATGAAAAACAATTATGACTAGATACATACCTTATAAAGTCTCAACTTCCCTAAACTATACTATCTGATTTTTGTAACTTTATGCTTGTTCAATGTATATACGAGTCGTTCATCACTTCTCTCTACCAATACCAACCACCTCATTCAGAAGAATCAAGAATTAAGAATGAACAAAGAACCTCACCCCACGCTCTTATCCTGGTCTAAATCCACTCGATTTGTTTCTGAAGGTGATCAAAAAGATTCGAGGATCATTTTGGAGGACCATATCATTTTCACTATAATGCGCTTGAATCCGGTCCATACCTAACCACTTACTAGTTAAGATTCCATGCATGTCATCATTTCAAAGAAACAATAATTATAATTTAAAAAATAAAATATAAAACTGGAAAGCATTTTTTATTCTGACCACACAATTTTTTTTTAAAAAAAACAAACTTTTCTTTAATTTTTTTTTTAAAATATTATTATAGTAGAAAAAAGGATGTCAATGATGAGTAATTTGAATCTATAACGTCCTAATTGATCACATAGGTAATAACTTTATCGACTATTATAGTATTATCTTTTTGCCTAATAAGACTCAGACGTAAGAGTCTCATGAGGCAATATAGCAACATAAAGTAAATTAATTTAGGCTCTTGTTCTAAATTAAATAGACATTATTATTAAGGGACAAAATATGTTACACTTGTGTGCTCAATTTTGTTTTCATCGTTCTTGCCATACAACATAATGTTTCATTACATTTTGACAAAAAAAAATAAAAATAGAGTTATTAATGGAGTACGCTAATAGAGCATTACCATGAAAAAGACTTTGCTTGTCTGCCAATCCTTTTTTTGGGTTTCAATATACAGGTATTGGAGTTTGACTATTTTGGATTTTCACTGCGTAAGATTTCATTTAGGGGAAACGCTCCCAATCAAGAATTTTTCCATTTACAAGATTCGAATTCGAGACCTCTAGTTAAGAAAAGAGCAATTTCATTGGCTCATCCACTGCACCACATGTTGATATCATGTCGGCCAATGTAAAAATGCTTTTTACAATGTCTGTCTACTTTAAACATTCAAAAAAACATTTGTTTCTATTTTATTGTACTTATTATACATTTTAATGGAATAAAAAAACACCAAAAGCTTAGAAACAGCAAAAAAAAATAAAAATAGAATAGGGAAATACTGATAAAACTATAATATTATCGAAATAGATCGTACTGATTAATTTAGGTTCACATAAAATTATAACGTTTGAACCAACAAAGCTTAAATTCTTATCCACCTTTGGGTGAGGCTGGGAGGAGGAAGGAATTTATCGAAAGAATCGCGTGCCCTTTTCCCCAAATAGAATAGAATAGATAAATGTAGCCTAGGCAATATGCAAGAGAGATCAAACATCTTTGAATTGAGGTCGCTGACATAGAAATTCATATTATTTCAACAAAACTTACTTTAAACCAAAGAAAAAGATCTAATTTACACGTAGTTTATACACATAGCCCTTGTTATTATTTTCTCGATGATTTGACTATAGGTTATAAAATTAAAAAGATAAAGAAAATAAAAGTCAACCATACATTTACAGTTAACCAATACATATTGAAAGTACAATAAGCCTTGGCATAATTCCAAAATTTCGACTTACACTCTTCTTTTAACACTACAAATTGAAGATTTCTCCGGTCTCAAATTATTTATCGTAATTTTTTAAAAATAATTATTTTAAATATGAAGACATAATTATGAAATTATATTTTGATCTATTAAAAAGAATAAAATAATCAAAAAATTTCTATACTTAATATTTTTAAGAAAATATATACAAAAGTAAAATACGATAAATTATTTGAGACGAAGGGGTATATAACAAGGGAAATTTTAATTTGTTTGGTATCATGGGGACACACAGTGGTCGGTTCACTTATTTATTAAAGTCAATGAAAACATATAAGAGAACCTGTTCCATGTTTTCATGCAAATGATAACTTTGTAATATTTTATTAATTAGATCCAAAATTCATTTTTTTTTTAATTTTAATTCATCTATAGTTACCATATATCGACATGTTCATACTAGTTCTGCATGTATTATTAGTTTATTACTATCATTTTATTTTTGAAAAAGATAATTTTCTTTAGATATTCGTAGGCACTTTTACAAAGAAAGTATCATTATAATAATGTTTCATGATAGTTATAAGTAAAATAGTGTTATAAAGAAGTAAAATATAATAAGAAAAATCAATTTTCAAGAAAATCAAATCCGTACCTTAAAAATATTAGTATTATAATTACGAATAATAATTCTTATAATGAGGTTCGATTATACTTCAAAATTATTATAGCAACAAAATCATAAGTGCAATTGTAGTACGGATACAAATGTTTTGCATAAGTTCTTAACCCAAACTTTTTTTTTCTTAAAAAAAGAAAAAAAACACTTTATGACGTTTCATTGTGATATAAAAAAGTGATTAATTGGTTACTTAGCCATTAATTGTTATTATTAATAATTAATAAGCAGATTTTTCTTTACCAATTCACAATATTTGATTTGGATAAATAAAAGGAAGCCCACTCCCCACGTGTGACCAATGCAAAAGTACAAAAACTAGAAATAAAATTTTAACCTTTTTATTTAGTAATAAAGAATTATAGATTATTTCAAGAGATGTAATTGGTTTATTGTTTTGTTGATGTGGATATATACTAAAACCTAATACATAACTTTTTAGCCGTCGAGACATCTTGAAAGTGAATTATATTTCATGAATTAGTATCGTCTATCATGTATGAAATATATTAATTAGTCATGCATGCCACATAGACACCAGCTAGACATTCAATTACTTTAATTTGAATTATTTGAAGAATGCAATATTGAATATGAAATGAAGATAACCAGACATATTTTTCGATTTACTTAAAGTAAGATTATTGAATACATACTATATAGCAAATTTTAAATTCATCTTTGATTATAGTTTGAATTAGAATTATCGTATAAGTTAATTGAGATATGCGTAAAAACTTATGCATCATCATGAGTCAATTGTGTACACTTGCACTCTCATTAAAAAGAGAAAAAAACTATACTACAAATTGCCATTGCAAGCACCTCTTCGATCAACGTTGAATTCTTAATTTTGGCTAATAGTTTAACTAAGCAACTTATAAATAAGTTTGGTAGCATGTACATAAGTAGAAGTGGATTAAGATTTAAACTTTATGAATTAAATTTTTAATATTAAAATTATTATATTTTTATATTAGAATTAGAGCTCAAATTATCATTTGTTATAATTTTAATAAAATTTTACACATAATTTGTACTTGGGTAAAAAAATGTCGATTCAGATTAATTTGATATCGTAATGATGTGTCAACCTCAGATAACAGGTGTCCATAGTCTAATATTGACTTTGATTAAATGTTTTAGAATTTAGAAATGACGTTTGGCATATAAATTGTGTATAATATTTTTATTTAAATATATTTAACATATGATCATTTTTTAGAGGGGATGAATGAGGCGGCAGAACCAGCAAATGTTTGATTTTTTTTGGTCAGTAATATTAAAGTACTTGCATTAATTAGAATGGATGACATTAGGTTAAAGTGATTTCAACGAAACTATATTTAATAAAACATTAAGTTCACATCCATTACTATTATATACGAAAGAGTAGTCATTGTAAATTGTAATGATAGAATTTTGTGTTTTTTTATGTAACGCTCTTGACATAGGGTTGATAGCAGTGGCGGAACCAGAAAATTTGATAAGGGGTTCAAAATCTGAGAAGTAAACACACGAACTAGTGGAAGGGGGTTCGACATCTATTATACATACCTAAAAAATAATTTTAACTATGTATAAATAGTAATATTTTTCGCCGAGAGGGGTTGGATGACCCCCCTCATTATATGCTGCCTCCGCCACTGGTTGATAGATGAGGGCGGGTTAGATAGAATTGACAGGTTTTTAAGTTGATAAACTTTTTAAAGATAAAGTGCACACGTCATTTCAGGTGAATCTCACGTCGCAATGGAAGAAGAAAATGATGTAAGTTCACATGGTACACATGCTTTTGGAGCTCAATATAATGTATCTCGAAAGATATATCTGTACGAACATAGGATCAAAGTGAACAATATATGTCATTTGGATTATGGCATTTTAGTCCATCAAATATCAATAAATTTTTGATTTTGATATTTATAATTTTCCGATTAAACATAGTTAACCTTCATGTAATTGATACGCACACTTTTAATCCTTACGAGTTTAAATTTTCACAAATTTAACGTACTATTAAATGGTAAACCATTTAATTAATTATGAATGTTCTATTTATTGGTCTCATATATGATGTGTCATGTATCATGTAAGGTTGAAAATAAATATGAAAGGAAAATAATATATATGAGAGAAAATGTGGAATTGGAAAAATAACTTATTTGATAATCAAAATGGTGCTAATTATCATGGGCCCAATAATTTGGGCTTTGAATTGTAAGGGGAATTCTTATCGGCCCAATAACCTAAGTAGGCAAGTTGACGGCCCTCTAAGTAGATAGTAACGACTTGGATTGTGGCGAAATATAGTTGAGATCGTTTTACCTTTAACCAGAAGTCTTAGATTTGAGCCCGTAGAAATAGAAAAAAATCTTGTTGAGAGCGTCACCCAGAAAAATAGTCATGCAGTGCATGAATGCGAATTTAGTGGAGTTACAATATGAGTACAGAACATTGATGAAAAACCATAATAAATGAAACGTTAATTTCCGTTGAGAAAAAAAGTTACAATATGAGTACCAAACATAAAACATTCATCTCCGTCTGAAAAAACAAAATAATGTTGATGCCCAGGATCGAACTGGGGACCTTCAGTGTGTAAGACTGCCGTGATAACCACTACACCACACCAACTTCTTGGCAATAGAATTTCAATTTATTTTATTTATTACTTAAGTAACAGGAAAAAGAAATAAAATTGTACTATAATATAATATTTAATTAAATGTAAATAAAAGAAAATGTATCATTAATATGTTACAATTGCTGAGGATCATATTATTAAAATGTTAACTTATTGCATAATTTTGTTCTTTGGGTGAAAAATTATATTTTCCTCTTTTCTTCTTCCAAAACATTCATGATATTCAAAGTCAAGGAAATCAAATAAAATCAATTAGATTAAGAGTTTTGTATGAGCAAGGAAGTAATCGAATTAATTTAAGGATTGATTTAATAGCGAATTTCAAATCTATATAAATTATGGCTAAAGATAATGAAGACTATCGAAAAAAAATGATGTCTCGTAATTAACTAGCTAGATTTGAATTTGCTCTATATTTTCGTTCTTTTTCTCACCCTCCAAATTATTATATTCAACGACAACTAGCTAGAATAATTAAATCGTGACACCCATAAATGTCAAAATAACTTGTGCATTCTTTTATTTTCTCAAACAACAAGCTATCACAATTTTACAATATTTATGTGACAAACTACTCAATTTTAAACACAAAGTGACAACAATTAGACATTGCATGCAATAATTGGCAAAACATATATAATAAATGTTCAATCAAATATATTAAAACCTTAATCCAGATCCTTCGAACTTTTGTTCAATAATATGATTGAGTTTCTCATTCATTTCTATAGTGAAGTAATTCTTCCAATCTCCAACTTTCCCTTTACGAAAGAACACTTTATTTTCCTCTCCAGATGATAATTTTCCCTTTGTATTCACCTTCAAATTGCTCAAATTTTCAAGGCTACATATTATTAATATTTCATCTACCACTCCACAATTTTCTTCCTTTTTGGAAATTGGACATTCCAAGAATTCAGCCAAACATTAATTTGAATTTTTGGTTGCTCTTTAATTTCTTCATACATCAAGAAAATTACTTTATTTGGTTTTTCAATACTTGCTTTCCAATAATCTAACACGTGATTCCAAAATGGACCATAAAGGCTCACACCATTGCAAAAAAGATCAAACACTTTTTCCAATGGTATTGATATCTTTGTGATCTAGGTTTAAATTGTTTGTAAAATGACACATAGAAATAAAAGTGCCTCTGGAATTCCTACATAAGTAAACAAGTTTGGTATTTGAATCTTGGATAGATTTTGGCAATGAAGCGAAAGGCAAATGAGTTGACAAGAGTTTTGGTGTGGTAATGGATGAGAAATTAGGGACTTGTCTATCAACATAAAGTGTAAGTTCCAAGTAAGCATGGAACAAGATCATGAGGGTTCTTGATAAGTAAAGGGTGATTTTGTTCAACAATATGATGTTTTACTCGATTCACTAAACCAAATAAAAATGTTTTTAGCCAAGTGGTTCCTGATTTAGGAGTTGTAACAAGGATGATATCACTATCTTGAGCCGAAATTGTTGTTGACAAGCAATCACACCTTGAATGATTCTTGGTATTGCCCAAAAACCTTGGTAATTATAGATATGTAATGCAAGCCATCCTCTTTCTTTTGGTAGAGTTAAGAGCAATTTCTTACACTTAAATTCATCCTCTTGTAAATACTTGGGAGGAATTTGGGGAGAAGTTTGAGACTTTGACATTGTTTTCAAGTGGATATATGGAGCGTTTCTTTAAGTTAGTAGGATGAAATATTTACTGATCATTAATACATGTATATATAGTAGAGCTAAATCTCCAACCATGTGAGAGGCAATAATTGAGCTAGTTTGAGTCCAATCGTAGGGCATGTCTAACATTATGGTATAAAAATAGTCTCTCAATCTTTATTAGGTAGGAATAAGATTTGTATACGTTTTATCCTCTCTAGATCCACTCGTAAATCTTTTACTGAATATGTTATTAAACAACTTCTCAATCTTTATTAGATAGGAGCAAGGTTTATATATGTTTCACCCTCCCTAGAAACACTTTAGGTAAGGGCATTGCTTTTCTAATTTTATTAAGTATGTTACATAATGCAACTCATGAATTTTTTTTTTTATAATAAAAGAGGCAAGTCCCCAATAAGATATGCTAAAATCATGCATGTCGATTGGTGCAAGACATTTTAATAACCAATATATTCAAGAGTAATGTGTCATAGATCTAAAGTACTATTAAAGGTGATTTGGTAGGGTGTATAAGAATAATGTTGAATATGGTGTATTATGAAATTATTTTTTATGCGATATTTGTTTGGTGTATAAAAAATAATATGTATTGCATGATTTCTAAAAGTATATATTTATTTGTAAGAATATCCTCCATAAATATGATGAAAAGGCCGTGGAAAAAGAGGTATAGTTGGAACAATACTGTTACATATTATTAGTATGTAAAATCATAAGGCAATAAAATTACTCTTTTCTTCGACTCTAATTTTTCTTCTCAAGAAAAATAGAGTTACAAAACATAAAAAATAGGGTTGTATATCGGTTGGTTCGGTTCGATTTCGAAGTATATTAATTATTGGTTTATGGACGTGCTAAATAATTGTTATGGAACCATTAAGATATTGACTTATCGGTTTAACCGTTAAGATTTGACACAAAAAATAAATAATCGAAATCACTTAGAAACACGGTGACAAACTAAATAAATCATGCATATGAGTTGATAGTGTTTACATCCCCACTCTATTCAAATAGGGTGAAACGTCGCGGTGACTCAAAAAATGATCAATTAATTCAATTTTAAAAGAATTCTAAGTAAATAAACAAATTTTAAAGGGAGTCGCCACCTAATTTTAAGTAAACTAGGAAACCATTAAGTGATCTACGAAACCAAGATTCTAAGTAAGGGGTTCAAATTATTTCGAAGGGAAGGTGTTAGGCATCCTTCGAAATCCACAATTGTGGGTCCCGACTGAATTCATTTTTTTTTTCAAATTGAGGAGAAGGTAAAAGTAGTAAACAAATATAACAAACATGCAATATACACAAATAATAAAATAAAGACAATAATATAAGACACGGCCTAAAATTTGCCTAACATCGATATATACAAAATAATAAATAAATAATATAATTCGAACTTCGTTCGAATAGCTCCAATGAGAAGCAGCTCCGTGTACCTGTAAAGACACTTAGTAAAAGTGTTAGTGGTAAATAAATACTAATAAAAATAAATGAAATCAATAATAACTTAGAAATAAAAACCCGTCTTATTAAAATGGAAGGCCTTGGAAATCGATGGTAATTTCTTCATCGGCCAATTTAAACATACAACATATATAAACTTAAATTAAATTTCCGTCTTTTATAATGTAAAGGCCTCCAAAATCGACGGAGAGATTTTCTCATTGGCCAATTTAAATATACAACATATATAAACTTAAATTAAATTTCCGTCTTTTATAATGTAAAGGCCTCCAAAACGGACGGAGAGATTTTCTCATTGGCCAATTTTAACGAATAATGTGAACACCAAATCATATGAATTATCAAAGATAAGATAAAATTATACACAACAATCAACAAGTAGTGATCAAAACAATTAAGTAATTTTTAACTTTTATTTTTTAGAAAAATACGTGAAAACAAACAGTAGTGAAATTGTGAACAAAAATAAAGCAAACTTAACTTATGGGTAAGTAAAATACTTATACAATCCACGGTCATTTTTGAAATGGTGAACAAAAATAGAACGGCTACATATATTATTAATGGTAATCAGTAAAACATGTTAAGAATAATATAATATATAATTAGAAAGTAAGATAATAAATAATGAGAATAATACTAACACGAGCCAAACTATCAGTTACATTTTAAGTGAAAGGGTGTATAAATTAAATTAATTAATCAACTGTAAAACAAAATAATAAATAAATAACAAAGCTATTAAACTATGGTTGGAAGAAAATAAAGCAATCACAGACAATTTTAAACATATTAAGCTAAGATCTGAGTATTAAAGATGAAAAATAACCCCAAAAAAAAATATGTATAGAAATGGAAGACCTCACCTGCTTTCATGGAGGTTCTCTGGTTCGTGTTCACCGTAGCTGGATCTGGTTGTTCCAGCCGGAGCTACGGGTTTGAGGTGTAAATCGCGATCTAGTGTTGTCGTCCGCCAGAGTTGGAGAAGGGAGGTGGTGAAGAAGGAGGGTGACGGCTATTTTTGGAAGGATCGGAATGAATTTTTAGGGTTTTCCCTTTTGGAAATTCTTCCCTCCTTTATTTTTGACCTAATTAATAACTTAAATAGAAAAATAAGTATGAAATGGGCTCAAATTGTGAGCTTGGGATTGAGGCCCAAAATTATTGGTTAATCTGTGTATGTAAATTTTATTCATATTTAAATAAATTTTTAGACTGTGCAAAATATCAAAATGAATATTAACAAATGTAACGACTAAAATAAATATTAAAAAATGGTAATCAACGCCATCAATAACATGTAAAAAATGCAATTTAACAAAAAATAATTATTTAATCAAAATGAATAAATATTTGAACGTATTCAACCGATTATGATAAAAAATAATGTAACTAAAATTAACTGATAAAAAATCCCAAAATTTTGAAAAAATAAGCATAAATATTGATAAACTTATTTAAAATTATATAAAAAAATGTATTTTAAACTCTTGAATTAATAAAACTTAAAATTTACGAAATTTTGAAAATGTTAGGCCAAAATTAGGTGTCAACAGAGAGATTGCATCTTGCTCAAAAGCAACACTAACACATTGGAGGATAACCAAAAGTTTGTGACTGCTAGAAATAAAAATATGAATCTAAATCCTAAGTCAAGGACTTTATATACCGAATGCTATAAATATAATTTTTTTAATTTACTATTAGGTTATCGATTAACCCGTTAAGAAAAAAAATCTCAAACTGTTAAGAACCGATAATCTAATGATAAAAAAATAAAACCTTTAAAACAATAATTTTTTTTTAATATTATCGGTTTGGGTTCGATTTTGAATCACACTAATAAAAAAAGGTGTTTGCAACCACCATTTTAGCATATAATAAGAAGAGTAAAACGACGATACAACCACTATCCATATTTTAGCATTTAAGCGCTAACTTATTCCTATATATAAAATATAAATAAATAAATATATATATCCATTTTAAATTTTACAACTCCAACTAATAAATTAACTACCCATAAAAAAATTAAATGCAAGACTAAAATAACTAAAGTCATGATTCATGATATATATATGGGTGTGTGTGGGGTGGGTTGGGGGGGGGGGGCAATAAAATAGTGTAAAAACTAGGTAGATGCTGATATAGTTGGTTGATGTTTGATATAAGATGATTTGTACTCATCATTAGCTTAATTTATTTAGGTCAATTTAGTAATTTGGTAAAATGCATTATTGTTTCACTAATCCTTCAAGATATGCCTTTTGCAATCATTTGAAAAAAATAACCTTTATTTTTCGAATACATATACTCCAATATTATTTTTCGAAGCAAATAAAATAACCCCTAATCAAATGTATGAAAATCTTAGTCCAGATAGTTGAAATTTTTGTTCAATGATATAATTGAGTTTCTCATTCATCTCTGTAGTAAAATAATTCTTCCAATCTCCAATTATATTAACAATGTTGTTGTTGTGGGGTCAGGTTGGAAAACACTTCTTTTTCCCAACTAATAATTGAAAAGCAAAGCAAGAGAACTAGACAAAGCACTTCAGAGATAGCTCTTAATTAAGCATATCTATGGGTAAAAATTTAATAAAGAAAAAAAAATACACATATTTAGTAATAAAATTGTTAGTCGTCTTACTAAAAATTTTATCAGAAAAGTTTAATTGGATAAAATCTTGATTAGGGAGAAAATAGTACATCACATATTTTACTATTCTTGATTAAACTATCACTTAATATCTCGGAAATGATGCATTCTTCTTGAATATTGAGGTTGACAATGCCTTGTGAACAAATCCGCTTAAATATCACTTGAACAGACTTTTTGAACATCTATTTCACTCATCTTTTCAAGAACATGAGTGATGATTTTTTTTTAATTACGCAAGTGTTCGAATTGCTCCAGAGTTCCTTGAGACTCGTTCAAACTATCTATCTATGTTTTAAATCGTTATCCGAACCTCTAAAAACTTTCAAACCTCTATTTCAAGTCCATTTACCTCACATATTATTTTTTAATCATTTTTTTAAACCTAACCTTTAGTTTTTTGTTCTCTTCTGATACACATCTGGATGCCTTGAAACATGCAATAAGTGTCAAAACGATTATTGAACGGATCGTTACAAGTCATCCTCTAATCTGTACTCTCTCTAAACATGAGTGTATACATATTTATAGAGAGTGTGTTGTGCCCTTTTTGTCCATAAGAAAATAAAGTAATATGAATTTTATACATAATTTGTAATAATTTGAGTAATGAACATATAAATCAGTACCATTATATTACTACAATAGAACTTTTGTGATATATATATATATATATATATATATATATATATATATATATATATATATATGTTCTTGTTACATCGATTCCAAACACACATACTCCAACATTGATTTTCAAAACAAATAACCCCTAATCAATTGTATGAAAATTTCAGTTCAGATCCTTGAAATTTTTGTTCAATGATATAATTGAATTTCTCACTCATTTCTGTAGTAAAATAATTTTTCCAATCTCCAATTTCTCCTCTACGAAAGAACACTTTATTTTCCTCTCCAGTTGACAACTTCCCAGTTGTATTCACCTCCAAATTGCTCAAATTTTTAAAGCTACACATTCTCAATATTTCATCTACAACTCCACAATTTTCTTCCTTTATAGAAAATGGACATTCCAAGAATTTAGCTAAGCCCTTAAGATGCATTTTAGGTTGTTCTTTAATTTCTTCATACATCAAGAAAAGTACTTTGTTAGGATTTTCTATGCTTTGTTTCCAATAATCTAACATGTGATCCCAAAATGGACCATAAAGGCTCACACCATTGCAAAAAAGATCAAACACTTTTCCAATGGAATTGATATCTTTGTGATCTAGTTTTAAATTGTTTGTAAAATGCCACATAGAAATAAAAGTGTCCTTAGGATTCCTACATAAGTAAACAAGTTTGGTATTTGAATCTTGAACAGATTTTGGTAATGAAGCAAAGGGCAAATGAGTTGACAAGAGTCTAGGTGTGGTGAAGGATGAGAAATCAGGGACTTGTCCATCAACATAGAGTGTAAGTTCAAAGAATGGAACAAGATCATGAGGGTTCTTAATAAGCAAAGGGTGATTTTGTTCAAAAATAGGATGTTTCACTCGATTCACTAAAGAAAATAAAAGTGATTTTAGCCAAGTGGTTCCTGATTTAGGAGTTGTAACAAGGATGATATCACTATCTTGAGCTTGAAATTGTTGTTGACAAGCAATCACACCTTGAATGATTCTTGGTGTTGCCCAAAAACCTTGGTAATTATAGATATGTGATGCAAGCCATCCTCTTTCTTTTGGTAGAGTTAAGAGCAATTTCTTACACTCATCACTAAGTTCATCCTCTTGTAAATACTTGGGAGGAATTTGGGGAGAAGTTTGAGATTTTGACATGTTTTAAAGTGTATAGAGGAGTGTTTCGTTTAGTTTGTAGGTTGAAGATTTACTCATATATATTACTACTATATATAAGAGGCTAGGGAAGCATTTGTTCGTCAACATGTGTGCTTCCCTAGCCAGGGGCAATAATTTTCTTTATTATTATACCCAACTTCTTTACGGTTGTACATTCTTATCATTTGACATAAAAATTCATTTATATATATATTTTTAACTTGCCTGAGCCGAAAATGTTAATTCCATTTGACAATTCCATTCCTTTCTTGTATTTCTTGCCTCACAAATGTCAATTACTCAATTTATAAATTGTATATTACAAAAATGTTACCTACTTAAATCCACTCACGCTCTTATCCTGGTCTAAATCCACTCGATTTGTTTCTGAAGGTGATCAAAAAGATTCGAGGATCATTTTGGAGCACACGTGTCATTTTCACTATAATGCACTTGAATCCGGTCCATACCTAACCACTTACTAGTTAAGATTCCATGCATGTCATCATTTCAAAAAAACAATAATTATAATTTAAAAAATAAAATATAAAACTGGAAAGCATTTTTTATTCTGACCACACAATTTTTTATTTAAAAAAACAAACTTTTCTTTAATTTTTTTTTTAAAAAATATTATTATAGTAGAAAAATGGATGTCAATGATGAGTTACGTTATACGTACAAGATAATAGCAGTCTTGGTATTTTATATTTATTAGCTCGATTAATTTATATATATACATAATATTATTCTACATTTCTATTAAAAAAAAATTCATAATTTGAATCTGTAACGTCCTAATTGATCACATAGGTAATAACTTTATCGACTATTATATTATTATCTTTTTGCCTAATAAGACTCAGACAGACGTAAGAGTCTCATGAGGCAATATAGCAACATAAATTCAATTAATTTAGGCTCTTGTTCTAAATTAAATAGACATTATTATTAAGGGACAAAATATGTTACACTTGTGTGCTCAATTTTGTTTTCATCGTTCTTTCCATACAACAAAATGTTTCATTACATTTTGAGAAAAAAAAAAAAAAAGATATAGAGTTATTAATGGAGTACGCTAATAAAGCATTACCATGAAAAAGACTTTGCTTGTCTGCCAATCATTTTTTTGGGTTTAGATATACAGGTATTGGAGTTTGACTATTTTGGATTTTCACTGCGTAAGATCCCATTTAGGGGAAGTGCTCCCTATCAAAAAATTTTCCATTTACAAGGCTCGAATTCGAGACCTCTAGTTAAGAAAAGAGCAATTTCATCGGCTCATCCGCTGCATCACGTGTTGATATCATGTCGGCCAATGTAAAAATGCTTTTTACAATTTCTGTCTACTTTCAACATTCGAAAAAACATTTTTTTCTATTTTATTGTACTTATTATACCTTTTAATGAAATAAAAAAACACCAAAAGCATAGAAACAACAAAAAAAATAAAAATAGAAAAGGGAAATACTGATAAAACTATAATATTATCGAAATAGATCGTACTGATTAATTTAGGTTCACACAAAATTATAACGTTTGAACCAACAAAGCTTAAATTCTTATCCACCTTTGGGTGAGGCTGAAAGACTCGCGTGCCTTTTACCCCCAAATAGAATGGAATAGATAAATGTAGCCTAGGCAGTAGGCAAGAGAGATCAACATGCACCTTTGAATTGAGGTCGCTGGCATAGAAATTCATATTATTTCAACAAAACTTACTTTAAACCAAAGAAAAAGATCTAATTTCCACGTAGTTTATACACATAGCCCTTGTTATTATTTTCTCGATTGATTTGACTATAGTTTATAAAATTAAAAAGATAAAGATAATAAAAGTCAACCATACATTTACAGTTAACCAATACATATTGAAAGTACAATAAGCCTTGGCATAATTCCAAAATTTCGACTTACACTCTTCTTTTAACACTACAAATTGAAGATTTCTCCACTCACAAATTATCTATCGTAATTTTTTAAAAATAGTTATTTTAAATATGAAAACATAATTATGAAATTATATTTTGATCTATAAAAAAGAATAAAATAATCAAAAAATTTCTATACTTAATATTTTTTAAGAAAATATATACAAAAGTAAAATACGATAAATTATTTGAGACGAAGGGATATATAACAAGGGAAATTTTAATTTGTTTGGTATCATGGGGACACAGAATGGTCGGTTCAGTTATTTATTAAAGTCAATGAAAACATATAAGAGAACCTGTTCCATGTTTTCATGCAAATGATAACTTTATAATATTTTATTAATTAGATCCAAAATTCATTTTTTTTTAAAATTCATCTATAGTTGCCATATATCGACATGTTCATACTAGTTCTGCATGTATTATTAGTTTATTACTATCATTTTATTTTTTAAAAAGATAATTTTCTTTAGATATTCGTAGGCACTTTTACAAAGAAAGTATCATTATAATAATGTTTCATGATCGTTATAAGTAAAATAGTGTTATAAAGAAGTAATATATAATAAGAAAAATCAATTTTCGAGAAAATCAAATCCGTACCTTAAAAATATTAGTATTATAATTACGAATAATAATTCTTATAATGAGGTTCGATAATACTTCAAAATTATTATAGCAACAAAATCATAAGTGCAATTGTAGTACGGATACAAATGTTTTGCATAAGTTCTTAACCCAAACTTTTTTTTTTTCTTAAAAAAAGAAAAAAACACTTTATGACGTTTCATTGTGATATAAAAAAGTGATTAATTAGTTACTTAGCCATTAATTGTTATTATTAATAATTAATAAGCAGATTTTTTTTACCAATTCACAATATTTGATTTGGATAACTAAAAGGAAGCCCACTCCCCACGTGTGACCAATGCAAAAATACAAAAACTAGAAATAAAATTAAACCTTTTTATTTACCAAATAAAGAATTATAGATTATTTCAAGAGATGTAATTGGTTTATTGTTTTGTTGATGTGGATATATACTAAAACCTAATACATAACTTTTTAGCCATCGAGACATCTTGAAAGTGAATTATATTTCATGAATTAGTATCGACTATGATGTATGAAATATATTAATTAGTCATGCATGCCACATAGACACCAGCTAGACATTCAATTACTTTAATTTGAATTATTTGAAGAATGCAATATTGAATATGAAATGAAGATAACCAGAGATATTTTTCGATTTACTCAAAGTAAGATTATTGAATGCATACTACATAGCAAATTTTAAATTCATCTTTGATTATAATTTAAATTAAAATTATGTGATAAATTAATTGATATCGTAATGATGTGTCAACCTGAGATAACAGGTGTCCATAGTCTAATATTGACTTTGATTAAATGTTTTAGAATTTAGAAATGACGTTTGGCATATAAATTTGTGTATAATATTTTTATTTAAATATATTTAACATATGATCATTTTTTAGAGGGGATGAATGAGGCGGCAGAACCAGAAAAATGTTTGATTTTTTTTGGTCAGTAATATTAAAGTACTTGCATTAATTAGAATGATGACATTAGGTTAAAGTGATTTCAACAAAACTATATTTAATAAAACATTAAGTTCACATCCATTACTATTATATACGAAAGAGTAGTCATTGTAAATTGTAATGATAGAATTTTGTGTTTTTTTATGTAACGCTCTTGACATAGGGTTGATAGATGAGGGCGGGTTAGATAGAATTGACAGGTTTTTAAGTTGATAAACTTTTTAAAGATAAAGTGCACATGTCATTTCAGGCGAATCTCACGTCGCAATGGAAGAAGAAAATGATGTAAGTTCACATGGTGCGCATGCTTTTGGAGCTCGATATAATGTATCTCGAAAGATATACCTGTATGGACATAGGACCAAAGTGAACAATATATATCATTTGGGTTATGGCATTTTAGTCCATCAAATATATAAATTTTGATTTTGATATTTATGATTTCCGATTAAACATAGTTAACCTTCATGTAATTGATACGCACACTTTTAATCCTTACGAGTTTAAATTTTCACAAATTTAACGTACTGTTAAATGGCAAGCCATTTAATTAATTATGAATGTTCTATTTATTGGTCTCATATATGATGTGTCATGTATCATGTAAGGTTGAAAATAAATATGAAAGGAAAATAATATATATGAGAGAAAATGTGGAATTGGAAAAATAACTTATTTGATAATCAAAATGGTGCTAATTATCATGGGCCCAATAATTTGGGCTTTGAATTGTAAGGGGAATTCTTATCGGCCCAATAACCTAAGTAGGCAAGTTGACGGCCCTCTAAGTAGATAGTAACGACTTGGATTGTGGCGAAATATAGTTGAGATCGTTTTACCTTTAACCAGAAGTCTTAGATTTGAGCCCGTAGAAATAGAAAAAAATCTTGTTGAGAGCGTCACCCAAAAAAATAGTCATGCAGTGCATGAATGCGAATTTAGTGGAGTTACAATATGAGTACAGAACATTGATGAAAAACCATAATAAATGAAACGTTAATTTCCGTTGAGAAAAAAAGTTACAATATGAGTACCAAACATAAAACATTCATCTCCGTCTGAAAAAACAAAATAATGTTGATGCCCAGGATCGAACTGGGGACCTTCAGTGTGTAAGACTGACGTGATAACCACTACACCACACCAACTTTTTGGCAATAGAATTTCAATTATTTATTACTTAAGTAACAGGAAAAAGAAATAAAATTGTACTATAATATAATATTTAATTAAATGTAAATAAAAGAAAAGGCAACATTAATATGTTACAATTGCTGAGGATCATATTATTAAAATGTTAACTTATTGCATAATTTTTTTCTTTGGGTGAAAAATTATATTTTCCTCTTTTCTTCTTCCAAAACATTCATGATATTCAAAGTCAAGGAGATCAAATAAAATCAATTAGATTAAGAGTTTTGTATGAGCAAGGAAGTAATCGAATTAATTTAAGGATTGATTTAATGTCGAATTTCAGATCTGTATAAATTATGGCTAAAGATAATGAAGACTATCGAAAAAAAATGACGTCTCGTAATTAACTAGCTAGATTTGAATTTGCTCTATATTTTCGTCCCTTTTCTCACCCTCCAAATTATTATATTCAACGACAACTAGCTAGAATAATTAAATCGTGACACCCATAAATGTCAAAATAACTTATGCATTCTTTTATTTTCTCAAACAACAAGCTATCACAATTTTACAATATTTATGTGACAAACTTCTCAATTTTAAACATAAAGTGACAACAATTAGACATTGCATGCAATAATTGGCAAAACATATATAATAAATGTTCAATCAAATGTATGAAAATCTTAGTCCAGATCCTTGAAATTTTTGTTCAATGATATAATTGAGTTTCTCACTCATCTCTGTAGTAAAATAATTTTTCCAATCCCCAATTTCTCCTCTACGAAAGAACACTTTATTTTCTTCTCCAGTTGACAACTTTCCAGTTGTATTCACCTCCAAATTGCTCAAATTCTTAAAGCTACACATTCTTAATATTTCATCTACAACTCCACAATTTTCTTCCTTTATAGAAAATGGACATTCCAAGAATTCAGCCAAATGCTTAAGATGCATTTTTGGTTGTTCTTTAATTTCTTCATACATCAAGAAAAGTACTTTGTCAGGATTTTCTATTCTTTGTTTCCAATAATCTAACACGTGATCCCAAAATGGACCATAAACGCTTATCCCCTTACAAAAACGATCAAACATTTCTTCAATGGAATTGGTATCTTTGTGATGAAGTCTTAAGTTGTTTGCAAAATGCCACATAGAAATGAAAGTGTCCTTAGGATTCCTACATAAGTAAACAAGTTTGGTTTTTGAATCTTGAACAGATTTTGGTAATGAAGCAAAGGGCAAATGAGTTGACAAGAGTCTAGGTGTGGTGAAGGATGAGAAATCAGGGACTTGTCCATCAACATGGAGTGTAAGCTCAAAGAATGGAACAAGATCATGAGGGTTCTTAATAAGGAAAGGGTGATTTTGTTCAAAAATAGGATGTTTCACTCGATTCACTAAAGAAAATAAAAGTGATTTTAGCCAAGTGGTTCCTGATTTAGGAGTTGTAACAAGGATAATATCACTATCTTGAGCCTGAAATTGTTGTTGACAAGCAATCACACCTTAAATGATTCTTGGTATTGCCCAAAAACCTTGGTAATTGTATATATGTGATGCAAGCCATCCTTTTTCTTTTGGCAGAGTTAAGAGCAATTTCTTCCACTCATCACTAAGTTCACCCTCTTGTAAATACTTGGGAGGAATTTGGGGAGAAGTTTGAGATTTTGACATGTTTTAAAGTGTATAGAGGAGTGTTTCGTTTAGTTTGTAGGTTTAAGATTCTCATATATATTACTCTATATATAAAAGGCTAGGGAAGCATTTGTTCGTCAACATGTGTGCTTCCCTAGCCAGGGGCAATATGGGTATTTTTTTTATTATTATACCCAGCTTTTTTACGATTGTACATTCTTATCATTTGACATAAAAATTCATTTATATATATTTTTTTAACTTGCCTGAGCCGAAAATGTTAATTCCATTTGACAATTCCATTCCTTTCTTTTATTTCTTGCCTCACAAATGTTAATTACTCAATTTATAGATTGTATATTACAAAAATGCTACCTACTTAAATTTGTTCAAATTTTGTTGTTGTCCTCTCTATTTTAATTTATTTGTCTTACTTTTTTTAATTAATTGTATATTCAAAGATTACATTGAAGATACTATAAATTATTATTATAAGTAACAACTTAAAATATTTATTATAAATTTGAAAATTATGTAACATACGTGTAACATACGCTATAACTTACAATAATTAACCACTTAAATATTTATACTATCTAATAAGAGTCTTACTTTCTTTTTTAATTAATTGTATATTCAAAGATTACGTTGAAGATACTATAAATAATTATAATTAACAACTTAAAATATTTTATTGTAAATTTGAAAATTACGTAACATACGCTATAAATTACAATAATTAACACCTTAAAATATTTATAGTATCTAATAATAAAAGGCTACAAAACACTACTCTTAAACATACGAGATATGTTTAAAAATTCTATAAATCACAATAATTAACAACTTAAAATATTCTATTATAACTAAAATGACGTTAAAGTATTATAAATCGCATTAATTAACAACTTAAAATATTTTTTTTTAAAAATAGAAAAATATTAGTTAACTCTTAAAATTCTATCGGTGACACATGAATTTAAATAGATGGAACAATATGTATTATTGAAAGTTACGTAAACCATATGTCACGACCCGAGTCTACACCCTGAACGTGGCCAACACTCAAGAACCATTGTTGGTCCCCAAGCGAACCCTCATCCTAGCTGACTACAAGCGGAAGACTAACTTAAGCATACAAAAACTTAAAACCGAATAAAATTCAATAAACTCAATTTTTCAAAACTTTAACTCAAATGAACAACTTAGAATAAAAATAATATATTCAACTCGACATAAAATAGGCAACTTAAGTCTTTAAAATATTTAATAAAAAAAATGAATAATACATACTTTCAACTATACTGACTATCTATGAAGCCTCTAACTGATAAAGATGGATGTCGGGACAAGACCCACGACATCCTGACTAAATTGAAAAGTAAATGAAATCCTCCGAAAATAAGGAGGCTCACTATAGCTAACTCGAACTTCCGGATGTATCAATGAAGCTCCTATTGATGATCCTGAATACCTGTGTCTGCATCATGAGAAGATACAGGCCAAATAGCTCAGTACGTGGAATGTACGAGCATGTAAGAGGAATTCTAAAACATAAACATAAGCTTGAAACTTGATAAAAGGAACATACTTACTTCTTCTCAAACTTACTCAACTCAAAGAATACTTAATGATACTCAAAACTACTCAAACTTATTCAACTCAGAAGTACTCAAGGATAAGATACTCAACTCAGAGATTAGTTACTTAACTAAATATAAAGCAACAATAAAAGATGCAATATATATGGAAAGTTGTAAATCTATAGATAGCAACTCAATGTATTGAAAAAAAAAAATACAATAATACTCAATATGTATATAAAAATACAATATAACTATGTAGGAGATTCTCTAACCGACAACCATCACTATGAGCCTAAATGGTGATACAACATTTTTACCATCACGCTGCCAGGCTGTCCTATACTTTGCCATCATATATAACTACTTAACTTAGTGGATCCACTAGCTTAACTTATGTGATCATCTAAAAAGTTTAACCCATTAATATCCATGATGACTACATGATTTATGGAGACTTGAGTTAATATGAACTCGCATTCCCATATCGGTGCTCAATACTACTCCCAAAAATATACTTAGATGATATGTTTTAAAAAAACTTCTTTCTTTGGTTTGAGATAATTACTCAAAACTCAGCTTAAAAGCTCTCTTGGAATCGATGTTCCCTTTTCTTTCTCAAAATGTGAAAACATTTTCAAACTTCTTGGGACTACTTAGTTCCCATAAATCATTTTAAAGAAAATGAACTTTACTCTTACTCTTTACTCAACTTCAAAGCTTAAGTCTTAAAACAAAGTTTAAACATTTGTAAAAGACTTCTTAAAATATGGTTCACGCCGAATTATGGACTTAAACGACTCAATGCAAAGTTTTCAATAACCATAGATAGACTCAAATACTTGAAACTCTAGAACTTCAATGATACTACTAATTTCAAGAATGCTCCACTCAAAGGGTTCATGCGTAATTATGAGCATGAACTACTCAACTCAAGGACTCAAAGACATTTCTCATCTCAAGACTGTTCGACTTATATGGTTCATGCGGAATTATGAACATGAACAATTCAACTCAAGGACTTCATGGGTAACATGTAATAGTCCCATGATTAGAAATATAAATTCAAATGTGTTAGAAACTTATTACTCAAGACTTAGAACTTGAAGATACCACTCTTCTCAATGATACTCAATTTGTGGAGTCCATGCGGAATTTATGGGCATGAACGACTCGACTCGTAGGTCTACATAACTACATGGAACTCATGTACACAACTCTTCTCATTCTCTTACTTACTTCCTCAAAACTTAGTTCAAATAAATGATGGATCTCTAAGAATTCACAATTGAACTCAAAGGCTTTCTTGAACTCTACCCTTAACTCTCTCTTGAATGTGAATTATGAATTCAAGAGTTTTGGTTCATGACATGGAGGATCTCATGATGACAAGGTAGACTCATGAATACATTCTCTTCATCCTCATACTCACTTGCTCGAGTCTTGAAAAAAGTTACTAGAAGTTGTAGAAGACTCCACAAAAGGACTCAAAGGGACTTTCTTAGAATGTTCAAAAGAATTCATAAAACTTAACTCTTAACTCTACCTTGAATTTGAATTATTAATTCAAGGTTATGATCATGTTAGGAATGATTTTAGGTGTTTAGAAGTAGCTTAGAGTAGTTAGAATCAAAAAAGAGTGAAGGTACCCTTCGAAAGAACTCAAACGGAGCAACCGATTGCAAACTAGACGGGGCAGGAGATCCTGGGGCTATGGGTGGCGCGGGGCGCCAGCCCCTAAAGTTCAGAGCATACTTTAGGGCGCTCTGGCTGATGTGACGTGCCAGGCCCCAACCCAGAAGACTCGATGAAATTCTTTGCTTATTTTCTCACCCTAATTCGCCTAGAATCAAACGGTTTCTTCCCCAATCACTTGGATTTAATTACTTAACATAATTACACTCTAATCTACTCAAAACAACACTCAAATCACTAAATTTCATCTCAAGAAATCATCAAAACCCCAACACAACAAGATTTAGAATGAACTACAAGAACACCTATCAAGAACTCATTAAGAACTCTAATCTTTCAACTTTAAGAATAAAATTGCGTTGAAAATAACATGATTGGCGTGTGGGTGAACAAACCCAACACTATAGAAGCTTACATACCTCTTAGGGATTAAATCCATGGCGAAAATCCACAACAAAACGCAAGACTCTCAACGAATGCTTTAATCATCTCCTAGTTTCTCCTTTTTTCTCTCCTTTTCTCTTCTTGAACTCTCAACTAAAACCCTAGGCTAGTTTTAGAATTATAAAACTGAACCTAATAGGAATAGACCCTTAAAACCTTACTAAAAACAAATTAAATCTGATTAGGGAAGGAAAAGACCAAAATACCCCTCTAAAATTCGGTTTTGACTTTCCTTATCTAGACAGCCCAACTCGAATGCACATATCTCCCTCATACGAACTCAAAACTAAGCAAACTCGGTGGCGTTGGAAAGATAATTCAAAGATATTTCCTACGGTATCTGGTAGTACACCTAACTCATCCTGAGCTAGGAGTTATGGTCGTTTGAAGTCAACCCAAAACTCATACTTAGCTTAACTTGCAAAATTTCAGATTTTTGCTATTTCCAATTTAGTTCTTTTTGAAACTTAAGGTGCTACATCTAGTGACCTGACCTTAATACTTAAGAAATTTTAAATTCCTTAGTAAAATCCTACTCACAATGAAGGACGGTTCAAGTCTTAGCTCAAATTTTTTTCTGGGGTGTTACACCATACTATAATTAACAATTGAAAATACTTAAAAGAACATATAAGAAATTTGGTGGACTCTCCTAATTCCGTATGTGTAATATAAGTTAGAACAAAAGGAGTAACATATATTATTCGAAAATGACGTAAAAAAAAATTACAAATCATAACAAATTAATAACTTAAAATACTTTTGAAAAAACATACCAAAAAACTAGTTCACTCTCTAAATTTCATAAGTATCACATAAATTGAGATTAAAAATTAATATATATTACGTCTGTACTGGCACAGACACCTAATATCTAGTATATATATAGAGCTAAATCACCAGCCATGTGATAGCAATAATTGAGAATATTTAGAGCTAAATCACCAGCCATGTGATAGCAATAATTGAATATATATATATATAGAGCTAAATCACCAACCATGTGATAGCAATAATTGAGCTAGCTTGAGTCCTAGCAATAATTGATAGCAATAATCCTAGGGCTTGTCTGACTTTATAATTCTTATCATTTCAGATATAAAAATAGCCTCTCAAGGATTAAGATTGCATCTTACTCAAAAACAATACTAACACATTTGAGAATAATCAAAAGTTTGCTATTGTCAGAAATAAAAATATAAATTTAAATCTAAAGTCAAGGATTTTATATATCGAATGCTATAAATATAATTTTTTAATTTACTATTAAATTATCGATTAATCCATTAAGAAAAAAACTCAAACCATTAAGAATTGATAATCCAATAATAAAAAAATAAAACCTTTAAACCAATAACTTTTTTATTTATTTAAATTATCGGTTTTTGTTCGATTTTGAATCGCTTTGATAAAAAAAGGTGTTTGCAACCACCATTTAGCATTTAATCGCTAACTTGTTCATATATATAAATTTCTATTATATAGAAACATGAAGAGGAGGACGATCAAGGGCAAATTCGTAAATAAGCAAAATGTACAGCTTAATAGCAATTGTACTTTGTGCATGGAAAGTATTGAAATTCCAGAAAAACCACCCAAATTCTAGCATATTCTTGAGCCCACATGGCTATCCACACATTGGAAGAGTAAAACAAAGTAATCACATGGACTTCTATAAATATAGAGCCCATTATTGTCTTCAAAGTTATCACAGTATTTTTCTTACTTTTTTTTTAATATACTAATAAGTTAATAACATTCAAAAATCATATAGAGTACCTTTTTTCTTTTTCTTAAAGTAGTGTAACATCGAATCTACTCAATTGTTGTATTTTGTTATTCCTTCTCAAATTCATAAATTATTTATATTCATCATATTTACGAAAAACAATTAATTTCATATAAAAGGCTATTATATATATAAATATATACACTAGACACAACATTCCGTATTAGCAAAAACATAACATAATAGATATATATATTTCTATTATATAGAAATGTGATGAAGAGGACGACCAAGGGTAGTTCTGTAAATTAACAAAAATTCCAGCTTCAAGAAGTTGTACAATATGCAAAAAAAAAATGTTAAATTTCTGAAAAAAAACATTCAAGTTACAGTAAGCTGAAATGGCCACGTGGTTTCCACCCATTGAAAAAGTTGAAAAAATCTTGTGTACCATCTAAAAATGTGGGCCCAAGTGCATCTTGAATGGTTGTCATTAGTCACATGTAAGAGTTTTTCTCAAAAATTAACATTCAATATCATATATATTTTATGTGAGTTGCTACTCCTTCTCTTTAATTTATAATATAACTAACGTGAGTATAAAACTATTTTTTCTCTAATACAATAAATATAAATATACAATGAAATTAGTGTGATAAAAACAAATACTCTTTTTGTTTTTATTTGTTTGTTCTATTTTCACTTGACATAAATTTATTAAAAAAGTAAAGAAAACATTTCCATTTTATAGTCTTAAATCAAAAATATATTGAATATCAAAATACTCTTTAATTTTGTGGTATTAAAATGTCACGTACAAAATTAAAATTAAAGAATTACTAAAAAGAAAAAAAAATACATGTTTTAAGAAATAAACTAAAAGAAAATGTAAGATAAACAAATTAAAATTGAGTGAATAGTATATTGATTTGAGATGAAAGAATAAAAAGTAATTTATTAAATTATAAATTTTAATTCATTATTTAATAGAGCATAAAAAGTACCACGACAAATTAGAGTAAATTAAATTGGTCATAATTATACAGAACAAAAACATCCAAACATTTTTTCTAAAATGCAAAGTGTATCCCAATATTGTGACATTTAATGTGGATTCCATATTTTTCAATCATAATTATTGTTAAATCCATGGCCACATAAGAATTTGTCGTCCAATTGAATCTGCGGGTATATATGATCCTTCTATCAGTAATGTCTCATTTTTTGTGAATTTGTTTTAATTTGTGAAATGACCATTTTGCCCTTTCTCTTAACGTTTTCATGCTTAGTTTGTATTGTGGGAATGATTAGTGTGATCTCTCAATGCAATCAGGAGTGATTTTGACCCTTTTTAGTTGAATTTTATTGATATTGTCTTGTGACTGGTATGTAGATGTCGAGCATCTCAAAGGAAGAGTTTGTGCATATATTTGATATATTAATGTCAGAGCACTGAATATATTTGTGCATATATTTGATATATGGGTGTGAGCGGGGGTGGGGGGTAGGGGGGGGGGCAATAAAATAGTGTAAAAACTAGGTAGATGCTGATATAGTTGGTTGATGTTTGATATAAGATGATTTGTACTCATCATTAGCTTAATTTATTTAGGGTCAATTTAGTAATTTGTTAAAATTCATTATTGTTTCACTAATCCTTCAAGATATGCCTTTTGCAATCATTTGAAAAAAGAATTAAAAAGGAAATGGAAGGAGAAATACCAATAAGTTATTTAATTTATTATACCTTATTTTATAAAGTAGAAAAAATAGCAAGAGCGACTTTTTCAAACTTGAAATTCTTTTTCAAAAAATAAAATAAAAAATTCAAAAAATCAATCTGATATATAATTAAATGGTGTTTCGAAATTTCTTTGTTGAATAGAAGTGGAAAAAATTGTATGAACAAACATAAGCATAGTAAAAATATATATATGATGTTTTGATAGAAAGTGCTTTCTCCCGAATAAAGCTCTACACAGCTCTAATCAAAATTAATCGGCTTCAATACGGATACTAGACACTCTCAAAATCGAAAAGGAAAACGATCGTACAATGAAAAGCACCGTTTGCGACCAAATAAAGATATATGATTTCATACATATTTTTTCAACAATTTAAGTTGTGAACATAATTGTATCAGTACTACAATAAAACTCTTGTAGGATGTTCTTATTACAATATTAATCTCAAATACAACTGCTTCAATTCAACATTGACTTTTAAAACAAATAATTGCATTCAATTGACATATGTTCTTAATGCCTAATCAGATGTATGAAAACTTTATTCCAGATTCTTGAAACTTTTGTTCAATAATATGATTGAGTTTCTCACTCATTTCTATGGTAAAATAGTTCTTCCAATCTCCAACTTCTCCTTTACGAAAAAACACTTTATTTTCTACTCCACTTGACAATTTTCCATTTGTATTCACCTCCAAGTTGCTCAAATTCTCAAAGCTACACATTCTTAATATTTCATCCATCACTCCACAATTTTCTTCCTTTATGGAAAATGGACATTCCAAAAATTCAGCCAAGCGTTTAAGCTGAAGTTTGGGCTGCACTTTAATTTCTTCATACATGAAGAAAAGTACTTTGTTAGGATTTTCTATACTTTGTTTCCAATAATCCAATATGTGGTTCCAAAACGGACCATAAGGGCTCACCCCCTTACAAAAAGATTCAAATATTTCTTCAATGGAATGGATATCATTGTGATGAAGTCTTAAATTGTTTGTAAAATGCCACATAGAAATAAAAGTGTCCTTAGGATTCCTACACAAGTAAACAAGTTTGGTTTCTGAATCTTGGACAGATTTTGGCAATGAAGCAAAGGGCATATGAGTTGACAAGAGTCTAGGTGAAGTGAAGGATGCAAAATTAGGGACAAGACCATCAACATAGAGTCTAATTTCCAAGAATGGAATAAGATCATGAGGGTTCTTAACAAGTAAAGGGTGGGTGATTTTGTTCAAAAACAGGATATTTCATTCGATTCACTAAAACAAATAAAAGTGATTTTAACCAAGTGGTTCCTGATTTAGGAGGTGTAACAAGAATGATATCACTATCTTGAGCTTGAAATTGTTGTTGACAAGCAATCACACCTTGAATTACTCTTGGCGATGCCCAAAAACCTTGATAGTTGTAAATATATGATCCAATCCACCCTTTTTCTTTTGGTAAGACTGAGAAAAAATTCTTACACTCTTCCCTTAGACCCTCTTGATCTTGTAAGTGTTTGGGAAGAGATGTTGTCATGGTTTTAAAGATTTGAGTGTTTTCTTCTAATTTGTATGATGAAGGTGTATTCATAAGTGTATATATAGAAAGAACTAGACAAGAAACTTCAAATAAAGCTCTTGTTTTGTTACATTACATTAACAATGTTGTTGTTGTGGGGTCAGGTTAGAAAACACTTCTTTTTCCCAACTAATAATTGAAAAGCAAAGCAAGAGAACTAGACAAAGCACTTCAGAGATAGCTCTTAATTAAGCATATCTATGGGTAAAAAATTTAGTAAAGAAAAAAAAGAAAATACACATATTTAGTAATAAAATTGTTAGTTGTCTTATTAAAAATTTTATCAGAAAAGTTTAATTGGATAAAATCTTGATTAGGGAGAAAATAGTACATCACATATTTTACTATTCTTGATTAAAATATCACTTAATATCTCGGAAATGATGTATTCTTCTTGAATATTGAGGTTGACAATGCCTTGTGAACAAATCCACTTAAATATCACTTGAACAGACTTTTTGAACATCTATTTCGCTCATCTTTTCAAGAACATGAGTGACGATTTTTTTTTTTAATTACACAAGTGTTCGAATTGCTCCAGAGTTCCTTGAGACTCGTTCAAACTATCTATCTATGTTTTAAATCATTATCCGAACCTCTAAAAACTTTCAAACCTCTGTTTCAAGTCCATTTACCTCAAATATTATTTTTTGATCATTTTTTTTAAACCTAACATCTAGATTTTTGTTTTCTTTTCTGATACACATCTGGATGCCTTGAAACATGCAATAAGTGTCAAAACGATTATTGAACGGATCGTTACAAGTCGTCCTCTAATCTGTACTCTCTCTAAACATGAGTGTATACATATTTATACATAATTTGTAATAATTTGAGTAATGAACATATAAATCAGTACCATTATATTACTACAATAGAACTTTTGTGATATATATATATATATATATATATATATATATATATATATATATATATATGTGTGTTCTTGTTACATCGATTTCAAACACACATACTCCAACATTGATTTTCAAAACAAATAACCCCTAATCAATTGTATGAAAATTTCAGTCCAGATCCTTGAAATTTTTGTTCAATGATATAATTGAATTTCTCACTCATCTCTGTAGTAAAATAATTTTTCCAATCTCCGATTTCTCCTCTACGAAAGAACACTTTATTTTCCTCTCCAGTTGACAACTGCCCAGTTGTATTCACCTCCAAATTGCTCAAATTTTTAAAGCTACACATTCTCAATATTTCATCTACAACTCCACAATTTTCTTCCTTTATAGAAAATGGACATTCCAAGAATTCAGCTAAGCGCTTAAGATGCATTTTAGGTTGTTCTTTAATTTCTTCATACATCAAGAAAAGTACTTTGTTAGGATTTTCTATGCTTTGTTTCCAATAATCTAACACGTGATCCCAAAATGGACCATAAACACTCATCCCCTCACAATAAAGATCAAACATTTCTTCAATCGAATTGGTATCTTTGTGATGAAGTCTTAAGTTGTTTGCAAAATGCCACATAGAAATGAAAGTGTCCTTAGGATTCCTACATAAGTAAACAAGTTTGG
The DNA here is from genome assembly GCA_035578085.1 of Solanum pinnatisectum. NCBI lineage: Eukaryota > Viridiplantae > Streptophyta > Magnoliopsida > Solanales > Solanaceae > Solanum > Solanum pinnatisectum. The sequence goes on along the minus strand of CM069080.1, from coordinate 997,817 downwards.
TTTTTGAATCTTGGACGGATTTTGGTAATGAAGCAAAGGGCAAATGAGTCGACAAGAGTCTAGGTGTGGTGAAGGATGAGAAATCAGGGACTTGTCCATCAACATAGAGTGTAAGTTCCAAGAATGGAACAAGATCATGAGGGTTCTTGTTAAGTAAAGGGTGATTTTGTTCAAACATAGGATATTTCATTCGATTCACCAAAGCGAATAAAAGTGATTTTAACCAAATAGTTCCTGATTTTGGATTTGTAACAAGAAAGATATCACTATCTTGAGTTTGAAATTGTTGTTGACACGCAATCACGCCTTGAAGCAATCTTGGTGATATCCAAAAACCTTGGTAATTATAAATATATGATCCAATCCATCCTTTTTCTTTTGGTAGGATAGAGAGCAATTTCTTACACTCTTCACTTAGGCTATCCTCTTTTAAATATTTGGGAGGAAAAGTTTGAGATGCTGTCATAATTTTGAGAATTGAATATTTTCTTCTAATTTGGGGTTTTTTGAGATGTTGTCATAATTTTGAGAATTGAATATTTTCTTCTAATTTGGGGTTTTTATAACATATACGCATGTATACACTTATAATATTATATCATACACTTCATGTGAGCTCACCACTTCACATTTTTCATGTCTTTCTATCTATCAGTAATAATTACTCATTCATATTTTTCATGCCCTTTCATTATAGTTATTTGAACTTTTGTTTTTACTAAGAGTGTGTATAAACGTGAGTGTCAATACTTAGTGTGATAGTTAGGGGTGTACAAAATCAAATCGAAAACCAAATCAAACCACAAATTGAGTCAAACCAGGAAAAAAAAGACTTGACTAATGGTTTGGTATTGGAAAAAAACCCGACTATACTTGGGTTGGTTTGGTTTTAACTAAAAAAAGCCAATCCGAGACCAAACCAACCCGACATTATATATACAATTTTTAAAATTTATTTTATACAAAAAAAATATTTACTTTGATGTAATTTCTAAATATTACTTATACGTTTTCATAATTTTTATCTTTTAACATATTTTTTCAAGTTTTTTTAAACTTAGAATTTTGAATGGTCCAATGAAGGTTATAGTCCATAGATATTAGTAATTGGAAATCAAATCAATACAATGCTAACAAAATAAATTAATTCCACACTAAGAATGACAATAATGTTGAATATTTGTTCTTTAGTTTCATTGATTTAGACTTTTTAAAATACATAATCTAATTTTAAGTTTTCTTTAATGTTTAATCATGTAACTAATACTTATTAGACTTATTTTAGCATGATTTAGTACTTTTTACTTATGATCATTGTCATTATGACTTTGCAATATTTATTTTATATGATATCATTATTATTTTTTATTGAACATTTTAGTGTCATCACTCATATCATATTTTGTGTTATTTTCTTAAGAAGCACCTTAGATAGTTGTATTTTGGTTGGACTAAAGAAATATTTGGAGCACAAGTTAATTATATGTTTGTATGCACACTTTATCGGAAAAATCCAAAAACCTTTTCTCGGGTAAATATCAATAAATTTTGATTTTGATATTTGTGATTTATGGCTAAACGTAGTTAACCTTCATGTAATTGATATGCACACTTTTAATCTTTATGAGTTTGAATCGTCACAAATTTAACGTACTATTAAATGGTAAACCATTTAATTATCAATGTTCTATTTGTTGGTCGTTTATATAATGCAAGGTTTTTATTTTATATATATATAAGAGAAGAAAATGCTGAATTGGAAAAACTATTTGTTTCTTTCTTTTATTTGGTTTGAAAATGAGATTAAAAGAAAAGAAACAAAAGATTTATTCTCATAATTGAATTTTTCAACCCAAAAAATATTTTCGTAGTTGTTTTTTCAAGAGCAACTTTCACATATAGCAAACACAAAAAATCATATTTGTATGCTATAGCTAAGTTTGCATAATTGCGCTCCATAGCAAACATAAATATGTATATTTCGCTATACATATACAAAAGAAAGTAGTTGTATATAATCTGTTTCTGTTTTGGTATACATATACAAAAGATCAATTGTATAATCTGTGTTTGTATAAAGCGAGAAAGAGAGAAAGGGAAAAGAGAACTGGGCAGGGAATATTTGTACTGTATAATTATAAGTGTATAGGTCGAAGATATATGTATTTGCATGTGTGTATACAATTTTCTCTCGCTTTATACTAACAACAATGTAATTTATACATTTCTGTTTGTATAAGCGAGAGATGCGAGGGAGAGATTGACGAGCGAGATTTGGGAGAGTGGCGAGCGAGATCTGGGAGAGGGGAGCGAAAATATATGTATACATACAATTTTCTCTTACTTTATACAAACACAAATGCATTTTATACATTTGCGTTTGTATAAAAAATGAAAGAGGCGAGGGAGAGAACGAGAGTGACGAGCGAGATTCACCAGGAGAGAGGCGAAAGAGCAATAGTTTGCTATGGGGTACAATTAAATCAAACTATGTTTATAGCATTTAATTTGAATTAATAGTTTGCTATTATATACAATTTTCCCTTTTTTCAATTATCATGGGCCCAATAAATTGGGCTTTGAATTGTACATGGAAGGGGAATTCTCATGGGTCTCCTAAATTTGTTGCAACTTGAAGCCTGTTAATGGTGTCTTGATTAACCTCATAATACATAAACATACTCCTTTAACTTTGGCATAATACATAAATATGTCTTCTAATTTTGTTCTTTATGTATTGAAAAGTTGAATGGGCCCACATTTTTATACTACGCATTTCTACGAGAATGCCGTGTAAGTAAAAGATGAGACCGAAATACATTATTAACCTAAGCATATGGAAATGAGAAAAGTCTTGTTGGCAGTGCCATCCCAAAAAATGACCCCTACAATGCATGAATGTGAATTCAGTCGAGCTTCAATATGAGTATCGAATACCGGTGGGAAATCAAAACAAATAAATATAAAATAATATAGCGGAAACATTCATTTCCGTCAGGACAAAAAAGTAATGTTGATAAAATTGTTGATGCCCAGGATCGAACTGGGGACCTTCAGTGTGTAAGACTGACGTGATAACCACTACACCACACCAACTCCTTGTCGATGACATCTAACTTTCTTAAATCTTATTATATAAAAGAAACAAGAATAAAAGTTCTACAATATAATATTATTAGATGTAAATTAAAAAAATATATTATTAAAATGTTGCAATTGCTGAGGATCATATTATTAAGATATTGTTAACTTATTGCATAACTTTATTCTTTGGGTTAAAATTATATTTTCCAAATATGCTAAAATCTTGCATGTGGGGTTGGTGCAAGCATTTAGATCCTGCTACATTTTAATAACCAAATATATATATATATATATATATATATATATATATATATATATATATATATATAAGAGTAATATATCATAGTTCTATACTATTAGGGAGAGAAGGGAAATTATACTAAACAAGCATTTAACTTCTTTTTAAAAAATAAATTGAAAGTAGATTTGCATGCACAATATTTTCTCAGACCTCGTTTGTGAAATTATATTGAATATGTTGTTGTTTTGTGATGTCTATTTATGCACATAAAAAATTAAAGGATATAAATGCTAGTTGAGACCAAATTGAAAAATACTTTTATTTATTATGCCACTATTATTATTTAGGGGGTGAAGAACAAAGAGAGAGGACAAATAATTAATCCTCTTTGCCAAAAAAAAGAAGAGGAAAACTCTTTAAACATGCATTTAACTTTTTTTTAAAAAAAAAATGAAAGATTTGCGTATAACTACTCTTTCAGATCTTTCTTGTGGGATTATACGCAGGGGTGGAGTCAACATACTGTTTGGAGTTCATTCGGACCCCTTCCACAGAAAATATTAATATTTATACATGGTTAAAACTATGTTTTTATGTATATATAGTAGATGTCGAACTCCCTTCTCTTAGTTCGTGTGTTTAAGTCTTCAGATTTTGAACCCTCTTATTAAAAATTATAGCTCTGGATTATACGTATGATGTTGTTTTGTGAATGTCTACTTGTGCTCAATAAAATTAATTAAAGGGTATATAAATGCTAGTTGAGACCAAATTAAAAAAATACATTTATGTATTATGCCATTATTATTATTATTTAAGGGGTTAAGAACAAAAAGAGAGGACAAATAATTAATCCTCTTTGCCAAAAAAAAAAAGAAGAAGATAACTCTTTGGATTTATGAGGATCCCAATGGCTAAAGATGTAACGCTTTTTGCCTACATAAATCCAAAGATGAATGGCTACTAATCTTGCAAAAACACTTTTCACTACAAAGAAAAGTCTTGTGTATCTTCATTTTTTTCCCCATTTTGATTTCTTGGTATGTTTTTTGAATTTATTTTGATATTTTTTTATGTGTGTTGTGTTAATTTTTTGATCAATTAAATAAGTTTTGGCTGATGATTAACTTGTTTTTATTTCTTGGTTTTTCCATTTTCTCTACGGAAAAGGATTAAACATGTCTCTAGACTATTACATTTTAGCTCACTTATGTCTTTTGACTAACAATCAACGTTGAATTTTTTTAAAAAAATTATATAAATTCACGTGACATTTAATAAAAAATAAATTAAAATTAACCTCTAAAGGTTGGTATTTGCTATTGTTTTTTAAAAACAAACAATCGATCTCCAGAGATCGATCTGCATTTTTGCGGTTGTTCGCGCTAAAAAAATCAACCTCTGGAGGTCAATTTTGTTAAAAAATATTTTTAATATTATTTTTGTGAAATCGACTTTTGTTTGCATTTTCTTGATTACGTATGCCAAAAAAATCTACTATGGGGGGTTGATTTTGTTAAAAAAATATTTTTGTGAAATCGACTTTAAGAGGTTTTTAACAAAAAAAAAAAATTTAAATCGTATAAATAAAAAAAAATAAAGTCTGATATGAGCTAGGATCGAGTAAGTTAAAAAATTGAGTGAGTGAATTCATTTAATTGTCATACTTATTCAAGTTGTTGATGTGTGAAACTCAATAATTGGGAAGTCATATATGAAGAAGTGTAGATCGAGACTTAGATTGAATTTTCAAATTGACTTGTGTGGATTTAGATTATCTTTGTTAAATGTTGTTGGAATAATAATTTAAAGATGGAGAAGAAATCTTAAATTATTACTATAAGATTTGCTATTTAGTATTTTTTCAATCCATGTTTAGTTAGAATTTGTCTATCCTAGTTCATATTATAATAGGTTTTCTAATAAGATTCGGGGAACTTGAAGTAGATAGAGAGATCTTAAAAGTAAGATTTAAGAACTATAGAGTTTATGAATAAAATATTTCCGTTTAAATATTCTTATGTATTTTATTTCTTTTTTCTAGGCCAAAATGGAATACGGGCATGCTCAGAGGCCAAAATATGACTGTCTTCTTTTTGGTACGTATGTTATCTTTTTAAAATTTAATTATAGCGTTTGATCACAGATTTTGAAATTTTATCTATAAATATTTATTTGATCATGAAACTTAATTAGATTTTGAAAATCTGACCTTCAAGTATTTTTCAAATTCCCAAAAGCTGGTTTAGACCAGTTCTGGGAACTTCTGCAAACGAAAATTCAAATATTTTTCCAAGTAAAATGCATGTCTGAACACAATTTCAAATTTCAGAAATTCAAATTTTCAAAATTTCAAATTTCAACTTCAAAATTTATGACCAAATGGAAGTCGATATCAAATCCGATTTCTTCACTTTATTTCATCTTATTTTTATTTTGGAATTTACAGATCTAGATGACACTCTTTACCCCCTTAGTATTGGTCTGGCTGTTGATGTCACCAAGAAAATTGAAGGTATAAATACTTGAAATGTACTTCAAAGTTTTAAAATAATGATTAGTATATAATTATGTCTCTAATTTAGATATTAATGTGCATCTACAGATTATATGGTTGAAAAGCTTGGAATAGAACAAAGCATAATTGTTGAGTTGGGTAATTTATTGTACAAGAATTATGGAACCACAATGGCAGGCCTTAGGGTATTTTTTTTAAGCATTAAATTTTGATCATAGAAAGAAAGTTTAATTTTTGACAAATTTTATTAACTCAATGAGACAACTTTGTTTATTTTTGGTAGGCAATTGGCTACAATTTTGACTATGATGAGTACCATATGTAAGTATTTGGACTCAATTGATTTTTAACTCTCATTAATATTTTATGTTATTGAATTTAATGTTGAATGAAATGTCCCACATCGGGTTGGAATGAATAGACTTGGGTAATTCTTTTCTTTTTATGCTATTATTTAAGGCATGAGTTAGATCCCATATTTATTTAACATGGTATCTGATGTGGGGCCTCTAGACTGTGCGGAAGTTATGAATATATACTCCTCATCCATGATTGTATACATGGGGGTGTTGAAAGAAATGTCCCACATTAGATTGGGATGAAATATTGGGACTCCTTATATAGTTTTGAGTTTGACCCGAAATTCATTTGACGTTTAATTTACAGTTTTATCCATGGTGGATTGCCTTATGAAAATTTGAGCCCTGACCCTGTTCTGAGAAGTCTTTTGTTGAGCCTACCAATCCGCAAAGTTGTAAGTCCACAAATACAATTCATAAGTGTAAATATCATGTTTTTGTGAATTTTCTACTTGAACATGATACTTCAAGTATGTTTTTGATTTTTTCATTCTTTTTGTGTAACAGATCTTTACTAATGCTGATGAGGTCCATGCTCTCAAAGTTCTTAATAAACTTGGATTGCAAGATTGTTTTGAAGGGATGATATGCTTTGAGACTCTTAATCCAATTGACAAGAGCAATGCTACTACTAATAATGGCTCTCATGAGATCTTTGACATTATTGAACATTTTTCTCAACCTAAGGCTGGGTCAGTGTTGCCAAAGACACCAATTCTTTGCAAACCTTCTCAAGTTGCCATTGAAAGGGCATTGGACCTTGCCAATATCATTAATCCACACACAACAGTAAGAAATTCTAAAATCACCTTATTTTGAAAAATGTTTTGTTGTCAAAGTGAGACGATGTTTGTGTTTGACCAATAAAATTTGAAAAGCACTATTAAGCAACAAAAAGTGTTTCTAAGGATATTTTTTTCAAAAGTGTTTTCCATAGATGTACTATTGGGAAAAAACTAGAGTTTTCTTTTTTTTTGCTTCTGAAAAATAGTTTCTGAATACTCTCTAGAGACACTTATTTTTTCACAATAGTTTGGTCAAACACCTCGCTTTTTGAAGGAAAAAAAATATATACACTTTTGACTTTTCAAAATCTTGGCCGAATAGGCTATTAATATATACTCATTTGAAAAAATATCTGTTTTTCAGCTTTTCTTTGAAGATAGTGTGCGTAACGTTCAAGCTGGCAAGCGTGTAGGTCTTGATACAGTTCTGGTAAGTACTTCTACTTCCTTTGTTTCATTTTATACAATACTTTTCCTCTTTAGTCTGTTCCATAAACAACAACACATATATTTATATATCTAGAAATCCTTTTAACTTTGCATTTTTAGTTTTTTACCATTGACACAAGACACTCTTATAACCACAAAAAGTCATGCTAGCATCAAGTCGTAAGGTTTTTATATGATACGTGGACAAAAATTAATCTTTCTTAAACTACGTATTGAATCTCATATGCTATATTGTTGTTATAATTTTCAGGTTGGGAAGTCCCAAAAAGTTGTAGGTGCAGATTATGTACTAGAAAGTATCCACAACATAAAGGAAATATTACCACAACTTTGGGAAGTTGAGATGGTGGCTGAAGTTACCTACTCTGGTGTTGTTGTGGAGACATCTGTCATAGCTTAGATATATATATATATATATATATATATTCCAAAATTACTGTCAGGTTGATTTAAATGATGATGTAGATGTTTTGTGATCATTATTATCGGTTAATTAGTCTTGAATTGTGCTTAGTCGAACTTTGTTAAATTCTTGTATTATTTTTTTTTCTCTATTTACTTTGCGTGTAATTATGTGCTAGTTAACCCTCGATGAACTTTCCGCAACACAACAATTGCACCCCAAAATTAATATCAAATATCAAAACAAATAATTGCATTAATTTTATTGGCATATAGCATATTGATGCCTAATCAAATGAACAAAAAACTTAATTCAGATCCTTTAAACTTTTGTTTAATAATATGATCGAGTTTCTCACTCATCTCTTTAGTGAAGTAATTCTTCCAATCTCCAACTTCCCCTTTATGAAAAAAGACTTTATTTTCCTCTCCAGATGACAATTTTTCATTTCTATTCACCTCCAAATTACTTAAATTATTAAAGCTACACATTCTTAATATTTCATCAACCACTCCACATTTTTCTTCCTCTATGGAAATTGACATTCCAAAAATTCATCCAAGCGTTTAAGCTGAAGTTTGAGTTGTGCTTTAATTTCTTCATACATCAAGAAAAGTACTTTGTTAGGCTTTTCTATGCTTTCTTTCCGACAGTCCAACACGTGATTCCAAAACGGACCATAAGGGTTCACCCCCTTGCAAAAAAGATCAAAACATTCTTCAATGGACTTGATGTCAGTGTGATCAAGTTTTAAATTGTTTGTAAAATGCCACATAGAAATAAAAGTGTCCCTAGGATTCCTACATAAGTAAACAAGTTTGGTTCTTGAATGATGGATAGATTTTGGCAATGAACCAAAGGACATGTGAGTTGCCAAGAGTCTAGGTGAAGTAAAAGATAAAAAAAATCAGGGAGTTGACCATCAACATAGAGTTTGAGTTCCAAGAATGGAACAAAATCATGAGAGTTCTTAACTAGTAAAGGGTGATCTTGTTAAAAAATAGGATATTTCTTTCGATTCATTAGAGTACATAAGAGTGATTTTACCCAAGTGGATCCTGATTTAGGAGTTGTTACGAGGATGATATCACTCTCTTGAGCATGAAATTGTTGTTGACATGCAAGCACACCTCCTAGTAGTCTTGGTGCTAGCCAAAAACCTTGGTAATTGTAGAAATCATGTGATGCAAGCCATGATCTTTGTTTAGGTAGAGTTGAGAGCAATGTCTTACACTCGTCAGTAAGTCCATCCTCTAGTAAATACTTGGGAGGAATTTGTGGTGAAATAATTTGAGATGTTGACATAGTTTGTAGTGAAATAATGGAGTGTTTGTATGATGAAAGATTTATCCATGATGAATGCCAATATATATACACACATTAGAGCTAAAATCCAGCACCACACATTTGAGTGGATACATTTTAATTTGAAGATACACTTTGGGATTTCACTCCCAACTTGCAATACATTCAATGTGTCAAATACGTTTCATTAAATTCATAAACAAGAAAAACGATCCCAAGAATCCTACAATTCAGAAAGCGATATATAGGTATTCGCGGCGACTATTATTGCCACTAAAACAAACTATTCGTGGTGACAATTATAGGTAGTCGCGGCAACTAATGTTGCCACTAAAACAAACTATTCGTGGCAACTATTATAAGTAGTAGCGGCAACTAATGTTGCCCCTAAAACAAACTATTAGGGGCGACAATTATAGGTGCCTAAAATAAACTATTAGTGGCGACTATTACAAGTATTCGCGGCCACTAATGTTGCCACTAAAAACAGATTATTAGTGGCGACTATTATCGGTATTCGCGGCGACTAACATTGCCACTAAAACAAACTATTCGTGGCGGCTATTATAGGTATTCGCGGCGACTAATATTGCCACTAAAACAAATTATTAGTGGCGACTATTATAAGTATTCGCGGCGACTAAAGTTATCACTAAAACAAAGTATTCACCGCGACTAATATCGCCACTAAAACAAACTATTGGTGGCGACTATTATAAGTAGTCGCGGAAATAATGTTGCCACTAAAACAAACTATTAGTGGCGAATACTTGGTAAATTAAATTGAATCATACATTCAGAACATGGAGGTTTAATGGTAGAGAATGACATTGTACACTGGTCACTTTCAACATTAACATTTCTGTTATATAGAATACTAGGTAAATTATTGATCTATTTTATTAATTAAGCTTACATATGATCATTCAAAAATATTTGTCTATTTGATACATACACTATATTGTCAATAACAGTTTATCTTAAGGCAAAACATTCCTCTAAAATCTTAAAGTGCTATATTTTTCTAATTTTCATTTTTTGTCGCATAACTATGAGTCAAAGAGAGATTTTAAGTATAAGAAAGAAGTCTAAGAAAATCTCCATGAAAATAGTTGGCCAGATTTAACCAAATTTTCTATATTCCAGGAAGTTATAAAAAAACAACATCAGGCGTTAAAAGAAGAGTCCAAAAAGCCTCGAACAACAACACTCCCAAGTAAAGTGGAACATCATGTCCATACAAGAATAAAATTAACTAAATTCAAATGGATGACCTTCGAGTCCTTTATTATGAACCTCCATCAAGCTCTTTTTTATTATAGTATGTCATATCATGCATATGTCAAAAATGACCCTAAAATTATTAACATCATAAAGGTTTTTCCTCATTGTCTAAAAAGGGTCATTACTATTTCTTAGTTTCATATCACCGGCCCCAATTTATTTGGAATTGAACCATAGTTATTGTTATGGTTATAGTATGTAGTTACAAAGAATTAATGCGTCGATCAACCAAGCAATAGGTGACATCCTAATGGAACTATTTACAGCTGGATATTCAAAACCAAAATCTTGATACATACCATATTAAAATCTCACAACATAATTTTGTGAGAACTTGAACTCACAAATATCAAATAATAATAATAAAGACGACTTTACTTTCTTAACAATCAAGAAGAAAAAGGCATATTGCTTAACATATTTTTCAAAAAGATAGTCTATTGGGTTGTATCCAAGTTTACAATTCAAAAATTTAACTGAAAGAAGCAAAAGAATGAGTTATGACTACACCAAAAATGATCTTTAATGGTAATTAATAGCTTAATTTTCGCTAAATATGTATTTTCGGAGGTAATTAATACTCTCTATGAATGTCCCAAAAACTTGGAGCGACATTGAATCTAATGACAATTAATTAATGTCGGTAAAGGCTCTAGCACTCTTCGTAATGTGCATATTTATTGCTAATAAATATTGTTTTTGTTATAATATATTCTGGGCATCTGTTAGTTTAAATAAATCTTGATCTCTACTTATGTCCAAAAATAAGAGAGGAAGAAATATGGAAAATTAGTCAACTTGTGATAAAAGAAGTGAACTAAACCTCTTCTAATATTCTAAGAAGAGTGCAATGACATATAAAATATTTGTATCTAAGATAAAATAATCAAAATAATATACTAACTGTGGCAAGCACGAGAGACATCTGTTTGGTTCTTTTAACAAACTTCACCATTAGTTACATATTAGTTATAACATACTTGTTGTGTGCGATCAAATATAACACAACCCAAAAGAAATCTTTCAGAAAGTCTATGAAGAAGCCTGTAGAAAGGAACAAAAGAGAAGATCAATTCTTAATCATCGTTGCTGAGATTTTTAACATAGTTCAAAAAGTCACCAAAATAGGAAAAAAATGCAATAGTTACATGAATCAATAATAAAAGATTAAGCTTCATGAAACAGGAGGAAGAAAACTTTGAGGATTGAAACACACTTCATAAGAAGCTTAATCTATTTGAACTAGACTCCCCTATAACAGGAAAAAAAACTACAAATAATTATGGTAGAAATAGAAGTTTTTTTGGTAAAGAACCAAATGTTATGAATTCAACCATTTCCACAGTGTTATGAGTTATGGACCGAGAGGCGCAAGAGTAGTAATATTGCATTGCAATTGAAATTAATTTTCTTTGTTTATTCTTTCTTCTTCTTTTTTTGGTGCCTTGGAATTAAGCGTTGAGTTTTAAAATGTGTAAATGAAAAATGAAGAGTTGTGATTTTTGTGAAAAGTTGTGACTTATGTGAGAGTTGTGACTTTTATAAAAAATTGTGACTTTTCCACAAGGTTGTGACTTTTAAGAAGAATTAAATAAGAATATTGATCTGTGATGGTTCCACATGGCTTGTCTATAAAAATTACTTTTAATATAGTGTATTTTGGGCATCTGTCAATTTCAAGAAAGCTTGATCTCTAATTATGCCCAAAAAGAAGAGAGGAAGAAATATGGAAAATTAGTCAACTTGTAATAAAGAAGTGAACTAAATGTCTCTATGCTTATATCCTAGGAAGAGTGCAATGGCATAAAAAATAGTTGTACCTAAGATAAAGCAATCAGAAGAATATACTAATTGTGTCAAGTAATAGAGCAATATGTTTGATTCTTTTAACAAAGTTTACCATTGATACCATATTAGTTATAAAATATTTGTTGTTGTGTACTATCAAATATAGCACAACCCACAAGCAATTTTCCCAAAAGTATGTGAAGAAGTCTGTAGAAAGAGACAAAAGAGAAGATCAGTTTTCAATCATCTTTGCTGGGATTTTTAATAAAGTTCAAAGAAGTCACCAAACTAGCAAAAAAAAAAAAAATTTGCAATAGTTACATGTATCACTATGGCTTGCAAAGAAAGATTAAGCTTCATGAAATAGGAGGAAGAAAAATGTGAGGACAAAACACACTTCATAAGAAGCTTAATGTATTTGGACCCCCCCCCCCCCTATAGCAGAAGAAAACTACAAATAATAGTGGCAGAAATAGAAGTTTTGTTTACTAAAGAAGCAAATGTTATGAATTCAACAATTCCACCAGCGTTATGAGTTGTGGACTGAGAAGCGCAACAGTAGTAATGTCGCATTGCATTTGAAATAAATTTTCGTTGTTTATTCTTTCTTTTGGTGTTTTGGAATTAAGCGTTGGGTTTTTTAAGGTGTACATGGAAGATGAAGAGTTGTAATTTTTGTAAGAAAGTTGTGACTTTTGTGAAGAATTGTGATTTTTTTAAAGAGTTCTGAATTTTCTAAAGAGTTGTGATTTTTCCATTAGGTTGTGACTTATAAGAAGGGTTAAATAAGAATGTTGATCTGTGAGGGCACCACATAGATGTAAATGGAAAATGAAGAGTTGTAATTTTTGTGAGAAAGTTGTGACTTTTGTGAAGTATTGTGATTTTTCTAAAGAGTTCTGAATTTTCTGTGAGGTTGTGACTTATAAGAAGGGTAAAATAAGAATGTTGATCTGTGAGGGCACCACATAGACGGGTCTAAGATTCTCTTTTATATATATATATAAGATAAGATTGTCATTTTACTTGTCTATTTTAACAATTTAAGATAAATTTATAACTCATTTTCTTCCAATATTACTAAGATTAAATTAAATTTTCAAAGCTTATTTGTAAATATTTCTCATGTAAGTTGATATGGACCAAGTAAAATGAAACGGGGTGCCTTCTATGAGCATGAGGCTACACGAAAGTTCAAGATAGTCCCATCCATTATTTGTTAAAGTGGATGGAAAACCACCCACTTTAACAAAGATTTGATTCGAATAATCACATTCAACAATATTTAATTCCCAAAAAACCCAAGCATAAAATAACAAGAGAAAAAAGAAGAACAAAGCTTAATATATGAAAACTAGCTCCCAAATCATCCATGACCACAAAACCAAATCTTGGAATCTTACTACAAATTTTGTAGCTTTCCACTCAATTATTCAAAGTTACGTACTACGTATATATTGTTCTTTTCTCAAACGAGAATCCTTTTTTATCTTGTCAAGTGTCCCACGCAAGTACTTAAGGAAATGAACTATATATTATCTCTTTACGTATTAATTTTGAACAATCTTTATCTCATGAGTTATTTTTTTAAATTGAATTGAATTTGATTCAAGCTAATACTCTATTTTCCTTATCATCGTATTTGAGTCCGCCTTATCCTAATACTCCAATTGTTAATTACTTTATCAAATGCTTAACTCCTATTATGTTATATTATTCATACTTCAAATATTTGATTCAAGAAATTCTGTAAATAGCTAGCAGGGCGTTAATAATTAAGTGTTCCACGTCAGTTGAAAACACATTATTGCCTCCAGAAGATCTAAATAATCTTGATTTACCTAATGTTATGCTAACTTCACGCATGTTACACACACATGAAAACAAATGAGCTTTGATAATTTTCGACGATGTTTATGTCGTAAACGCTAGTTTTTAGAATTGAATTAGGATATATTGTACATAGTTCTTCTATTTGTTTGGATATGCCCCAGTCATTTTCTCTTTGGCTATTTTCTTGTGACCTTTCTAATACTTAAGGGGTTATTTTATACTTTTCCCTGCATCACAATAAGGTACTATATATAAATTCTCTTTTTAAAAGCAAAAATATAGAGGGTTTTATTTATTATATATATATTGTCTTTTACAAATTTCATAGTATTAAGAGCTAATTATATTATATTTTTATTTTTTTTCAAATTATAAAAATCTCAATGGAATCCGCATACATACCAAAACATCCCGATACGTTGCGTCCTAGTTTTGAATGCATTGCTTAACGTCCCAGCAATATATTGCGTCTCACTTTCAGATATATCACTCAACATTATTTTATTTTAACATTGATAAGACACTTATAGCCACAAAAATGTCATTCCAACGTCAAGTTGTAAGGTTATTATATGATATGTGGGCGGAAATTAATCTTTCTTAAATCACATATCGAGTTTGATAGCTTAGAAATTAGAATATGTATTTATATATCATGCTTATTTACTAGCTGCTGTTGGGAGAAAAAAATAATCATGAATGGTTATGGGATATTCCAAATTTCCTGTAACATTGGTTTAAATGATGTTAGATGTTTTATGGTTATTATTATAAGTTAATTAATATAGTGCTTACTTTCAACTCACGGTTTAAAATAAAGGTTTAACATGAAAATTTATGTCATAGAACATATTTTTTCATTTATTTTTTACTGAATCAACTTACTGGAAAAACATATGGTAGAAAACTGATTATCATCAAAATAGTGGAAACCAAATTTTCATTTCCTATTTTTTCGTATTAAAATATTACTCCCTCCGTCCCATTTTATGTGGCACTTTTCAGATTTTGAGATTCAAACAAATCTAACTTTGACCGTAAATTTTTCATAGATTTTTTAAACATTTTGAATTATCAATTATTGTGACTTATAGTACTTTTTACGTAGTTTACAGATTTATAAATTTTATTTCAAAAAAACTAAAGATTGCATGCGTAAATTTCCGGTCAAACTTAAACTGTTTGACTCTCGAAAAACGAAAAGTGCCACATAAATTGGGACGGAGGGAGTACTATTTTTTATTTTCCAACTAATTCAATCAAAATATACATTATTTATATATGAGTAATATTATTTTTTATGTTATATATTTAGTAGCTTTTGAATATTTTTTATTTTTACGTGTGTTTATTACTTTTCTTATTTTGATTAAACTTCTTAGTGAAAATTTTGCCTCTAAATCCAACACGAGTGAAGCAATATTAATCCAACACCTAACACGCATTAATCAAACACTTACACACACATTAACCCAATTACACCTAACACACATCAAATCATATCATTAAATTAAAGGGACTACAATCACCTAACACTTTAAAAAAAAAAAAAAGTCAAATTCTTTTAAAATAGTGTATTTTGAAGAATTTGATAAAGTATCACAATATTTTTTGAAAAGTCCGATTAACTAATTAACCCATGGCACCAACTCATATTTGAATTTACACACACTATACATGGCAAGAAAGAGAGATCAAAGCGGCAATATGAATATATATATATATATATATATAAACATTTTGTGTATATTGGTGAGTAATATTTTCTTATTTAAAGTTTATCAGACTAAACTGACGTGTGGTTTTGAGAGATTAGACATATGACCTAAGTCCTAACCTCTTTTAAAAAAGTCAAAATTATAATTAAACATATATAAACAGATCAGACATATGACCTAACCTCTTTTAAAAAGTTAATATGTGAGTATAAAAATATATTACTCTCTCCGTCTTAATTTAGATTAATTAACCTATTATTATTGATTAAAATTCATTGATAGTATAAAAAAAATACTGTGTGCAATGTAAGTCCCCTCTATATATATACCCTCATGAGTAAGCCTTCATTATACAAACAAAAAGGAAACACACAATCCTCAAAACCATGATAACATATCAAACCTCTTCACCAACTCCTCCCAAATATTTACAAGATGATGGTGAAAGTGAAGATTGTAAGAAATTGCTCTCGATCCTACCAAAACAAAAAGGATGGATTGGATCGTATATATACAACTATCAAGGCTTTTGGACATCACCAAGATTAATCCAAGGGGTGATTGGATGTCAACAACAATTTCAAGCTCAAGATAATGATATCCTTCTTGTTACGACTCCAAAATTAGGAACCACTTGGTTAAAAGCAATTTTATTTTCTTTAGTGAATCAAAAAAAATATTCTATTTTTAAATAAAATCACCCATTACTTGTAAAGAACCCTCATGATCTTGTTCCATTTTTGGAACTTAAACTCTATGTTGATGGCCAAGTCCCTGATTTTTCATCTTGCACTCCACCTAGAATCCTGTCACCTCATTTGCCCTATGATTCATTTCCAAAATCAGTCCAAGATTCAAGAACTAAACTTGTTTACTTATGTAGGAATCCGAGGGACACTTTTATTTCAATGTGGCATTTCACAAACAATTTAAGACTTGACTACATAGATATCAATTCCATTGAAGAAATGTTTGATCATTTTTGCAAAGGTGTGAGCCTTTATGGTCCGTTTTGGAATCATGTGTTGGATTATTGGGGGAAAAGCATAGAAAAGTCTAAGAAAGTAATTTTCTTGATGTATGAAGAAATTAAAGAGAAATCGAAAATTCAGCTTAAACGTTCAGCTGAATTCTTGGAATTTCCATTTTCTATAGAGGAAGAAAATTGTGGAGTGATAGATGAAATATTAAGAATGTGTAGCTTTGACAATTTGAGCAATTTGGATGTGAATATAAATGGAAAATTGTCAACCGGAGAGGAAACTAAAATGTTCTTTCGTAGAGGGGAAGTTGGTGATTGGAAGCATTATTTTACTTTAGAGATGAGTGAGAAACTCAATCATATAATTAAACAAAAGTTTCATGGATCTGGATTAAAATTTTTGTATATTTGATTAGGCATTGATATGCTATATGTCAATTGAATGAAATTATTTATTTTGAAAATCAATTTTGAAATAGTTGTGTTGTGATTAATCTATTTTAAAAGTTCACCTCTTGAATATTATATTTATTGTGTCACGGACAAGTAATTTTTTTGTTAACTATTTCACACCAAATCCTTCCTACTATAGTACTGAAAATGAGGTTGGTTTTTATTTGTTTATTTTGATTTTAAGTCCAACAAGTATTGCTACAAATGTCAAATCAAGAATTGAATGCTCAAAATTTACAAAATTGATCAGAATGATTTTTCTTGTGAAATACAAGAGTGATTTTTTACCCAAAAAATGTTTGACTTTATTATATAATTTTAATAATTGACTGACTATTCGAGCAACAAACTCATTTTAGGAGCTTCTATGTGTGACGATGGCTACCATAGCAATATATTGTGATGATAATAATAAAATAATGACAATCATCATCTTCACGCTCGAAATATCTAAAGGGAGTTGTCATGGTCTACTATTTGTAGATGATGAACTACAGTGGCAGAGCCAAAACTTCGACTAAGGGGTGTCAAAATATAAAGAAGTAAAATCGCGTAGAAGTCAAGGAGTGTCAATATGTAATATATACACATAAAAAATAATTTAACTCTAGCTACACAATGTAATTTTCCGACGAAGGGGTGTCGGTCGATACCCCTCAACTACATATGGCTCTGCCACTGATAAAGTATTGATTGAAGATACATAAGAAAAGATTAACGATAGACTGGAGGTTTAAAGATAGATCCTAGGGTTGAATAGTTCATGTTGAGTAGGACAAAAGCAAAATACTTAGAGTATAAGTTCAGTGACGTAAATCACGAGGCAGATGTGGAGGTGATTATTAATATACTACTCATGATTCTTAAAGAGAGAAGATTTCAAGTATTTTGGTCAATAATCAAAGAAAATGTGAAGATCGGTGATGATGTTATACATGGTATTGGAGCGAGGTGGATTAAATGGAGGATCACATCCGATTTTTTGTATAGTAAGAATGTGCCACCAAGATTTAAAGGTAAGTCTTATAAAGTGATTGTTATGGGTAGATTGTTGGTTGATCAAGAACTCACACATTCATAAGATGAAAATAGCGGAAATGAGGATGTTGAGATGGATGTATGAATATACTTGTTGGAGAGATAAAATTAGGAATGAAGATATTCGGGATGGAGTGGAATGACCCCCGTGGTGAATAAGATGAGGGAATCAAGGTTGAGATGATTCAAACATGTGAAGATGAGATGCACATGTGCCCTGGTGAGGAGGTGTGAGAGTTTGACTATGGTGGGTCTAAAAAGAGGTAAAGGTAGGTCAAAAAAACATTGTAGAAATGTGATTAGACAAGACACGGTAGACTTGAAGCTTATCGCATATATGATCATAGATAGGAGGATATGGAAGTCGAGGATTAGCTTACCGAGAATATGATCCAGTTTCCTTAAAAGTGTTATTATTATTGCTCCCATGCTATATTATTCTTTGATTTTATTATTACATGTTTTTTTGCTTCGATTATCGTACTACTTTTTGTTGATATTATCCTTTTCTCCATTGTTTCAACATAAGTTCTTCACTACTCATGTATTTTCTTTTCATACCTAATTTTATATGCTTTACTTGAACCTAGGGTTTATAAATAATAATTTATTTACCTTCACAAAATCAAAAGGGTAAGGTTATATATAACTACTCTTTCTATTCCCCTTTATCAAAGTACCGTGAAAATATTGTTATTATTGTATTATCTTCACACTCATTTCTAAATTCTTTCTTTCTTTTTCTTTAATATTGGATAAGAAGATGCAATACCTTGTTTCTAAGGTTTTTCAATTTTCATTTTCACACCACCAGCTACTTATCACTATTGTATTACTCTTTTTGTTTCAATTAATAACTTGACATTGTTTGAATGAATATCGAATTTTTAAAAAAAAATATAATTTAAAAAGTCTAAAAGAAATCATAAATTTGCATAGGATAACGAATAACTTCTTTAAAGAGAAATTCTTTTTGCACTCACAAAAACATAGCATGAAGTGTGATGTGGCTCACTAATTATTGTAAGACACTCACGTTAATAACACCACTCTTGAGTCTTGATAAAGAATAATAAGAAAAGTGAATTAAAAGTTGTTAATAGAAAGACATGAAAAACGTGAAGTAGAGAGCTCACATGTAGTGTATGACTAAAATATTCACGTAAATAATGAGTGTATCTGTGTGTATATATGTTATATAAATCTCAAACTTGAAGAAAACACTCAATTCAAAACAATGACAACATCTCAAATTTCTCCTCCCAAATATTTACAAGAGGACCTAAGTGAAGAGTGTAAAAAATTTCTCTCTACTCTACCTAAAGAAAAAGGATGGATGGAATCAACTATCTACAATTATCAAGGTTTTTGGTCATCATCAAGAGCAATTCAAGGTGTGATTGCATGTCAACAGCAATTTCAAGCTCAAGATAGTGATATCATTCTCGTTACATCTCCAAAATCAGGAACTGTTTGGTTAAAATCACTTTTATTTGCATTAGTGAATCGAAATAACCATCCTATTTTTCAAAAAGATCACCCCTTACTTTTAAAAAACCCTCATGATCTCGTTTTGTTCTTGGAACTTGATCTATATGTTGATGGTCAAGTCCCTGATTTTTCATCGTTCACTTCACCTAGACTCTTGGCAACTCATGTGCCCTTTGCTTCATTGCCAAAATCAGTTCAGAATTCAAGAACCAAACTTGTTTACTTATGTAGGAATCCAAGAGACACTTTTATTTCTATGTGGAATTTTGCAAACAATTTAAGACTTGATAATCACAAAGATACCAATTCCATTGAAGAAATGTTTGATCATTTTTGTAAGGGTGTGAGTCTTTATGGACCATTTTGGAATCAGGTGTTGGATTATTGGAAAGAAAGTATAGAAAATCCTGATAAAGTATTTTTCTTGATGTATGAAGAAATTAAAAAGCAACCTAAAATTCAGCTTAAACGCTTGGCTAAATTCTTGGAATGTCCATTTTCCATAGAGGAAGAAAATTGTGGAGTTGTGGATGAAATAGTAAGAATGTGTAGCTTTGAAAATTTGAGGAATTTGGAGGTGAATACACAGGGAAAAATTTCAGCTGGAGTGGCAAATAAAAATTTCTTTCGTCGAGGGGAAGTTGGAGATTGGAAGAATTATTTTACTGTCGAGATGAATGATAAACTCAATCATATCATTGAACAAAAGTTTCAAGGATCTGGATTAAAATTTTCATATATTTGATTAGACATTAATATGTTATAATGTGAACTGAATGTAGTTTATTATTTTCAAAATCAATGTAAGATTAGTTTTGTTTGAGGGTGATGTAACAAGAACATATAAAAAGAGCTCGCTCTATTGTAGCACTAATATATATTATTTTAAATGTTTATTACTCAAATTGTTGCAAATGATGTATTGATTTAAGTGGAATGTACTTCTAGTGTGATTTCATTATTATTGATTGTTTATAAAATATAAAAATGTGTCAAGTTTAACTATGAATAAAGGATGTACTTGTAACATCTCGCAAATTGAAATAACTAGGAAGAAGTTGAGAATTTGGAAATAGTCATTTTTGGAAAGAATTGAAATCTGGAAAATTTGTTAAGTATGTTGAGTTGAGTTTTTGGTCAACTTCAAACGACCATAACTCCTAACTCAGGATGATTTAGGTGTGGTTCCAGATATCGTAGGAAAGATCTTGGAATAATCTTCCAACGACACCAAGGTTGCGCGATTTCGAATTTGTATGAGTGAGATATGCCCATTGGAAGTTGGGTTGCTCGAATAAGGAAAGTCCAATCCGGATTTTGGAAGGGTAGTTTGGTCTTTTCCATACCCAACTTAATAAATTCATTTTTGGTAATTATTTTAAGGTCTAAACTGATAGGATTCAGTTTACGCTTTTGAAAAATAGAGTTAGGGTTTTTGGAGAAAGAACGCAAGAGGAGAAGAGAGGAGAAAAGAGCCAAGATCATCGTTCGTAAGGATTTCTCGTGTGGATTTCGTTAAGGGATGATCCCTACGAGGTATGTGAGATTAAATAGTGTTGAGTTAGTTCACCCACGCGC
The DNA here is from genome assembly GCA_035578085.1 of Solanum pinnatisectum. Classification (NCBI taxonomy): domain Eukaryota; kingdom Viridiplantae; phylum Streptophyta; class Magnoliopsida; order Solanales; family Solanaceae; genus Solanum; species Solanum pinnatisectum. The sequence goes on along the minus strand of CM069080.1, from coordinate 976,507 downwards.
CAATCATAATTCAATTCAGCGAAGTATATTGGATTTGAAAGTAAATCCTTTGAGTTCTTGATGAAATTCGTTTGAATTCTTGTGGGTTGTGTTGTTGAAGTTTTCTTGAGATTTGATTCATGTTTTCAAGTGTAATTTCGAGTTGAATCTTGTATATATTAATGGTATAGTTGATTCTAAGTGTTTGGGGAAAGAACTAAGTTAAAATAGAGGGTTTAGAGATGAAAAATGAAGGAGAAAAGTCGGAATTCACCTGGGTAGGGGCCTAGGGCGTCGCCCCTCTCAGAGCCCCAAGAGAGGCCTTCTGAATTTTGACCTCTGGGGCGCCGTGCCATCCAGAGCGCCCCAAGTCACTCTCTAAATTTCAATGGGCTGGCACCCCACGCCTCTCAAAGCGCCAGGGACGCCAGTTCTTCCTATTTCTTCCCCAACTTTCCGTACTAGTTCCTTAGCAATGTACCTATATTTTCTAGTTGATTCCAACACTCTAAGGTATGTCTAAATATCATGAAATCATCCATAAACATGAGATCATGAACCTTGAATCCATAATTCAATTCAAGGAAAGTTAATAGTCAAGTCTAGAAGTTAAGAATCAAGTCAAGGAAAGTTCATAAGTTTTCAAAAGTCTTTCACAAACGTTTTAACTTTGTTTTAAGACTTAAGTTTTGAGTTAAGTAAAGAGTAAAGAGTTGAGTTCATTTCTCCAAAAGTTATAAGGGAACTAAGTATTCCCAAGAGTTTAAAATGTTTTCACATTTGAACAAGAAAGGGAAACACCGATTTCCAAGAGAGCTTTTAAGTTAAAGTTTTAAGTAATTATCTCAAACCAAAGAAAGAAGTTTTGTTTTACAACATATGAGCTAAGTATATTTTTGGGAGTAGTATTGAGCACCGATATGGGGATGCGAGTTCATATTAACTTAAGTCTCCATAAACCATGTAGCCATCATGGGTAGTAAAGGATCATACTTTTTAGACGACTCCTTAAGTGCTTTTTAGCATAGACTAGTGGATCCACTTAGTTAAGGCGTTTTATATGACGACAAAGTATAAAACAGTTTTGGCAGCGTGGGCAAGACGTTGTATCACCACTTAGGCTAATAGTAGTGGTTGTCGGTTAGAGAAACTCCCACAAAAACTATATTACTTTATTATATGAGTAAAGTTGAGTTTGTTATTGCATTTTCTTTAACGAACTAAGTTGTTTCTACTATTTTAAAAGCTTTTTGTACATTGCATGTATTTTATTGCTTTATATTAACTTGAGTTATTCAGGAGTTGAGTAAAGCCAAGGTAAGTGTTTCTTTCAGATTCTTTTCAAGCGTATGTTATGTTTAGCATTCCACTCGCATACTCATACATTCAATGTATTGATGTCAGTTGGCCTGCATCGTTTCATGATGCAGACACAGGTAACCAGGATTATCATCCAGCGCCTCGTTGATCCAGTTGAGCACTCAGAGTCTGTTGGTGAGCCTTCTTGCTTTCCGAAGGGCTCCTTTTTACATTGCTTTCTAGTTTTCAGTTGTTAGGATGATCGGGGGTCTTGTCCCGACATCCCTCTTTGTTTTAGAGGTTTCATAAACGGATAATATAATTCTTTAGTCTTATTCATTTCAATTGTATACGTTTAAGACTTGAGTTGCCAGTTTAGCTAGGTTATCATCTCTTAAGTTATTGCATGAGTTACGTTTCTTATGTTTATGTTTTTCGCTGAGTAAGTAAGTCAGGCCAAGGGTTTACTTGGGGCCAGAAATGATTCTCGAGTGCCAATCCCGCCCAGGGTGTAGGCTCGGAGCGTGACAATACTTTTGTTATACTATATTATACCAAATTAATTTTATTCGATCATATAGAAGTTTGTACTTAACTATCATTATCATTTTTAAGAGTTTTATATTGACGTACTGATGATAGTGGCATCCGTTGCGCTCAAATTTTGAGTCTGAATTCGATAATATTCACAGTCATTCTCAACTCTTTCTTTTGTTTGCAAATAAAGTAAAAAATTATTTTGAAAAAGGGAACTCTCATAATTAAATGATTAGGAAAAAAAAAGGCACAACACTCTATATATATATTCATGCATGTTTTCATAGAGCATGGTAGAAAATATGAAGCTTTAAATACGTGCAAGTTTAAATAACTCTATAAATTGAGTATTATATACCCTCTTTGTTCATGTTTACTTGTCTATTATATTAAAAATATTTTTTTATTTTTATTTGTTTCCTTTAGCATATCGAGAGAAAGACAATTTTTGACAATTTTTTATTTTATTTGTAACATTAACTATACATTTTTCCAAATCATTCTAAAGTCCATTAAGACTATATATAAATTAATATGAATATTATACTAAAATATTCACGTTAGTTATGTTTATTTAGAAAGAGTGCAAAATTTATCAGGAATAAGTAAAAGTAAATGGAGAAAATATATAGTTAAATTAGATTTTTTTTTTGTTGTTGTTTAAATTAGATTTTCATGGTTATAAATTAAAGAATAGTGATATAATAAACTCCAAAGAATTAATCTTGAAATTAAAATCATTATTTGACAAAGAGGACAAAACACTGCATGAATTTTGCTAACTATTCTGACACACTCACATTAATAGCACTCTCTTAATAAATTAAATAAGTCAATCAAAGTAATTATTATTAATAGAAAGACATGAAAAATGCAAAGTGTTGAGCTACATGAGGTGTATGACTAAACGTTCACATGAGTAATAAGTGTATTCGTGCGTATATGTTATAAAATACCCCGAACTTGAAGAAAATACTCAATCTTCTAAATCATGACAACTTCTCCTCCCAAATATTTACAAGAGGATAGCATAAGTGAAGAGTGTAAGAAATTGCTCTCTATCCTACCAAAAGAAAAAGGACGGGTTGGGTCATATATCTACAATTATCAAGGTTGTTGGACACCACCAAGATTGCTTCAAGGTGTGATTGCATGTCAACAACAATTTCAAGCTGAAGATAGTGATATCATTCTTATTACAACTTCAAAATCAGGAACTACTTGGTTAAAATCACTTTTATTCGCTCTGATGAATCGAGTGAAGCATCCTATGTTTGAACCTAATCACCCTTTACTTGTCAATAATCCTCATGTTCTTGTTCCATTCTTGGAGCATACACTCTATGTTGATGATCAAGTTCCTGATTTTTCAACTTTTACTTCACCTAGACTCTTGGCAACTCATGTGCCTTTTGCTTCATTGCCAAAATCAGTCATGGATTCAAGAACCAAACTTATTTACTTATGTAGGAATCCTAAGGACACTTTTATTTCTATGTGGCATTTTGCGAACAATTTAAGACTTCATCACAAAGATACCAATTCCATTCATGAAATGTTTGATCTTTTTTGTGAGGGGTTGAGCCTTTATGGTCCTTTTTGGAATCACGTGTTGGATTATTGGAAACAAAGCATAGAAAATCCTAACAAAGTGTTTTTCTTGATGTATGAACAAATTAAAGAGAAACCAAAAATTCAGCTTAAACGCTTGGCTGAATTTTTAGAATGTCCATTCTCTATGGAGGAAGAAAATTGTGGAGTGGTGAATGAAATATTAAGAATGTGCAGCTTTGAGAATTTGAGAAATTTGGAGGTGAATACAAATGAAAAGTTGTCAACTGGAGAGGGAAATAAAGTGTTCTTTCGTTGAGGAGAAATTGGAGATTGGAGAAATTCTTTTACTGTAGAGATGAGTGATAAACTCAATCATATCATTGAAGAAAAGTTTCAAGGATCTGGATTAAAGTTTTCATATGTTTGATTAAGTACTAATATGTTATAGTGTCAATTGAATGCAGTTATATGTTTTGAAATTAATGTTGAAATTGTTGTGTTTGAGAGTAATGTAACAAGAATAGACAACAAAAGTTTTATTGTTGTATTAATACTCCCTCCATCTCATTTTATATGTCACCTTTTTACTTTGCATTTGCATTAAGAAATGATGTAATTTTATCCTTTTACCCTTATTTAATGTTTTCTTAAATCAACTTTATTAATAAATGACAAGATTAATTAACTATTCTATCAAGGGTATAATAGGCAAAATATGATAATTTATGCATAAATTTTATAAAATGACAAGTATTATGGTTCAGCTATTTATAGAAATGGATGACATATAAAATGGGATGGAGGGAGTACTATTTTAAATGTTCAGTACTCAAATTTGTTGCAAATTTAGCAGTAAATACATATTTCTTTATTTTGTCACAAGAAGTCATGTTTTTGTTAGTACTATAGTAGTGTCAATGAGGTTGGAGACATTTGGTTTTCTTTTTGAATTTGAGACTATTGAATTCCACAATTATTGCTATAAATACCAAATCATAAATTTAGCGCTCAAACTTTATATAATTGATCAAAACGATTAAGAGTGAAATAGCAATAGAAAAGTTACCTCAAACATGATGGTCTTTAGTTTTTGTCAAGAAGGAGAGGCCCAAAAATATGTGTAAATTCATTCAATTGCTAGTTTCTCATAATAAATTCTATATACATATAATTTTTTTAGCCAAATCTTATTTGAAATGAAATAAATTAAAGAAAATGGAGGATTTTTCATTTTTTTGGTTAGAGAAAGAGAAATTGGGTTGGATTTATGAATAAAACGTACATCAATTACACTAAATGGGCCGTCTTCTACATTGGGCCTTCAAAAGTCATTTGAGATAAAATTGCAGAAATAGCGCTTAGTGCCCACTTTTTGACGTAAATTTTCTAGGGAAAATTGTGTGAAATAGCAAATTATTAATTTAAATTAAATGATATAGCTATATTTTATTTTATTTGTAATTTGCAGCAAACATCCCAATTTTTTGCCATGTGGTTCGGTAAACAATTAGTCATTTTCGGTATACAAATGTATAAAATGCGGTTGTGTTTGTATAAAGAGAGAGAAAAGTGTATATACAAATACAAATACATATATTTTCGTCCTATGCACTTATAATTATACAAATACAGATCTTATTAGACAAATTATAATGTATAAATGAATTTATACAAAACTGAACAATTTATATAAAATTGGATGTATCTAGCGAATTATACAAATCAAAAGTTTCATAGCAAATATAAAATTTGTTATGGAGCGCAATTATGAAAACTATAGCTATAACATACAAATATGATTTTTATGATTGCTATATGTGAAAGTTGCTCAATTTTCTATGGGGTAGCTTATGTAGATACTGCTATTTAATTTGTAGCTATTTTTGAAGAAATTCTTTTACACATCTATCCACCTAAGAAATAACTTTGCGGTGTCTGAAGTTAGACGTAAAATTGTTCCATTTACTCATATATGACTAAATTATTTTATTAAAAAAAAAAAACTAAAATGCTTGAACTTCGCCTAAAGAAATCATATGTAACTTCATAATAAACTCCGCTCACATGTCTAAAGTTGTTTAGACTAGTTTTTATAAATTATGGGATTATTAAAAATAATAATCTCAAAATCAAATGAATACGAAAGAAGTCGCTCTCTCCCAAAAATCCATGATAATATATAGGAAAAATATTTTTAAAATATATTCTATATTATCTTCCTTCCTATTGTGTGTCTGGCATGAAAGTGAAATCCCATATGGAAAGAAAAATCCAAAGAGAGGAATAAAGGTGGTGAAGATCTTCTTGTTGTATGAATGTGAATCTTAGATTTTGTGGGGACTAAAAGGGAAGGGGGAGGGTGAATATATATATATTCAATCAAATGAGTCTCATTTGTTCTCCATACATTAAATTAATAAATGTATAATTAATGGTAAAATAAAAAAACAATTAATGAGGTAATTCAAAATTGTTGTAAACAATTTTGAACTGCCTCTAACACTATGATGAAAATTCCCCTTGTGTCGAGGAGATTCAAATATTTATATATGTACCAAAATATGTTTTATGTCCTCTAATTTATATGACATGATTTTCTGACTAAGGAAATTGAAATGAACGGTTTATATGAACCTACATCAATAATAATTGTGGCTCTGCCGTTATGCATGATTTTTGTTCACATATATATAGAGTTTTATTATTTAATTATGATTAATGAATGCATACTTCAAAGTGTTTGATATGGAGGAACCTTTTCCTTTTCAGGTTACACACTCCCATCACCCCACCCCACCTCGACCCCTCACCTCACCTCATGTCCCCACCTTGAACCCAAACCCTCGACTTCACTTCCATTAACCCTTCACACTTATTCGCTTTATTTCTATAGTATTTATCTAAATTATACGTATAAATATATATTTTTATACTTTTAATAAATGTCACTCTCAATACTCCACAGAAGGAGAAGGCAACCACATTCCCTTTTCATACTTTATAGTACTATTAAAATTTGGCAGGAATTAAATTCTGTTATGTATTTATTAGAGGGACACAAAAGGGATTCTCATCAGATTTTGTTTATCTTTTCCTATTTATGTAACAACCATACAAATCTAGGGGGAACAAAAATTAGTACGTCCTTCTATTACTTTCTCACAATACCTAACTCATATGTTTGTTACTTTGAAATTACTCTCTGGTCATTTTTACTAGTTCATATTTAATTATGTACGTGTTTCTTACAAAGCAACACATAAAATGATAATTTTATTCTATCACATTCTACTCATTGAAAAATAAGTTTAAAACAGGTAGAAGATAGTTCAGTAATAAATTATTTCTTAATTTTCTAAATTGAAACAAATATTAAACCTATGTACCGAACATATTTTTCCTCATGACTGATATGTATTATATATGTAAAACTTACGAAATATGCAAAAGTTTATTAGTGCATGGAAATCATGATATATATTTATAAGTATTAGAAATTATATTACACGTACGATAGACACATTTGCCTAACTTACAATAAAAGTTTCCTCATATAATCCCATAATAAATCATGAAATTATTTTTATCATATCTAGCTAGCTGCTTTTCTTGAAAAGGAAATAAATCATAGCTATAAATTATGATATATTTATCTAGACTTAATTTGGACGAAATCGATATACGAAATCACATCTCCCAGATTGAGCATTACATACTTAACAATTTTTTAAAGGGCGAAATATATATTTAATTGGTCGATCAAAATAATTATAGCTAGCTAAAATATAATCTTAACATCGGATTACACGTACAAATATGAATAAAATGGTTACAAAAAGAATTCACAATAACTCCACATGTTATTTTAGGAGTCAAAGCCTGTTTGACCAAATTTTTAAAAAGTCGAATGTATTTAATTTTGTTTAACTAAACATTTATTTTAGATAATTGAGGTGTTCAATCACATTTGTAGAAATAAAAAATTCCTTTTAAGTAAAATACTATAATAGCATAAGTTATTTTTTCAGAAACTAAATAAATGTCTTTTTCTCAAAAAACACTTTTAGAACATTGATCAAATAAAAATTATGATTATCAAAATTTCTTTTAAAATAAATTAGTCAAATACGATCCACTAGTTTTTAAAAAATAATTGAATTTTCTTTTTTTGAATTTCATAATTTGTGGCTTTCCTTTAAAGCAAGGAGAACATTCTTAAAAGAGAAAACGATTGTGTCAGAAATTACAGACAAAGACACGTCATTTTTTAGCTTTCTGACGTGGATGATGAACTGGCAGACAAATCTAAAATGCCCCTTGACTAGTACGAATAGGCAAAAATTTAAAAATTTAAAAAGAAAAAAAGGAATTAATTAATTAATTTAAGAAAAGCTAAAAAGAATAAATTGGTCCATAATATAATAACGTGAAAACTTAATATAAAGTTCTGCTGAAAATACTGCCACAAGTCACGTGCGTTAGTGTGATTTTCAAGATCTAGCATGAGTAATTGTTTGTCATAATAATATATACTCCCTCCCACTGTTCCGCCATCTCAAATTATATGTCGTATTTTTTCCTTTATATGTTTTATTAAAAAAAATCATCATATTTATTTATTGATTTCACTTTTTGATAGCTAAATTATATGAATTTTAATCAATATTATATATTTTTATCATATTAATATAAAAATATATAATTTATAGTATAAATTTTGAATATTAAATTAATCTAATAATATAAAGAATTAAAATGTATAATTTCTCTTTAAGTGGTGATAGATCTTACAATGTACAATTAAAATAATATAAAGAATATAATATAATAATAATTTTATTTAGCGTTCCTACTTTTGATATTTTTTTTAATCTCGAATAATCTAATATACTAATATAATAGGGTTTTGACCTAGCTAGACAAATATAATTATTATTATTTTCAAGATGGAGCTTAGACAAATACTTAAAAGCTTCTTTTTAATTAGTAGTTTATTATGAATATATCTCTAGGTTAATGGTTTGGTAAGAGACCCTTTTTAAGTCTAAAACAGACAAATTTAGGGTAGACTATGATCTACGTAGGTCTCTTTTCTACTAAGTTATATAGTTGAATATAATTACTTTTTTTTTTCTTATTCTTTTGAAAGTTATATTGCATTTCTTGGTCTTGTCATGCAAATTTCTCAACAATTCATGTCAAAAAAATTGAAAGATTCATATACATATTATATATATATATTACTTCGATTGTGAGGTAATAGACCAGTAGTAAGTATTCTTTCATTCTTAAAATGAGAGTTCATGTTTGAGTCGCCTTTGTTAGTGAATATTTTATCTCCAAAGTAGAATTTTCTAACATGAATTCAAATTCAATCGAACCTCAATATAAATATCAAAACATGAAAAACTTTATATTTAACTAAATAAATTTGTCATGCTACTTTTTTCTTTTTTATGTCCTAGACATGCCTAAAAGCCAAGGTTGATTAGGAATATCACTTGAAAGTTGTGATCTTATTATATAAAAAATAAAAGAAAAATTGCCTGACCAGAAAAAGAACTCCTTGAACTAAAAACATAACTTTGCATCCTTAAATACTTATTTAAATGTACTAAAAGTGTACTAAAAGTGAAAAGAGTTTAAAAAAAAAAATCTATTTTTCTCCGTGCGCAACCTCACTGCAAAAAAATAGAAATAATTAGCTATGAAATTTGCCGTTAAATAAAATAATTTGTAGCTAACATGTCTTTTTGTAATGTTACTAATCCATCATTAATTATATAATTAATGATTATCTTTTGGTACTTAGCGATAGAAGTTATTCATTACTAATTTGTCGTTTGTCTAGTGATTGTTGATTGTTATAAAGAGCGACTAAAAAAAGGCTCGACTTATTTAAGGAAAGAGAAAAGCATATAGAGATTGTGAATGAAAATAGTACAAATTGGTGCAACATTTCCATATTAATTTTTTTTGACTTTCGGGTCTGCGCCAGCTTTTGCGCATGTACATCTCAACTAATTTCATGAGATACCTGCCATCTCCACCAACAACAGGCCACCAAATAACTTTGTCCACAAGAGGCACATTCTAAAGTGTGTTCATTGCTTGACTAGTTTCGCGGAATACATGTCACCTCCTACCAACAACATATATCAGATAACTCTATTCACACATTTTAAAGTGCTCATTATGGTATAAATAAATAAAATATATGTCAACTCTATTATTGACAATTATTCCTAGTAGGTGGAAAACAACTCTTCTCCATATATATATATCCACTTTTAGTTTTATTTCCTTCCATTATATTAAGGAGAATAATTCAAATACCAATAGTGAATGGAAGGCAAAGTATCATGTTTTCTTGTGGGACTTATTGTGGGTGTTTTTTTTTTTTTTTTTTTTTTTTTTGTATATATATTTTTCATGTGTCTTACATATACCTTGAGCTTTACAAATCTACTTTATAATATAATAGAAATGTTTTTTTTTTTCCTTTTTCCAAATACTTTAAAGTCAACTCTTTTTAAGGATAAATTGGTAATTTGTCTGAAGAATCTTTGTCTACACTTCATATGTTGTACACTAGACATGTTTTGTTGGGAGGGAGGATTTTCAGTAACTAATGTCTCTAGTGGGGAAATTTCTAATGATAAAGTCCTATTTAATGTATAAAATAAAATTGAGAAAAAAAAAGAATAAAGAAGTTGTTTTGTTATGCCCTATTAGACCCTATAACAAAAAAAAATTGTGTAAATTTGAAAATCAAGGGGAAATGTTAAAAATTAAAATAAGAAAAAGGGAAAAGGATTAAAAAAAATGTTCTTAAACGGTGTGAATTTAAACAAAAATGTCATATGTTAATATAGTTTGATTTAAATTATCCTTATTGTTACTTAATTAACACGATCGAGCATAGAGGCGTAATATCATGCATTAGTTGTTGCTATCTTTGAAATAATTTGGGTCGAGCTTCTCCTTCGAGAGATTGGATGCTAATTCTATTTTTCATTTTCGAACTATAGGGATTTGAGATGCTTTTGAACCAAACTATTAACGAAAGACATTTTGTTTGATTTTACATAATTTAAAGATATTTTTAACCTTTTTTTGTTTAAAGAAAAGAGAATGATATAGCGTAAAAATATTTAATAAAAATATCATAGTGCAATAGTAATGGAATCTTCATTCTAAACTAAACCAAGGTCTCGTGTCCAGTTCTATGAATAAATTCGTTTTTAATGGGAAGCGATTCTACACTTTCCAATACAATTCAGATTAATTTGACTTCAAATAAACTATCGACACCGAATAGAAAACAAAAAGGAAAAGGAATGGGATCAAACCATTGCCTTCCCCTCTACCAGAAAACAGAAGTTTTTTTATATATATATAGAGAGATATGAATTTGGACTACAACAACTTGAAGAAAATTGATATACATATCTATATTCATAGAATCTAAGATTTTGTTCTTTCTAAAAAAATATATATATTGAAAGTAACTACTCAAGCTATAGCAAGCAATTGTCCAAAATAAGTTCATGGACCATAAAATCTTATTAATTCAATTTTAAAATAAACCTACATATGTAACAAATAATGAATAAGACAACTTCTCTGATTTACTAGCATCCCTACACCTTCAAAAATTTAAATATTTAGATAATAAAATCCTAGGTGCTTGTGTGTAAGTTCTATCCTATATATAGGTTTTAGATTTTCTCCATAATTAAATTGTTTAAAATTTTGTTATTTACACATCTAAAGCACCTATACACATATATATATTATTCATGCTATTGATAAGGTCGATTCATGAATTTTCTTTTTGCCACATTTTGAATAAAAAATTAAGGGAGATAGTATATCAAGCTATTCGTCAGTCGTCACTATCTTTTGTGTGTGTATCTGCATAATCTTATGTTACAACTTCCATCATACAAACCTTAATTAAATCTAAACCAAATCTCACTTGTTGTCATGTATATTTTAATTTAGCCAAAAAAGATTTAACAGCATATATGTAATAATAAAGTGTCAGCTACAATATGCTAATTAAGAAAGAGTAAAATTGCAATCACCAAGTTCGAATCATACAAACCTTAATTAAAAGTTCCAAGTTCGAATTGTAACAGATACAAAATCGCCTTTGATTGTTAGATAGAATCATGTTTTTATCTGAGCTTCTTTCATCCTTGTATTTTTCATAAATTTGTTTTAAAAATATTAAAGGATTCATCAAAAATAATCTATTTAAACTTCTTTGATGAAAATTTTGAATCGACCATTCATGATGTCGGCGCTATTAACAAAATTTTTTCAATTTCCAAAAGCTCGAAATCAAAATATCTGAATTAGAAATAAGAGATCCTGAAACCATCTCACCCCACCCCCACAACTCATGTTGGTGAGAATCACTTTATAGGTACATTATATTTCTCATACCAATAAAATAAGCATATATAAAAAAAAAATTAAAAAAAATGATGTGGGGGTGGGGGGTGGGGGCAGAATGGGTAAAGAAAAAGGCATGTGCAAGGGGAGACAATAAGGGCAAGAAGCATGACCCTTAAGACATGCTTATTTGCAGTCACTTTGTTTCCATTATATTCACCTACTGTTTTAAACCATGTGCTTGCACTCAAACCCATTCAACATATTTATTTATATAACTTATTAATATTTAATATTCCTTAGTCGGACTAATTCAGATTTTATATAAATAGTATTCATAAGTCACATTTTGAATATATATCTTTGTAAGTAGTTATTGTTTGATCAGAATTATAAATTTCACAAGTAAAACTCCGATCTCCAGATTATTATCTTGATATTTCCCTTATGAATTTTGAAATTTCAATATATTGATTTTTTAATTAAACAAACTATGTAATCGCTAGTTCTGATTATTTTTTTCCGAGTAATTTACGTTGCCTACTTACTCTAGAAAAGAAAAAAAAACGCTTCCTATCAAAAATTTCATCATATCATGTCTTACTCCAATCAAGATTTTGATGGAGAGTTGAGAGTCTCGTTCATCCGGTCATATTTCTAGTTCATCAGTTATTTATAAGAAAGAAGATGGTTTCAGTAGGTAGGAAGAAATCACTCTGATAGGATGAAGTATAGATCGATTGAAGTAGGGAAGGTCGATTAAGGAAGAGAATGTAGCTTCAAGAATGAGGCAAGGTCAGCCCTAAGTCTAAGTTGAAGTTACAAGGCTGGGAGGTATGAGTTGATCAGATGCAGGGAAGCCCAGACAATCGTTCCTATCATGATTAAGCCAAATTTATAGGACCACCAAGGGTTGTGGTATGGGACAGATACAATAAGGGGTGGAACTAGAGTGTCGATTATTTGATTAATTGAACTCAGTAGTTTTAGTTCAAATTTTATATTTGTCTTGAAAAACATCTAATATCTACCTATTATATTGATTTAGAATTTCTTAACTCAAAAACATTAGATTCCAAAATTCATAAAAACTTCAAATTTGTACGTGTAATAATCTATCAACTCTTAGAAATCCTTAACACAAAAAAAATTAGATTCGAAAATCCATAAAAACTTCAAATTTTAACTCTACATGTGAAAGAATCTCTCAACTCTCAATTAGATGTCTCCAATTCAAATCCTAGAATTGAATTATTTTTATAAAAATATCAATTTCTCCTTTAATAAATCCTACATATAAGAATTCAAATTAATCGTAACTCTAAACCAGATATCACTCCAAAGAAGACCAAAAGGGGTGCCAATGAAACAGGAGAAACACGAGTGGTTGGTGACTTTTACCGGGATCAAGGGGTAAAGTAAACAAGGTCTGGAATTTTAATTTATTTATATTTTCTTAGTTTTAATAATAATTACTTTACTTTTTTATGCATTTAAATTTTACAATCACAACTATTTCTACAAAGTTAAAAAATTAAAAAAATAATTTCCATATGAACTATACTAACAAGGATATCTCCCATGCAAAGTGCATGTTCTAGGTTAGTTTAATTAGCTCAGATACCTATACATAAACCTAATTAATCTTATTTACAAACAAACAAATAAATAAAAATAATACAAATACGACTATCATATATGTGGGAAAAATAAATATTCTTTTTATGTCATTCATATTCAAAATTCTATTTATACTCAATATTTATAAAATTAATATGCAATTCATAATCGAGTATGATCAAATATTTCTGAACTACGTAATGTATATGTATAGTTGAGGCCTATAATTATTTTTCAAATTACTCTGTCATTGTACGTTTATGGAATCCAATAAAATTATTGTTAGTTATTTGGTTGGGATCCAACAAAATTAACTATATCTCATATTACACGACTATATATACTTTAATTTCATTATTCATCATCATTATGCTAAATTAAGGGTCACGTGCAATTTAAGAAAAAATGATGGGATAAAAACTAAAGGTCACGTGACCCCATTAAAATTACATCATATAGGAAGAAATCATATCACTTAATCAATTTATCGTCTAAATTAAGATTGAGTTTATGACCAATTTATAATGGAGAAAGAAAATATTTTCTTCCTTTTAATTTATCTATCTAATTTTAAGTTGATATAATTTATGAATGTTTGTAGTGAATTATACAAATCAAAAGTGCAATTATGCAAACTATAGTTATAACATACAAATATGATTTTTATGTTTGCTATATGTGAAAAAAGATGTAAAATTCATCAAAATATTTTCAAATCTTATAATGATAAATATGTCAGATAAAAAATTAAACTTAAAAATTTGTCTAAAAAAAATCTTTTAAGCGACTAACAAAAGGAAAAACGTTGAATTTGAAATTGAAAAGTTTGTAAAATGGAGTATCTTAATTTTAGTCAAAGTACATGTAATATTAATTTAACCTCAATTAAATAAGAAAAATTATATAATATAATGACATGTTATATACATAGTTATTAATTTAATATAAATATACTTTTAAATATGGAAATACCCAATAATTTATTTTCTATTTTCTCATTTTTATGAAGTTTCCATAAACCTTGGAGACTTCTTTTTGACTTTAGCGGTTAGCCTTTGCCCAACACGTCGTTGAATATTGACCCAAAAATGTATAAAATACTTATCATTTTAGTGTCAGCTCATTTTAGCTCGATCCTGTACCCTTACTCACCTATCATCTCTAATCAAACGTTAGAGTATACAAAATATATATTTACATATAAAAAAATATTAAGATTATAAGAAATAGTAAATATGAATTTTAAAAATTAAATTCATGACGTTTAAATTTTGAATTCACTTCGATCACTCAAACTAGTTTTGGTCCTACTCCTTTAGGGAACTTTCTTTTTAAGTACTGAATCCTTATTTTTTAAGAAAAAACTGAAACTAGAAAGCCAGAAAGTGAGAGTGAGAGCTTCTTAAATACATACACAAATTGAAAGGAAAAAAAATGACTTTTTTTTAATGCATATGAAGGAAAGGGGAAAAAGAAAGCAAAGTATTTTATTTTATATAAAAAGTAGAAAGTATAATAATAATGTGTTTGGTACGAATGAAAATAGTTTCAATTTCTTGCGTATAGTTGGATAAAAGTTTTAAAAAATAATTACTCTATTTCATCAATTAAATTTTTTAAAAATGAGAAATGAGAAAAAATAACCCTCAGTAAAAGTACGAAAAAACAAATTTCATGATATCATAGTGTAATGCCCCCAACCCCTCATTTCACCATTCCATCCTTCGACGCTTACGACTAGATTACCTAGCTTTTGAATTTTGAAATAAACATTTTATTGGGAAATATTTTTTTAATACCAAACACACCCTTTTTAAGTGTGTGTCTTGTCCATAGAGACACCCTTTGATTCTTAAGGTGTTATTGTATTCATAAGGTAAAATAGTAAATACATACAACACAATTTTATATGTGTATTTTTGTATTTAGATACTTTATAGTAAAATAAATTTTATTTATGATTCTACTAGTATTAGGAGTATTATATATAGGGGGCTGGTCAAGATTCACTTTCCATGTCGTTGGTCGGAGGTCCTCTGATAAGTCATAACTCTTAACCCCTCTTTCTGTTTCTCTGAGCTTTTTTTTTTGTGAGAGAATCAAGAAAAATTTGCTGACCCAACTCACAAATCTCAAGAAATTGTAATGGGTACGTGCCATTTCTTGTTTTCTGTTCCTCTGTGGTGTGTTCTTGGTTTTTGGTTCTTCCTAAGTTTATGATTTCAGAGGGGGTTGGTTCAAAGTACTGTTTTTTCTTGGTTGGTTTTGGTTAATAGTGTCTTTGGGGTTGAGTTATCTTGTTTTTTTTTGTTTTTAAGTTGTGTTTTGTTGAGTTTCGGGTGGTAAAAATCTAATCTTTTTGGCTTAGTGTCTTTGGATTTGTGGTTTTCTTGTTATGTGTTTCAAAGTTGTGTTTTGTGTGGTAAAAATCAAATCTTTTTGGCTGTGTCTTTGGGTTTGTAGGTTATTGTGTTTCTAAGTTGTGTTTTGAGTGGTACAAAACTGATCGTTTTTAGCTCTTGTTTAGTGTATTTGGGTTTGTGGTCATGTTTTGTTGAGTTTTGGGTGGTAAAAATCAAATCTTTTTTAGCTTAGTGGTCTTTGGGTTTGTGGGTTATCTTGTTCTTTTGTTTCTAAGTTATGTTTTGTTGAGTTTTGGGTGGTAAAAATCTAATCTTTTTTAGCTCTTCTTTTTGTTATGGGATTTGGTGGATTTTGGTAGTTTTTTGTGTGTGTGTTGTGTTTCTTTCTTTTTTTCACACATATCACTTCCTTTATCTCTCTGTGTATGTGTGTGTATTTTTGAGATGTTTACAATTTTTCGGATGTGTTTTTTGCAATGTCTTTGATGGAGTATGGTTCCCACAAGCCCCACTAGAGCAGACCCACACAGACACAGGATTAATTACTAGTTTTGTTATTCTATACTATCTAATCTGTCATGATTGGTGAGCTTTATTTTGTTCTTATTTTTCCTCTACTAATCATTTTCTTAATTACTTGCTTCACTCTTGGGTTGCCAGTATCTTCTTTGTGATTGGGAAATAGTGATTCTCTTTATTCCAAAGTTCTTTTCTTTTTTTCATTGGCTGTCTTATCTGAGATTTTTCCTGTTAAACAGAAGCTACAATGAGCTATTCCCAAAACATAATGGATGATGAGTATGAGAAATTTATCAGAAGAATGAATCCACCAAGGTATTTATCATTTTGTTGTTTCCCCCCTTTATTTCTTTAACTGTCACTTCAATTTTTGTTCATGGCATTTTCTTCAACTTCATTGATCTTTTTGTCAGAGTGGTAATTGACAATGAATCTTGCAAAAATGCCACTGTTATACAGGTATGTTTTTGGTTATTTTGTTGTGCTATGAAATGTAGTGTTTTGATGGGAACTTTTTCTGATTTTGTGAATCTTTGGTGTTTTGATGTAGGTGGATAGTGCTAACAAACATGGAATACTTCTTGAGGTGGTACAAATTCTTACTGATCTTAACTTTATCATTACAAAGGCTTATATTTGCTCTGATGGTGGATGGTTTATGGATGGTAAGGACATTTCCCTTTTCGTATCGTTCGATCTTTAGCACATTTACTTTCAATTTGGATTTTGGAAGAGGAATTGATGAAATTGATGATGAGTTGTGTATTGTGTTGGCAGTATTCAATGTCACCAATCAAGATGGAAACAAGATTACAGAAGAACCAATCTTGGAGTATATCATGAAGGTGAGCTGTAGTACACTTCGTGTGTAATTCGGAAACTTTTTTGTTTACGTGTAATTTAAGACTGACTTACTGTTTTTTTGTTTGTGTGGGTGTTTTGATTTCAGTCTCTTGGTCCAGATTCTTGTTTTGCTTCTTCTATGAGAAGATCGGTTGGGGTTACTACAGGAATGGACCACACCTCAATTGAGCTAATTGGAAGTGATAGGCCAGGACTACTATCTGAAGTGAGTGCTGTCCTCACAAATCTTAGATGCAATGTGGTGAATGCTGAAGTGTGGACGCATAACACTCGAGCAGCAGCCATAATGCAAGTTACTGATGATGAAACCGGGGGTGCAATTGCTGATGCCGAAAAGTTGTCTATGATCAAGAAACTCTTATGCAATGTACTTAGAGGTAGCAATAAATCAAGAGATGCTAAGACATTGTTATCTCATGGGGTCACTCATACCGATAGAAGGCTTCACCAGCTGATGTTTGCAGACCGGGACTATGAACGTGCCACTGGTGATGGATCGGATGATAAAGAAAGGCCAAATGTAAACGTTGTTAATTGGCAAGACAAGGACTACTCAGTAGTGACAATTCGGTGCAAGGATAGACCAAAACTTCTGTTTGATACGATTTGCACTTTGACTGATATGCAGTATGTGGTTTTCCATGGCAATGTTGATACTGAAGGACCAGAAGCTTACCAGGTACTTTAGTTTCCTACGTATTTCCGAAATTTCTTAGTCATTTATCGTTTTACCTATATCTGGATCTTGATTTCTCAGTATTTGTGCACTTGACGATAAACTCATGTTGCATTTCCAGGAATACTGCATTAGGCATATAGATGGATCCCCTGTGAAATCAGATGCAGAAAGACAAAGAGTGATTCAATGTCTTGAAGCAGCAATTGAAAGACGAGTATCTGAGGTTAGCACTTTGATTAACTTTTTGACATCTTTTAAGTTTGATTTGTTTAGGTGTTAGACCTATTCTCTTTGGACAATTTTATACCGTCTTTTTCTTGTCTTGGTAGGCTTTGGATTTCATTTCTAATCGAATCATTTTTCCTTTGTGTTTGTCTAGGGATTGAAGCTAGAACTATGTACCACGGACCGAGTAGGGCTGCTGTCCAACGTTACTAGAATCTTCCGGGAGAACAGCCTTACTGTCACTCGAGCAGAAGTGTCAACAAGAGCAGGCAAAGCTCTCAATACATTCTATGTTCGCGATTCATCAGGGTACCCTGTCGATACTAAGATCATAGAATCTGTTCGACAAACAATTGGGCAAACGATACTTCGAGTGAAAGGTTCCCCTGAAGAGTTGAATCCAGTACAACAAGAATCTCCAACTAGGTTCCTCTTTGGTGGCTTGTTCAAGTCCAGATCCTTTTGTAATTTCGGTTCGGTTCGATCTTACTCTTGAAAGCAGAACTTAATAGTCCTCTTTCCCATTGTATATATTCCCATTTACTCTTCCCAGGTTTTTGCCTTTTAGGTATGGTTTATTAGCACAAGTTAATTACTTACCTAAGTGTCTGTAAATATTACATTCTTGATCACATTTTGCTCTTTTCATTGGTAATGGATTCAACACAATGTTGACCAAGTTGAAGCAAATTGAAAATTCAAGAATCATGTTGTTTTCAGATCCTACTCGTGGAATTTCATTAAATATATTGTTATATGTAGCAATTTGCTGCAAAAAATGGGTGTCAACTAGTAATGAGTTGTTGTTGTCCTTGGTTCTTTGTGACAAACATTTGAACTATGTTTGACTTGAGATTCTTGATGTTTTCTACAGTTTTTTTTGGAGAAAAATATGAATATTTGAAGTTGGAATGGTCAAATATTGTTAGAAACATTTCTTTGTCAAAAGAAAAGACCATAATATATTTAGTACATTTTTTTTCAATTCAAATATAGAGCCATCCAACTTTGACTAGCCAATTTTCTTGGTTTAGTAGGCCAATAAATCTAGGCGGATTGTCAGCTCACTTGTATTAATCATGCAATTGTAATCGTTTAAGGTGAAATATCTTACAATTATATTCAGGATTGGACTTATATTGTCTTTGATTGACGGTATAAATTTATTTGAAGATAATCTAAACTTTCAACAAGTGAAGTATAAATCTAATTCTAAGACGCCCTACCTTTATTACATTCAACTTTCTTTAACATTTAATAAATATATTAGAGTTAAACTCTTCTAATAAACCATATAAGATGAAGATACATGATAGGAAATGGTTTAGTGTTGTAAGGATTTGATTTGTTAAAAAAATTGGAGCATCTCAATTGGTTATTTCTTGAAATTGTGGTTTTTTCTATTTTGGCATTTTGACTAAAAAATTACTATATATATAACTTATTCCAACTTTTGGAAGCTTGATAGGAATTTTAGACCTAAGGATTTGTCACGTTGTCTATTAGGTCCATTGTTCACATTGAGCCTTTAGTCTTGTTGGAGGTTTTTTCTCTCGTTTGATGTCTGATATCTACATTGAAGTTCTATTACATTAGAGAATGTGTTGTAGGAACCATTCTGAGAGCAACACTTTAACAAGAATTTTTACATACCTAAGACCTCTTGATTAAGGATAAAGAAATGTAGTCCAATCATCCTACTATCCATTTTGATAATCTTGTTGGAGGCTACAAGTTAGTAGCTATGCTTCTCAATTTGGCTAAATTGCATTAATGGATTAGTCATCCTATGCATAAATTTAGGGTGGGGTCTAATAGTTGTAGGTTTAATTTAAATGAAAGGAGTGAAGGACAAGAAAATTCAATTTAAGGATGCAATGTTTGTATTTTAGTGTTTGATTTAGTGGTTAATAAAGTCGATGGAAATAATATCAAATTGAGATTTAAAAGTTGATAAAGACAGAAAATACTAATAGGTATTTTCTTTAATCTAGTTCATGAATCGATGGATCGAGGTATTTGGTACCTGTTTGCAATAGGAACATCCAACAAACAAAAGTTCAATTGAATTCCTTCGTTGAATAATTGCATTGTACAAATATGACAAAAACAATTATTTAATATATATAAACTCTTGAATCTCCTCGATTTGCTTTAGGTCTGAAGACAAAAATTTTAAATATTCATATTGAAATTCATGACTTTGCTAATGTTTGTACTAGTCGAAAATAATAGATAACCGATTAAATAATTAAAGTACACAATAATTAACATGAACACCACTATTATAAAAAAAAGGAACAAAAAGATTATGTGAGTCCTCAAATGAAGAAAATTGGTCTTTCCTAAAAAAGAAATGAAAGTGGTTTTTTCATCTTTCAAAAATAGAGTAATATATAAAAAATAAAAAAAAAAAACTTTTTTTTGGGAGGGAGGATGATACATGGATAATTTATCTTTCCTTTTTCAGTTTCTCATCCTTTGTCTGGTATTTATATAGGAGCCCGATTAAATTTGGATTCGCGCCAGAAAGTCTCACATTAGAGGTAAAACACTCCCTAACAAAGGTGACTCATTACCCAACCAAAAACTGTTGATTAAGGATGAATGAGTACTTACCGCTCCATCGCTATCCTGATTGGTACCTTTGTCATTTGCCAATATGAAAATTCTACTATTTTTTTTCTCCACTTGACACTTTTATTGGGACCTTTTTGGCAATGTGAAAGGTCTGATCCTCAAAGTAGAAGATAAAAAAGGTCAATAGCTCAATTTGGAAAGTGATCTCATAGGATTTGTTTTTGACCACATAATAATCCATTTGGAATGGTGCCATTTTAATCACCAATACACATATAATTAAAACAGACTTGCAAAATGGGAAAAGAATAGTAGAAGATGAAAAAAATGATAAAAGTAATGTCTTTTTTTTTTTTTTTTTTTGAATGGTTTTTTCCTATCTAATCATGAAAAGGAAATTCAATGCCTTTTTGGTGGAATTTTGGAGGAAATTCAAATTCACAATAAGATAGTTTCTTTCCATCTATCGAAGCGTTATTGGTGTATAGAATAATCAAATGTGTACGTTGATTGAAGACAATATATATACTGTAGAATTAGATAAGATGTACATAAACTAGTTGAGTAAAAAATATATGAAGTGCTAACAGCCAAACGAGAACCTTTAGGGGTCGTTTGGTTTGAATTCAGGTTATGATGAGATTAATTATGATGGGATAAATTATGATGAGATTAATTATGATGGGATAAATTATGATGAGATTAATTATGATGGGATAAATTATGATGAGATTATTTTTTATTGTGTGTTTGGTTTGTTGTATTCAAAATAATAAATTTTAAGAACAATTTATTTGTTTACAAAAATGCCCTTCATGAATGTAAAAAGTGATGTAACAAAAGGGTTGAAAGAAATATTTTTGTCATTTACTTATTTTATTCAGGGATAAGTTATCCCGGAATTACTATACCACCCAAGAGGAGGGATAACTTATCCCGGTACTAATTATTAATCCCGGGATAAGTTATCCCGGACTTGCCAACAAAACAACAAATTAAGTGGTACTATAATTTAATCCCAGGACTATTTGGTATTATTTTTCAAACCAAACGACCCCTTAGATAACTATTACTATATTTGTTAGGATGGGTTGACCCAACTTTACCTAGTTCAACTCATATAAGTTTGGAATTTGACGGTCTAAACTAGGTTGGGCTGGCTCACCACTTTGACGAACATTAAAATGGCTAAGCCCAACCTAGGGGACACTAAATCATCAAAAGTAAAGGTGACTAACTTCTTCTAACATAACTAAATCAAGATTTTCAACAATCACTTTTTAAGGAAATCAGAACATGAATATTCAAGTCGTGATCATAAATATATTTATAGTGACCAACAAAACATCAAACTACTACACTATTGGTGTATATAAATTAAATTTATCGTGTTCATCGTTGTTGCTTTGGCGCGGAACTTAAGAATATAAACGTGGGGGGATGGGTGGGTGGGTGGGGGTGGGGTGGCGCCAAGTGGCTTAGCCAATTCAGATAATGCTAGCTGGGAAAGTTCTTTCTATATAGAGGGAATTTTGGACCACTTTATTGACTTGTGATGTATTTTGATTTTGTAATTGGGTCATCAAACACTACAACTAACTTTATATGACATCGAATCTTATGGCTAATTTAAGTAGAGGAATTTGGCATCTTCATATATTAATGTTTTGTTATTTAGGTATAACCATTCTGTTTATCGGAAATAGTTTATTTATCATACAAACATAAGAATCATATATACTTTATCTTGCCGTACTAATAAAATCACATCCAATATGTTATTGGTACGACCATTGTGCTATATTTTACTTTCTAAATGAAAAAATATGAGAAGTAACTTAATTTTGAATCCCATAAATCGTTACTTAGGTTCGATCCACGGTTATCAATCCTTCGAATTTCAACACTGTTTGTTGGAGTTGTTGCATATAATTGAGGGTATTTTTGTCCAAAACCATTTCATATCAAAAGAATAGTTAAATAATAGTAATTTTTGAAATAATGGCTAATATATGATAGCTAGTACTATATCCGGCTCCCATCCATTACCCCTTCCCTCCATTTCATCAAGTGCACGTCTAGATGAGAGACATGTGTTTTATTTAAAATTCAAAGGTCAAGATTATATTATATTAACAAATATCATAACCACAGTTAAATCAACTAATTTTAGAAAACTATTCTCTAAATTTAGTAAAAATTATAATATATTTCAAGCAAAATTTGATATTTACAAATATCATTAATTTCATCTTAAATTTTTACAATTTGATATTTATTAATATCATTAATTTCATCTTATATTTTTACATTTGAATATAAAAATATAAGATGGAATTAATGATATTAATAAATATCAAATTTCGTATGGAATATATGGTAAAGCACGGTAACATTCAGAGGCGAATCTAGGATTTCAAGAAGACGGGTGCAAGAAAGGAATGTAAACAAACACTCAAACCAGTGAGCCATCCAATTATTTGTGAGAACGGGTTCATTCAGTTGCTATTTGATATATTTTACAAATTATACAAGTATTTATATCGAATTTTGTCGGATGACTACGGGTTCAGTTGACCCATTTTTTGGGTCTAGAATCGCCCCTGGTAACATTGGCCATATCATTGCCCACCCATAGGTAAAATCCAATTCTTACTGGAATCTGCCCAACAAATTAAAAGAAAAAAAATAGAAAAGCCAAGGTAAAGAAGAAACTGCAAATGTGTCCAAGTAATTAAAATTTTTCTTCGTAATTTATATCCTGAGAGGAATTAAAAGTCTACTATTTACCATTTTTCCTTATTTAATCCTAGATATAGTCCAAATAGAAGTTTATTGACCCATTAATTGAAGCCCAAAATCAATCAATGGGCCTGGCCCATTTGAATGCCCACAGCCTCGCGTAGAAATGACAGAGATAGCCACTTTTGATGGTCCTATTTAGAACATATCCAAAGTTTATGATTGCATTTAAAATTTAGCCGTTGTTGTTGCACTTCTCCTTCATTTAATTGCATGATTTTCCTTCATATGAGTTGGCTTCTCATCTTTAATTTTTGTCTTTAACGATCCATAATATATTTGGTGTAAGAAGTTAATAGATGCAAAATGTAAATATTTTATACATAACTTGACAGTGTAAATATTTTTTGATATTGTTAAAGTACGACAACAACATAAAAATATCCAATATAGTTCCATGAAGTGGGGTCCATAGACGACAACGTGTACAAAAAACTTACTCCCTATCTTAAAGATAAAAATATTGTTTTTAATAGGCCAACGACTCTAAAAAAATAGTTCAAAGCAGTAAAAAAAAAAAAAGAATACAAAAAATAACACATAATAATATAACGAAATAGTATGATAGACGAAATACAAAAAAAATAAATACAATAACAACATACCTAATAAACTCCATAAGTGAAAATGCAGATGCGAGATCCAAACTTGGGCTTCGTATATGCATTGTACACGCCTTTATCGTTGAGCTAAATAAAACAACAAATAGTAACAAAAATTAATTCAAAAATCCAACAACCTCAATCTCCTTTCCAATTGACGTCAACCAAAAACAAAAAAAAGGAAAAAAAAGGTCAACTAAACCAAATAAAAGTAGACCTTTTCAAAAAAAAAATTTAATCTATTATGGTATAATATAGGAAAAATTATTACTTCCGATTTCAATTTGTTTATTCTATTTTCTTTTCTCGACTTCAAAATGATTGCATCTTTCCTTGTTTAAATATTATTTTAATTTTATTTTCCACGTAACATATTTACGATCATGAAATCAAAAGATGTCTTGACATGGTTGACATTTTTTAAATTTATCAAAAAGGAAATATATTTTTTAAAATTTCGCTAAGTCAAAATAAGATAAATAATTTGAAACGTGAGATTACTAGGAATATATAAGAAATACTAAATTCAACGCCGTATATTTTTACTCTTTTTTTTTTTTTTTGGGGGTTCCCTTTGTCTCTTCATCTTCTCTCGCTTCAGCAATTTATCTGTAAATTTCCATGATTTTGCGTGTTTAGGGTTTTGTTGTTTCTTCGTCAAGGTAAGTCTCTACCAGATTACGATTTTCCATTTCTCTGTAATACTGGTTTTGTTCGTAGAGTTTGAGTATTTACCGTTAATTGTGGAATTAGGTATTTTTTACTGTTCTAATGATCTCGTTGTTTTGTTGAATTGATCGGTTTTTCTGGGTTTTATTACAAAATTCTGACTTGGGTTTTGAAATTCTTGGATTTTCTTTATCTGGGTATCCTTCTATTTTTGATTTTGAGGTAGATTTTTGTATTTAGTGAAGAAATTGGATATTCTATGGACCCATTGGGCTGCATGATTTGTTTCTGCTTAGTTGTTTGAAATGGTGATGATAGTGTAATGATTGGTTTGTTAGAAGGAATTCTTATTGGAGTTTTGTGATTTGCTCAGTGTATTTGCTTCAACTGTTTTGCTAATTTTTGGTGTTTGCTGTTGTAGAAATAGCATACTCTGATTAAGTTAGGCTCGGCGTCGTGATAATGTGAAATGTGTTATGGAATCTGTTGTTTAAAAGAAAAAAAGAAGTTTTACCTAAGGAAAACCTTTCTGATATTTGGTTGAACATAAA
The DNA here is from genome assembly GCA_035578085.1 of Solanum pinnatisectum. Taxonomy (NCBI): domain Eukaryota; kingdom Viridiplantae; phylum Streptophyta; class Magnoliopsida; order Solanales; family Solanaceae; genus Solanum; species Solanum pinnatisectum. The sequence goes on along the minus strand of CM069080.1, from coordinate 951,261 downwards.
GCTGCTTGCATGTAGTAGTGGTGGAGGGTGGAGTAGGACATGGGACATGAGATGTGGGTTTAGGTGATAATGAGAAGTGGTGAAGAGTGAGAATAATGTTGACATGCTGATAAGAGCTAGTAGTATGGAAATAACTTGGAGATTTTAGGTTCAAATTTAGTTGTAGCATCCTGTATAAGCTCATTGCTTCAATCTCGGTGTGCATACTTACCTGATGCTTGTGGGCTATGGTAAGCTGCCAGGTGTTTAATTAGTTGAGGTGCACGCAAGTTGGTTCAAACGCAAATGTCATAATGAAAAAGAAGAAAAAATAGAGCTAATAGGGGTACTGGAAATTGATTAACTCCCATGATGGACTGAACACCTTTTCTGTTGGTGGAGTATTTTCTTAACTTCTAATTAGTTAGGACCTTACAGGCCCTTGTTTCTTTCCTTCTTTTATTTCAAATTTTAAATAGCGACCATGATTTGCGGGTTATTATGTTTTGTTTAGTACTCTTTGAATTTTTGTGCCTTTTTTGCCACCCAAGTTCCTTCTTGTTTTTCCTTTTTTCCTTATTGTGGTCAAATGACCTCATTGAGTTATTTATAAATTGCTTGTTATCATTTAGCAGAGACAAATGAGTGGGGTGTCTCTAGGTGAGTCTCATGGTCGACCCCGTAGTGGGAAAAAGACATCGAGGAGGTGCAATGATGACACAGGAGTTGATCATGTTGTTCTGATTGATGTCGAGTGTGAAACTTTTGGTAATGTTATTTTTATTGATGTGCCTGAATCAACCCCCAAGAAGTTTCGAGGTAAGACATCAGCAAAGAAAGACAAAAGACGGTCTCCTTTGAGGAACATAATCTTCATCGATGATGATGAAAGCAATGGGAATGAATATCCTAAATTTGGTCTGGAAGATGACCACCACTTCTTTCATGACCCATCCCCTAGCATGAGACCATGCTCAAGCTCGAAAAGTGCTAAAGAACCTCTAGATGAAATTGGTGATGATTGTCAGTTTGTTCGAGAAAATATTTCCCCAGTGAAGTTATCAAAATGTAAAAGAACTTACTCTGGAAAAGCTCCTGTCCAAAATCGATATGGTTTGATGTCTGATTCAGAGAGTAGTTCATCTGATGATGATGAGGTCATGGGGGATTATTCTGGACTGCTTCGAGAAGAGTGGCAGAAAGCTTCATTAAAGAGGAAAAATGATACTAGTGGTCAATCTGGTGTTAGAGATATTAATAGTGCATCCGCTGTTGGAATTCAGCCCGAGCCTGGTGAGAGTAAAGAGCATCCGGCTTGTCCTGGTTACTCTAAATCCTCTACTGAAAAAGAAAACCTATCTCCTAGACCAATATGTGAATCACATTGTAATGGAACTGGTAGTTTCAATGGAAAGGAGGATTTATTGCCTGGAGGATTTCCATGTTGGACTACCGGATCATCTGTTAAACACAAATCAGACTGCAACTATTCTAATGGCAGCGTTAGTCTTAGAGAGTCTTCTATTTGCAGGAGAGCTTCATCAGGCATACAAATCAGCGGCAAAAAATGTGTTGATCAGGAAAATGGGAAATGGAAACCTGATAGGACATCAGAATTAAGTTCAAACCATAATGAAACACAACCTAGAAACAGTGGTTCCTTGTCGGAGGAGGATCTTTTGGAATCTGTATCTATGAGCCAACACAAGGATGAAAGGCATGATGATGTGAATGGAAAAGATGGTGAGGATGTGGAGCGCTGTGTTGAAAACTGTATTACCACCGAAAGAGAAAGGTTCAAGGAGACCTCCGAATACAAAAAGGCACTAGAGGAAGAATTGGCGTCCAGGCAAAGAGCATTGGCGATTCAGGTCTGTCATGTGTACTTCCTTCTTCCTGATAACTTTTGTACAGATTTTGTTTTCTGTTATGCTTTCGGTGTTCACTAGTCTGTAACCTGTTGATCTTTCGACTGCTGAATGTCTTTTGATCTCATCAATGCCATAATTGATCAAACGTTCTCTACTTTTGATGCTTAGTGTGCTTCTTTGTAGCCTAGATGCTCCAGAGGTGTCACAATTATTGCAGTCAGGTTGTAGAGAGTAAGAACGTAAGTGTGTGCAAGAGATTAACAGGATGTCCATTGTGTTTATAATAGTTAGAAACTTGAAGTAGTCAGTCGATGTAGAAATATATATAAATGAACTTCCTGTTGAGTTCGTAAAAGCCCCCCCACCCCCTTCGCTATTCGTCACAGAAAAAAGAAGAAGAAAGACCTTATCTATTTCCTATAGATGTTGGATCTTTGAAGCCTAGAGTTGTCAAAAGCTAAAGGCGTTATAGTGTTTTGGGGCCTTTAAGTGCAAAACGTGATTAAAGCATGAGCTTTAACGAAGAAAGGCACTATTAAACTGAAACAGTAAATATTTTTTTAAAAAAAAAGAAGAAAAAGGACTGAAGCACTATTCTTAAAATGAAATGTATGAAGTAAATAATGTCAATAAAGGTTAAAAACCATTTCAAATTTGTTGATTTAGATGAAACAATGTAGCTTTATGTGTTTTGGAGATAGTTTTGAGAGCTCCTTTCTTTATTTGGTGTACCTACTTGAGCCCGATGAAAGGGAACTTTCACGTCCGATTTTGAAAGCGCGGAGATCCTGTAGAATCCTATCTCAGTTATTATTTTGATAGGCCCATCACTAAAAAGGCCACTTTGTTACGATTAGAGGTTCTTATAATTCAACTTTAATATCTTATTCCTAATCACTAACAATTTCTTCATTATGCTTTTGACAATTAATGTATCCTTTTACTAACTATATCTATTATTTAGTATTTCCTTTTGAAGATAGAGTTCACGGGCCCTTAAATGTAGTACTTCTACTTCTAACTTATGGGCTATATCTAGGCTGCATATCAATCTGGGAAAAAGCTCTTTTGGGGCATTTAAGGGCAAAGCGTAATTAAAGTATGAGCACTAACGAAGACTTGAGGCACTAATGAAGAAAGAAAAAACAATAACTATTTATGTGTATCTTCGACAGATCGGATATAAAGGAATTAGAGATACTTTTAGGATAACACCTTATCCATACCTTCTGTAAATTTTAGATGCTAACAGAACATTTAATTTTAGTTTAGTAGGACTTCTATAAATGATATTGACGATGTATTGGACTTTCATAGACTCTTTACATCCTCAAAAGGAGCTAAGTCATCTAATTGGATGGATTGCTGTTTTGATGGTGTTCTAAACCATGAACTTTGAACATTAAGATTGAAGTTCTAGAATTTCTGATAAAAAAGGGCAACCACAGAGAAAGAGCTAAATTAGACCAAAAAAGAGCAAGATTTGTGTATATGTGAAGATGTACTGTTATCTGATGTGGTTTTTACCTATTCAGGCACAAGAAGCCAAGAAAATGAAACTGTTGCTGAAAAGAAAGAAGGCTGAAAGTATGCGTTTATTAGAAATGGAAAAGAGACAAAAGCAGCGCGTGGAGGAAATGAGAGAAACTCAAAAGAAGGTATAGGAACTTGGCCTCTTCTGTTTTCTATTTCGTGGCTTTTTGCAGCCTCTTTATTTATATTTCTTTGTGGACCTCTTCCATGCCACTTATGATGCCCTATGTTATTTTGTGATTATAGTATATTTGGATTTTTCCTACTGTTTAAACCATCTGATGAATCTTTTTAGGACGTAGAGAATATGAACCTGAAGGAGCAGATACGAGCTGAAGTTCGAAAGGAACTCAGTAAGCTTGAAATGACATGCCATGATATGGCTTCGGTGTTGAGCGGATTGGGAATCACTGTTGGCGATGGCACTAGTCATGAGGTTTGGTTACACTCAGTCTCTAAATATCTTCCATCTTAATTTTAAATTACCTAATTCTACTGAGCGCAAATAATTCCAGGGAACATACTTTTATGAAACATTGGCATTTTTGTTTTGCTCTTGCCCTGATTTATGATTGGTGACCTCTCTTGTTGTTAGCAATCATATGATCCTTTTGTTCTGGTCTTGTTTAAGAGAAGTTTAGTTGAAACATAAATGATAGATTGTAAGTCCCTTAAAAATCTGCTTCTTCTACAGACGAGCAACTTAGATAATCTGATTGCATTAAGTCTGTGCAGAAAACTCAGCTAAATTAGCATTTTACAAAGTGCTCAGTTAGTACGTCTTACATTCTTTCAAATGCAAGATCTCAAATCTGTGCATCAGATCAGCTATTATTCCTTTTTAGTGTTTTGGTTAGCTTTCTGATTATGTTCCCATTTTTTTCTCTCCCCCAATATTGTCTGTCTTATATTGTATTGGCCGTTGTTAGCCTGTGTTGAGACTCGGCTCTCAGATCCACACTCATATTTCAACATGCCACTTATTTAGGAAAGCTAGTTGTCAGGACATGCAGCCACATTTCTCATTTCTTGTTTTTACCTAGGATTTTGGGAGTTGTCGTGCTATCTTCTCTGTATGACCGTCTCTTTCTTCTATTTCTATTTGTGAAGTATTAGTCACAGTTAGAGGGATAACACAAGAGACATTACTTACAATAAATTCTTGTTTCAGGTGCGCGTTGCTTACAAAAAAGCCTTGCTGAAATTTCACCCAGATAGAGCTTCACGATCTGATTTACAACAGCAAGTTGAAGCTGAGGAGAAATTTAAGCTTATTTCTCGAATGAAGGACAAATACTTCCGAACTTTATGACAATGACATTAGGACATAAATGTAGTTTTTTCTCAGGGAAGATATTATATTTTAGGATGGAAATTTTGTGTATAGTCCTTCAATGCTTGAACTTTTCCCATCATAGAGAAAGCTAGACTCAAATGCAGAAAAGGTTTTCATATCCAGGTTTAGTTTTGTTCATTTCTTTATGTTTTTTGTTAATGTAATTTTGTTTTTCCATGGTTGACATGGCTTTCAGGAATTGCTCAACAAAGGCTGTAATTTTTTCAATCATTTTTTTAAAAAAAATTCATTGGTCACTGGTTATGTGACTTTAGTTGATTTTAAGTTCCAAGTTCACATTCGTCGTGATTTTTACCACGGTGACACTTATTTTGAGATGGATGGAGTATTGAATTTTAATCTTCAAATAGTTCATTTTCAATGGATTTTTATAAATAAAATAGCTGAGATCTAATTCTTTTGCTCATATAAAATTGTAAAAGATACTTTTGCTCATAAAATTTGATTGTTGAACTCAATAGACATTTCAAATGAAAACATAGTTTTTGATTTTGCCACTAAAACATATTATTGGTGGCGACTATTATTGGTATTGGCGGCGATTAGTGTTGCCCCGAAAACCTACTATTAGTGGCGATTAATGTTGCCACTAAAATATATATTAGTGGCGACTAGTGTTGCCACGAAAACATACTATTAGTGGTATTGGCGGCGACTAATGTTGCCACGAAAACATCTATTAGTGGCGACTATTATTGCTATTAGCGGCGACTAATGTTGCCACTAAAACATACTATTACTGGCGACTATTATTGGTATTGGCGGTGACTGGTTTTTCCACTAAAACATATTATTAGTGGCGACTATTATGGGTGTTGGCGGCGACTAGTGTTGCCACGAAAACATACTATTAGTGGCGTAACTAGCACTCGAGAAGCATTGCTGGTCCCAAGCAAATCCTTAGTCTGCCTCAATACTCAACGGAAGACTGTCTCACAAATAGATGAACTCAAAAGCAAAACTTTACTCATTGTCTTAAAAGAAATAAATCATAAATGTATTAGAACATTCACTGGTCAAAAGAAGGCAACTCAAGTCTTAAGCATTTAACAATGGAAATGGAAAGACTCCTTAAAACACTACTGTCTATGAAGTCTCTAAATACTATGATAGACGTCGGGACAAGACCAACAATATCTTTAACAAAATTGAAAAGTAAACGGGAATCCTCCGGAAGTAAAGAGGCTCACCAAAGCAACTCTGGACTGCAAGTGGTATCAACGGAGTGCCTGTTGATGACCCTGGTTACCTATATCTGTGCATCATTGTAACACCCCAAAAATTTTTGAGACAAGACTCGAACCATTCTTCGTGGTGAGTAAGATTTCTACCGAGGAATTTAAATTTTCCTAAGTGTTAAGGAACATTAAGGCCATTGTGGCCAAATGATTCAACTTCTTTTCTTGCCATTTCTTGTTTGTAGTTAGCAAGAAGATTGTCCATCCAAGCAAAATAGTTGTTGTCTCGTGACCAGTAAAATAAAATGTCTTTTACTCATCAACAATATCTTCTATCGATATTCTGTTATCTTGATAGGCCTCAAGGAGTTTCCCAAGAAAATCACCTCCAAAGTTATGCTCTTCACCAATCGTTTCCTCTTCTCTTTTCTTTATTATCCGAGTAATGCAGTCACGTATGCCCTGCTCGAGTTTCTCTGACTCTATTTCATCATAGCTTTTTCAAATTTGAATACACAAGACGTAACAAGTATGTTGGCTTAACTGATCAAACGCAGTTGATAAGCTGAACTCGTGGAGGAAGGGACTTACCTGATGCCTGGAAATCTAACTTTGCTATGTGACTTTAGTTGATTTTCAATTATTTTTTAAATAAAGTCATTGGTCACTGGTTATGTGACTTCAGTTGATTTTAAGGTCAAGTTTACATTGATTTTTACCAAGGTGACACTTATTTTCAGATGGATGGAGTTGCTGAATTTTAATCTTCAAATAGTTCATTTTCAATGGATTTTTATAAATCAAAATAGCAGAGTTCTAATTCTTTTGCTCATATAAGATTGTAAAAGATTCTTTTGCTCATAAAAGATTGTTGAACTCAATAGATATTTCAAATAAATACATAGTTTTATTTGCTTGGACAAATATAAGTACAATTAACTTCAGATTAAACCAGTAATCAATTCCACTTCATCTTTATATACATCTTAAATCTTGTGAAGAATGACTTTAACTCCATGCTGTGGACGAAGCACAAAAAGCTGAGCAGGAGAGTGAACATAAGTTGGTGAAATCGTAAACATATAACGTTGTAGAATCATCGAAAGAGTAATTTTTGCTTCGATCATTGCAAAGTTCAAGCCTAAACAAGTTCGAGGTCCATAGCCAAATGGCATGTATGCTACTGGATTGTTGTTTGTAGCTTTAACAACCCCTTTAGCAAATCTATCTGGTTTGAAAACATGGACGTCTTCTCCCCAAATTTTATGATCATGATGAACTGCTAATGGTGATATATAGAAATGCATTTTAGGTGGTAGAGTTAGCTTTCCTAGCTCAACTTTGTTGTCAACTTTTCTTTTGATGAATGGTACTGGAGGATACAATCTTAGAGATTCATTGAAAATCATGTTCATCTACATTGATCAAAGAATGTTGAAAACTGTTACGTAATTGAATAGAGGTATTGAAACTGATAATAAACAAATGCTTACAATTTTCAGTCTTGACAGGCCATCTGCATTGGGAACATTGTGGCCAAATGATTCAACAACTTCTTTTCTTGCTTTTTCTTGCCACTTCTTGTTTGTAGCTAGCAAGAAGATTGTCCATCCAAGCAAAATAGTTGTCGTCTCATGACCAGCAAAATAAAATGTCTTGCACTCATCAACGATATCTTCTATCGATATTCTGTTATCTTGATAAGCCTCTAGGAGTTTTCCAAGGAAATCACTTCCAAAGTTATGATCTTCACCAACCTTTTCCTCTTCTCTTTTCTTTATTATTCGAGTAATGCAGTCACGTATGCCCTGCTTGAGTTTCTCTGACTCTATTTCATCACAGCTTTTCCAAATTTGACTATACAAAATGTAACATTTAGAGCCTGTTTGGCTTAACTGAGCAAATGTATGAACGTCTCGTGGAGGAAGGGACTTACCTGATGCCTGGAAATCTAACTTTGCTAGCATTTCCGGAAATTAGTGAAGCTAACTTCATCAGCATCTGAAATATGTTCTTTCCTTCTGAGTAACTACTTCCAAAAGCAGTCCTGGAAATGACCTCTGATGTTAATAGCCTAAACTCTTGAAACACTTCAATTTCTTTATCTTCATAAATCTTCCAACGTTCGAGCATTGTCTCACAACTCATAATCATCACCGGAATCATACTCTACAATCACAAACATTATCGAAAAAAGTTAGCACTAGAGGAAGCATAGAGGAACTTCCTTACCAAAAAACTGCACAAAATTCTTACGTTTAGGCTTTCTCCATGAAAAACATGGTTGGCTAGTTTCCTCATTTTTACCCATTTTTCTCCTTTAGATGACGAAACCCCGTCTCCAAAAAGTTTCTTGGCAAAGCCGTCAAGATCCATTTTGGGATAATTGTTGTTTCTATTGCTCAGTATTTCTTTGAGAAGTTCTGGTTCAGTCACTACTAGTTCAGGTTGCAGTCCATTCCAGTAAAGATAATTTGCTCCTATAATTAAGTGACATGAGAAACAGAGAAAATACAAACTAAGTAAAACAAGAAAAATGTGTTATAATCATTTAAATTTACCATATAGTTTCTTCCAAGAAAATATATGAGGTAGAGTTGTTGGAAATATGTCATGTGACAAGTGATCCATGGCTTTGTTTATGGACTCTTTTTTAATTTCAATAATCTCTTTGAAGTTTCCATGTAGGAACTTGTAAGAAGGACCTTGTATACCTTGAGATCTCATCATAAATTGTACATGAAGTGGAGTCCAACATAGTTTCTTAACGATCCTAACGAGGATCACTATTAAAGGAATGAAAAGAAAACTCGCGAGAATGATCATCATCATCATCATCATCTTAATGAATGATGTTTGCGGTTTTTTTGGACCAAGATATTGAATGGACTTGAGAGTTCAAGGTTATGGTTTTTCGCCTTTTTCTAATGTACAGACGAAGGTTGAGAATAGTAGCTTGAATTAAAAGACAAACAAATACAGATACTGGTTTTGGCTTCATCAATAGCATTTCAAACCACCATTCTTGTTTTTGCTCTTGACAAAGACCTCGATGAATAGACGGTGTGGCCCATGAAAGTTTGGGTGTCGGGCAACGTCTACAATGGATCACATCATGCTAAAATGGTGTACAATAATTCCATCTTATAAAAAAGAAATTGCAAGTGAGAAGTCTAATCTGTGTACTGTTTTTCTTTAGAATATTATCAAAATTTTCATATATTATGTTTTGCTGATGGTCATTCCTTTATCTTTATTATGTCTATCTTCTATTACAAGGATTATAATAAATGTCATGATAATATGGAATCAATATTGGTCTATAATATTGGCTGCTTATGTAAGTGTGGTCCTAGCTATTATACTATGAAATCAATAATGCTACAATTGTATAATATTGGCTGCTAATGCAAGTAAATTTAACTTTTGAAATATGTCTCTTATGAAGATACACTTATATCAGATTAGATTCAGATTCATTATATCGGAAATAATCTGTCTACCTTCAAGGGTAACTAGATTTTCTATCTCCTAATGCCAGTGTCATAAAGTTGGTAAGTATTTGTCCTTCATTCGAGAAATAAGCTTAAATGTCTCCTCAGCTTCAAGTTGCTGTCGTATATCAGATCGTGAAGATCTATCTGGGTGAAACTTCAGCAATGCTTTTTTGTAAGCAACGCGAACCTGAAACAAGATCTTACTCTTAAGTAACACTTAAACAAAGATGTAAGATGTTTAGAGACTGATCAGAATAAACAAACCTCATGACTAGTACCATCACCAACAGTGATTCCCAATCCACACAACACCGAAGCCAGATCATGGCATGTCATTTCAAGCTTCCTGAGTTCCTTCCAAACTTCAAATCGTATCTGTTCCTTCAAGTTCGTATTCTCCACATCCTAAAAAGATTCATCAGATTGTTTAATATAGTAGGAAAAATCCAAATATGGTATAAACACAGAATAACACAGAGGTAGTATACGTGGCATGGAAGAGATACACAAAGAAAAATATAAGATAAATAGTCTGCAAAAAGCCGCGAAATAGATGACAGAAGAGGCCAAGTTGTTATACCTTCTTTTGAGTTTCTCTCATTTCCTCCACGCGCTGCATTTGTCTCTTCTCAATTTCTAATAAACGCATACTTTCAGCTTCTTTCTTCTCAACATCAGCTTCAAATTCTTGGCTTCTTCTGCCTGAATAGGTAAAAGCACATCAGATAACAGTAAATCTTACTTTCTTTTGGCTAATTTAGCTTTTCCTCTGTAATTAGGCTCATGTGTCATATATTTACATGGTATTAGAGTCAGGTTCATTCCCGTTTAGGCTCCTGGTCCATGCTCCAATTCGGCCTGGGAATGAAGAGCGGGAATGGACTAGTGCTTAAATACTTAGGCAATCCTCCCCTCATGAATTTTGGGGCTTAAGTTACAGATTCGAGCCTTGAGCCATGCGAACTAAGTATGATATTTAAGACTAGGAAGGTAGAAGGACAGGCTCATTATCGCGGAGTTTTGAAGGAGCTACTGTTGGTCCTAAACGTTGGCTCAAACAGATCTCTCGGCATCAAATACAAATAATAAATAAATAACCAGAATAGGGTCATATATATAAATTGATTTTCTAATTTATGAGCATGAAAGGGACAGAAGGTTTCATTGACCTTAAGGAAAGGGATCAAACTATCTCTTACACACTCTTACAATCTTACTCTCTACATCCTGGCTGCAATAATTCCGACACCCCTGGAGTGTATAAGCTACAATGAGGCAAACAAAAGTAGAAAACAACAACAACAACATATCCAATGTAATCCCACAAGTGGAGTCTAGGGAAAGTAGTGTGTACGCACCCCTACCTTGTGAAGGTAGAGAGATTGTTTCTGATAGACTCTCGGCTCAATAAATCAAAAGTAGAGAACATCAACAGTCAAAATATCAACAGGTTACAGTCTAATGAACACCATAAACATAACAGGAAACCAAATTTCTACAAAATTTAACAGTACAAAGTACGCCTGAATCGCCAACACTTTTTGCCTAGACGCCAATTCTTCCTCTAATGCCTTTTTGTATTCAGACGTCTCTTTGATCCTTTCTCTTTGAGTAGTAATACAGTTATCATTGCTTTCATCATCATCGTCATCATCGATGAAGATTATGTCACCTCGAAACTTCTTAGGTGTCGATTCAGGGACATCAATAAAAATAACATTGCTAAAACTTTCACTCAACTTAACATCAATCAGAATAACATGATCAGCTCCTTCACCATCATTACACCTCCTCAACGTCTTTGTCTCGGTATCAAGTCTTCCACTAGACACCCCACTCATTTGTCACTGCATAAATAACAACAAAGAAATTTAAAAATAACTCATTGAGATATGATCACAAAAATGAGACGAGAGGGAGTTGCTCGAATGGTAACTACCTTCACTTCCAAAACCTGAAGTTGTGAGTTCGTGTTAGCAGGGGAGCAAAAAGTGGGAGGACAGATTTAAAAAAACACAAAAATGAGTTTTACAATCTATTTTCTCATTTATTGGTTAGTGAGAGATTAATTTGGTCTTGGAAAGTGTAAACAACACTCTCCTAAGCTAGTTAATAAGAGATTATTAGTAAAACATAAAATAATTCAGGTTTTAGTTTTACTTTTGGAAATCCTATAATTCAATTTAGTTTTTCAATTTCTATGTAAAAAGAATTGTATTAACAAAAAAAAAAAGTGAAATAGTTGACTTATTTATATAATTTTATAATTATTAATTGAAATATATATTTGTAAAGATATTGACAGTCCCACTGACTTCCAAATTCTACATTGAAAAAGTGAACAATTTTGAAGGCCAAAAAAGACGTGGGAATTGCGGAACATGAATAGTCAACTAAACACGGAAAAATTACACATCAATGCATTCCTATCATACACAGTTATACAAATCAAACCGCGTTAAATTTGTATGTTCTGTATTTGCATAGTTATTATAATATTATTTGGCTAAATTCCACACTACTCGAGTTTTTGATCCTGACGTAGTTAGTATGAAATCGGTAAATTTTGTAATAAATGGTTGTGGACAAGTGATGAATTTTGTTGGGCAACTGCTACTGAATTCGATAAATTTTGTTTTGGGGTTGATACTTGTTAGGATTTGAAACTTTTAGAGAAGAAAAAAAATAATGTTCAGCAGCAAAAACTTTCATTCATATATTTCTTTTTAAAGCATACACACACACATATCTACATAAGCTTTTCCAAAGTTAGTAGAGGACCATACATATCCAACCACTATTGACTTTCTTAAAAAACATATTCCATAAAACAAGGACTACCTTTCCTTTACATACTTAACATAATATTTAAGAAAATAACAATTAAACAAAAAGACATCTAGAAATATCTCATTTTCTAACACTCCTCCTTGAGATTTTTCTTGGATACTCCCAACTTAGCCCTTAGAACTTCAAATTTCCCCTTAGGAAGAGCCTTGGTCATGATGTCTGCAATCGCGATCCGAAATGCAATGAACAAGCTGAACTTCGCCATCCTTCTATGCTTGCCTGATAGCGTGAAACTTCACATTTATATGCTTGCTACGACCATGTTGCACTGGATTTTTGCCATAGATATTCTTGACTTGTTGTCAACCTTAATGATGAGCTTGATGTCATTTTGCTCCAGATCACGTAGAATCTTTCTTAACCATAAAGCCTGATTAGTTGCACCAGCAGCTGCGATGTATTCTGCTTCTGCAGAAGATTGAGCTACCACCTCTTGCTTCTTTGAATTCCATGAGAACATGCCTGAACCAAGTGTAAAAGCATATCCAGAAGTGCTTTTCATATCATCAACGCTTCCTGCCCAATCACTATCTGAATAACCCATCAGTTGCCCTTGCTCTTCCCTTTTAAACCAAATACCATAATCAGCAGTTCCTTTGATATATCTCAACGTTCGTTTAGCAACACCAAGATGAACTTGACTTGGAGCTTGCATAAACCTCGACAGTAGACTTGCCGCGAACATGAGATCGGGTCTTGTTGCTGTCAAATACAACAAACTACCAATCAGACTTCTAAACTCTTGGATCAGCCCTGTCACCTCCTTCAAACTTTGAAATTTTTTCATTGTGAAGCAGTGGAGTCGGTACAGACTTGCATCTCTCCATCTTGAACCTTTTAAGAATATCCCATGCATATTTTCTCTGAGAAATAAAGGTTCCAGCAGTAGCTTGATGAATCTCCATTCCCAAAAAGTAACTCATTTCACCCAAATCTGACATTTCAAACTTGGTCTCCATTTCTTGCATGAACTGATTCACCATTGCTTTATTGCTTCCTGTTACCAGAAGATCATCAACATAGAGTGACACCACAAACACATCTCCTCCTTTAGCCTTCTTCACATATAAAGTGACTTCATTTTCACTTCTCTTGAAGCCACAATGAATGAGATGATCATCAATCTTACTGTACCATGCTCGAGGAGCCTGCTTTAATCCATACAATGCCTTATGAAGTCGGTAGACTTTATCCTCCATTCCTGCAACTTGAAAGCCTTACGTTGATCAACATATATCTCTCCTCGCAATGATCCATTTAAGAATGCAGATTTCACATCCAAATGATACCTTCCAATTTGATTGAGCCGCCAAAGCAAATAGCGACCTTATTGTATCATGCGTCGCAACAGTGCAAACGTGTCCCCATAATCCGCACTGCACTCATGCGATAACCTTTCACAACAAGCCTTGCTTTGTATTTATAAATCGAGCTATCGGATTAAGTTTGGTTCTATAAACCCACTTCACCCCGATCACATTTCTGTTTTGGGTTTATCAACCAACTTCCAAGTATCATTCTTTTCTATCATACCAATCTCTCCTTCATGGCTTCAATCCAAACTTCATGTCTTGATGCTTCGATAGCTATTTGGTTCTAAGATTGCAACATTACATCTTTCATATATCTCGAAAGAGATCTTGTCTTCAAAATCGGCGAATCAAGTGAGGATTCCTGCGATTCTTCGCCTTCTTTGAGTTTGGACCCAAATGATTTGATTTCGTGCAATGGGCTCAAGTTCAAAAAGCGCATTATCTTTCTCAATTTGCTCCTTATCCCGCCCAATAAGCATGCTCATCCACGACTACATCTCTTGGATTGAAATATTTTTGTTTGCAAGTTGAAAACTCTATAACCCTTGGCTTGTGATGAATAACCAATAAAGATCCCCAATTCACCTTTTGGTTCAAGTTTGCTTCTTTTGACAGAAGGAACATGAGAATAGCATATCGAACCAAAAACTTTTAGATGCTTGGCGGATGGTGTATTCCACTCCATGCCTCAAGAGGAGTCTTTTCATCCACAGCTTTTGTTGGTAGCCTATTTAACAAATACATCGAAGTATGAAACACGCCCCAAAAGCTTTGTGGCGCTTTCTTTTCCAAAGAAGAAACATCTTGCCATTTCAACTCTGCTCGTTTCTTCCTCTCTCGAGACTCCATTTTGTTCAGCGAATAGCTTCATCACAACTTGTGATCAATCCCCATATCTTCACAATACTTGTTGAACTCATTTGAAGTGTATTCGCCACCATTGTCCGACCTCAAAGCCCTTAGCTTACAACCACTTTGCCTTTCCGCAAAAGCTCTAAATTTCTTGAAATCAAAAATACTTGAGACTTGTTACTCGTAAAATACACCCAAGTCATCCTTGTTAAGTCATCAATAAAGAGCACAAAATATTTATTGTGTCCCAAAGATGATGCTGCGATAGGTCCACACACATCGGTGTGAACTAGTTCAAGTTTTTGATTGCCCTCCAGTAGCACTTTTAGGAAATGATTTCTGTGTACCTTACCCATCCGACATGACTCACAAACTTCTTTAGACAAAGTGAAATCTGGGTAAATCCTTAGTCAAGCCCTTTTCATACATAGACTTTAAAGTAGCATAGTTAAAATGACCATATCTTTTGTGCCACAACCATGACTCATCCTTACTTGCAAAATTTGCACTATCAAACCTCCCATCTAAAGGAAAAGTTTTATCCACCATTCTTACTTTAACAATCAAACTATCTTGAGTCAAAAATCAAACAATGTTTATCCTTAAAAAATAAGGAATAGCCTTTAGACATCATTTGAGCCACACTTAACAAGTTACATGCTAAAGAAGGAACATACAACACATCATGTATAAACTTTGTAGCTTGTGTAGTTTGAAAGGCAATCGAACCCTTTCCAAGTGCATCTACCGTCACCATTTCCCATCCTTACTTTAGTTTTGATTGACTTGTCAAGTGTATGAAACATGAGCTCATTGTGTGACATATGACTCGTACATCCACTATCTATGAACCATGAGGATTTGTTGGTTGTGTTTTCTTCATGAGAAGCCATAAACAAGCTTTCTTCTTCATTTTCGATTTTTCAACAAAATTTGCTGCTTGCATGGTTTTGTTGTGGTTGATTCTGCACTGCCCCGCAATTTTTCTCAATATGACCCATCTTTCTCTGAGAATCTACATTGAATCGGTGGCTTTCCTTTGAACCAACAGTCTTTTCTTGATGATTGGTTCTTTTCTGATCTGCAGTGGAAACTTCCTCTCTTTGAAGATTCCTTCCTTGGTTTTCCTTTTCTAATTTATCTCCTTCCATCCTTCTATTGTCCTTCATATTTGCCTTTATGTTAGGCTTGAAACGCCGCTCGCTACTTCTTCATCTCTTATACTTGATCTTTGTTCTTGGGCTTGCAACTTGGCCGATCGTTACGCCACAGATAAAGTCTTCAAATCACAAGATTCTTCTATTGAAATCTTGGACTCAAACTCACTGGTAAGCTTACCATCATCTTCTCCACCACCCTTGAACTGGAAAGGTTTCACCAAACAACCTTACTTTGTTTACAATCTCCATAAGTTTGGCGAATACTCTTCACAAAGATCACCTTCTTTCATCCTTAACATCTCAAATTCTCTTTTGAGAGTTAAGAGTTTGACACTTTCACTCTACTTCCATCGAACTCCTCTTTTAGTTTCTCCCATACTTCTTTAGGTGTTTCACAAGCCATTATTCATGTGAAAATCACATCCGAAAGTCTTGAATGAAGACATGTGAGAGCCTGGGTTTCCTTTGACTTTGCATCTTCATGATTCTTCATTTGTGCAATGATTGGATTTGGTCCAAGTGGAAGAGGATCATCTTGATTTCAATTGTTTCCCATAGACTAAGAGCTTTGAGATAAGCCTTCATCTTTATCACCCATATGTGATAATTTTCTCCTGTAAACATAGGAGGCCTGCACCCAAGAAGCTGTTGGATGCCATGTTATCACTGCTCAACTCTCACCTTAGAAGGAGAAAAAACTTTAGCCTTCTTGCCTTCACAGATCCTCAAGAAGAAGGGCTCTTGATACCACTGTTAGGATTTGAAACTTTTAGAGAAGAAAAAAATAATGTTCAAGAAGAAAAACTTTCATTCATATATTTCTTTTTAAAGCATACACACACACATATCTACATAAGCTTTTCCAAAGTTAGTAGAGGACCATACATATCCAACCACTATTGACTTTCTTAAAAAACATATTCCATAAAACAAGGACTACCTTTCCTTTACATACTTAACATAATATTTAAGAAAATAACAATTAAACAAAAAAAGACATCTAGAAATATCTCATTTTCTAACAATACTGAACTTCGTAAATTTTGGTGGAGAACTACTAAATTTTGGGGCGGAATTGCTACTGAAGGTGTTAAATTTTGTTGGGCAACTGATACTGAACCTGGTAGATGTTGCTGGAAAACTGGTACTGAACCTGGTAGATCTTGCTGGGCAACTATTAAATTTTGTTGCGGAATTGTTACCAAAACTGGTAAATTTTGCTGGAAAACAGGTACTGTACCTGGTAGATTATGGTGGGGAACTGCTAATGAACCTTGTTGATTTTGGTAGGGAACTGATAGTGAACCTGGTGAATTTTGGTGGGGAATGGCTACCGAAACTGGTTAATTTTGGTGGGCGATTGATACTGAACCTGGTAAACTTTTGTTGGGAATTGCTACTGAATTTGGTCAATTTTGCGGGGCGATTGCTGATGAATCTAGTAGATTTTGGTGGGGAACTGATACCGAAGGTGGTAAATTTTGGTGAGCAATTGCTATCAAAACTGTTAAATATTTGTTGGCAACTGATACTGAACCTGGTAAATTTAGGCCGAGAACTGGTGAATTTTGGTGGGGAACTGCTAACGAAACTGGTAAATTTTGGTGGACTACTGTTACTGTGGCTCAAAATTTTCACTTGGCAAGTGCTACTGACAGTTAAGAATTTTGGTTGGCAAGTGCTAGTTACGCTGAAAAGATTCAGCAGGCAAGCATTAGTGATACTGGAGGATTTTTGTGGGCAAGCACTTGTGAATTGGTTCAAAAGGATCAATGACTGGTTTCGCATAGCTTTACCCAATCTTATAACTATCGCGTTGTTTCTAGCTATCTTCGTATATTATTGCTACTGCCAAAGAAGATTACTGCTCAAGGTGATGGTAACTTTATAGTAAAATTATTTATATAGTAGATGTTTTTACTATGTCAGAGTGGGTTAGAGTCTACCATTGGTTGGGGAATGGATTGGTAGTTTACTTATACGGACTTGAAAAATTCTCCTCTCATTAGCTATAATGTAATGGATATAGAAGTAAACATCATGTGCGGTATGTGGTAATATGTTATTTTCATGTCATGTGTCGTTCTTAAATGTGGAAATATCAGGGGAGTGTTACGTTACAAGTTTTGGTTTGTATTTGTCTGGCCAATTGCAGTAGATTAAGATTGAAGTTCTAGAATTTCTGATAAAAAAGTACAACCACAGAGGAAAAGCGATTTTTGCCAAAAGAAAGTAAGATTTGTGAATGTACGAAGATGTATTGTTATCTGATGTGCTTTTTACATATTCAGGAAGAAGAAGCAAAGAAGGTGAAGTTGCAAAAAAGAGAAAAGGCTGAAAGTGATCGTTTATTAGAACTCGAGAAGAGAAAGAAGCAGCGTTTGGAGGAAATGAGAGAAACTAAAAAGAAGGTATGACAACTTGGCCTCTTCTGTTGTCTATTTCGCGGATTTTTGCAAACTCTTTGATCCAATATTTCTTTGTATCTCTATTCCATGCTGTGTTATTTGAATTTTTCCTACTGTTTAAACCAGCTGATGAATCTTTTTAGGACGTTGAGAATATGAAATTGAAGGAGAGGATACGAGCCAAAGTTGGAAAGGAACTCAGTATGCTTGAAATGACATGCAATGATATGGCTTCACTGCTGCGTGGACTGGGAATCACTGTTGGTGGTGGCACTATTCATGAGGTTTGCTTACACCCCGTCTCTAAATAAATAATTGTTTACGTCAGTCTCTAAATATCTTCCATCTTTGTTAAGTGTTAGAATAAATTCTTGCTTCAGGTGCATGTTGCTTACAGAAAAGCATTGCTGAAATTTCACCCGGATAGATCTTCAGGATGTGATATACGACAGCAAGTTGAAGCTGAGGAGAAATTTAAGCTTATTTCTCGAATGAAGGACAAATACTTATCAACTTTATGACAGGAAAATGATTATATTTTAGGATGAAAATTTTGTGTATAGACATTTCAATGTGAACAGCTGCACTCAAATGCAGAGAAGGGTTTTATTTCCAGGTTTAGTTGTCATTTCCTCGTGTTTTGTTGATGTAAGCATAAAGACAAATCTAAACGGAAAAGGTTCAAAAATGCACTTAATGTATTAGAAATGGTTCAAAAATGTCCTCGTTCCATCTATTTGATCACATATGCCCCTAATGTTAGTTTCAGTCTTAAAATTGCCTCTCCATTAACTACACAACTATATGATATTTAATTAAATTTTAGTAATTTAAAAAAAAGATCACTTGTACAACTAAAATTTAATTAAATGTCATATTTGGTAAACCTAACTCTTTAATTAAAGCTAATAAAAATCTTAACTGTATATGATAATGACAAAACTGTTACCTACATGCATCTGTCTTTATAACCATCATATAGATTTCCCTGGGGAAATTCAAGTAGTGTGTATGTACTCCTACCTTGTGAAGGTAGAGAGATTATTTCTGATAGACTCTCGAGTCTCGACTCAATGAATCAAAAGTAGAGAACATTTTATCAAAAGGCATTCACAACAGGTTACAGACTAATGAACACCAAAAACATAACAGAAAAAAACCCACATTTTTACAAAAATTATCAGGAAGAAGTACACATGACAGACCTGAATCGCCAATGCTTTTTGCCTAGACTCCAATTCTTCCTCTAGTGCCTTTTTGTATTCAGAGGTGTCCTTGATCTACAGCTCTCATTGCTTTCATTATCATCGATGAATATTATGTTGCCTCGAAACTTTTTATGTGTTGATTCAGGGACATCAATACAAATAACATTACTAAAACTTCCACTCAGGTCAACATCAATCAGAATAACATAAAGAGATTATTAGTAAAACATAAAATAATTCAGGTTTTAGTTTAACTTTTGGAATATAAAATGCACTTTAACGTATTAGAAAAGGTTCAAAAATGCTCCTAACGTTAGTTTCAGTCTTAAAATTGCCTCATCATTAATGACACAACTATAGAGGTTTCTTGTATAACTAAATGTCCTCTTTGGTAAACCTAACTCTTTATTAAAAGCTAATAAATTTAAACTATATATGATAATGACAAAACTATAATCTACATGTATCTATCTTTATATCCATCATATAGATTCCCTACACATCATTATCAAAAGTCTTTGTTTAAGTTTAATCTCAAAGTTAAATAGAGATGATGCATTTCACTCATTTCTCATATCATAACTTAAACTACCTAAAGATGGATATAGGGAAACTTATCTCAGTCTTCTTTTTCACTACCCTTTGCTTCTATCTCCTATGGACACTCGTAAAATTCGTTTACTTAGTATGGTGGATGCCACTTCAAACACAAATTAAAATGAGCTCTCAGGGCATTAAAGGCCCTTCTTATAGTTTTCCTCATGGAAATACCAAAGATATCTCACTAATGAGAAGCCAAACTATGGATAAACCTATGGTGGATATTTCTCATGACATTTTTTCAAGAATTCAACCTCATGTTCACACATGGACAAGGATGTACGGTAAGAAAATCAATCGTTTATGGATTTAAGTTATATAGGCCCGTGTAAAATTTCTTGTATTGTCTGTGTAGTTTAATCTGTGATAGCAGGTAAGTACTAGTTTTATATGTAGTTAAGGATAGAGCTAGAGGGGCGCAAAGGGGTCTGAACCCCCTTGTTGAAGAATTACGGTGTATATATCAGGTCAAAGTTGTTTTTTTGTTATATTACATAGTTGAATCCCCTTGATTTCTATATATTAGTGATAATCCTGATTTTGTAATTGTTTGTAATTATCTGATAAGTGACCTGATTGTGTAATTACGCCATCATCGGTGTATAGAACTTAAACTGATCGTTTAATTGTTCGTTGTGTTTGGTTTGTTTGGTGACAGGGAGGAATTTCCTCACTTGGCATGGCTCAAAACCATACTTATTTGTCACTGAACCAGAGCTGATCAAAGAAATATTATCCAACAAAGAAGACACTTATCCAAAAATGGATATGGAAGGCTATGCGAAGAAACTACTAGGGGAAGCACTTATAACAAATGAAGGTGAAAAATGGGCAAAAGTAAGAAAACTGGCCAACCACACTTTCCATGCAGAAAGCCTGAAAGTAAGTACTCGGAGTTCTACGATATCAGTAATTTCGTCTTTAAAATTCTAAAGTACTGATCTTAGTATGAACGGATGAATTTATGCACAGCGTATGGTGCCAGAAATGAGTGAAAGTGTTCAGAAAATGCTAGAGAGATGGAAAGAACACGAAGGAAAAGAGTTCGATGTGTTCAAGGATTTTGGACTGTTAACAACTGAAGTAATTTCCAGGACAGCATTTGGAAGTAGCTACATGGAAGGCAAACATATTTTCGAGATGGTGGCAAAGTTGACTGCAATTACTGTAAAGAATGTTTACACTGTCAGATTTCCTGGAATCAGGTAGTCTGCATACTAGTTAATGGAATTTCGTTAGGACGTTTATGCCTCGTTTTTAATTATTTGTTTTCTCCGATTTTACAGTTGGCTTATAAGAACAGATGATGAAATTGAAGCAGAGAAACTTGAAAGAGGGATCAAGAACTCCATTCTTGAGCTAGTAAGTAAAAGAGAAAAGGGAAAAGATGGAATGTATGAAAAGTTTGGGAATGATTACCTAGGAAAACTTATGAAGCTTTTGAATGAATCCGACACGAACAAGAGTATCACAATAGATCAAATGATCGACGAGGTCAGGACATTGTATGGTGCTGGTCATCTTACAACGACAAGCTTACTTGGCTGGTCTGTTTTTCTCTTAGCACTTCATCCCGAATGGCAAGAAAAAGCCAGAAAGGAAGTTGTTGCATTCTGTGGCCTTGAAAAACCAACTTCTGATGCAATTGCAAGACTAAGAACAGTAAGCAACACTCTCAGACTTGAATTGTGCTTACGTTGTTAGAGAGAGTATGCTTTTACTTAAGTTGTTGGAACAAGTACATTTTTATTTACTTAATTATATCTTTAACACGCCTCTTCACGTGTCGGCCTGCTCCTTTTTCATGAGCCATGCACGTGGAAGTTCTTTTTAACAATGGATGGTGGTGAAACTTGAACACAAGACCTCTGCCTGCTTAGTGAGATCACACTTCTATTTACTTAAATATATCTCCAACAGTTTCTTTTTGTCGTTTCATGCAGATGAACATGATAATTAATGAATGTATGAGATTGTATCCTCCAGTTATTACAGTGGCAAGGAAAGTTGAACGTGAAGTTCGGCTAGGGAGAATGACTCTTCCAGCTAACATGACAATTTTCATGCCAATTCTGGCACTTCATCATGATCCTCGAATATGGGGTGAAGACGTTCACGTCTTCAAACCAGAGAGGTTTGCAGAAGGGGTAGCTAAAGCAACTAACAACAATGCAGCAGCATTCTTTCCCTTCGGATTGGGACCTCGTACTTGTGTTGGTCTGAACTTCACAACCAACGAAGCAAAGATTACTTTATCGATGATTTTGCAGCGTTATAAGTTCACTCTGTCGCCTAATTATGTGCATTATCCATCTGATATTTTCCTTTTGACTCCCAAAGATGGAGTTAAAGTTGTCCTTGAATCCATTTAGGTATATCAATGCCTCTAAATGATGTATAATAAGTAAGAACAAAGTTTCTGAATTCACGAGTTCCTATTTTTCTTCTTAATTTAAATTACTTAATAGCGTGTACACAGACCTTACCCCTACC
Organism: Solanum pinnatisectum; assembly: GCA_035578085.1. Classification (NCBI taxonomy): domain Eukaryota; kingdom Viridiplantae; phylum Streptophyta; class Magnoliopsida; order Solanales; family Solanaceae; genus Solanum; species Solanum pinnatisectum. The sequence goes on along the minus strand of CM069080.1, from coordinate 928,962 downwards.
TTGTGAAGGTAAAGAGATTGTTTTTGATATAGTGTATCAAAATCTAAATACGTTTTGCGTGATTGGGATTATAATTCTGAGCATTCACATAGATCAAAGTATCTAAAAAGAAACTACGTTTAGTAGAGTGATCAATTAATTTTAAGAAATTATGACTGCTAAAAACCATGCTAAAAAGGTTATTAAGTGCAGACACAATCTATGCCATTATTGATTTCTATTGTAATAGCTAGGACCACACTTGCATAAGCACCCAATATTATACAATTGTAACATTATTGATTCCATATTATCATGGCTTTTATTATAATCCTTGTAATAAAAGATAGATAAAATAAAGACAAAGGATATCAAATCAAGATGATATTAAAATGATGTCTTCTTCCCATGGCCATTAGTTATTCTAAGAGGAAAAAATGTACACAGATTGAAACTTCTCATTTTGGCATGAAATTATCCATTGTAGTCGTTGTCGATTACCTAAACTTTCATGGTCCACACCGTCTATTCATCGAGGTCTTTGTCAAGAGCAAAAACAAGAATGGTGTTTTGAAATGCTATTAATGAAACCAATATTTGAGCTAATATTCTCAACCTTAGTCAAGTACATTAGAAAAACTGTGAACATCATTCATATGATGATGATGATGATGATGATCATTCTCACGAGTTTTCTTTTCATTTCTTTGTTAGTGATCCTTGTTAGGATCATTAAGAAGCTATGTTTGACTCCATTGCATGTACAATTTATGATGAAATCTCAAGGCATACAAGGTCCTCCTTACAAGTTCCTACATGGAAACTTCAAAGAGATTGAGGAAATGAAAAAAGACTCCATAAACGATGCCATGGATCACTTATCACATGACATATTTCCAAGAATTCTACCTCATATATTTTCTTGGAAGAAACTATATGGTAAATTTAAAAGACTATCACACATTTTTCTTGTTTTACTTAGTTTGTATTTTCTCTGTTTCTCATTTCACTTAAATATAGGGCCAAATTCTCTCTACTGGTATGGACTGCAACCTGATCTAGTAGATAAACATGATTCTTGACGAATCTCTAAGATTGTACCCTCCATTACCATTCATCAAAAGGAAAGTTGACAACAAAGTTGAGCTAGGAAAGCTAACTTTACCACCTAAAATGCATTTCTATATATCACCATTAGCGGTTCATCATGATCGTAAAATATGGGGAGAAGACGTTCATGTTTTCAAACTGGATAGATTTGCTGAAGGGGTTGTTAAAGCTACAAACAACAATCCAGTTGCATTCTTGCCATTTGGCTATGGACCTCGAACTTGTTTAGGGTTGAACTTTGCAATGATCGAAGCAAAAATTACTCTTTCGATGATTCTACAACGTTAGATGTTCACAATTTCACCAACTTATGTTCACTCTCCTGTTCAGCTTTATATGCTTCGTCCACAACATGGAGTTAAAATCATTCTCCACAAGATTTAAGATGTATATAAAGCTAAATTGTACTTGTATTTGTCCAAGCAAATAAAACTATGTATTAATTTGACATGTCTCTTGAGTTAAACTACTTTATTGCACCCTTTATGTAGTTCCATACTAACAATTATACTAAGGTTATTCATTGTAACCTTTTTTCTTTTGATCTTGCAACACCATGTACAGTATTCAAATTCAGATGTTTTGATTTTTTTTTTAAAAATCTCATGAAAATGGACTATTTAAAGATTTAAAGACTACTTGATCCGTCCCAAAATAAGTGTCACCTCAGTAAAAATCATATTGAATTAAATGCCAAAATGAGAACGTGGATGGTCAATTTCACTTGGGTAATATCAATGGTCACTAAGCATGCAAAGATTACTACCTCCGCAATAATGCATTCATACGCATAGAGTTTACAGTAAAATCTCACTAAATTAATATTCAATAAATTAATAATCTCTCTAAAATAATATTTTTCAACTTAGGTCAATAGAAAAAATTACTCATTTCCATCTTGGGTCAATACTCTCTCCGTTGCTCTTTATATGTCATCACTTTCTATAAATAGTTGGTTCATAAATCATAATACCTATCATCAAAATATCAATGCATAAATTACCATATTCTTCCTATTATACCCTTGATAGAGTAATTAATTAATCCTGAAAATATATACTTTGACCAACCTAAGAAAACTAATAAGTAATTAATATTCATTGGAATATTTCATATATTGATTAATTACTCTCTCCATTCACTATGTTATAAAATCTTATTTTGAAAAAAAAAAGGTCTCAACAAACAAATTAAAAATAAAATATAGAGAAAAAATCAAAAATAATATTGAAAGTTGAAGCTTCAACAATTTTTTAAAAATTTTGAATCAATTGGTGAAAAAATTTGGCTCCAAAAATAAATTCAAAAATTTAAATAGTTATCCAAATGCATTTTAATTTTTGAAACAAGGCTAGACAAATATATGATCCCACTAATAACAGTAAATTTTTTTTCTTAAACACCATACCAAGTGAAACAATGCCAGACAAAATAAGACATAGAAAGTAATAAAAATACAATATAATCAGAACACAACAAAAAGAGACAACAACCATAATTCAAGATTGAAAACATCATGCATAAAACTTAAAAAATAATACTAAGAAATTTATTTATTGATAATGTTTTTCGTCTCCTTGTTCTTTGAATTGGCCCTTGCATCATAATCAAACATTGACAAGTCTTTATCATCAATTATTTTCATCATTTCACTATGAAAATTCATTGAGTAGACATCAAACCAAAAACTCCTCAAGAGTTTGAAAAATTGAAGCACTTTCATTTTCAGAATGGCATGTGGGACACATCTTCCACCCAAGTTTTCTTTTTCGTACAAAAGATAATAGTAATATTTTCACTTTTATAAGACTTTTAACTTTAATGGTCCTTCTATTTCATGACCGAAAAGAATCATTTGCTTTAAATAAACAATTATTTAGCTAGACACTACTCCCTCTCCCTCTGTTCCTAATTACTTATTCACTTCTGTACTGACATATTTATTAAGAAAACAATAATTGACATAGTGAATTTATTATTTTACCTCTATTAATTGTGAAGTAGATGAATTAAAAACTTAAGATTTTCGAGAAGTTCTACTTTTTTTCAAAGTAATTAATTGAGGGCATAGGTAAATAAACATATTTTTCTTAATTTGTCAAAATAAACAAGTAATTAGGAACAACTAAAAAAGAAAAACTGAACAAGTAATTAAAAAGAGAGAGAGAGTAATTGACTATAAGTCTAAGCAAATCCTTGAATTAGCTATTGGGATTTTTTGTTTATAGGTCAGAAATCTTAATTTATGATTTTGGATTTTGAATTTTGACTTTTTATTATTTTAGCTTGAAATTAAGTGTTTATATAGGTAACTTTTTAATTTATTTAAATAATACTAAAAAAATATTTAAAAATTAACATACTTAAAATAAATCAATCCAAATAAGCTCTAAATGTACTACTCGACTAGCTAGGTTAAACACACATATATATATATATATGGAAAGGAAACAAAAAGAGTGAAAATGGAACATTTGATAAGAAAATAACTTTACAAAGATCACCTGTATAAAAATAAAAAATTTAACATAAAGATTTCATAAAATTATCGAATTTACCCAAGATTATTGTGAGCATGATTGTAGCAAGTCATATTTTTAGAAATTCAAAATAGCTATTGTTACATTGTCACCAAAAAGTAATTGACCCAAAAGAGAAAAAGACAAAATAAGGTAACTTAATAATGAAGAATCTTAAAACACTTTTGATTTTTAAATTTCAACGTCTACTCATAAAAATTTAATTTTTTTAATATAAAATATGTGTTATCGAATTTCAAAAATCTATGAGCAATTATAAAAAAACCAAAATTACTTGACGAAACTTATACTTTTATAAGATTAATAGTCACTTGTCGTGACACAGATGAATACTTTCATTTTTCACTAAATATTTCGGGTTTGAATTTAATAAATATATATTTAATGTTATTGAATGTCTATTACGGTTCCCCTTTTGTCGATTGGAAAATTGAGGCTTTAAAAGATGTGGGAATTAATTAGATGAATTGCATACTACTAGTTGGTTAATATCAATGGTTAATCCGACTTATAAAACTACGATACAATCAAACTCAACAAACAAAATCTTCAATTGAATCGTATCAATTTCTACTGTGTGGTTATTATCATTTTTGTAACTTGTTATTTTATTTTTCCAATTAAGAAAACAAAAGAGAATACAAGAATAATAACAGAATAAATGTCTTATATCTAAATCAACCAACTTATGCCAAAGAGTCCCGACAAATAATAATTCAAATGAAATTCCACACATTTTAACTAGGAAACGTTCGATTTCCATTTCGATTTACAAACTCGTGTAATACCACTCCTAACTTCAAATTCAAAAAGAAAGGAATGTGCAGCCAACACAATACACATTAGTACATTCCTATAATCAGGGGCGGAGCCAATGGAACAATTGAATAGCCTTTGTTGAAAGATTATGCTATGTAGATAGATGAACTCAATCTAGTATATATAAGATGTTAAATTTCCCATACGAACTTTATTTATCTTTTTGAATTTCTAACTTCAGCACTGACTTCAATAATATTTCCTACGACGTTGAGCCTTCATCATCTCCACATTTCTCCTATTATTATTATTATTTCCTCTGCAGCAGCAACGACAAATTAAGGACAACAAAACCACAATCAACCCAATTGAAATGATAAATCCTACTGGGGATTCCATCAACATCTTCAAAATATCTTCTATTGATTTCATCTTCTCCATTACCTTCAATTCACCTCTTCCAAATTCCATCACTCTACTTACAATGACAACAACAACATATTCAACGTAATTCCTCAAAACTCAATTGAAAAAGAACAGAATATACGCAGATCTTACCTCTACTCTTCGATTCAAGCCTAATTCGCCTTTTCGTTTTCTCTCTTTGATACAAACTTTTCATATCAATAGTGTACATAAACAATTTCACAAGATCTGATATTAATTTCTGTCACCTAACTTTCATCCAACAACATTAATTATTGGATCGATACAGTTGATAAAGCAACAACTTGTTGGATGGTAGGTGCATCTAAGCCTGTCCCACTTCAATAAATACTCCCTCCGTCCTAATTTATAAATCTCTATAATAATTTCACGTTACTATAAAATAACTAAATTTATAATCAAAATATTTATAAATTTCGAAATACAAACACATAGTATACAAAATTACATAAATCCACATCATAAGTGATATCACGATAGATGAGATACCTTCATTTTTAACTAAACATTTTGAGTTCGAACTTAAAAATTAAACAAAATACCTACATATCGAATACCAAATAATTATACCGAAATTATTTTTTTGGGGAGCGGAGATCGCGGAAATAGGATTTAGGACTTCTTTCAAAATCACGCCTGATTATCCTTACATTATTCCTTCCCGGAGCTTTCATCGTCTTCCCATTTCCGCCGTCGCCGCCGCCACAGCACCGGCGGAGGAACAAAATCAGCAGAAATCCAATTGGAATGGTGTAATATAGTGGAGCTATACGGATCGAATTTATTGAAGTAGATATCAGTGGAGGAGCTTTTTCCAGTAACCAGTCAGATGAGGTTCGTACGAACGGCGTCGTTTTCACGACAATCTCCTTCGCATTTTCCAGTAACCAGTCGGGTGAAGTTCGCACGAACTGCGTCGTTTTCACGACAATCTGCTTCAGATTTTTCAGTAACCAATCAAATAAGATCCGCGCAGATTCCGATACAAACGGCGTCGTTCTTTTGACGATCTCCTTCGCGTTTTCCACCATATTCATCTCCTTCAATTTCGCAAGTGCAGCTTTTGCTACGCTCTCTACGTTCTCCATTGATGATTTCTCAAAAAAATAAAACCTTTGCTCCGATTATTGTCTCTCTCACTCTGTTTATGTGACCGGCTTTTATAAAATGGGAATGACACTAAAATTTATTTATTTGTTAGTCCGTCCACTTTTAATTGTCATAATTTCAAATAATAATACTTAATTTTAATTAACATTTTACAATATATTTTTTCATCATATTGATATGCAAAAAATTGGAACGTATAATGTAGTTTTAAATATTTAAAATATCGAATTAATATAATTTAATTTATCTTTAAATATTGATTAAATTAACTTTCGAAAAACGCAATATGACAATTAAAAGTGGATAGAAAAAGTAACTATGATTAGTGACAGAGTTATAATTTTCACAATTCGAAATTTAAAAAAGTAAATACATAAAAATAAAAAAATAAAAAAAAGTCGTATAAAGAGTGTAATTTGAATGAACTCCTTGAGCTTCAAATTTTATTATCTATCATACCTTTCTATGATTCAAATTACTGATATATAAAGTATGTGATAATAGAAAATAAATTATCTAATAAAATAATACAATATAATATAATATAATCTGATACATTATAAATCAATACCAAAAAAACCATCCAAACATAGCGTAAGGGCCATGGTTTTGGCAGAGGCTAGAGATTCCACTAAGACTATCCCAATCCACCTCTATTTTACTTTCTATTAGTTATATTTGGAGAATAAAATAAAGAATGGACACTTCAACCCACCTTCATGTCACTCTCTATTTTTCATATTTAAAATTATGAATTTTATTAAAATGATAGAGTTCTCATTTATTCTTCATATTTAGAATTTGATTCTATTCTTCATATTTATTCTATTCTTCATAGAAAATAACTCTCATTCTATTCTTCATATTTATTCTATTCTTCATATTTAGTATTTGATTTTATTATTAATTTTCACTATAAAGAATACACAAAATTAAAATAATAAGATGAAAATTTTAGTTTAAAAAAACGATACATAATATGATAATTTAAATACAAGATAACAATACAATATATAACATAATAATTTAAATACAAGATAAAATACAAGATAAAATACAATAACATAATAATTAATTCCCAATGAAACAAGAATCTGCCGAAAAGATGTTGAACGTGCATTCGGAGTTTTGCAATCACGTTTTGCAAGTATTGCAGGACCGTCACGTTTTTGGAGAAAGGAAGTGTTACATGACATAATGACTACATGTATTATACTGCACAACATGATAATTGAGGATGAACGTAATCTTAATGCACCAATTCAACATGTCGTAGAGGCACCAACAACAGAAATGGTGGTAGATGAAAATCTTCGATTTGAAAAATTTTTCGCTAGACATAAAAAAAATTAAGGACAAAAATGCTCATTTTGAACTCCGTAATGCATTAATAGAGCATTTATGGGAGCAACATAATAATTTCAAAAATTGAGTGTTTATGTAATTGTATTTCACTTTTATTTGAATTTGTCCATTAATTTATATATTATATAATTTTTTCTTGAAATTTATGTTATTTAAAAATTTAGAATAAAATATAATTTTATATTAAATAGAAAATTTGAAAAATAAAATTTTATATCACATGAAAATTATATAAAGTAATTAATTATTGGGAAAAAGATATAAAGGATTTATATTATGAAATAAGAAAATAACAATGAAATAGAAATAATAATATAATATTAAGGAGAGAGAAAAAAATTCATTTTTAGAGAGTAAAATAGAGAATTGGGTTGGAGTTGATTGTCTGCAAAAATAGAAAACTCTATATTTGGAGAGTAAAATAGAGGGTAGGGTTGGAGATGCCCTTAGGTCTTTTTTCCAAAGTTAAAATTAGAAGTGTACTATAAATTTAAATGCATATGATATACTACTACTACTTTTCTGTTTTAATTAAATTGTGTTACTTTTTGAAAAGAAAAAATATTTGAAAAATAATGTTATTGGTTACATTTAGTAGTAAATCCTTAATTTCAATATTTTACCATGTATTTAAAACTATAAAAAGAATAAATTTGATATACACACATTTTTAATTTAAAATCACAGATGAAAATTTTTCTATTACTTTTAAAAATTTTGTGTCCAGTAAGCTTGGGCTTTGGGGTTAGATAGAGTTCTAGCAAAAAGTTTACTTTAAAAAATCTTTAAATGAATATTATCATAATAATTTCAAAAATTATATAAAATTTGAATGCACTAAACCTATTCAGCTTAATTAAACAATTGTTATGAAATTATAATAAGTTGATATATGAACAATTCAAATTCAAATACAAATCAAATAAAACAAAAACAAAAAAAACTCTTGTTGACTGACCTAGTTGAGTTTTAATATTTAAAATTAGTTTTGTGTTTATAAACAATTCTTTCTGAAATATCTAGGGTCCATTTTTCACATAAAATATGGAACAACCTTAACATATTGGTTTAGAGAAATATTAATTTTCAACTTTTCATATTCTATTCTTTCATAAGAAGACTTTTATGGTCAAGATGAAAGCTTTTTTAGAAACACAATTTATTTAGCTAAAGTTGCCAGTTGGTGGATGGAGAAATGCAGTTCATTGAATCCCAATTTTCTCCAATGGATTAGTTGGGCAAAGATAATGACAAAAGGCGCATATAATGTATTACTTTCTCTTCCCGTTTTATATGGTACCGTTTAACTTTGCATGGTATTTGAAAAAGAAGGAAGACTTTTAAAATTTATGGTCCAAAATAATTCTTAGATATTTGTATAGTTATAAATTATTTCATTAAAGGTAAAAGAGGAATTTCAAAGTTAAATTGTTTCTAATAATTATAGTAAGATGACATTCTTTTTGAGACAGATTAAAAAGCAAAGGGTCTTACATAAAATGGGACAGAGAGAGTAATATATTTTTACAAGTTGAATAATCATGTATTTTACATATTTGAATTATCACTATTTTTTTAATCAAAACACACTTCGAAATTAATGAGTTAAATATCATGAAGACAAAATTTTGTAGACAAATTAAGTTGTCACGTATCTTTTAACAATCATATTCAAACACTTGATCAAAGCTTCGAAGGAACGCAACGACATAATAATTTAGGTATGAAACTTTCAAAAAAAAATTAATTCTTCAGTGTGCTTTTGATTATGGGAAAATTATATGAAATAGCAAACTATTAATTCAAATTAAATGCTATAGCCATAGTTTATTTTAAGGGAAAAGGGTGAAAAATACCCCTCAACTTTGGTTTATTGTTTGACTTTACCCTCGCCATTAAAATGAAGTTAATTTTACCCCTCCCGTTACTAATTTCACCAAAATTACCCCTCATTAGACAGAATCCCCAAAATTGACCCAAATTACCCGAATTTAAAAAAAAAACCCTATTCCCTATTTTTAACCCAATGACCCGACCCCTCTAGGATAACCCGGTTAACCAAATTAACCTAATGCTTTGTTACCCATTCCCACAACAACAACCCTTATTCCCATAATTTGCTCCCAATTCGACATGAAAATCGCCCAATAATTCAAAATCCATCTCCGATTTCTCGTTCCACGATGATTCTCACCTCTTGGCTAAATCGTCGCCGCTTCCGGCGCTACTTTTGTCTCTTTCTTTGCTCTCCTTTTCTTCATCCTTTGTTTTGTGCTACTTTCCCTATCATTTGTGCTGTTGAAATCTGCTATCATCTATGCTATCGCCATCACCTCCGATCGCCGTGGAAATCGGAGGAGAGATTCGACGGCGGAGGCGGCGATGGTCGGGGACGGTGTGAGGGAGCGGAAGGTAGTAAACATGGAAGTCAAGAGACAATGTTGTTTGCGGAGCTATCTGGATGGTCAACTGCTTCTAGTAATTGAATCTGTGTTCAATTGGGGAGATGAAAAAGATGAAGACGTGGAAGTTGCAGATAGTAGAAGCCCTTCTTCTGCAATGATAGAAGAAATCCAGAGGTCTTTGGTTTATCTCTTTTCCCCTATGGTTTTTTTAAGAGATTATCTATTCAAAGAGAGAGAATGGGTAAATGGGAATGGGTAATAGGGCATTGGGTTAACCGGGTTATCCTAGAGGGGTCGGGTCATTGGGTTAAAAATAGGGAATAGGGTTTTTTTTTTAAAATTCGGGTAATTTGGGTCAATTTTGGGGATTTCGTCTAATGAGGGATAATTTTGGTAAAATTAGTAATAGGAGGGGTAAAATTAACTTCATTTTAACGGCGAGGGTAATATCAAACATTAAACCAAAGTTGAGGGGTATTTTTGACCATTTTCCCTTATTTTAATTGTAATTCGCAACAAACATCCCCTTTTTTTGCCATCTGATTCAATATACAATTAGTCATTTTCGGTATACAATTAGTCATTTAATACATTTCGGTATAAAATGTGTTTGTGTTTGTATAAAGCGAGAGAAAAGTGTATATACAAATACAAATGCATATATTTTCGTCCTATACACTTATAATTATACAAATACAGATCTTATTATATAAATTATAATGTATAAATGAATTTATACAAAACTGAACAATTTGTATAAAACTGGATGTTTGTAGCGAATTATACAAATCAAAAGATTCATAGCAAACATAAAATTTGCTATGGTGCGCAATTATGCAAATTATAGCTATAACATGCAAATATGATTTTTATGTTTGTTATATGTGAAAGTTGCTCTATGATTATTCACTACTTTACTAACTTCTCAAATGCTTCACATATATATTAATAGTTGTCAACTTGTCATATTAGTTTTGTAGTTTTTTATTCTTAGATTTTTGTTTAGTTGATTTGATGGTCATCTCATGGTTAATTATCAGACCAAACATAGGCAAATAATCTCTAATTTATGAATGACTACTGGAAAGTGGCAATGAGAATACAACAAAAATGGTTTTTAAAGCTATAATGTACTTGTATTTTCTTTAGTTTAGATGTAAAATGATACATACAAGAAGAAACAAATAATCATGCACATTTATTCGAGTAACATAGTTATTCCTTTTTACCACTCACGTTAAGTTTGTTGATTATGTTGGGACAAAATGAATAATCTGCTTGAACAACACACGTCAAAATTCGAAGAGCTCTCCACATCATAGCTCGAGCTCAGCTAATGATTCTAAACAAATACAGCAAGCAAGAGAGCGCGAAAATTGTTATCTCCAACATTACTAAGGATATAAGTATTAAGCAAAAAAACAGCACTAGCTAGTAGAGAAAGAATAAACTGAGCATGAAAATAGGTGAGTATGCATTTTCAAGTATCAACAAGAAGTTGAAATATCTAATGGATGTTGCTAGGTTTGTGTGTGGAGGCTGGGGTGCGGGGATTCCCCTAAATTATTTTGAAAGTCTGGAATTCAGCGGTGAATTCAGAACATGACAAAGCCCTAACAGAAAGAATTGCTTATATATTCATTGTCAATGGAAGATAAAGAACAAAATCTTACCAGAAGATGGAAGCTTTTGAAGATGAGATTTTCAAGTAACAACCAAAACATAATGTCATCTCTTTCTCTTCTGTCTCTTTCCCTTTCTCAATTGCCCTGATTTAAATGCATGCTCCTGTTCTTGAAAAAAAGCAAGATATTTTTCATACTTCTCAATCTTTTATGCGGCAAGTAGGGCCTTTTCCCTTTTCTTCGCCTTGGATAAGAGCTCATTATTCTTGCGCAATTCAAGTGCATCACCTTTAGCTTACTCTTTTATGCGTTTCCTCAACTTTTTGTTTTGATCATAATGTCTATCTTTAACATAGTTGTAGTTATAATATTAGTCTTGTAGTTTGTTTTAACCAATTTAATGCTCATTCCATGGTTAATTACCAGAGTTAGCATAGAAAAACAATCTCTGATTGATGAATGACTACGGAGAGGTGGCAATCAGACTATTACAAAAAAATGCGTTTAACAGTAGTGAACTTATATTGTCTTTCCTTCATAAATTCTAAGAATATATGTTATAATTGATTATAATTTAATACTTAATTAATTTTTCAGTTTCAATTGACAATATAACATTTATTGTAATATTTTTTAAGACGAGAATAAACATATATAAGTTATTGTATGTTACATAAAAACACAAATGTTTAAATCTCTCTTATTGATTATAGTTTTGAAATTTTTTTCAATAGAATTAATTGTTATATAAACTATTAAAATTATTCTAAAAGCGTTTAAAATAAAATTAAGACTTTACATCATTAAATATGACAATCACAAAATTATTTTTTTTTACTTATATAATATTTTATAATACTTTTAATTACAAAAATCAATATTATAGTGATTGTTACATTTAGAAGAAAGACATTCAAAGTTAAAGACAATATTTTTTAAAATTTAATTATTTGATAATCTAATTAGTTTGAGTTTGGATTGCTTAATAAAAAAATCTCAAAGAATTGAAGAGAATCTTACAAAGCCAATATTAAAACATGGTTGATTCAAATTAAAGTGAATTAGATGAATTAAGAAACTATTAAAAGGGTCATATTTGCCCTTACACTTAGAAAATGGTTATATTTACCCCTCGTCATACTTTTTTGATATATTTACCCTTACTATCCAACTTTGGGCACATATTTGCCCTCCGATGTTAACTCTCATGTACCCACCCTTATTATCTTATACTAAAATTACCTGTGCTTCGCGCGGGAATTTAATATCACAGAATTTATAAAATAATACTTAAAACCTATCAGCCATTAAAACGAAAATACTATATTATTTTACATACAAGATTACGTTGGAACGAAATTTAATAATGTAAAGGAAAATGAAAATTATAACATCTTATCATTTATCCTTAATAACATAAACAAAAATTTATGACTGTAAAAAAAATACCAGGATCTGTAACATAAGCAAGGGTGTCAATGAACAACTCAATAGGAGCAAAGTACACGATTATTTAATTGTGAAGAAGATGAAAAAGAAGAAGAATAAGAAGTTCAGAATTTTCATTGTTTTAAAATGAGAGAAAATCCCTCTATTTATAGACAACAAAGGATAGTGTGAACAAATATTTATTGTGCCTTATCGGAAAGGTCACAACTATCTGGAAAAGTTGCAACTCTTCATTGAAGTCGCAACTTTTCATAAAAGTCACAACTTTTCATGAAAGGGAAGGCTAGTTTTGGAAATAAATAAATTAAAAGGGAATCCTGATTTGTGATGGCGCCACGTAGGCGGGCCTAAGGTTCTCTTATATATATATATATATGATTTTTATCCCAATTAAAATTTCTCTCAATATAGATTTTCTATCCGATCCCACTAATCCTTTTCCTAATAATTATCACGTCTATATTACAATTAGGGAAAAAGGACAAATATTTCTCATAACTATCATAAATGGTATATCAATGCTCTCTGTGATACTTTAAGATTGTATATACATTTACCGTCAATCTTTTGGGTCATGTATACGCTTAAAATTAACAAATTGACACGTAGTATCATCTAAATAATATACCCGACTTTATGTATTTTAGTAGTACGAATTTGGGTTATTGAGCGATTTGTACATCAATCTTCTTTTTGGATTGAATAAAGTCGGTGCATCCTTCCTAAATTTTTTTTTGGTAAACAACAAATTGATTGTTGTTGTGTGTCAAGACCACATAAGATAATAAGGGTAAAGACATGAGAGTTAACATCCCAAAAGGCAAATATATGCCCAAAATTGGATGCTAAGAGCAAATATATCAAAAAAGTATGACGAAAAGTAAATATAATCCTTTTCTAAGAGTACAATGACAAATATAACCTTTTCCCATTAAGAAATATAAAATAACGGTAAATTTAATTGTCTTAGCATTTTTAGTTACAATTACAACAATAATAAAATTTTAAAAATATGTGCATAATATTTAGTAAGTGATTAGCACCAATCTATTAAGAAAACTTTAATTAATAGCAACCAAAAGCTAATTTCATCTTCTTCTCTTCTGTCCCTTTCCCTTTCCCAATTGTCCTGATTTAAATGCGTGCTCTTGTTCTTGAAGAAAAGCCAGATTTTTCCCATATTTCTCAGCCTTTTCTGCGGCAAGTAGAGCTCTTTCCCTTTCCTTCGCCTTGGACAAGAACTCATTGTCCTTGCGTAGTTCACGGACAGCACCTTTAGCTTCCTCTTTTATACGTTTCCTCAACTTTTTCTTCTCAGCACGCTCACGATCTGGATCATAATCTCTGCCTTTGACATAGCTGCAGAGGTAGATGATCACCATATGAGTAAAGCTCAATAGGAAACAAGTAATATGGTTCGTTAAAATTGAAGATAAGACAACAAGAAGAGTATCTTACTTCTCCTCAAATTTCGGATTAACCATCCTGATGGGTACAGGTTTTTTGTTCCGCATTTTCAAAGGTTGACGCAGCATGTGATGTTCCTGAGACTTGGTGTCAATTAATTGAGATACATCCTTCATTTTCTCCCTTAATGCATCTGGGATATGATTTTCTCCGGCCAATTTGCATAATAATTTTGAAATTGGAGTGAAGATCTCAGGAAAAGAAATAAGTTCCTTATATACATTGACAAATCCTTGCAGGGTTTCCAAAACTGTTACAAGCATGCTAGCCCTGTATGAGGAAACATTTAATCACATTCAGTTCAGTAAGTCCCGGAAAAGAAAATTAGCAACAGAATTTCAAGACCACAAAAATGTCTGAGCAAGCGAGATTCTTGTTATGTCAACTAGCTTATTGACAATCGTATTATTGGGAAATAAAAAGTTAGTATAACAGACCACATCTTGAAAAGACCTAGGCAAAGACTTATCGAACATATTTATAATTTGTCTCTTAAGATAGAGCAGTATTCAAAAATTTAACAAACTTTGGGATTCTTCTAATAGGTTTTCCCATATGCATGTCCCCGGAATACTAACTGACCTGTAATTATCAGACTGGAAATACTGAGAGTCCTCTGGTAAATCCGTTAGCTCAAGAAAATCTAAAGAATCCATCTCCACATTGCTACTGCGTATGCAAAGCAAAGGTTCAAGTTCTTTGATCTCCATAAGGTTATTCAACTGCAGCACAAGAAGATGCTTGTCAATTTACAAGTGGAAGGAAGCAACCCGAATACAATCCAATAAAAATAAAAAGTAATTGCAGAATGAGACAAGGACAAATAGTTAACAGCTTCAAGAATTAAACTAACAAGAAAGACCTCAGAACGTTCCGTTAAGACAAACCTGTATATTTTCAGATCTATGTTCCTTGTCTAAAGCTGCCATCAGCAAAGTTTGAAGAAATACTATAGCCTCAGGACAAAACTTCTGAGATTGTTTTGCTACCTGCAGGCCAAGATGTTGATATCCATAAGCTTAGAGAATTAAGTTCAAATGGTCATTCTGTAACAGCAAACATCATCAACCAGGAAGAGGGGCAAAACAAAGAAGATAACTATAACTAGCTTCAAAGATAGATGAATTGACGCAATTAGAACAAGGAGGGTAAGATGCAGAAGTTTACTATGGCACACAAAGTATTAGTAAGGTAACAATATATACTGGGCTAAGACAATCACTACATATCCAGAAGTCCATAATGCTGTTTTGATAAGTTGGAGATTATACAGGTGGAAACCATATGTGCTCCACTGGTACATAATACTCTACCAAACAAAATCCCAGCACCCTTAATTCAAACAATTGATCAGTTTCAGTGCATGGAAGATAAATGAAACACCATATCCACTTACACTTAGCAGCAAAGAGCACAAGAAGGAAGCAATTGCAATATCTCTTCCGCAAATGATGGGACACCGCATTAGGTATTCACACATAAGCAGTATAGCAGGAGTCATGACACAATGGCGAAAATCAGAGCATGGAAATATCATGGACCAAAGCCTCAACAGAAAGATGGTCTTCAAAGATGGCCAACTGCTTTTTCCTATGAGGATGGACCAAATACACGAGGTAAAGTCAAGAAATGTAAGTTGAGATAGAAAGAACAATTAAAGGAAACAAACAGGACATCAAAGCAAACCTGTAAGCTTGATATCTTCACAAAACTGTGTCCTTGTTCTTTGTAGCCTTTGGCGAGCACATATAGCCGCAAAGTATGGGGTCGCTGCACTCATCTCCATCAGGGGCTTTACAATCAAATTCAAAAGCTTGAAATTCAATGGCTTCTTATTTGCCAACACAGCAAAATATTGCAGCAACACCCCGTAAAAGACCTGATGAAAGAAACAAGCTACTTATAAAGCAATCGTGGTAGTAGAAACTTACCTCCCCAAAAAATGACTCATCTAGTTCTGACTACCCATTACCTTATCATCTAATAGTACAACATGCATTTTTTATCAACCTACAGAGATATTTACATGAGCAAATACAGTTGCAACAACAACAACATACCCAATGAAATCCCACTATGAGCAAATACAGTTAAATGGTGAAATACTCCTAAAAATTCAAGGCAAACCCTCCTCTACCATTTGTTCACAAAAAGGAGAACGGAGAAAGCCTCAAAGGTCAAACATCAATCATAGAGAAATTACAGTGAAAACAGATTATCATACTTGCATTTTCTTTTTATTCTCTGCCGCAACAGTTATTGCATTGAATGCACGAATTCTCTTGATTGCTTCAATTACTTGATCATCAGAACAATTGTCTATCAATGAAGTAAACTCCTCCAGGGTTTTAGGAGCTTCAATTGTATAGGGAAGTTCACTTTGTTGATGTTTCACTGTCGTTTTTTCTTTTTTGGTTTGTGAAGTGCCAACTTCTTTTCCCTTGATGGCTACCTGCTTGTGGTCCTTTATTTTCATCACCTTCTTAGCATCATCACCAGAACCTTCATCATCATCCTCTTCCTCAGTATCAATAATATCATCGTCACTTTGCTCCCAGTCCTTAATAGTCTGTGTCTTTCCTTGTTCTTCATCAGACTCATCACTTTCTTCATCTTCCCCATCGTCACTTCCTTCATCCTCACCATCGTCCTCCTCACTCTCTGAATCCCCAGTAGAAGCAGCATCTTCACCCTCAAGTTCACTTTCTTTCTTTCTCAAGATTTCAGCAATCCACCCCAACTTAGTTCTAGGCGCCTCCTCAAGATCGTCCCCAAGATCATCGCCAGATATAGTCCTTGGGTCTTTGATCAATTTGCTGTCATCATCAGATGCGTTGCCATCTTCATCACTCCCATCAGCAGCAGCAGCCATTCTCTTCTGACGTTCTTGCTGAAAAAATGAAAAAAGCTTTGCTTCATAAATAACTACTATTGCCAAAATATAAATGCTCCTTTATCCTACCAAAGCATTAAATCTTTGAAATAATAATCCAGCTAAATGTATTCTAGTTTAGAACATTACCATGTGAAAGTGCACAAAGCAAGCAATCACTACTACCACACAGTAGGCAGTTTCATGATGAAGGCATTGAAGAACACTAATGATGATGCAAGAACACCAATTACCCAGCAGACAATAAGTCATACATTACAACCACTTGAAAGCACATAAGGATAATATCACAAAAGGTATAATCAAATAGAAACAGGATCCTTGATCCTCAAAAAGAAAACACTTGTCCAAAGGAGTTGAGTTAGTTTAGAAATTAATTGTGCAATTTACTTATAGAAATGTAACCACTTTCTCCATCTTGGCACCAAAAACTGTCATTGTAATGTATGGTATAAAGAGACACAAGGAACTTTTGTTTCTGCCATAGTGCATCATACCTCCAACAATTCCAGCCGCTCTTTCTCCTCCTGTGCAATTTCTTCAGGAGTCTTTGTCCGGTTTGATGGGCGAGCACGAATATCCAGTGCCATCTCACTAACAAGCATCTCATAAGTGTCGGGCTTTTCCTGAAACCAATTAGGAAGGTAAAGTGGCCAACATAGACAAATTTAATATAATCAAAAGAAAATTTATTGGTAATTGTTCATGGATAATGCACTATAACCTAACAGAGATGGAGAAGAAGATTTAATTTGAATTTTACTCTATAGGTAGGTATCGGCGGGGCTTGCGTAATTTAGTTGTAGTTAAGGCTGAAGTAGCGCTTTTGATTTTAGAAGATCTATTGAAGTACCAAAGGTGAACGGGGCTGCGCACATGAAAGGACGAAAGACCAGGATGCACAGTATTCAGGAATGTTTCCAGCAATCAAAAATAAACCCAATTATACCTTTCCAATAGGTCCTTTTCTGGGAGCTTCAGCTACCTCATCTTTCTTCACATTACCAACTAAAATGTTCTTGTTCACAAGAGCCTTCAGAGCATGTATCTTGTCTGGTTGGGTCAGCGACAATAAGGCTTTCGAATTCACCAGTGATGTGAAGTCTTTGTCCAATTGTTCAGTTAATTCATCATTTTCTTCTCTGTCCTTCGCTTTTTGGGCCTAACAATGTAGGAAAAACAAAAGAATTGTCAAGCATATGGCAGGTAAAGAAATCATTCCCTTTATCAGATTGCACCATAAGAAATCAAACAATAACAAACCTTAAAGAATTTACTCTTTTGAATGATTTCCTCCATTACTTCTTTCTTGCTTTTCTTCCTCTGCAATACGATGGTAAACGAAATCAGAAGCAGAACGACACCTGTGTTGCAAATAAAAAACAAAGAATATTTCGAGACATGTTTGTGGACTATGAACTATCATCCCACGCAAAATGATGCATGCTCCCAGAAACAAAGTAAGAACCTGTTTTCTTCTGTTAATTATGTTTTGTTCTTATTCTCTCTTTCGGAAATTATTTAGGTTTTCAATGGCAGCCTCTAAAGTTAGTGCTCTCGTATGTAATTATCATGTTACCCATGTTTAAATGACATCTTATTAGAAATATAAGCTAGTTTAATATCATCAGTCAAAACTTAACACCATCAGCTGACAGCTTTGGTGGAACACAGCAATTTTTTTCAATTGTAAAGAATTTTATTGATGAAATTGCACCAAGCTGGTGCTTCTCTGTACAACCAAAAAGAATATCTCAGCCCCTATACACCTTTCATAACTTTTACAATTGTAGGGTACTGCTTTTGGCTTAAAAACAAGTGCTTACAAGCACTTTTTTATTTACACAAACACTACAAAATTGATTCGAAGCTATTTTGGCTTAAAAGCACCTAAAATAAGCCAATCCATTCAAGCTCCTAGTAATGCATCAATAATATGTATTTAAGCAATTAACACCAAAAAACGAAAAGATATAGACACTAACATTTGATCTTGTGTGTAGATGCAGCCATTCCTTTAAAACATCTTTGATTTCCTTCCTTTCATATGACTCAAAAAATGCATGGAGCAGCAATTTAAGTTACAAGGTGAAATCACGCCAAAAACATCTAGATCTAAGTACCAAACTAGTCAGAATAGCAATTAAGTGAGCTCTTAATTATAGGAGGGGCCTAGAGGGAGAAGCATATCAACTATTTCATTTCTTAGAAGCTAGTCAGCGTAAATTCCAAAATAAAGCACGGAATATGCATCAAGGGGGGGCAAAGAAAGAGGAAGCATCTAACATTTTCCTCTGCTTCCATAGGACCTGCTTGGGCATTCTGAGATCCATGAGAGTTAAGTTGTCCCAAGATAGCTGACTTATCTGCACAGAAATAGACAGCCGGTATGAGGAAAGAAAACCAAACAAGAACAGTTTATGATGCTTACTAACAGAAAATACAAGGTTTGGAACACTACCACCTTCACTGGAAAAAAAAAAAGATATTGTTGAAGTATGAAGCCTATAATGGTTGTAATCCTCTGGCTAGCAGCCAGATTAGGTTTAAGAAGATGGTTTTTCTTCAACGGTTTTTCTCGTTTTATTTATTTTTTGAATACGGAGTGTATCTTGTATAACAAAGCACAGCAAGTAGACAGTATAAGTCTCCAAGAGTGTCAAGACCATCAGAAGCTTTCTCCTTTGCTTAAAACTTGTGTTACTATATAAGGGTATAAGGGACTTGAGAGTAGTTTTCTACAAGGTAAATAATTTATTAATAGTCAAAAGAATCTCAAGTAAACAATAGTACATAAAATATTAGAGCATCTATAACATCCAAGCACACTTCACTGGTGAAGAAAAAGAAACTGGGAATGAGAGGCTATTCCTCAAATGTACATAGTAGGTCTCCACCCCATCAAAAGCTCTATGGTTTCTTTCAAATGTACATAAACTTAAGACTGTTATGCATTAACAACCAAAATAGAAGGGGCATCTGACAATAAAAGAAAAAAGGTGTCTTTAGTCCTTACCAGTCAGGACATAGAGAAGGCCAAACAAAAAAAATAATATACATTATAGCTATCCTGCCCTGATTCAAGAAATGAAAAAGTACTCTATTGAACCAAAGAAAATGACCAACTTTCTTGGTCTATCTCGAAAAGCTCAGCGCATGTTCTCGAACAAAAATGTTTTCCCCCTCTACAATTTCAAAGTATCCTAATTGATATGATTTGAATTCAACATGACATCTTGGCAACAAATAACTCCATTTTTGTCATATTAAAATCCCATCTCCATAAACCAAGCTATTATGCCATGAATCAGCAAAAGTACCGTGTTAGTTGATGTACTAGTCAATTAAAAGATTCCGATTCACAAGTAATTGGTTTGGTTAACAAGCACGTGTATCATCTAATTGTGGCAATTTAGGTTGAATAAACTATTTTAGACATAATGCTGCTAGCCCTGCCCGGGCTTAAAAAAACAGCAGGCATTATCTGTATGTATGTTTCATAAAAAAATTTATAAACATATAGAAATAAGCAAAAGAAGGGAGTTGAAAAATGCATTATTGCATGATAAATAAACACTAATCTATTCGCCAGAGAGATGAGAAACGCAACACAAGAAGGGTTATTCTCACCATCTCTCCCATAATCCTCATCATCCTCATCAAATGGGACTTCTTCATCAAAATCATCTCTTCCCAATGAGGCACCAATTTCAAAGTCCTCTTCATCCTCGTCTGATAGGTTATACTTGTTTTTCTTCAATTTCACCTACACATACAGAAAACAAAAGTAGATAATTGTCAACAACAATAGCATTATCAGATAATTTAATAAAAGTGAACAGTACATGAGTAAAAACATGCAACCATTTATCTCATAAAAAAGACCTGAACTAACTACTTACACAATGCGCATTGAAGTTAATGATGGTTGATCTGGCGATTCTAACAAATTGAACATGCAAAGATCCATTCATTTCCTATTTCTTGGCTCCATACTTTTCTTTCTTTGTCTTCGTTGTTTTTAATTATGGGATCATTAATTCATTTCAGATCATACTTTCAAGGTTGGGTTCATTATGGAGGGTCGAGCCTTCACCTTTGCATTGTGTAAGTTGGGCCTATTCAAATATACAGACATGCAACTTTTGCTTTTGGTATCTGACAAAGCTTGTTTATTTTGAAGGAAAAATCACTCTCATGCTAGTGCTCTAATCTTATCTCTTCATTATATAGATAGCCAGGCTAAAAAAGCATAGGTAACTAAATCTTCGTGACTGCCATTGAAAGAACACTTCTTTAACATCTACATATGATTTATTTTTTTCCTTTAGAAATGAGTTTGTATTATTTTCCACTAAAAAATCACTATTTTATGCTAACATGATGAAGGGAGAACAAGTTTTTCCCCTGGTCAAAAACATATGGGCAATACAAAAATGATGTTGAACTTTTGAAGAATAAGTTGTTACTTTGTTTTATGACAATGATGTTCAGACCGGCTTACACGCACCTCTCGACTGTTCCACCAGGCACTATCTCCCGCGTACCCAGTAACAGAAGACAGAAACTTAGGTGGATGGAAAAAACCACCTAATATTATTTTATCCCGTTGGGATTTAAACTTGAAACCACATGGTTCTCCTCCCACTTCATTGACAATTAGGTTACAACTTTGGACACCAATTGTTAATTCTAATTATAGAACTTGTCACCAGGGTGAAACCTACTCATAAACTTGTCACCCATAAGGCCTGAGGTTCAAATTCGCAGAGAGTTACCCGATACACGTCATGGTGAGAGCTCGCAAGTACGCCATGGAATGGAATTAGTCGATATTTCTATAAATTAGTCGACATTTCTATGGAATTAGTCAAGGTACTCA
This sequence comes from Solanum pinnatisectum, assembly GCA_035578085.1. NCBI lineage: Eukaryota > Viridiplantae > Streptophyta > Magnoliopsida > Solanales > Solanaceae > Solanum > Solanum pinnatisectum. Next base: position 906,931 of record CM069080.1, on the reverse strand, counting down.
CAGTTATATAAAAAAAAAACTAGAATCTGAACATAACGAGCATGGTCGTGAACAGAACAGTAAGAGCTCACAAAATCATCTACTCCTTAAAGGTTTTCCTTGGAAAATTGTTTGAACTATTTTCCAACAGAAAAATCTTACGTGATAAACATCACTACTTTATGCTAACATGATAAAAATAGGGATGGCAATAGAACAGGGCAAGGGCAGGGCGAAACCTTAACGGGCAGGGAAGGGCGGAATCTTAAGGAGCAGGACAGGGTGAAAAACAGAAAAATGCTAAGCTTCACCCGCTCATCCCTATTGCCATTAAAAATCACTACTTTATGCTAACATTGATTGTGAATATGAACAAAATTAAACCGTTGGCTCCATAACTAACCTGCCTCTCACGCTGAGACCTCATAATGGCTTTATCAAATTCACCAAGTCCTTCATCATTCTCTCCAATACGCTTATCAACAAACATTGATGATTTCGCACTTTGCTCATACTCCTTCAAAAGCGTCTTCTTCCTCTATTATCACAACAAAACTAGCATATCAAACTCTCAAATCCCTAAATTAATGAAAATCAGTCAGAAAAAGGTGCAATTTTTCACCTTTTCAATGGCGGAAGAACGAGCTTCACCAATTCGTCGTTGTTCACCCTTGCGTTTCTTACCAAGTATATCGAATTTGCGTCGTGACCAAATTGTTTCGAAAGGATTCTCTTTTGGAGCTTTGAGCTTCATGTCTTTGGCTTTTGGACCTGACTTGCTACTCTTCTTCATCTTCTTCTTCTTTGATGAACTGTCACTCTTGCTAGTTTTTGCAGTTTTCGCCATTGTTGCTTTGCTTCTAAAACCTCAAAAAAAAAGTTAAAACAAGGGTTTAGCAGAACTCTAATGGAGAAGACCAGCAATATCATAAAAACTTTATGGACTTTTGTGTTGGATGCTGTTGGGTTGGGCTTTTACACTATTTGACCCAAACTTTTCTTTTTATGGGCCTATCTGCACATGACCATAGTTAGCAAAATTCGAGCCCTAATTTTTGAAATATTGAGAAATTTATAATTATATATATAAAAAGGTGTTGGCCAAAATAGAAAGGCAAATTTTATAGTGGTGATTAGATCAATATTCTTGTATGAAGTAGAGTGTTAGTCAGTCAAAAACTCGCATGCCTAGAAGATGCATGTTGCGGAGATGGATGTGTGGTCATACTAAAAGTGATAAGATTAGAAGTGTGGATATTAGGGATAAGGTGGAAGTGGCCTCTGTGGTGAAAAATAGGAGGGAAGCGAGATTAAGATGGTTTGGGCATGTGAAAAGGAGATGTGTAGATGCACTAGTTAGGAGGTGCGAGAGATTGGTTATAAAAGGTACAAGAGAGGCAGAGGTAGGTCGAAGAAGTATTGAAGAAAGGTGATAAGATAAGATATAACACAACTTCAGGTTACCAAGGATATGACCTTAGATAGTAGGGATGTTGTAAACATGTATTATGGTAAAAGGTTCATATGATACATATAGTGTTGTCTTGCTAAGGGTGGTTGATGTTTGCCATTGTATTAGTCGTATTATTGTAGAACTAGTTTTTGATTCCCCAAACTGTACTTGAAGTGAAACAATTCAAAATATTATAACAATTTATGAAAAATTTACCATTAAATATGGACTTATTTAAATCTCAAAATCTGAAAACGGTCACATAAATTGAGATAGGAATATAATTTTTAACTTGCACGTATAAGAACTCTTTTAAATATTATAACAAAAAATGAAAATGCATAACGCTTTCACGCTATAAGGCTTTTTTCTGTAATGTCGTTCCCGGTGAATGGTCTCCGCCTATCTCCGATCAAATATATATCAAGAACCACTCTTCGCTGTCAATCAAATCCAAAATATTCATCCAAATTCACATTTCTTTTTTGTCCCGGATTTTGAATGCGCCCGTGTTTATACAAGTTCTTGCGTTCTGTGTTCTGTATTCTTGCATTATTACCATGGCAGAAACTAATTAGCTTTTTTCGCTTCCGAGTTGCATTCTTGTGGACATACTTTCCAGATTACAAAAAACTTCCATCCATAATGCCTAGAAAGACTTTTGGGTTTAAGTTCTCGTATATCTTGAGTTCTCTGAAACTCAAGATGAAAATGGAATAAGTTTTTTACATGGGTCTTTAAAGAACTACATTATTGAATATGTCTCGATTTTGAAGTTGTTAATTGTGCAATCCATCCTGTTAGCAGAGTAAATTGGTCTTTCCTAAAGTTTTTATTTTTTTGGCAAGTTAGGATATCCCAAACTTGATAGTATGCTAGAAGGGTCTGCCAACCTTATTTCTTTACGAAAGAGTCGCTCATACGTTCAGACTATCGAGTCCATTTGTTTATAGTTTAGAACTATGGATTGTGTATTATGATATATCTTGGAAGCTCAAGGATGTACCATCTGTTCAAACGGTTGTTATTTGTTTTTTAGGCAGACTTTACTGATAAAGAGTATGAAGAACTGAAAAGAACAACATAATGTAAAGACTTTACACACCTCATGTCTTTTCATCTTGCAAATGCACTAATGGATTCATGGACAGAACATCAAGGGTTTGAAAATATGTTGAGAGCTATGAAAACAGCATGAGGAAGCATCTTGATTTTGTGGTATGGTTTGGACGTAGAGTTACAAAATTTCAAAGACTATCCCTGAAATTTGTGAAAATACAGTATATGGAAGAAGCCTACAAATTGTCTCAAGTAATTTTATGTAACGCGTCTCTCATTCATTTTGAAGTAGTATGTGCCATACATCCTGGCAGAGTTATTGGGCTTCGCTAACATCTCTATCGATTGGGAAAATCATTGTATCCCAAGATTGTTTGGATACTATCCTACAAGGATCTCCAAATCTTATTTCTCTAACCATTGATAGAGTCGATGGCTTTGCTAATATAAGTTTGAAATCGAGAAGGTTAAGAAAGGTGATATTAGTGAGTTATGAAAGAGATGTGCATATAGCCACATTGTTGGTAACATTTGTTCATAGTTTAGAACTAAAAAGGCTGCTGTATTACGATAATTCTTGGAACCTCATGGATGTAGCATCTGTTCTGTGTTTTCGAGCAGACTTCATTGATATAAGGGAGGAAGGAAGAATTGAAGACAACCGCAGAATGTAAGTGTTTGTTTCGAATACTTCAAAATATGTTTTGGACCGGGTCTCTTGAACTGGGAATATGGTATACCCAATGTGTCAATATGATAGAAGATAAAGAACTGAAAACAACAACAGAATGTAATTTCCTGTTTCAGACTAGCTTTCCGTAGATCATGTATTTGTATTAGAAAATTAAATAAATATATATGTATATTAACTTGGAAATTCCCTAATAATATTGTTTGACAGCTTAGTGGTAGTGGTAAGGAAAGGACATTGGAAATGCTTTTCACACCCCTCTATTTATATTACACACCTAGGGGCTAAGATGCAAAAAAAATTGCTACATAAGCGCTACATATTTACAAATACTTCTAAAATATTCTACAAGCCTAGAATATTCTCTTGGATATTCTAGAGTCTTTTCAAAACCTCTCCATAACTCTAGAATCTTTTCAAAACCTCCAAATAACTTTAAAATCTTCTCACTAAGGCTAGCACACTTATGCTTCTATATGGACAATTTTATTCCTAAGTGGTATGATAATGTGGTTGGTGTTTGCATTGTATTAGTTGTATTAATTCGGATCTTGTTTTTGATATTATTTATCATTGTTTATTGTTTCAACAATCTATCCTAGTATGTTGTTTATTGTGTTTCGATTATCTCACTATTTTTATTTTTATTTTTGGTTTTGTTCCCTTCTAGTAGAATTTGCATTGTTTTCTTGTTACTTTCTATATTTTCTTCATTGTCTCCTTTTTTGTATTTGGATTTGTTGCACTTGAGTCCAGGGTCTTTCGAAAATAATATTTCTACTTCCAAGAGGTAGTTATAAGGTTTACATACATTCTACCTTCTCTAGACCTTGTGAAATTTCATTGAGTATGTTATTGTGTTGGAACCCTATAACAAAGTAGTCTCTTACTCTGATGACAATGACAGAAATGACTTAAGCTTTGTTATTCTCCTTGATAAAGATTTGAATCCTCTCGGACACTTGTAATAGTTTTTTATATTTATACTTTTATATCTCTAGGAACTCATAAACTTCAAATTTTTGATCCATCTCTACGTTTGATACTCATATTGAGGCTCAATTAACTTTGTATTCACGTATTATAGAGCACATTTCTAGGAACGCTCCCAACAAACAAGTATTTATTCTCAAGGCTCGAATGACGTTTGGTTAAGAACACTCCCAACATGACTTTTTAATGAACATAGCTTATTTATTGAATGTTATTATTATAACTATCACAAAATTTCCTTCCTTAACCCCAAGCTCTAATTCTCCACTACTATTTACTAGCCTTGACCCTTCACATCCAATTATGTTGAATTATTGAGTGATATTTTTATCGATTAAGTTTAAAAAATGTACAAACTCTGATTGCTTTGTTGCATCTCTTTGTGCAATGATCAATATTTTTATAGGAGGGATTTAATAATTTTTAAAATAAGATACAGTGAAAAATTATATATATATATATATATATATATATATATATATATATGGTCATAGAAGAGTTTAGAAAGGATTTAATCATAGATAAAAGCTTTAACGATTTAACGTGTACGTACAAGAATAATGACAAATATAGCCAAGTGGGTCAAGACATCGGATCGTAAGGTTAAAAAGTGGAGTAATTTGCAAGGGATTCCAAATTGATAAAAGTGATCTAAAGAAGAAAAAATGAGTTAGTTAATATGTCCTACATGTCTACACTTTAGGGTTATTATTTCTTCAAAAAGCTCAAATGCCATGTGCTTTCATTTTTCTCATTTGGCCCTTTCTGTTCTTTGCTCATGAATATTTTCTAGACTCGAAATCGATCCTTCCTCAATGCCTTTTGAGTTGAGTCTGTTGAATAAGGCTTGCCTAATGTAGTTTACATTTCCTGTCTAGTTTGTAGGTTATTACACGTTGAAGAAACAAACTTTACCTAGTATTACTACACATATGTCAAATAGCTTTATCGACTAAGACTTAAAAATAGAAAATTAATTATCAGGTGTCGTTATATTTTTAGTCAAAATAATTGATATTTCAAACTTTATCGATCAAGACTTAATATTATTTTTATTAGGCGTTCAACATTAAGAAAAATAAAAAAATTAGACAAGACACATTGCTCAATTATCTTTTGACTCACAAACTTTCCAATCCATATAAGTCACTATAATTATGAATTTACAAGAAACACACTATGAACTAATTCCGACGAAACTTTAATTAAATTCATATTTATAATCAAGCCAAAAGCCAAAAATCCTTTTGTCTTTTGGTAGTGATTAAGTATCCACCAAGTTTTTTACTTTTTCTCCTCACTGCAATTGCCATACAACTAGCATTCTGAATACAATACTCCACCACCCCTCCTCCGCCGCCGCCACCACCAGCAACCACCCGACCACCATGGGTCCACATCATAATCAAACGCCACGTCATAGACTTTTTCTTCTGGCCTAAGACCAGAAGTGACACGTCGTGTTTTTTGGACTCTTCTACTATGATTGCACCTTTCTCTTTTCCTTGTGCCACTGCCACTTCCACTTGGACCTATCATTACGAAAGATTTAACTTATATATATTGACATAACAGTAAAAAAGTTCTCGATATTATTAAAGTAATTTTATTTGTTTTATCATTTTTAATCAGAATATTTATCCGACTAAAAAGCATAATTAATTCCTAAGTATTCAAAACTGCAAATTGATGGATTACACACCTCAGGTCTTTTCATTTTGCAAGTATTCTCCATGGAAGCAAGAAATTCGAAAATTCTTGGATTAATTTCCCTTTTAGAATCTTCATCTGCAAAAAAAAAAAGAAAAAATTAATATAAAACAACAAGTTGAGTATGAAAACTTCCCTTTATATATAGAAAAAAAAAACTCCATTATATTATTAGCTTGCTCCACGTACAAAACAAACGAGTTTAAGTTATATAAATCATCCATATACATAAAAGAAAAATATTTATTCCATCAAATTATCTGAAAAATATAGGTGACAGATTATCTGCTTAACATATAAAGGTCACTCAATAGTGTGAAATATAAATTAAACCAAAAACATAACATGAGTGAAATAGAATTATAAGAGATAATAGTCCACACACACTTAAACTATCGATTTTTTTCGGCTTTCACATTTCAACTATCAGTTGTTCCTTTTTTCTACTTGAACCATCAGATTATAACATCTATATCTTAAAACACGCCTCAACTATCAGTTGTTCTCTTCTCCAACATGAATTAAGCAAAAAACAATATTTCAGATTCGTTTTTTTACCATTAACTCAAATAAAAAACAAGTAAATAAAGAAGGCAAAAGACTAAACTAACCTTGTTTAGAAGAAGAAGAAGAAGGTTTAGTAACATAAAGAAGAACAAGTAAATCATGGCTTTGAACAGTATGAGTTAATGCCCATTGCAATGCATTTTTGGCTTCAAGGCTTGAATCTACTAAAATCATTATTTTCCGGCCAATTACCGGTGTCGGTTTCGCCACGTCATCACCACCGGGAACTTTTTCCTTCGGCGCCGACGCCGGAATCATGGCTAATGAAGGATTATTTTTGGCTTGTATAGGTGGTGAACGAATTTGAACATGAGGCCTAATTCTATTTAGACAAAAATTTGGCATTCTTGTTCTCCCCATGTTTAATTATTTTTATGATTTATGTGATGAAAAATAGTTCAAAGTTGATATATTTATATAAGAAGAAAAACGAATGTGACAATAATCATGTGGTAGTTGGAAGAAGAAATGATAGTGAAAAGAATTCATCATTTCACTTTTCTTTTTAGCTTATTTAAAAGAAAAAAGAATGTTATAATTCAGTTTAACGAGGTAGGGATAAAATTTACGTACTTTTTATCATCAGTATGTTATTGTTGTTGTAGCTGATTTTAAGTTCTAGATACTTATGGTGAGAAAGTATACAATTAGGTCTCTTGAAAATAATGTTATCAACTGAATACAATCATGAAATTGAAAGTACCGAGCTCTACGTTTGAAACTTCAACACAGTCATTCCTTAGTAGCTCGTTGCTACAACTTTTCTGCTCCTATTGACGTTGGAGGCATAAGCGCAGCTATTTCATATGCTGCAAAGTAAGTCTTACTAGGATTTGTTGACCCGAGACTGACATTTGTCTTTCCTAGGGATGAGAAACTTTGTCTCGAAAGGGATGAAGCTTTCGCTGTGCATCAATAAGAAGGAAGAACTGATTATATTTACTAAGATTAGTTAGTAATCTGTTATTATAACATATTAAATTTTAGCGATTGCGAAAAAAAAAGGAACCAGTAAACTATTTTGTATTATATATTATTGGGTGAACGAACGAAGTTTAAATTTATAACTGTAAAAAAGAGGATTTTTACATAAATAGTCGAGGATTTAATATTTATTTTTCTGATTTGTATTCTTGATTATACGTTGTATACACAAATGATATGAGTCTATTATATATCCGCATGCAATCCTTAGTGTAAGTGGTTGAGTGAACGTTTATTTAGATTATTATTTTTAAAATAAAAAAACTCCATATATAAAAGGTATTGTTACACTTAAATTAACATGATATGATACGTTTAAAATCATAAAATTTTAAAAAATAATACTAATTCTATATTCTTAAAATTTGATATCTGATTAAACTAAGACACATAAAATAAAGCGCAATGTTAATTAAAGTGGGGTTTCTTCATTAAGCATTTTTTGTTACAATGACTAACCCCAACTTCTAATATGATGAGACATTGGGTCATGACAGCTTTTTTAATCTTATGCTGTATACCTTTTTTTTTTAATATTCTTTTGTGATTTAATCATTTTTTTCACCTTTTATAACCTTTAATTTGTTCCTTTGTGGGACTATTTAGAACGTGAGTGTCATGAAGATGTAGGGCCTTTTTTTCATCCTTAATTAGGATTAATAATTATTATTAGTGTAACAACTGCTAATTCTTTATTGGTAACTTTAATTTACCTTGCATCATTCATGGATTAATTAGTTAGGATGCTTTATAAAGTCTAAGTTAATTTTTACCTTTACTTAGGACAATGATAGAATGACCTTAGTGTTTTCGATTTTTCTTTTATCATTTAATATAATCATATACGGATTTGAGTTATATATATTGATAGTGTAAATAATAGCATGCTGAAATATATTTTGAGTCTACAAGTTACTTGTGTCTTCTTAAGGAATTATAATCCCCTCACTATTGTTAAGGATTTGAGTTACTTCCCCTAAAATAAGACGGGAAATATATTTATATAATAGCAGTAATTATGTAAATTACAGAACTCCAACGAACTCAACAACTTCATCAAATTATACGACGCTTAATTTGTTTTCGGGAATGAAGGGAAGAAGAGTATTTTCTATATCTCAATATATAAAATCTGAGACAAAATTTCTGAATTTATAGACAATGAAAAAGTGAGATGAAGAGGTGTAATTGCATTCTCATTCACATATTAAAACTTCCAACATATAGTTTGAGTATCAAGTTAACGGACTCTAGTAACTTTGAGCTAAATCTTGATTAAAGTTTTAAAATTAAAAAAATTAAATCTTGAATTCGTCTATGTAGTATAATAAACACAAGTATAATTCTATGACCCCACTATGAGAGCACATTTTTTGTCGGCAAGATTAATTGTATATGTTATAAACTAATAAAATTAAGTATAATTATACAATCTCTGACAAGTTAACTTCATGGAGCCAATTGAGACTAATCAGTATGTTTTAACGGATATATACAGAATTCCCATAAAATAATTATTGAATTTTAAAGCAAAGTGTATAATATATGATCATTTCTTTCTAGCGCATGGTTTGTTTTAATTATAAATAATTTTGGGAGCCTTCGTATCCAATTTATAATGGAGTTTGATTAATTAATATTTACGAATTTCAAGATTTGTTTCCGTGCACCGTGGGGGATTGGAGCGGGCATTCTCAACAAGATTTTACTATTTCCTCTGACCCGAGCCCGAAATCTTTGATTATAAGGATGGAGGGATCTCAATCATTCTATCACAATCCACGTTTATTGAGTTAAAGTAATATATATTTATTTGTCAGTGTAAATATTGTAAGATTTCAAATTCTACATTTTAAAGGAGCTTACATTATGGGGAAGTCAGAAATTTCATCTAGGAAGTCCGTGATCTAAAATATATACGTGTGAAAAAATAATTTTAAATCTATATACTTCAAACAATTTTCTATGTATTATAATATAATTTTTCGACGAAGGATGTCCGACTAACCATCTTGAACTATACATGGCTACGCTACTGCGTACATATATATTCTTTAAATAATCTGATAGTGTAAAAATTATTTACCGTCATACTATATAAAACTTAGACACTATTTTAATTGTACAAATAATTGGAAAGTCTATCTGGCTGATGTGAAAATAAGGGGAAACAAAAGAACAAAATATCCTTTACTTAGATTTTAAGTCACTGTACCCATTGTCCTACATATATATTTCTATTCATTTTATTATAATATATAGTATTTTAGAAAATTATATGATTTATGAAAGAGCCTCTGGCTTTAGTTTGAATGTCATTATCTTTTACTGGATATATCACGAGCAAGATATTACACCATATCCTAAAATTGATGTGTTAACCGTCAGAGAAATGTGGAAATTAATTTATTTGTATTTGTCACGATCTAAGTTCATGATATTATTCATCCGCTTTAATCTTACATGATCTCACATGAGCGCTTCAAAAGATAAATGTATGGTTACCTCATCGATAAAAACTTATGTTATGTCCTTATATAGCACTTCATTTTTCTTCTCTTTTTTTGTTGTGTGATTTGTCTTTAACGTCATATCATATATTCTTTATTCAAAAGATTTTCAATTTTTTTTTTGATCCGTTTTCTGTCATGAGCGTCACAACACTTATAATAGAAGCTAGTATTTTAGGGAAGATTGTTGTATTTGTCGTGTTTTAGGATATTGTTACTATAGTTTTAGGTCAATTGTATACTTTCTATATGTATATACACATGTACTCTGTATAAAACGATAGTTAACCAGCTATCACATATTAAAATTTCAAAGACAAACCTTACAAATGCCATTTTAAAAGGGCAAGAAACAAAATTGAAGGCCCAGGCCCAAAACTATTTTCTTGTTAGCCTACGTTATTGGGCCATTTTTGTTGTGGGCTGCAGTTTAGCCCAATGAGATTCTCTTATCCAGCCCATAAGCTGATATTTGGTTTGATATTGTTTATTGACTTCTAGAGCTTGTTATTGGGCAAATTACATTTGATTCGTCAACTAAAAATAATTACATTTGTTGATCAAATATAAACAAGTATAATCCATAAACGTGCTTTTAAACTTTGTCTCATATGGTATATATTTATATCCTTTAAACTTTGAGTGGACACAATTAGACACTTGAACTTGTATAATATTAAATAAGTAAATACACACGACTCATTAAAGAAGAAAGTGCTCTTTATCATAATTCTATTTATAAGACCCAAACCCAAACTTTTGTTAAAGATGAATAAATTCTATTCATCTCACTACACTATTCGACCATACAAAAACTAAAATATTGATGATGGAGCCATAGTTGCTTTTCTATTTTTAATCATTTTCAAATTAAAAATGACAATTTAAACCTCATAACAAAATCACAAAAGTCAACATCTTTCTTTTTAATGGCTTTCCCCACTAAAATAAAGGAAGATTCTTCACCATTAATTCCGTACACCAACTATGAGAACCTATCAACATGGTATAGGTTGTTGTGTAGTTCGACTGGTTCACTCCTAATTAGAGGTTTTAAGTTCAAGTTTTGAATATGGAAAAAATTATGTTGGAGCACTATCATTGAATAAACAATATAGTGAGCGTTTCGAATTTAATTGGAGCTCTAATACGAGTTCCGAACACCGAATTTTTTTTAAAAAAAAAACTATGAGAACCTTCGTTATAACCTTTCCCCTATATTTTTTTTATTTAAATTAATTTAATCGAACTTGACTTTCTTATCACATAATATTCCTATAGATAAGATTGGTCTCTTACATCAGCTAAACATATATTTATCAAAATGATTATTTGAATAAATTTCTTAATTATCAATTTAACTCGACATTATTCTCTAAATATAATACGTCTACACATTAATTACAAATGTATACTCCATAATATTTAACTAAAATAAGCTTAAATGAAGTAATTATATGTGTTGATGATAATTTACACAAAACTTAATTTTTTTTTAATTTTTAAACTCCTTACCTAATTAAATAATGTCATGTAAATTGAATATTGAAACTGTGAACTGAATGATGTTACGTAAATTGAGACAGATAAAATATAGGATAAAAGAGATATTTTCAGCTAATTATTCACCTTTATAAAACCCTATAAACCCCACAATTTTCCTTATATTATAAAGATTCCAACTTTTTTCTTCCTTTTGTGTTAAACTTCTCTTATAATTCTCCCAATTCTCAAAACTCTTCACTTTTTTCACAAACCCTTTGGTCCAAAAGCTGGTACTGTCACTTTTATTTCTCTGTAATCTTTTTTTTTTTGCTGCATATAATGATTCTCTATTCATAAATTCTTATGGGTGTTTTTTTTTTTGCTGCATATAATTATTCTCGATTCATAAATTCTTATGGGTGCGTTTTTTTGCTAAAAAGTAGGGTATATGTTTGTTTTTTGTGATCAACGAGTATTTGCATGTTATTGTTATGTTGTTTTTGGTATAGTTATAGTTTTTATGTTCTGTTTCAGTAGGACTTGAGTTCGTTTTGGTGGTAATTTGAATTTTCAGTAATTGATTGCATTATCTGTTGAATGAAACTATCTATTTAGGGTAAAAAGATGCTATATGTTTCAATCTGTTTGCTGGTTTTGATATGATATGGCATGGAGTTTAAGAAAGAAAAGAATGTTTTTGAATATTGCGGTTTTTTATAGAATGATAGGTACACGTACCAAAATGTCTTTTAATTTTGTGGTACGAAGAGAGTTCAGGGTAAAAAAATGGTATCTTTAATTCGCTCTATTTCAATCTGTTTGTATGGTTTTGATATGATATGGCATGCTCTTTAAGAAACTAAAGAATGTTTTTGAATCTTGTGGTTCTTAAACGAAAGATAGGTACAACATATCAAAATGTCTGTTAATTTTGTAGTCGAAAGACACAACGGACTAAAAATGGAAGTAAGACCAACAAATTGAAACGGAGGGAGTATTATTTTTAATCTTGTATTAAGAATAAGAATTTGGGGAAAAAAGTCTACTTTTTTGGTTGTGATTAGTTATTCCCTTCAACATAGTCATTATTGATTTTTGGCCTGACATGCTTATTTACAGTTTCGTGTTTACTTTTGTTTGCATATTTATAGCTTTAAAGAGAAATCTGGCTGCTGGATTGAGAAGGGGATTGCTAATGAAAGGTTGAAGATTTCTATAACAAATTGAAGAAACATCATGGGTTCAGTTTGTTCCTGTTTCACTGTTCGGGATGTTGTAGGGAATGCTGCCTCGAATGATCAGAATCATACTTTCTGCAAGTGTTTCAGTTGCTGCTTTCAGAACTTAATTAATAAGGTGCCCGTCGAAAGTGATTTCCTTTCCGCCATGAAATTTAGTATATTTTGTTCTTGTAATGTTTGGATGGTGCACCAAACCATTTAATGTTTCACATTGTTTATATCGAATACCCCCTGCCACCTAGCTAATTCCGCCTTATCAATTTCCGATGAATGATGGCTAGATTCTTAAAGTCGTACATTGTTTGTATCGAATTCCTCCTGCCACCTAGCTAATTCCGCCTTATCAATTTTCGATGAATGATGGCTAGATTCTTAAAGTCGTGTTGAATTGATGTAGTTATCACATTGTTTGTATCGAATCTCCCCTGCCACCTAGCTTATACTGCCTTATCAGTTTTCGATGAATAAATGATCAAGTTGAACTGACGTTGTTAATCAATCCGTTAGACTACCAAACTCAACTAACCATAACAACAATGAATATTTAAGTAGCATGGCAGGTGAAGATGCTTCCAAGGAAACATTTTCAACTACCTTAAAGAACTAGGGAGTTAACCTACCTTCCTCTTATGCAAGGAATGATGTGATTCTTTAGAATTCCAAAACTGAAAAGATTTGAAATTCTACTGCTTGCATTAGGGTAGGCTGGCTACATGCCTACATCCACACCCTTGGGGTGCGGCCCATCACACGGAGACTGCTAACGCGAGATGCTTTGTGCACCGGGCTGGCCCTTTTTACTAATGTGAAGGATTTTCAGCATCTTCTGACCTTGCTCAATCCACTACATACTGTTTAATTATGGATACCGGTTTAGCTTTTAAGAAACTAACACTTCATGTTTAGTCACCATTTTCTTTTCGTATTCTTTATGATGTATATGAACTATGATTGGCACTTGATTAAACTTTGTGTGTCATGTTTTACAAGCTCATAAAACAGCAAATTCATAGAATACCAGAAACTATTTGCCTGGGGAAAAAATGATGAATGGGAGATGCTACTGTGACCACTCGTTCTTGAACAAGTCTAATCATGGAAAAGCTCTGTTGTATTGATGAGAAGTGAAATCTACCTCAGAAAGAATCTATTGATAATTGTTGCTAACCTGAAACACATTCTAATTATAATTGTAGTAACAAAATCACGACTAGATTGCTAGCCTAGCATCTTCTTTGCAAATGATTCATTTTTGCTTTGGCTTTGTGGAGGACACAAATTCGGGTAGAAGGTTAGTAGGTAGCAGTGTGGTTTTGTTATTCGTCCATACTAGTAGTTGTAGTATTGCTCCTGTCTTTTCTTGTCCTTCGATTTTTTTTATTATTTGTTGTTTCTTGTACTTCGACTATCATATTATTTTGTTGTAGTTACTATCATGTTACTCTCTGCTGTTTCTGTTACTATGTGCTATTTCTTGTACTACTTTTTTGACTGCTGTGGACTATTTTTCCCTTGAGTCGAAATGCTAACTATTTACAAAATGCCGATTGTTCCTTATCATGATACTGACTTTTTAGTATTACTTGTCATCAGTGTGGAACCATATTTGGGCAAGCACAAGGAACTGCTGGGACTTCAGTTAATCAAGGCCCGCCGTCTTCGACTGCTCCAAATGCTATAAACAGTTCATGTAATACAATTAGGTCTCAGGATAGACGTTTACCAAATACTGCTCCTCCAAGACGGCTTCAAATACAAGAAGATGTTGCATTTAGACAACAGGACAAAGGAACAAGTCATTCACGAGTTGAGCCCGAACCAGATGTAGGTGCTGATATTGAAATAACACAAAAGCTTCTACAAGCAGATAGGCTGCTTAAACCAGACTCTGCTAATCAAGGTCCGTCATCTTCGACTGCTGGAGTTTCCATCAACAGTTCACGTAATACAATCACATCTCGTGATAGAGGTTTACCAAATACTGCTGCTCCAAGACAGCCACAAATGCAACAAGATGTTGCATTTAAACAACAGGACAAAAGAACAAGTCATTCACGAGTTGAGCCCGAACCAGATGCTGATGTTGAAATAACAGTAGGAGTAGACACACTGCTTAAATCAAACTGTGACGGAGGATCTAAAGAATGTCATCCAGAGAGGATGGTGACTGCAGTTCAACATGACATTTGCTCATCAGAAGATGAGGATGTATGTCCCACATGCCTCGAAGGTAGCTAACATTATTTTACAATTTTGTGATTGTAAAGAGCTATTTCAGCCCCAACAGATTGACAAAAGAGGCTGCTCTAAGGCTCTAAGTTAATATTTCAGCTACAAGGTTGGATGATTCTCTTGATCTGCGTAATAAGTCAAATGACACTATTCTTTTTGTTTGCAGAGTACACACCAGAGAATCCCAAGATATTTACGAAATGTTCTCATCATTATCACCTCAGCTGTATTTACGAGTGGCAAGAGAGAAGTGAAACATGTCCAGTTTGTGGAAAGGCAAGATTTTCTTATTTCTTTTATTATTCACAAGTATTTAACTTTGTGCCTAGTTTACTACCGCCACATAAATTGGGACGGATGTAATGCATGCGTTGTCAGTATTATAACGCACATAGGTTTAAGATAAAGTCTTTGTTATCTGAAAGTCACAGCAGTGTAGGTAGTCAATGATCACTTGCTCATTCAGACGTCTGAGTTGTATTTGAGCCAGTATATGTACGTGTTAAAGTGGCTCATATAATGGTGATATCTGATATGTATAAGCTTATATCTTCAGACTGCAATCCGATATCTCTACTCTGCACGTCTTGATTCCTCACAACAATTTTGTGGGACACTTCGATAGAATTAGAATTTGGTCTTCTCACAAGAGAAAACTCAAAATAGACACATTTCTTATATCAAAAAGTTTTACCTTACCTCATTTGTTACTTAAACCACACATTGACTTCCACTATATGATCGCCATCTTGTCACATTCGAAAGAGCCTAAAAGATCACAGAATTATCCTCGGGAAAGAAATGTGCCAAGATGACGATTAATGCTTGGACTTGAAGTATTTTTGTGTTTTCTATTGTAGAATGCAGTCCAGTCAAGTTTTTTTAGCTTCATTTCTCTTAACACTTTGATTTCTTCGCGCAGTTGATGGAATTCGATGAGACAAATTGATAGTCAGAGTTGAAGAGAAGGAGCTTAAATGAAAAACAGACGTAGATGTGAAGATTTCCTGCATCTTAGTAAGGTGTACATAATTTTTTACCACTCTCTGGTCCCCTGACATCTACAAAGGATCGATGAGTATCGCGATACAGAGTCTAGAGAATTTTTGGTTCTCCTTGAACTTTTTCTTTTTGGTACTCTTATACATTTGCTGCCGTGGGCTTTTTTGTGGGTGTTTTAGGCCTGTGAGTGAGATCTCTGCTCATTGCAGGCATCTCCGCGGTTCTTCACCACCTGGATAGTACCAAACCCTTGTGCCCCGACCCTTGATCAGACAAAGCTGAAATTTAGATTTTTCAAATTATCTTTTTTGCGCTGTGGCCTTTACATCTCGAAGATTAATGACATAATGCTAGTGTTTTTTCGAGATAATAACTATACATAAATATTATAAAGTGCTGAAAAAGCTATTTTAAATGAGACCAAAGAATTACAAATAGTAAACCATAATTGTATTGACAACAAGTCAAACAACAATTCTAATACAAAGAGCAAATGGACTTAATTCCATTTACAAATTAGGTTTAGGGAATTAACATACTTAAACATTAATAATAATAATAAGGTTCTATGCATGCATATCAATATATTAAGATACTCAATATATATAATTAAGAATTTCCCAAGCATAGATTAATTAACATCTTATATATTTTCCATCACATAAAGTTTTATAGCCCATCGCTTATACTCGTCTCTCCTGATAGTGAGCTCCTTTCAACGTTGCAAGCGATTCGACTGAAATTATTCATAGATGTTTATTCATGTTGAAAAGTGGATATAATGAATCAAGATTTAGGTCAAGCTCATTATTCCTCCTTGCTTCTGCTGCTTCATCTTGGTAATTACCTCTAATAAAAAACAATCAAATAAGTAATTAATGCTTAACAAACTTTCTATCTAAAGAAATTTAATTGTGGTTAACCATTGAAAAACCATGAGTCAACTAGCCCTTTGGGATTTAAGGGGCGTTTGATCATGAAATTTTTTTCCACCTTCTAAAACACATATTTGATCATCAATTCTGAAAATTCCTGTTTTCACTTCAAATTACTCAGTAATTTATTTAATGACCAAATACAACTTCAATTTTCAAATATCATTGTTTACTTTGAAAACAAAATTTAGTTTTTTTCTATCTTCACAATGAAACATGGTTAAATGCCTACTTAGTTTCTTGGTTATCAAAAAGATCACTTTATAATCACATGGAAGTAAATATAACTTTCAACAATAAGATTAATATTGAACTCCTTCGTTGGAAAATTATACTGTATATGTACACTGCTAATATTTTTTTAATATGTATATATAGTTAATTTTAAATACGCTAAATAAAAGTTTTGACTCTGTAACTAACTGATTTTTTTTATTTTGTTATAGACGAAGAAGATTACCCCATATTTAGGCATTGATGTGGTTGTAAGAAGAAAGATGTTGAAGTAGAAACTTGATTAGGTTGCTGGTGCCATTCACCTTGCTGCTCTACTATCTTATCCTTCTCCTTAATCTGTTTAGAAGCAAATAAAAAGTGTAAATAACCAATTAATATGATCCATTAAATGCTATTTTTTAATTAGAATAATGGAAATTACATCCTACATGACGTTTTATGAGTATTATATCATGTAGAACATATGTGTCTACTTGTTTAACTTTATCTAAGTTTAAGTGTCTACTTATGCACACCGTCACTGATACCAGCTGAAATGAAGTTAAATGACACATTTACGTATTATGCATAGAATAAAATAACATGAGACAAACTCACCTTCTTGGTTAGCATGTTATTCTCCTCTAGGATAGCCCTTTCCTGTGAAAACATTGCACTCAAAAGGCATCAATCAAAGATTAAATGCTTATTACTTCGGTCCCAATTTATGTGACAATACTGTTTGAGTGAACAAGGATTTTAAGAAATAAAGAATGATTTTTCAAATGGTCCAAAACAAGACAAAAACATCGATCTCTATGGTATAAATCATTTCATCAAAGTTAAAACAAGAAGTTTAAAATTAAATTGTTTCTGATCAAGAAGTCTTCATGACCTTTTTATTGAACAAACTAAAAAACAGAATATTTCGTGAAGATAGTATGTACGTGAATCTTATCAATACCTTCTAAGGTAAAAGACGATTTCCAATAGATCAAACTAAAAAAATATAAATAACATATAAATTAATACCTTTTTCTGCAGTTCAGAGATTGATTCATGCATGAGTTGGTTCTGCAACACAAAAACATCTTATGTAACATAAAATCCAAAAATTTGCAAGAAAGAAAGCAAATGGTAATCCACTCAAAGGTGTGGTCTATCAAGCTAATGTCCTTGTTCTTATTATCCAAAAATGTTATCATACTCATATCAATTTCAAAAAATATATTATTTTTAAAGGATTTAGTACGCACCAAACGACATTTTTAAAGAATGTGAACAATACATTGCTATCAAGTGGGTGAACATTTAGATGATCTAGTCACAAAGTAGCCAATAATTTATCAATTTTGTATGTTTAAGTAAAACACATATAATGTACATACTATTAATCCAAGACCCTTAGTTGCTTCTGGTAGCAAAAATATAATAATAACTACGTTTCCGTCCCAAACAAATTACGTATAACATATTACCTTTCTCGATCGAATTAGCTTTAGAGCAGAATCAAGCTGTTGTTCCAAGTTTTGCAAGTCCTTCAAGCTCATTGAATCAAGATCTTCTCCCATATAATGCCTGAAAAATAATTGTAAAAACAAAATATGAATATGTCATAGTGATGGTGAACAAATGAATTAAGTTGTGCGGACTCTTCACTTTCAATGGCGTATCTGTATCAGATTTTCCAAAAATACACTACTTTTAGAATCCGACAAGCACCATTTGACATTTTCAAAGAGTCCAAGCAACATAGCAAGTGAACCTTAGTTATGAGGTAACATTGGTTGGAATGTTGCTCATTAACTTATTCCCTATTCAGATCAGAAAAGTCATTTTCCTCATTTATAAAGGAGTTGTTTTTCTGAAGAAAATATTTTTGAAAACATGTTGACAAGGGCATATGTACTATTATAAGTACATGTTCAATTGAATCTACTATTTTTTATGTAGAGCATAAATTTTTGTATAAGATTTACGAATAGTAGATATGAATCCATAACAATCAATATCTAATAGATGCAATGCTAAAACTCTTAAAAGAATGAACTCATAAAATTTAAATCTTAAATTCGCCTTTATATATTCATGACTAATAAAACATACCAAAAAATTTAAAAATCTTTTCTAGAAAAATATTTTCCTCCCTACCAAACACACATATCAACATAGCATAATCCTTGATGGAATTAAGAAATTATATATTTTACTTGTGGTTCCTTTGCAGGAGATCAATCCTAGCCTTGAGTTTAGTATATTCCAAGCTCCAATTTTCTTGCACCTATATATTAATTAATAAACAAATACCAATAAATCATTTCAAAGATTTTAAAAAAAGCCATTAATACTGTAACAACAATATAACATATTCAGTGCAATTATATAAGTAAGGTCGGATGAGACATAGATCTTATTCCTATTTTTTGAAGGTATAGAGATTGTTTTCAATAGACAATACTCAGTTCAAGTAAAACATTTCAAACCAAGTTACGTTTGAAAATGAAATACAATAGTAAAGAAACCATGTCGAAAAGTAAAAAGAAAGGATTAGAAGAAACATAAAATAATCCGATAGCTGAAGCAAATAAAATAACATAAAAAATACAAGACACCTTATTTTTACACTATGAAGCATGATGTCATCTTTACATATTGTATCAGATAACATATCTTCTTTTCAAAATTAATCAAATCCCAAATTTCAAGGCTTAGCGTAAATAACATTTTAACAACCTGATACTAATGATATAAAAAATTATTTACACTAACCATATATATAACTTAAACTCGGAAATATTTATCGAAAAGCTTTTATAATTAGGTCCATACCGGTGATTCAGAATTATTTGCAAGCAAACGTCTCTCTGCATATGAGTATCTTTCATATCGTTCAAGAATTTGTTCCATACTGTTTCAAACAATTTTAAAAAATCATCATTAGTCAATAAATAAAAGTCTCAATAATAATCAAGAATAACTCATAATATATTATGCAAGTTCACATGCAATAAAATAATTCCATCAAGATTGCTATTTCTTTCTCATCAGTCAAACACTAAATATAATATACCTTAGGGAAAATAATACTGTTATTAGCGTTGATATTATTTGATCCCTTGTTTAAAAGTGTTTTCAATAAATAGTAAATCATAACATTAACGATACATATTCTATTTCTAGATCATATATGTTCTATTCATGATAAATGAACAATATTCACTTAATACTACAAACTAAACAGACGATAAAAAATAATATGATTAATAGAACTATTATTATTGTTACTTATTCATCCTATTTAGTACTATTCTTATACATCTAATCAAACATTTTTCAATTGATTAGGTAATTTACAGAAGTCAAAATCCAGGATTATGAGATCAGTAGATGCTTCTTGGAAAATGTATTTTTAGAGTACAACAAACAAATAATATCTGAGTGTCAGTTCTTCTATTTCTTTTTTTACAGTAATAAAAGAATCTAGGATATATGTTCATCTAGTTTAGATTTACGTGGCATAAGTTAATTAGGTATAGAATTGGAAGAAAAATATATGAAAATGTATAATTTATAATAATAATAGTTATATAGTCATAACACTTTTAAATATGTCAAGATATTTGTGTAATTAGGTGTTTGGATATGTATGATTTATGTGATATTTGATAAAAGGGATATTTAAAGTTGAAAAATGATATTTAGAAATTGAAATTGCGTTTGGAAATAGATTCAATTCGGATATACAATTTCAAGTTAGATTTCAAATTTTCCTGTGACAGAACACTAATTTACTAATTTTCAAATAAAGTGAAAAATTACTTTTAAAAAAAAAGTTAATTTTTTGATTAAATTGTTTTGTTGTTGTGATTTTGTTGGAAGTTGGAATATTTAAGGCTGCTAGAGAAGAAGTCCTATGTGCAGAATTTCCAGTTTGTCATTTCCTATGTATGAACCAAGAAAAATAAAGAAAAAAATAATTAAAATAAAAAATAAAACTATGATGAATGATTTATTCAGAATGAACAATCATATAATTACTGAACCTTAAAATATCTTACAGTAATAGTCAGTTGAGTTCATCATTAATCATCCATTCTTAACAAATTGAAGAGGAAAAAAAAGTCCATAAAATTAAAGAACTATATTAAAGAATTAATAAACAATCAAGCAACAAGAAACTCAAGAAATCCATCTAAGAAAAGAAGATCAACTGTATTTAATATATCAATCTTTTTGCAAAAAAAAAAAAAAAAAAAAAACACAAGATGTTTTAGGATTATTTTCTTCATTTCACAAAAAAAAGAGTAACAAAATATTGTTCCTACTATAGGAAAAAAAATGATAACAACAAAATGAAGATGGAATCTTAAAGTTTATCTCAAACAAGCTAAATTAAACAAATAAAAAAAATTAAATAAAAAAAATCATGAAACAAAGAAAGTCAAGATATTTTTCAAAGAAAAGAAGATCAATTTTCTTCTATAATTAGTTTTGTGACTTGTACAAATATTGATTTAATTAGATAATTCTTTTCATATATAGAGACACAAGAGATATTTGTAGAATAATTTTTCCACAGTAAGAAAAAAATTGCAAAAAAGATAATCTTGAAAGTCAAGGTAATTCAAGCTAAATTAATTTTTATTTTTAAAATCATGAAACAAGAAAGTCAAGACAGCTTTAAAAGAAAAGAAGATCAATTTACTTCCATAATTAACTATTACAAATATTATTATAATTATGTCACACTTTTCATAAATATAGACAAACACACATGATATTTGTAGGATTATTTTCTTCATAATAGGGGAAAAAATTACAAAAATGAAGATCTTATCTATCTTATGTTAATTCAAGCTAAATTACAAAACTATATCAAGAAAATCAAATTAAAAAAATCATGAAACTCAAGAAATCTTTCTAAGAAAAGAAAATCCATATTTTTCTTCCATAATGAACTATTACAAATATTATTTTGTTCATACGAAAGATTTTTTTTTATACAACACAAGAAAAATTATAAGATAATTTTTATAATGAATTAATTACATAATTAAAAAAAAAAAAAAAAAAAACTTACCATGAATCAGAAGAATACTCAAAGATTTTTCCCTTTTGAGAGAAAACAATTAAAGCAACTTCAGCATCACATAAAACTGAAATTTCATGAGCTTTTTTCACTAATCCACCTCTTCTTTTTGAAAATGTTACTTGTCTATTTATTTTATTCTCTATTTTTCTTAATTCAACTTTCCCTCTTCCCATCTTCAAAAAAGATTTTAAAAAATAATTATTTTTCTTTTCTACACACAGAGAAAAATATGACCTAATTATGGAAACCCTGATATTATATTTCCTCTTACAACAAACCCTAGTTACTATTTCACAACAATGAAAAAGAAAAAAATAAAGTCATAGATCCCATCTTATTTAAAAAGGGAAATAGTACACCCCACTTGTTCTTTTTTTTTTTTTTGATTTTTTTTTTTGTAGTTTTAGTTTCTTTCTATTTCATTAGTTTTAATTTATGTGGTGCTGGAGTGGTGTACCTCTTTCAAAAATATTAATGTATGTGAAATCGTGTTCTTTCTGTCAAATGAGATATTTTATGTATATGTTTTTTTAGAATTGATCTAATATTTTATCGTGAAACTTACATGTTCAAAAAGGGTTGAATGGTGTACTTGGTTTAACTACGAAGTAATTTTTCTAGAGAAACAATGATCAATCCTCACTTAATTTTCTTTTTTTGTGGTATACTCGCGTTTTAAAAATCCTAATTCCACCTCTGATATGACGGAAATGCAATCTAAGAAAAAAAATGGAAGTATTTTGGAACTTAAAAATCTAAGACAAGTCTTAATTATGTCTTGCTTAGCTAATTAAACTATCAAAAGAAACTTTTTTTTTGAAAAATATTTTTTTTAAAAATATTATTAAAAAAATACTTTTGGAGAGTATGAATTTTTGAATCACTAATTAATATGAAAAATATTAGTGTTAATATTATAACAACAATTTATGCTTGAACAAAGTTTTGAAAATACTTTCCATTTTGCGCTACTATATATAGGTACTACTCAAAATTCAAAAACACATTTTTTTCTTAAAAATTTGGCCAAACACTTTGATTTCATTTAAAAGTTGACCAAACTAACTATTTTGTACAACTCAAAATTATTTTATTTGTACAACTCAAAATTAGACATTTAATTTGTACTTGGTTTAACTGTGAAGTATTAGACATTTAATTTGTACAACTCAAAATTATTTTATTAAGGATAAAAAGTTACTCACTCCATTAAAAATATTCTTTACAAAAAAAATTTTGGGTGTTGAACAATACAAACTTTAATCAATATTTTTAAGATATATTTTTCATTTTATTGATATAAAAAATTATTACAATTTATAATACTTTTCCTATAATTTTAATTATTTAAAATTTAATTAAATATTAAACTAATCTAATTTAATTTAGTCAAATTAATTCTTATCAAGCAAAACATGACAACTATTCCATATCAAAGTGAGTACTCTCTCTATTCTATTTTACGTGTCACTCTTTTTTTTTTTTAATTCCGTCCCAAAAAGAGTATCACTTTTCTATAATTAAAAATAATTTCATTTTAAAATTTCTCTTTTATCCTTAATAAAATAATTCATAATCACACAATTACTTGAGGATTATTTTAGACCATAAATTTCAAATCTTTTTATTTTCGTCTTCTTAAATATTATTCTAAGTCAACAATACCACATAAAATAAAACGTAGAAAAAAGATATTTTGTGAAATTAAAAAGAAAAATATGTCAATAATTTGGTTGTTTATTAAATAGAGTATAATAGGATAGAATAGGTGTGGAAAATGGTGTAGATAATAAATAAACAATTTAAGGAGTAGACAAGTACTATGAAAATGGTATTATAATTATTTAAAATAAAAACCAGATGGTTTTTAAGAATGTGTTGTCGAGTTTTGATTGGTTGAAAGGACAACATAGTATGGTATTCATTTTTGTATGGTGGATATATCAGTCTATCACAGATTTTTAAGATAATCTTCTGTGTCTTGTGCTATTTTATCATTTATTTTGAACCACACAAATTTACGATCACACAAATTTCTATTATTCATTTGAACTATAAATTTTAAAAGTCTTTCTTTCTTTCTTAAACTCTGTGCCAAATCAAACTACCTCACATAAAATGAGTCGGAGGGAATAGTATTTATGTTCGTGAAAATTAAATATTATTCACTTTAAATATACAAAAAAAAAAATTGAAGTTGAAGTTGTTTTGATTATATGATCTTACTAAGAAAATTATAATTGAATGTACTTTTTCTAAATTTGATTATATCTCTTTTTCTAATTTCTTATAAAGTTTGGGTAAGTTTTCTCATTTGAGTTGTTCTGAACACCTAATTTAGCATGATAGTATTATAATTAGATCCGATCTGATAAAAACCTTCTAAAAGGTCTTGAACAGTTGCGGGATGAAAATACATTTGATACATGAATGTGCATGTATTAAATTAGACAATAGAATCTCAGATAAAAAATATTCAAATCCAGGCGTGAAAGGGGTGGAGGTGAAGAATGGATGAATCCCATATTAATAAAAAAAACCTCAAATTTTTTCGAGCTTTTTAATTTTCTCGAATGGGTTCATGTGGCCTCAAATTGAACACAAAGGAATTAAGAAGTAAATAATAATTCAAAAATATAGCGTTATTATATTGCTAGACTCTTCTTGACAATAAATACATCACAATATTATATGTCACAAATACAAATATTATCTACATAATCCAAGATGGAAAATATAAGTTTTTGAAACTATGAAGATATTGTATGATTGTGGTATCCATATATATAATTTTCCATCTAACTTATGTAATAAAAATAAATAACTTGTACAAAGTAAGAGGATTTTTTCCTCCATACTCCAAATTCAAAGCATCCATCCAGGTACAACTCCAGCAGCATCATGTGTTGATGGTGCTGCATTTTCAGGTTGTACGTTATCGTACCTGTAACTAAATCAACAATATATAACCACGTCTCAGTCCTAAACAAGTAGACTATAAAGTCATAAGTGAATTCAGAGCACGTAATAAGTGCTTCTGAATTCAAAATATATGCATGTTTATAATAAGATTCTTAAAAAAAATGTGTGTACATAATACACGACTAATAAGATAGAAATAACCTTTTTTTCTCCTTTTTTTCCCTATAAAGTCAAGTTTTTTAACAATATCTTACAGGTATTTAACATCGAGTTGACTATAGGAAAAACTCGACATTTAGGTGAATCGCCCCTATGATATGGTATTTAATGTGTTTAGTATGTTCCTCCTAGCCAAGAGGATGATCAACATGTGAAGTTTTACTACAATTACTTGAAATGCGTTTTAAAATAATAGCAATGATATCTTTCAATCGAAATATTTTAGCTTATTATTGGATTTGTATGTATTATGTTGATATGCTTTACTAGAGCCGAGGTCAATTATAAACAACCTTTCTATCTTCACGAGATAAGGATAAGACTAATGCGTTCCTTTTCAAACCCTATTTGTGAGGTTACACTGGTACGTTAATATTGTTGTTGTGTTCATTGACTGTGCCTTAGATGTCTTTTGGATAAATTTATATAAAAAGAATTCATGAAAAGCTAGAAATTTTCAATATTACCTTATAGGCAATGTATTATTGCAATTTACATGTTGAAAAAATCCCTCAGGCTGAGAAGGCTGCTCATGTCTATATTGTACACTTTGCCCACCAGAATGCCATGATGTTTGAAAGGCAACACCAAGTTCTTCCAACTGAAATTAACAAAATTACATAGAAAAAATTATTGTTAAAAGATCAATAATATGAACACGAAATATGATCGATTACTGAACTTTATCCACGATAACAATTCATATGCTCAATTCAATTATTGTAACTTATGTAACAAAAATAATTTTGTGACTTTACAACTATGATAATGAAATTACTTTAGTGAGACAAGAAATTATAATGTGACTTTAGATAAAGTCGAGTGATCGATCTCAAGTAATTTGTGAATCAAAATTAAGCCAAAACTATAGTCTAAGTTATTATTGTTACCTTTATTCTCAAAGATTTGTTCATTTCAGTAAGAGATTGTTCCTGTATAAGAAGTAATAGCATATATTATATTTCCAATATAATTTGAGAAAATTAAAATAATTAAATGTCATCTTAATTAATTTCTATACATCATGTACCTTTTGTTGAAGTTCAGCAAGTTGATCAAGAATGTGTTGTGTCTGAAAACAAGTTTAAAAAAAAATAGCTGATTACTTGAGACCTTAGTTGATACTGTTTCTGTCTCAAATTATTTGTTCGTAATTTTTAAAAATAATTATCTTAAATTATTGGTCATTTTTTTTTAAAATAAAAGTAATACCTTTGTTGACCTAATTTGCCTCAATGATGAATCCAATTGACGTTCAAGCTGTTCCAAGTCTTTTGTGCCCAATTGTCCCAAATCCTCCCCTAGCAAGTGCCTAAAAAATGAAAAAGTTATTTTAAGTAAATATAGAGAATGAATAGTCTAGAGTTGTTGTCATGTGATCAGGAGGTCACACATTTAAGTCGTCGAAATAGTAAAGCTAGGCAACAACAAATCTAATATGGTCCGATCATTTTTCAAACCCTGTGTGTATAGCGACAACTTAGTGCATTTAGGAATTAAAAATTACATCTAATAATCTTGGTCTAAATATAAGTATTTTTTTTTCTCACCTTTGAGACTGTTGTAACACTTCCACTCTTGTTTTAAGCTTCAAATACTCTTGGTAGTCGTTCTGTTTTTAACAATATCACAACAAGCAAATCAATTTTAATTAGCCATCAACATTTATTTAGTGGTAGAGTTAATGATAAAAAAAAAAAAAATACATCTTAACTATCATATTTTCGAGAGTTTGATATCTTGACTATCACTCCATTTATCTTAAAACACATATCGATGTTGAGTAAGCCTACATGCACCAGTAGTCGACTGCGAATAAATATTTGGCCAACTCAGCATGAGGTGTGTTTTAATACAAATGGAGTGATAGTTTAGGTAGATATGAAGAATAATGAATAGTTGAGGAATGAAATTCACGAAAAAATGAAAATTTAGGCATGTGTTTGACCATTAACTCTTAATTTTTCTACGAGTTAATATCTCAGATAGTCGCTCAATTTTGAGTTATTCACTTGGAAAGTCACTCAACTTTGTTTTATAACTCAAAAGTCACTCGTTTCACTTAGAAAGTCACTCAACTATTGGTATTTCACTTAGAAAATCATCCAACAAATTTAAATAATTTATTCAATAAACTTTATTGAAATCTAATTTTTAATTTTAAACTATTTTCTTAACAAATAATAAAATGTTTATTTTAATTATCTTATTGACTCATTCCAATTACTTAACTTACAACCTTTTTTAAAAAAAAAAAAAAAACGTACATCAACATAGACTAATTAAATATGCTGAAAAATGATCCAAAAAAGAAGAAGATTGGAATTGAACGAAAGTAATTACGGAGTAATTAAAAAAAAGCGCACAGTAGCATATAGCAATCTTTTATTATTTTTTAAGAAAATAGTTTTAAAAAAAATTGTATTCAACAAAATTTAATAAAATAATTAAAATGAGCATCTTTCTGTTAAAAAAAAAAACAGTTTAAAATAAAAATTGTATTTAACAAAATTTAATGAAAAAATTATTTAAATTAGTTGGGTGACTTTTTACGTAAAATATCAGTAGTTGAGTAACTTTCTAAGTGAAATGGCAATAGTTGAGTGACTTTTGAGTTAAAAAATAAAGTCGAGTGACTTTTTAAGTAAAGTATTTAAAGTTGGGTGACTTTCTAAGTGAACTATTCAAAGTTGGGTGACCAATCTGAGATATTATCTCATTTTTCTACTAATAGATTAAAAAAATCATGTTTTCTCATTAAACTTTTGAGTAATTATCATGCTTGAGGAAGAAAAACAAATCAAACCTGTGAATCTGGTGAAGTTTGGGTTCCTTCAAGTGTTCCATAATTATATCTGTGGTATCTTTCCAATGTCTTGGACATACTAGAGAAAGACAGGTCATAGAATTAGACATTGAATTTGATTTTTAATTTGAGAATGCACATTAAGACGGTTCAACTTGGTCTCAACTGACAAGTATTAAACGTTCCGAGTCAACAGTCGTCTCAACTATGTCTTCTAAACACCCAATGCTGATGTGACACATAAATTTTTGAAGTTGTCTAGATGATTATTTTGTAAGTCAAAGTGTTCAACTGATATAATGAAGACAATTAAAATGTTTAGACGTGTATTCAAAAAAAAAAATGTGAACCTTTGATGGAATTCGTTAGGAATTGACTTGTTAAAAATGTTTTGGATGAGAACTTCCGATGGCGTTTCGATGAGAACTTCCCTCGAAATTCACACATTTTAGTATTCCTTATTACTAGAGTAGTATTTTATCTTTATGAAATGATTTATAGTGAAATAAATATTTATTGACTTGTTTTACGGTAAAAGTTTTGAAAAAAAAGGAAAGGAAATTAACTACAGAAAGTAAAAGAAAAGAAGGAAAAGTAATACAAAGGGCAGGTAAAAATTCAGAAAAAGAACTTTTAATCTACTTTAATTACTCCCTCGAGCCCACAAATTTAACTTCTTTTTTTTCATTAATTGGTGTTTAATTTTCTCAATTTTCCTATATATATTATGATGTCATTATTTCAATAAAATAGTATTTTTTTGGTGTCAAATTAGTCGTCTTATATATTTTTTCGAAAATCAATTTGACTCATTCTTTAAAGCTAAATAGACCAACGTTCCAATACATAAAACTCATAAATATTCAGCGTGCTTAACGTTGACAAGTTATAGTTTGCTAATCATGCATGGTGTTGTCTAATAATCATTTACTTCCTAAATTCACAAGTATGTCAACACAAGGATATTATAATGTCTGCGTTTTTACAATCGAGGGTTATGATAAGATAGATATATGATCATTTTCCATCAATTAGAAGACTTGGATCTGACATCTGGAAACGAAAAAAGGATTCTAGTAGGAATTGAGAATGCTTTTCTTTTATGTGACACAATTCTGAATTAATCGATACTCTAAAAGTTAAAATTGAGCATCCGATAGAAAATCAAGAAATTTGTATTACTTTGTTATAATGATAATAATAGTGTAGGAGACTACAAGATACCGTGATCAAATATTGTCTAAATATATAGTTTAAAACAATTTATTTCTTATGCATGATAAAGTGTACTAGTTGATTTGATCCCTATTACTTTTGTGAAAGTCTGAAAAAGATGATATTAGTTCTTTTTTCCCTTTTTTATTTATCTTTGGTCATGATAATTATAAGGGAAAAAAACAGATATACCCCCGAACTATCGTAAATAGTATGCAGATACCATCCGTCATATTTTTGGGACATTAGTACCCCTGTCATCCAAAAACTAGAGCAAATATGTCTTTCACTCTAACGGAAGACTAAATAAGAACACATGACACATTCTTATCCGTTGATCCAATATTTAATAAATATCGGTCGGTGAATAAGACTATGACACGTGTATGTCAGTTAGTATAAAAGGTATATATGCTCTAATTTTTGGACGGCAGGGGCACCAATGCCCAAAAAGTATGACAGAGGGTATTTGCATACCATTTACGATAGTTCGGAGGTATATTTGTCCTTTTTCCTGATTATAATTCACCTTTTTTATATAGGATAGATAATCTCAAGATATTGATATGAATTTAATCATGATTTTCGATAATATCCTTGTATAAAAAATGTCATCTCAAGACTCGAATTTGAAATTTTTCTTTAAGAATGAACGAATTTTATCTATCTCATCCCGATTATAGTCGGTTAAAAGTAAATTAAAGAAGTGATTAATTTCAACATTAGAGATGATGATCAAATCTAGATATATTCTATTTGCTTATAATAATATAGTATGAAGAATTTATGCAGCTTTATATTGAAAAATTGTCACGCTTGTCTTTATATATGTCTGTACTTTAAGAAAAATAAAGTTTCATAAAATGAAGAAATATGAAGGTGCACATCAAATCAACACCAAAGTTGAAATCATGAAATTAAAGACTCCCCTCAACTAATATATTCCTTATAAAAGTTATAATAATTAGTGTTTTATCTTTAAATATATAAATTCATTAAGATTCTTGATTTGTAATGGTACTATAATTAATTTGTAATAATATATCAATAAAACCTAGATCATATGTTTGTTCCAATAAAATATTTTCTTTATTGACAAAATTTCAACATATGATAAAGTCAAAGTATATGGAAAACTTAGTCCAAAATTATTTTTTCTCCTACCATAAATACGATAAGCAACATCCTTCAATCAAAAGTCTAAAAATAGAAAAATAGTACTACTGACATCTCTAATCTTTGAGAAAATTGTGATGGTTTGATCATATATACGATAAGAATTAAATTGTTATGCAATTTGTATTTTAAATCAATACTACTAACAACAAAAACTTTGCCTAATAGAAACAGCCCTCAACATAGGTTAAAAATATAAATATAGTATCAGTGACAATTCAAATCTTCAACAACATTTTTTTTCTTCATAAAATAGCATCAATCATAGACCAAAGTAGAACAAATACGATTAGAAGTACCCCTCAATCGATACAACATCTCCAATTTTCAAGAAATCAAGATTTTTTTCATAGAGTAGCATCAATTAAAGATCATATCTCAGACAATAGAATAAATACGATAATTAAGAAGCTAGCTAGTACCCTTCAATCGATATGAAATCTATAATCTTTAAAAAATGAAAATCATTTTCATAAAATAGCATCAATTAATAAAGATCAAACCTTCTTAGCAAACAATACAACATATACGATCAGAAACACCCCTCAATCGATATAACATTTCTAATCTTCAAGAAATTAAGATCTTTTTTCATAAAATAGCATTAATAAAAGATCAAACCTTCTTACATATACAAAAAGAAATAGTACCCCTCAAGCGATATGACATTTCCAATCTTCAAGAAATCGAGATCATTTTCATAAAACAACATTAGTCAAAGATCAACCTTCTTGCATATACAAAAAAAAAATAGTACCCCTCAAGCGATATGACATTTCTAATCTTCAAAAAATCGAGATTTTTTTCATAAAACAACATTAATCAAAGATTAAACCTTCTTGCAGACAATAGAACACATTAAAAAAAAATAGTACCCCTCAAACGATATGACATATCTAATAATCTTCAACAAAATTGAACTTTCTTTTCATATAACAACATCAACTAATTAAAGACACCACAAAATAAATTGTGTCAATGAAAATACATACATACCTTGAGTTGCTGCAAAATTCATAAAGCTTGCCACGACTAGAGAAAATAACAAGAGCAATTTCAGCATCACAAAGAACAGAAAGTTCATAAGCTTTCTTAAGGAGTCCATTTCTTCTCTTTGCGAAGGTAACTTGTCTATTTATTTTGTTCTCAATTCTCTTCAATTCAACTTTCCCTCTACCCATATTGTGTAGGCTATTTCTTTAATTCTTCTTTTTTTTTCGTTTTCCAACGAAATATAATATGAAGAAAAAAAAATGTAAAATAATTTTTTTTTTCTAAATTTGTTTTGCCATAAAAGACTATGTGTTATAAGACAATATAATGTAATTATATATATATGGTTTTTGTTGTTTCCTCTTCTACTTTACATCTTCTTATTCTTAGGTATGGGTAATAGATTTAATGTCTTTAAAATCTAATGGTTCCCTAGTCAAGAAGAAAAGAGAAAAAAAGACTTTTTTGTTTTACTATCATGAGATATTTCCGAATTTATTATTTCGATTAATCTAGATTAGTATCGTGGAGGGCCTATTTAAAAGAAAATCACGGCGTCCAAACTAGATTATTTTCTCTCATTTATCGAGGCTTGATTTAGACATTTTTGTTTGCTTCGGTAATATATTACATTTTGTTTTTATTATTAATTTTATCATGACTTTTTTACTATTGTATTCTCTTGTCTTAATTACTTGCTTTTAAAATGCTTTACTTGAGCCGAGACTACTCTATTCGTATCGAAAATAATTTTTATGAGATAGAGGTAAGATCTGCATGCATATCATTGCTCAAATCTCACTTGTAGATTACATTGTGTATGTTAATTGTAGGTATGCAACTTTTCTTATGTATACGTTGATGAATCTTCTTATTTATTTTTTCCGTATATTTGCTTCTTTATATTCTGAATCCGTTTGAAAGTGAAAAAAAATAGCCCTCCTATTAAGATGAATGAATTCTCTATCAATCAATCACATCCCCTTGTGGTAGAAAAAGATTGTTCCTTTGTTGTTGTTTTTCTTGGAAAACTTAGGGTGTTTTTGGTATGAAGGAAAATGTTTTCCATGGAAAATGTTTTCCTGGAAAACAAGTTGATTTTTGACTTATTTTCTCATATTTGGTTGGTGAGTAGAAAATATTTTTAGGAAAAGATTTTTAGTGTTTGATTTATGAATGAAAAATATTTTTTAGGAGTATCTTTTATTTTTACTAGAGTAGAAAATAATTTTTGAAATTGAAAATATTTTTTTAAAAACAAACTTAAATTTTTTTGGGGGGTGGGGGGTGGTAGGGGTGGGTGAGGAGGGGTCGAGGGTAGGGGTGAAAAATTGAATTTTTGAAGTTGAAAATATTTTTTAAAAACAAACTTAAATTTTTTTTGGGGAGTGGGGGCTGGTAGGGGGTGGGTGGGGTGGGGGGCTGGTAGCGGGGTCGAGGGTTGGGGTGAAAATATTATTTAAAGACAAACTTAAAAAAAAAAATTGGGGGTGGGGGGTGCTGGTAGGGGGTGGGTGCGTGGGGGGAGCTGGGTAGCGGTGAAAAAAATGAAATTTGAAATTCAAAATATTTTTGAGAAACAAACTTAAAATTATTTTTTGGGGGTGGTTGGGGAGGGGGGGGGGGTTGAGGGTTGGGGTGAAAAAATGAAATTTTGAAATTGAAAATATTTTTTAAAAACAAACTTAAATTTTTCTTTTTTTTTTTTTTGGGGGGGGGGGGTCGAGGGTAGGGGTGAAAAAATGAAATTTTGAAATTGAAAATATTTTTTAAAAACAAACTTAAAAATTTTTTTTTGGGGGACGGGGTGTGTGGGCTGGTAGGGTGGGTGGGTTGGGGGGAGGCTGCGTAGGAGGTGGGGGGGGGGGGTCAAGGGTAGGGTGAATAAATGAAATTTTGAAGTTGAAAATATTTTTTAAAAACAAACTTAAATTTTTTTTTTGGGTGGGGGTGGTAAGGGGTGAGGTGAGGGGTCGAGGGTAGGGTGAAAAAATGAAATTTTGAAGTTGAAAATATTTTTTAAAAACAAACTTAAATTTTTTTTTTGGGTAGGGTTGGCGAGTAGGGGGTGGGTGGATTGGGGGGGGGGGTCGAGTGTAGGGGTGAAAAAATGAAATTTTGAAGTTGAAAATATTTTTTAAAAACAAACTTAAATTTTTTTTTGGGGTAGGGGTGGCGAGTAGGGGGTGGGTGGATTGGGGGGGGGGGGGTCGAGTGTAGGGGTGAAAAAATAAATTTTTGAAGTTGAAAATATTGTTTAAAAACAAACTCAATTTTTTGGGGGGGAAACAAACTCAATTTTTTGGGGGGGAGAGGGTGGCCGGGGAGGGGGGTGGGTGATTGAGGATCGGGATGGAAAAATAAAAATTTAAACTTGAAAATATTTTTTAGAAACAAACTTAATTTTTTTTCTTTCTTTTTGAAGGGGGTTGGGGGCTGATAGGGGGAGTGGGCGAGCGTAGTGGGTGGGGTAAAAATATAAAAAATTGAAATTAGAAATATCTTTAAAAACAACTTTTAATATTTTTTGGGAGGGGGTGGGGGTAGGGGTGAGAGTGGGGTAAAAAAATTAAATTAAAAACAACCTTTAAAAAAAAAATTTTTTTTTTTGGGGGTTGGGGGGAGAGGGGGGGGGGGATGGTTGGGGTGCTGATTTGAGGATAGGGACCAAATAAATTGATTTTTTCAACAAAAAAGTAATTGTAATTTAAAGTTGGAAGAGAGTTTTGAAAATGTTTTCCTTAAGTTTTGAAGGGAAGTCATTTTCCTTAAATTTGAGGAAAATGAGTTAATTTGGAAAACATTTAACCCAACCAAACATGAAAAAATTGGAAAATATTTTCCGAAAAATATTTTCCTTCATACCAAACACACCCTTAGTGGTGACCGATACTTTTCTTTCAAAAGATTTAGTTGTAAGTTGTAAGGTCCTTTCATACTGCAAAAATATTTTACTTTATACCAAGTTTTTAACCTTTTAATGGCTCTTTGTTTTCTTTAAAATATGTCATGGATGAGCAAATTAAAGATGTATGTGTGGTGTGTGTGTTGGGTTGGAGGAGGGTGGGGGTTTAAGGGGAGGAGAAACCAAACTGATTGGGGATGAAACTCGCGATAAAAAGTGATAGTTATATTTTTCTATCAAGACGATCACCATCTGTGTTAAAACATACTTAGTTGAGTAGATTCTGATAGTTAAGGGAGGAAAAAAGGAAAAACTTATTATAGTTGGCATAAATGAAAAAGAGGGTAGGAAAATGGAACAACTGGTGATAGTTTCGATAAGAAAAAGAAACAACTGATAGTTCGAATGTCAAACTCGTAAAATAGTGACAATTCTATTTTTCTACCTAAACTATCACCATCTATTAAAACAAGCCTAGTTAAACGAGAAAAAGTGAACAACTTATAGTTTATAAGCTTAATCAGGTTCAGAGTGTGCTTTTATACGTAGATGATGATGGTTCATATAAAAAAAAAACAAATGATAGTGACATCCCGATTTAAGATAAGCAAAGATGTTGGGTATATAAGTAAGCAAGTCTTACCCATTAATGATGCGTTTCAAGTAAGCAGGTCTTACCCACTAATGACGCATTTTAAAGACGTACAGACCTAAGCCCAAAGCGGACAATATCACTAGCAGGAGCCAGGATGGACTGTTACATTAAGGTGTGAAACTTGTGAAAAAAATATCAATTTTAATATGTTTTTGATTATTAATTCCAACTATAATTTGGTATAGTCAAGAAGTTATTTTTGGTTAAAAACCTTTAAACATTTTTTAGAGTGCAACTAACTTTGGGACATGACAAAATTATTTTTTTCAAATTGAAATTCAGTTATGGAATAAGTTTAAAATATGTTCTATATATACACTTAATTAATGTTTAGATGTGTTTGTTGTCTATCTTATGAATTAGTGGCAAACATAAGTGCATCGGAGTTTTGGATGAGCAACACAAACATTTATTATGGTGTGATCTATTCGTTATATATTTGAATCGTAACAATAGTCATTAATACAGTTATGTTAGAATAAATTGTCTACTCGACATTATATTCTAAGTGTATTCAATGTCTATCTTAAAACATATCGATATCAGAATCTCAATTACTAACTTGATCGTTATCAAAATGAATAAATAAATTAGTGACTCGATAAAAAATTTCTACCACTAATAGTATTCAAGTTCCATTGAACTGAAACACTTAATTGAAAAAGACAATACGCAGAGGTGGATTTATAATTTAAAATTTATAAATACAAATTAATTCTCTACCTCCAGCCCTAACTATACTTTGAATCTAACTCTAAAATCGCTATCACAAACGTTCAATTTTTTGAAAGTTCAACTTCTATACGCAGATATTGAAATATTAATTTTGTAGCATCCAATTCAATTACCTATAAAATGTTAGAGATATAATTGATATGCCCAAAATTTAATTTCACGTCTAAATTTTGAACATATTTTTATTAACATTTGCTTGTTAGTGAACCTATGAAATCGCAGTTCGAAATTCTTTTTTGTTATGCATAGTTCCTCCTTTGTTTGCCGTTGGAAAGCTGAAAACACATAAAATTGGAACTCTTTTTGCTAGGTATATAAAGCCTAATAATTTTAGTAAATACTGTAATAATTTTGTACCCAAAAATAAATAATTATGAAATCACACACTAATAAGTGTTTTGATCTCTTCTACAGGATTAAATTATTTTTTTATTTGTTAATTAAATTAGAGAATTTTATTAGTCAAATAACTATTAGTTTAATCAAATATTATTTTTTTATTAGGACAAACAATATGATTATATATCATGAATAAATTATTTTTTTTATTTTAAAAAATTAAATAAATTATATTTCTTGATTTATTAAAAGGGAACTTATAAGTTAGAATCCAATTTGGAATTGGATTATCAAATAAGTCCACAAAGGAGGTTTGGAAGCATTACCTATTTGGAATGGAATTTCATTTTTCCAAAATTGGACATAATATGGAAAGTCCATAAATTGTTGCTTTTTATCAGCCATCATAATCCATTAACAATAGGATTTGATTTATCATGAAAATTTTAATTATATTAAGTTTGTATCTAAGTAACTTACCATCTTAATCATATAGAAAAAAAAATGGGAAAATTACGCGGTTAAACAAACCTATACTATTTAATTACTCATCATAGTTATAGTTTGCTATAATTACTATTCGCAACTAACATTATACATTAATTATGTGGGCTGACTTCGAGTTTGTATAATTAGTCACGTTTGTATATATATAATTCGCCAGAATATGCAAATACATATGTATAATATACAATTATCTAACCGATATACATATATAATTCACATGTCTCCCACTCTATGCCCTCTCTCACTCACCTCTCGCCTCCCTCTCCCAATCTCGCTCCCTCTCTCCTCCATCTCC
Organism: Solanum pinnatisectum; assembly: GCA_035578085.1. NCBI lineage: Eukaryota > Viridiplantae > Streptophyta > Magnoliopsida > Solanales > Solanaceae > Solanum > Solanum pinnatisectum. Next base: position 870,015 of record CM069080.1, on the reverse strand, counting down.
CAATTTCGCTTGCTATATATACAAATGCATATGTATAATATACAATTATCTAACCGATATACATATACAATTCACCTCTCTCTCAGTCTCTGCCCTCTCTTGCTTGCCTCTCTCCTCCCTCTCCCAATCTCGCTCACCTCTCTCCTCCCTCTCCCAATCTTTCATATATACAAATACATATGTATAATATATAATTATCTAACCAATATACATATGCAATTCACCTCTCTGCCACTCTTTGCCCTCTCTCTCTCGCCTCTCTCCTCTCTCTCCCAGTCTCGCTCGCCTCTCTCCTCCCTATAACATGTAGCTATGAATTGTAATTATCAAACTATAACTCCGGAGAGTAATTAGGCTATTTTTTGTGGCTATATAAATAATATTTTATAAATGGTGTTGAAAAATACTATTATAAACAGGATCTTCCGATCAAAAAAGAATATACACAGAATCAAACTCTTAAATGACTATCACGTAGAATTGCAGGAGTTTAAATTTTACAGACAATAAAAAAGTAGTGTATTTTTTCTAATAGAAGCATCGGTACAAAACTTTTGATGGACAATACAACACAGTCTATCAGAAAAATCAAACTATTTATCTTTTAAATGAAATCACCAACGTAGTCTACCAATTATTTCTTAAATTTGAAAAAAAAGTCATGATATGAAATAAACTATAGACGTAGTCGGTTTGTCAATATAAATACATATTGTCATATAAAATTATTGACGATATTTGTAAGTTAATTAACCTTCTTTTCCCGCAATCAGTCCCATAGTTAACTAATTGATTTGTTACATGGAAAATAACATTCATAATACTCTCTATTTTATTTAGTAGAAAATGATTTAAGAAACCTCACGAATATTATTTTATCCAGAGATGACTAATATCAATATTATTATTATTTTATGACCTTACAAGAATAACTAATTCTGACTTCAATGTTTTAAGTTATAATAAAATTAGTAACCAAATATGAAATAATGCAATACTAAATTTTTATTTGTGACAACTTATGTTTGTACCCTTGTTATTATTAGGGCTAAATTTGTGAATTAAAAAAAACAAAAAAGGAATTAGGTGCCCCATCAATTAATTATGTTCCTCTTTTTCTATACAAGTATCCATTGTTTATGGAATTGGAGAGAATATAGAGTTTATGCTCTAAAATAAACCCTAACATGATATTGTTTATAAGGAATAAAAGTATATTATCATGATAATGGATAAAAATGGATAGTTTCTATTCTTCTTGTTGTTAGTTTTCTTGACTCAAGAATCAAGGGAGGGAATTTTAATTTATAGGAAAGCATGAAGATAGGTATGTGCTGGGATAAAAGAGATCTCTTTATTTCTAATTCGGTAAAATTAGGTGAAATGGTCATTTTACGATTGTTTATTAATATCAGTCACTATTTGAAATGTAATAAGGAAATAGTAAGTTTTGAATGCGAAAAAAAAAAGAGGAAGATATAAGACATAAATCGATACTTAAATTTGACCTTAATTGATAAGTAAGCATTTTAAATTTAAGAGTGTTATCTAGACACTTTTGAGTTTTGACAACTAAACACTCCAACTCGACCCTCCTTCTCCTATGTCTCATGGACACCCGACACTGAATGAAGTGAAATATAAACTTTTTTTAAGAAAATAAGTGCTACTGGGATATAATATATTTGAAAATAAAACAATTGGAAACACTTTTAAAAAATTAGACAAATACTAATGGATACTAAAAAGTATTTTTTAAATGTATTGGCCAAACAGAAACTGATTTTCAACCGAAAAAAACATTTTTTTAACACTAATTGTTTTTTAAAAGTTGGTTAAACATCAACAATAATATAAATCCGTAAATTATTCTCTTAAAAGCAACATTCGTACGCAATTTTTTTTTTGTCAGATATATAGTTCATCTTTGCTGTTTTATTAGCTAAGAAAGAAAGAATATTTGCTTTTTTTCCCTTAATGTTCTTGCCTTAGGAAAATGATCTTTAAGAATACCTACTGCCTTCGAACTTTACATCTTTTCGTTTAAAGTCATGCTCTCGAATTAAAGAATTGTAAGTGCGTCATATTACGTATAATCATATTTTTTCTAATCATTTTTCAACGTACCTCTACATCTTCCTTAATGTTCTTGCCTTAGGAAAATGATCTTTAAGAATACCTACTAAACTTCGATCTTCATATCTTCTCGTCTAAAGTCATGATCTCGGATTAAAAAACTGTAAGTGCATCATATTATGTATAATCACATTTTTTTAATACTTTTTTGATGTACCTCTGCATCTTCAAATCCACCATACCTTTAAGCATTTTATCATAAATGTTAATAACTTATTGCTACAATAGGTAGTCATGTTCAATTACTTTAATGAAACAAAATAAACTCTCATAATTTTGTTGGTATACTCCACTACATTGTAAAGAATTTTATACTATACAATAGTCCCAAAAAGTTCACAAGAAAAATAATACTTACGTACTAATCTTTATTTTATAAATTTTATATGTATATTAGTGTAGCAAAAATAATTTTTAGCGGCGATAAATATACACATTAACAAAGAGTGTTAAAACCTTTACCAGCATTAATTTCATATAATTGTTATTAGATCCAATGTCGCTATAGGCTTTAGAGACATTTACAAAGAGTGCTAATTGAAGCTAAAAGTACATATTTATCGATAATTAAGTAATTATCGTTAATTAATTATCGCCAAAGATCATTTTTGATTAGTGTGTGTGTGTGTGTGTGTGTGTGTATATATATATATATATATATATATATATATACATTAAATTATACACCAACAATATTAAGATCCCTTGATTGTATTAGAAATTGTCCAAGGACAAAGCAAAGGTAAAGATTCTAGCATTCTAGGTAGCATCTACCTACTGATAGCTGAGTTAATTAAAAAGAAATAGTACAGACAATATAGTTTCATCATAAAAGAAAACAAATAGTGAAAATTATATTGAAACCCTAAAAAGTAAAATTCTTGCAAACCAAATATTTCAATTTTAGGGTCATATACAAATGTTATATATAATTTATACGATATGTTAAAAGGATAAAAGTTTTAAACGTATTTCTTTCTTTATTAATTATCGTGTCCAATCAAATTACGTCTCTGAAAAAAAGAAAATAAAAGTATGAAATAGTTTACAAGAAGTCAAAAACCAAAAAAAATTGATTGAAGGAAAGAAGGGTCCACAATAAAATTATACAAATCGTTTTCTTATTGGCAAAATCCCTTTGGCTCCTTTCATTTTATTTCATGTCAACAAACATAGAAAAGATGTCTTCATTATTTTATGGAGGTAGTCATCACATACATGTATGAACTAATATTTGTTTTGCGAGTTTCACATTTTAATTATCGATAATTTTTTTACTTAATCACCCATCTATATATTTATCTATTTAAAATATCATTATTTATGTATTAAGATATATGTAGTTAAATAGATGATGATACTTGATTAGATAGAAAATGAAAATAGCCGAGTCTAGTCAGTTTTCAAGTGTTTTTAATATATAAATGATGATAATTCAAGTAGAAAAAGAGACTGATAGTTAGGATGCATAAAACTTATGAAAAAAATAATAATTAAATATGTTTATAATCATTAAATATATGTCATTTGCCTTTTATTAATCTTTGATGCTATTGACAACATTAATGAATAAACTTATCTAGTAAAGTGATTGATTGGCCCATTAGCTCAGTTGGTTAGAGCGTCGTGCTAATAACGCAAAGGTTGCAAGTCTCGGACCTGCATGGGCAATCAATTTTAATGATACTTCTTTTCTAGTACGAGAGAATCAGGAAAAATATGTCTCGTTATTTTTAATGATGACATTTTTTAGTATGATAGAACCGGGAAAGATATGCCTCATCATTTTAAAAATTACTCTTTTTTTAATACGAGATGATCGGAAAAGGCATGCCTTTAGTGTACCAGTTATCGTGCCCAGAACTTTTGATGTATTTCTTGATGTTTAATTAGGCCCAAAACAAAATCTTGCACCAAAATTGAGGCGTTTATTCTGCTGGGCTCTCAGCCCAATGAAGTACACAACCTTAGTCACTCGTTTTTGTGATATTTTTACTTAAAGTTTGATATGACTTATCAAGATTGATTTCAGATATTTTCTTAATTATGTTATCGATTTGACAAGACCTAATTTCAGACACTCTTTACTGAACTTGTAATCTTAGCAAAGCTTCAAATATATAACGGTTTGTCAAGATCAACTCCAAATATATATATTTTTTTTTACTAAGGTTACGATTTTGATAAATTCAAACTTCAGACATTTTCACTTAATGAAATCCGGACATTTATTTAGCTAAGCTTCATGGATTTTCGCGTGAAGTTCATATGAACAAAATTTTAACCAGAGTCATCAACTTGTTCTTCGAATTTCAACAACCAAACACACAATTCAATATCCAAATCTATCTCGAATAAGCTTAAACTTGAAACATAAGCTCCATATATCACACACGTATAATATTTTATATCAAATTTTAAGCATTGTTGCCAAAATATATAAAATGTATATCAAATGTATAATGTTACATATCAAACTTTTGAACACTACTATAAAAATAATAGTAGTAATTTAAATTATGCAACTAAAAACATAAATAAAAAAAAATTGACTATATAAATACAATATAGTGTCATGAATTGTACTTTATCCCTTTTTATTATGTCCTTTTCCCTTTTTATGCAACAAAATATATATACCACACCCAAAACTAACTATTAAAAAAACATAAACTCATGACCAAACTTTATCAATTAATTCTTTCTTATGGACATTTCATAAAAGCCATTTTAGTTTATCACTTGACATATATATAATAAAATAAAAATAATAAAATACCAATTATTATTAGTGGTTGATAAGTTTGTGGTTGAAAAACATGTTGGATTTTATCTTATTAGTTGTCAATAATGTTAGATGCTGTTCCAATTTAACAATTAGACAATGTAAAAATAGTAATAAAGGCAGACATAAAATCATAAAACAGTATTTGTGACCATATATTGTCTATAAAAATAACAAGAAAATCCAATCCTATATTGTCATATTAATTGATTGACAATTTTTTTTTTTTTAATTTTTTTTCTTTCTAAATACATTGATTCTTCCAAAGATAAGGGACAAACAACACTTTCTTTTTATCCAGATAAGGTAGGATTTGATTTCTTTGTGGTCTTTTTTCTTATCAAGAATTTATATTGAATTGGTTGAATCGTCTTATCTAATAAATAGTTTAAATTATTAGAGATTAGATCAGTAAATTATTACGCTTTCTTTACAGGATGGATGCTTTAAAGTCAATTTATTGAATGTTATCTCTTGATCACTTTTTTTTTCAATAAAATGATTGGTTAGGGACTTTGATGTACGATCTGTGTTGTTTTCCTTTAGATCGACTTTGGTTGGAAAACATTTTGTTTAGGCTTAGAATATATTATATTCATATACGGGCATACCTTATTGAATTGTATGACTCGTCTACTTTGATTTAGCATCAAATTGAATTATATGAATCATTTTATTTAAAATTTTAAGTTGTTACATAAATTTAATAACTTTTATTTAATTGTATAAGTCTGACCATAGTAGCTTTATTTTAAACATTGTATCTATTTTTTAAAAAAATTGTTACGTATAAATTGTTGATTTAGAACCTAATTATTCAAAATAATATCAAAATTCATAAGGGATAATACATAAACGAACGCTCAAACTTGCAATCAGATGCTTTGTTGACAAATGAGATCTCCAACTTTCAGTATGCACATTTTGATACTTCAACTCGTCTTACTATGTCAGATGAACACTCCAACTTACAAAATGATCATCTAGAGGCACCTTCAAAATTTATGTGTCACGTCATCGTCGACAAATTTCGACAAAACACATTTGGTACGAGTTGAAATGTTTAGTTGTCAGTTATTACTTGTCAGTTGAGACTAAATTAAGGTATCTAGATATGCACTCTCAAAACTGGAATGCTTAACAATGAACGAAGGAAATTCAGTTAGAGCGAGAGTTGCTCTCTCTAAAAATATGTGCTTACACACTTACCATTACCATTCGTGTCGTGCTTTCGATCCAAATTTGCAATGCTACTTTCCATTCTACTTAATTATCTTAAAACCAAATTAAAATATATATTTATATATTATAATATTTACAAATTTCAAATGCTAATTTCACCGGCCTTTATTTATAATTTTAAACTAATAAATAAGGAGACATCTATTTTCCAACAAAATAATATGCCACGTGTGAAAAGTAGGTTGATAGTCTTTTCAAATAATAAAATCGTATAATAAGTACTTTTTTTCCATTTCACTTTTAATTGCTTTAAAGTTGCGCTCGTGCGTATTATCCCCACTTGTTGAGTTATTTGGGAGTTCGAAACCTAAATGACATGAAAAAACTCAAATGAATCGAAATAATGGAAAAAATAAAAAATCATCCAAATTACCTATAGCGTAATTTTTAATGCGTTATAAATGACATAATTAACGATATATGTGCAAGGGTTGTTAGATAATCGAATTTTGTTTTGGGTCGCTCGGTCGAAATACAAGCTTAATAAGTTAAACACACACTCCCTAAATAATCATTATTTTACGAATTTTATATATAAATCTCATCGTGAATTCATATTAAGATATTCCCTGATAGATTATGACATGCATGCATCAAAATCACGTTGAATAAGTGTTTTCAAAAATAGTTTCAAGTGGCAGTATAAATATAAAAAAAATGAACAGATTAAGTCCGTGACAAATTATTATCATTTTGTGAGTATCATATCTAAATGAAAATTTTGATTATCCAATCCATCTGTTGATATTTACCTTATTTTGATTCATCAAATTAGTAATCCATTTAAAAATTGGATTGATTTGAGCTAAATATGTGACCGAAATATTATATCCATGAGAAACATGTTCAAATAAATTGTTTAGCTTATCTTGACTCAGATCATCTCAATCCAAGTAACATTTACGAATTAATGACACACCTTTATTAACACGTACAATCCGTTTCAACCTTAAAAACTCGCTTATTTGACATCTCTATTGCAGTTCTAATTTATTTTTTATGAATATTGCAATATATATATATATATATATATTATTTGTGCAATTTCAAGATTTTAGGACTAATAAATAGTTTTGGGCTTAGTTTCCCTTTAAGACATTCATATTCAGTTTGGTCTCATCATTGGGCCCTTTGGTGGGCTTCTAAACAACCAACTACACTAATTCAGATAAGTAATAAGTTCAATCAATCAATCAAGGACAGTACTAGGACAAGAAGTGTGATCTAAATTTTAGTTATATAAATTTAAAAAACAAAATAGATTAAAAATAACAAAAGAGGTTTTTTGCAAGTTTATTTTTTCTATTTAAATGGTAAGTTTGCGTATGAAATCATTTTTGCTCGAATTCACTATACTATATTGGTATCATATGATGATTGAATAATTTATTTGGAGAGAATATTTCATATTAAATCCGCACACATTTTCCACAATAGAGTCAAGTACATTAATGGTACTTTGCATCTATGTTGATTGAGAGATTTTCCTTTTATAATCATGGAGTTCAAGTTAATTTGTACGTACTTTTATTATAGGGTATCTATTTGCCTCTCGCCAACACATATACAGTAGAGAAGTACTAATCACCTTGTGCTGCTTTTTCTCTCTGATGGATTTTGAATAAGAGACCTCGTGATTTTCAAACACTCATTGACTATATTAGGTCACACCCTTGAATGCTGCTGATTTAGAGTTTTGAATTCACCTGATCTGAATGATTATAAGAGAGTCTCGGTGTCCGTGAAACTCAAGATCTTATAATTTGTAGTATTATTAAAATCTTATGGTATGTGATTCCTCCTTCTTTGCCTTTGGTCCATAGAACATGATCTATAACATTTTAAACATGGATAAGTAGTCCCACAAACACCATAAACTCATGGACCAATCTTGATTCCTCCATTGTGTGGAATTATTATTAGTGAAACGTCCATATGATCTAAAAAAACTAAGGGAACAGATGGGGACTCTTAGGAGAACAATAACCATGGAATTTAACTTTATATATAAGTGGTGTAAACTAAAAGAAAGCTATAAAACATGTCTCCTTTTTTGTATTTTGATTCATTAGAATCTAAGTAGCATACAAAAGGGAGGGAGGCAAAAGTGGGGCCTTATCAACACGTGTTGAATTGTCATTGGTTTTGAGAAACATGGTGAGGACCAATTGGGCCAAAGAGATAGTGCCCACACAAGTTGAATCATAGCCTATTGGACTTTCCTCTTTGTGGGCTTTCTTGACACTTAGATACGAAACAACTCTATCACTTAATTAATACTTTTGATCATCCTTACCCATGAAATAGCTAGCATTCTCATTCCTTATTATCCACATGCATCATAGAGTCTTATAGATAATAAATAATAATAATAATAATAATAATAATAATAATAATAAAAAATAAAAGGTGATATGTTATCGATAAGAACTGATCAGGATCTATCAAAAATAGTCCATCAGTCTCACATACATATAGGGGTAAGACCTGCATACATCCTATTCTCCAGACCTCACTTGTGGAATTATAGTGGTGATATATTATCGATAAGAACTGATCAGGATCTATCAGAAATAGTCTATCTGCCTCACAAAGATATATAGTAGTGAGGCCTGCATATATCCTATTCTCCAGACTTCATTTGTAAAATTATACTGAACATGTTATTGTTGTTTGTTATCAATAAGGATTAATAATAATTTATTATAATAATCCAATACCATTGCATAAATTCAAGAACAAGGTAAAAGAGGAGATAAGATGATTCATGCTTGATATGAAATCCAATAAATAAGAAGTCCAAGCCACATCTACTAATTATATTTGTCTAACTAATTTTATAAAATCCAATAGCTTAAAATATGTATATTCTTTCAAATAAGTTCTTTTTAGATTTTATTTTTCCTAATAGGATTTTATTGATGTGCACTCATATAAAATCTTTCACCAAGTTATAAAAAAACACGAAAATTTGATAAATATAGAAGGACAATAACAAAACCATGATATCCAATCAAATGGATATAAATAGCTAAAATCACCAAATAAAGTCAATGTTTTGGACCAACAAATATAGCAAAAAAAATGTGGAGTTGTCAAAAATAAAATTCTATATATACTACTAGAAAACCAAGGAATTAGCGACAGACAAAATTTCATAACTAAATATAAAAAATTTCATGTTAATCCCATTTAGATATGGATTATCGACGAATTATAAGAAAATTTTATTAGGGAGGAACCCAAAAATTTCCTTAGGTAATTCCATATTTTCTGATCGCGATGTTGATTAACATATCAAAGAAAATAACAAAAAGATTGGGATGTGGATAGTGACATTGCAAAGTCACTTGCTGAAAGCTCCATGCAATTAGTTAGATGAAGATGAAAATGCCAGGAAATTTTTGGAAGTGAATCTTCAAAAAATTATTTCTATATATTAACATATATTATAACTTAAATTATATATTTTTGTGACTTTTATACATGCTAAATGTTGACAATACAATGATCTGTAAGAAAGACGTCATGATCACATCTAAAATTAACTAAGTAGATGTTATTATCTTTGGTCCCAAATATTAATTGTCTTTGTCAAATTAAATTTGCACTAAATATAATAGATGTTTTAGAAAAAATTAATATTAGTTAAATAAGGTTTTATGTTGAAATAAAAGATAATTTAGACAAATATTCTTACGAATTAAGACAATCAAAATAGTTTATAAACATTTTTTTAATTTGTCTAGGCGTTTGGTAAATACCAAAACTATTTATAAGACAAAATAAACTAAAAGTCAAAAGTTAGCCGCATCTAACTTATGATTTTAATTACAACAGATAAGTATTTGACCAAATATTTTACAATTATACCCCTATTATATTTTGAGTCATCACCAAAATATTACTATTTATAACATAACTTTTAAAGAGAAATAAAAAATAATTTAGATAAATAATCGTCTTAAAAAGAGAGTAGAAATTTAAAAGACAAATAATATAGATTGTAAATTTGTTTTTTATTTTTCACATATCCACGTTGGTATTAATATTTATATGAGATGAATGGTGACATTATTGGACTTTAATAAAAACTTATTTGCCCAATGCAAATCATGTATGATAAATATATTTGGACCATCACATCTTTAATGGACTTTAATAATAAGACGTACGTGTGTTGAGTGGTGAAAATAAAATTGGATGCTTTAATCCAACATATAATAACGTGGCCAACACTTAATTAAAGTATGGGACCTCCACCCTCTATAAATGCCCTAATTAAGATATTTTTTTGAGTAATTTGAAAGAAGACAAAAAACGACTTATTAAATCAGATGCAGATTTAAAATTTTAAGTTATCAAAATTTGAATATAATAAAACATTGTATTTTTTAATAATGAATGAATACTTTGGTGTTTGTGTATATAATAATAATAGGGTTTCTATTGTCTTAAGCGTACAAATTAAAGAATTTTAGTTTCGATTGTTATACTAAAATAATGCGACGGACAACTAATTTTGTCGTTAAATTACAAAGATTCCAAATTTATGAGCAAATTCTAGTTTTTCAAATATTTATTTCTATCTACTAAATTTTTTTTTTTAAAAAAAAAAAAGTTATTTTGAAAAGTGGTGAATCTTGGATGATTTTTACTTTTTTGGGGTGGGTCAAATTAGAGAACCCCACAATAATTAAGAAAGCTAATCTCCCAAAAATGCCTGCTTAATTAGGACTTTATCTTCTTCAAACAAATGACAATCAATAAGACAAGACTTTGCCAAATTATTGAAGTTAATTAATCACATAGATTCACTAATTTGGCAACTTTTTACCAATCAATAGTGTCTGTCTAACATGGTGCATATTATACCACAACAGAAATAATAACATATTTAGTAAAATTTTACAAATTGTGAAATATGAGAAAAGTAAAACGTACGCAATTTAATCCTTATATATTAGATAAAGAAAGAATGTTTTTGATAGACGCTCGATGATATTGAGTTATATTTTGTCAGGCCACAATCACTTCAATCTGAACCTATATCATGGTTTTTTTCAGCTTTCATAAACTCCTTTTTCTTCTCTATCAAATATTGGAGGACATATCATACCTGGAGAGCTAGGAATTGGAAGAAGTTTAAAGGGGAGAAATGTTCATACAGAGGAGGTCGTTTTACAGAAAAAAAAGGAAGTTATAGAAAGATTATCTTTACTTAATAAGTCTAAGAAAGCACATAAGTGCAGAGATTTTATTCAGCATTTACTTTGTAATTAGTTTTTATTTGGTTGGAGGCCTATTTCTGTCATCAGAATTGGTGCTCCTTAAGTTGTAATATTTTTTGGTGGTAAGGTAATCTTTTACGGTTGTTATCAAAAATAAAAAATAAAAAAAATAAAATAAATAAATATTGGAGGACATAATATATAAAGTTGTCAGAAACAATATGTCTCACGCTAGTAGTAATATTATTCTTGGGTTATTCCTTTTTTTTTCTAAGAATAAAAATCATCAAAAATAAATCCTAAGTATCTTTAAAGAAAGAGTAATTTATATATAGGTGTCTTTTCACCTTTTTTTTTATATATATAAATAACAATGGTTAAATTTGTGCGCACCTCAAGAGGTCAGATAAACTCCTTTAACAGAAAATTATATTGTATATATAAGATTAGAATGATTTTTCATGAATTTATTTTTTTATATTTTGAATCATCTCGACTCGGTCTAATGAGTATATGCATAAGATAACTTTTATCCATCAAAATGTTAGTAAATGGAAGAATTGGTACTTTAACATATTTTTTTGTCTTTGTTGAGAAAAAAAACTATATTTGATTCTTCTTCAATTCCCTTTTCCTTTTCTTGTGACATGAATGTTGAAACATGAATTATAGGAATTTATCTTTTTTCATCTTTATTTGGTTTTTTTGGTGGGGGTCTAGGGAAGAAAAAAAATCATGGTACACACCCTTTATTAACACTAGTTGAAAGCAACTATCCCACTAAAAAAAGGCTTACAAGAATCCAAGAATTCACATTTCCATGCCCCCCATGATGCTTACAAATATTTATGGATTTCAAAGCATAATTAGAAGGATAAAAAAAGCTTATATTATATATTTTTTTGGTGTTCCTGATACTCGCTTTGAAGTCGGATTATAAAAAAAAGAAGAATATTATACCTTTATCGAGTTAAGTCATATGCATTGACGATATAAAAATATCTATACAATTAATTTATTATCAGCAAATTAATTATCATAGGTGGATTGCTACCAAAAAAAAAAAAAAAAAATATATATATATATATATATATATATATATATATTAACTATAACATAATAAAATGATAATTAATGTTATCATAAAATACTCTGATAATATAAAAATATTTAAATGTTTATGTGTATAACTTAAATCCTACCTTCATACCTCAATGCATTACTATATAAAAAAAGAGTTCAAAAATACTCATATTATATATATCGTCAGCATAAGAAAATTTTACATTATCTATCATATATCAATTAATACTTTTTTATGTTCAAGGTTACAAGTCACAACATATAAGGATACTTACGTATAGATATTCTTTTGGTAATTTAAAATTTTTCATGCTAAGTATGTATATTAGTTAGACTCTATAAAAACTCACCTTAGCAACCGTAACTCCCAATAATTTCTAAAGCAAACCCCTACCTCATGTCCCTTTTTATAATAACCCTAGAACACCTCATGTTTTCTCTTCACAACCACACAAATTGATCTCTCATTTCAACATCTTTCATATATTTTTCCTACTTTAAATACATTTAACTCTCAAAGTCTTCCATATCTTCACCTTCATTTTCTTTTCATATACACCTTTTTTTTTTTTAGTACTCATCATGTCCATTACTAATGAAAAAATGTCCAAAAAAATTATCCAATGTAGGAATAATTCAGGAGAGATTGATGTTTTTGAGGCTGCAAATTATTTCTCTACAACACATGAAGATTATTACAACAACAACAATCAAAGTTTTCATCACAACAAGCAAAATTTGAGAGGTGGAAGAATGAGTTTTGATATGCCTATGATGAGAAATTCTTCATCACTTCTTGTTCCTTCACAAACAACAACTTATAATCAACATCATCATCAAAAACCAATTATGATCAAACAAAAAGATCAAAAGAAGTATAAACAACCAAGTTCACCAGGAGGAAGACTTGCTAGTTTCTTGAATTCACTCTTCAATCAAACATCATCAAAGAAAAAGAAATCATTGAAAGATATTCAAGAAGATGATCAAAGCCCAAGTGGAAGAAGGAAAAGAAGAAGTAGTATTAGTCACTTTAGCTTTAGAAGCTCAAGTAATATTAATACTACTACTAATACTATTAATAGTACTACTAATACTACTAATAGTACAAGTAGTGATTCAAAATCATCATCAAATAGTGGATTTAGAACTCCACCTCCTAATTATGCACCTACTCCAACAAAATCCTATAAGGATTTCAAAAGTTTTGCATATGGTGATCAACATCACAAGAAAATCAATATCACTAGTAATTATTCTTGGTTGGATGAGAAGTTGAGCAAGAATAATGGAGTTTATAATAAGAATAATACAAACAATGGATTGTTATTAACATCATCAGAGAAAAACAAGACATTTAACAAAGTTGTTGATATTGTTGATGATGTTGATGATGGAGATAGTGATTCAAGTTCTGATTTGTTTGATTTGCCAAATATTGACTTGGATTACTATTCATCAAGTGGTTTACCAGTTTATGAGACTACACATATGGATAATATCAAAAGGAGTGCACCAATATCAAGCGGTGCAATCTGAAAGAGGAGTCTTGATGTAACAGCAAAAAATTAGGTCACAAAATCAAGATGCGTATAATAGTTTGAATGTGGTGATCCTGACCATCTAATTCAAATCATTGTGCAAAGCATAAGCTTAGTGTATCAGATTTGTTTTTGCTGTACAAAATACTCATATTGAGTTTTATGTTATTTTATTTTTTTGTGGTTGATGTTTAGAGCCATGAAAAAAAAGGTCTTGATTTTCTTGTCAGGATATTGCCATAGATTTGCCTTCCTTTTTTTTTTTTTTTTTTTTTTTTGTGATTCTTTAGAAGTTTTTGCAAAGCTTTTTATTGTGTGTACAGTTTGAAATGTCTTCTTTGCCTTGACTTTTAGTGCTATATGGGAGTGTAAGCACGTCATGTCTCCACCACTATGACAACTTTGATATAATTATGCATGATTATTATTATGGATTTTTTACAATATCTCATGATGAAAAAACCAACCATAGTCATTATAACATATATCCCTATTAATTATCTTTTGACTTTAGTGATAAGCATTAACAGATAAGATTAATTCTAATTATGAAAACTTGATAGTTAGTTGTTTATAATGATTAAGTTACCAACAATATCATTGTTGATGTGTCAACTACAACCATCACGTACCGAATATAATCTCACAAGTGAAGTCTAGAAAAGATGGTGTGTAGGCAGATCTTACTTTTACTTTATGAAGATAAAAAAAGTTATTTTTGATATATCCAGCCTCGATTCAAGTAAAGCAACATTATTGATGTGTCATTTCATTATATTCTATTAATTAGATGTTCGTTTAAGTATAATTAGAGTTTTGCATTTGAATTTTTGAATATATTCTTCCTCCCTTTTTTGAGAACTCTTCTCCCATCCACACGAAAATCATTGGCGAAACTAGATTTTTATTGAGTGAACTTTAAAGAAATATGAAATATTTTTCATAAATATAATATATATTTCTCAATGTAGGGAATTTAATTAAACCTCTTTCAACAAATTAGTTGATTTTCTAACCATGGACACTAAGGTACGTGTACACTTAGATATTTTTTTATTTTCTTAAAAAAGAAAGAAAAAATATAAAGGGCATGTGTACGGACAAAAGAATGTACCTAGAGCTCTATATATAATATAATATAAGTAAATAAGATCACTTCTAGGGTTATAATTAATTAATTAGATCTTTGTTATAATTAATGACACACCACTTTGTCTAATCAAAGACACAAAGCACTATAAAATCATGCAAATTTATTCCAAGGAACTACATATTAATAAAGACAAAGAATCTAGGCCCAACCTTGAATTAAAGCACGATATACATATATTATAACATAAATCAAAGAAGAGAGACAATTAAACAAAATATCAAAGGGAAAGGCAATTTATGTTTTTGTGATTATTCTAAAGGTCAAAAGGGGTCTAAAAAACTAATGACTAATTAAAGAAGAATGGACAATTTTAAAGGTAAAGGACTAGGTTTTGATAATTATTAGCAATAATCATCTTGAACAAATTTTATAATATACAACTCACAAATGTGTCATGTGTGGACAGGAGTGACAAAATCAGTTCATAAAATCATGATTCACTCAATTTGTTTAGGTTTGAGCGGGTTAATGACCTGATTTTTAGCCTATTTAAATCCAACTCGTTATCTTTTTGACAAACTAAGATTCACTTATTTATTATCTCAATTAGTCCATTTTAACAAAAGCTATAATTAGATGCTAATAAAATAAGAATATAAAGAAATTGAACTAAAAGCAAGCAGGATAATTAGAAAGATGAGAGCATGGAAAATTTGGACCAATATATATACACCAAAGTAATTATTCGAATAAGCATTTGTTGTCCCAAAAAAATGCCACCAAGTAATAAATGAGTCAAGACATATCAATTTTTTTTATTTACTTTAAAAATTATAATGAAGCATCTGCTTGTACATTATTGTACTGTATTTTATTATATAATTTAACTTTATTTTGAAAGATAAATATAAATTATTTTTTCATTGCATTGACAGAAGATAGCTTATGAGGTAAAGATTACGCAAAAGTATATAAACAAAAAAAAAAAATTACATCTTAATTGACGTGGGACTCAACGCACCTACATGGTTCCCTCATTTATTAATATTGTCCAAAAATATATTTTAAAAAATGGACAAATAATTAGCATTCTTATTGATGTGAGAGTCAACACCCTTCTCCCTCTGTTAAGAAAAAGGTTCGATGTTTATGTAAATAAATTTTATACAATTGATTACGCAAAATTATCCATCATGAACAAGTTCATTGCACATGTAAGTAATACTTTACTGTCCTCCCCCCTCTCCCTACCCCTACCCCTACG
This sequence comes from Solanum pinnatisectum, assembly GCA_035578085.1. Lineage (NCBI taxonomy): Eukaryota > Viridiplantae > Streptophyta > Magnoliopsida > Solanales > Solanaceae > Solanum > Solanum pinnatisectum. The sequence continues at coordinate 853,640 of CM069080.1, read as the reverse complement.
CCCCCCCCCCCCCGATTCACTCCCCATTCTCTCTCAGATAAATAAAGCTCGCTCTGAGCAACGTTTTTCCCCTTTATTATGTTCCCTCCACGAGAAAGAATGCACAAAAGAGGTATCCCCTACCCCCAACCCGAATAAAAAAAATAGAAGAGGAAATTAAAAATGGGCCAAAACAAGAATGGACCAATCCGCTAAGCCCAGTGGATCAATGCAAGCCCAAATGAAGGAATTGCCCAAAATGTGTGTCCACTCCAAACTCTATCCGGTAAGCCCAACAATGTGTAAGTGTATTAAATTAAAAAAAAAAAATGACTTGCTATTTACTAGTAATACAAGAAAAGAATAATATTCGTCATAAATTCGAGTTATAAATTTTCCTGAATTTAGCACAAATATCAATAACACTAAATTAATTTGTGATGTATTACTACAAGAGTTTATTCATGATGAAGAATTTGTCGGAAAATCGCCCTGAATATTCCATCATAATATTGTCACAAACTCGTCATACTTTTATAATTAATGTGTTCGCCATAAATATTCCATTGAAAGTTTGTATTTTTCTTGTAATGAGTCTAATAGTAGAACCTACAAAAAAAAAAAACATTCTATTCCCTTTTTTTTTCTTTCTCCCTCTGGGTTCAAGTCTTTCTAGAAATGAAGACGCCTTTATTAGGGAGCATTTTACCTTCAATATAGGACTTTGTGACAGGAATCCAAATTTAATCAGGTTCCAACGTGAGTATCGGACTAATCAAAAAAAAAAAACAATCATTTTGGGACAGGTGGATGGACAATCATTTTTATACAATATATAAAGGATGAATATTCTTCAACCACTTCCTGTTTATGCTAAAAGAAGAAAAATCATAAATTTTCCTCAACCAAACCCAAGAATATGTGTCCAATTTATTTATTTATTTTTTCTCTAGAAATGTCATCAACAATCTTTCTTCTTCAAGTAATTAACTTTAATTCCTAACAGAAAATGAAATTAAAACTACTACCCTATTCATAGAAAGTGAAATATTGTAACATAGAAAAAGAAAATTAGTGCATATACAAGTCCATTTGACCTACCCACTTTGATGCATAATTAGGGTCCTACTAAATACCATTAAGAATTATGATGTGATCCGAGAAAATCAAATTCAGAATTTAAAATTTATAAATTTCTTAATATATATTTAGAATTTGGGTATAATCCACCGCTTTCCGTGAGTTGAGGAAATGATTTTTATTGGCAAGGTACAAATTGAATAAAAGGAAATGACTTTTTGGAATATTTTATAAGTAAAAATGAATTTCGTAGGTGTAAAATTAAAAATATTTTGTTAAAGGAACATAAAACTATAACAAATTTGGAAAGTGTTAGAAAAAAAAAAATCTTTCCCGTGAACGTGTAGGTTCTCTTCTTGATTCGTCATTAGAATGAATAGAATCTCTCAATTTTTAACCCGAGGTTTCTAATTCTAGGAATGGATCTAAAAGAGAATCTACAGATTCACAAGAACCTCATTGACATGTACCAGATTCTATATGTATATTATGCAGTTTATTAAAAATCTAAAATATTTATTCGTGAATTCAATAATTATTTTGTATATCAACTTCTTGTTGTTATAAAAATCGATAAATATTTAATCTTGAATTCATATCTATCAAATTCAAGCTCTGAATAACACTAAAATAATTTATAAGAACGATCTTGAATTTAGATAGTCTTGAAAGACTATGATTTCTCCATGACAAGGCAAGCTGTCAAAAGTTCAAAATTACTATTTTCAAGACTATTGTGTGTAATTTTCCAAAAATATTTCTTCTTTGATGGACCTTATTTAGTTGGATTTTAATGAAGATTCTGACAGAGAGTAAGAAATCAAAAGCAAGGGTCTTTATCAAATATAATATTAATAGGACCAAAGTATGAGAGTTCCACATAATTGAGGGGTTGAGTGTCAAAGACAACAGTAAAGGTCAGTTATCATAAAATTTCAACACTCTAGTGATTAGACACACCTAACTACCTACATTTAGTAATAAATTATATTTATCCCTTTTTTTGTTCTTGATAATTAAATCTTCAAAACCACCTTAAATGGAAACAAATGCTTTTGGATTTGATTTTAAAAAATTAAAGAAATGTTCTCTCACACATGCTCAGAAGCACCCATCAAAAGTTACAAAACACCTTGAAGTTGCCTTTTTCTTTCCTTTTCAATTACAAAATAAAATAAAATACATAAGTCGATACTTAATCTTGACCTCAATCAGTAAATAAGCACTTTAACTTTGAGAATAAATATATAAATATTTTAACTTGATTTCAACTAACAACTATATATTCTATTTCATTTTATTAAATGTTGATTTAACACATAAATCTCATAGGTGTCTTAATATCATTTCGTAAATTGAACTGTTCAACTGTCACGCCAAAAATGAATTGAGGTATCTAGACGCGTAAAATCAAAAGTAGAATTGGAACGCTCGGTCGCTCACTTATTTGAGATCAAATTTGAGTGTCTATTTATATATTAATAATTTTATTAAAAAAATCAATATGTTGGAAGTGGAAATTATGTTGACTTAAATGTATTTGGTTTACCAGTGCTTCTCTTCTCTCCAAGAATAAAAGTGGCAAAGCACCATAGCACCTGTTCCAAGTTCTTTAACCTTTTAGACTCTTCTTCTTGGTAAGTTTGATATAAAGTTTCAATCTTTTTCATCAAATATGATTAATTTTTCTACTTTTTGTATTTCCCTTGTGATTTTCTCAATTGGGTATTTTCTTGTTTCTTGTTTGATACAGTAAGATTAAAGTTATGATTTTTTTTGTTCTTGTTTCTTGATTTGTAAAGCCTGATAGTTGTCATCTGGGGGATCTTGATTTTGTCTTCAGTATACTTTTCAATAATTTTAGTTTAATGTTTTGGTTCTATATAATAGCACTGTTCCCTTTTATTTGGGGCATTTTGGTTTGCTTGTGTTGTAGAGTTAATGGTCAAAAACAAACCTAAAGTATCCGGATTTTTCGAGTTTTGATACATGAACTAGATAAATAGTTGGTGATAGTTCAAGTATGAAACTCGAAAAATGGGGATATTTTTTTGACCCTTCAGTCTGTATGTTAGGTCTGATTTAATCTGAATTCCAAGATTGGAACTTTAATTCATACTGATGTATGTCTGTCAATTTATTTTTGTGCATATTCAGAATTTCAGTTGGATTTGGCTAGTGGTGAAGAATTCATTATAAATTTGCACTTGTTATAGTTTTGAGAAACTTTTGTTTCTGGATGGAACCTTTGAGCTATGCTTTGGAAGGGAGAGGCCTTATTTTTCCTGATAATGTTGAATTGTCGGTCGACGCAGTTTCGAGAAGTAGAAGTATTGCAAAGGAATGGAATTTGAACCCTTTTTGTGATGTTGATAAAAGCATTTGTGGTTTTAGTCAAGAAGTAACTGAAAGCACAGAGTTCCTGGGATCAGGCATTGCTGATATTTTGAAGAAATCAGCAGCTAGTAACCCGTGTCCCGGGGTTTTAAGTGGTGAAATGAGTGATGGTTGTGGTAAAATGCTATCGTCAACTTCTATGTTTAATACATTTGAACCGATTCCTGGAGAAGTTGGACTTGGAGCCATGTTTAATCATAGTGCTACTAAATCTAACAATCCGATGTCATCATTGATTGATTTGAAATTGGAGGAGTTGACTGATCACGGAGAATTAAGGACTAGTCAATCTTCGAAAGAAAGTTCAATACTTTCTTCGCCAGAATCTTCATTTCCAGCTGGAAAACCCCAAACAAAGAGTTTGCATTCTCAGTTTTCTATCTCTCAGGTTCGTGGTCAGAAGGAGGAGGAGTCGACGACTGTTTATAGGGAAGCTAAGAGTAATCAGTCTTTAAAGAGAAACTCGGCTTTGTCTTCAGTCAATTCGTCACTGCAGGGAAAAAAACTACGTACTACGAATTTTCAGTCCGAGATTCCTGTCTGCCAGGTTCATGGCTGTAACAAGGACCTGAGCTCCTCAAAAGACTATCACAAAAGACACAAAGTATGCAATGAACACTCAAAAACTGCTATAGTCATAGTTAATGGGATTGAACAAAGGTTTTGTCAGCAGTGTAGCAGGTATGGTTCTAGCTCATCGCTGCTCCTTTTGTCATGTAATAAAATTCTTAGATTGCACTGAATATGTGTGTGTGTGTGTGTGTTTGTGTATTAAACAAATGTAGAAATATCGTTGACGTGTTGCATTTGATCTAGGAAAACGAGCTGCTGTATTGAAATCATTTGCTTGACTAGGCTAACAAAACTAAACCAAATGGCAAATCATGTGGATGTAATGTCGAAAAGAAGATTAAGTTTTAGCATACGAGCTCTTAAATAACTTATTTTGACATGAATGTGGAAGCTACTATTAGCTCCTCCTAGTTTCCACTTAATATATTTATTTAACGTATGCCTTACTGTTTCTGTTAACTTCAGTTTGGACGATCCATCAAAACTTTTAGAAAGTTAAGTAGATATAGAAATTACAATCTTTCCTTTGTAGAGTAACTTAATCATGACCTGCTAATTGGCCAACTTCCGGAATTCATTCTTATGCAATCATCTTTAAAGTAGAGAACTGTTCGCGGTGTTAACAAAAAGCGACCAGCATAGCACTCAGTTACTGTGCTACTGTGTGGTAGCGGGTACACAGTGGAATAGTTGAGGTGCATGCAAGTTGGCCTGGACATCATAGATATTGATAGAAAAAAAAAAGTGACCAGATGCTTACTGATATTTATGCATTTGGTCTGAATGTCATAATTTAGTAGCAACAGTTTCACATGATGTCTTGGCTGCTAGTCCTGCATAGAATTGCGGTAACCTTTTAAAATGCAGGTTTCACTTGCTAGCAGAATTTGATGAAGGTAAACGCAGCTGTCGCAAACGCCTTGCAGGCCATAATGAGCGGCGGAGAAAGCCTCAATTCGATACTCACTGGGGTAAACCTTTTCTCCCTCCGCTAATTATCCTGCATTTGCTGATTATGTTAAAGAGAGTTCTATTCTTGATTTATCTTCTAGTTCTCATTAATTCAAAGTATAATCAACTTTGTATGACCTAAGAGTTTCATCCTCCGTACTCCAAGTCTCTTCCTTTTTCCTCTCAATTAGAAAATGTACCGCTGTTATTTTCCCAACTCTATTTTCATGTGAGGGCTTGAAAGAACTTTCTACTGTTGATCCAATTTGCTTATATTGAGCGTGTTCTGAAGTTTGTTGGTGCTAATTATTGTACTCCCTCCATTTTAATTTGTTTGTCTTACTTTCCTTTCTAGTCCGTTTCAAAAAGAATGCTTCTTTCCTTTTTTTTGGTAACTCTTTAATTTTAACTTTTAACTTTTCACATGACATGTTTAACACTACAAGATTCAATCTTGTTTATTTTCTTAAACTTCGTTCTAATTGTCAACTAATAAATTGAAACGGAGGGAGTATTTACCTAATCATATCTAGTTAAATATAGTTTCTGTATCAAGTTTTTCAGTTTTTCATTTGGTAAGCATATCCGTAACTGATTATAATCATTCTGTTAGCTAGTGGCACTCTCGTGTTTGTTCTGCTTTGTGAATAAATTGTTAGCAGTTTTACCGACTACGAATTTATGCAAATGCAGGTTCAAGACTTTTGGATATGACTTCCCAAAGGAGAGTACCATTTCTTTTCCCCGAAATATTTCCCGGTAGCTTCTTTTATCAAGAAAATTATGAAGATAATAACAACAACAAGCACCTTAAATTAGAACATAAGCCATTCGGCATCTCTCAATTGGCTATGTCAGTAAAAAATGAGCAATTCCCGGCGAAAAGCATCCAGCATCATTACGGAGTGAGAAAACAAGATCCGTCCAAAGTTCTCACTGGTGGGGCAACATTATTTGTTCAAGAATTTTCCGAAGGGCAAAACTCCTCTTGTGCTCTCTCTCTTCTGTCAGCCCACTCACAAAACCTTCTACACAATTCAACAGACGTTTCACCAACTCTACGTTGGACGGTTGACCCAAACCATCATGTCTACATTAAAGGAGATCATCATAATCTTGAGAAATCTCCCAGAGTTAGTGTTGCAAATAGATTGACACCAATTGAGTTATATTCATCTGACGTAGCCGAGCAAGATGCGGTCATTCAAGTTCCTGATAGTGATGCTGTTTCATTTGGAATTCAGAGAGATCACGGACATGATCAAAGATCAAACTCTATAAATTCCAAGAACTGCCTTTCTCTGGAATTTGGGCCTACCATGGATTTAGTTCAGTTGTCTTCGCACCTACAAAGGGTCGAGCAGCAGAAAAATTCCATCCAAGTGAAGCAGGAAAATGATATCTTTTGTTCCTTTACTTCCACTTGAGGCTTATAAGAGCTGAAAGGTCTGTAAACATGTTCATTTGATATATAATGCTTCTTTTCATTTCTATCAGGAACTCAAAATGTCAATACATATAAATCCACTCTTGTAGTTCATGTCGTATGTTATTCAAGAACAAATTTTTCTGAGTTCAATAGACAAAATACATTTCCTCATGTATATACACCTGATATCTTACTAGACAAAGTTTAACACATTTGAATAATGTGCCATGTCACTTATACATGTTTGGGCGATAAATCGAGAGTCTTATTTACTACTACTTGCAGCTTTTCATTTCTAGTAATTAGTGAAGATTAAGGATCATTATGAGCATTGGTGAGTGTGTCTATTTTGCGCCATGATTTCTTTTTTCGAAGCATGTAAATTACAGTGTGCTGATCCTCTCTAGTGATGTACAAGGGTACTAATGTGACATTGCAGTATTCATATCTTTCAGCCCCCCACACTTTCCCCCTCTTGAAAAGAGAGAACCCAAAAGCAAAAAAGCAAAAGCTTTTAGGAATAGGAACTCCTTGTCTGCAATATATATATCATATAAATTGTTGTTGTTATTCGTGTGTGACCTTTTCTTGGTTTTTTCATCCTCATTGCAGTCTGAAGGGTCAACATCCGAAATGAAGAATCGGAAGACTATATGAAGAGATTAAACTATTTCACAAGTGGCCTTTCCAACAAGTCAAAAGGCAAAGGCAGATTAATAAATGATTGATATCGATACATCTTTTGTAAGTGTCAGCCATAGCTTTTCTATTGCTTTCTTTACATCAATTGTTTTGTTTCAATATATCCATTTCGTTGAAACAGTGCTCTTATTATTTTAATAGTTAGTGTTGTCTCTAAGGAATCTTGCACCATATACTGATGTTTAAGAAGAAAATATAGTATGATAACATTTCTTGTGTGTAATCGTATGTATATCATCACTTTAATGTAAGACGGGAATGTAACAACCCCTTAATTGCCTTTGTCGTGACTCGTGACATCTATAAATCTTCACTTTTCCGTCAGCAATTGTTGTTATACATCTATAACTGGTAAAGTTGTTGCCACGAGCGGTGGAAAAGCCTCTTGCAAAAATGTAGGGTAAGACTGCATATAATAGACAGTCCTTGTGGTCCGGACCTTTGCATATCGGTGATGCAAATTCCATCTCCTCATTGTGAAAAACATAGAATCTTACTATTTGTAGCAAAAATATCATATATATATTTTTGATGGCTTTAGTCTACTTTCCAATTCAACACTTTTACTGCCATACATTTGTGACTTCTGTTGCAGAAAAGTTATGCTCCATGCATGTGTTTACACGTGTACATACACGCAAAAAAGAAAAAAAGAATGAACCTTTCGATCGAGCAGCTATATTGGCATGTCTTTTCGAGTTGTAGGCGTGCAGAATTGTATATGGAATCTATCATGAAGTACATTTTTTTGTGATTTTTTAGGTGAATTTGACTTGGTTGGTTAGTTTTTCAATTCATTATAGTGTTATTTTATGCATTAGATTAGTGTTTTTGTTGTTGTGGTCCTTGATAGAGAAGGAAGTAAAGAAGAAGAAGTGGTCCCTTATTTATTGGAATTGCAACATTCTATTTGGTTCGAAAAATTAGACATGTTGTTCCCATCATGTAGTATCATTCTAGTAAGTTGTGAAAAAATTGTTCAATATATGCAAGTGGATGAGGGGAGGGGGGGGGGGGGGAGGGTGGGAAGTTTGTGATTAATTGAATATTCTTTTGAAAAAACTATGATGAGAATAGGAGCATTGAGCTTTTGTGTGTGGTAATAACCTTATCACGCGGGGTGGCCCAATGGTTTGAGCTTGAGACTTTTATGTTGGAGATCTCAAGTTCGAAACCCCTTGCCAGCGAAAGCAAGGGGTTTGCCTTCTGGGTCGAGCTCGTCGCACCAGGCTTGTCTAGTGCGAGTTACCTCTCCTATGTGATTTGCGAGCTATCGCATAGGAGCGGGGGTTTTACCCTGTGCGCACCCAAATGGTAGTGGCTATGGGTTTCCCTTGTCATCAAAAAAAGAAAAAAACCTTACCACGCACATCATGTCATGTTAGCAAAAAGTGTTTAATTTGTATGTGTTTTTTGAGTAGTGTAATCATGTGCGTGATGTTATGTCAGTAGAAAGTGTTAAATTCATATGTTTTTTTTTTGGAGTTAAGTGTTAGATTGAAACAAGTTCAAGTTACGATATCAAAGTAAAAGAAGCAGAGAAATTTAGAGGGTTGGTGATGTATGTTGCTTCATTTGCTTTATTTGTCTTGTTATTTTGTTGTCGTTATTTCTGTTCCAATCTTGCTTTGATTATGATTTTTTGAGTCGAGGTCACTACCCCACAAAGGTACAGATAAAGGTGTGCATATTCGATCCTCTCCATATTTCACATTGTGGAACTATATTAGATATGATGTTGATCGTTGATGTTGATGATGTATGTAACTTTTTTTTTTTTGCGAAAATGCTTTTTAATATGATTTTCTTTATTCCTAAGGCTCGAACCGAGACCTTGACGAGTATAAAAATGTATTATGGTTCAAGTAATTCATCAAAAGGACAAGATCTAACCATAGATTTGGTTTTAAAAATTGACATAATATTTGGAGATTATATCAAATTATTGTTTGTCTTATAATTTGTCCAAAACTTGTTAGGCCACATGTATAAATGCAAACTATAAACATTATCATATATAATAGGAGTAATAAATAAAACTGTTCACATTTTTGAGATTATATTACTAGAATTTTGATATTTTACTTCATAATTATCATTTTTGCAACATCTAAGAGGTGATAATATACAACAAGGAAACAATATAAGTTGTAATATTTTACTCAATAAACTATAAATAAATAAATAAATTTGAGGAATTAAGATATTAAATAAGCACTAGATATAATAATATATAGCATAGGATAAACTTTTTTTTTTAAACTAAAGTTTAAAAATAGCAAATTAGATAAAGCCCAACACAAACTATAGGACAAGTCCCACAAACTTAACCATCCTACATGTTTTCTCACAAGTAATTGGATAACATCATTAATATTACATATAATATAGTCCCAATATTTGCTTCTATTCAACATCTAAACCTACAAAAAAAAAAAAAAAAACTCATTAGATGTATATATATGTATGTATATTACAAGAAAAATAAAACTTATTAATTTTGTTATAATAATGAAAAAAAAAAAATTCTTACATTGTTGGTATTTCCAGACAAGGATCCATTTGGTGGATTAGGAATGTACCTAGCCCACTACAATAACCAAAAAAAATTGTTACAAATAAAATCAAACTAAAAAAGATAAGTTTATTATATACATGGATATTAATTAGCTTTTACACTATCATCAATTTAACATGTTATAGTAAATTACTTATCTTAGTATCGAATCTTTTAAATACTTAATTTCGAGTATTATGGACCGTTACATATCATCACCAAATAATTTCATCATTATTTAATCCTCATGTTATAATTCCAATATAACTTGTTCACAAATCAAACAACCCCTGAACGAATTTAATATTTTTTTTGAGATTAAGATTAGTGAAATTAATTAAACTCACATTTTTAGCAGCTGCACTGAAAGCTTCTCTATGTGGTATCTCTGGATTTTCAGCTTTGATACGTTGTATCTCCTCCCTTTTTATCAAAATAAAAAACATATAATAAGAAATAAACAAATAATATATAGTACTTTGTTTGTTTTAATTTATGTAATATAGTATGATTGAGACATAGTAAAAAAATAAATGAGTTATCTTTAATTTTATAATTTTAAACATGTCATAACATTTTTAAAATTTCTCATTTAATGAACGGTTTAATTCAAAATTAAATAATCTTCAAATATAAAAATTAAATACATCACTATTTTTAAATGGATTAATAAAAGATCAGTATCACATAAATTGAAACAAAGAGAGTATGATGATATTTACTTCATGAATCGATTGTAGGCAGATGGAAGCCTGTGTTTCTTCTCAGGAGCTTCAACAAAATTATAAAAAAAAATAAAAAAATTAAGTACCATTAACTTAATTAAAAAAAATTATTATTTTTTTATTAAAAAAAAATCATACTTACGTTTTACAACAAATGGTGCCTTTGGAGATAAAGGTTCACTAGAAATTGATGAGGCAGATGATGAAGATTGGCCCTTATTTTTGGATTCACTATAATAACCCTGTTGATTAAAGCAAAAAATATATAAATTAAATAACCCAAATTAAAAAAAAAAAAAAAAAAAAAAAGAGTCATGGAAACAATCACTAATATTTGTAGGGACGTAGGTGATCTACATCACACGCCTCTAAGGGTGCAACTAGCTAAATTTTCTTCTCAGAACCTTATTCTATTATTAACGTTAGCTATATATTTTGTGCACTGAGCTGTCTTTTTCGTTATAATAAAATTATTACCTGAAGATTGGGTTGATGATCAAAGCATTGGCCTTGAATTGGAGGTCTAGTACTTAAAAGTGAAAGATTGCTGCAATGGCCACATTTCACTGTCACAGTGTCCATTAGCCTCTTGTATGGAATTCCAACCTAAAAAAATATTAAAAATAAAAAATGTAAAATGTTATAGTGATAAAAGTGATTCATAAATCAGAATTTGTCTCAAAATCATATTAATTATTATCGAGATAAATAATTCCACTTTCTATATATAAAAATGTATAATCTCATAAATAAAGTGTAAAAAAGATCGATGTGTGCAGGTCCTACCCCTATTTTTATAAAGTAGAGAAGATGCTTTCAATAGACTTTCAGTTGTATAACAAAATCGAAGCATGATTGCAAAAATATATAATATATGACAGTAAAATAGCAACAAATTAGCAAATGACATAAATAATTCTATAATTTTGGTATAAAACTTATTTTGATTTTAGTTAATATATACCAATCAACCTAGCATATGATAAATTTAATTAATCTCAAATTTTATATCGAAATAACTCACTTAATCCTTTCAACCTTAAAACGATTCCTCTAATTATTTAAAAAGTTCACGTGTTGTAGTTTTATTCTTGCTAAATAGTCAATTAAATGAAAGGAAACAATCGTAGTATATAGCTTTATTTTGACCTTCCTATTTTTTACTCCATCAAGAAATTAAACTATATTATAAAATCACACATCACATAAATGATTGATGGGAACTTGTAACATAGATTGATAGAGACAGAAAAAAAAACATAAATAGCAAAACTAATTATATTAATTAAGCTTTAATTTAGATGAAAAAGTAAGAAAATAAAATAAATTCAATTAAATTACCGCTAAAACAGTGTTGCAAAAATTGCAACGAACGTAGCAAAGATGTTCAGAAGATTGAACATGATCCATGGTGTTTTTTCGGATGGATAAAAGAAAAAATGTTTTTTTTTTTTGGTTTTAAAGGACAAAATATATTTATGGTTGGAAGGGGGGGGGGGTAGGGTATTGCTAAGGAAAGGAGCAATGAGAAAAAAAGTTGCAAATAAATTTGATTGTGGTAACTCTTTGCGACTTATGTGTTTATATATAGAGTATTATATATGTTATATTTATACTTGAATATTTGGATGAAGAATTATTCATTACATATTTTCAACTTTTAGTTGTTATATGCATCTCAAATGAATTACACGAGTTACCCTCTTTGGAACCACTCGTGTAATTACTCTGAATATAACATTATTGTTTTTGACTTGTTATTGTAGGCGGATCAAGAAATTTTAAAATTATGAGTTTTGAACTATAATATTTTTTTGCTTATTGGGTGTTAAAGTAAGTTAGAGTCTCACATTAGTTGACGAATAGATTAGTGATGTGTTTATATGAATTTGGGCAATTCACTCCTTGTGAGCTAATTCTTGGGGTTGAGTTAGACGCAAATGTTATATTTTTACATTGGGTGGGTTCCGAATAAATTATTTATACATATTAATTCTCAAGCAACAATATAGGGTTTGAGTTAAAGCGGGGGTATGAAACTAGCGTGTGGATACACTACATACAAAAATAATTTTTAGCGGCAATAAATTGCATGCACATTAACAATGCGTGCCAAAGTCTTTACTATCATCGGTAAATTATCATTGGATCCAATATCGCTCTATATGCTTTAGAGACATTTACAAAAAGTGTTAATTACCTCTAAAAGAATATATTTAGCGGAAATTAAACTATTGTCATTAATTAATTACTGTTAAAGATCATTTTTTACATAGTGATATTATATTTTTAGTTTTTACTAACCTTAAAGAGTTATGAGAAGCAAAAAATCTTCTTCTTTTTTTTCATTTTCCAGGAATGTTTTTAAAAAAATAATCCAAATTTTCTTATATTATGCATTAGGGTTTTGAGGTTTTTCACCAAAGGTTCTTGGTAATATATGTTGTGTACTTATGCTACTGTCCAATTTCATTTCAGTGTCCTTCAAATATGAATAAAAATAGTAACAAATCATACACTAATAGTGATGACATAAATCAAAGTTTAAATTCTATTGACTTTTTGACTTCACTTAGGTCAAGTAAAAAACACAATTTTCTTATCGTTTTCTTATCCTATAAATATATATAGTGATAAGGTCTGTGTATACTCACTTATGAAAATTTGAATATATCAAATATGTTATTGTTGATGACGATGAATCTAATTATAAGGTGATTAATGTGATAGGCAAATTACATTTTCTTGTTATTATTAATACAATACATAAGAAAAATATAGTAAGGTAGAAATAAAATATAAACATAAGAAGACTATAGTCTAGATATGCAATAATTTCTTGAAGTACAACGTTTGATTCTCTTGAACAGATCCTCGTCCTTTGCCTTTACTACTGTTATCAAATCAAAGCTTATCTAATCATATTATATTATGTTTTTGTTTCTTTCAATATTTTAGGTATATATATAAAATATAATTGAATGTGCAATCACAAGAAATTGGATATATATGATCATGGTGACGTTAATACAGCAATCCTTCATCATGAGAAATTCTTTTCCTAACATAATTTCCTTAAGAGGTACCACAAGTTTTAAATCTTAATGCAGACAAGATAACTCTAATCTGTCTAGATCGTCGAATTAGTTTTTTTTCCACATCGTATGTTATGAGAACCGACTAAAAATTTGAACCGCTTGATTGATTTTTTCATAGTCAATTCATTAAGGTGTGGAATGACCGGAATCAATCAAAAGTGCATTTTATGGGTGAAGTTGAATTTTCTTAGTAAAAATTTTGGTTCTATAATCATCGACCACATGCTTTTAGCTAAATAAAAATTACTGAAAAACTCATTGTAAATATATGCATGAGAAGAAGTGTAATTTTTTCGTATAAGACAATTAAACTATTGTAAAAATACACTATATCACTAATCTAAACATGGGCAACGAAAATACATATTTTTTATAGATAGATCATCCATACCCTACAAGGTTAGGGCATTGAGCAAATTAAAGGCTGAGCTAAGAGGCGTAAAGAGGTTTATTTGAATTCTCTTCGTCAAAAATCATATATATATATATATATATATATATATACAAAGTCAAAAAAAATAAAAATAGCTTACATATGTTAAATTATAACTTTTTCGTATGTTTACTTCTTTATATTTATATTTTCTTAGTACAAATGAAGGTCTCGTTACACCAATGTACACTAGTTAGTATATCTTTTTTTGGTTTTTCACGTATTGGGCCGACTAAATTTGAGTTTGGTCTAGGAAGTTTTACATTTGAGGGTAAACTATTTCTTAACAAATATGACTTTGTATCCAATATTATGACTCAAATTCAAAACTCTCGATTAAGAATATAGAAGTACTTACTACTCAATTGCCATCGTTGTTGGTAGGGTTGAAATGAAAAAAAAAAAAGTATAGAGGAGACATAAATAAGAGGCGTGCATGAATAATATTGAATCAAATGAGACAAATTTATTAGCTAGGGTTGTGGTGATGGCTTCCCATATAGCTAACTCTTTTTTTCTTTTCTTTTTTTTTTGTGAGTGCAAAGTAATATAATTGAAGAAATTAAAGCTGAAAATGACCAGTGCTACAATCACAAGTCACCATCATAAAATGAGTTTATGTCTTTATGTGTTGATGGGACTATTCTTTCATTCCATTGTTTGCTAAACAAGGAAACTAACAATTTCTAAACTTTGATTTCTACTACTTTCTATGTTAGTATAAATGACTTCCCAAGGTTGGTCATCATATATTATACACACACAATGAAACAAAGATCAAGGATCTTTTTCTTTTTGGCATTTCATGCATGTAAAGGCATATTCAATGTCCTTATGTCATCATGAATTTGTGATGGAATAGTTGATATCCCTTCGTCCTTAATTGGAGGTCTCATATTCGAATTTTGAGTATAATTATTTTTTTGTTGTTAAAATCACCTTCCTAAAAAATAGGTCCATGCATGAAATTAAAATTAATCAAACTTCATTACGAATATCGATCGGGCTTAAACAAAAAAGATGCTCCCATTTCTTCCTTGAACATAGCCAAATGCCAAGCCAACCAATACCTTAACTTGTCTATGTTGTTGTAAGTGTTAAAGAGTTGTTATACTCAATACGCTCCAAAATAGTTGACACGTTGTTTCTTGAAGGTCGATTTAACTAATTACTATTGGAGACAAAATATTTTATAATTAGAATTTAGATATTTGAAATTTAAAAAATACTGTAGGTTTCAGTTTATAATCTTCATATCAATATAGTTAAAAATAATAAAATATTAGTTAAAGTTCATATAGTTTGACTCTAAAAAAACCAAAACATGACAAGTATTTTCAGACAAAGAAAGTACTATTAGATCACCTAAAAGTAATTATCATAAAATGGTAGAACTATTTCGCGACTCAAGTCATAACATATTGTTTGTTTTGCGCTAACAGCCCTCACAAAATTTGATCTTTGAGCTATGATATAATCGAGTTCAAAACTGCCTACTATGTGAACTTGTGACATGCATGGTCTTATTTCAATGCGAGATTCGTCTAAGTTGTCATTTCTAACGTGCATTTAAACTTTTCAATTCAGAAGTCTTCTAATTCGTTTTTAACTACAATCCTTTATGAGCATCACAAATTAGTAACTATTCAATCTATCAAAAGTTAAAACTTTTTTTTCGTTCTTCTCCATTTGTCCCTTTCGTAGATGTTTTACTTTTTTATTATACATACATTTGTACATAACCATTTGATCTAAGACCACTCTCTTTTATTCCCATTTCAAGAAGTTTTGATTGGACATCTCTCTTAACTTTAACTTTATCGATGTGTTTGATATGTAAATAAAAAATATTATCTTAAATAAAAATTTAAGTTGACGGGAAAATTTGGAACTTTTCTTTTCCGAAGAATGTGAATATGTGAGTAAAATCTCTTGTAAGCTTTTTATTTGGTATTTGATATTCATAAAATTTGAATTTGTACACTAAGCTTTTTATTTGATATTTGATATTCATAAAATTTGAATTTGTACACTACATAAGCCATTTCTGAAAATCATAACTTTTTTCATTCTTGTGAATTCGATCCAAACTCTCTAATTAAAAATGAGGGGGTCATTGTCATCCTACCACAACTTATATTGCCTTGGTTCGTCTTAAGGAAATACTTATAGAATGGAAAAATAGGGTGTAATGTCGAAACAAGGGTCAAGTTTAGGGACTAAACTATCACTTAAATACATACAAAGGGACTGAAAGGTAAAATAACAAAACAAAAAGAAGAGGAAAATGAAATTTAGGAGGGAGAGAAGAAAATCGTGAATTCAATTCCCGCCATTTCAACTCTTCTCTTCCCTCTCGATTTTATCTATCTAAAAAAAAATCTAGAGAGAGAAAGTAAGAGGGAGGATTTCAATGACGAAATTCATCGACGAGAAATCGGACGGACTGGAAATATTATCAATCGGAAAACTTTACTCTGGTTCATGGGATAAGAAGTACTGGAGCTCCTCTAGGGTAACAATTTCATTTCCGTTATTGCTGTAAAATATTTTCGATTAACTGATGAACGGCTGAGTTTAGTCGTGTACCTAATAAATTAGTTTTTGGAGCTTTCGAAGCGTTATTAATTGTTGATATGAGTATTTTCCCTAATTTTTGTTCTATTAGAGTAGGTTGAATGGAAGTTATGGTTATAGATTAATTGATGAACTGCTGAGTTTAGTCACGTAGCTAATAATTAATATATTAGTTTTTGGAGCTTTCAAATTATTGGTTGTGGATATGAATATTTTGCGCAATTTTGGTTCTACTATGTATGTGTATGATTGCATAAATTTTTAGGTTAGCGTAGTTTGAATGGAAGTTGTTGTTATAGATCAACTGATGAACTAGTGAGCTTAATCATGTAGCTAATATAGGTTTTTGGAGCTTTCGAAGTGTTATTGGTTGTGGAAATGAGTATTTTGCCCAATTTTTGTTCTACTATGTAGGTGTATGATTGTACAAATTTTTAGGTTAGCTTAGTTTGAATGGAAGTTATTGTTATAGATCAATTGATGAGCTCTTTATCTGAGCAATGTAGCTTATGTATTTATTCGGATTTTTTGCCTGACTGAAAAATGATGAGCTAATATTTTGTGCTAATACCAATGCGAAACTATTTTTATTTTTATTTTCTTCTGACAGACTGACAGTTATATAAGAAAGTCCTGTGTTTTGATTAATTATGGATGAGTAGCTGCAGCCAAATGTTCTTCGTGATCTTAAAGTTTATCTTACCTGAATTGTGACGAATGTTGTATATTGTCAAGATACTGAGTATTGTATACTAGCAAAATGTGATGGAGGATTTGTAGTGAATTCTAAATTTCTGGTAGTTGTCAGAACTAGTGTGAGGATTTATACTTTCCAGTCATGTAAACCTGTGGAATCATTTTTGAAGAAAATCGTGGATCACTTATAGGCAAAAGGAAATCGAGATACATTGCGCTTGTTAGTCAAGTCTCAGTATGGGCATCTCTAATGTTGATTTGGGTGCTTTTTGATGTGATGAAAAATGTTCCCTGAGAAAAACATATTACCTTCAAGTTTCAAATATAATTGTTAAGTCATTTCTGATGTTTGAATGGGTGTAGCTACAGTTAGTGGAATGTAACAATGGTGGGGGAGTGATTTGTATTGGTACCGTATCACTGTGGAAATAATGTTTAAATGGTAGTAGGACCAAGTATAAAGTAGGAGCGGAATGGAAACTGACTTACGTCCATAATAGATGTAAGATGATTACACTCATTTGGTGTACAGGTATACGTTTTAAACAGAATTTTGCTGACCATTCCGCAAACATGTTGGCCTATATATTACACCGCAGGAATATATCTTTACTTAGGAGCTCAATGGTGGAGTTTGGTTGTCTTGTTTTCTTTTAGATTACAACGATCCTTGAAACTTCTGTTCTTAATATCAGCAAAAAGCATGGCTGGCAGACTTACAATGTACTGTGTAAGAGATTCCTGTATCACTTAATTTGGCTTTTTGACTTGCAGGGAAAAGACCGCTATCCTTATCCTATTGGATACAATGCTCTAAGGACTCAAAATGGAGTCTCTTACAAAATGGAAATTCATGAAGGCCTCAATGGGCCATTATTTACGGTGTGTAGCAAAGATTATGCTGCTTTTTGCAACATGTTAAATAGATTGTTACTGTTCTCTAGCTTTGGATTTATATTAAATTCCTGTCTCTGCCTCACAACAGATTAGTTCTACAGATGGGCAGTCATGTAGTGGGCAAACTCCAGATATTGCATGGGAGAGTTTCCAGAAAAAAGGATGTCAAATAAAATTGTTGCATGGAAAGAGACACTCCAGTAAGATTGATGGTGTGGAGGTGTGTCTTGCACCTATTTATGAGCCCAGCTAACATACTGCAATACCAAATGTTCTACCCTTTTGCCATTTGAATTGGTATTTTTGAGTGGCATTGATACGTTTGGAAGTATTGGTACTGTTGTAACAAGAATTGATCTCCTTGGTCTACTCTGAGGTCAAAATGTAGTTTCTTGTATTGGAAATTACACAGGAAGCCACATTTCAGAGCTAGAGCGGTAAAAGCAATTCTCTGATGCAGCCCCAATTCCCACATCATGTTATCACGTCATTTTGGAGGATGATTGTTAAGATAGTTTATTCACCTAAGCTAGTCAAGCTAGTCAAGCTAGTCAAAAGAATTTTCCAAGGCTTGTTGTGAGAAACTCAGGCATTGTGCTTAGGAACTATTTTCCATATAAGCAGGGAGGGATATTGTGGGAGAGTTACATTTGCTTATAGAATTTATCATCTGTTTATGGACCTTTTACTAGTAAAATTTCCTTTGGATCAATTTTTTGAATGCTAGCTTGCAGTGTGCATAAGTTGCTAAGTTTCTCTTAACTTTGAATGGGAATATTAAAACGTTGAAGTTAAAACTAAATGAGCCTAATGCTCTTATTTCTTTTCTCCTTACAGTTTTTCGGGTTCAAGAACACATTTGTTCAGAGGTTACTCAGGGAATTGGTGGCAAATACCCGTGGAACGCCAGAGCAGAATTTCTTGTCGTCTATCTCTCTTAGGAATGAGACATCTGAGGCAGTAAACCAAAATGAACTCACGGTATCAAAAACAGATCCTAATCTGCTAACACACATAGAAAAACCACAAAGTGCTGGGAAGAGAAATATGAAAGGTAGAACCAATAATATCAAGTCAGCTGCCAATACAAGTCTCAAAAAACCTCGATGTCAGAATAAAAACAGCGATATCAAAGCTTTGAATCCCGGCCAACAAGAATATGGTGATCATCCGCCTTCCTTCTCCTCAAGTAAAAGGTCTTGCAATAGTTCAGAAGCATTGCAAGAGTCAGAGACCTTGCAAACAATAAATGAGAGAGAAAAAGTTAAGGTTACAGTTATGGAATCTTTTGACAAAGATGATCATCTGAAAGTAGATAGTCTTAGTTCTCAAGGAGGGAGGAAGCATTTGGATCCCAAGACCGAAATACCATTAGAAGAATTGTTGGCAAATATCAGTGGAATGCCAGAGCAGAATCTCTTGTCGTCTAACTCTCTTGGAAAGGAGACATACGAGGCAGTAAACCAAATTGAACACAGGGGATCAAAAACAGATCCAAATTTGCTAACACACATGGAAAAACCACCAAGAGCTGGGAAGAGAAATCGTAAAGGTAGAACCAATAATATCAAGTCAGCTGCCAATATCAGTCTCAAAAAACCTCGACGTCAGAATAAAAGTAGCAATATCAAAGCTTTGCATTCCGGCCAACAGGAATATGGCGGACATCTGCCTCCCATTTCCTCAAGTAAAGGGTCTTGCAATAGTTCAGAAGCATTGCAAGAGTCAGAGAACTTGCAAACAATAATTGAGAGAGAAAAAGTTCTGGTTCCAGTTGTAGAATCTTTTGACAAAGATGATCATCTGATAGTAGATAGTCTCAGTTCTCAAGGAGGGAGAAAGCATTTAAATCGTGAGACTGAAAAACCAGTAGAAGAATATACTGTATTACAAAATGATGGAAAGCTGGTTAGTGTGTTTACTGCCTTTTTCCCTTTCAATCACATTAAATTCGCTGATACACTGTTCTCATTTATTTTGCATAATTTTTTTCCTATTTTTTTTTACTAGTCCTTTGTACTACTTTTTCTTTTATTATTTTACAAGATCCCATGTAAACAACAAAAACAAAGGGGATAACAAGCATATTATCATTTTCCTTTTTTTGTAAGTTGTTTGGTTACTGAAATTGCTAGCTAGGTACATTTTCTTAACTTCTTGCAGTTTGATAGGTCAAAAGTTCTGGATGAGCAGGTAATTGAGAACCAAATGACTGCAGAGAATGATGGAGAATCACCGGTCGAGAATGGAACACAGAGAATTAATGATGTCAATCTTTGGGCACCTGATACTTTGGATCACCAATCAGGTACTATGAGCTATTACTTACCTGTGCCGTTCTTTAGTGCTGCATCTTGCATTACCTCTTACCTGACTTCCCACTTCCCTGATTAATTCATTAAATGGTTGTCTTTTCACTTTTGTAGATGAATCTTTTAGTCTCACTGCAGAGACTGTGAAGGATGTTGTAGCTGCTGTTAGTACCAATGTTTCCGACTCTCCAATAATTGATTCACGGCCAGAAAGTGAAATGGGTACATCTCGTCTGGAAGTGAGTTCACAGAAAAGTGAGTCAGATTCTGCTGGACATGAAATAGCCAACTCAATGATGACATTTCTGCTTCCTCGAGCACTTCCTCTGATTAGGACATACACTAGAAAGAAAAAGAATGATACAAAATCACCAGAAATATCCATCCACAATTCTCAGGACGAAAATAAGAAGATTGGCCTCTATCTTGACTACACATCTGGTAAACTGTAACTTTCTAATTTCAGCTGATTATTGCTGCTCTCATTTAGTAATCTTAGTTGCTATCTCAATCATTGATAAGACTATCATGAAGTCTTTTAATTAAAGCTTATTTCAGTTCCCTCTTACTTTCTTTTGCAGTCAGTGATCTTGACAAGAATTCACTGCTCAGACAGAAAAAGGAAAATACCAGTTTTCCAGTTCGAGGTTGTGTTCCAGCATCTACAGCTTGTTCCCTTGCAGAAGCTATTGTCCCTGATAGTTTTGATAATTATGAAAGTGGATATACTCCAAGTCAGGGGTTAGCTCAGATTCTACAAGTAGCTGAAGTTGCCAAAGAAGATCATAGTGTTCAAGGTTTACATACCTGCAGACCTGAAATGGTGGGGCCATCAAAGAGTGACAATTTAGAAGCAGCAGCTTGCAATGGTGAAACAGGTGACTATATCTCCTCGTGATCTTTGGATTCTTTGATTGAAGGGTCAGAGTATAATATTCTCTTTCCGTGTGCTTTTCCTAGAACCTTTTTTTATTAACAAAAGGTGAATAGACTGATTAATGTTGCTCTGTAATATTTCATATTTCATCTTTTGTTGAAATTATTCTTTATGTAGCTAGTCTGAACTTCAAAATTTTCTATACAGTGATGAGATATGAGCCCTCAGTCTTTTAAGCTGAACTACAGTCTGTACACCAATTGATTGAAAGTAATAAATTGTTGAACAGGAACAGAAAGAGAAAATGACTTCTTACCAAGCACACATAAATTTCTTCAAGCATCAAGAAAGCAAGTTAGTGGCAGCAAAAGCACTGGAGCAATTGTCAGTGGGAGCTTAACTAAGATTCCACTTTCTGGTGAATCAATGGTGCAACATGTTGCTTTATCTGAAAGTATCGTCTGCAGAGATTTCAGAGATGATTCTGTTCCAGAGTCAAATGCGGACATAAATGCAATGCACACCTCACATTTCTTACAAGGGAGCTCTTCTAAGCAGTGCCAAATTGAACAATCTATATCTACTGATGAACCCCATATTGAAGGACGGTCCCTTAACTTCAATACAAAAGAAAGATCCACTAGTACCAATGGTACACCTTTTAACTTGGCCTCCAGATCACAAGATGAAGAAATGGATCAGATGTTAGACAATATTCAAACTTCAAAGTTTCTTGATTCAACTGCAACTAATTCTGAAGGCAACTTGACTGAAATGTTGTCCAGAGACCAACAATGTGTCAGGTTTACTGGTCCTCTGTTAGATAAGCAAAACCAGAAGATAATTTTTTCTGCTGACACCACTGAGAAAAAGGAGAATAATGAGAATGTAAACATGGAAGCCCAGAAAGATTTAAAGTCTGAGAGTGAAAGAAGTGTTCTCAAGGTTATTGCAGGCTATGCCCATCCCATGCCAATTTCATCAGTGCTATTAAGTACACAAGAAAATGATCTTTATATTTGTGTTTTATGTGGTCAACCATTGCATGAGGATAGAACTATTTTCATGTACAAGGCCCCAATGGAAGGAGAAGAAAGGGGTTGCCCTTCTTTTATTGGTCAGGTTTCTATACGTTTCCAATTTTCAGATGGTGCCTTTCGTGGAGATGTGAGATGTTTTCTCTTCTTCAATGGCATTGCTGTGGGCCTATGGCTTGGTCTATATTATCTCATCATCTATTTGTTTTATGCAGATTGAACTGGACAGTGCTGCTGTGCAGTTGACACCAATTGGGCAGTCACTTGTGTTGTTCAACAGTGTAATTGCCCCAAGCTGCAGGTTACATTTTCACTTGAGACAGAAGTGTTTGGTCTTTAGTTTGTTTTTTAGCTGTAGCATAGATGAATGCTGATGCGCTGATCTCCATGTTTGTTCTCAGGGAGGGCGATATAAAGTGCCGGTGCTTATTATGTGCTTTGAATATTTTCGAGGAAAATGCAGTAAAAATTGCACAAATTAGAAATGGTTATCTCTCTCTCATTACTAAACTGAAAACGACGCTAAGGGTCTGTTGTATATTGGTGTGTCCACCTGATCACCTTGTTGCTGTGGAAGAAAGTGGAAAGCTGTACGTATGGGTCATGAATTCAAAATGGAGGTGACTCTTCTTAAGCATTGTGGTTTTCAAGTTTATTCATGTTTATTACAATATTGATCTTGCAAATGATAATAACTTTGAGATTGAGTTACTTCTAAATCTATCATTCTTGTATTTGAATTAAATCCAATCCTTTTATCTGTTCATATGGCCAACATTTGCAATACTAGCCCACTTAATGGTAATTACGTGCTTTATCAGTCATGTATTGTACTCTACCACTTATATAAACATTTCTTCACTCTAATGATCTGGTGTCGGACTTCAAATTTGTGATACTTCTTGATGTGATTTATGTTTTGTTTCTTTTGTTATGTAGTTTGATTTGCTCCAAAATTCTGAATTTGCAGTGCGGAGACAGAAAAACGCTGTTTGCTGCCACCTGATTGCCCACCCTTTTCTACAATGAAATTGAAAAGAGTACCAAATTCTGCTAGTTTGGTTCTTGGGTACAATGGTTTCGGGGAATTTAGACTATGGTAATATATCCCTTGGAATCTTAAATGATGCTGTACTTGTAATGTGCACATTGTGTTCTACTGTTTATCAATTTCCTTATTTTGTTTCTCTTCATAGTTTACTTCTCT
Source organism: Solanum pinnatisectum (assembly GCA_035578085.1). Taxonomy (NCBI): domain Eukaryota; kingdom Viridiplantae; phylum Streptophyta; class Magnoliopsida; order Solanales; family Solanaceae; genus Solanum; species Solanum pinnatisectum. The sequence goes on along the minus strand of CM069080.1, from coordinate 830,113 downwards.
CTTCACCAAGTCATGCTCATTCTGTCAAAAAATAACAGATTAATGATTTTACCTCCAGCTTCTACTTAATTGTACATGCAAATAGTTTCAAGAGTCTAAATGATATGTAATTTAATGTATGAATGTCATATTGTTAGTCACTTTCATACACACCCAGAAAAACAAGTGCACACACAGATGTGAATATATGTTGAGGACATTATCATCATCCTTGGTGGGAGCTGAAAAAGAGAATCAATTAGAAGCAGTATGTCAGAAATCGGAACTGGCTGCAGTGTTATTGTTTTAGTGAATATGCATACCACCACACATAATTTTGCTTTAGCACTTCTTACAAGCACATTGTTTCATAGAAGCTAATTTACTGCAACTTCTACAATACCCTATTAGTTTGGATATATAGGGTCTAAAAGTTTTCTTACATTTGTTTTCACTATTTTTCTTTGTCACAAAGGATGAGATATCCATACGCTTTTCTTCCATTCTAGAAGATGAACAAATATTAAAAGCAAATGCTGAGAGATGAGAATAACTTCTGCTGAGTTTGGTGCATATGCTTGGTACTTAAGATTCCTAGAGTTTTTTGTTTACTGTCCCTTCTCACAGTATTTTGGTTATATTCAGGGATATAAAGAAGTGCATGCTTGTGTCAAAGTTTTCTGCTGTCAGTACTTCTGTTTTTCAATGTCTTCCGGTCAGTCTCTTTAGATGGCAAAGAAAGTTCACTGTTCCAGCCGGGGTCACTGAAGATATTATTAACGAAATAACAGATGTCACAAAGATGTCTTTCTTGGAAATAAGTGACAATCGACCCTTCTGCTCATTAGAGGATAAAGATGTGGCAATCTGGGTTCTTATTTCAACTGCTCCTGATTCAAATTCGTCTGCTTATCAATCTAGTGAGCAGCATTCTGATCCAGATCATTGGTGGAGGCTCGCTCTGTTGGTTAATAACACAATGATCATGGGAAATTCTCTAGATCCAAGGTACTGCCAACATGTTGTACTATAAAATTCTGGAAAACATATCTGAGAATCTTAATTCATGTTTTTTATTTATTTATTTGATTTGTTGATTATCACAAAAGGGAGAAATGACCTTATAATTCCAAGAGCCCTTCCATATTTCATCCTACAGTTTAAAAGACTAAAGGAGGAATCATGGTTGTTGAAGATTGGGTAAGGATACATGTCTGATATGAAGTTTTGGGGTTTGGCAAAGAGGCTTGTCCTCTCTTTAAGATCAATTCCAAAATCATGTAGTTCTTTGCGTGATTCATGCATCAAATGATAAATTCCAAAGGAATTTTAGAAAGCTTGTCCTCCAAACCTCATTCTTCACAACCCACAAGAACATTAAAACTCATTGTAGCATAATGTTTTGTCCTATTATACCTTTGCTTAGTTACACGGTTCACCATAAAAAAGTTAATGATGTGGGACTGAAAATGAGTAAAGTTAGAGCATCGCTGAAAAGAATGATTGTTGTAGGTTATTTTGATGATGAGTAATGTGAGATTTCTGCTACTTGCATACTGCAAGGAAAAGCCATCTACTCTTTGACTGTACTTGAATATATCCACTGTGCAGGAATATTTTTCATTGAAATGTTGATTCTTTAATCTTTAATTATCTCAAGTCAATTGAAATATATAGATGTCACTTGAAGTTCTTGTATGGTTAAAGTAGACTTTCAAAAGTTACTTCCAGAAACCTTTGGTTTTACCTTGACGGTTTTCTGGTATATGGGTGCTTGACATCATGAAAATGTTAACCAAATGCCTTCTTTCTTTTATGGGGCTGGAGAGGGGGAAGGCTTACAGTTATGGAGGAAGATAGGAACGTTACTTTTACCTACAATGATGGGACAGTTTCTCGACGGTCTCCCTTTCCTATACTGTATGCGACTTTATATCAGGTGGCAACTTGGTAAAATGAACATTCTTAAACAGTCATACCCCTTAATCAACTTTGTTATAACATTCTTGGAGACATTAAAAATTACTTAAAGAAACTCTGTATCTGTCTGCAAGGCTGCAACGTTCTGTTCATTGTAGACTACTCTTTTGAGCTAGATTCCTGAAATTTATGGTATTTACTGGTCTAATCTTTTCTAAAGATTGATAGCAGGTTGACTTCTTGCATCAAGTGGTAAACTGCTAAAAAGGATATAAGTGCTGAAATGTTATTTTAATGTTCTTACGATAAATGATGACCATTCAGCCTATCTGCCTCTCAGGGCTACCGCAATTGGTTTTTCAGCTGGTCATGGGATTATTGGGAGAAGTGATGGACTGGTCTACATGTGGGAGCTAACTACAGGGAAAAGGCTCCAAACTCTGCATCACTTCAAAGGTACTCTTTTTGTTGCAAGATTCATTGCTCAAATCTTAGTAGTTATTGTGTGATGTTTGGTTTATGGAAATCTCATCACCTATTGGATGGTGCGTTGTTTAATCAGTTTAAAAACTTATATATTTTAATTGTCCTTTGGCCGTAAGAGTGCAAAGTACATGATCTCTTCTTGAACACATTTCATCTTCAAAATGTAGATTTACTTCCTCTGGAATAGTGACATGGTGGTCGTCTTTTAAATAAGATGTTCATGCTTTGTCGACCGTTCCCAAGATTTAGTAGTCTTTTATCCCTTCTCCTTACAGTTCAGTTTGGTTGTGTCAAAGCCATCGTTAGCCCTGCTAGCACTGAGTCACATGCTCAGAATATGGACTAGATGTTCCCTTTACTATCAGTTTTCCTCCTCTCTAGGAAGCTATGGATTTACTGAGATTGCTCTTTTTGACTAACACAAGTAATCTGTTTATCTTGGCGAAGTTAGAATTTTACTAATATTCCTGTTTTCCTCGTTCAGATGCAGCTGTGTCATCCATTGTCTCTGATAATTCTAGTCATGGTGCAGTGGCCGTAGCCAGCGATGGAGGTCAGTTGCTGGTATATTTGCCATCTTGACTGGCTTTGGTTATATTGAATGAGTAACTTTTAGATGGATGCCAAAGAAATGCAGTTTTGGTAGGCCAAACCTCTTTGTAGATCTGTAAAGTAGTATATTTTTGTGATTCTTAATAGATCCAATCCAAGTACAATCATAGATTGTAAATAACAGATAAATTTGGATCTTAAATAATCAAAATTCCATTATAATTCCCTTCAGTGTTATTCTTGAACTTCAATCCATTTTTGATCGGATGAATATTTTGTACTTGGTTATACTCAATTTAATTTACTGCATGACATTAAAAGAGTCGGTTCGATAATACTATTTTGATATTTTTAAGCTTAGTTTCGATAATTTGCAATCCATTAAATCTATAACCATATACTCAATAATAGAGAATTGTCACTTTGACTATTAAAAAAAAAAAAAGCACAAACGATTCCCTTTATTAATCTCAATTACACAGAAAAATTCAATTATAATAGAGTAGTTAAAATTCCAACTTCTAAATAATTAGTTTTATATAAATACTAACTTATATATTTGTCAATATTATAGATATTGAATACCAATTTTTTTTTAAATGCATATCGATACCATACCAAACACCTAATTTTTATTTGAAAACTTCTAGTGAGTTGCCTACTGGTGATGCATAGTAGAAGAAAGTCCAATTAAGTTGGCATATACTAAAGCTGCCAAAGCAAAGAGTCGCAGTCAACATGATATACCAAAAAAATCAAAATATCGATGTAAAAATGAATTCAAACAAAATTAGACGAGAAAATATGGGAGGTTTAAAAGCATAAAGCACTAAGCCATAATTTATTGATATTATTAGAAGATAAACTCAAAGTTTGTAACTAAGCCTTATACAAATAAAATAAAAATACTCCTATGATGTCTCAGAGAAGGCAATCAAAAGCTGCTCCACATAACAGCATCAGCAGCAATATGAAACCTAACTCCTCAACTAAAATTAAAACAAGTAAAATCCAGTTCTAGTTAACTCATAAGTGTCTTAGTCGTCGAAGAAAATGAGCAAAAGCTATAAATAGCATCTACTTTTTTGCTGGACCATCGGCGATAGACAGCTTAGCCAAGTGGTCCCCAGTAGGGTTGAGCTCATCCCAAGCTTCGATCCATGTGACCATGGCATCTCCTAGCTTGGTGAAATAGGGATCGATCATGGAAAGTTTTTCCTTGACCTGCTTTGAGAGCTCGAGGTAGCATTGCTGGACGGTTGTGCACTCTTTAGGAAGAGTTGCAGCCTGGAAGAAGGGGATGATCTCCTCTTGCCAGAAGATGCCGTTGTACTCCTTTTTGAGGTTAACAAACGGGTTGCTAGCTTTGCTGTGCCATATGTAGGGCAGACCAGTCTTGATTCCTAGTCCCAAATGGTCACATATGACCTACAAATTTGACGATATTTCACGTCAGAATTCTCAATGCTTCATAAAACATCAAAATGTCCACTCAAGGAAGTATAGGAAGTATGCATGCATACCTTGGTACACCAGCCGGCCCACATATCGTCGTAACGACCAATTGGCTGACCGTCACCCATGAGACCAAAGTACATTGCAGGTCCAATGAGATCACGGTCAAATGCCAAGTTCATTCCACACATGGGGAACAAGGTGCCTTTTGGAATCGTCATGACAGCATCAACATATCTGGAACAAGATATTAATGGTAATTGGATAAGTATAGTTTCAAAGGTATTAGCAAACTAGATAAGCTCAATCCTACGAGTAATCAGATAAGATCTACAATTTGGCTCATGAAAAGTGTAGATACCTAGTGTTCCTCTCATGAGGCTTAACAAGTTGTGTGGGAGCATCGTAGTCAGGGATGTTGAGCCACAGTCCATGAGAAACAGCTGTTGGAGCGCCCTCACGCATGCTGAAAGGGTAGCCACGGACGAAATCTGCACCATCTCTGTATGGATCATACAGAGTGTTGAAGAAGTGCGGTGTGGATGGGCACAGGAGGTTCTTGATGTGCTGCTCAAGTGCATTGATATCCTTACCAGATGGGTCCTTGGCCACCTTCACATCAGCAGATAAAATTTCAGCTTGTGGGCAAGAATACCGAAACACTCTTAAGCACTAGAGCTTTTAAGATCAAGGCATTGAAACAAAATACTCCAATAAAACATTCAAATACTGGCTCAACAAGTAGAGAACAAATATAACATTAATCTCAATCCTTACAACATTTAACTAAACAGGAATGCAGAAACAAAACAATGCCAAAGCATAAGCTTTTGTTACAAATCTGGCACCTCTTTTATGTATATATACATATGACAAAGACTCGGTCTTTATGGTACAAAAGAATAAGATCTGTCACCACACTTGATTTCACATAAAAACTATACAGATCTATCAAAATTCAAAACTTACACAGAGAATATGAATACACAAAGAATACTTTAAGACCCCTCAAAATTCACCAAGATCCAATTTTTAACCTTCCCCACAACAAACTAAAACAAAATAAAGGCATAACCAAACACAATTCAGCATAAGAGATCCATAACAATTACCAAATCACATTACTAAATTTCCCAAATTTGGTCATCATAAACCCTAGAAAAACTCCAAATCCAATACTTTAAAACCCCTCAAAATTCACCAAGATCCAATTTTTAACCTTCCAACACTTTACAACCCCTCAAAATTCACCAAGATCCAATTTTTAACCTTCCAACACTTTAAACCCCCTCAAAATTCACCAAGATCCAATTTTTAACCTTCCAACACTTAAAACCTCCTCAACATTCACCAAGATCCAACTTTTAACCTTCCAACAATTCAAAAACCCCTCAAAATTCACCAAGATCCAACATTTATCCACCCCACCACAAATCAAACTTAAACAATCACAAAAAACATAACCATAAACATAAATCAATGCAAAAAAACAATCTTCAAGAAAAAAAAAAAGGAGAAATACTCACAAAGCAATCATCATCAATGGTGTAGATATACTTCTTCTTAGACACCATATATCCGAAACACCTACAAGCAGAATCCTTAAAAGAGATACAAGAAGCTTTAGGACCCAAAATCCTGTTAATGTCATTACGATTATAAAGCTCATAATCAAATCCTTCAGGGACCTTAATGGTCTTTGAAGGATCACCATCTTGAACAATAATCAGATGGTATGGCTGAAAAAAGGGTCTCCACATCTCCAAAAAATCAAGATTTCTTATTGTGGGAATCACAATATCAAGTTCATCTTTCAACAGTGGTGTTGCTGCTGCCATGGCTATTTCTCTATGAATTTTGTAGATTTTGATTTTTTTTGAGTAAAGAGAAGTGAAGGGTTGTATCGTATTTATACTACTTACTATAGAAGAAGAAAGAGTAGTTTTTTCCTTTTTTTTTTTTTGAAGTTGTTTGTGTTGACTAAAATATTACTTGAATCCCACTTGGTATCTACATGCATTTGTTTCAAAACATGGAAAGGTAGTATTAAAATGCATTAAATGTTTTTTATTTTATTTTTTCATTGGTATTTAGTATCGGTATTGATGTTTGACTATTCGAATTTGAGAATTTTCATTAAAAAAAGAGAGCAGTTTTATCACTGTACCACATCCACTAACGGTAAAAGTATGCATTAAATGTTTTTTTTTTGCATCTATAGCTCATTATCTATATTAAAGTTTGACCACTTGAATGTAAGACATTTAGTTAAAAATGGAATAGTCTCATTCTGTATACCAAGTCTGTTATGGTAAATGCATTAAATGTTGATCTTTAATTAATCTAAATAAAGACAAATTTTGTTAGTAACTTAGTATTAGTTATTAGAAAAATAATAAATAAATTTGGTGAGAATAAATTCTATTGACTATTTGATTCATGCTTTCAGATTAGGTCTGCTGCATCTTTCCTTTTCTTTTCTTTTTTCGCGATACTTATTTTAAAATTTAATTAATATATGTAATTTAAATTTTATTTCTGGAAGTAAGACGCTATTTGTCAAAATTTAACTTTATTTTAAATTTTAATACTATATTTTAAATTAAGAATAGCAGGTTACTTACTATCTGTTTATGGTAAAATGCGTCAAATGAATCCTATGAATCTAAATAAAGACAGAATTTGTTAGTATTAGTTAAAAAAAACAATTTACAATTAAGGATTTACGAAGTGAATCCTATTGACTCCTCTGATTCATGCTTTCAAATTAGTATGTATATATATATATATATATATATATATATATAATAATAATAATCATTTAGAGGTTTAATTATTTAAATTTGCGTTACTAATTTCATTTATGAAGATAAAGTGTTCTTTGTCAAAAGTGACTTTATTCATACCTCAAATCTGAAATTTCTCATTGAGGACAATAATTTACTTACCATCTCGCCATAATTGGGAAAATCAAGATATTCTAGAATTATAATCTTGAAACGGTCTATTTGTACTAATCTTTAATGTTTTACAAAATTGTTAATGTACGTAAAGTAATAAGTTGCAGTAGTTAATTAGGATTAAATGTAACTTTTATTGCTTTTAAATAAAGACATAATTAAATATTGTTTGAACATGCTTTACACAAACTTTCACATGTAATTGTCTATACATAAAATCACATGAGAAGTATTGATATGGGCTTAGGTAGTAAAACTAAAATCACATGATATGAAATTCTTCAAACAAAAAATAATCATTCGAAATTCACAAGAATTTAGCTAATACAATTGAAGTTAAGGGATTCTGCATAAAGCGGAAGTTTTTTTTAACAGAAATATAAGATAAGACTATGCATAATAAACTTTTATAGTCTAATTCTTCTTTCTGTACATAACGGGAGCTTAGTGCACCGAACTGTCACGCTTATAATAGATATATTATTTAGTTGGAGGTTTCTAGTGAAATTAGATACTTAATTATATGTTTATACAAGTGTAACCAATTAATAAGTGTAGGATTTTTAGATCTGCTAGTTTTAAGAGAACTCTAATTTACCTATTAAATTGTATTTAAATGAAATAGGTATAAAATTATAGATCTAAACCAACTAGATTGGGATTTAGTTTTGATTGATCGAAATCAATTTCTCATATATTAATTTGAACTAGAAAAAGAAAAAATAGGAGGAAAAACACATACATAATGTTGATTTTACAAGTTAGCAATTGTTTTAATCTAAAAATTAGAAGTGCTATATAATTTTTTTTATCTATGTATGTGTATATATATAATATAAAATTTCATTTATAAAAACAGATTATTCAAAATATAAAATCAATAACTTTTTGGAAAAAATGTCATACAAAAGGATTCTAAAAATAATAATTCTAGAGTGTTCACATGTGTGATATGTTGTACGAGCGTATATAATCCTGAAATAAAAATTTGGTATTATTTAATCCCTTGATATGATTTAAACACTAAAGTCAGGATTATTTTATACTTGTCATATCATAAAATAGTAGAATCAAAATTAGTTATCCTTGAATAAAACAATCAAAATAACAAAAATACTCCTAAGCACTCTCAAATCCTTTTTTTACAAAATAAGATGGGAGATATTTTTGTAAATAAAAAACTTCTTAAAATCTATTAAATACATATCACTTTTAATACAATAAAACAAACAATCAATTAAAAATAATACTATTAAAATAACTAATCGCATCATAACTAATTTTAATATAACCTATCTTCAAAACAAATCACCCCTTAAGATTTAATTATGTAGCGTGAAATAAATTTGTGAGCTCTTTTCATCACTATATTAAAATCTTTCCTTATGTTAAGAGAATTCAAATTATTTTTATCCAATCTATACAATATAAATTTTTAATAAAAAAAATATATTAATTCTTTTTGTTCATATATTTGAAGTCAAACTGTTCAGTTTCCACCAACTTTAGAAAGTCAAACTTAAAAGGTTGGGCATATCTAAATATCTCTGTTAGGCAAGCATGTATCCATTTAAGTTTTTTTTCCCACTAATTTGTTTGATTTTTTTAATTAATATTTCTGAAAAGTTGGTATTTTTTTATATTTAAAATTTCAATATTTATTTTTCCTTAATAAAAAAAATTACAATTACATAAATGTTATGATATATTTAAGATCAAAAGTTTTATACGTCTTATTTCTTATTTTATTTTGTGTTGAGTCAAGTCAAGAATAAAGGAAAAGAAGAAAGAAAAGAAAGATATATATATATATATATATATATAATACCAATTTTTATTTATTTATTAATCACTGTATTCTCTCTCCTATGCGGACCTAACTAATTTTTTTATGGTCCAATGAAATTTCTTTTGATAATAGTGATGGTGATCTTCAAATCAATTCGTATTTGATAATATATTGAAGTATTCCAATCCTAGAATAGCTTAATTATTATTTTTTTGGCAGTAATCACAGTACTGCTAATAAACACTAGAAATGACTTTTAAGTAAAGAAGAAAATTCCAACCCTATAAAATATAATGAATAACTTAATTTATTTAGCAATAGTACTGTCATGCATTTCTTAAGCAGTAACTAATTAATTAGACAGCTAATAAACACTAAAAATGACTTTTTATATAAGAAAAATGATTTAATAATACCTGTTGCCTAACTATACAATAAAAATCATGTTGAAAGCGTTATCTCCAGATGTAAATTTAAATCTAATCAGACTCCAATACAAATACAATATACCAATTAAAAAACTAACAAAAAAAAATGAGATAAGATATTCCATAGTTTATTCTAAAATTGTAGTGCCATAATTTATGCTGGAGACATAATTCAGACATTACTATAAAATAATAATAACAGTGGTTGTGATAAATGATAATCAAACTTCCACTTGCCTATCAATTTTTTTTTTGAATTCGTCTCATAATAATTTTATATAAACTATAACGTAAAATTATGTTTCCTTTTCATCACTCTCCGTATCTCAATTTATATAGTACAATTTTTATTTAATTAATATTTTTAATAATATATTTTTGTATTTAACAAATATATAATGATACTATCAATACTTTATCAAAATTAAAAAAAATGTCCTAAACATTGATTATAATTGCCTTTTTATGTTTTTTAAATTTTTTTAATATTCAGTCAAACTATATCACGTAAGTTAACTTGGGAGGTGAAGTGTGTGAGAGGTGGGGTTTCATATTTATGGACATTGACAATTCAAAAATAACGTGGCTTGACAGCAAATGGCCACTTAGAAAACAACACATTATTTTTACCTAAACTTACTATAAAGTATTATTTAATTAATAAATTCACATGTTGACTGTTTCACATCTAATTATTTGCACGTCTTCTACACTTCTTTTAACATGTCTTCACATGTTCATGAAGTGTTTTTGCATGAAAGCTTTTTGAAAAAGAATAAATAATAAAAATTAGGGAAAGCCAAAAGAAGAGGAAAAAGAAAAAGAATAAGGCAAATAAAATAAGAAACGTACGTTATAAAAAGAAAGATTTTTGTTCATGAATTGCTGACTATGCACAATAAAAGTGATTGATTCTTTATTTGTATTGAGAAATTTGTTAATTAAATAAATAAAACACGTTTGTTGGAAACATAATAGTAATAAAATAAGATTTGAAAACCATCTTAACCTTTGTTAAAAAAATTGTTTTGAGATTTATAGGAATCGATAAATTTTAAATCATATATTTGTCTCTAGGTACAAGTGAATCTTATAGTCCATCATAAAATGGTGTAAGCTTCTTTGAAGTTCAAATAGTGAAAATAGAACTCTAAAAAATCTTCTTTTTTTTTTTTTATATATTTGGAACTCTAACTAAATTTTATAAAGTATATTTTTTAGATGTATTAGCCAAAATTCTTGTTCAAAATTTGTTTTCTCATTAAGGGCTAAATTTTAAATAGTTTTGGAACACTTACTAAAATCTATGGACTTTCACATTGGGCCAAAGAAGAAATGGTTGATCCATTAATATGAGGGATCAAAGTGTTTGGATTTTAACATATGGTCAAATTTATTTTTGTTAAGATTTAGATGTCTGAATCATTGTGACGATTAATAGTTGAGATAAATGATAACTAATGACAATGTGTGATTAATGGTGGTGATTGTCTATATTGATTGATTGATTGTTCTTAGTGGTGGTGACGACTAATTATAGTGATAGACAACAACAACATTTATGGTTGAGGCTAGAGGATGATGGTGGTTTATAATGGCAACGATAACATTGATAGTCGATAATGATAGGTGTTGACATAACAATATTGGTGAAATGTCAGCTTTATGGATTTTTCAAAGGTATTTTTCACATGCTTGTTGTAATTTAGCCGACTGGATATTAAAATGTAGTTGAGTTGATGTATGTTATATAGCTGGTAGGGTTGTTGTCGGGTTATTGAATTAACAATTTGGATATAGTTGAAAACTTATTAAATAACGGGTTATTAGTTCAGAAATGTATTGCTCAATTTTTATATTGGATAACATGTTTTGCTCATATTTCCCTCACTATAATGGTAGTTTCGATTTTATATCAGTTAAATCAGTAAACCAATAATGACTGTTAAATTAAACTAAATCAATCAATATCTTATTAATTCAATAACGATGTAGCATACATAAAAATCGATAAGCCAAACTAGGATTCCGTTAGTTCCACCCGTCCGACCCGACCCAAAGGTAAGGATTTAGTTAGTTCCACCTGACCCGACCCGACCCGACCTGAAAGTAACCCACGAAAGTAAGGATTTGGTTAGGGTTTTTGACTCTCCTTTTCAAACTCGAAGGTAATTGGCTCCTTGCACAGATTTTTGAGAGAAATTTTGCAGGTAAAAATGCCAACTTTAACGAAGTTATTCACAATGGAAGAAGCTTCTGAGCACAACACTAAGGATGATTGTTGGGTTGTGATTGACGGCAAGGTGCTTTTTGGGATTTTTTTTCTTTCTTTTTACTGTTTATGGGTTTAATTTGCTTTTTTGGGTGTTTTCTTTTCTGGGTTTAATCTGCTTTTGAGCTTTTTGATGCCCTTTTCTTGCTTTTGTTGATGGTGTTTTGGAATGTATTCTTATTGTAAATGTGATTGATTCAATATTCTCCTAGGTGCTTTCTGATGGATTCAAAGTGGTTATGATTGTCTTTTTATAAAAGCATAATACATAAACGTGATCTTTAACTTGACCTCATACTGACGGTATCTATGTCCTTTGGGTGTGTGCACAAATAGGTAGAGAATTGAACAAATAGACATACACATGACACGTCCTACACAACATTCTATGTGGCGTTCTACGCAGGATGCCTGCGTCTACATGTTTAACTTTATAGAAATTTATTCTATGTGGCGTTCTAAGTAGGATGCATGTGTCTACTTGTTTAACTTTATAGAAGTTTAAGTTAGAAGACATAAATGCTAGTTGATGCCAAGTTAAAGAATATATTTATGTATTATGCCTATTATAAACTAGTTTTTAGTTTTTCTTCGGACAGACTTATTAATTACTAGGATTTATGATTTGTTTTTAGTTGCCAAATTCTACTTTCAAGTTTTTTTGTTATGTTAATTATCTGACTTGTTTGCCATGTTGAAGTTCGTTTATGCTTCTGAATGTTATGTTATCATATGTATCTGCTTTGTGTCAGGTTAGACCGGCGTTTGTTCATTGAGTATGTAGTGTATATGATTGGGAATGGGACGGGCTCAAATGTCCTCTAATGAATATGCAATAATGGACTTAGTAGAAAAAAATGTAGTCTTGATCATTGTTGACTTGCTATGGGTACATCTAGTTTTTCGCACTAAGAACCCACGTGCATATTACACACCTTCAACATGAGTGCATGAAGGCAAAGAAAGGATCTTTATAACATAGCAACCTTGCTACTTTTGTACTAAGCATAATGACGGGAAAGTATCAGCTGTTTGAGGGTAGTGATGGTATCTGGTTTCTTATTGGAATTGGGGTGAGTTAGTAAGCAAAAATAGGGTAGAGATTGTGTCTTACTAATTTAGAAGATAATCACTGGTCTTTTCTAGTTGTTATCGGGTAAATTAGTACTGATGTGACACCAAGGCTAGACAATTGAAGATTGTGAAAAACATATAAATCATACATCAGACTAAGAAGACTACTGATAATCATCACACATCCTGATTCAAATGCTCCCTAACTTAATGAGTAATGCAACAGGAACCTATAAGTTTATTCATAGAGCAAGTTAATCACTACGAGCTGTAAATGACATGGTTCAGGGCAAATAAAAGTTCATACCTTTCTCCTTTGTGGTCTGTGGAAAGGTAGTTGCATTGGGGCAGGCTTTAAAGGGTTCCATTGATTAATATCTACAATTTGAGAATTTGCTTCTTCCTTAAAACTAACTCGAAGACCTGTTTGGAGGTAAGGTGGTGATGGCTCCCTTTAGTTTTCACTTGTGCTCACCCATAAATCTTTAATGCTATGAAAAATTTATGCAACGTTACATTGCACAGTATTCAGAGGAATTAATTTTGGTTATTCAATCCATGCTTTGCTCATAGTTTTTATCTGCTTGTTTCCATATTAAGCTGACTAATTTTATACATATTGTGTCTTATGATTTGGACATTTCCATATCTGCCTCAGTCTTATAACTTGTTTGGCCAAGCTTCCAAAATCGTGCTTTTTGAATAAGTACTTTTGAAGAATAGCAAGTTGTGTCTGTCTAATTAATTTGAGTAGTTTTGCCAATAGTAAAGCAGTACTTTGTGCTTGGCAAATGTTCCAAAAGTGTTTAGGGGAAAAATACTTCTTTTTGCTTTTTAAGGAACAACTTCTGCCGCTATTCAAAAACACTAATTCCCCACCTGAAAGTTGGCCAAACACCTCGATTTTCTAAATAAGCACTTTTTGAAAAGAAGAAGAAGCACTTTTGGCTTTCCAAATGCTTGGCTAAATAGGCTATTATCTTCTTCATATATTTCGACATTAAAACCTGAACAATGTTACAATTAAATTCCATCGCTGCTCTTAATGCAGCGTGAACTTCCTGATAATTACCTCTTGCAGTTAGCTGAGCTAGTTTAACTTCATCCAAGTTCCAAATTATTGTGCTTGCACATAGGCTATTTATATTCTTTCTTTAGTACTACCACGTTCTTGTCTTAGCCTCAAACTTTAAATAAGATGTTAATATGGCTTAACATTCTCTATGCCCTTGGCCACGATTTGCTAGAAATAAGATAGTTCTGAAATTGCAACACCACCAAGTGAGACTGATGATCTCTCCGGTACTCTTAACAAAAATCTATTTGCAACACGATAACTTTTTGTTTGCTCAAGTAAGGCCCATGCTCAAAAATCATATTCTAAGATATCTTTACTACCATGACTCAGAGATGGCATGGAAATTATGTCTATGTTTGCTCTGTTGATAGTCGTGTTGTTGCATCAGAAAAATGTCGTGTAGCATTTGAGCTGATATAGATAAAGTTTTATTAGTTTACCTGATTTTCCATTTTGCTGATTCAAATTCTTAATTTCTTTGCATGGTGCATGCAGGTATATGATGTTTCATCTTATTTAGACGAACATCCAGGGGGAGATGATGTTCTACTTGGTGTTACAGGTACCAATTCAATCACATTCTTTGTTTTAAAATTACTGCACGCTCAAAATAGTTAAATAAACAGGACTCACTTTTGACTTGTGATGCATTTTCTTGTAGGACAAGATGCCACTGATGAATTTGAAGATGCTGGACATAGCAAAAGTGCGAGAGAACTTATGGAGAAATTCTTCATTGGGGAGCTTGATACAACATCCTCTTCCATCCCAGAACTTGAGATTGTCAAGAAGGCGGGCAAAGATATTCCTCAGAAGTTTATGGAAGTTACTAAGCAATACTGGTTCGTTCCAGTAGCGGCTGTTGGCATCTCTGTGGTGGTTGGCTTCTTGTACACACGCAAGAAGTAAAATCAGTTCGATATTCCATCTTGGATGTTAGTAATATTGTGCAACATAGACTGAAAAAATGATTTGTTATATCTTTGGAGGTCCAGGAATTTAGGACATGATATTGCTGAATGCCCATTTTTGTTACTGTTTGAGATGACAGGAAATTTTCAACACCAAATGATCACAGATAGGCATATTTCAATACACAGTTGCTATCATTTTGTAGTTGATAAAGAGTTTTCATTTATAACCTTTTTTGAGGATATATAATAAAGCACTCAGAAAGGACATCTACTTTCTTCCCTTTTAATATCTTCAAGTACTGGTAGTGTCCTGGTCAGCTTGCATTTTCGAGTTTTTATGCTACCAATTGAAGGCAAAACCTTAAACGACAGATAATATGGATCGGAAATATCAGTTCAGAGATGAAGATTTTTAAGCAAATGATTCAAGAAACTGGTTAACTTTTCGAGTAAAATGGTCACTCACAAAACTTTGTTTTTTCTGGTTAATATCATTTCAGCTTTGAGTTCTGCAAAGACACAAATCCTTGCACGAAATATGTTTTACAATGAGAAGGGAATGAGCCCAGAAAACAAAATGTAGCTCGTGTTAACTGTTTTATCTCTGTTTCCTTTCCAATAATGCATCACACAGACGAAGGGCGTCTGCATTGTATTGAACATTATGTACTCTTACAACATTGGCACCATTCAGAACCCCTGTGGTCACAGCAGCAACAGTTGCTGGATCTCGTTCATCTGCAGCAGGACGAGCAGAGACATCGCCTAGGAACCTCTTTCTTGATGGTCCAATCAATAAAGGGGCATGAGAAAAAGCCAAGCTCCTCCTAGCAATCTCAGCTCGAATGGTTGTCAAACCAGTTAGAATATCCAAATTATGTTCAGTGTTCTTGGAGAATCCAATCCCAGGGTCAATTATTAACCTCCAAGCAGGAATACCGGCTAATTCTGCTTCCTTGAGCCTCTCGTAAAGTTCAAATGCTACATCCTTACAAACATCGTTGTATTGCAAGTTCTCGGGGTTTTGCATTGAAGATGGATCACCTCTCATATGCATTGCTATGTAGGGTACTCGAAGTGCTGCAACAACACTGTACATGCTGGAATCCAAACGTCCACCAGATACATCATTTACGAGATGAACACCCTTTTTCACTGCTTCTGAGGCAACCTCTGAATAGAAGGTATCCACAGATAAAAGCTTCCCTTCAGCCTCGGGTATCTTTGTGACTGCCTCGATGACAGGAATTAGCCTATCTAGTTCTTCTTCAACGGATATCTTTGAAGCATTAGGTCGCGTGGATTGTGCACCAAAATCAATCATATCTGCGCCTTCTGAAAGCATCAAACGAACCTGAGAAACTGCTGCTTCTACGGATATATACTTCCCTCCATCGCTAAAGCTATCGGGGGTCAAGTTAAGAATACCCATAAGGGAGGTTTTCAATGACCAGTCCTGTAGGTGGTTTCCTACTGGCAATACCCTTTTCATCCCATTTCTCCCCACGAGAGATTCACCTCCTAGTTTCTCCCACAACTCAAAAAGATCACTTGAATGTTTCGAAAATGAATGCCAACTTGCAACTGTATCATTTTCTATGTCTGAACCGAGTAGATCAATCAAAGGTGCTACCACAAATGGTCTCTCCCAAATTCTTTCATGTGGAACATCGAGTATCTCAGAATGAATCTTGAACTTCCCGTAAAACAGAATATCCAAGTCAATAGGTCTAGGACCATATCTGATCCCAGTTGTACGACCCATGTCCTTCTCAATCTTCTTGAGCACTGACAACAACTCGTGCGGCCCTAGTTTCGTGATACCTCTAACAGCAGAATTCAAAAACTGAGGTTGATCAGTTACATAAGCAGGCGCTGTCTCATATAAGCAAGCATGCCTGGTAATCTGTATACCTGATTGCTTCATTAGGTGCAATGCTTCATCAAAATTATTAAGTCTGTTTCCGACATTACTTCCCAAAGCAATTATCACTTCCTGCTCTGGGGAATGAACTTCCACCACACAATCCGGGGATGAATGGATAGAGCAAATGCCCGGTGCTGCAAAACAAGATTGAAAAAGAATATCAATCAATCAATCACTACGTGACTACGCCTTAATCCTAAAACTAGTTGAGTGTCAGCTCTATGAATCCTCTGTGTCACAGTCAAACCTCTCTATAACGGCACCATTTGTCTAAATATTGTTTGGCTGCTATGTGAAATGCTACATAGTGTTATTACAGAGGATGAATGACTGTATTAAGGTCCATTTTATCTCAATCTTTACTATTCAAAATGAATATTTTAGAGAAACGGCTTCTACATCCATCAAGATTCAACATAACCCCTCAATCAAATGTTGAAATGGGAGGCTTAAACCCATCAAAATAGCTCAAAAAAATCAAAGATAAACTTCAGACATTATCCAATGCAAAATCAGAAACATGACTTTGTAATTTCTTTAGAAAAAGCTATAATTTTGTACAAAACAATATTCACCTTACCCCTCCCCGTAGAGGAAGAGAGACTGTTTCAGAGTCAGCTCAACTCAAGTAACTCATAACAAAGCAACTTTAAAAAATTAACACAGATACACAAAGCAGACATAGTAAATAATAACAATATCATTACATTGCATTCAGAAAAAGAAACAGTAACAACAAATATTCCATTAATACCACTACTTGCAAATAGCAATTACATCAGAACCTTATAAAGATTGAAACTTTATCACTGATAGAGCACAAAAAAGATTGGGAAAATGCAAAAAAGAGGGAAAAAGGGGCTTGAAGTTACCATAACACGATTTCTTGGATGTTTTGAACCCAAATTTTGTGGGCAGCAAACGCCTGAAGACATTCATTTCAACAATGATACAAAAACTCAATGAAGATAATGATGTTAATGGCTCTGTAGTATTCCAAGATTCACAAAAATGGAAGAAATCTTCAGAATTATCATATTATGAACATCAAAAAATACAGTAAAATGGGATCTTGGCCCTTGGAAACAGATTAAGATACCCTTTTTGTTGAACAGAATATAATACAAATGCAAAGCCTAAAACATACCTAGTGGCAATTTGTTAAATTCTTACACACACTAGGGACATTCTAGTCATAAAAAATGTCTTTAGGTATATAAATAATAATTATTCAGAAATAATGAAATAATTATTTTATTAAATTTAAAAAGAAAAAAAAATAGTTTTTTTGTTCCCTCAAAAACCCAAATCCCAAAACCCCTCTCCTCATCCAGTTTCTCTTTACTACTTCACAGTGACCTTGAAGGTGTAAAACCCCAGTACCCATTTTTGGGTCTTCAGGTTGTAAAGATTGAATCTTTAAGTTCTTTTTACTATGGCTGCTCTCTCTTTCAGCTTTTTTTCTACACTCTCCAGGTTCTTTTTACTCAATTCTTTTAAGTTTTTTTGTCTTTCTCGTATGTTCTTTCATTTCTTGTTTAGTGTCATCTGGTTTACCTGTGAAAAGAATGATACAATAAACAGATAATTAGTATAAAATCTTCTAAAGGTGTCACCTTTGCAACTATCTTGTGTGTGGATGACATTCTTTTGTGGTGAAATTTGCAAGTGAAGTTGAATTTTTGTGTCCATGCTTTCATATACTGTTTATTTTGACAGCAAGTTGAATTTCATCCATTTTTTATTTGATTTTAGTTAATGCATAGAGTTGCTCTTTTGGTGAATATTTGCTGACATGCAAAGGGATAGAGGACAGTAAATAAAGGATTCAAAAAATATAATAACAATCTTATGGCAAGGAGATTCAACAATTTATATATATGTATAAGTCTAAAATAAATCATTTTTCTCTATTTACATAGTATGATTTTCAATGAATTTATCTTTGTCTTGGTTATCGTATTATCTTCTTTGTTGCTACTGCTCTCTTCTACATTATTTTCATCATGACTTGCTTCACTACTGTATTTCCTTTCCGTACTTGTTTTGATATGCTTTTACTTGAACTGAGGGTGTATTAGAAACAACCTCTCTATCTTCACAAGGCAGGGGTAAGGCTGCGTACACACGGCCCTCCCTAGACCTCAGTTGTGGGATACACGGGTTATCTTGTTGATGTAATACTGAACCCCCTTGCACTCCTCTGCGTCTACCCCTGCCTGTACTAGTCGAGTGCATGAGGGTAAGCCCTTTTCATTAGTGAATAGTTGGATTTGGAGCAAAGCCATTTCGTTCACCAGAAACCAGAACAAACTCATTGTCTTTAAAGTTGCTAACTTTTAAATGAAAAGTCAATATGTATGCAAAGAGGATGTTTGTCTTGATCGTAATATGAGCGTCAAATGGAGGTTCAATTTCTTTGCTTTTCTGTATGCATCTTAGATTTTCTGACCTCAAACATGGAGGAAATTTGAAGGATAATTACTGCTGAAACTAAAATATGCTTCAAACAGGAAGAGGATAATACTAAGATTCTATCTTTCTCTAATATGCAGGCAGCATCTGCATTGGAACTTTTACCCAACTATGAAAGTAATGCAACTTCAAGATCTTAAACTTAAAAATAAATGGGTTCTTATGGCAATCTCGAAAGAAGGAACTCCAGAGGGTATAACTGAGGAATTATCGGAGACAGAGGTGGTTGGTGCTGGGAAAAAGACTGGTAGGACATCAAAACGAGCTCCAGTTTCATCTAGGCGAAAGAAAGTAGTTGAGCCTTCGGATGATGATCCTGTGAATGATGAGGAAGCGGAAAATACTTCAGGGTCAGTTGAAGAACCCAAAAAAATCCGGAGACGAACCCGAAAGAAAAAAGAAACAGTGGAGAGTTCGTATGGTGATTCCATATCTGATGTGGAGGGTAATGTCACTGATGAAGAAGCTGTAACAGAACCAGAATCAAGTGGGAAACCAAAGAAAACCCGACGAACCCGGAAGAAAAAAGAGACAGTGGAGAGCTCATTTGAGGATTTCATGTTAGGTGTGGAGGGCAATGTGACAGATGAGGAAGGCTTACCAACTTCAGGGTCAATTGAAGAGCCCATAGAAAAACGAAAACGAACTTCAAAGAAAGGTAAAACTATTTATCTTCCTCATCATTGAGCACTTGTTCTCTCTTTATATTTGGCAAGTTCAAGAAGTTTGAATCGCAAATCTCTCTCTGCATAATTTTTGCAGCTGCTTCTAGATCTAGTAGCCTGGAGAAAGAACCAACGCAGAAGGCCACAAGGGGGAGGAGGAAGAATGTTAATAATTTAGAGGATGAAGGTAGCCAGACAGAACATAGTGATATTGAAGAAGAGCTACATGTTGCAAATGTTGATGCCGATAATGAGGAAGAACTGGACTTCGATATAGATGTTGGAGAGGATATTAGCTTCACATATGGATGGCCACCCCTTGTATGTTGCTTTGGTGCAGCACAGCATGCATTTGTTCCTTCAGGGAGGCCATCCAATAGACTTGTAGACCATGAATGGCATGAAAGAATGAAAGATGTAATGTGGGATCCTGAAAAGTTTATCAGGGCTCCAGGGGGATGTTCAAGTAATGTTGCTGTGGCTCTTGCGAGCTTGGGAGGTAAAGTTGCCTTCATGGGGAAACTTGGTGATGACGATTTTGGTCAATCCTTGGTATATTTCATGAACATCAACAAAGTTCAAACACGATCAGTTCGCCTTGACAGTAAAAGAGCAACTGCCATTACACATATGAAGATAGGTAAGAGAGGGGGCATGAGGATGACTACCACCAAACCATGCGCTGAGGATTCTTTATTGAAGTCTGAGATCAATATAGATGTCCTTAAGGAGGTGAGAATCTGAAAGAACCTGATTTTATTTGGAAATGTGAAAAGATTAATATTCTAGTTTTCCTTTTGGGTGTGAAAGTTTCCCGACAGGTTTCTTTGTGGAGTTTACAAGTATGGAAGTCATTCTTGACATAATTCTTGATATTGCATAATCTTAATGGGATCATAAAATAAGTTACGTGTTACTTTTTCTTTTTATTTATGAATTCATTTTGTATGTTCTGTTAGTACTAAGTTGTTTCCATTTGTTCTAATATGTCACACAGGCAAAAATGTTTTACTTCAATACATTCTCATTGCTTGACCCAAATATGAGATTAACCACATTACGGGCAACAAAGATTTCGAAGAAGCTCGGAGGGGTTGTTTTTTATGATCTCAACCTTCCATCTCCACTATGGGAATCAGGTGAAAAAACCAAAACATTCATACAAAAAGCATGGAATCTTGCAGATATCATAGAGGTCACGAAACAAGAGTTAGAGTTTCTATGTGGAATAGAACCCTCCGAGAAGTTTGACACCAAGGATAATGACAGGTCTAAGTTCACTCACTATCCACCGGAAGTAATTGCTCCACTTTGGCATGAAAATTTAAAGATTTTGTTCGTGACTAATGGGACTTCTAAGATTCATTACTACACCAAGGAGCATAATGGTTCTGTTCTAGGGTTGGAAGATGTGCCTCTTAGCCCTTATACTTCTGATATGTCTGCATCTGGAGATGGCATTATTGCAGGTAAAAGAATGACCACCTTCTGTATATTCATAATTTGTTCCTTTAAAAGCTTGCTCATTATAGACGATGGAGTCTGCTATGTGATGCATTTATGGCTTTTGACTAATACCTGCAATATTTATACCAATTGGTAACTTGGCATCTTTACCATTTATTTTGAGATATATTTACTTAACTTTGGATCAATAGATAGCGGGAAGGTAACGACTTAACATTGAATGAAGTCATGTCACATCTGAACAGGTGATGTTTTCCGTTCAAGTTTTGGCAGGCCAACGGATATCTTTAGTTGTTCATTTAGATTCTCATTATTACTACTCAAATGTTGCTTACTTATCATGCTAGACGTTTGTTGTATCTCTACCTATTAGATTGGATTGCTTCCTCGGAAGAATAAATAATTTTCGTTCTTGTTATAGGGTCTTCTTGACTTAAATTCTGTTAAAACTTTTGTTCAGGTATCATTAGAATGCTGACTGTTCAGCCTCATCTTATGACCGATAAAGGTTACTTGGAACGAACTTTGAAGTATGCTATTAGCTGTGGTGTAGTAGATCAATGGCTACAGGCGAGGAGATTAGGGTATCCTCCTAAAGAAGGTATGGAAGATGACGTGGTCCCAGACGACCATGGCATAAGGTCAGTAACAGAGAGGGAATACAGAACACTGGTGCCTGTAAGTTGATGGTTTATATGCTTGTAGCCCATTATGCTTGTGTTGCCATGAAATGCTAGATGCCGTCTCCCTTTGAAAGTTGAAAGTCTTGGTTGTTGGAAATGATTCTTTCTGGCATCACTGTGATTGTAGCTGTAACTGCTTGTACACGATTTTTTTCTGAGTTTTGGTACATCGTGGTATCGGAGAAATCATACAGAGGGAAACACGTCAGTAATTCCATTTTCCCTAGGCTTTCTTGATGTAACATTTGTACTATTTTTTCGACATATTGGAGAAATTTAGATCATTTACCAGCATAAAATGCATTGCATTTGTTGTGTATCACAGACCAATATCATGTCATCTCCTTTTTGTTGTTCCGGAATGCACTTGTTAGAGCTTGAGTCCTTTTTTTGACCCTATGGTCTCTGGAACCCGCTGGACCGACCACTCCGAATTCACGCCTGAGGAAGTCCACTATGGGGAGTGGGGGTGGGGTGGTTCTAGTGCTCCCATCAAGGATGACTCCATTTTCAAAGTTCTAATTCAAGTTCTCTGATTAAAAGTGAATGAGCTTCTATCATCCCACCACAATCTAGGTTTAAAGAATTTTCTCTTAAAATCAGTTTCTCTTAAGAATTGATTCTTGTTGAATAAAGATGAGAACAGGTTCCACAAGTCAATTTTTGTGTATTATATTAAAGGCATAGTACATAAATAAACACTCCAACTTTGAGAGTGTACACTATAACACCTCAACTTGGTCTCAACTTGCAACTAAATACGTCCCCATCATGTCTCGTGGACATTGATGCTGGCGTGACACATAAATCTTGCAGCAATAAACATGTTAAATTCAACATTCCTCTTGTTGTACACAATGTAAATTGCTAGAGTTGACAAAGAAACTAGCAAGTTTAAAAAGGAGATTCTAGTAAAGGATCCAATTTTATTGCCATCTTCCCCCAACAAACACACTTCTCAAACCCCACCTCAGAAGAGAGGACTGCAGGTGGAAGATTACCTATTCCAACAGAACAAAAAGTTCCATATTTTCTTCTCAAACAAGAAAAGGGTGTCAAAAATTTGAAAAAAAGAGGGGAAGATCAAAAGAAAAAGACTTGATGAAAGATGAGAATGTACTAAGTTGCATATGCCTTTGCTACATACACCATCATACATTTTTGAAAGCCTGGCCCTACTCGGAAAATTTTGCGCCGTCAAGTTTTGAGGCAGCTGCCTTGTCTAGAAACCAAACCAAATTCCCTTTAGTTGGCTGGACCATTTTTGCAGGCAACGTCGGGCAGTCAGGTCCAACTTCATCAATTGCCGAATGAACGGCCTCTGCTTTGCTGCTTCCAGTCACAACTATAGCCACATTGGACGCGGAGTTGATAACTGGCAAAGTGAAAGTAATCCTCTCTGGAGGGGGTTTGGGTGAGTCGGTGAGAAACGTTACCCACTCTTCTTTCTCATCAAGTATGGAGTGATTAGGGAAAAGTGATGCAACATGTCCATCTGGTCCCATTCCCAGAAGGATGAGGTCAAACTTGGGGCAATCACTGATGTCAGAAACGCTGATTACACGAGTCCTCACAAGCTGTCGAATAACAAACTCATAGTCTTCAGCAGCTTTCTCTGCTGAGACCGTGTCGTTAATGGAATGCACATGGCTTGGAACAACAGGCACCTGAAACATAAAAACACAATATAGATGAGAAATGCAAGAGAAGACAACTTTGGAAACTAAGATCAGTACCAAAAGATCACATTAGAATATCAAGATTTTGTTTTGTTTAATAAGTTGGTTATTAAGCTTTATAATTGCACTTATATTGTGAAGCATCTCAATAGAGACATCTGCTGGACTTGGGGCAATTCTAGGGAGATGAATGAAAAAATGGAAGATGTCATAACTCTAAAACCGAGCTAACTAGCGTTTGTCTTACAGGTAATATGATCTCGAAAAACTTAAAACAATTATCGTGTGAGGTTTCGATAAATACAGAAAAAACACGATAAAACAATAGTAAGGTTTCAAGTAAAATAATTTTCCACAGTCAGCAAGTTTACATCAAAGTAAACCTACAGGCCATGACAGCATGACAGATCTACTAAACATCAGTAAGATTGAAGCAAATAAAACTGAAGAGAAGTGTTGCTTGTACTGCCGAGAAGTTTTAAATCAATCGCTTCAGGCCAGCAGCCAGGTAGATGGTCTTAGTATGACCTCGAGTTAGTATTTCAACCACTTCGGGATCCTGAGAACCCATAGTGCGCGACTACAACTGAACATTGTAAGGAACTGAAGCCAGCATAAAATTATCTTGTATGACTGACAGTTTACTATGTTCACTGTGAACTCAGCTTTATATGCATCCTCAGTTGGTCGATGAGCTTAGTTCAAAGGAAATAGCTACAGATCCCCAAACACAAGCATTTACACTGTACATCCATTGATGTCAAAGCATCAACACATTACACATACCGTAATTTTTTGAACCTCCATATTATCTTGCCTCCGAAGAACAACAAAAAACGAAAAAAAATCCATAGACTCTTGAGAATTTAACTGAACACAGCTATCTACCACATCTTAGAGAGTCCTGATTGTTTTCTTTTTGCCCGATCCCTGTCCATACAAACTCTGATCCCCCCCCCCCCACCCCCCCTATTCCTCCATGCACCCCTTCAAAGAAAATTACCACTACTAAGTCACAAATTACATGTGGATGGATGAACACAAGCAACAATGCAACATACATAAAAGATAATATCAACAAGTACATTTGACTGGTCTTTAGCATAAGGATTAAGCCAAAATTAGTTTTACAACAGCCTGGATGCCTCCCTTCATATTTGAGATGTCACCAAATACAGAGAGGAAATTATCTAATTCTTCCACCTTGACGTTGTACAATTCTGTATCAACAGCTGAAAGATAGTATCTTTATGATAAACTGAATCAACCGAAAAGAGGAACACCTCATTAGAGGTTTATTTTAGAGAACACTTGACAAAAGTGCATGTCATCAAGGATCACAACGCGAAATAGGGAGAGTCATCGTTAATTCGTTACAACTAAGATTTGTATCAATAATCCCATTAATAGTGCATTAATATAAATATGACATGTAAATTAACAGTATGCAAGAAGATTATGTAAAAATTATCTACCTTGGACAAAAGTCCATCCTTGGCAAGCTTGTAATTACTGTCAGCATGATTTTTCGCCACCACACGTTCGTCCACCCAAAATATATACCACTTAGCCCAATCAACAGTTTTGCTATAAGGAGCTTCACATAGTTTTCTGCTTTCCATGGATTTTCAAACCAATTGACTACCTCATAGAGAAGGGAAACAAAAACATTTGAACAGGAAAATACAACACACTTACATACCCCATCAAGCTGATGAGGGAGCCACCAGATAAAGCAATAGCAAATACCCCCCTCTCCTTCACAGAAGCCTCCGATAATTCTGCGATATAATCTGCCAAATCGGTGTTGAGTTCATCCAAATACTCGTAAATCCTCACCTCTCTTCCATCTTTATTAGCCCCAGAAAGAGCCATCCTTATTTAGAGGATGTTAGATAACACTTCTGTACTGCACAAATCATAACATAGCACAGTAACAAGTCAACTACAACTGAGAAAAGAATAAGAAGTCTTAACAACTCTACAATGCTCATTTAGCATGAAACAAAACACAAATTCTACAATTGCACAATCTGAAGAAAAGTTAAGGGGCAAAATTATGGCTTCCTTTTGGTTACATAACAACAACAAAAAACCAGTGAAATCTCACAGATAAGGCCTGGGAACTGGGAAAAGTAAAATGTACGTAGACCTTACCCTACCATGGGAGGTAGAGAAGTTGTTTAGACCCTCAACTCTAGGAAAAACATATCAAAGCAGATCGAAAATCATGACAAAAAACTATAGAAAACATGACAAAGCATTATGAGAAAAAAAATTAAAGGAACAGTAACTAAAACAAAAATGAGAATTCAGCAGCAACTGCACTACATGTACTCCTTGAACATCACATAGTCAAAAAAAAAAAAAAAAAAAACTGATCTTTGACTTTTGCAAAACCCCCTCCCCCCCTCCCCCCGTCCACCCAGCCCCCCACACCAAAAAGAAAGAACAAGCAAAACCAGTAGTCAAATTCTGAAATTAGAAACTCAAAAATCAAGAACAAATGAGACTAACCAATTCAAACTCATAATTCAAGGTTCAGAAATCAAACAGACTAGTGCATGATCACTTCTTTTTTAATTGGGGTAAGGGAAGAAGATTACAAAGTAGAGAATCGAATCGTCGCCAACAAGGTAAAAGTTCGTACATTCAACCACTACGCTACTAAGATTTCCCAATGCATGATCACTTACACAAACATCAAAAGGGGGAAAAGGGGACAAAAAAAAAAAAGAACTAAACTTGATCAACAACAAGATCAAAACTTCATATCATTAAATCAAGAACATGCACATGAATAAAAAACTCAAACAATCAACACTAAACACAAAACCCCAAATCACAAAAATCATCATCCTCTTCCATTAACAATCTAGAATTTCAAAAAACCCACCAAGTAAACACCAAGAATGTCAAAAACTAGAACCCCAAAAGGAAAAAAACACAATCTTGGATTATCATTAACATAAAATACAATATAGAGAAACAGAAAAAAGAGGGGCTCTTACAAAGAAGAAAGAAAATAATGTGTTAGGCCAAAAAAAGGGGGAAAATTGAAGAGGTGAGAAGAAGAGAAGATGGGTATCAGCAATTTCTAAAACATATATAAAGACAACACATACACACACATACAATAAAAATAAAAAACTAATCTTAGAAACATTTTTTTTTTTTACTGAATACAACATGAATTTTGCTATGATGAGTCTATCAGAAGCCTCGATTTTGAGCTCGTTATATAAATTTAAATTAATCGAGTTTTAATATATAAAAAAGTGAAACTTTACCTTGTGGGATACCACATGATGGTGACAAAAATGTACAAAATTCTAATTTCTTTTGTTTCAATGGATAAAAATGAGAGAGAAAAAGATGAATCATGTTCCTTACCTACTTAAAAAAAAAAACAGATACAAGAAAAAAAAAACCATCAAATGTAAAACTTGTGTCAGGAAAAAACTAAAATTCTTAGTAAAACAAAAAGTTTTCCTAGATCTTCTGCTGTGTTTTTTCTTGCAGTTAAATAAATTCTTAGGTAATTAATTAAGTAATTAATCTTTAAGTTAATTAGAACATTATTAACATTCTTGCTCTCTTGATTTCTCACTCGAGGTTTGATATTTGGTTTTAGTTACTCAATTAATTAAGATTCAAACCCTTCATATTAAAGGTGATTTCGTATCGTTTGAAATTTTTACTCATTCCATCTTAACTTTTGATGATATGTATATAAATTTATGGACACATATATTTTAGCTAAATGTACTAATTCGTAACAAATATGATGAAATAGTTTAAGATTTCTCTATTTTTAGTTAAAGAATTAGCATTTGAATTTTAACTTTCTAAGAATCAAGAAATTTCTTATAAAGAATACTTCTTTTTTTAATGAATCTTATACAAGATATCGTGAATACCAAATATAAGATGTTTATAGCAAAACAAAAAATATTGCTTAACTATTTACTTTTTAAGAAAAAAGAATTTTTTTGTGATTATCCTTTTGTGGGAGAGAAATTAATTCTTGATAGGAAACACTTGTTCAATTAATAATTTGACAAGTGTATGATTTAAATTTTAGCTTTTTTTTAATCTTAGTTGGTGGGATTCTTTATATATTATTTTAATTTAATTTCTCATCTTAATTAACCTTATCTTTCCACTTTCCTTTTTAATTATCTCTAATCCCTCCATCTTTAACCTTTTTTTTTTTTTTAAATAAATAAAAATAAAATAAAAATCAATCCAATTGGCTGTCTCCCTAAAACCAGCTATTTGTCTCTTTTTACTATATTAAGCCATCTGTATATATTGTACTTTCTCTCCATTAAATATTTGTGGTCCCAATCAGTTCATAAAATTAAATAAATCTCACATGTAATGCTTGATTACTTAAGAAGTTAGATGATAATACAGATTATCATATTGTTAATCCAAATAAATAATAGTCTAATTGAGTTACAACGCGTACCGTTGAAGTATATTGTGAGATGAATCAGATCTTTCTTTATTTAGAACGATGAGTTTAAATGTTGATTATATAATAGACTTTTAAATTTAATGTATACATATTTGATGGATTTTCAAATAAAAATATACAGTTTGAACATAAGATATTGATTTCGAGCAGAGCCGTTGTTGAATTTCTACATCCATAACTACCTACGTGGAGCATGAAAATCTAGATTAGCCAAATTAGTCAACTTCGAATATACTAGATGATGGAATAGAATAAAAGAGAGGTTGTGTTATAATTTTTGAAATTCAACTAAACATGCCAAAAAAGATTATTGGGAGTTTTGGGAGTTTGATTTTCATTGTATTCTTGAGGAATAATATATATATATATATATATATATATATATATATATATATATATATATATATATTAAATCATTAAATAATGTATATTAAACCAATCATGAACCTTTTCAGATAGTTATCATGCTTTTCTATAATGGGGTCTTGAATATATTTCTCTTCGTCTTAATTTATGTGGCACTGTTTCATTTAACACAAATTTTTTTTAAAAAAAGAAGACTTTTGAAATTTATTGTCTAAAATAAAATTTTAATATTTGTGTGGATGGATAATAAATCATTCTATTCAAGATAAAAGGAAAAGTTTTAAATTAAATTTTGATATTCTTTTTGAGATGGACTAACAAAAAAAGTGTGCCACATAAATTATGACAAAAAATATAATTTAAAAATGTGTATATGTCTACATCAAATTAATACACTTTACCATGATTAAGTTATAAAATAAGATGAGAATGCATATTTATTAACTATAGTTAGCCTATACTCCTTCGGCATCAAAATACTAACAAGTATTTTAGGACGAAAAGAGTAAAAGAAAATGTGAAACATATACATAATGCTATTATTGATTTGATGTAACTAGTTTAGATGCAAGTAAATATTTACTTTCATTAGGATTATGTAAGAATTCACTTTGTTTTTATTCTCTTGAATTATTCAATTTTCCTTAGAATCAAACTTCATATGTCAATTTTTTTTTTTATGCTCTAATATTAAAGAAATTATTTCAGCCATCATTTTCTTCTCTAACCTCCACCATCATTAAAAAGAAAAAAAAAATAAGAGTGAGAAATAATGAACACATTATCAAAAAGGTTTTTGGAATCTACAAGCAAACATTTTTTTTCAAACAACAATGGGAAGATAGCATAAAGTTTTTTTCTCAACTAATTAGAAACCCCACAATGTTACAAATCAACACTTCCTACCCCATTTTCAAGAATCTTTTTTTCCTCATTATATTTTACTTTCGAAAAACAGTTGAAGGTTAATTGAAAATAATCTTTGTACTTCATAAATATAGAAGTATGATTTGCAGACGTTTTATTCTCTTTAAATTCTACTTGTGAAACTACACTAAGTATGTTATTATTGTTGTTGATTGTTCATATACTAATTCTTTCTAAATTTAATTTGGTCCACGAATATCGAGGGTAGAAAATAAAAAAGAAAGGAAAAAATTAAAACTTTACACCTTGAAACGACATGTCAAAGTAAATCTTGATATCGGATGACCTCAACCCCCACTTCGGGGCGGAGCTAGAAGCTAATATATGAGTTCGGTCGAACTTAGTATATTTTAGTTTAAATCTTAGACTTTGTGCATTGTCGGGTCCATTTTTAGAAGTGGCTCTTCAACATGATTTTTTTATTCCTAAGACTCGAATTTGAACTTTTTGATTAAGGATAGAAAAATCTCAATCATTCCTCCACAATTCATATCGGTTAAATTCTCAATTTTAAGAATCTAACATTATCAATCCTATAGATTTTTTATTTTTATTTTTGGTTGGATGGTGCCTTTGGATTGTTTACTTCATTTGGAAAACAAAACATGAGACATGAACAAATCTTTAGGCTTGTGATATGTTTCCTATTTGATTCTAAACATTGACAAGAAAATAATTGAACTTATACCATACACCTCATTATCATTATCTATTAATTTCATATCTCTATTGCATAATTCTATCAACAAATTATTATGAAACCCTTAAATTATAGGAATATTTTTTAAATATTTTTTCCCTTTAGTTGCCCCATTTACAAGTTTTCTACTATGACATCATTGTGAAGAAATTTTATGTTCTTCTTTAATGTCAACCTTTTGCTCAATTGATTTTGAACCATCAATTACTAGGAGTGAGAATAACCTAATTAATATTATTTTGGAAATTTTCTAGTGGTCCATATTTAAATTACTAGAACTTTAGGTATCACTTTCCATTTATTGATTAGTTAATGAAAAGGAAAAAAAAAATACATTAGTTGATGGTTGACAATATTTGGCATTAAAAATGATTGAAATATATTTATTTGAAAATTTTAAATATGATAAATCAGTTAGAAATATATATTTTTTGTGTGTTTTAAAAAAGAAAAACAAATTCTTTTTGAACTAATAATATTCAAGAAGATGATATGTTGAATCCAAAATATAATTTGACTACTGATAAGGATGATGAAATCTCAAGTAAGACAATAAGAATAGTTTTAAAAAAAAGAACCATTGATAGTGGTAGTTTGAACCAAGTTGCAAAAAATAAATATAATCAAGATAAGGCAAATTTTCTGATGAAAAAATCATTAACTTTTTGATATATATATATACATATAATTAATTTGGCATTAAAAATTTGTACTTGATTGCAACAAATTTTAAACATATGAAAAATAAATTAACCACACAAAATAAATTATGAAAAAACATAAATATTTTATTGATAATAGTGCGGGTATAATTTTGTCCCCCCTTTGATTCTTCTCTCATATGATGTATCCATGATTCAAGGGTCATTAGTCGCGGATTTCTCGAATTAGGATGATTTAGATTTGACCTCTGTATAAATATTATATGATTTTGCGAAATATTTGAGATGTCTTTTCAAGGGAATATAATACCCTTTATATAGGCATAAGCTAGAGATTAGGGTTAGAGTAACCTCCAAGAATTCTAACGGGAATCAAATACATCTTGTAGAATTCCAACTAGAATTGAACACGTCTTTAAGAGTCCCACAAATTTTCAATGTCTACAAATATCCCCTGCTTTAAGGCTTGTCGGAGTGTAGACTTGATGAAACTCAAAGACGAGGCTTGAAGTACTAATTATTCTTCCACATTTGCAGCTCCAGATTTGTAAATTTGATTTATGAGAGAAGAGAGGAAGGACAAATTTGGTCTCACTGGCGTGCCAATTTGTTTGCAACAAATTTTAAACATATGGAAAATAAATCAACCACACAAATAAAATCTAAAGAAACATGAATATTTTATAGATATTAGTGCGGGTACAATTCTGTTTCTCCCTTGATTCTTCTCTCATATGATTTATGATGATTTAGATTTGACCTTTATATAAATATTACATGAATTTGCGAAATATTTGAGATGTTTTTTCAAGGGAATATAGTACCCTTTATATAGACATAAGCTAGGGTTTAGGGTTAGAGTAGCCTCCAAGAATTCTAATGGGAATCAAATACATCTTGTAGAATCTCAACTAGAATTGAACACATCTTTAAGAGTCCCACAAATCTTCAATATCTACACTTATAGAAATTAAAATCCTTACCGATATTAACATTACTTATCCTTTGTTGCAACAAAGAATAAGTCATTACTTCTATTTAAAGACGAATACATGATTTAAAATTTATAGATTATAGATCTATAATCATTTCTGCTTATAAAATTAGATAAAATTGTATTGGTTAATTTTATAATGGATCACCCCTACATATAGTGATTTTTGAACTTGAATTTGGGAACTCAATCAATTGTAGGGGTCCATAAAAGGCACCTTTTAATAGTTGTTGTTTTCTTCCTTATAAATTAGGCAAATATGTTTGTCTTCTTTTAGGTCTTATCCAATCTAATCCATAATTGTCCTTTGCATTTCATTTATGAAACTATTGAGAATCCAAAGTTTACTAATTGGACTAATTCAGATTCGTTTTCATAAATTTTTTATATTTATAAATTGAGTTTGAGATTGAGGCCACTTATTAAATTTCAAGAGATCCTAACTGTCGTATTGTTTAGTCTCTAGTCAAAAACCTCCTAGTCTTGTATCAACGAGTGATATTTTTTTTTTATTGGTATTAATATTTCGAAATATTAATCAGAATATCGGACTAATTCAAATTTATTACCTCTAAAGCTATAACTAGAAAATGCTCCTTATCAGGAGTTTTTTTTATTTCAAAAACTCGAACAATTTAAATTAAGAGTAAGAGTAGTGGAAACATAATCATTCCATGACACCCTTAATTCAATATATATTTGATTTATTTTTTTATTTTTATCATCAACATGCTGCTAACACAGTCAATAAATTTCATGTTTTAATGCATTTATCTCAGTTAGGATAAGTCACAACCTTTTTATCTATTTTTTTTCTTTTTACACACTATTCACGTTTAATTATTGTGATTTAAAAAAAAAAAATTGTTTATTTGATGTTCAGTATTTGTACAAGAAGCTTAACTAAAATTGTTTGATACATTATAAGGTTCACTTATGAGAGCATTACTCATAATATAATTATTTTTCGATATTTAAATTCAAAACATCTAATTAGTCATTTCATAACAACTTATATTGGTAAAAATAATAAATGAAGAAATAATTGAATTAGAATGGCGGACAAGTACAAGAAATGATAGGTACTGGTGGTTGAGCATTTTTGAGATATTTTGGATCAAATACGGCTCAACAATCAAAATTATGTGGTCCATCTAAGCTTTTCGTCTCTCTCTCTCTCTCTCTCTCTCTATATATATATATATATATATATATATTATTCCTATGTGTTGTAACCCTTTTTTAAAATTGTAAAATCCTGTATTTATTTCTATTAAGTTGTAATTTTTTTTCTACATCTTCTGTATCTGAAAGGCTAAGCTAAGTTCTAATAATTCAATTTTTTTCGTGCGTAACATGTATTTTAGTGCAAGTGCATTCTTGCCCTTTATCGCAATTTAAAGTATTTGGTTCAGGCTCATTAGTTCTATGAGATTCCTAGATCTTGTTGGAATAGATTCTGTTGTTATTGCTGTCTGAGTAGTATTTTTAAAAAATATTACTCCATCTCTAGTAAGGAGATAACTGCCATTATTATGTAGTAAGAAATCTAATCTTAAAACAAAGTCTACCCTAATATTTAAATCTCTTACCCAAATTTTTTCTAACTTATAGGTGGGTTTATAAAAGTCTGCACATGTGTTTAAAAAATTTATTTTTGCATTACTGACGTAATGCTTATATATGTCAGAAGAACCATCCATTTGCATGACGCTTTGTGGTTCTGCAAAAATCTTTTATTACTTCTAGAGGCAAGATACATCTATTTATTATCCTTTTTGTACATCCATAGTCTACTAGAGCGAGAGTCTCTATCTCGTAGTCCTGAATTTTTATTCTAGTTAGGATTTTTGTGGTATTAATTTTTTTTGTCTTCATTACAAATTAATCCTTCAAATGACTTGTAGTCTTCTTTTTTATTTAGAAGTTCTATTTCATATTGTAACATTTGATGGTCAATTTGGCTAATGTCTTCTATGCCTTTCCCTTTTTCTAATGCTACGTCTTTTCCCTTTTCTATTTTACTTACTCTTTCTTCAAAACTATCTATTTTATCTTCTAATGCTTTTAGTGTTTTTTCTTTTGTGATAACTTGCTCATCTTTGATCCTAATATTAAATATTTTGTCGACGCATCGAATGCATCCTTCTATATAACAGTTCATGCACTTTGCTCTTCTGTCTTTACTTGGATATCCTATGCAATTAAAGCATCGTTGGCTAACTAATCCTTTTCCTTTGCAGAATTGGTGGTCACAATGTATATTAACAAAGGTGTAATATTTTAAGTTGTTTAAATCTAGTTTTTCTAATCCTATCTCGTTTATTAATGTTTCTTCTTCTCAATCGAATTTTGTCTTTCTCCTTCTATGGCATCTATACTTATTACTGAATATATACTTTCTTTATCTGATATATATTCGTCTACATTTATCAGGGTTTCTTGGAAGTCTTCTATAAGTTGGACATTTCTTGTCCTACTGTTGTTTCTTCCTGGACAAGTATTGACCAAATGTTCTTCACATCCGCATGTGAAACAAGCTAGTTTATTTTTGTAAATTCTGTTGTTATTATGTTTTCTTACATGTCTGTCTTTTTTTAGGTAAGACTTTCTTGTCGTTGATATTCTTAAATAATATTTTTTCTTAGGTTTGTACTCTTGGGTATTTTGGTTTGTCTTCTTGTATTTTCTTTGTGGTTTGCTTTGATCGTAACTTTGTGTTGTATATATATTTTTACAGAATCCAATCTCGTTTTGTTTCAACTGTTTTTGTATTTGTATATTTGTACATTTTTCTTGTAATACTTCCATTACGTGCTGTATTTTATGTCCTATGGACAAATTTGCGTTTGAGTTTTGCATTACTCCTTCTCTTTTATTCCATCTTTCTTCTATCTCTCTTCCTAGGGCTCCAGGGAGTTTATTAAAAAGTTTCTTTCCTAAACTTTGGTCAAACGCATTACCACTTATGGCGTAATAATAAAAGTAGTCCTTCTTTATATGACGCCAATTATTTATGCTAAGTTGTTCTAATTCCTGTAAATTGACATTTAAATGCACAAAATGGTGTTAGCCCATGAATATTTTGGTGGTATGACTTCTAATTGATTTTCTTGCAAAATTTTACAGAACCCTCCATTGGTAGTTGGGGGAGCAGTGCGTACAATCTCACTATATTTTACGACATATTTTGGCATTTAGGGGCTGATTTACAAGAATATGCAATTTTCTCAGTTTTTCGTGTTTGTTAGCACATAAATATTTTGGTGATATAACTTCATCCTTAATCATCGGATTCGAGTACTGAATATTGAAAAATTGAATAATTACGACTCAAACACTTTAGTCAGCCAGTTTATAAAACATATATACAACATAAGATACACATACTATACATACTTATACATAACATATACACTTATTCGATCATATTAGTAAACTAGCTGACCAAACGCTATATATCTTTAACTTTTCCTTGAAAATAATGATAGGAGAATGAATTCAGATTAGTCGATACCCCAGCTGGAAAATAAAAAAGAATATCCTAAGAAGGATTGGGATAACTTTTTTGTTTTTGTTTTTTCTCTTTAAATTTGAGTGATGGGGCTGGAAAATAAAAAAGAATATCCTAAGAAGGATTGGGATAACTTTTTTGTTTTTGTTTTTTCTCTTTAAATTTGAGTGATGGGGTTGGGTAGCTAATAAAGGACTAAAGGAGTGGTTAATTAGTGAAGGAAAGGAAGGTCTATTTTCACTTGAAAAAAATTGAGAATAAAGAACTTGTTGTACTTAGACCTTACCTCGATTGTTAGGTAGGTAGAGTGGTTGTTTCTGATAGAAACTGAGGAGGTGTTTGGTCTGAACATATCATCCATGGGCACAAATTTAGCATTGGACCCAATACAACATTCTGATTGGGCTAATATTGTAGATGGTGCATTATGGAAGATTTTGCACATAGGATCATTCAATCAGTGCCATTGTTTATATTTTGACTTCATCAAAAAGAGTTTTGTCAAAATAGCCTCCACACAAGAAAATTGGAAACACACTCATGGTGGTTTCCAAGACGACTTACAGTGATTCGTCATAATTTTTAAGCAAAAATTATGATGATCAACATGATTTCTTACTTGATATTGACCAAGACTTACCTTAAAATCAAGTTAGAGAGCAATGGAATGAGAAAAGATGGAGGAGAAATTCTAGTGGAAGACCTTTTCCAAAAGAAGAGATACAAATATATAATAAGATTCATATAGATAAGTGGTCAAAGTAAGGCAGTGTACAATAGACTTTTGTGGTAACCCTTCACCAAATCCCACACATAACGAGAGTTTAGTGCAACGGAGTGCCATTCTTATATAGCTAACCTCAAAAACTTATTTGAGATTGACGCATAGTTAAAAATTTGCGACAAGTAATTCTTTAGAAGCTTCAATATCATCAAAAATTTATGTCAAAATCTTTAAGTGTGTATAAAGTAACAACATAGGTCTATACATCAGTACTTTGAGTCCTACAACAATGAGACAGAATTCAGTAATTGAGGTACAAGGTTACCTTCTTAACCATTGCATAAGACAGTTTTAACCTCCAATCTTTCTGTTTACGGCTTAGCGGCCTTCCTTTGGATGTCGGATCTCTATTCTCCTTCACATCCGCCAACTTCCAGATACAGCTTCCTGATTCTGCATCGATTGATTCCATGAAGAATATTCCATTCTTTTCAACCTTTCTAGAGTTCATTTCTTCTATATAGCTAACTCTCATAGGCCTATCCTTGAAGCGGGATAAGTCGTCTGGTACTTTTATTAGCCGCTCAGCACCAGGAGATGATACCTTAACATCACAGGAAATAGAGAGCGTTTGCTTCAAACAATTAGAAATCATTTCTATCTTTATAACAACAGAAAGAATACAACATTGTTTCTACAGTTACCTCAAGGGCCAGATCCTCAGGAATTTTCCCTAGTGCACCAGCTTCGTCTAACCTTTTCTTGTATTGGCGGCTAAATTCTTCCATTTCATCCATACTTGGACAGCCAAAACTAATGTAAACAATATGTCACACTACCTCACAGTAAACAGGATATCAAAAGAACGCGCTTACTAGAACCAAGTGAAAATTGCTGACAAGATATAAACTCCAATTTCAGTTCATTAGAGATTGTTTAACTTGACCAGAAATCATGGTTAAAAGAGGCAAAGAAGGACAGGGAAAGTCTTGGTAGGCAAACGTTTACATATCTAAGTATGGTTGACTATATACATGACCTATAAATACCTCTGGTTAAGAGGTCTAGTCCAGTTATTCATCCATCACAAGTTACATAACACATTCAATTTTGGAACATCCAAAATGTTGACTAGCTTTCCCAAATAATGCTACTATTTTACACTACTCTCACTTATTGGCATCTATGTTCTTCCATTGGAATTAGAATTTTAAAGACCGGTTACAACAAGAGATTTCAGGCACAACATACTCTAGATCATTTATGAAAGAGAAAGTGATGTAGAAGTTGTTTTTCATGTAGACAGGAAGCCAGTGTTGCAATCAACAACTTACTTATTTGGAAGTTTGTCTAATCTGACATAGATGTACCCATGAGGACTGGTTTTAAATGAATAGAGCTCCATGTCATCACCAAATGGTAGCAGCACATCACGAGCAATTGATAATGCCTGCTCACCCCAAGAGCAACTTTGGAAAACTATTCCTCCTCCATCACCTCCATCACCAATCTGAATGTTTGAACTGCTAAAATCAAATTGAACATATATATCCAAAAAAAAAAAAAATGTTACTAACACTCAAAAAGTTCATGTACCTCAGGCTCAACTTCCTCTTCTTCTTCCCATAAATCTATTGGTTCTACGTCCTCAATCATTTCATCTTCAAACATAAACACACAGTGTGACTCTTTGAGAGAATATAAATTGATGAATTTGATTAAAAAATCACTAAATTTAATTCAATGAGAATGTGAAACATGTAAAGAGAGAACACCCTTATAATTCTCAAGAGTAAATGAACATTTCCAATTCTTTTTCTCCCATCAGGGAGGATCAATAATGTTCCCATTTAACTTCAGCACAAGTCAAACCTCCAATGGACAATCTACCAGTTGGTGGTGAAGGTACTTTACCACTACTGCTAGCCTCAATGCTAGAGCTAGGTGGAGGGAACAGGGTTCGACTTAATCTCCTTTGTCGAAAAATTATACCCGCATAAATAGGGCGAATATTTTGTTGTCGAGTTCCCTCAACGTAAAGAAAAATTCTACTGCAATAATGGGGTTTAAAAGTAGCTTTAAGTCATAAGTTCAAATCCTAGCTGTTACATTCTAGTGTTTTTCTTGCGTCTCCTAATATAAATATCTGGCTCAACCACGGGCCAACCTCACTCTTCAACATTTTTATTTGTTGCTTCACCAAATAACAATACAAGACTAAGGGTGTGGCCTAGTGGAAGTGTGAGAGAACCATGAGGTCTCAAGTTCAAATCCTAGCCAAAGGCAAAACTATACAAGCACAACTAGCCTTGTTGGTTAGAGTTACCCATTACCTCTGTGTGTGGGAGGTAGCAGGTACTGGGTGGAATAGTCAAGCTACACAAGTTGGCCCGGACACTACAGGTATTAAAAACATAACAATATAAGCCTAACAAAATTAATGCATTTTTCAAAACCCCTGTCATGGAAATATATTAACCGTCATATGGGTAAGTCAAAACTTAGTTTTCTTGAAAACAAAATTCAAGCACAAGTAAGGCTGACTTGGCATATATATACGAATATACGACATCTTCATCATTGTTTCTATAATAAAACAATACACAAGGCTCATCTAAGCATAAAAAAATGAGCGAACAGAATTTAAAGCACGACAGAAACAAAACATCAAACATCTAGTAAGCAAATCAACAGAAACACAAAAAAATAACATAGTCGAGAAGCCCGCAAGCAGGCTTGGACACCACTGGTACTAAAGAAAACATAACAACATAACCTTAACAAAATAGATGCATTTTTTTCAAAATCCCTACCAAGGAAAGATACTAGCTTTCATATGGGTAAGTCATAACTTAGTTTTCTTGAAAACAAAATTCAAGCACAACTAAGGCTGGCTTGGCCTATATATATATATATATTTGTATACAATAACTTCATCATTGTTTCTACATAACACGGAAGGATCACCTCAGCATAAAAAATGAGCTACTACAATTTAAAGCACTACAGAAACAAAACATCAAACACCTAATAAGAGAAATGTGATTCTTGAAAGCAAGGCCATTTTGTAAACCATTTACATTGAAATAACACGTAAGGCTCAACTAAACATAAAAAATGAGCTACTACAATTTAAAAGCACCACACAGACAAAACATCAAACACCTACTATGCAATTCAACAGAAACACAAAAACAAAATGAAACAAACAGAGCATACAGTGAAGTGGGTCGTTTCCATTTCTCTCTGGGGTGATTTCTTCAGAAGAATTGATGCTCAAACACCGAAGAGGTAAAACTGAAATGTGATTCTTGAAAAAATGACCATTTTGTAAACCGTTACGAAGATTGTGTAGAGCTTGTTTTTGTTGTAGCATTGTAAGGAAACGATGGTTATGGTGATAGAGAGGTGTAGGGAAAAATGGGTTTCGCAAAAAAAAGTTGAATTTGCTACTAAGCCTACTTATCATCATCTTCTTCCTCTGAGCTGTGGGCTTTGTTATGGCTACCAATTATCTTTCAGTTGCCCTTTTGTCTCCTATTTATGACTTGGAAATGGCTAAAAACATCCCTCATTTATACCTCAAACTTAAACTACATTCTTGTACTACATAATGAACAAAAAACATCCCTAAAATATCTTCAAAAGTTGCAACTTACATCCCTTTGTTAAAGTCTGTCAAGAAACTAACGACTTCAACCAAAAACTGCTACATCTGTACTTCACCTCAGCCATGGACCAATGCATGCGTTAAATTCGATGGGTCTTACAATTACGTTGCTTGACCGACAATTTTATGATTGGCAAAATGATGTAGGATGGATCAAAGTGTTATATAAGAGGGAATAGATCGATCTAATTGTAATGTCATTGAAATAGATATCTTTTTTGTTGTTGACAAGGAAGCTTGCAGCCACTATCCTTCACGGTTCAGGTGTGTATAGGACAACTCTCACTTAAATGTAATAGCCCGCAAACCACACTGAAGATGTAATTATACTAAGGAAGTCTCATACGACGAGCTTAACCGAGCAAACATGTAGGGAATTTTGTACCTATGAATTATGGATCATCTTGCTCAACCAACTCGAATTGAAAAAAAATATTATTATCTCAAAATTTAAACATCGAATTACCAATCACGTCCATACTTGCTTTTTGAATAATATGTGAGCTCTCTATTAAATATAAAAGCAATGTTAATTGGATAACATGTGAGCTCTCTATGCTCAACAATTACAATTTTATGTTTCCTTGACGATGGAGTTCTGTTGGGATGAAGGTGATGTTATTTGGAAAGAAGCAAAAAACAGAAAGGTGGAAATTGGTGTTGATCAAGTAACAAATTTATGTGACCTGTAGAATTTGGTGCAACACATGAATTGATCCATGCCCGAGGTGAAGAAGAGATGTCACAATTTTTGGTTGAAGCCGTTAGTTTCTGGACATAATCTAATAGAGGGATGTAAGTTGTAATTTTTTAGGATAGTTTAGGGATGATTTTTGTTTATTATGTAGTATAAGGATGTAGTATAAGTTTGAGGTATAATTGAGGGATGTTTTTGGCCATTTACTCCTAAATTTTCAAAATATCTATTGTGTATTTTTTTTTTTTATTTACATGTCTTTTTTAAGAAAAATTACTAAAAAGGATTTTGACTATTAGAAACAAAATTTGGGAGGCGGGGCAAGCTTAGCCCCAGGTACATTGGGCCTTTTGAGACACTCCGGACAGTTAGAAAGATTGTTTATGAGTTGGCCCTACCTCCAACATTTTCAGCCATCCACCCGATTTTCCATGTCTCGATGTTGCACCGATATGTTCCTGATGAGTCCCATGTGCTCCAATATGATGCAGTCGAGTTGGATGACCGTTTGACATTTGTAGAGGAGCCAGTTGCCATTCTAGCCAGAGATGTGAGGAGATTACGCTCAAGAGCCATTCCTGTTGTTAAGGTCCGTTGGAGGCATCGTCTAGTCGAGGAGGCTACCTGGGAGATCGAGTAGGAGATGCGAGAGCAGTTTCCCGACTTGTTTGTGCCTTCAGGTACTTCTTGACCCTTACTTTCGCGGACGAAAGTCATTTTTAGTAGTGTATATTGTAATGACCCTCCTGGTCATTTCTGTGTTTTGCCTTCTATGTGTCGTTTAGAGCATTTCTATAGCGACCCCAAGTCATTTATGACTTGTTGGGACTGACAGTTCGGTCACTTGGTCGTTCGTTTGGTTAGTGTGCGAGTTTTAGTGTTTTTGGAGTTTATGAACCTTGAACGATCATTTTCGATCAAAATTTCAAGAAGATGACATCAAAATCCAATTTTGACGATTCCATCAGCTTCGGAAGGGTAATTTTAGGCTAGTAGCATGGTCGACATGACTCTCGAGGTTTTCAGTGTGAGTCGGTGCGATTAGGCGTTTTAACTTTAAGTTTAAGCCTAAGTTTGACTTTAGTTAACATTCTGAGTAAACGCGCTCGGATGAGAATTCCAGCAGCGCGGTCAGCTTCGGAATGTCGAGTTTGGTCTATATTGACCCTTCTTTTATGTTCCAAGGTTTCAGATATTTTTTCGAGCCCTTTTGTGGTTTTTTACTTAAAATGACATTTGGGTGTGGGACCCACTTTTTGCCAAACTGACCTCGTATGGAAATTTTGACTGTGTCATTGAGTCCAGAATATCAAATTTGTTATGGTTACATATCTCATTTGCGTGCATGGGGTTCCGAATGAGTTCGAAGCACCCCGTCGGAGTTTTTAAGTTTTTGGAAAGATAATGCAGAAATATTAGCAACCATTTTCCAAACTTAAAACCTTTATAACTCTCTCATCTCTCAACTGAATTAGGTGATTCGAAGTGTGGGAGCTTCGTATTTTCGGTGGCTTCGCTGTAGAGTGTTCGGAAGTTGTCGAATGCACGTAGTTCGAGGTAATTTCGAAATAAACCTGACTACTGTACCCTTTTTCTAGCTTTTGTTTTTGGCATTCTTATTTTGGTCATATCTCACTCATTTTAGCTCGATTTTGGGTGATTTGAAGTCCCACATGTTGGGAATTGTCGTGGCTTCATCGTGGAGTGTTCAAGGAGTGCTGGGCACCATTAGATCCTTGTAAATTTTGAGTTTAGACTGCTGCATATTTTCTTTTAAGTTGATTAAAGTGTGGTTTTCTTGCATGTTGGTTTTTGCTGCGTTTTGAGCCTCGAATTGTGTTCCATTTTGGAACACAAGTTCGGGGTACTGTTTTGGATCTCTTTACGGAGTTAAATTCGAACAGTTCGATGCGGGTCCCACGATTCTCGTTTTGACTCCAAAATTGACCCGTCTCTGTTTGTTGTGATTTTGGTGTCTAAACGACTGTACTAACATTGTGATCCTATATTTGATAGAGTGACAACGTTCAAAGGTCATTCGGGAAGGAAAAGCTCCAGCAAAGTAATTTGGAGCGCGCGGTTGGCCTTAAGGTAGGCTACGGCTTCCTTTCTATTAGATTGAACTTAATTGTGTAAAAACATGTCGATTGGAGTGAATTGGGGGTGGGTACCAGTTTCTTACTTTACTTTGATTAGATACCTCATGTTAGGATTGATTGGCCATATTTCGAGTGTAGTATCATGTTAACCGGTTTAGTAGAGTTGCATGTTTATGTGCTAAATGCTATTGTATGCTTGTATACTATGTGTTGTATATTTTTTCGTCCTTAACCGTAAGCATGATGTCCTTAGTCTAGGTTAGGCTAGCATTGCTTTAGACTTATGACTTGTGTGGGCTGGATAGCCTTGACTATTTGCCGACGTCGTTCGGATGACTTAGCTCCTTGTAGACTGGAGTAGCAGACTTGAGTTTGATAGTTGAGCCTTAAATTAGGCGTTACCGCTGCTTGCTACACTTCTGTATCTTCTCCCTCTAATTTTGCGGTTTCAACGCGTTCTTGAAGGTTCGGTGCATCACTAGAGGCGTGGGATTGAGATAGTATAGGCTTGGAGCCTTTTTTGTGATTTTTTAGAGTGGACGGTGTTCCATGGTGGTTGTTGTTGGATTGGATCCTATTGGAGATACCATCACCCTTAGGATCGTTCTTTCTAGCTGGGCTGGGAGCGTATCGCTGGCTGGGTAGACTCGGTGATTTTGGTGATCGCTTCTGGGCCTCCCTTTCTAACTGGGCTGGGAGTGTGCTGTTGGCTGGGTGTCCCCGGGTCGCTCTTTCTAGCTGGGATGGGAGGTGACTGCATGGTAGGACGACTCGCCATATCAACCTCACCTTCGGGTCCCGCTTTCTAACTAGGCTGGGAGTGGACTGTTTGGTAGGGTGTCCCCTGATGTCACTCTTTCTAGCTGGGCTGGGAGTGCATTGTTGGCTGGGTGGAGTCTGATGGGTTATCTTGGTTACTTTGGGCTAGGAGCCTGGTTTTCTTCTTTCTCAGTAGACTTAGCTTTTCTGTGTACCTGTCGGACTTATGAGGGTCCATTCAGAGTGTACCTTCTGGGCTTATGGGATCCAGTAAGGTTTAGTTTAGTTATACTTAGTTTATTTCTGGTATGCTTGTGTGCTTCCTTTTCTTATCTGCTTTGACCTCTCTGTGTCTAGATTCTATCCTTTCTTATTGTTTTTTTTTTACCCTTTTTGCTCAGTCGGCCTTTGATACCTATTGAATACATGTTGTTTTGGTACTCATGATACGCTCTGCATCTATTTCGTGATGCAGGTCCCAGTACTAGTTACCAGCGGTGAGTAGTTCCAGCCTTCTTTTGCAGTTGTGATTCGGAGACGAGGGCGAGCACTTGGCGTTTTGGGTTTGTCTTGTCTCTTTCTTTTATTTTTGCTAGTCTTGTTGCCTTTGAGACACGCTTTGTTGTGTTCCACTTTTGGGACTTGTACTCTTTATTAGAAAGCTCTGTACTAGTGACTTTTAGGTTCTGGGAGGGATTTTGTATATATTTATTTTGGTTTGCTTTGTGAAGAGAAGTATTGGAGAGAGGTGAATTAGACAAGATATGACACGACTTTGTATTATCGAAGACATCACTCTAGATAAGGAGTGAAGAAAGTTAGTAGGAATAGAGCATTGTCTTGCCTTACGATGGTTTAGACTTGTTAAGCACCAACTAGTCATTTATATCTTGTAGTTTTTGCCATATGTTAGAGTACTCCCATATGTTGTGTAATGTGCTTTAAGTATCACAATATTTTGTTGTTGTTATTGTTTCTCTCTTGCAGACTCCACTACTTTTCTTGTTAATTGATATGATTTATTCATTGTTTTTTTCTTGAGTCGAGGGTCTTTCGTTCATCTTGAAATAGTTGGTTTGGAGGTGAGCTATGTTGCATCAAAGAAGGTTCAAATAGCCTAGTTCGAATT
This sequence comes from Solanum pinnatisectum, assembly GCA_035578085.1. NCBI lineage: Eukaryota > Viridiplantae > Streptophyta > Magnoliopsida > Solanales > Solanaceae > Solanum > Solanum pinnatisectum. Next base: position 785,586 of record CM069080.1, on the reverse strand, counting down.
TGCAAAATATATTATAAGAGCTCAAAGAATACACAATATGGATCCAAAAATGGTGGTACAATATGTAAGAAAATATGCTAAATTATCCATCATATTATCAGGCAAGTGCAAAACATCCTTGAATTCATTTTCTGCTTGCTACAGAATAATTTGCAGAAAAAAAAACGAAACAGAAACGTAAAGGAAGCAGCATTTATGCATGCTTGTTCTGGAGCTGAAGCCAGAATATTACCCAAAAGGTACAGAAGAAAAAGAAATGATCATATAACTAGATTTACATGGCGAAGAAAAACATTACAGATTCAACTACGAAGAATAATTTACAGTCGTAAAATAGTTCTGAGAGTATCACAGAGGTTTTGAATCGTTTGTTGTTCCTGAGATGCTTGCATTTCCTGAAGAGGCATCTCTTCGTAGCACCTACATTCAAAAGTTCGCATTATCAATTCATTTGGACATTAACTAGTCTCGAGAATGATGAAACACAGCCATGTTTTGATAAACCTAAGGGCATGGGACATAGTAGTGAGTCAAATGGAAGGAAAATATTTGAATAAATTCATATTCAAGTATAATGTTATCAACGTACATCTTATGATATGCTAAGGCTTGAGCAAGATTCATTAGTGTAGGACTCGAGTTTAGTCTTTGGTATACACTTGGAGGAAGGGGAACCTGCAATCAATAACGGTTATAAAAGGAGAGAAGATTGAAAGAAATAAAGGAAAATTAAAGTTTTCGTAAGGAGGTGGTAGAGAGGACCTCATTTTGTCTGCTGCGGCCTTTCTTTGACTGAGAATCACCGGAGAAGAGTTCCTGCATTGCTTCTACAGCAGTCTTTCCACTATTATCCCTTTGCCAGTCCCCAAGTACATCCTCAGACAAGAGTGCAATCGGTGATATGTCAGTTGCTCTTAGAAATGGAATTGGCACTGTGTTACCAGCCGAGTATATGGACCAAAGCTGATATGCGCACAAATTTGCAGAAGTCAGAATCATGCTTGCACCCAGAACAAGCACAAACAAGGAAAAATGAAATATAGTGACATCCAGAAGCAATTCCTCAACAGAAAGGCAGTTTCAGCCCCGTAGTGAAACCGCAATGTAAGACATATCGATGCATATAAATAAATTTCAACCACAGAGCTAGAAATATAGCTAGTGTCTAAAGAAAATCTAGAATAATCTTAAGTGATTTACAGTATTGACAAACCTAACCTCAGAAGTAAGCCCAGCATAACAGAAGCTTGCTTTCTTTATAAATATTATATAGTGACAACCAAAACCGATTGATTGAGAAATTAAGGAGAAATAAGAATAAAGGGCTATGGTTAATTTACTCCATGATAGAGCTCGATAAAGTAAAGAGTGTGTTTTAGATGCAATGTGTTACTTTTTTCAGGAGATATGGCTCAATGAATAATGGAAATGACTAATACTGTTGCAAACTACAACTTAAAGAGCGAAACTTCAAAGTTGCAGCTATAAGTTTATCATGCGTCTTCTTCCTTCTCTGCTTAAGTAATAAAGAATTTACAGATGTCATATCAGTTGTGATGAAACTTGTGAATACTAATGTAGGATCAGGATTTTATGTTAGATGCTTTAGGAGAATTACTACGATTACTGATGGTTTAAATAGTTTTTCCATGAAATTAAACTACTACAGTAAATTGACAATTAGGGTAACATAAGAGTAAAGCACAGACCACATATTCCTTATATTATGGAATAGGGTAGAAAAAGAAAGAGCTCATAAAAGAGACGCGGAGTTCATGCTTGAGCACTTATGAGTACCTTGTCCAATGCTCTCCGACTGACAGTTTCACTTGGCAAGGTTCCAGTATTATAGCCGCCGCCACTACTAACAGTTGCTTGAGATGTAGTACTCCCCTTAAGACCCGGATCAGAAGAAGGTAAGGTTCCAGGAGAAGATACTTGCATGCTCTGTCTCTGGGACATACCAACGGGTGAACTGACATCAATATCATTAAGCAACCTGACAAGAAATGTTCAATTTATTTAGGCAACAGACTAACTGAATGGATTACCACTAAAAAGATACTCTCTCTCTGCACATATTTTACATTTCTACTTTACTACTGATCGTACTTTGAAGTTAGTGGGGTAAGATCATGGGGGCAATCTGATTTATAAACAGTTGGAATGGCATAATCACTTAGAGACCAAGCTAGTTACTCAAGAAATGGGGCTTTATCTAGTAGTATAGGTTAAGAAAGAAGACAGTCATAGACAAGAGAGTCGAGATTCACGGCTCAAAGTAATGCCAAAGATCAAACTGTACATAAAGTTCACACTTAATAGAGCACATCACTCTGCTATTTAGTACAAAGATCTTCTCCGTGAGAAGACATGCCAAGCAACAAAGTTTTTAATGCTGATATTATTTGGCAAGGATGAATTACTTTCCTGATTTAATAGGTTTCACCTCCGCACTAAATGATAATCAGATTAACAGGAAACAAAATACCAGGGATCATTTGATTTGCCAGCAACGGTGGGGATGGAAGGAATTCCAGTACGCCGGAGAGTAGATGACGCTTCCGCATTTGCTGTTTTATCAATATCAGGTCCATCTCGGACTATCATAGTCCCAAAATCACCTGGTATAACAGATCCAGCAGAATTTATTTTCAGACTAATTACTGTCTCAAATCAACATTCATCGTTCAGGACAAACTAGCATATTATAGTCATATTTTCAGTAATAGAGTTCAATATTTTCACCAATATTACAGAGTAAGCTCTACAAAAAAAATACAGGGTTTGCCAGTCACCACGTTCCACTGAGATCATTGATCTGCAAATGATGTATGAATCTTTCCAAGTAACTCCCAATTGCCTGAATTAAGATGACTCCCTCGACTAACATAGAGATGAGATACTCTAACAATTTGCTACACTAGAGTTACGCAGGGGCAAAGCCAGGATTTTTACTAAAGGGAGTCCAAATATAAAGAAGTAAACACACAAAGAAGCCGCGGGGATTCAACATATCATGCATATATATTTTTTAAAAAACAATACCTATCTACACAGTGTAATTTTCCAACAAAGGAGTGTCAAGTGCCCCAGGATAAGGGTGGCTCTACCACCGGAATTGAGTAGAGAGATATGTAAGAATTAAAGATTGAAAATACAAAAGATGTAGTTTAAAGATATCATGCCAAGACAATGTAGCAACATGCTCCCTCCATCTTGGAACATATACTTTGACCATTGCAGATATTAAGAGTACAACATTCAAATTACTTTGGTAGAGATACTTTTAAAAGAAGTTTGAAATGGGAGAAAGCAGAGAAGCTGAAAAAATGTCACCTTAATTTATTTATTTTTGAAATTGATAATTGTAAATGTCACCTCAAATTTGAAATGATGTAAACCAACATTTAATAATATTAGTGTAGATAGTTGAAGGAAAGAAACTTCCATTTAAGGAACTAAGTCAAGTCTTTTGGGACGAGCCAAAGATATCGTGTATTTCAAGATGGCATCAGTAGTTATATTATTGGTTGAATATTCGGCCTTAAAACTTCTCCAATTGGAAAGAAGTTAAGTAATTGAGGAGGGTCTCAAAACAGTGTGTGAGGGTAATTTGGAGGTGAGCAACAATGTGAAGGTAGCATGGCACTGAGAAAAATGCAACAGCTTTCATATCGATTATACAAGACAGCAATCTAAAAGTCAAACTTAGCTATAACACAAGGTTAAAAAATGAGATGTCTGATAAATATAAAATTGGTCTTGCATTTTATGTTTGGGCAAACAACAATATCAGAACTAGAAATAAATCAATTTTAACTTGGCAATGAGAACCAATACTGAGATATGTACTATTGTTGATATATACTTCTCCAAATTGTCCATAAAATGAGATAATTGAACATCCATAATATGTTCAGATACATCTCGTTATCAATTGTACCATAGCTTCCTCTCTCACAACGAACTGAAGCTCCTACAGAATCTCAGTCAAATATATAATGCAAGATGAAACTGAAGATTACCTTCTCCCACAGGCTCCAAGCTTGTAGAAGGGGCATCATCATTTTTCAGCTTAGAGGGAACAGTATCGCCAAATTCATCGTTCACTTTTGGACCTCCAATTACCTGATGTTGCAGCACAAGGCTTTGAGAAACAGAATCTCACTTTCTCGGGGGGGTTCAGAGAGGAAATGCCAAACAAAGTTCATTATGAGGGATGGAAATTAATCAGGAATACCTCGGGAGTCTCGGAAACAATATTTTGCGCTTCCAAGGCCATTGATGCCCTAATTTGTTTGGCCTTCTCAATCTTCGGCATCATTACAGAAGCTCCTGCTTTGAATTTTTCGATGAATTTGTGCTTTGCAAGGTAAATGGAAGAAAACTTAGTATATGCCAAAGACCACACAGCTCTGGAGGTAAACAAATAAAACAATTCGCCAAGTGACAGCAGACTTATACAATACCTTTAGCATCTCGGAGGCAGTTGGACGAAGTCGGGTGTCTTTTGTAAGGCACTTGGCAACAAAATCATGGAATACAAGAGACCTGAAATAATACCCATTTCCAAATTCCTCAACAGACAACCAAATGATTCTCTCCAAAGAGAAAGGACCAGAAGGATGACAACTAGAATCTTGTCCATGATTTTACTATACTGACAAAGGATTCATAAATTTGGACAAAACAGTGATGTATGTTGATTGATTGATATATGAAACAAATTTCTCTAAGACTATTACAACTGATAGTAATTAAGGAGTTTTAAGAGGAATTCTTGCTCAAAAGAAGAGTGGATACAAACCAAAAAACAGTTGATTAAAGACAACCATAAAGTATAGAGAGCAAACCATTTCTCTTTATCCTCAAGCATTGGAGCTGGTTCAATGGATATCATAAATAGCACCTATCAAAAGTTACAGATATAGGTCAACTTTGATCGTCATGTCAATTTGTTGTGGAAGTGAAATCTATCAAAATGAGATAAACATGCAACGCATGTCCCTGTAAATTAGTTAAGGGCTAACCCTCATTGGATGCACTGTTGCCCTAGGAGGAAGACCCTGAAAAAAGGAAATAAGAAAGAAAGTTCAGTTTCAGCAGTATCGGTGTATCGCAACAATGGCAGAAAAATGAAGTGGGTTGAGAACCATGAGGTCTCAGGTTCAATTCCCAGTGAACCAAGGCAAAAATACATCTAGTCTCGATTTGAACTAGAGCTGCACCAGTAGAGGTACATCTAGTTCAGCTCCAGCAGTATGGCAACAATACATCTAGTCTTGGATGCAATTACAAACACAAAAAGAGTATTAAAAAGAAACACAGTTCATAGATTCAACTAGATATACCTCCGCCATTTCAATAGCAGACACTCCGAGAGCCCATACATCTACCTGGAAAATATCAGAAAATTGAAAAGAATGAGTTCTGCACAACGCCAGCATACTTTACACAAGTTATTGGGATTAGATTAACAACATTAAGCACCAGCTTGAAAAGATGGAAATCAAAGCAGATGTGATACCTTCCCATCATAACGACTTTCTTGAATAACTTCTGGTGCCATCCAATGGGGAGTGCCGATAAACTGAAATTATATGTACCAACATCAGGAATTTGAACAGATAAACCAAGTCAGAAACTACTTGGCATGTTGAATATAACCAAACTGAGAGAAATGTGATCCCAACGCAGCCAGAAAAATAGAGAGCAAGCTGGCTGGATTGAAAACAGCGGGAAAACACTCAAATATCTGATAAATCTTAGAGTCTACACTCATGGAATAGAAATAGAAGTCTACTGACCCATTTTTCAGTAATAACTTTGAATTGGGCAACTATGAGAATATCAAAGAAATAGATAGACACTTGAATTTTTTGAGCTCCTAGGAAGTACAACAAGATGTACACTTACACGGCAGTTCCTTAGGCCGCCTTCGTGAATAAAATACCTTCCTTATCGAGAAAGATAAGGCATCATCATATCTCTGTGTACTTAACAACCTAGTCTAGTTGAATATAGTTTATCGTTGTACTTTTGACCCTTTGGAAATCTCATCAATGTTTAAACCAGAGAAAAAAGTGCCATACAGAAGGTATTAGTGAGTGATGGCAAGCCAAATCATAAAACCAGAAAAGGAATATTACACAATGGATTCTTTAAAATTAATGGAGGACGCGGAACATCAATTAGCCATCTGTAAAGCAACAGTTTCTTGTTTCTATTTTTGTTTTTCTGACTTTAAATAATTCCAAGAATCACCTAAACACTGCCAATAGATTGAGGCTAATGGCATAATACATACCGTGTTACGTTTGGACATGGTTCTAGTCAGCTGCGCAGCAACACCAAAATCACCTGCTCATTTAATGAGAAATTATTCCAGCTTTCCAGATTATGTAAAATCCAAAAACCTTTTCTTTTTTTTTGATAAGCAAAAAAAAAAAAATTAAAAAAATTGGAAGGTTGCTGTCCGTCTCAATTCGTACTCAAAAAAAGGGTTTATGGATTTTTTTTGGATTTTACACAACCCAAAAACCTTTTCCTTCAAAACTAGCGAACAAGATTCTGACAGAGGTGTTCTAATATGTGGCTATATGCAAAGAGCATAATTTGGATGGAAACATGATGCCTAGTCTAAAGTTGTAACATCTAATTAGTTGAAGTTCTTTAAGTATACAAACATTTTTTCCATTCAATTTTCTGAAACACCAAACAAGAAACTAACCACACTTTCAAGAACTGGTACAATTAATAACTACTATAAAACAATTCAAAATTGATACTAAAGACAAAGAATTAAAGAGATAAAGAACACTCACCTAACTTAACCTCTCCTTGATCAGTCAGTAAGATATTGCCACCTTTAATATCTCTGTGTACTTTAAAAATAGAGTGCAGATAGGAGAGGCCCTACATCACATCTAACATTACTTCAGATGCAAATACAAAAAGCTGAAAAGCTTTTTCAAAGAGAGCCATTTAGTAAGTAGATAATTCCACAGCAATAGAAAAGACGTGTTCAAAATGATTCAATATGGGAACCAGCATCTTGTCTCTGCGCCATATTTTTGAGATAGTAACAGTGTATTTAAGCAAAACATCACATAGGTTGTTCTGAAACTTTGTCTCAAGCTCCATGGACATCGTCTCTTTGGTGCTTTTGCTTTTAGAAACACCAAAACAGAGGCAACCTTAGAACTAGAATATTGCTTCCATGGTAGCACCAAACTCTAAACGTGCAATGCAACAATATAGGGTCACCCAAAATTGTTTCACTTCCAAGAAATATATTACCATGGGGTGGCATAAGTAAACAGAAGGAAGAAATCATTTTCTGACTATGTTTTATCAATATTTTAAGGCAATGTTTTGTCCACGCAATTAGGCATTTAGGCTAAACTTGGAAAGGTAATATCTTCTTTTTTAAAAATTAAAAGGCAATATCTTCTTTTTTAAAATTAAAAGGTAATATCTTTAAAGAAGAGTAGCTTTTATCTCCACTACAAAGGTACAGGAAGGTCTGAAAGAAAGTTGCAGTCTTGCAACATTCTCTAGTAGAGTCATGGGTTACGAGTTACAAATGTAGGAGGAACATAGAACAAGCCTAAGGACCATATGGTTAAACATAGTGTTATTATGCTTTTAAACTTGAGCGTTTTCAAAGCTTTAACTATGTTTTAGTTGGGAGCTAAATTGAAAGAACCCAGGAGAAGCAAAATATAATGAAAAGGAGCATTAATATTGGTAGCAAAGGTAAGAGAAATTGAGTGGAGGATTCTATAAACCATCTAAGGTAGCTTTTGTGAACCCTCTAAATTTGAACAGAATGAAGGAGAACAGAATTCCTAGACAAAAGGTCAAGACGTCAAGTGCATGACCTTGTATCAAAAGTATCATACAAGCATACTCTAAAACAATGTTTGATATCAAGCATACCTTCAATGCCTCTCGACAAATAAATGCTATTTGATACTCCTCTAAAGCCTCATCTGTGACATTCATTAAGTCAGCAACACTTCCACCCCCACAATACTCCATCACTATCTGCCAAAAAATTATTTTTCCTCATAAATTAAATAAACTGAAAAATTCTAGTATAGGTTGCAGACATTATGAAAGGGAAGAAACGGAAACGGAAACATAAACACTTGAACAAATCAGTCAGAGCATGATTTGATTTTTGAAGTCCAAAGAAATGATGACCCTTCATACCCAAAGGTACTCTTCTCCTTGGTAGCTCCCAAGATAGCGAACAACATTTGGATGACTGCACTGCTGCAACATCTCAATTTCACCTCGAATTTCTTCATAGCCTTCCTCCTAAAAGGACGCAATATATCTATAAATATACTAAGAGACAAACTGAACCATTTCTGAAGTCGAGAGCACAGAGAAAGCATACCCCTTCAGATAATGATATGACTTTGACGGCAACCATTTCTGAAGTCCTCAAGTCTCGAGCTTTATAAACAGCCCCATATGAACCCTTCCCTGTGTATATCAGAGTTTTCCACTTTCAGCCACTTCGGTCAATAACACTATGATTGGATAACACAAAAAAAGGACAAATGAACCAACAATGTTTTCTCAGTCACACAGATTAGCACCATCCAATTCTTCTAATATTACAGTCAATATTGCACTTTGTATAACAGAACCAATGTCATACTCATTCATAATATAAGACAAAATTGCTTCACATGAGATTCACCACTCACAATTGTAGGACTTTTTGAAGGATTCTGATCAAAATCAAAAGTATCTCAAAACAAGTTGACACTGTGCAATACTTTAACCTCTCTTAATAAAGAAAATGTTTCATCAAGCACCAAACCACTAAGCTCTGCTCAATAATGTGATTTGACAAAACATTCTAGCTACATAAATACTCATTATTCTCCACGTGTCAAATAATAGTAACTACTACATCTACGCCTCAGTACCAAACAATGGTCACAGGCTCACAGCTATATGAATTAATAGTATCCTTTCTGCTCTACTCGAACCTGTTTCATTCAATGCTCAATAATATCTCTTTTAAGACAATGGTCTATGCCAAATCCAACAGCAGGCCAACTCCTATGCTGGAAGATAAAGGGATTCCCCAAGCACCTGAGCCGGAGGAAAGCTTGGAATTCCATACTTGTTGCAAAATGGTGGACTATTTGAAAGAGAGAAACAGAAGATGTTTTGACAGATAAAGGAATTTGAAAAAGATTAAATCTTTTGTATTTTTGGTTTCTTTCTGGGTGTAAGCTAAATGTAGTTGAAGATGCAGACACCATGTTACAGTCCATAGAATCTTTTGTGTAGATAGCCTGGATTTACTTTTTTCCTTTTTTGCTCCTTTTGGATTTAACTACAGCACTTTCTTAGTGCTTGTTTTGACATCAATAAAACTTACCCCTTCCAAAAAGAAATTCTTTTAGGACTAATTGAGGTTCACAGATAACAAATTGCATTAACTATACATAATGATTGGTTAAAGCATAACAAGAGCAGATAATTTTCACTATTGAAATCATCTCAAAGCACATAAAGATGGAAACCAAACTTTACCTAGCTCGTGGAGCAATTCATACTTAGTACAAGGATCTTCCCTAGTCACACTGTCTGGTATTGAACTCGACGACACCTTACTCCCCTGTGGTCTCAATGTACCACCACCACCTTCCTCATCAGAGGGCGCTCTACTGCTACGATTCCTCTGCCTCCCAATTCCAATCTCCCCTGCTGCCTGCATACTAGCCACTGCTCTGCTCATAGTTGATCCAACACCTTCATTACTTCCACTTCTAACAGTTCTCCTCACCATCGTCCCCGAATCAAACTCATTATCCTTCACTACAAACGTCGAAAACCTACCTTCCTCATCCTCCTCATCCTCATCCTCATCCTCGTATCTCCTTCTCACAGGGCTTTTCTCATCCCGATCCCAATACGACATATAACGAGCAGTCTGCTGCTGTGGTTGTTTAGGAGTGGTGAATTTCGAACTTCGATCGGTTTTCACAATCATCGTGCCGGAGATTGATGCCGTATCATCGTCAGAAACTGAATCTATAGCTCCACCTCCTCCGCCGAAGTCCTTAGGTAGACGTTTGAGTAAAGGAGGAAGTGATTCGTCGTCGTTTAAGTCATCTACAACGTCGTCGTCGTCTTTGCAAACCATAGTAGCATAGAGGTCTGAATTGTCTTTCTCATCGGTTTTCCGGTCGTTGTCGTGGATGACGAAGGTGGAGTAAATATCGGATTGCTTCGCTGGCGGCGGTGGCTTCCGGGATCGCCACGACGACGGACGAAATTCCATTCCTGACCTCAGACTGTGAAGTGGCTGACGAGCTGTAAGATGGAAGTTGTACTATTAATTATTTTCTTTTAAATTTTATTATCCTTACATAAGTGAGCTTTTATAAATATAATTTTATAAAAATCGACTAGTCAATAATAATAATAATTAATTATTATTCAATATAATTTTTTCACGGAACAACAATCTCTTTACTCGAAATGTAATTGTTATAATTGAAGTTAGAAATTATAATCTCAAATAGCATATTCAAACCTTGATTTGAAATCATGATTGCATATGTTGATTTGTTTCTTTAATTCCTTTTTTTTATCTGATGTTCAACATTTATATTGTTTCCGTGAAAGTTAATATTGGAAAATATCAACATCCTGCCTATGGTAAGGTCCACGAGGGGCTGGATGGCCTGGGTTCGAATCATGATCGAACATGACACTTGTTTGGTGACTTATTTAAGAAATAAAGTTTCGTCTTTGCTATCCGCTATAGTTTTTATCGTGATGGTAAGCATTTGATCTAACGGTTAGTAAAATTATGTAGTTTGGCAATGAGAAGCAATAATGAGATATGTACTTTTGTTTGGTATATTCTTCTCCAAATTATCCTCAAGCATTGGAGCTGGTTCATTGGATGTCATAAATAGCACCAATACAAGGTTAAGATATATCAATTTTCTGAAGTTGTTACAGATGTATTGAGCTTGATTACCAATAGATAAAATGTCATCCTTGGAAAGCACTCATCAGAAGATCATATACTTGAAGTACGGCCCAAATAGCAATCACTTAAATCTTTACACTCTCAGATTTGAAAGACACATGATATGTGATAACCTTTTTTTCTCTTGATAAGTGAATGTGGATAATTATAAGTGAACAAAGAGCTATACTCTAGATAAGACATTGTTCAAACAGAGGAGGAGAGCTCACTGAAAAAAGGTGGGTAGACAAGGTCTCAACCTACTTGATCAAAAAAAGGTCTCAGTGTATTGCAAATTTACTTATTTAGCATCTCTCAGTCATGAATCATTTATGATATTAAAGGAGGCATTTCCATTTTATTAGTATGTTTAGTGGCAGGACAGTCCACATACGGAAGACTCGTAATTGTGTTGCCAGGCGTCAGTTTCATCCAAGAAACATGCATCAATGCACTGGTAGAATCAACAATATAGGTCAACTTTGATCGTCATGTCAATTTGTTGTGAAAATGAAATCTATCAAAATGAGATAAACATGCAATGCATGTGTTAAATTAGTTAAAGTAAAGGGCTAACCCTCATTGGATGCACCGTTGCCCTAGGAGGAAGACCCTGAAAAAAAGGAAATAAGAAAGTTCAGTTCCAGCGGTATGCAACAACAGCAGAAAAATGAAGTAGGTTGAGACCAATGAGGTCTCAGGTTCAATTCCCACCGAAGGCAAAAATACACCTAGTCTCCGTTTCAACCAGAGCTGAACCAGCAGACATCTAGTTCAGCTCCAGCAGTATAGCAACAATACATCTCGTCTCGGATGCAATTACAAACACAAAAAGAGTATCAAAAAGAAAGACAGTTCAGAGATTCAATTAGACATACCTCCGCCATTTCAATAGCAGACACTCCGAGAGCCCATACATCTACCTGGAAAGTATCAGATAATAATCAGAAAATGAAAAGAATGAGTTCTGCACAACGCCAGCATACTTCACACAAGTTATAGGGATTAGATTAACTACATTAAGCGCCAGCTTGAAAAGATGGAAATCAAAGCAGATGTGATACCTTCCCATCATAATGACTTGCTTGAATAACTTCTGGTGCCATCCAATGGGGAGTGCCAATAAACTAAATATAAATGAACCAACATCAGGAACTTTAGCAGATAAAACAAGTCAGAAACTACTTGGCATGTTGAATATAACCAATCTGAGTAAAATGTGAACCCAACGCAGCCAGACAAATAGAAAGCACGCTGGCTGGATTGAAACAGCGGAAAACCTTCAAATACCTGATAAAATCTTAGAGTCTACACTCATTGAATAAAAATAGAAGTCTACTGACCCATTTTTTCCTGGTACATTGCCAAAGAAACAGAAATCATCAACCCACTACCAACTAGAGGACAAAACATCTCCACTGGGGCAAGGTTTTAAACACTCGATGTCAATTGATTGGTTCAGTTCGAACACAATGAAGACATATCTCGAAAAACTGAACATGATAATGACGGGCCTATTACACTGTAAAGCTTGAGCAGGCATCAATTTCAGACACCTTAAATAAGTACATCTTGAAATTGTATCACTTTGAATAAACCAGAGTGGATATAAGATTCATAAAAGCAACACCAAGTTGAGATTGGGGTGTTGTTGATTGAGTTGACCATCCATAAGCATATAAAAAGGGCATCAGTTATAAGATAGGGGCTGGGGTTGAATCTCCAATTTACTTTCCAAATGGTTATGTAGATTTAACAAAAGAGAAAAGGGACTTTGGAGAGATGTAATCATGGCTATATATGGGACCATGAAGGGTTCGTGGTGTTCAAAGCAAAGGAATTTATCCTTTCAAGTTGGAGTATGATAACAAATAACAAGTTTGTGGGAAATACTTGCTTCGAAGTTGGTCATCAACAAATGCATGCATGACCAGGAATCCTCTCAAGCAAACAATACAGTGCTTGCCAATCTTGAGCCATGCAATGATTGGGAACTAGCGAGGACTAATCAACTCTTTGATAAATTAACAAATATTCATTTTTTTTAACACAATGAGACTATTCTGGAATGTGACAATCACATCATCTTCAGGATCGATTCCTATATCAACCCCCTTTTTCGGACAATGATTGTCAGCACCAACTTGTGCACACCTCGACTGTTTCACCAGTTATCTACTACCTACCACCAACACAAGTACGCAACTTATACACCAAAGTTAGGTAAATGCATAGAAATCACATAATGGATTCAAACCTTGGTCTCTAAGGCTTGCACCCACTTCATTGACTACTAGGCCACACCCTTGGGTGCTCGATTCCTACTATTATCAACTAATGTCAGATGCATATGGGAATAACTGTTCTTCACCTTTGAAGGTCAACTGGTGTACAGGAGAACCAACAACGTGGCTTTCTTCGCATGGACTGCAACATATGAAACTATCAGGCTCACAAACTCCTCCAAAGAAGAAGAGAAGTATGGGTTAACAGATGCTTCTTGTGAAAAGCTGACGAAGAATCACAACCCCGACCGCCCCAATTACTTCATTGGTCAGCTGCGAGAGAGATGTGGATTATGTTTTTGTGTCTCTATGAAGGAACTGTCATAGAATGTATATCTATTGAGACATGACTCCAGTGAAGAAGAAAGTGAATAAAATTGGGACTGTAAACTGCAGTGTATTATGTGGAGTTTGATACACTGTATTTTTTGAGCTCCTTCGAGCTACAACAAGATGTACAATTACACAGCACTTCCTTAAGGCGCCTTTGTGAATAAAATTCCTTCCATATCGGGAAAATTAAGTCATTGCCATAATTCTGTGTACTTAACAACCTTGTCTAGTTGAATATAGTTTATCGTTGTATTTTTGGCCCTTTGGAAACCTCATCAATGTTTAAACCAGAGATAAGCGTCATACAGAAGGTATTAGTGAGATGTGAGTGATGGCAAGCTAAATCGTAAAAGCAGAAAAGGAATATACAAAATGGATTCTTTAAAATTAATGGAGGATGCGAGACATCAATTAGCCATCTGAAGAGCTACAGTTTCTTGTATTTATTTTAATTTTTCTGCTTCACCAAAAAAGAGGATCCGACTTTAAATAATTGCATGAATCACCAAAACACTGCCAATAGATTGAGGGTAATGGCACAACACATACCGTGTTATGTGACATGGTTCTAGTCAGCTGTGCAGCAACACCAAAATCACCTGCTCATTTAGCCACAGGATTCTGATCAGATGTAATTTGATTCAGCACAAATGAAGTAAATTTAAGTTACGGTAGGAAATCAGAATTTCAAGCAGTACACGGTAAGAAATGTATCTAACAGAGGTGTTCTAATATAAAATGGTTCAAAATTGATACTAAAGATAAAGAATTAAGGAGACAAAGAAAGTACTCACTTAACTTAACCTCTCCTTGATCAGTCAGCAAGATATTGCCACCTTTAATATCTCCGTGTACTTAAAAAATAGAGTGCAGATACGAGATGCCCTACATCACACCTAACATTACTTCACATGCAAATACAGAAGAGAGCCATTTAAGTAGATAATTCCACATTAATAAAACAAGTCTAAGGACCGTATGGATAAACATAGTGTTATTATGCTTTTAAATTTCTGCCCTAGACAAAAAGGTTAAGTATATGACCCTGTATCAATACAAGCATACCTTCAATGCCTCTCGACAAATATATGCTATTTGATACTCCTCTAAAGCCTCATCTGTGACATTCATTAAGTCAGCAACAGTTCCGCCCCCACAAAACTCCATTACTATCTGCCAAAATATTATTTTTCCTCAGTAATTAAATAAACTGAAAAGTTCTAGACATTATAAAAGGGAAGAAACGGAAACATAAGCACTTGAATAAATCAGTCAGAGCATGATGATGACCCTTCATACCCAAAGGTTTTCTTCTCGTTGGTAGCTACCAAGATAGAGAACAACATTTGGATGACTGCCCTGCTGCAACATCTCAATTTCACCAGGAAATTATTCATAACCTTCCTCCTAAAAGGAAGAAATATATCTATAAATATAAAGAGAGACAAACTGAACCACATGAGATGAACTAATATTACAACTTGTTGAGATGGTTGTTACCCGTTGTATTGTATTGTTAGTTTAAATATAATGTTTGTTTTGATTATTACTTAATCGCTATTGTATCATATCGTTTAAATCCATCGTGATTTGGTGTGATCGCGTCGTTACCTTAATATTTTCTTATTTGTTTGTCTTTATTTATTATTTTAATAATCATATTTCATTTTTTATGATAATAGTTCTACCTGTACCCTACTTTTCTGGTAGGTTTATCATTTCAAATAATAGATGATTGACATTATATAACGAGAGAAAACGATATAATTTATCCAAACACATACACTATTATGAAACGATAGAGAAAGCATACCCGTTGAGACAATGATATGATTTTGATGGCAACCATTTCTGAAGTCCTCAAGTCTCGAGCTTTATAAACAATCCTATCGGAACGCTCCCCTGTTTTCCCAGTCACACAGATTAGCAGCAACATCCCAATTCTTCGAAACGAAAATTATCTCAAAGCAAATAAAGAGGGAAATCAAAGGTTACCTAGCTTGTGGAGCAATTCATATTTTGTACAAGGATCTTCCCTACTCATACTGATCGGTATTGAACTTGACGACACTTCACTCCCCTGTGGCCTCAATGAACCACCACCTCCTTCCGCCTCCGTACTGGCCATCGTCTGGCCAAAGGCGGATCTTTATTGGACCATGGAGGTGCCATCAATTTAAATTATCATGTCATTTTCTCTAGTTGGATGTGTTCTTAGTGCCACTGGTTAAATGCTAGGTGTTACTCCTCAAGGTCGCCAGCTCGAAACTTGGTTGCTACACTTTCTAAAACATTCCTTTTTACCAATCACCACTACTATCAATCGCTACTACGACAAATCATTTCTATCATCACTAACCACTGTAAATATTATTTTAATTTGTTAAATTTTTATTTTTTAATATTTAACTACTTTTTTATTTGAGTTATATATTTGTTATAATTATAAATAAATAAATTATGCATATTTATATCTTAGAAAAAATAATTCAATGCTCAAATCTAAAACAACATCTGAATCATTCAAACATATATCCAAATTCAGACATCTCCATTTTTAATAAAAACAAGAAAAGCAACTCAAATTTATCTCAACTCTTTTATTGGCCATCTTAATTTACATTCTTTATAATAATTGATCTATTTTAATTGGTTATGATGATAGAACATATTTATATTCAACTACGTACTACCATAATTATTTTAATCAACAAAGTTATAACACGCTATTCATGTCAAATGTACCTGTTATATTTAATTTAAAAAATCATTCAATATATTCTATATGAATATAAACATTGGATATGAATTAATACGACACATCAACGTGATGAGACGTAATTAGACTTATAAAGTTTTTAATTAGCAACATTCCTAAAATATAATCACTGGCCACAATATAAGTACATCCTTAAAATAAGTATTTATTGTACTTAATTGCTAGTTGACGACACATTAGAACAAGTCAATTATTTTGATTATACAATGCATTGTGGTGGTATGATCGAAATCTCTTCATCCTTAATTAAATCTATTGAATGCACTAGAATAATCTTGTTGGGAGCGTCTTCCTCATAAATGAGTCTTATAATGCGCAAATCGAAATTTAGTTAGTTGATACCGAAGACCAGGTGGAAAAAAAAAAGAAAGTCAATTCATTAGTACTTCCTAAATCTTGACTAGTACTCCTATAAACAGAGTTGCTTCTGTAACATGTTCTTCAACACCACAAAGCAATTCTAAGGTTTCTCAATCATTTGATTCCAAGCACAATATCTGTTAGTAACTTTTTTCTCTCTAAACTTTATTATACACTTTTTCAACTACAATATATTGAGCATCACTCTACAAGAAGTTAGCAATTTTGCATTTTCAAAAATTCAAGACTCTGTCGTTCTGTTGATTGTGCACACAATTTGTGATTCAAGTATGACCACAACTTCAGAAGAAATTGTGGGATTTGAGGATGAGACAGCAGAGCTGATGCATCAACTTGTATGGGGTACGAAACATTTGGATGTAGTCGCGCTTGTTGGAATGCCTGGAATAGGCAAGACAACTATGGCAAAGAGATTGTATACTCATAATGATATTACAAGTCGTTTTGAAGTATGTTCATGGTGCACTATTTCTCAAGTATATAATAAGAGAAAGACAAAGCTTGAATTATTGAGTAATTTGGTTCCTCCCAATGAAAACACAAGAATTCGAAGCAATGATGAACTAGCAGATGAGTTGCGAAGATGTTTGCTGAGGAAAAGATACTTCATAGTCATCGATGATTTATGGAGCACTGACGCGTGGGATGACTTAAAGAGATGTTTTCCTGATAATTACAGTGGTAGTAGAATCATTTTGACAACTAGACAAGACAGAGTGGCTTCTTATACTAAAGTTTTTAGTGCTCCTCATTGTCTTCGTTTATTCACAGATGAAGAAAGTTGGTTCTTATTGCAGAAGAATGTGTTTGGAGAAGAAAGTAGTCCTCCAAAACTTGATGTAATAGGAATGCAAATAGCACAGTACTGTGGAGGGCTTCCACTTGCTATTATTTTGGTAGCTGGTGTTCTTGCAAAATTGGACAAGGACGAAGTTCGTTGGGAAGAAGTTGCTTATGATTTAAGTTCATGTATTTCTGGTGATAAACAAAAGTACATGGACATAATCAACTTAAGTTTACCTAATCATTTGACGAATGGCTTTCTTTACTTTGGAAAACATTTTGAGGATGAGATTTTGGTTCGAGAGTTGATTCAGCTTTGGATCGCAGAAGAATTTGCAGTAGGTAACCAGTTCAAGAGTGCAGAAGATGTAGCAAAGGACTATGTGAAGGAATTAATAGATAGTAATCTTGTAATGGTTGTTCGAAGGAATTTCTTTGGTGAGGTGAAAGCAATTGGTATGCATGATCTGTTGCGTGAGTTCTGCTTGACTCGATGTAAGAGTTATAGGTAAGATCTTATTTGAACCATCACAAACTTTGTTACTTCCAGACTCTTTTAACTGGTTCTTACTATTTTATTTTCTTCCTTTTGGTATTTTGTTTTCTTGGCAGATCAAGTAATTCAACAGCTGCTGAGCACGAACGTGGCATTTCACTTGATTTCCGTTATAATTATAAAGAAGCTGAATATTTATATCCCCATTCTGCTATCTCCCGAATACCCTATTCTGTTGACGATATACTTGACCAGAACAACTTTCTCATCTTTGACTGCAAAAGTTTGTGTTTCAAACCCAGAATCACATCACTGAGAGTGTTGGATTTGGTGTGTGTCACATCGAGCAATGCACCTTATATTCAATTCTTGATTAATTTAAGATACTTGTCCATGAAGGGGAATTTTGAGGAAGATCCATCATGGTTATCCAACCTCAAGTACTTAAAAACATTGATACTCAGAGAATCGCGCAGATTAGATCTATCTTATGCAATATGGGGTATGGTGAGCTTAAAACATTTGGAAGTGACTGGTAAACCAGCTGTCATCAGGTGCCATGTCCCAGAGTTCATGATGAACCGCCGTTTAACAAAATTACAATGTCTTTCTTTTGTACACTTACCTGAAGGCGAAGAGTTTCAAGAGTTCATGTCAAAAGTACCCAATTTAGTAAAGATGAGGTGTTTGGTTGATGAGCCTGAGCCACAAGGTGATCAGACAATATGCATTAGGCTTCCAGGTTTAGACTCTTTTAATAAACTCGAATCACTTAAATATAAGGTCTATTTTCTAAAACATGGTGCAAAGCGACTTGAGATCAACTTTCCTAGGAACCTCAAGAAGTTGACCTTGTCATCATTTCGATTACCATGGAGTGAAATTTCAACTATAGGAAGATTAGAAAACTTGGAGGTGCTCAAGTTGGAGTCCAATGCTTTCGAGGGAGATAATCAATGGAATGTCGATAATGAGGAGTTCCAAAACCTCAAGTTCTTGATGTTCTACAACATGAATATTCCACAATGGAACTTTTCTGATATGTTCTTTCCTAACCTTCAACATTTGATATTCAGAAATAGTCGACTGAAAACAATTCCTCGCGACTTTGAAAACTTACTTCTGCTGCAGATGATTGAGGTGTCTTGGTGTAAATGCAGTCGTGATGCCTTAAACACTGCTGAAGAGATTAAGAAAACTCAAACTGACATGGGAAATCATGAATTTAAGCTCATAATCAAATCTAGAGAGGAGGATGATCATGAAGAAGAACAAGAAGAAGATGAAGATGATCATGAGGATGCACATCAAAAGAAATATTTTTTCTTTTTTGTTCAAGCTCTTTTCTTGATCATTTTCCAACATTTTTTTCAACTTATTGAAGAAATGAAGCTAAGTTAGATGTTGTACTCTTCCAATTTACTAACTTTGGTATTTCAATTTGCAAGTCTTAATATTCTTTTGCTAAAATAATACTAATTTGAGTGTGTCGATTGGAAATAACCTCTTTATTTTTTATCATGTTTCAATCATTAAAATCCTTAATAAAGTTTTAATATCATTAATATGTAATTTTCACCCTTTCTATCCGCAATTACCAACAATATATCATCACTTATCATCTTTGTCATCACAATCACCATCACTATTATCAACTATCACTATAATCATCAACCACCAATCACCTCTATCATCACAACTAGTACTGCTACTAATAATCATTACTATACTTACCACCTCCATCATTATAATTATGTCCAATGCCGCCGCCGCCGCCGCTGCGACCTAAGTCATCACTGCCACGTCCACCATCAGGCACTACGACTACTACCAACCACCTCCATCATTACAATTAGCATAGCCGCCAACTACCACAGACACATTTTCAACCACCACATATTCTTCAGTCATCATAATAAACACCACCAACTACTAACAACAACCAACTTCACCATCACAATCATCTCTGTCAATCGGCATCATTACACCAACTATCTCCACCATTATAACTATCACCACTAGTCATCACTATTACTAATCTACAACACCAACTATTACTATCATCATTACTATAAATCATCTCCGCCATCACTGATGAATATTAATATTTTAAAAATCAAATAACCAACTTTGGTATTTCAATTTGCAATTGTTAATTTAGTTTTGCTAAAGTAATAGTATTGTAAGTTAAAAAGAGTTAATGATCAAATACATCATCTCGCTTTTTTACATTTTAACTATCAATTGTTCTCTTTTTCTTTATGAACTATCATTATTTATGTATTAAAACATACTTCAACTATCTTGTGACTAGTAGGATTCTTTTAAAGCTCATTTTGCAACATCAACACACTATAAAACTTGAATTATTTGGTTGCTTGTAATTATTTTTTTTCATCTTTTTCCAAAGTCTAATTTCCACAAAGGAGCTATGAAGTTGGTAGTTGATATTCCAAAACAAGTTGAAATTTCATTTTCAAAGGAATGTGTTTGTGATAAAAATAATAGTCAATTGAACTTATTATTATTCTTGTATGTAATTGATGACATGCTAGAACAAAGTCGATCCTTTTTTAGAGGAAATTTACAAGAAGTGCATAGAAGTAAAAGTTGGAATACATCTAAGACTTTATAATTCATTATCCCTTTGCAATATTTTATTTTCCCTTTCCTTTTCTTTGCTGTTACGTATTAATTATTGTTCTTCCACTTGTGTCATAGTTTATAAATAATAATGACGGGTTGAATTTGAATGATTCAAATCTTAGGTATTTTTATATTTTTGTGTGGATAATTTTTATCCATCGCTTTATATACAATCATTAGCTAGCATTATTAACCACCTCTGTCGCCATAGTCACTATCATTATTACCATCATCAACCACCTCTATCATCACAACTATCATTGGCAACTAGTATTGCTGCCAACTCTAATATCAATCGCTACCACACCTTCTATCCTCATCATTATATAATTATTTGTCCCACCACTACCGTACAATGTTGTCATTGACACATCCGCCATCACTATCATCCACTACCACAACTATAACCAATATCTACTATCAGTCATTTCCACCACCAACTACTAACATCAATCAACTTTACCATCACAACCACCACTATATCAGTCATCATTACTCTAATCACCATAACATCAACTACATCTTAAAACAACATCCAATCATTCAAATGCACATTCTAATTCAGACCTCTTTATTTTAATAAAAACAAACAAGGCCACACAAATTTATTTCAACCCCTTTTGTTGACCATCTACATTGTTTATAGTAATTGATCTTATATTATTGATTGTAATTAAACATATCTATATTCAACTACGTACTACTATAATTTTTTTAATCAACAAAGTTATAACACGCTATTAATGTCAAAATAATTTAGATGTACCTACTATAATTGTTTAATCAAAAACATTCCTAAAATATAATCATCGGTCACAATATAAGTGCATCCTTAAAATAAGTATGTAATACGAATATTTTTGTGAACAGAAAGCAACCTCAATATTTTTTCCAAAAAAAAAAAAAAGAAACAAGTTTATCTTTTAGCTAACCACACCTTGTTTGTTACATATCAATTTTAAAATATGTTATATTATTTTAATAAATATAATATTTAAAGAGACAGCATCATTTTTGGTTGTTACATAGTTAATCATCTTATAAGAATAAATCTTTATTCTATAAAGCAAAGTAGAGTACACGGATAAAAGATAAAATAATTAAGTAAATTAAAAATAAGAGTAGTAATATGACCATACTTTTGTAGAGAATAGCAGAAGCAAAGTATAATTAGGAAACCTTCTGCTAGCCCAAGATCGTTAACTAAGATCGGAAGATTCAACTAAAGAAGAGGAAGCTAGAAGGGAGAACTTGATTATGAAAGAAGATTCTTGAATTGGGTTATTCTTAGAATGCTTGGGTTTGGGTTTGGTTGATTACAAATGTATAATATCATCCCATATTTATACTAACCTATGGATGGTTCAAGATACAACAAAATCTAGACCATTATAACCTCTTCTACAAATATCTTCCTCAAATATCTAAAACTCTAGA
This sequence comes from Solanum pinnatisectum, assembly GCA_035578085.1. Classification (NCBI taxonomy): domain Eukaryota; kingdom Viridiplantae; phylum Streptophyta; class Magnoliopsida; order Solanales; family Solanaceae; genus Solanum; species Solanum pinnatisectum. The sequence goes on along the minus strand of CM069080.1, from coordinate 763,429 downwards.
CTATCTAGATTAACTACAAATATCTAATTCTCTAGAATATCTAGACTTTTCTTAGTTACAACAAATACTAAAGACGACGCTATAAAATTCTAGAAAGTTCTACTAAATATCTATGATATTTTTTGTACTTCCAAAAAATCAACTTTAATTTTTCACACTCCCCCTTAAAGTGATTTTTTGGAAACTATCCCACACTTGTCGTGGAAGAGCTCAAACGGAGCTTTGAGCCACGTCTTGGTGAAAATCTTAGCAGTTTCTTCCGAACTCCTCTTTCTTCTCCAGATTTTTTTACTGGCAGTTGATCCATGTAGATTATCTCCTTGTTGAGTTCTCAAACTCCCCATTTCTCTTAACTTCTCAATAATTAGATTATCCAGAGAAACACTATCAATTTCCTGTGAAGTCTCAACACCAATATCGGATCCATTGCAATATTATCTTATCATCTCCTCGATAGATTTTTCAGAAGCTTCAAAGCTTTCAAAAATCATATTGTTTCTCTTTGAAACTTCAAAATCAACTTCTTCATCTATTTGGTCATCATTTTCTCCCTTTGTTTCCAATGTTTGATCCAAGTCAATTACTGACCTCGATTTGGCTGACGATTGATCAGAGACTTCAACTTCCCATACATCATTCTCAATACTTTCTCCATAAAGGTTACCATCGACATATATAGCTCCAGACACTGCTTGTGTAGAATTTACTTCCTTGATTTCTTTGATAGAAGCTAACATATCACCAGTATAAACATCTTCTATAGTTTCTTGCTTCATATCGATGACATCAGTGTCTCGCTTCTCCACGTGGTCGACTGCATTATATTCTGAATCCTCGATCAAGTCTTCTTCAAGGTTGATGGAAACCATAGCATCTATCCCTCGAGCCTCAGCTACTAAAAAATTTTCCCAGTCTTCTTCTTCAGCAATCTTTTGAGCCATATTGCTCTCCTTGGCTCGGCAATATCTTTTTATGTGCCCTACTTCACCATAACGATAACATCTGAGAGTCTTCTTACCATAATAGTTAGAAGACTCTTCCTTCTCTCCAGGTGAGCGTAAACCACCTAAGGATCGAAAGTGTGGCACATCTCTTGTTTTTCCTTTAAAATTCCTCTTGTTGGCTATAAGAGCATTTTCTTCTCCTTCTTTGACAAATACATTAGCCAACTGCTTGGCAGTAATTCCTGTGACGACAACAAATTTTCAAACTCCTCCAAGGATGGTTGTTGAACCCATCCTTGAATCGACGTCACAAATGGAATATATTCAGGTTTCAACCCACGAATGACTATTCTTCTCATTTGTGCTTCAGAAATAGCCTCCTCCGAATTCAATAAACATATCTCAGAACATAAGTTCTTAATCTTTAAAAAATACTCGAAGATAGAAAGATTATCTTGAGTGGTGTTAGCCAATTCATTCTCCAACATCTGCAGCCGAGCTTCATTCTTCTTGTTGAACAAGCGATCGAGGGTCCTCCATATTTCATGAGCTGATTTACACTTTATAATGTGATCAAATAAGCCGGAGGAGATTGTCCTCTTCAGAATGAACTCCGCCTTAGCATTAACCTGCTTCCACTTCTTGTATATACTACTATTTTCCGGTCCGTCAGCAGGAGGACTTGTGTCATTCCCATTAACAACATCCCACAAATCCTCTCTCATAAGGTATGATTCCATACATGTTTTCCATACCTTGTAATTGGACTGATTCAACAACTCCATCCCCAGTCCATTAACACGGACAAACCAGTTGAATCTACCTCTAACCTGATCTTAAAATAACACCCGCAAGCCAATCTATGACTATGGCTCTGATACCATGTAGAGAATAGCAGAAGCAAAGTATAATTAGGAAACCTTCTGCTAGCCCAAGATCGTTAACTAAGATCAGAAGATTCAACTAAAGAAGAGGAAGCTAGAAGGGAGAACTTGATTATGAAAGAAGACTCTTGAATTGGGTTGTTCTTAGAATGCTTGGGTTTGGGTTTGGTTGATTACAAATGTACATTATCATCCCATATTTATACTAACCTATGGATGGTTCTAGATACAACAAAATCTAGACCATTCTAACCTCTTCTACAGATATCTTTCTCAAATATCTAAAACTCTAGACTATCTAGATTAACTACAAATATCTAATTCTCTAGAATATCTAGACTTTTCTTAGTTACAACAAATACTAAAGATGACTCTATAAAATTCTAGAAAGTTCTACTAAATATCTATGATATTTTTTGTACTTCCAAAAAATCAACTTTAATTTTTCACAACTTTTTTTTTCCTATATGATGTTTGATATTCAAAACTCGAACTCGATACCTTTTAATAAAGGATCGATAATTTTATTCACTGCATTATATTTTTTGGTGTTATAATATGATCATACTAATTATTAGTGAGCATTTGATCATGTTTTATTATAAAATTGAAAAAAAACAATTTTTATTTTCTAAGTGAAACATATATTTGAAAATAAATATTGTGTTTAGCCGTGAATACAAACTGAAGTTATTTTGGACTTTTTATGAATAATTTGGAATGAAAAAGGTGAAAACACATTTTTATTGTTTTTCAAATTCTTAAAAATTTCAAAATTCAATTTCGAAATTCTACGGCTCAACCATATTTTCCGAAGTTCAATTTCAATTAACAAAAAAAGAATCAATGATCAAACACCTCCTACAATATTAAATTCAATCCAAAACATGATTTATCTTGTCCGCATCTAAAGAATAACTATTCTAAATGAGTCGAATTCATAACCTTAGATTTTAAGGTTGAAAGTGAGGATGACCTAGAGAAAGTTACTCGAATGATAGACATCTATCACTTATGTAAAGATTATAAGTTTGAATAACCAAAGAAATGTTCAAATTAAGAAGAAAAAAAAAATACTCGAATACTTGTCATCTGAGCAACTGGCTCATGTTTTAGACGCCCTACTACACTATCCTTATAAATAAGGGGGAACCCATCGGTAGCCCCCTAAACTTGACACCAATTTTCACTTAGACACCTCAAGTAGGTTTTGTTCATTTTAAACACCTCAAGTAGGGGTCGGTTGTGTCATTTTGACACTATTTATATTTTCAAAATCACATATTAAGTGCGTACATCCAAACGCAAGAAGAAGAAGAAAGAGGTGAGGGCATGGGGTTTGGGATCTGGAATAAAGAAAAAAGAAAGTAAAATTGAGTTTTTAAAAAATAAAATAAAATTTCCACGTGTCAAATATCAATTCGTTTTTTTCTCCACATAAGAGCGTTTGGATGTACGCACTTAATATGTGATTTTGAAAATATAAAAAGTGTCAAAATGACACAACGGACCCTTACTTGAGGTGTTTAAAATGAATAAAACCTACTTGATGTCTAAGTGAAAATTGATGCCAAGTTTAGGGGTTATGGATGGGTTCCCCCTATAAATAATTATAAGGTAACAATCATTCAAACAAAGCCATTAGATTTCTAATGGCACTTGCTTAAAACATCATCTTCTTTGTTAGCCTCACTTTCCTTTTTCATTCACCGGCAACATCCGTCTACCGCCGTGTTTCATTGTTCGTCAGTTTCCATTTTTGTACTTTGTATTGATATATCCAAACATCCTTCAGCTCACTAAAAGCTCAATTTTTTGCTAAAATTTTCACATCGGAATTCTGGTTCAACTGTTCATCATCTTTTTTAGCATAATTAGCCTTTTCTATTTCTGGGTTTCTTTCAAAAGACTGAGATTTATGGCTACTGTTAACGAAATTGTAAGTTTTACCTATCTGGGGTTAAGTAAAGCCGTTTCTCCGAAACGGTGTCGTTTGGGTATCCCTCAAACTTGGTTGAAATGGAGGAGTAGCTGGGTTTTGGGTGGTGTGGGTTGTAGTAGTCGAAACCCTAGTTTTGTTAATCCAAAGAGGAATGGGTTTAAGTTGTTTAATTCGGTTGAATTGGGTAATTTTGTGACGAGTGATGATGAGGAGAAGAATGAGATGAGTGATTGTTTCTTCGAGGCGATTGAGGAACTAGAAAGAATGACGAGAGAGCCATCAGATGTACTTGAGGAAATGAATGAGAGATTATCTGATAGAGAATTGCAGTTGGTGTTGGTGTATTTTGCGCAGGAAGGGAGGGATTCGTGGTGTGCGTTGGAGGTGTTTGAGTGGTTAAGGAAAGAGAATAGAGTCGATAAGGAGACGATGGAGCTTATGGTTTCGATAATGTGTGGATGGGTGCAGAAGTTGATTGGGTCTAAGAGTGAAGCTGGGGATGTAGTGGACTTGTTGGTTGATATGGACTGTGTTGGATTGAACCCGAGTTTTAGTATGGTTGAAAAGGTTATATCTTTGTATTGGGACGCGGGTGAAAGGGAGGGAGCGGTGTTGTTTGTGAAGGAGGTGTTGAGGAGGCAGATTGCTTACTCAGATGGTAATGTAGATGGGCATAAGGCTGGTCCTGCTGGTTATCTTGCTTGGAAGATGATGGTAATCTTTATATACTCATTTAATTTTATGCTTAGTACTCCCTCGTTTCAATTTGTTTGTCGTTTTGACTTGACACATAGTTTAAGAAAGTAAAGATGGAATCTCGTAGTCTTAAACTAAAGATAGGTAGAATGAATTTAGTTATCTTGCCTGGAAGATGATGGTAATCCTTGTATACTTGTCGAGTTTAATGCTTAGTAAATAGTACTCCACTTGTTAGCTGTAAATATTTGGTGTATTTCTTCCATTAAAAAGGTGATGTCACCGCGTATCTTTTTTACTCTTGATTGGAAAAACAATGAGTCATGCCTTCGACCGGCTTGTATTCTTTTCTAGTCATTTAGTTTGATCATGTGAATGTCATGCTATTCTTATGTGATTTCTCTCCCCAGCTTTGAGTAATATGGTATTGGAATGAAGCAAACAACCCCCCCGCCCCACCCCCCACCCCAATGATATTAGGACAGTTATGTGTATATTCTATTTTCCGGCATCCTTATTGAGAGAAACATGTGTGCCTCGTTGTGCCACTTGAATACGATTACTTGTAGAATGTTTATAGATGGTTGTTGGCGAAATATTTTTAATCGCTCTGGTTGTATAGGTTATGGCAAACAAATTCACAAACTATGATTCCCAAATAAAGTTAGACAATTAACGTTGATAAGGAAACTCTTTTGCTACGGGATCTAGGATCACTTCACCATGAATTTATCGCTGCAAACTCTCTGTCCTCTGATTAAACTGCTCTGTACTTTGGTTTTGAGAAAGTGATATGGTCTAATGTTTTGTTATATAGTAGAAAGAAAGGGGGTTAATACCAAGTAGAGAGGAAAAAGGTCTGGTAGTAACTTCTTCATGTTTTATATAACCTTATCAAAAAAATGTAGTTGTATGTATGTATTGTATGTACATTTTCCTCCTTGTAGGATTTGGTTTGCAAAATTATATCCATGTCTTAAAGCTTTATTCTTTCTGTCAGGAGGAGGGTAATTACAAGGATGCAGTCAAACTAGTTATTGACATTCGAGATTCTGGGTTGAAGCCAGAGTTATACAGCTATTTAATTGCAATGACAGCTGTGGTGAAAGAGCTGAATGAATTTGGAAAAGCTTTACGCAAATTAAAAGGTTTTGCCAGAACTGGTCTTGTTGCTGAGCTTGATTTAGAAAATCTTAGGCTCATTGAAGAATATCAAGCAGATCTATTGGCTGAGGGTGTACAGTTGTCCGATTGGTTGATTCAAGAGGGTGGCCCTTCTCTATTTGGGGTGGTTCATGAGAGGCTTCTTGCAATGTATGTCTGTGCTGGCCGTGGAATAGAAGCTGAGAGACATTTGTGGCAAATGAAGTTGTCTGGCAAGGAAGTCACCGGAGATCTTCAAGACATTGTCCTAGCAATATGTGCTTCCCAAAAGGAGCTAGGCCCCATCTCAAGGCTGCTTACCGGAATGGAGGCTTCAAGCTCGTTACAGAAAAAGAAAACATTGTCATGGCTGTTAAGAGGTTACATTAAAGGTGGACACTTAGAGAATGCTGCAGAAACAGTAATTAAGATGCTTGACTTGGGTTTGTATCCAGATTTTCTGGACAGAGCAGCTGTGCTGCAGAGACTAAGAAGACGAATTCAACAATCTGGAAGCTTGGAAACATACCTTAACCTTTGCAAACACCTTTCAGAAGCGAGTTTGATTGGTCCGTGTCTTGTATATCTGTATATAAAGAAATATAGACTGTGGATAATAAGGACTCTTTGAGCAACCTTGAAGAAGCTGCCGCCTGTTCTGAAGATATAAGAAGACGGTGCTCATCTGTTGCAGGCTTTGATGTGTATAATATGTATAGTTTTAGATGATTCGAGAAACATACAGTGAGCGAGAGAGAGAGCAAGATGTTGGCTGCTGGTCTAATTTAGATGTCCAGAATTGCAACATTAAGCATCTTGTTCTCAAGTTCGAGTTGAAGTTCGTATATATTAATGTAGATGTAAAACAACGTGAGGTAGGGGTAGTGTATGCGTACATTCTACCTTTCCCAAACTCACTTGTGGATTATACTGGTATATTGATGAATAATAAACTATGCCCTTGTATCTATTATTAGAGACTATTACTGCCACTATTCTGAATATATGTATGTAACTGTTGTTTGTTTGGGAGCTTATAGATGAAGCATCTACTGTTTATGTAATAGATGCTTGAGAACATGTGCAAATTTTAACAGGTTCAGAAACATGTCTATTTTTATAATTAATGATGCTCGAAATCATAATTGGTTAATATATGATATAGATGTGAATGATTTTACATAATTACTCAAAGAAAGGTACTTCTGTAATGAATGATGCTCGAAATCATAATTTGTTAATATACGACATAGGTTTGAATTGACGGCCGAAACACCAAACATATCCAAACTTCTAACAAAAAATATTTATCGGACATTAATAAAAAAGGGGCAAAACAGAAACCAAACAAAACAAGAACGTCATTTCAGCTTTGCTTTTTTTCTCTGTATCTCTTCGTTAAACTAATCGGTATGAACTCTTAATTATGGTGATTTTTGCATTCTTTTTAAAAACCCCTTAATGTATAGCAACCAATCAATGGATTATAACCTTTAATTAATCTTGATTCCTTTTAAGATTCGCAATTTCATTTTTGCCTACTAATTGCTTGTGAAATTGCCTCAACCAATTTATTTATCATTTGGCGAATCATGCTGATATATGTTGGTGGGTTTTGAAGTTTATGTAATTGGTTTGAGGAAAGTAAGGATTTTGATTTCAAATTTTTGTTTTCCTGATTCAGTTTTTTTGTTTTTCAGAATTGGGTTGTCATGATACGAGGTAGTCGTTTTCGGTTGAAAGGGTGGCAACAGGCTGCTGTGGCAGTTGGTTCTGCAGTTGGTGCATTGTTAGATCCTCGAAGAGCAGATCTTATTGCTGCTTTGGGCGAGACGACGGGGAAACCAGCTTTTGATAGGGTTCTTGAAAGGATGAAGAAGAGTCCTGAAGGCAGAGTAAGGCCTTTTACTTGATTTGCTCTTCATTTATATATTTGATTTGCTAGTCCATCACATTGGCTGATTATCTTTAAGAGATACTCCTATAATATTTTGTGAAAAAGGTTCTTTGCAGTGCAATTAGAAGGGGTTTGTGATTACTTCGTTTGGTTCAAACGTCCATGGGCTACTGCATCGAATCTAAATATGCAAACTGTTTAACTACAATGTGGATGTCACTTGCAGTTATTTTTATTCTTGTATTAGAACGAAAGACACTTCCTTCGATACTTGTTAGAATGTTCTAATGTAACCTACATTGGATGGATCCTCCATTTGTGTTTATGTACCTCGAACATATGAAGAGGGTATAGGCACTGAATGTTGATCCTTCGAATATTTTATAGCAACTTAAAATTGAAATGCACCTTTACTATGTGGGCTGTGGCCATGGTCACTTGTGAACCTTTCTGACGACTGAAGTTATTGTGAACTCACAAAAGCTCCAGTTTTGAGGATCTTTCACTTCCGCCTAACTCTATACTTGTAGCAACATATGAATTGCCAGTATTCGATGAAATAGAACAAACTAGTTACTGATACAAGAAGGCAGTTTCTTTGTACTCCTACCCTTAGCAAGCAGCCCATTGAATCCAAATTCCTAGTATTATGAGAAGAGTGATCATCCAGTTCTTCAAATGCCAATTTAGGGATGTCTACTTGCCTCAACTGACTGAGAAGTGGCTGCAGTTTGTAGTCCTTACTTTTTGGTGCAATTTCTTGAGCTATTTGTAGCAGGTTTAGGTTGTCTCATGCATTACTTGTTCTCAATGACATCCAATTTGATTGTGCATTTGGTAACCATACTCATCATGACTAGTACTGCCTTGAAAGAACATCAAAATTTTAAATGCAAGTAGATTAATAATGATAGTTAAATCAATAATGTTAGTCAATGTTGTGGACTCATGACAAGGTACTGTCTTGAACCACCCTCATTTCCTTTTCAATTTTCCTCAGATGGATTCCAATATCTTTACTTCCTTTCAGCTTCAATGTTTCATCACTTGACATAAAGCAGCAGCAATTATAGCCTGTTCAACATCATTGATATGCGGCAATAACACTGGCCATCTTTTCTCTTTTTGCTCTGACGGAATTGACTTCTTACACATCATATTTTCTGGCTCTCTTAGCGTTCCTTGGGAGTCTCCCATAATTCATCTCATTGGCCAGCTGCATTTTCGAATCTTGTTCCAAGAAGCCATCAAACGGCTTGCTTTATTGAAACCTATTACCACTTTATTCGTCATTTCAGACTCGAGATCCCAGATCATCTGCTGTGTTCTCTCGTATGCCTTGAGGTGGGAATCTCCCACTGCTGGTTTAACTCATGGTCTCTTTTGCCTCACCAACTCTGCCTTGTTTCATCAAGCAAAGTACCCAAATTGCACATCTTGTTGTTTTCTGGTGCAATCACTAGTGCCCTCCTGTTAGCATCCCTTGCTTCAATGTAGTTATTTTGCTGTCACCCTAAGATTTCAGCGTCTTTTAGGATCTTTGTATTGCTTGCACCATGTACCTAACTGGAAGCACTGTGAACTTGTCCATAGCTGTTGCCTGGCATGTGCCGGCGGTGTTGACTGTTGAAGTATAGCTAAGTGTTACTTTAGTGCCTTGATAGCTTGATGTAAGGTGCAGTTAGGGGCTCACTTATGCAATGAACAAAGTGGCTCAAGCAAATGCTTGGAAACTCTTAGCTGTGTCGTTCTTCTCTTTTGCTTTCCTAATGAGTTCTCTATTTTTTCCTAGCTGGAACAGATAAGCCAGTATCGATTATGCTTCTGGCCATCTTTCTTGTCTTATAAAGTTTGGGGTGCTTTGTATGCTGGCAACCTGTACTTAACTCTGAAAGATCTAGCAGTTATAAGGCAGATAGTACTAACATACAGCTAGGCAACTTTAGTGCTAGTCTTAGAGTTGGATGACTAACATGAAAGCTTGTGATAAATGTTCATTTGCCGTTTTATTAGAGTACTCATCATTTCATTTGACTCTTTTCATTCTATCCGTTTTTAAGTTTCCTATAACTAGTTTGAAGTATATTTTCATCTATTGATTGTGGTTTTGGATGTATTTATACTTATACCTCAGGAAATACTGTTGGAGCGACCTCGTGTGATCTCTACAAATGTGGGGCATGCATGGGACCTGCCTGACAACACTTTTGGTGCTGCATACGCAAGGTTCATGGGATCTAGGAACTTCTCACCAGATGATCGCCCACCAGTGCGATTCATGGAAACTGAAGAGTTAGCATATGTAGCTATGCGTGCTCGCGAGGTGCATGACTTCTGGCACACCCTTTTTGACCTTCCAACAAACCTGATCGGAGAAACAGCACTAAAAGTGATCGAGTTTGAACAGATGCTACTCCCCATGTGCTTGATGTCTGTGCTAGGGGGTACAGCAAGGTTTAGTGACAAGCAAAGGAGCTTGTTTTACCAGCATTACTTCCCATGGGCCCTTAAGGCTGGAGCTCGTAGCACAGATCTTATGTGTGTTTACTATGAAAAACATTTTCATGAGGATTTGGAAGATGTTCGTCGTAAATGGGGAATAATTCCAGCTCCACCTCCTCCAATACCAAATGCAACAATTGTTGTACCTCTTTGAAGAGGAATTGAAACTATTACAGACTTTCCTGCAATTTGCTCTATACGAACAAATGTAGATATCTACTATATATGAGTATAGTAACACAAACCTTTTAAGGTTTTTGTGAGTTATTTTTATTTGTTCTCATTTTCATTTGCTCAAGTCATTTGTACTTGTTAGTTTGTGGGATGACATGCTCTTTTCATCACACCATTGTTATAGAACCAACCAAATACTTGCTATGAAACCATATTATAACTCATCAAGTTTAAACCTTTTTAGTTTTTGTAATGATGAAAAGACAATAATTTGCAATGATATAATATGAAGTTCGAGCATGTGAAGAGATGATGCTCCAATGAGTAGGTGTAACAGGTTAGCTATGGTGTGTCTAGACAAATGTGGAGGTAGGTCGAAAAAAGTATCGGGAGAGGTAATTAGGCATGACATGACACACCTGCAACTTATCATGGACATGATATGAAAGTTGAGAACTATGGTAGAAGATTAATAAGTAGTCAACAATGTCTAGCTTTCCTTGACAATCATAGATATGAAGTTAAGGCAAGAAAAGCTGTTCAATCAAATGATCAATTAACAAAGGTGGCATATTACATTGAAAGTAACTTTAGTTTCATGGGTGTCAACTGGGACTTTGGACCAAAGCCTTATGCAACTAACCCTTCACAACAACCTGAAGTACTCACAATTACAATTACAACATAGTGTCGAAACACAAAAGGTAAAGAAGAGAAAACAATCATCCAACTGTAGATTGGAGAATTGGTTAGTTGCTGCCACCACCGAAGAGATAACCCAAAGAAGATCCACCTCCAGGAGCAGCATGGACTTTGGTGGATGGCCGGTCCTACATCAAGGTAATAGCTCCAGTTAAAACTAGACACGTTTATAATCAACGATTCGATTATACAGGACAAGAATTAACAAGACCCACTCCATTGTAAGAGGCCAAAATTATTTCATCATAATTCAATGACAAACTGACAAATATCGTTCCCGAGTAGGAACTAAAGCATTTTAATCTGAATGGGACTCTAACTGGCAAGCAAATGCCACAGATCAATCTCAAAATCCACAACAATATATAAGAAGTCGGTCAGGAAGTCAGCAGTCCACCAAAAACGAAGGATTACAAATTATTCTCACTCCACAATAGGAGAGTTTACATCAATAGAATGTGCTAGCAGCTTATCCTAACCTGAAACACACAGCCAGTGAGACCACCTATGGTTGCAGCAACAAAGATGCACATTCATAGACTGGTGCAAATGTACCATGCGAGCAAAAATGCTATCAAGAAATTCATGACAGGAAAGCTAATAAAACAAGTTCAATACCTGATAGATGTAAATCCAACAATTGGTCCCTATTCAATAATTTGGATGGAAGAATTGTGGTTAAGAAAAAGAGAGATTAAGCCTGGAGATTAGTGTTAACTAAAGCCATTGCTTTCGTCGCTTAAAGCGATGAAGAAAAATATGAAACAAGGGATCATTGCTTCATGGGTGAAATCATTAAGCTTTTGAGAAGTGCGCAATTCAACTAATGATATGTGCAAAGAAATCCCAATAAGAAGCAATCAGTTCTTTAAATCTCAATTTTGAGAAATTATCTAATTGCAATTTGATTATTATACTATTGATCCACATGTGTTGGTGGTTTTTAATTTTCCACAACATGTATGCCTAGAAGTGTGTGCAACTTCTCGCGTTTTGCTTCAAGCCTCATTGACCTTGTTTCTTTTTTATTTTCATTTATAAACACTGCTGGAGATGAGATTCCGGCCTGCAAGCTATCTATTACTCTACCTTGGAACAATCAAAATATTTCTCCAGCAAAGCATGAAAATGAACTAGACAAGCATTTCAAAAGACACCATACTAATTGACACGATGGTAATACCGTGATAAAGTTGCCTGTGTTTTGACCATCTCCCCCAAAATGGTTTCTCGAAGCAGTGCTCTGAATACCAGCAGGAATCTGCTTAGTAGCATCAACTGTAGCAGAAACGGTAGGCTTTGAAGCTGGCTCCTTATTTATTGCCTGGCCTTCACTTTGAACAGCTGGGGCATTTCCCGTGGTTGATTTTGGCACCTCACCGTTTCCAAATAAGTATCCCAGTGAACTTTGCCCTCCTCCATAGCTGACTCCACGACCCATTTCTGTAATTCTCTCTTGTTAAAGAATCCCAGGAAAAACCTGATTCAAGAAACCAGCAAGATGTAGAGGCAGGCCATATACATTAAAGATAAGAGAACTTTCAAATATGTTAGCAAAGATTTCATGCACCAAGCAACAACATTAAAGAAGAAGCACAGCTGATAATCAAGCGACAGAAATGAGCAAATCCATTATACTTTGAGCGTTAGTGGAGACTGTGATGCTCCTACTAGTCAAATTATAATTCAGAAAAGAAACATCAGTACAACACTGAAGTTGATTAGAATCTTCTTATAACCATATGAATCCACTATAACAGTGCTGGTCGAAAACATGAAGAACCAAGAAAATATTAATGTAGCTTTAAAAGTTTCGAAGTCTGCATTCTCTTTGCAGTTCAATGAGGGAAACTTGGAGAATGACATTTATGATTCAACCAAATATCAGAAGAAGAATACAACTATTTTGCCAACACTAAGCATCCTTAAGCATGCAGGGAGAATGAAAAGAAACACAAGAAACAGAGATATCATCTTCGTCACAACAGGAAGAGAAATATTCACAAGTCACATACCAATAATCTTTCCCTCCTTCGAATTAAAACCAAAATCACCATTATTTTTTATGGTCTAAAACAAATAAAGAGCTCTTGTCTCTGAGACAATTTCGAACTTGCATATTCCAAACCTATGGATAAAAGGGACCTTTCCACTCTCCCTTCTTTAGTGCGTTCCTTTTTAGTTAATTGAGCTCTTCCTAGGCTCCACATTTTCTATTTTTCCTTTATGAACTTGGCACCTAATTGTTCCGACCTCAGAGATGTAGTTGGTGATTGGTAAGAGTGGCTGGAAAGTCTCTTTCTTCTCCTCTGACCTCTAACGGCTAGAGGTGAGTGGAGAAACATGTCGATTCTCCTATGCTCCACATTTTCTCCTAAACTATCACTAAATTTCTTACCACCTTTTCCATTAAAAATGAATGAGGAGTCCCCTAGCACTGACCAAAGTACTCATCACTCCTCCAATCCTTGCCTCACTAATTCATCAACGCCTTTCCTAAACATACACCATGTCTAAGTTCTCTTCCACCAGCCCCAAACAACTGTAGGAAGTTCATCTCCCACTCAAACAGAGACTCCCTGAAGTCCTAATACCCCAGATCTCTTGTCAAAAACAATAGCATCCCATCACCCACACTCGGTCTTCCTGAATCGATAAAAATTTTACTTTCGAAACCTCGAATCAAGCCTTAATAACTAAGAATTAACACCTAATATTACTATTTTCATCAACCAATGCTTCTCAATTGTTAAACACAACTAAATTGCTTCTTAAAGCAAACCCCAAAAACCTCATAACAATGACAGAACAACCAAACAACAACAAATTAACAAGCACACAAACCCAAACTCAACTTCATCAAAAAAATCAAACTTTCAACAAAAAAGAATCAACTCCAGATCTCTCATCAAAACAAATAGCATCCCCACCACTCACACTCTCACTCTCTGAATCAAGAATCTTTTTCCTTTCAAAACTCAGAATCAAGCCTTAATCACCAAGAATTAACACCCACTATCACTATTTTCATCAACCACTAGTTCTCAATTGAAAAAGACAACAAATTTGCTTCTTCAAGCAAAACCCAACAATGAATTTAACAACCCCACAAACCCAAACTCAACTTCATCATATAAAAATCCAAACTTTCAACAAAAAATCACCAAAAAAAGCTCAGATTCCCATAAATTTGAATCAAAATCATAGATACACACAAATTGAAACAACCCCATATACATAAATCTGACTTTTTCTAGGACATCTGAGAGTTAAAACTTTTCTGATTACCTTTGATTCTTTTGGATCAGATCAGTATTTGGATGTGAAGAAGAAATGGAAGTACAGTATATTGCCTCTCTTGTTCACCTATAATTATTAGTATTACTTTTGTTTCAAAAATAAAAATAAAAAATAATGATGGAGCTTTGCTAGAGAAAATATACAATATCGTCCCCCATTGTTTTTATTTTTATTTTTCACTAAAGGTTCGGTATTCAATATTCGTATTAAAAATATGTTTATTTGGTATGTAGAATTTATATTGGAGTCCTAATTAAATTTGAATAGTGTATTGTCGGATCATTTTGAGTGTGAAGCTCTCAACAAAATTTTCTCTATATTTACCACTCGAATTCGAGACTTTTGATTAAGGGTAAACTCTAGTACGCGTACCAAACACCAAATAGAGAAAATAAAAACTCATATTTAGAATCATGCACACCTTTTTTGGTAATTTTTGTTATCTTTTTATTGTGGAGTTTTTTATTTTTATTTTTATGTGCAACTAATTATGTTGTGTTTGGTTATTTCTATTATATTTGATGTAGTTTTGCATCTTGGAATTTTTAGAATATTTTTTATGTTTTTGATTAAATCTTTTTGATATATATAATTCTCCTTATATCTAACCTTAAAATTTTGTTAAATATCTTATGAAATTCAAAATTACTCATTTTTGACAAATTCAAAAGATTAAAACTACTAAGAGTATATTTAGTGGATTATTTTAAATCGACTTCAAACCTAATATTTTATTGTATACAAATTCAAAAGATTAAAACTACTAAGAGTATATTTAGTGGATTATTTTAAATCTACTTCAAACCTAATATTTTATTGTATAAATAAAATGAATTGAAAGGTAATTTGATACGACATAATTTTATTGTTTAAATAAAAAGAAATTAAAAGATAATTTGATACGACATGATTGATTTTTCATGTGGGGGAGGTTTAGAAAATGGAGATGCTTTTCTTTGAAAAAGAAACAAAAGTAAGGAAAAAGATTTGCAAGAAAATAAAGAAAAAGGAATAAGCATATTTTCTTTACTATAAATTATTGTTGTTAATCAAGAAAAAAGTGTCAAATTCAAGTTTGATGGTAGTTGGTGGAAATAATTTATTATAATACAAATATCAGTAATTATTTTTGCAATTTAAACTCATATCTTATAAATCAAACAAAATCACGAAGGACTTAATTTAATAAATTGAAGATTTATTGTGTACATTAACTTGTATAGATAAGTTTATGAGATCATTTCTAACAATACATGTAGTTTGATATTGGATATTATGAAGACCAAAATAAATCTTATCAATAATTAAAGGTTAAAGAAGGTAAATATCTCTATCAATACATAGATCATATGGTGGAAAATGTTTTCTTGAAAAATATTTTCTAGAAAATAAGTTGATTTTTGTAAATAAACAAAAATTATTATTCTAAAATTATTTGTATATAATTTAGATAGATACAGAGGTAAGGGTGTAAGTTTTTTTTTTTTTTTTTTTTTATAGAGAATATATTTTCAAAATATTTGACCAAGAAAAAAAATTCTCAAAATATTTGTTTGACCAATCGAATATGAAAAAATTTAAAAAATATTTGACCACTCATAATGTCTATTAATTATTGTAACAGAAAAGTTAATATCTTAATAAAACATATTAGATAAAAGAATTAAAAAAATCAAGTCTCATATTATTCATTTTAACAAGAACATTAATATTTTTTCACAATAAGATATGCCAAGTCAAAGAAGGTACAAATCTAGCAAATCAATAATTAATCCATTTATTGTGTTACTTAATATGTCTTTTCAATTAATTAGATTTTAGACTTTCTACACATTTTCTACCTTTAAATATTCATATTCCAAAATAATTTTTGCATATATTTTTTTCATCACAAGCAAATGGCTAAACTCTCATCAACTTTGTGCTTTTTCCTCCTTGTTTGTGTACTAGGTACATTTTTTCAATTCTCACTATTTCTTTTTGTTCTTGTATTCATCGTAAATCTATTGCTAAATAGTTCATTGACATACTTTTTTGCTATAAAATATCTCATCTATCTGTGAAATTTCACTGGATATGTTATTATTGATAACGCAGATTATGTTATGTTCTTGAACAGGTACTAATGAAATTCGTGATACGGCTAGCAATGTGATAGTACCAAATGATCAATGTTTAACAGCTTTGGGTGTATGTAGTTCTAAACTTTGTGACGAACAGTGTTGTGAGAAGAATTGTTTTGATAATTTCAAGTCACAAAATCCAAGTGGTGGTTGTGAGACGATCCCTGGCTCTGCATTGAAAATTTGCAATTGTCACCATGATTGTGATAATTAGAACACACACAAAAAAAAAAAAAAAAAAAAAAAAAAAAAGAATCAAAAATTTTAATTCAATATTACCGGAAGAACTATAGCTTAATTTATCTTGCCTTTTCAATATTATGGCCTCCTATTGTTTTTTTCCCACTATGTTCGATATCCGTATGAAATATATGTTATTTCGACATTTGGTGTCCGTATTAAAGCCCTGATTAAATTTGAATCACGCACCACATGACTTATTTTGAGAGTGATGTTATCGACAAGATTTTCTCCATATTGTTCGAATTTGAGACCTTTAGTTAAGGATGAACTTGAAGCAATGTGTGTTGTCCTCTAAAAATAAGTATCAACCGAATTTTCTCCATATCCAAAGCTTGAATTTGAGACCTTTGATTAAGGGTGAACGCGGAACAATATGTGTTGTCCTCTAAAAATAAGTATGGTTTATTTTTTGTAAATGCTTATTAATAAATTCTAATTGTTTTGTTAAGGAGAATCCCATGAAAGATGAAAAATTAACATAAATTCACATTACCATCAACAACAAATTTGGTGCAGTGGATGAGACTGCTCATTTCTTAATTGGAGGTTTTAAATTCGAATCGTGGGTATATAAAAATCTTTGATAGGGAGCACTTCCTTCCGAATGGACCATATGCAACGTGAATTCGAAATAATTGGACTCTAATACGAGCGCCAAACATCAGATAGAAAACCAAAAAAAAAAGAGAGAAAAACTCTAATTTAGAATTATGTACATTTTTTGGTAATTTTTGCTATCTTTTTATTGTGCAGCTTTTTTTATAATGTGCAACTAATTATGTTGTGTTTGGTTATTTCTATTATATTTGATGCACTTTTGGATGTTGCAATTTTTAGAACATTTTTTGTGTTTTTGATTAAACATTCTTTTTAAATAATTCTTGTTATATCTAACCTTAAAAGTTTGTTAAATATCTGATGAATAACAATATTGCTCATTTTTTTTACAAATTCAAAAGATCAAAATTATTCAAGAATATATTTAAATGATTATTTTAAATCTACTTCAAACATAATAATTTTATTGTATAAATAAAAAATAAATTAAATGGTAATTTGATACGACATGATTTATTTTTCATGTGGGGGAGGTTTAAGAAAATGGAGATGCTTTTCTTTGAAAAAGGAACAAAAGTAAGGAAAAAAAATTGTAAGAAAATAAAGAAAAAGGACTGAGCATATTTTCTTTACCATAAATTATTGCTATCAAATCAATAAAAATGTGTCAAATTCAAGTTTGATGGTAGTTGCTGTATATAATTTATTATAATAGAAACATCAGTAATTATTTTCGCGATTTAAACTTATAGCTTATAAATCAAACAAAATCACGAAGGACTTAATTTAATAAATTGAAGATTTATTGTGTACTTTAACTTGTATACATAAGTTTATGAGATAATTCCAACAATACATGTAGTTTGATAATTATGAAGGCCAAACTAAATCTTATCAATAATTGAAGGATAATGAAGGTAATATCTCTATCAATACATAGAGGCTAGAGCATATGGTGGAAAATGTTTTCTAGAAAAATATTTTCTAGAAAATAAGTTGATTTTTGTGAGTAAACAAAAATTATTATTTTATAATTATTTGTATATAATTTAGATAAATAAAGAGGTAAGGGTGTAAGCTTTTTTTTTTTTTTTTTTTCCTTAGAGAATATATTTTCAAAATATTTGACCAATTGAATATGAATAAATTTAAAAAATATTTGACCAATCATAATGTCAATTAATTATTGTAACAGAAAAGTTAATATCTTAATAAAACATATTAGATAAAAGAATAAAAAAAAAATCAAGTCTCATATAATTCATTTTAACAAGAACATTAAATTTTTTCACAATAAGATATGCCAAGTCAAAGAATGTACAAATCTAACACATCAATAATTAATCCATTTATTGTTTTACTTAATATGTCTTTTCAATTAATTAGATTTTAGACTTTCTACACATTTTCTACCTTTAAATATTCATATTCCAAAATAATTTTTGCATATATTTTTTTTCATCACAAGCAAATGGCTAAACTCTCATCAACTTTGTGTTTTTTCCTCCTTGTTTGTGTACTAGGTACATTTTTTCAATCCTCACTATTTCTTTTTATTCTTGTATTCATCGTAAATCTATTGCTAAATAATTCGTTGACATAATTTTTTGCTAAGTAATCATTAAATATGATTTATGATGAATTTTTTCTTATGTTTAGCTATAAAATATCTGATGTATCTATGAAATTTCACTGGATATGTTGTTATTGATAACGTTGATTATGTTATGGTCTTGAACAGGTACTAATGGAATTCGTGATACAACTAGTAATGTGATAGTACCAAATAATAAATGCTTAACGGCTCTGGGTATATGCAGTTTTAAATTTTGTGACGAACACTGTTGTGAGGAGAAATGTCTTAATAATTTCAAGTCACAAAATCCAAGTGGTGATTGTGAGATGATCCATGGCTCTGGATTGATAGTTTGCAATTGTTACCATAATTGTGATAATTAGAACACACACACACAAAAAAAAAAAAAATGAATAAAAAATTTTAATTCAATATTATATGTGATACATTTATGTATACTTATTTAGAATTCGATTGTATGGAAAGAACTATAGTTTAATTTATCTTGCCTTATCTTTTTCGTGTATTG
The DNA here is from genome assembly GCA_035578085.1 of Solanum pinnatisectum. NCBI lineage: Eukaryota > Viridiplantae > Streptophyta > Magnoliopsida > Solanales > Solanaceae > Solanum > Solanum pinnatisectum. The sequence goes on along the minus strand of CM069080.1, from coordinate 744,216 downwards.
TATGTTATTTTGGGTATTTAATTCGGATATCAGGCCTTATGAATGAAGAAACTTCTGACATGAAATGTTTTTCTTTATGAATAAAGTACATCAACTTCAATAGTTTGGGCGTTAATTATATTTTATTCCGAAAGTTTTCCATGGCAAAGCGGAAAAAATTGCTACTAGTGAGATTTGAACTCACGAACACTGTAAGTTTGTGTATCTTTACTCTTTCAAGGCACTTGAAACTACTAGACTACATCATATTGTTGTGTCAAGAGTGTCCAAAATATTTTATTTAGCAACTTTGTTTATCATTTTACTTATATATACGGTATAATTTTTCGATGAAGGGTGTCCAATTGGACACCTTGACATAAGGGTAGCTACGCCACTGCACTCAATACATAGCAAACGATACATAAGTTATGTATCATATATAAATATCTATAAATTAGATCCATATTGATTTAGGTTTGATATAATTGAGATTTTGTATTAGCAATAACATTTGTACCAAATACATTATACACAAACAAAGTTGTAATATATCTGATAGAAGTGGAGTCATGTATCCAAATATTAAGAGAGAGAAGGAAAAATGAGATTTTGCAATTAATTCAAATGGTATAAGGCATGTAATTATGTAATTTTTTCTTTCGCAATATGGATCTAGATTAATCAGGCCATTAGATTTCAAATACTAGATATTTAATTAAACAAGAAAAAGTATGATCATCTAAAAGAAATAGAGTTTATGAACTCTTAATGAAACTAAATAAAATATTGGAATTACATGAATAATATTGACATATGTATTTATATATGTGTGTGGAAGTAAATTGTTTCCTTATGAGTTACGACAATTAAGCTTACTTTCATGATCTTATATAATCAATTCTAACTTATTTAAAATTGATGCATAATTGTTCTTATTATTATTGGATAGTTACTTTGTGCTTAAAAAAAAACTATGTAGCAAAATGGGAGAACAAAAATATAATAGAAGCTAAATTTTCTATTATCTTATTGTAAGTCATTTTGTTCGCCTGGATTTTATATTATTATATACACATGTTTTACTAACACTTAGAAAATATTATCAATATGTAATAGTCAAATATTCATTACAAGCCGATTTGTTAACATTATTTTCAATTTTTAACGATTATCTTCTTTAACAAAATAATTTCACTCACCATAAAATATTGAAAAAAAATGACTTGTATCCCTAAAATACTTTTAAGAAAAATCATTCTCATCATACTAAATAGACATACATAAAAAATGACTTGTATCTCTAAAATACTTTTAAGAAAAATCATTCTCATCATACTAAATAAACATACATATACTTTTAAAACATACTATTTGTGGAGACTATTATAGGTATTAGCGGCGATTAAATTTGCCACTAACACATACTATTAGTGGCAACTATTTTAGGTATTAGCAGCGATTAGTTTTGCCACTCAAACATACTATTAGTGGCGACAAATTTGCCACTAAAACAGACTATTAGAGGCGACTATTATAGGTATTTGCAGCGACTAATGTTGTCTTTAAAACATACTATTTGGTGGACTTTTATAGGTATTAGCGGCGACATGTCTTGCCACTAAAACAAACTAGTGGCGACGTTATAAGTATTAGCAACAACTAGTGTTGCCACTCACACTATTTGGCGACTGTTATACGTATTAGGGGGACTAAAGTTGCCACTAATACACACTATTAGTGGCAACTTTAAGGTATTAGCAGCGACAAATGTTGCCATTAAAACAAACTATTAGTGGCAACTGTTATACGTATTAGCGGCGACAAAAGTTACCACTAAAACAATCTATTAGTGGCAACTTTACAGGTATTAGCAGCGACATGTATTGCCACTAAAACATACTATTAGTGGCGACTTTTATAGGTATTCGCAGGGACTGCTGTTGCCATTAAAACATATTATTAGTGGCGACTCTTATAGGTATTAGCAGCGACTAATGTTGCCACTAAAGCAAACTATTAGTGGCGATTTTGAAAGGTTTTCGCGGCGACTAGTATTGCCACTAAAACACACTATTAATGGCGACTGTTATACGTATTTGCGGCGACTAGTGTTGCCTTTAACACACCCTCTTAGTGGCGACTCTTATAGGTATTCGCGACGACAAGTGTTTTCACTAAATCAAACTAGTGGCGACTGTTATCGGTATTCGCGGCGACAAGTGTTGCCACTAAATCAACCTATTGGTGGCGACTCTTATAGTATTTGCGGCGACTAGTGTTGCCACTAAAACAGACTTTTGGGGGCGACTTTTATAGGTATTAGCAGCGCCTAGTGTTGCCACTAAAACATACTATTTATGGTGACTTATTATCGCATTAGGTATGCTATATGTCACGCTCCTAGCCTATACTTTGAACCTGACCGACACTCAAGAATCATTGTTGGTTCCTAAGCGAACTCTTGACATGACTGACTATGATCATGGATGGGTTTGTAGGAATTGGATCCCAAAATTTACTCCCTGAAGTTTTTTCACGAGTTGACAATACGTGTCATTGTTCAAGGGTTTTGTAGTTCACTAACTTGGAAAACTTTGTTGTGATAGTCTCTGGTAAAACAATCATAATTCTTTACTCCGAACCTAAATAAGTCAAACTTGGTGCCATTGGAAAGAAGACTCATAGACCTTTAATTTGATAGATCATAAGTCACCTAGTTCATTACGTGCTGAGAGATATGATTGTTTAAAGTTGACCCAAGTAGAATCTTATATCCAAACTCAATCGGTAAGGAAACTTTCAACTCAACTTTGTGCTAGGGGATTCTTGTGACCTTAATTCATCTCCAAATATACTCCCACACTAAAGAATTGATCTTAACACCTAAGAATAATTTAAGAATTATTGGTGTAATATACCACCAATATAATACAGTACAGTTGAAAATAAAATAACAAAAAGTCAATAAATAATTATTTAGGCTGAGCCGCAGATATCTTGCTTTCTTTTAGGAGATTCAAGCCCGCTGCGATATAATCTACACCAATCCAGCAGTATCACTCTTGACTTGTCTCCTTCAGGATACAACAATCCAACAACGTCGTACAACTCAAATAACTCAAACAACTCCGATCCGGATTAGTTGAAGAGTCCAAAGCTCCACATAAGAACACCATTCTTCAACATATAAATATTCTCTTTTGTATATTGAATATAGTTGAAGACTTAGAATATTTTCTTTGTCTCAACTCTCTCTTTCACTAAACTTACCTCACTACACACTACAATATTTTTCAACATTTCTCATCTTATTTTGACATACACTTCACAAAGGAAGAAACACCATTATTTATAGGTGATGAATTCTTCTTTGTATTGAATAAGAATAATGTGGATAATATTGTAGATAAATGAATGAGTCAAAGATTACACAAGTTACGATGTATAATGAAGTAGAATAATGGATGAAATTAATGGTAGATCATGGCAATAGTGGTTACACGAGTTACACCAAAATAATGACTACATACTTGTCAACTTATACCACTAACATATGCACTTAATATGAACACTTTAATTGATATTATTGGTTTGGTGTCCTTAATTAATTAAAATTTACTAAGATTAATGTTGTTCATGTTTTAAAAATATGAACACTTTAATTGATATTATTGGTTTGGATGTCATTGTACTTTGAACCAAATGTTATCTTAATAATATATTATAATACTATATAGCAGTGTGCCCATCTTTCATTTGCTTTTATTTTCTCTTTTTTTTTATATATAGATTGTGTGGAAAAAAATATACGAAGGGAGTTGTCTGTTACTGATGAATGTTGTTCTCAAAAAATGAATCATGTAATGTGTGAGTCAGAACTAAATCAGATTTTAATGCAGACATCAAACATTATGTTTCGCTAATTATTGAGTGATAGTTTAGATAAACTCCAAAAACTATGATAGTTTTAAATGTGTTGTTAACACTTAAGTCCTTTAAAATGATAATATCTTGTTAGTATATAAATATTTTGTGTCATCTATTTTATAAAATATCATGTACACAAGAACATATCTATACATCATCTATACAATCGAAATATATCAATAGTGTATACTTCAATCGTATTGATAAACCAGATGCCAAAAAATACATTTACGTAAAATTCTCATTTTAATATATATTTTATTTTCCTAATAGGTTTAGTGGTGCTAGCAGGAAAAGATGGTGTACCAAATGAAAAGTGTATGACTAATTTGGGACTCTGTGCTGGGGAGTCCTATAGCTGTTATCATAATTTGTGCTAAATTAAACTTTAAGATTAATGTTTATGTTTTAGAAATGTGATTTGTCACATGATAACTATATCATTCATATTTATTTGATGTGTTTGATAATCTTCTATTATCTTGTTGTAACTCATTTTATTCGCCTCAATGTTATATTATTAATATTCATAATTTTTACTTATATTTGGACAATATTATCGATATATATGTAATACTCAAATATTCATTACAATCTGATTTGTTAACATTATTATCATTTTCTAACGATTATCTTCTTTAACAAAAAAAACTTTTTACGCGCCAACAAAACATTGAAAAAAATTGACTTGTATCTCCAAAATACTTTTAAAAAAATTGTTCTCATCATACTAAATAGAAAGGCCTATCTGCTTCTCCCTCTTCCCAGGAATGAAGAATTTTCTAAAAAAAAAGATTTTCGTTTTTTATTTTTGTTTATAGATTTATTATTATTATTATTATTATATAAATAATATTAAGCAAGCGGCCCTTTCGCGACTCAAACAGCCGGTACGCTTTCCGGCTCAAACGGGCGGGGGCTTTCTATTTGCTTGCAATGCCGGCTGTTCACCTTTAGTTAGAAGTAGAAGTAGAGGGCGCCGTTTGCCCCACACTTCAGAAAAAGTTAAAAAGTATGGATGAAGTAAAAAAAAAAGTACATACATGTGCTAACAAATATATAATAATAGATATATTTGAGATTCAATCATATACTATAACAACAATATCATATTCAATGTCTTCTCGCAGTATCAAGTGATGTTGAAAGAAATAAAAACAAAATTCCCATTTTATCTCTTATATTATATTCTTAATTGTTTGTAATTGAATACTATTATACTTTTCTTTATATTGAGAAATATAACTATTGAAGATGTAACTCTATTTTTGAAATATGCAAATTGAATTAAATCACTACACTTATTATCATTTAAGAGGCAAAAAGTCAAGTTATAAAGGAAAGAGATTAGAGTGTCATTATTTCTTTTTACTTCAATTTTGAAAACTCTTAAATTATCCGTATATATAACTTAAGTCCTAGATGAACAATTTGTGAAACACAACTTGATAATCCAATATTTCAACATATCTCCTCTTAGGCAAAAATGTCTAATTGCTCATCCACTTTATTCATGTTGCTCCTCCTTCTTGTTGCATCAGGTACTTTAGACCTATAATTTCTCTTGAGTCTCGATCTATAAACAATCGTTTAAACGTTCGATATAATTTATGATTATTTTTTATGTATATGTATAGGTACAATGGTGGTAGGAAGCAATCAAAAAGACACATGTATGACTTATTTAGGTCCATGTGCAGACACAGATCCATGTGATGCTAATTGTTGTAGAGATAAATGTTTGGAACAATTCAAAGACAAAAAGCCAAATCCATTTTGTGAGGAAGCAATAAGTGGAGATCCTCGTTACTGCAATTGTTACCATTCTTGTCCTTAATTAATTAAAAATTTACTAAGATTAATGTTGTTTATGTTTTAGAAATATGAACACTTTAATTGTTATTATTGGTTTGGATGCATTGTACTTTGAAGAGTAGGGTTATCTTAATAATAATATATTAGTCTCCATCTTTCATTTGCTTTTATTTTCTCCTTTTTATATAAAGATTGTGTGGAAAAAAATATATCAAGGGGGTTGTCTATTACTAATGAATGTTGTTCTAAAAAATGAATCCTGAAATTAAGTGGCGGACCTAAGATTTTAAGGTTGTAGGTGCTATGAAAGTGGCGGAATAAAAATTATAAAAAGGACATGTTAATAGTGAGATTCAAACCAGGACTCAACAACACTAAAAGAGCCTTAAGCACCCACCCAAGAGTCAAATGAACCAATCAGCTCATTTGTTTATTGGGTGCTTTATGTTAATTTTATATAAATATTCCGAGATGAGGCTAATGGGTGCTCAAGCACTCGACCGACTCTATGTGGATTTGTCCCTGCCTGTAATGTATGAGTCAAAACTAAATCGGATTTTAATGGAGACATCAAACATTAGGTGAAATACTCTATTTTGCATAAGATGGCTATATGTTTCATTTTTTGCATTCTAACCCCTTCGGTTAAAACTCTGAGAAGTATAGGGATGAGAATGTCAAATCAGAACAAGAGTAGTTAGTACAATTGTATCAAACAAAATATAATCTTTGACTAAAATAAATTAGTGAGAAAATCATATTCTTGTCTAATTAATTCAAACTTCACAGATTATGTAGTCTATATAATATTTATATCACTAGATGAACAAATTACAACAATACTTTGATTATTCAATTTATTAGAAGAATGACCAATTCCTCAACCACTTTGTGCATTTTGCTCTTCATTATTGCATCAGGTATATTTGCTATATGTATTCTTTAAAATTATTTTTTTTGAGTCGGTTTAATTTTTAACATGACATCTCGTAGAATAGTAATTCAATTCAGATAAACGCTTGGTATATTAATAGTAAGATGATTATAAGATTAATTAGACGTTTGTGTAATCTTGTACCTATACATATATCATAAAAATAGGTGAGACGATTACTTTTCAGATCTGCTATGAGTTTTAGCCACCATTTGAAAAGTAATAGAAAATAGCCACACTTCATGCAACAAATAAAATTCGGATTAAAATTAAACAACTCTACTCAAAACACGAGATTAAAATTAAATAACTCTACTCAAAACACGAAAGAACTTATAAAGATTTGCAATTTATGATTGAACTTGTATTGATTTGAACCCCATGAATTATTCCTTGATTTTAAACCCCATTAATCATCTATTTTATAAACTATGACACAAGAACATATCTATACATAATATATACAATCAAAATATATCAATAGTATATACTTCAGTCATGTTGATAAACCAGATGATCGAAGAATACAAGATAATATATATTTTATTTTCTTAATAGGTTTAGTGGTGCTAGCAAGAAAAGATGACTAATTTGGGCCTCTGTGGTGCGGAGTCTTGTGACTCACAATGTTGTCAACAAAAATGTGTTGAGTTTTTTCAATTTAAAAATCCAGTTGCAATTTGTCAATTAGTGCCTTGATTTTATTTGTGTAATTGTTATCATGATTGTGATTAATTAAACTAAGATTAATGTTCATGTTTTAGAAATATGAAATGTGATAACTCACATAATTATTATATCGTTTATATTTATTTGATGCGTATGATAATCTTCTATTATTTTGTTGTAACTGATCATATTGTTCGCCTGAATTTTATATCACTATTCAGTATTTCTAGTTTTTTTTTTACTAATATTTGGACAATATTATCAATATGTAATACGTAAATATTCATTAAAATTCATTTTTTTAACATTATTATCAATCTTTAACAAACATTTTTTTTTAACAAAATGTTTCTCACTCACCAATAAAATATTGAAAAACGTTGTTGTTTTAAAGTTTTTTGTTACTTGTATCCATAGAATATTTTTTGAAAAATCTTTCTCGTCATGCTAAATAAATAGAGCAACTTTCACATATGGCAAACATAAAAATCATATTTGTATGTTATAGCTACAATTTGCATAATTGCGCTCCATAGCAAATTTTATGTTCACTATGGAGCTTTTAATTTGTATAATTCGCTACAAACATCCAATTTTATACAAATTGTTCAGTTTTGTATAAATTCATTTATACACTGTAATTTGTATAATAAGATCTGTATTTGTATAATTATATATATATGTATTTGTATTTGTATATATATTTTTCTCTCGCTTTATACAAACACAAATGCATTTTACACCGAAATGTATAAAATGACTAATTGTCTACCGAAAATGGCTAATTGTATATCGAATCAGATGGCCAAAAAAGAGGATGTTTGTTGCGAATTACAATTAAAATAAACTATGGCTATAACATTTAATTTGAATTAATAGTTTGATATTTCATACAATTTTTCTAAAATAAGAGCAAATAAATTTCCATGTGTGCTAACAAATATGAGATTGAATTATATATATACAACAACATCCAAAAAACAAAATCCAAAATAATATATATATATATATATATATATATATATATATATATATATATATATATATATATATATACAACAACATATCGTGTGTCTTCTTATAGTATTAGAGTGATATTGAAATTATAAATAGAAACAAAATTCCTCTTTTATCTCTAATTTTCCTTTTCTTTTAGTAAATTATTCTGGATTATTTGTAATTGAATAATACTATACTTTTATATATTATATTGAGAAACATAACATTGAAGTTGCAGGTCTACTTTTGAAAAATGCAAATTAGACCATTACATTCATTATTATCTAAGAAGTAAAAAGTCAAGTTTTTAGAGAAAGAGATTAGAGTGCCATAAAAAAAATGACTTTTGAAAACTTAAATAAGAATTTATTTCTTAAAAATTTTATATATATAGAAGAACTCTCCTATAGTTTTGCCATTGCTTGAGTTTAATAGTTCAAAATATTTTGGTACTCAAAAAGAAAAATGTCTCTCATCTCACAAACTCTTTTGATTTTTCTATTTCTCATTTTTGGATCAGGTAATTTACATTTTTTGTTTATTTTATTTATTTTAATTTGTTTGGCCTATTTTGATCTATACGGAATTTTAAAAGTGAAAAAAACTTTTGAATCTTATGATCTAAAATTAAAAATATATCAAAATTCAAATGTACCGAAATGTCATTTTATCTTGTGGTTTTAAATCTCATCTGTAAAATTAAAATTAAAAAAAGTTGCTAAAAAAAAAGGAAAGAATCATTTTTTAAAAACAGACTAATATAAGTACTGAACAATTGAATGTAACTTTTCCTTGAAAACAGAAGCATAAGCATTTTTTTTTTCTACAAATTTGAAATAATAAATCTCTCAACATAGAGTATAAAAACTCTTCTAGGCAAACTGATGTGACTTATTTATGTGTTTGATAAATACTCGTAAAATCAACCAAAAGTCATAAATTGATTATTCTCAACTATATGTACGTAAAAAAAATCGTGTCACATTATAATTATATTAACATTCATCATTTATTTTTCTTGTGTATATATATATATATATATATATATATAGGTTCAATGGTGGTAGCAAGCAAAAATGCAACACCTTGCTTGACATATTTGGGCATATGTGGTGGAAGTTGTGACAAAAAATGTTGTGATGACAAATGTATTAATAGTTTCCAAGGTAAAAATCCATATTCAATTTGTCAGTTAATACCTGGAAATCCAGGTCGTTTATGTAATTGTTACCATGATTGTTAATTAATTAGAGTTTAAGATTAATGTAATGAAATGAAATGGGATTAATCATATGATTATGTCATTTATGTTTAATTGTTGGTGGTGGTTTTTGATGTTATGGCTTAAATATTTTGTCGAGCTTTGATAAAATGTTCATTTATGTTATTCGTTAAAAGTTTGGCTCGTTTATGTTATTTCTGTTTGAGAAAATGTTCATCTATACCATTGTTTGTCAACTGAAATGGCATAGATGAGCCAAATTTTTAATGGAGGATATTAGATATAGATGAGTCTTATTTTCAAACGAAAAATGGCATATTTGAGCCTTTTTTAAAAAATAATAATAATTTAATTAATGACCTTGCCGAATCATAATTAACCAAGTATAGAAAACGGTTTTGCGAAATCGGAATTGTTTTCAATTAACAAATAATGGCATGGATGAACCATTTCTCAAACGAAAAACACATAGATGAGTCAAACTTTTAAAGGATGGTATAGATGAGCCTTTTCTCAAAGCTAGTCCGATTGCATATTTGAGCATTTTCTCTTGTTTCAAATTAATACAACAATAAATAAGATTAGAAGGAAATATAAACAATTGAGGGAGGTGTTTTCAACATAATTTTTTCGTTGTTTAAGCCCGAAATCTTAAATTAAGAATAAAGAAATTTCAATCACCACACTATAATTCATATTGATTCCTCCATTTTTAATTAATAAAGGTCAAGTTTGTTTAAATATTTTGGACATGTAGTACTTGAGTCTTTTTAAGCTCACATCTATTTTTAAAGTGTACATGGACCCCATTTCTTCCTCGGGGATTATTTCGAATAAACCTTCGACTCGTATAAACCATCACAACTAAATATAAAGCACAACAAAAGGAAAAAAAGATCCATGCCTAATTAAATACTAAAAGTTTTGCTTAAATTCAAGGTTTACATCAAATTATATCAATTTACTATCGTTAATTACAAAGGTAAGATGAAAAGTAATCTTTATTATTCGAATTGAGTAATTATTGTTTTCTCTACCACCTTTATTAAGGATATTTTATTTTTTCAATTTGGGATCTATGATTGATATTTTGCTTTATGAATAAAATAACAATTAAAACAAATCATTAATGGAGTCCAACAATTTGTGAATTATATTAAGCAAAGCGAAATTGTATTTCCTCAAACATCAAAAGCATTTTTACATATTGATACTCAAAAGTTAAAAAGAAGATGGCAATGATCACATCAACTTTTTTCATTTTTCTATTTCTCATTTTCCCTACAGGTGATTATTTACTTTTTAAAATTGTATTTCTAGCTTTTATTCTTTGGTTTTTTGTGATTTATATATTCCAATTGACAATTGTAGCAATGATTAATTCATATATTATATACAAATTGTTCTTTGTTTCTTTTAATCATTTATATACATAACTCATATCCACCCTTACAATTTAGTGGAACATCAAAACTCAGAAGTTCGTGAATTTCATCGTACAAGGACATTTTTAATAGAGTCTTGTGAAATGGTATACAGACATTTGTACTACTCTTCAAGAGACTACAAGACAATAGGAAAACTCAATTCTTTCTTTCCTTTGTATAGCATTTTTAGCTTCTAAAAATTTGGTCCTTATAGCACTTAACTCATTGTAGTTTTACAATTATGGTTTCAGATATACTATTTGGTGAAAATTTTATGAGTTTTCACATAACAATCAATAGTAATTCTATATCAAAAATACTTCTTCCCCTAATTGAAAGTTTGAGATATTTCATCAGCTAAACCAACTCAACCAACTCAGTATCACCTTCACTGTATATATAAAAAAAAAATTATACTGTCAGCACAGAGAACTTAAAGATCCTAAGACCTCATTTATCTTTTGAGTGGCTAATGATTTATATATATATATATATATATATATATATATATATATATATATATATATATATATATATAAACTTTGTATAGGCAAAGTGGCAACTAGCAACATGGCATTGGCCCCAAAGAAAGTGGATAATATATTGGTAGAAGTTGAAAGAAGGCAACAATATCAATGTTTGGCTCAATTGGGGCCATGTAACACTAGATATTGTGATGAAGCATGTTGTACTAGGGCATGCTTTAATGATTATAATGGACTTAATCCTTTGCCTAATTGTGATAAAATTCCTGGTCTTGTTGTTAGACTTTGTTCTTGTTACCATGATTGTCATCAACATCAGAACATTGTTCATCCTAATAAAGTAAATAATATGGTATCCTTTAATTTCTTCCAAAAATCATCTTCCTCTTTTTCTTTTTCTTTTTTAAATTAACCATTTTGTATTCAAAATTTACTAATCTAATTAATTCAAAAATCACATCGTGTTTTTAAGAACAACTTTCACCTTTTGCCATTTTTTATAGGTAGTGTCGGAGTCAGAATTTTCACTAAAAAATTTCAAAATATAAAGAAGTAAACATACAAAGAACCAAAAGGACTCAACGTATATATACATTTTGTTTTACTATTTTAATCATGTATAAACATTATAGTTTTCTATTGAAAAGATTCAGATGAAACCCTTGGTCCTACCTGGCTCCTACTGGTCATCTCATTCAACAAAAAAGAAAGAAAATGATGAAGTCAAATTACAAAAAAATACGAACAAAGTGAATTATATGAAGTTTTCAAAAAGATTTCATGTTATATATGTGTGTGTAATGATCATGTATTTGGTATGTACATATATAGGAACATGTCTTAGGGAAAAAAATTGTGATCTTGGCTAATATTCATCTATTTATTTAGATGGTTTTGAGATTCGTTTTTGGAGGAATATTTGAAATTTCTACCAAAATCTTGTGTAGAGCTTGAGGTTTCGATAAAAAAGGCGAATGATCGGAACCTTTAATCTGGAAAACTTGTTCTGGTTGATTTGAATCTATCATAACTTCTTGAAGAGATGCAGGAATTGCAAAATCATCTTGTGTTTTGATATAAAATCTTGGAATTGAACCATAATTTGTTGAAGAAAGTGAAAGTTTCTCTGTTAATGGTCCAAATGGAACTTGTCTCATTGATACTGATGCTAATTCAACATCCTGAAAATGTCAAAAATGTTGTTACACTCGTGTCAAATCCTCCACGACATGTATCTATTTACATTTTTAAAGAGTCTAAACAACATAGATAAACACGATCAATACCTTGGTAGGAGTTTGATTGAATAATACTTCCTTGATCAATGACTTATCATAATCTATTGATGTTGGAGGTTGATCCTTCCCATTTGCATAACGAAAAATTTGAGCGCGTTGACATAAATTGTTCAATCCAAGCTACAAATTTAACAAATTCAATCTCCATATAAGATTCTGTATCACTCATACAGTCAGTAGCAGAGCCAGAAATTCAAACCAGGAGAGTCAAAAAGTAACTTTTTTTATTCAAAAACATGTATCTTTTACTCTATTGACTATTTCCATAGTATAATATTTCGACAAAGGGGTTCAGTTAGACCCCCTCTGCCTCCGCCCCTGCATACAACGTATTAAATCATGCATAAGTATAATCTCCGTACCTGTACAGAGAACATATCGAGTGTACTCTGTCCACTCTTCAACATTGCTGCAGCAACGAAAATTGCTGCAGACACTTTTGATGGATACAATTCCATTACATAAGAAATGCAAGCTCCACCTATATCATGCCCGACTAATATAACCTGCATTGAAAAAAAATCTAATTCTTTTACATCGAATTTGCAAGTATTTGCAAGTGAATTCATGATATTAGTACCTTTTTATCATCGTCGAATTTCTCAAGGAAATCAGTGAGGGGTTTTACATATTGTGAGAGAGTAGAAATGTTATTGGAATCAAAAAAATGTGCACCAGAACCAGTTAAGTCTATTGCATCAACATGATATCCAGACTCTTTGAGAAGTGTTGTAGTTTTGTACCAACACCAAGCACCAAATCCACCTCCATGTACTAGAACAAAATGTTTATCTTCAACATTTGTAGTACCCTACAAAAAAAAAAAGGTTTAAAACATGTTATTATATTGTTCGTAACCTGAGATTTATTGCTGATCAGATAGAGGAATTACTTAGGTATTAAAATTTGCATAACTTTATACATTGTTTGGCTACAAAAATGGGGGGAAATAATCATTGCGTAGAATCTAACATAAGTTATACCATGTTTGGTTGGTTTTTCTCCTTTCCGCGTAAGGCACATAACATTGCTTATACAATATTTGGTTTACGTTTTTCTTTTCTACTTATTAAATACATGTATAAGTTATACGGACATCTATGTATTATTTCATGTAAAGTACAATAGAACATGAATAACTAATTTTGTATTACTAATACCGGCATAACTCCACTCAGCGACCAAACGACCCCTAAATGATAATATTATTATTTTTTGTCACATTAAAGTAAGCAAGTACCTAAACTACGTGTGAATTGCTGAAAGAATACAAATTTTTGGCCCAAAACAATACAAATGAAGAAAGATTTTTATATTTATCAATTATTATAAAAGTTTTGAGTTTTGACTACGTACCCCATTTTATAACAAAACGACAATTAAGAAAATTAATTGAACCAAAACAAAATTGATTACTCAGAAAATTGCTTAATAATAATGTTTTGACTTACCCTTCAAAAGTTACTCGAACTCTCAATCTGTGGTGAAAATACTTAACCACTTAAGTAACTTTATTGTCGATTACTTTAATGTGACAGAAAAATAATAGTTTTGTGAGTTCAGACCCAATTTGATGGAAAAAAATAGTTTATATTTTCTCGTGTTATCGTGGATAAAGTTCAGTTACAATATGTGAGATAAATAACCAATAATCTGAAGCAAATAGTATAGAAAGAGAAACCTGATGAAGAAGTGAATCAGACATTGATCTAGCACGTCGAGAACTTGAACTTCTTGGCATAATATTATTATTATAATTTCTCTTTTGCTTCCTTGAAGAACAATTTAAAGGATCTCTTAGAGAAACGGAACGTTCAAATTGACTGAACGTTCCGTTTTGATGATGATGTTGCAGCAACAAAGCTGCTGCAACTCGAGCTTGTTCTCGAATATAATCATGATCACTATCATGATCAATTATTCTAGACGAATTCGGATAGATTATTCTATCTGATTTTCGACTAGTTGATCTTGAGATACATGGAGGAGGAGGAATATGACGACCATTAGATGATGATCTTCTAGTACTAGGAATATTATTTTTGTTGATTTTTTTTCTAATTTTTGTAGTTTGATTTTTCTTAGAAAAACATGCTAATGAATTTCCCATTTTTTGTTAGCATGTGAATGAGAAGAAAAAAATATGAACATAAATGTCCATATATGTTTTTGTTAGAAGAAATGGAAAGTTGTTAAAGAAAGTGAAATTGCCAAGAATTTGTGGTCAATGAGAAAATTGATTTAAAATTGTCAATTATGTTTGGGGTAGTACAAATAGTCCCTTAAGTATGTACTCTGAACAATTTTGATCCTTTAAGTTTGTCAGATGTGAACACTTTTAATTTCCGTCAAATATTTAAAGAACTTTGTCCGTTAGATTTGACAGAAAGTTTGATTAAAAAAAGGATGTAGTGCACACGAATTCAAATTTGGCGATATAAATTTTGAAGTTAATTGATATTTTTTGTTTATTTCTAGAGTTAAAGGTACATCTTTAGTCGATCTTTTATGTCCTAATTTCTAAAATTTGATGCGATCTTCCTAGTGCTTTTGGTTAAAAGGAAATTCCCATAGTTCGTTTCAAGTTCATTAAATATTACGATATAAAGATCAAAAGTGTTTGCTTTTAGTAAATTTAAAGAACCACAACTATTCAAACAATACTTGGGGGACTACTATAAACATGTCCAAAATATAAGGGACCATTTTTGCTATTTCTGAAATCAATAGAAACTTTGGTTTTTGGAAAGTAGTGTGCAAGAGAAAAAAATATATATATATTCATATCACGCAGTAGTACAATTTTGACCTTTGAATTTGAAAAAAATATAATGTTTTGCATTATGGTTCAACACCTACACATCACTACTTTGGAATCTAGTGGAATATTTCTTACATCTTTTTTAAAAAAAGCACCTACTTGGACCAATAGAATGATTATATTATTGCCTTTGAATATAATATATTCAATATTTTGAAAAATATATTAAAAGCTAAAATCTACATTTATATAGTAATAAATTTCACTTTATATGACTTGTAATTATTACTTAGGTGATTAATATTGTAAAAATTGTAGTGTTGTTAGCATACATAAAGTTAAACTCGTTAGTGAAATGTTTTTAAAATGCACAATATATTATAGAAAATGAATAATAGGTAATAATAATGTATTATGATTATTGAAAAAGACAAAATGCTCCTTTGAGAATTATTTTCCTCCATCTTATTATGAAAATAAAATAAAAGTTGTTAATAGTTGGTGCTTTTGTATTTTGGTGATCGACTTCCACTAAAGGCAACTTTTTGGTCCATCTTTGATGTTCCCGTTTCCAATTATAAAAAACAAAAAATCCAAAGGAAAGAAGTTGAGTTAAAAAAAAAAAATACAATCTTTACATTTTGCATGTAGCTATTTTTCTAATGAATGACCTTGGTGTTAAGCCAGTTTGAGCACAACTCGACTAATTTCATGCTAACTTCCACCGACACAAATGCCGAGTGATTCTGTCCACCCAAGACTTGACATATGAGAAGAAATCACCAAATGTTGTTTACCTTGGCTAGGATTTGAGTCACTCTAATGCATTAGAATCAGTGTATCCGAAACCTACTTGCCCGACTAATCTGAATCGCGAGGGGAGAAGCACTCTCTACCTGAAAAAGATCAATGATAAATGATCCCTCTACATCAATAAAAGTGGAGAGTCTATGTAAGAGGACTGTATCGATTATAGAGTAGCATTCTTCTCCTTCATATCGTCGTTCAACTCTGGAGACAGTGGATAGAGCTCGTCCCTAGTTGAAACTTAAACAGCTTCAACACCATACCTGTCAAGATAAAAAGTGTGCTAACATATACGCATTCAACACTTTTATCCAGTTTTGGGCATGTCTGGACAACGTCAACCCAGAGAGAAGCAAAAATCATCTAGTGACAAATGATTTCACAATGTATAAACGAGGAAAGCTCGTACGGAATGCCACAAATGGATCTCATCAGGTTGTTGGAACTGAGAAATTGGTAAAACCAAAGTAGGGACACATATAGTCTTGCAAGGCATACAAGTGAGGGGCCAGCTCAACCAGGCACAAGTAATCAATCGATTCTAGAAACATTACGGACATAATGATGGACTAGTTCATTAAAAACTACACACTCTGGCTTGGCGAGGAACAAGACAGAAGAAGGGTGTATTTGCACTATCAAACCACTTAATGTGACCCTACTAGTAGATAAAATGAATGTTAGATCAACCTTGTTATTGAAAAGTTAAATCGAAATAAAAATCCGATCAAATCTTTACCTAGTATGCACCAACAGGCTGCTTCATAGCTGGTTTAAGGAAAAACGACGCAGCAAGGCATCTATGGAGGAGAAGTGTGCCACCTTCACAAGAAGTGACATGATGACCCATTTTTTCAACATTCCTCAGAATTTGACCGCAAAATAAGTAGGAAGCTTAATATATCACATGCTTGGAAGATCGGGGCAAATGAGAAGAAGCAAATTCGTCGTATAACAGTGAAAAATGACAAGCATGGACATAAGCATATAACGTTTTATTAAAAGAACTGTGGAAGTGGAAAAAATCATATAGCAGAACAGATTTTCAATAATTTTTCCTTGAAGTTGAAGTACATATGCCCTGTGGGTATTACGAACATGTTTAAGAGAGCGACTGTTAATAAAGTTATCCTTGAACCATTTTCTAAGATTATTTTCAGCCTTTTCTTCACCATTACCATCTTGTTCTTCGGAAACTAAAGTACTAGATACAGATCCAAGAAATATATATCTTCAAATCATAAGTACGTCCCCGTAAATATCCTTAGCTTATACTACATATGTACTGTGTTTATGTAAAAGATAAGGAAGGAATTCACAAAACAATCAGTGGATTACCAATTAAAGCATATTAAAGTCGCATGGAGTGGAGTGCATGAACCTTGTTATCCAGCATTCATTTCTATTGAGTTATGTATGTATTCCGGCAAGTAGATATTCCTTTAAAACTGCAACTCGATATTGAGTTTTCAGACAATAGATGTAAGATGATATCCAGTTCAAATTATTTATTTTTTTCCAAATGAGGATATTAACCTCAATTCTTAAATTATCTACTGAACAATTCAATAAAAGAAGTTCATTTAAGTAATATTTTCACACAGCTACCTAATTGCACCCCCGGTTATAGACAAAGCAGTGAATTCATCCATCGCAAACTTCCAAAGATAAACCATTCAAAGTAACAAATCAACCTTACGATATCCTGCGAGTGAAGGCATGAAAACCTTCATTTGCTTCTGAGAGGGAAGTGGTTCGAATATGGGAAATCGATAGCTTGTACGAAATACATGCACGTATATTTATGCAAACTTGGTCAATCCATGGGTACAAACCCTCATTCAATTCATCCACATAGCTGCATAGCCTTTTACAAGCTATACCTTCTCCTCTAGCATACTAGTTTCTATACAATCCTTAGACCCCCGAGTGTTACAGTCTCCATTCTCGAGAATGGAGACTATAACACGGGGATTTAAGGATTGGTATAAAAACAAGTAACCTCCAGTAGAAGGCAATAGCTTGTAAACTGCTATACGACTATGTTGATGAGTTGAAGGAGGTTTATACCCCGGATGGAGCAGGTTTGCACAAATATATAAGCATATCATTCACGCTTTCACCAGTCCAGGATCAATAACATACTTAATTCCAGGTATAGTCACCGATAGCTCGAAAATATGTGTGTCCAGTATCACCTAAACACCACATGAATGAATTAAAATCTGGTTTCAAATGGACATAGCTTGCAGACTCAGAAAAAATACCAAAAATTTTCAGCCTTGAAATTTTTTGTCAAAACATACAAGAGAAAGTGGATAAAGAACTTGTCGGCATTATTATTAAACACAGCAAAACAATAAACAGATGCACATTCATAAAACAGAACAGCCAATACTAAAAAGGGGTTCAAATTCATCACTAAAATTATACCTGCAGCAATTGGTCAAATCTTTTCTCTGTTGCTCAATCTTTTGCTTCCTGCAAAATTTTACAAACACAAAACAAAAGAAGATAAAATCTTTTGAACAAAAACCCTTCATTCATAGTTACACCCCCCACCCCCACGCCCACCCAATCACCAAAGGAAGAATTTTTAGCTTTTTACACACACAAAACAAAAAAAGGTCAAATCTTTGAAAAAAAATCCTTCATTCATAGCTATACCCCCCACCCACCCATCACCAAAGGAAGCATTTTTAGCTTTTTACACACACACAACAAAAAAAAAAGATCAAATCTTTGAACAAAAATCCTTCATTCATAGTTACAACCCCCCCCCCCCAACTCCCCACACCCACCCATCACCAAAGGAAGTATTTTTAGCTTTTTACACACACAAAACAAAAAAAAGATCAAATCTTTGAACAAAAATCCTTCATTCATAGTTACACCCCCCACCCCCACACCCATCCATCACCAAAGGAAGCATTTTTAGCTTTTGGGACTGAACCAACAAGAAATTTAAGTAAATTAAACATGTAGGGTATGCTTTAAATTAAGAACCTGACAAAAAATCCCCTTTTATTGAAAAATTATTAGCAGCCATTGAAGAACATGTTTGAAGATTTGTTCCAACACCTTTAGCAAGCAAAAGGTGGAAACCAAACTGTTTACACTATTTTGAACAATTCTGTAGATGAAGATCTCTTGAATTCATGAAAAGCCTTATATAAATGTGATCTAGAAAGTCCCAAATCTTTATTATTATTTTTTTACTATTTTTCCAAAAAAGAAAATTTTAAATGTGATCTAGAAAGTCCATAAATTACTTGACATATAGTAAAAAGTTGTGCTAAAAATAGATAATTGACTTACGACATATATATATATATATATATATATATATGAATGAAGGCATGAAAACCTTCATTTGCTTCTCAGAGGGAAGTGATTTGAAAATGAGAAATCACCAGCTTGTACAATATACATGGATGTATTGTACAATATACATGGATGTATATTTATGTAAACTTGATCAATCCACTCATTCAATTCATCCACATACACAAGTAACATTTTACAATCTTCTTTAGCACACTTATTTTTATATCAATCAAAAAAGCCTCAAATGTTACAATCTTCGCTCACTCTGGAGACGAAAATCTTATCTAATTTTTCGTCTTTCAGAATAGTGATTTCTGAAAGAAAAAAATATATTAGTATTTTTCCAAAAAGGTTGAATTTTCTTATAAGAAGTTATTAAATTTAATTTAGAAATTTCATAAATTACTCGAAGTTTTTTCCTAAAATGAGACAATTTTGACCAGATTTCACCAACTATGATCACTAAATTATAAAAAAGATAATTAACTAGATTTTACCAAGTATGGCAACTAAATTATAACATGCGTATGAGCTTAATTAGATACACAAAAATTGCAAGTATATATAACTATAGGCCCCAAGGCTTTTTTGCATAAAAAAGGGGGAAAAAATAATGGTAATTTCTGAAAGAAAAAAATCTATTAGTATTTTTTTCATAAAGGTAGGATTATCTTATAAGAAGTTATTAAATTAAAGTTAAAAATTTCATACTTGACAAATAAAAATATATTATTACTAAAGTTTTTCCCTAAAATGAGACAATTTTGACCAGATTTCACCAACTATGACAACTAAATTATAAAAAGAGACAACTGACTAGATTTCACCAAGTATGACAAATAAATTATAACATGCATATGAGCTTAATTAGATACAGAAAAAATCTAAGTATAACTAAAACAAGCTATGAATTAACTTTAAATTTTTATTGTGTCTTTGTTGGAGTATTTGTGCGTGTTTGCTTTATATGAAATGATGCAATAGGAAATACTTAGTGGCATTTCATTAGGTATGTTATTATATATATATATATATATATAAAGTTATTGTTGCTTTATATGAAATGATGATGCAATAAGAATACTTAGTGGCATTTCATTAGGTATGTTATTGTAGTAATGCAACGACTAGTGGTGAATATTGCTACTATAATTATAATTGGAGTTGAAAATACTAATTTTGTTAGATTAAGACCTTTCTTGAACAACTTAGCATTCAAATAGCTTTAATTTAGTGATAGCCACGCGATTATTTTGAAGTTCATTATCTTTAATATTTAAAAAAAAGCATCATTTCGCCCCCTTTCCTATGCATATGAGCTTTAATTAGATACACATGAGAGCAAAAAATGCAAGCATAATTAAGATGAATTATAAGTATAGTAACAATTTAAAAATTATTTTAAATTATCCATTTCACCTTTATGGAGTATTTATGTGAATTCGATATATATGAGGTTATTGTTACTTCATATGACTTCAACACAAACGATGTAATAAAAACTCTTAATGCAAAATTTGATGATGAAAATATTTTTAATAATACAATTAGAGTTGACGTTATTAATTTAATTAGAGTGAGAGTTTTGTTATGTACAACTAAGCATTCAAACACTTTAATTTAGTGGTAATAGCACAATTATTTTAAACTTTGTGGAAAGATTTAAAAACTAGTAACTTTTTTTTCGATTGATGCATTAGGGTAAGATTAATTTCAACTCTTTTATTAGCTAGCATATATATTTTTCTTTAAGTCTATATATGAGATCCTCATTATTTCTTCGACAATATCTTTTAGTTTTTCTTTAGCTGCTATTTTTCTTCATTCATACCAGATTAGAATAGTCATTACCCAATGTAGGTTTTGAACTTTCACCATTTTAATTTTAAATGGTATGCTACTAATATAAATTATAGTCATACCTGCTTTCTAACTTTAAAAGATGATAAATCAGTCTTCGAAATTTTCTTTCTTCGTTTCTACAAAACAACCGATATCAAATTCTATAGGTATAGATTTGATGAATAAAAAAGAATGTGAAATAAAGATACAAGTCAATAGAGATTTTTTTTTTTTTTTTTTACGATTATGAATGTTTTATGAAATAGAAAAACATGAAGAAAAAAAAAATATTGGCCTTCTGTTTTTATTTTCAATATTCTGCAACTTTCATATAGCTTTTGCCTATCTTGATAAAGTTTTAGCTATGACTCCCGCATAAATCAGAGCACATTAATCCCGAAGTTGTGGATGATTGAGACAGCTAGCTCTAAGATCTTTTTCGTAGCTCTAACTTCAAAAGATGACAAATCAGTCTTCGAATCTACTTTCATTTAGATTAAGAATAATTTTGACGATATACTCTCTTTTATTTTCTATTTGTCCATTCTTCATCTTTAGGATTTATCGCAATTCTAGTCTGATATGAGATCAATTATTGTTTTAAAACTAATCAAGCAACGATTTGACTATGTCTATGATACGTGTATGTCAGAAACATGTGTTCAATAAATGCTCTCAGTTTGTAATTATCAAAAATAAGTTCGGATGAATCAGTGCTATCACTTTCATGTAGCTAAATATAAAAGTGACAAAATTAATCTATCAAATCTATCGTGTTTTTGCCAGTCCAGCCATTGAAGGCATGTTTCAAGACTTGTTCCAACACTTGTTAATGCTAATTTAGCAAGCAAAAAGTAGAAACTATGTACACTATTTTGAACAATTCTATAGATGAAGAGTTGGATCCATGAAAAGCCCTATATATATAAGAAATTCTAAAGAAAAAGTCCCTCGGACGAGGAAAGAAGGGGCTTTTGATCGAGATGGGTAGAAGAAGCACTGCAAAAACACGCGGATTTGGGCTACTAAGTGGAACCAGACCATTCAACTTGCCATTTGCACTCTTCGGGGACAAGGGGCGGAACGACCTCTCGATCTACTTACTGCAGCCCAGGAAGAAAAACGTCGTCTAGGCGTTCCCTGTTGCTCCGATCTCCCCTACGCCTAGGACCTCCAGTGAGTGCAGTGAAGGACTCTCGCCTCACCCGCCCGTTTGACTTATGGCATCATCGACTTGCTTTTCAATCAAAGCGATTTCATAACCATAAAGAAAGACCTCTCTTTCGGGATCAGTCCCGTCCCTAGATGTAGTAGTCAATCCGCGTAACCCCCAAGGCTTTTCTGCACAAAAAAAAAAGAAAAAAAGTAATTATGATTTCTTAAATATTTTTCCAAAAAAGACTAGATTTTCTTAAAAGAAGTTTTTAAATCTAATTTAGAAATTTCATAAATTACTTTGACAAATAAAAATATATCATTACTAAATTTTTGTCCTAAAATGAGACAAATTTGACCAGATTTCACCAAGTATGATTACTAAATTATAGAAAGAGACGATTGACTAGATTTCACAAAGTATGGCAACTAAATTATAACATGCGTATGAACTTAATTAGATGCACACAAAGGAAGTATAACTAAGATGAGCTATGAATTTAATAATAATTTTAAAATTATTAACTTTAAATTTTTACTTCGTCTTTGTTGGATTGTGTGTGTCTATATATATATATATATATATATATGAAATGATGCAATAGGAATACTTAGTGACATTTCATTAGGTATGTTGTTGTAGTAATACAACGGCTTATGGTGAATACCGCTACTATAATTGGAGTTGAAAATACTAATTTTGTTAGATTAAGACCTTTCTTGAACAACTTAGAATTTAAATGCTTTAATTTAGTGATAGTAACACAATTATTTTGAAGTTCGCTATCTTTAATATTAGGAAAAAAACATCATTTTGCCCCCTTTCCCATGCATATGAGCTTAATTAGATATACACATCAGAGAAAAAAATATAAGCATAATTATGATGAACTATAAGTATAGTAACAATATAAAAATTATTTTAAATCCCGATTTCACCTTTATGGAGTATTTATGTGTATTCGATATATATGAGTTTATTGTTGCTTCATATGACTTCCACACAAACGATGTAATAGAAACTCTTAATGCAATATTTGGTGATGAAAATTTTTCTATTAATACAATTAGAGTTGACGCTAGTAGAGTAAGAATTTTTTTATGTACAACTAAAAGCATTCAAACGCTTTAATTTAGTGGTACTAGCACAATTATTTTGAAGTTTGTGGAAAGATTAAAAAGCTACTATTTTTTTTTTCTTCGATTGATGAATTAGGGTAAGATTAATTCCAACTCTTTCGTTAGCTAGCTTATATATTTCCTTTGAATTAATATATGAGATTCCTCATTACCTTTTCGATAACACCATATAGTTTTTCTTTAACGACTATTTTTCTTTGATCAGTATGTACTAGCTCGATATAGGTTTCAAACTTCCACCCTTTTACCCAGTTTTGAACAATGTGCCACTAATAAATTGCAGTCAAACCTAGTTTCTAACTTTAAAGAATGAAATAATTACACCTTAAAATGATGATACAAATATATTACTGTACAAAATTACTTCCTAGTAATATATACATATAACAATTTTTGTCACGTAACCAATATAGATTGTCATAAGATGATTGAAATCCCTCCGATTTCAATTAAAGACTTAGGATTCGAGTCCCCGAGAACAGAAAAAAAAAACAACGCTAGAAGGAGGGGTCGAACCTCCGACCTTGTGGTTAACAGCCACACGCTCTAACCAACTGAGCTATTCCAGCTTACGTTTGTTGCTGATGCATTTTAAATATACAAATTAATTTTACAATCTCAACTTACAAACAATTCTTAAATACTTATCTTAATATTAAATATCGTGGTCTCAAGCTTTTTAATGTATATATGTTTTTGAAATAAATTTTAAAGGCAGGGTAGTTCGACTATATAACATTCGTCTAAACACATGAAACTATTTTTAGGAGAAATCACTTTATAACGGCAACACAATCATGTCAAATAATAGTTGTCATCGCAACGTACCACTTCACAAAAAATGTCATCGCAATCGTGTCAGATAGTAGTAGTTGCAATCACTATGTTACATGGGAATATCAAATATGTATACAAAACCAATAATTTCAACACCAAATATGTAAAATACTATTAATATGAGTTGGAAGCATTCATTTGTTGTAACTAAGGAACATATATCCATAGTACTAGTCAAAAAATGTTATACACAGCCAAATTTGTCTTCAAAATTTTGGTAATTAAATCATGTTGTAATGTGCTTGAAATAACAGTAACGTAGTTGGATGCTACGTACTTGTTAGTTCCCTCGTCGATGTCTCAGTAGACATCAGAAAGTATCTCACACCAATGTACATTGCAATACTAAAGACAGTGATAGTAACAGGACCAGCGAAAACTAACAAGTTTTTGGTTTGCTTGTTGTCGCGTTTTCTGGAGATGGATTCAAATGAGTGAGCAGACCTCTCGGATCGATTGTTCATGAAGGAAGAATAGGAAGCAACCTCTTCTTTGGTAAGTGCTGGCTTGAGTGACTTTTTAACTGTTTGGAAGTGTCGATCAGATACAACTGTTGCAGATATGTTCTCTCTCAAAGCAACTATTCCAGCTTCTCTGCATAGCCCTTCAAGCTCAGCTCCAGTAAAGAGTTCTGTGTCTTCTGCAATTTGTCGCAGATTAACATCATTATTCAATTTCATATCTCGTGTATGAACACTGAGAACCTCGAATCGAGCATCTAAGTCAGGAGGGGGAACATAAAGAACCTGCAAGCAAAGCAAATTGAATAAGATGTGACCATTAACGAGTACAACAATTGTTTCTTAAGAGTAACATTCGTGTTGAGATTCTAAGTTACACTAAGCATTCATGAGTTTCTTACGAGATCAAATCTTCCTGGTCGCATCAGTGCAGCATCAATTGCATGGGGACGATTTGTGGCAGCCAAAACAAGAATTCCCTGACAAAGCAACGATTAGAAAACACGGGATTTACATTCTATATCTGATCAAAATGATCCATCATTTGCATTCAGTACTTAAAGAACTGCAATAAATTTTCTGCTCACTTTAGACTGCTCTAAACCATCCATTTCAGTTAGGAGGGTGGATAAAAGTCTCTCTCCAACTGTACTGCTTCCACTTGAACCTCCTCCTCTGTCATTTAAGGAAAAACCGTATCAGGGTTTTGCATAAACAACGAGAATTGAGGAAGATATACTTAAACTCACAAGACATTGCTAAGCTAAATAAACTTACCGTTTAGTTGCAACTACATCAGCCTCATCAAAGAATATTATACTTGGTGCTGCAAGGCGAGCTCTTCGGAAAGCATTGCGCAATAAAGCTTCACCCTCACCAACATACATAGAGTACAGCTCTGCACCACTGTTCCATGATTATGAATTTCAGGAAACTGAATAATTAGGATTTGCAATTTTTAGTCAAATCAAATGCATGAGGTAATAATTAGTCAATACATTACATATTCGGTTACTGAAAACAAACTAATAAAGATGGTTAACATCATAGTAAATACCAATCTGATGCCTTAGGCTCCAAAGGGACATAAACCCCAGCATACATTAAAGATTTAGGTAGAGCGTACTAAATGACAGTCATTTCAAACTAACTTAACATGTTTTTGGTTTTCCCGAAACTCTGATATAAGTTAGAATTTAACATGTTTTAGGTTTTCCAGGAACTGTCATGTAAGTTGGCAAAGGCTGATGGAGACAAGAATCACTCACTTGTTGGTAAGCAATGCATGAAACAATTATTAAACAATAATGATAAGCTTACTGGATGCGTAAAAACGAAATGCTTAAATAAGAAATAATAATTGGCAATAAAGAAGATAGAAAAGGTAAAAAGCAATGGATAAGTGCAACTGTGCAAGCACCACAATTGTATAACCAGCTATTG
Source organism: Solanum pinnatisectum (assembly GCA_035578085.1). Taxonomy (NCBI): domain Eukaryota; kingdom Viridiplantae; phylum Streptophyta; class Magnoliopsida; order Solanales; family Solanaceae; genus Solanum; species Solanum pinnatisectum. The sequence continues at coordinate 717,685 of CM069080.1, read as the reverse complement.
GATTATTTTAACTTTCTTTTGGTGACAGTGGTTTCTGGGCCAGCTTGTGTGCACCTTGACTATTTCATAAGATACCTACTATTTCTCATCAACACAGGTTCCGGTAACTCTGTCCACCAAGGTAGATAGATGGGAGAAATCACTTGATTTGTTTGCCTCACCAAGATTTGAACCTAAGACCTCATCGTTCTCCTCCCACTTCATTGACCACTAGGCCAACATCCTCTGGTGCTCATTTTGATTTATCAGTGCATGCATATGTTTCTTTTTTCTAATAGAAGCATTTATATCTAAAAACCATCATTACTAATGAAAGTTATCATTTATCAGTCCTTCATGGTTCTTTTGCATCAAGAGATAGCAAGAAACAAAGCATCAAACAGCAGACAAAAGTTCTTATCATGCCAAGGGTAGAAGAGACCAGAATGGTCATCAGACCTCAAGGAGAAGAATGAAGCTTGGGCAGCATGAGCAGCAGCTTTAGCAAGGGTTGTTTTGGAGCACCCTGGTGGACCATGAAGAAGGATTCCACGGGAAGGTGATACTCCCAACCGTTCAAATGCTTCTGAGTGTTTTAAAGGCCATTCAACAGCTTGCTGAAGCTTTTTCTGTTTCAAGAATTTAACACCATATTAGATTTTGTAAATATTCAACCTGACCTAATTGTTCGTGTGAGGTTATACCTTAATGTCTTTCAACCCTCCAATATCTTCCCAAGAAACCTTTGGGATTTCAACAGTAACACCCCTCGTAATACTAGGACCAACCACTGATCTGGCATGCTTCCAATCTTCCATATTAATGCTGTAGGAGTCATCCTCTAGATTTAAATCAGAGCACTTTCTTACTGCAGACATTGCAGCTTCACGACACAGCGCCTCTAAATCTGCCCCAACATAACCATTACAAGATACTGCAACAGCTCGAAGGTCAACACTCACATCCAATTGAAGCTTCTTTGTATAAAGCTGAAAAATCAAAAACGAAAACACCAGCATCTTAAGATCAACTTCATATAGATCATACCACAGAAGGGATTGAGCAACCATAGATGTCCACAAAGAGTACCATTCAGGTATTTCCTTAAACTGGTGCATGCTCAATACTCTATCTTATGCAGCTCACCTTGAGAATATGCAACCGCTCTTCCTCGGTAGGTGTTGTGACTTCAATTTCAGCATCAAAACGTCCAGCCCTTCTTAAAGCTGGATCAATAGCATCTGGCCTGCACATAAAATGTATAGGCTTCAAGGTTAATTGGGGAAGGAAGTGTACGACACCATGACACAGAAGTAAGCATTTCATGACCATCAGAAGGATATATTAGGGGCTTAGTGGCTTGCCTACATACAGTAAGCAGGCACTGTCGCTTGCATACGTTCTTGAAGGATATAACAGTGAAAAATAAATTATTTTTGATCATTATTGTGGGTTTCATTTTCTTTCGGCAACTGTTTAGAGAAGGCCTCGTTAGGAAATTGGCATAGGTCTCGCATCATGACCCCAAGCGTGGTTTTTTTTTTTTACTCTGAGTAACTTCATCTTCTGTTTCTCCATCTCCAGTGTTCACTTCCTTTACAGCAGATCCTTCTATTTGTTTATTGCCATTCACTTCAATCATGCGCAATTTGATTTTCACTCTCAAAGCTGAATGCATCAACAATGCTCATATCAAGGAACTCAAAGTCCATCATTTTATCATGCAGACCTCCAGATGCCTCTTCACCAGAATATACATTTGTTTCCCATTCTCTAGTCCATTACTTTCTCATATAAGAGCTTCTTCAAGCCCATTGTTAATGATATGAGATTGTTCTACATCCAACCCCTTTCCTGCGTAAATGTCCTCACTGCAAATATCACGGCCTACAGCTTCCCATGTGAGGGCTGCTAGGGAAGCTTTAATTTGTGTTTTTACTTAATAACGGACAAAAAATAATCTGTTGAGAGCAGGCATACATGAGAGACACCGGAAAAGGTAATCCACCACAAAAATAAAAAATATTAAACCAAACAAAGCAAATGCTGCAGAACCCTTACCTATTGGTTGATGCTACCACCACAACATGTGATACTGATGTCGATGAAGATTTAATGGAATCCATCAACATAAAGAGCTGAGAGGCTACACGAATTTCTTGCTCCCTTCTGCAATTCAAGCACTCAAATAACATATTAGTAAAGAACATTGGAATATATCATCAACTCTACCCTACCAACATCTTCTTTTTTTTGGGTTCTGCAAACCATGGTTTAAGCAAGGCCATTTTCACAAGGATGTGGATGAAGTGATGCAACATATACCTCGAAGCTCTACGAGGACAAAGAGCATCTATTTCATCTAAAAAGATGACTGATGGCTTGCCTAATTTTGCATGAGATGATGCTTCGGAAAATGCCTCCCGCATAATTTTCTCACTTTCACCAGCATGAGCCCTGTGAACGGAATGGGGACTGCAAATACATCCAAAGACAGAAAGAACAGTAAGGCAAAGAAAAATACAAAACAATGCAAGATTCTCCTTGAAGTTCAATGACTTCATTCTTCTCTTAATGTATGTAGAAATGTGGAGTCGCCATACAATATAACTAGCATCAAAAGCTAAACTCTTTTAAAGCACATACGTGTTTCAGTTATATAAATATCATCAAGCACCATAACGATCGCAGACTGCTCAGTGATTCAATTGACAGATCTGAACCAATTAGATAAATTTCTTCCAAGCATACTTATAAAGAACTTCTAGTATTTTGTTGTTGTATAACACAGGTCCTAAGATGAACAAAATTGGAGAAGCATGGTTGGTAAGACTTCAGATCGACTACCCCAGCTTGCTTGGGTTGGAGGCATCGTTGTTGTTATCTTCCAGACATACATAATAAGGAAATGATAACAGTGAACTACTACAAAATGGACCATTACTTTAATTGTACATAAGCAACAAAAACAAAAACACATTCAGAAGTTCAGAGAAAATAAAGTTGAGTGAGAATCACACACACCTTATTACAATCAAATGGGCACCACATTCTTGAACAACTGCTCGAACTAAGCTTGTCTACAATTGAAAAAAATACAAAAAGTTTAACCAAACAACAATCTCAAACCCAAAAGACAAATTTCTAAATCCAGAGACATGATTTTGACTCAAATCCAAATGTCAATTGTAAAATTGACAAGACAGGATTAGGCAACAAACCAAAATGCCAATTTTGAGATTCAAAGACATGATTTTTGGCTCAAACCCAAATGTCAATTTCCAATTTCAACAATCATTATTTTGGTTCAAAACCAAAAAGTCAATTTTAAACTAAAAAAAGACATGATTTTGGCTCAAAGCCAGATCAAGAATGGACATGTATAGTACCTTGCCAGTTCCAGGAGGTCCATATAGCAACAACCCACGTGGCCACTACAGAAAAAATAAGCAAAGTAATAAGAGTTGTCAGTGAAGGATGATAAGCTATATATCAAAGCTATACTATCTGGAAAACATTTAGTACCTTTAGGCCAAGTTTTCGAGATTCAGCAGAGTAAAGTTGAGGATAGGTGATGAGTTCTCTGAGAACTCGAAGAGCTTCAGCATTGCCGGCTATAGCTTCTTCTGCTCTCCACTCACCAGCACAGCTGGTACTCCCACTGCTACTTTCCATCTCTCAGAGTATGCTGGAGAGGGGGCAGGGACCAATACTTTCCAGCTGTGTGGTTGGTGGGTTTTTACAGTTTTGCCTTCACCCCTTCTTGGACTCAAAGAATAACCCCAAAACTCTCAATTTTGGAGCTTCATCCAAAATAGCTCCTAATATATAAAGAAAAAACTATTAATGCCGTAAGTTCTCAAAAGTTGATGCATATTTAGTTTAGTATAGTTAACAGAACCTCAAAATCTGCCTATAACTTGAGAAATAAACTGCCCCAAACAGAAGCCGATATTCAACAAGCAGAAGGATTCAAGAAAGTACCCAACATATAATTAGTGGTAGCAAATTTAAATTTATCACCAAAAGAGAATGTCTTTGAACATTCCAGAAAGTCCCCAACATATAATTAGTGGTAACAACAAACAAGAATAGGGTTCTGATAAAAGTTCTTACCTTGTGAAGAAAATCACTGTCAGCAATGGCCGCTTGAGTCGTACAGTGTTTTATTTTAGTTTTCTGAAAAGGGTTTTAGCCTAAGTAGAAAAAAATTAAACTTTAAGGGCAATTTTGTCCTTTTAAAAATATTTTGATAGTTCATAAACCTTTCTTCCTACTTGGCCTTAAAAGTTCTGTTTGTAGGGTTTAAGGAAGCTGCAGGACAAAGAAAGATGTGTGGCATAGCAGTGATTGTGTCTGGAATTAGGATAATTTTATCATCTTTAGACCCAAATTTTGTCTCTCCAATACCTCTATTGGAACAGCAGGTAATAATATACTGCTCTCTTTACTGAACTAACCATTGATTCAAGAACAGCAAAACTGCAGCCTTGTTAGGCCTTTTTTACTTCTGATTTCATATTTATTACTCTTTTTTGTATCTTTAGATGCATCCCTTTTGCTGCTACATCTGAATTAAGTAAAAAAAACAGCATAAAACTGCCTGCAACTGAAAAGGGGAATTGGAGAAAGCTAGCTTTTGATTAAAGAATTAGATGAAAGGAGCTATCTTTTTATCTTAATGAGGAAAGATTGATGTGAAGCTTCTAAAGTTGTTATCTTTTTTCATGTATTGTTAGACGAATCCCATATGCTACAGCATCTAAATTATGTAGGAGAACATTAACTAAAAGGAGCCATCTTTGTAGCTTTATGAAAAATGATTTATGAAGTTTCTGTTGACATTTTTCTTTAGAATCTTCTTGATTGATCTGCTCAATTTTATACAAGTAGCAAACGAAGTAAAAACAGCATAAGAACTACCTGCAATCGAAAAGGGAAATTTTAGCTAGATGGCTTTGATAAAAGAGTTAAAGAAAAGAGATACCTTTGAACCTTAATGAGGAAAGATTTATGTGAAGTTTCTAAAGTAGAAGAACAACAATTTAAAGGACCCATCTCTTAACTTTATTGTTTTCCTTTAGAATCTCTGGATTGATCTGCCCATTTTTATACAAGTCTCAGATGAAGCAAAAACAGCATAAAAACCTCCTGCAACCGAAAAGGGTAACTTTAAAAGCTAGCTTTGATAATAAGTTAAAAGAAAGAGCTATCTTTGCACCTTAATGAGGAAAGATTGATGTGAAGGTTCTAAGGTTGTTATCTTTTTTCATTTTTATGAGTTATCTTCAGAGGTTGACAATGCGTTATATTCTCATCAGACTTTATTTTCAGTGGAAGACATAAAAGAGGTGTTAAGAAGAAGGGGTCCAGATAGTTTGGGATGCAAGAAAGTTTTACTTCGTTCTGGGGTTTCATCTTTACCAGGTGGGGAGCAAGATGTTGTTGCCTTTGTGGAGGATGAAGCTCCAAGTGAGGGAAAGGATTCTCATATGGATGGTGGTGCTGCTAAAGAATTCATTAGAGAGTTGCAATTTATTGGTGCTACATTGCAGCTTAGAGGCATAAATCCTATCATTCAACCATTGGTGGACATATCAGGAAACATCCTTGTTTATAATGGTAATACATGGCGTTTGAGCCATTACCAACATGATAAACTGAAGTGTCTCTTGGATTTCTTGCTTCTCGACTTTCTTTTGTTTGATATATTTCGTTTTCAACTTAATTGATGTTTAACTTTGGAGAGTCGAACAATGTACACAATTCTGGTGTATTTATTTCTCTTCACTTTCAAGTGATTGGCCAAATGCAGATTCCACAATTTTAGTTTTCTTGTTTGCGAAAACAATTCAGATTATTTTCTTCTCAACCAAGTTGATTGCTTCAGCATTTTTTCTGTCTTATATATTCGTCTGTCATTGTTAATCAAATCTTTTTGTAAGTAATGAAAATTATGAAATTTCTAGGTTTCCTTCGAAATTAATTACTACTGTCCTATTTTCACCCCATTTTCTAAGAGTCTTTTATTGACTGTTGTTTGTTTTCCTGTAATTATTGTTTAGGTGAAATATTTGGAGGCATCCAAATGAGTAGCGATAACAATGACACTGAAGTTCTTATGCAACATCTAGGACTATGTTGTCCTCATGTTTCCTCTCCACATAATAAAGCTCATACTTCTGGAGACAGGCAAAGTACTGTTCCAGAACTTCTTTCCAGAATCAAGGGTCCTTGGGCTTTGATTTATTGGCAGGTAACTTTTGGTGGTAAGTTTCTATTGGCTTACTACAGCAGGAAAGGCTGTATCATTTTGAAACAAATGCTTCTCTAATGCTCCACTACTCTTTGCTATAGAGTAGTTCAAGAATATTATGGTTTGGTCGAGATGCATTTGGAAGGCGAAGTCTTCTTGTTCACTGGCCAACAAAGGAGGACCCTCGGTTTCTGCTGTCTTCTGTATCACCACGTGCCTCTGTAAATGAAAGTTCTGGTAACAATTATTCAACATCTTACTCACTTACTGATTTCTTTTAACACAGTGAAGATTTCTTGGAGAAGCGTCAACTTATTTTAAAGCAAAACATAAGCAAATCAGTTGACATTATCTTTAATGGGAACAACTATATTAAAATATCAATAGTGATGATTTAGCATGTAGAGCCAAGAACATATAACAATCCAACATATTATTTTGATCTAACCATTTTGGTGATTTAGCCATCTGCTCTTTGTGAAGTTTGCTGCTTCATAAAATCATTATTGAAAATCATCTCTCTCAATCCAAGATTGTTCCTTTTGAGTTTTCAAGCTGTCTATTAGTTGGATAAGATATTTGATGTTGGAAGAAAGTTGATATTGCTTGTTTGTTCATTGTTCGATATTTTAATTAGAAACATCAATATTAAAATTATTTGACATTCTAACCTACCAACATGAGAGGAAAAATAAAAAGTAAACTATGGCAACAGTTGGTAGTATAGTCTATCTATAGCACCTCTATTCTTCCCCTGCAAATCAGTGCAATCTTTTAACGAATGGGACACTATGATCTTGCAGAATTTGCAAATGGAGATGGAATAGCCAAAATAGACTTCTGGGAAGAACTTCCATGCGGTGTGTACTGTTTGTCTATTGGTGCTTTAGGAACAGATGACTATTTAATTGGTGAAGTTTTGAAGCATGACTGGACGGATCCAAAGCTTAAGGAGTTAATCACTTGGGAAAGAACTTCTGTCCAACCAAAATCAGAGGACTTGTGTGCTTCTCACCAAAAGGTTTATAGCAGGAAAGAGGACTCGCCTTTAACTCCTTCCATTCTGATGGAATCTAAGTTAGGTCAATATCACTTAGTTCTGTTGTTAATACCATTCATTACATGTTTGGTGGATGTAGTAATTGTGATTCATCATGCTGTCAGAGTCTAACTTGAGTGCAATCTTCTTCCAATTGTTACAGCTTCTACAGACTGCCTACTTACATCGCTACCACACAGGGTAATGATTGTTTTACGAGAGTCGATAATGCGACGCACTGCATTAAATACAATCTACCAGGTCAGAAACTGATTTACTTTTGTTTTCTGTTTCCACCCAATGTTTAGAACTAACGTTTGACTCCCCCTGTGGATACATGTATTGATTTAAGAAGCCCTTCAATGGAACAGGAAAAGCATAAGCTGTTGTATTAGCTTTCTGAATTGACATAATTCTTGGGTATTGTGTAGGCCACTTCAGTTGACTACACAAACAAATGCAATACTCCAGTTGCCGTGCTCTTTTCTGGTGGATTAGATTCTATGATACTTGCAGCATTACTAGATAAGTGCATGGATGCCAAATGTGAGTGTCTCTGATGTCCCTCTTGCTTGAGTTAAGAATAGAACATTCTTTCAAGTTCCTTTCCTGTTTGCTTTACCTATAGAAAATTTAATCTAGTCATGGTCTATTCTGGTGTTATATTTGTAGATGAAATTGATCTGCTAAATGTAAGCTTTGACGGCCCATTTGCTCCTGATAGAATATCTGCTAGGGCAGGCCTAAAGGAACTTAAAAAAATTGCCCCATCAAGAAGGTATCCATTCCCCTTCTTGCTTTCACTTGTACCATTAGCAACTAGATTTCTTATTGAGAAATCAGCAAGATGACACTCTTATGTCTGAAAATGCGTGTTGATAATGCCGGAATGATGAATCAAGCAAATTATGATCCCGAATTTGAATGAAATCATAGCTCTGCAAAGAATAAATGGGCATTGAAGAATTTTGGCAATTTAAAAAATGGTCCTACTAATTGTTCCTTCTTTAGATACAAAGATATTAGGTTGCTCATGTGAAAGCAAATGCAACTTGGTTTTGAACCTCTACCATTTTATTTCTCTCCATTTTCTGTTCTTTTTGAGTTTTGTTCATCATAAAACTGAGTTGCAGATGGAAACTTGTAGAGATTGATGCTGATCTGCTCAAGCTGACCTCTGAAACAAAGCATGTCATGTCACTAATAAATCCTGCAAGGACCTACATGGTATTTTTCAAATCAATATGAATGTCTCTGTTACTTTGTCATTTTGAACCACGATCAAATTGCTCAATTATTTCTTCCTTGCCTCAGGATCTGAATATTGGTATTGCTCTGTGGCTGGCTGCTGGCGGTGACGGTTGTTTGCAAGATGAAGGCAACGATGGTACCTGTGGCAGTGTCAAGTACAAGTCTGCTGCTCGGATTCTCCTAGTTGGTGCTGGTGCAGATGAACAATGTGCTGGATATGGTCGGCATAGGACAAAATATAGAAACGGAAGGTGAAGTCCTCCTGTGCGAACATCTTTTCTTTGCTTAATCCGTTCCTGACTCATTTTGTGATATCCATTATGTCCCAGTTATGTGTAGGTTTGCCATCCTCAAAAGTACTTGGGGCAACTAGCACTAGGGTGCATTCACCTCTTGTTTATATAATGTTGCTACGTACTCCTTCGAAGAAGTTGCTTTAGTAATTCCAAAAGCTTAAAGTGGTAATTGCTTATGTTCTAATTCGTGCTCTTTTGGTGCTGTATCAGCTGGTTAGGTCTGAATGATGAAATGAAACTTGACATGCAGAGGATTTGGAAGAGAAACCTAGGGAGAGATGACAGGTGTATTGCTGACAATGGCAAGGAGGTACTCAAATTGCCTTAAACGGAGTGCTTTCTTATATTATAGTTACAGTCTAAAACGTATTTTCTATTTTTCCCAGGCCAGGTTCCCTTTCTTGGATGAGGATGTCATCAGGATTTTGCTAGATATTCCATTGTGGGAGATCGCTGACCTTAATCAACCAATTGGTATTGGTGACAAGAAAATCTTGCGAGAGGTTAATTTCACCTCTTAACTTAATCTTAGACTGGATTTCGAAGATACACTAACGATGATGTCATGATCCTTTGTTTGTATCTGTACAAGCCCTCCTCTAATTGTATCTGTGCACTCTGCAGAAGTATATTTCAGCAGGGGGATTCGCTCTTCCCCCTTTCTACAATCTTTCACTAAAATCTTTTTCTCGAGCAGGTTGCACATTTACTTGGTTTGTCAGAAGCAGCTTCACTTCCGAAAAGAGCAATTCAGGTATATATTAAATGCTCTTGATCTGTCGTTGAGGTCAATATTCTCTAATTCATATATGGTTCACAAAACGCCATCATAATTGAGAAGTTCGGTTAGAATTGTAGTTATCAGCTGTTGCTTGTTAGAGTACCATTGCTCAAATCTTAACATTGACAAGTTTACTCAACTATGTTTAAACTTTATCTTTCAGTTTGGTTCTAGAATTGCAAGAGAATCAAATCGGAAGAATTTTGGAAGCAACCGCGCAGCCAATCAAGCATCTGCTGGAAGTGTAACAATACACAGAAATAACTCATAATCCCCATACATATACCATAAAACACTCGCAGTTCTTTTGCTGGAGCCTTTATCAACTCCATTCATGAATCAGGACCACAAGTCAACTGGCTTTCAGCTCCAACATTTAGCTGGTTCCATAATATTATTAGAATGATGATTTATCCTGTGTATTATTTTGATGAACGATTTTTGTGAGTCCAGTATCTAGATACTATCGCCTGTCTTCATGTTCGATACAATGAATACTTGTAGTTGAGCTCTTGGTTGAACTATACTATCGCCTGTCTTCGTGTTCGATACAACGAATACTTGTAGTTGACCTCTTGGTTGAACTATGAGTTTTCTGGAAAAGAATGAAGTGGAATTATTAGTCAATGTTGCTTCTACTAGGTTGTGTTCTCTGTCTTTTAACTTGTCTATAGGCTCCTTTTATCTGCACCTGGTTGAAAAATCAAGCACACAACATTGTTTTTCACAAGATTGATGCATTTCCACACCTTTGTTTCTTGTTTCTTAGTATACCGGTAACCCATCCATCATGGCTGACTCTGGATATTACAACATTTCGTAATCCCACGAGTAGGGTCTGGGGAGGGTGTAGTCTGTTGATTTTAGGGACCTTGTGTGATGTAGAGAGATTTTTTCTGATACAACCTCGACAACTGACTCAAGAAATGCTAGAAGAAGGGTGAGGTGTATGAAGACCTTAGTCCTACCTTGTGTGAGGTAGAGAAGTTGTTCTGGATAGATCTTTGGCAACTAACTGCAGATATTGAAAGGAAAAAAAAAATACTTAATAACAAAGGAAAAGAAAGGTAGGGTGTATGTAGACTATACCCTTGTGTGAGATCGAGAAGGTGTTTTCGACAGAAACTCAGCTATGGATTCTAGATATTAAAAGAAAAATAGAAGAGGTAGACCTTACTCCTACCTTGTGTGAGATCGAGGAGGAGGTGTTTTCAATAGAAACTCAATTATCAATTTGGATATTAAAAGAAAAAATAGAGGAGGTAGACCTTACTCCTACCTTATGTGAGATCGAGGAGGAGGTGTTTTCGATAGAAACTCGATTATCGATTTCGGATATTAAAAAAAGAGAAAAGGGTCAAAAATGTCCTATACCTATTAAAAATGATTCAAAAATGCCCTCCTTCCACCTGTTGGTTTAAAAATGTCCTTAACGTTTTCTTTAAGTTCAAAAATGCCCTTTACTTAATAGAAATATGATATGGAATTTAACTAAACAAATGACCAATTTTCATTGGTCCACCTAATTTTTTTATCAAATAAAAAAAAACCCACCCACCCACTCATCCCAACACCCAAACCCGTTTCTAGTAAGTCTAACCTACTATTATCTCTCTTCATGTTTTCTTCTCCTTCCCCTTTCTCCCATTTGACATTTTAACTTAATTTAATTTGTGTTTCCTTCCTTCAAATTCAATGTTTAAAAATTTATTTGCTTCTCATAATCAAGGCTAATCACGTAATTGCAATTGAAGACTGATTGCAAATCATTTCATGATGTGGATGCGGATGAATATTGTATGTAAATTTTCACCTTGCGGCATCAGTAACCAACAATTTAAAATTTCAACAATATAATACGAGACTTGTTAATATAGTTCTGAACTTATTTTGGTGGAGAAATGGATAAGAAATCTATTATGTAATTTTGGTGGATTTGAATCTACATTTAGCTGTTATTTTTGGGTTTCAAGCTTTCATTTTAATTTTTGTTTGTTGGGTTGAAAGTTGCTGTTTTTTTGGCTTAAAATCCACATTTTATTTATCATACTTGCTGCAATTTAGCTGTGAAATGCAGATTTTAAATGTTGTTTTGTTAAATAGTGCAATTTACTTGTTTGCTGACCTAGTTAAGTGCTGCAATTTACTGTTGTTTTTGGAATTGAATGTTGTTTTTTAAAGAAAGAAAACAGAGGAAGAAGAAAGAGCAGAGAAAGGCTTAAAACTGACGGTGAAAATGGGTTTGGGTATTGGGATGGATGGGTGGGTTTTTTTTATTTGATAAAAAATTAGGTAGACCAATGAAAATTGACCATTTGTTTAGTTAACTCCATGTCGTTAACTAAAAGCATTTTTTAACCTAAAAAATAAGTTAAGGGCATTTTTAAGCCAATAACTGAAAGGAGAGCATTTTTGAACAATTTCTAATAGGTTAAAGATATTTTTGATCATTTTCCCTTAAAAGGGAAATATAAATAAAAACGCTAGAAGGAGGGGTCGAACCTCCGACCTTGTGGTTAACAGCCACACGCTCTAACCAACTGAGCTATTCCAGCTTTGTGTCTTATTCATTAACCAAATTTTAATAACAACATGTAAAACAGTGAATGTAACTACTATATCCTAACAACAATAAAATGAATTATATATTTTTTAAAAAAAATCAAGTTAAATAAAATTGAGTTTCATTCAAATTTCATTAAAGTAAAAAATCATGTTTGAATAATATTACTTATGTCACCCAAACGCATCATTAATCAAGTTTAAAACTCAAAATAATTAATGTCAATGCTTCTTAGAATTAATGGAAAATTTAAGGACTACATTATAATCAGCATAAAATTTATTGCCAAAATCTTAAGTTGTATACCAACAAATTTGATTTTTAAATTATTCTTCAAAATAGTCAACAAATATAGTAATTGATTTCATTAATAAGCTTTTATTTCAAACAAATTACATTTATTATTATCAAATTGCTCCTATGCATTTACACTACTAATTAATCATAACTAGTTTTTTTTTTTTCCTTTTAATTTTATGTGTTTTAATTTGATCGGATTTTAATTTAGTAAAAATAAATAAATTAAGTCTTACGATTTTAAATTAAAGCTATGATTCATATATCAAAATTACATGAACTTTTTAATCTTAATATATTATGTATATTAAAATTTAAGTGATACTATCTTTTAATAGATCATAATTAAAATGATTACGTTTTTTAAAATTGAAAAAGCTTTTTTCAAAAATTATTTTCCAATTACACCCTTATTTTTTTCTCTTTTTCCCCTTTTTCATTTTTTTTCTTTTCAAGATATTATATAATGTGTATTTTTCTTCTTCACATTTTTTTACCAATTTAGTCCATTCGGTAAGCGCTTGTGATTAAGCAAAAACTCGATACGGTGAGAAATTTGTTTGAATAATTTATCTTACTTGATTTCTGTAGATTTATTTGAAGAAATTCGTCCTTTTTGTGATTTGTTTTCAGACGCATGGAATGACTATCAATTTAAGTATATATGGATGAAATTCTCAAAAGAGGCAAGTGACATATTTATTAAAAAAAATATTTCAAATTCTTTAGTAAATTTATGAATTTCTTGATTCGTCTTAATTTGTTGGAGACTAATTTTGTCGATCCTTCTGAGATTAAAGCATACATAAAAAACAATCAAATATAAGAAATAATTTGAAAAAATCAATAATTAATTTATAATTGATAAAATTAAAAAGATATTGAACATTAAACGACGCAGAAAATTTGAGATGGTAGGGGGGAAAAGTACTCAAAATTGTGCCTAAATCATGATTAGGGTTTCAACAAATTGGGTAACATTCGATTAAAACATACATAATATAATTTTTATATTCCTCTGACCATTTATTTTCCTTTTTTAATTATAGTCTAGTTATTATAAGACAAAGCGCATTGATAATTTTTAAATTTATCGATAACTTTTTTAATTAATTAAACTATATATTGTCTCAGTTGAGCATCTGAACAAATAATTTTTACTCAAAATTTTGAAAAAGCTTCTGTGCATACAAAACTTTTGAGAAAACAAAAAAAAAATCATTAAAAATTCATACAAAAAACATCAGAAGTTACTATATACGAGGAAAAAAAAAAAGGAGGCAAAAAAGAAAAAAAACTTGTGAATACCTATGAAGAAAAAGTATTGAATTTGCAAAAAATAAAAAAATAAAAAATATATATGTGATGAATTTATAGTGGTGGATTGACGAAGAAAAAAAATATTTAGGGGATAATTAATGAGAGCTTTTTTCAATTTCAATTAAGATTTTATGTGTCAAAGTGAAAATTATAAATCATTAAATATATATATATATATATATATATATATATATATATTGTATAAAACAAAATTGAAATAATAGAAAGTAGACGTTTGGACACGAATTAGTTGATATTTGAAAAATAATATATATTTGAAGTTAAATTGAATAAGAGTATCTGAAGTTGTATTCGGATATAAAAACATAATTAATTTTAATATGAAAATAAAAAAAATAAAAATAGTATTTAGAGTTAAAACTGAAAAAAGGTACTCTAAAGTCGTATTTGTGTGTATACATAATTTTAAAAAAGAAAATATAGTTGAAATTTTGTGAGTAAATATTTGAAAAAAGATATAATAGTATTTGAAGTTAAATACTACCAATTTTTTTTTAAAAAAAAAATTACTCATGAAACTTCAACTATGTTTTTCTATGTCCTAACACAAATACGACTTTCAAAAAACCTTTTCTCAATTTATGTCCAAATACAACTTAGATTACTCTTTTTCAATTTAACTTCAAATACATACTTTTTCTAAATATCAACTAATTCATGTCCAAACGCCTACTTTATTATTATTTCAAATTTTTTTTTTTACAATATAAATATAAGAATTATTTGACAATTTACAATTTTCACTTTTGGAGAAAATATTCCCAGTAATTACCTCTTAATATTTTTTTCTCTTCGTCAATCCGTTATTATAAATTCATCACATATTCTTCATTTTTTTCTTTTTTTTTTTTTTTTTTTTTTTTTTTTTTTTTTGCTTCTGCAATTATAACACATTTTCTACATAGGTATTCACAAGGTTTTGTTTTCTCCTTTTCCTCTTTATTTATTTATTTATTTATTCTCTTGTATGTAACTTTTGATGTTTTTTTTGTATAATTTTTCAATGATTCTTTTTTTTATTTCTCAAAAGTTCGTATGTTTTTATTTCTTGATTTCTTTGAATGGTTGATACATATTGATTATCTTTTAGGTTTTATAATTATGAATTATTAATTTTGTAGTGTTGTTGCATTTATTTAGTCAATTCTTGAATTTGTAACATTTTTTTATTTTTAGATTTGATGCTTTTAAATTTTAATCAAGTTAGGCCTTGTGTTCATTTTGAAGTTTCTCCAATTGTTTTATTGGATCTGATTTTGTTGTTATTGATTTTTACCAATTTGATAGGGCTATGGAGTTTTGTTAAGGTCCATTATCATTGTGGTCTTGTATTTTTGTAGCCCAATTTACAATATATTTGTTGAAATTGTAAAATTAATGATATTTGCAATTAAAGTCGAAATTTTTTTTGATGTTTAACATAAATTTTACTTGAAGTTGAATTTCTTTTTGACGTTTAACATAAATTTTACTTGAAAAATATAAAAGTTTAACTAGGAACATATTATTTCACTTGAAATACGATTCAGTTTTCTTTTAAAACAATTCTCTATTTCAATAATGGATTAAATTGTAAATAAGTATTATTTTTAAAATAATATTTTCTTTTAGTTTAATTTTTACTCCATTCTATCGCACATTATACATAGAGAGAACATAAGACTAAATTAATTAGCAGTGGTCATTAGATCATCGTGATTAAAACTCTCACATAATCTAAATTTAATGAGTTAACTTTTAATATTAAGCTCATTATGCTCTTACAATTTTAAATTTCGACCTTGAAATATATGTTTCGTGATAAAAATATTAGATTCGATTAATTCATTGTATGAAAATTGCATATGCCTTTGTCAGATAATATACGATCGATATTCTGAGCCTCGTAATTAAAAAAATAAAAAATAAAAAAGAGAAAAGATGATTTAGTTGAATGATATAACTCCAATATAAGAAATCAATATGGTTTTGAGTAAAGAACTATGGAGAGTTCGAATTATTGTCTCCACTTTCATGAAATTATAAAAATATGCCAAAAATAGAGAAACAATTAATCAAAATTTATGTAAATTCATTTATGATTCTTGAAAAATATACTATATCCTATTTGGCCCATTTTTCTCAAGGCATGACTAAATGATTGATCCACAAGAAAAGGCTTTGCCAAGAAAAGTGGCTCATATTACATAATATGTTAGCACATGGTGTGGGGTCATCTTATTTTTGGAAAAAATGTACTCCAACAAATTATCCTTTCTCAATCATTTTTTTCCCTTTTCTTTAGTCATATAATATTATAATATTTGAAACTAATTGATTCGATTAATGGAGATTCACGCCATGCAATTCTTTTAAGGAGTATTCCTTATCAAGTTTTTTTCATTCCAAAAGCTTGAATCGAAAATTTGAGTAGTTTTTTTTGTTCATCACACAATGTTTGTGGGTAGTTTTTTTTTCTTCTTTAATACATTAACAACCTTCTAAATTTGTTAGTAAATTTTCCTGTACATGTTTTAACTGAACACCAGAATACATAATAAATTATTCATATCACACACTTTTTCGACTTAATATTTTCAAGCACTCATTAGGTAAAATATGTTACCTCCTTTAAATATACACTCACAACTAAAATGAGTTTGAAGTTATAAGACTAATTGAGGCTAATACATACAATTAAGGAATAATTTCAAGAAATTGTCAATGCATTATGCTTTTTTCTTCTAGTTGTCATGCTAAAGTAGGTAATTTTTTATTGACCAAATAGATATAAGACACATGTTGATTTGATTGAGTCCAAAATAATGATTAAAGGTAATTAAGAGAAGACAAGTTTTAGTGGTGGTGAGTGCATGGTATATAGTGGGGGTGATTGGTCCACTTCAATACTTGTTTCCGCCAACACATTTTACATATATATGCTTCCACACTTCCTTCTTGCCTCCTTAAAAAAAGAAAAAAACTTGAGTTCTATTTTGGCTATCAATAAAGTTTTATTTCAACTTTTTAGCTTAATTTGATTGAATCATTTTTAGCTAAATAGTTTAGTAGTAATAGTTTTCTAGATGTTGCATAGAGAAATAGTCACACAAAATGTGGATCTTTGGGGGGGGGGGGTGGGGGGAGGTGTTAGTGTCACATGGGGGATTGGTTTATGTTCCAAACATGGAAAAATCTCACTCCTAATGATAGGTTTTGTAACTACGGGCGGATATGGAGGGATGATTGAGATTATTTTCATTCTCAATCAGAGATATCAAATTTGAAAAATTATCGTTAAATTTTTTTATTAGTAATATGAAAATTTAGACTAAAAGTCAAAAAGCTCATGCACACTTTCAATCTGACTAAATTTTGGTGGATAAAATTACTTTACACGAATACTAATATGAGATAATAAATTACAATATGATAATCAAGATGTAAATAAATTGAACTAAACATCACAGTTATATGATGATTAAGTATAGCCACTTGCATGACTAGATATAGAGTAAGGAAGATAGGTCACAATCAGCAGAAATGGTAAGCCAATACCAAAGCAACAACAAACCATGTTAATGTTCTATAATTGGCTTAATGTTAAGTTACAGGTGGCAACACAATGGTGGCGAGGTCGTTGATATTCTTTTATTCTAAATTTGAAGTCTCAAGTTTGAACTTTTAGAAATGAAAAAAATTGTTGGGGGTGTCACGCCTCATGTAACTTGCGAATTCAAATTATATGCCATGATAACGTATCGAATCAAATTTAATCAATTTTTAATATGGATATTGAACACCAATTACGAGACACAAAAAAGTTACACGTGGCTCCAAGTATGTGTCTGAGAATCTTTTAGGCACAAAGTTTTTGTCCAAATTACTTACGTGTCCTACCATATCTCTCCTAAGATTTAATGTCCCTTTATGTCCTTTTCCTCTATTAATTATACTCTCTAGTTATTTATATGTCGTAGTTTTGATTAAATGAAAAAAAAAACTTTTGAAATTTCATAATTATGAATATATTAATTATAAAAAATTAAAGTTTTTGAGTGTAAATATTTTTTATATTTATGTGGTTAAATAAGAGTTCACGAATATAAAATTTAAAATTTAAAATAAAAATTTATTAAGATATTTTTTTCCTGAACAACAAATAAACCAATAATATCATTTTCTCTAAGATCCTCGAGTCAAGTAAAATATATTAAAATTAAGTATTGAAAAAAAAATAGCAAAAAAAAATCATGTATTCTCTTTATTTCAATTTGCTTGTCTTATTTTCTTTTAGTTTGTTTAATAAAGGTCATTTTTCCCTTTTTAACAACTTTTTAAATCACGTATTTAAGACTCCAAAATTAAATCATACTTTGATATATTTTACATGTCTATAATTTAAGATCATAAGATTCAAAAAAAAAATTTACTTTCTAAAAATTTGTGCAAGTTAAAATCAGACAAAAAAAAACAAAATAAAGGGAGTAGAAAATAGTAGAGAAAAAAAAGCGCTTACTATGATAAACTAAATAAAAAAAAATAGTATGATAAACGAAATAAAAAAATAACAAGTAATTATAAAATCGAAAACTACAAAAAAAAACTAAACAATTTTCGATCACCTACTATTAGCGTACTACCCTAATTATCAACTTTTATATCATTTTATTTAGGATCATATCCAGGATAAGTTGTACGTATATTACACATAATACGCATTCGTCAAATGCGATTTACCCTTTATGTACTTACTTACCCTTTTGTCCCTTCTGCATTGCCGGTAAGTGCCACGTGGAATGTACTTTTGCAGCTTATATTTTGTCCTTTATTTTCATTACAAAAAAATTATCTTGTAAATTTTGATAAATAAAATGTTTTCATGTCTTTTTATAATAATGCTTATTTTAGTGACAAATACCTTAATTGTTATATACGTATTTTTTTGTCCTAATTTATGTGACATGGTTGAAATTTTAAGAGTTAATGAAGTTTTTATTGGAACATTTTTTATGTATTTTAAATTATTTAAGTTATTAAATATTGTGTTTTATAGTAATTTGTATGTAATTTTTTATATAAATTATCTCTCATGAAATGTAAAAATTTTACATCCGAGTTCACGATCAAAGTTTGAAATTATAAATCTTTATTAACTTTTTGGTTTTACTATTAGAATATTGAGTCCGGGCTCAGCACGAGCCAAACACCACCAGTATTGTGATAGATTTGATAAATCGAATTATCTATTGTAAAATGTTTAATATAATGGGAAAAAGGGGGGTGGGGGTGGGGGGAAATCATTTCTTGCATTAATTTTTTTAAAATTATTTTTCAATCCTTCAATTAGTGAATTCTATATTAAGTAAGATGTTAAAAAAGAAGATAGATAAGTAAATTTAAGATTATTAGAATATACAAAAACTTTAAAAGATACCTATATAAATCTCCCTAACTTAACAAATTTAAACAAAATCATACTTTATCACTTTATTTGTCTTTATTGGCACAAATATTATTATTATTAGTTTGCTACATAGTACTGAAAAAGTTTATTCTCAATATTATATGTATTATGTTAGCATCACATAACATAATCCAATACCTACTATTCTCTAACTCAAAATATATACTATTTGTATGAATAAAGTATTCATTAAGATTTGAAAATGTTTGGCTAAATTTGATTCCTGATAATTTTTTAATGAACAAAAGTTTAGTTCAAATCACTTACGTGTCCTAGCATATCATCCTTATGATGATCTTGGACCCCACTCTACTTTTTTTCAAATGTTCGATACTTTGAAAGGTTGAAATTTTTATTAAACGATCAGAATAGAGTGTTTCGATAAGTTTAGAGGGCATTTTATGCTATTTTTCTGTTGATTTGAGGTACTTTATTCAATATTCGTTATTTTTATTGGAGTTCTAAATCATTCGGATATAAGGATCATTTCAGGAGGAAATATTTCTTAATAGATCTTTCAATATTCAAGTCTCAAATTTGAGACGTTAATTAAGAATAGAAATCTCATTCGTCTCATTGCAAACGTCGTTATTAACCCTTTCCTTAATTAGTTTGTTAACACTATAATTTGGCTAAATTTGACTCCTAATAATTTTTTAATGAATAAAGTTTTGTTCAAATCACTTATAACGTGTCCTAGCATATTATCTCGGACCCCACTCCATTGACGCTACTTAATTAGAAAATGGTGTGGAGATCGCGTATCAGAGTAGAAAATTACTGATAGTAAATTATTTCTTTGCTTGTTAGAGTTTTTCATTGAACTAGCTATATTCTTGTAGTTTTAGTTTTCTATATCTATCATCATATGTTTACTACATTTTACATATTACACTCATTTATTAGTCGTTATGTCTCTGTCGCTGTTTTCTTCTTTTGTATATTGAAAATTGTTGTACTTGAGCTAAGGTCTTTCGAAAACAATCCTTATACCTTCACAAAATAGTGATAAGGTATATATATACTTTATTCTCTCCAAACCCCACTTATAAATTTCACAGAATATGTTGTCTTCTAAAATTCCAAAATTAAAAAAAAAAAAAACATTAATAAAGCATAAAAAAAAAAAAAAACTATATATAGACACGTTATAGATTGCCACGTTTAAAAAATTCAAAAATGCCTTGTGTGGGCCCCACCTACAATAATAATATATACACAACTTGGGGACCACGTGCTCCATTACCCAATTCCTCGCCGATTCTTCTTTTGCCTCGCCGGCTAATTACTCGTTGACTTCATCTAATGGTACTACTGACCATAGTCAACACCCTTTGGCCACCTAACTTGTACTACCATACAAACCAATTCATTGGTTAAATGTTCGATACTTATATTAAAGTCTTTTTTATTTAGAATGAGTCTCGTGTAAGAAATCTATAAAAATAGAGAGATTTTAGTGATATCACCATAATTTCATAATTTTATTAGTGATTTTTATCGTAACTTGTTAATATTCACTTTATTTATTTTCGTTAAATATTTAATATCTATTTTAGAATTAATTAATTAATTCAGCTTCATATCATACATGTAACTCTCATTAGAAAATACTCCCTAGGATATATTTTCTTATTTTAAGAGCTCCAAGCTCAAAATTTCTAATTAGAAACATAATAATTTTATTTTTTTTCCTCACCATATATGGTCCTTAATTGTGTCAATACTCTTTCTTTATAATTGTTGGATGTTTTTTCTTATGCTGTCAAACAACTATGTAATAAACTAGTTGATTTGTGATAAATTTTCACAATACAAAATCTAAATTGAAATTAAACGTAACTTATTTGAAATATTTTGACATAATCTAAATTGAAATTAAACGTAACTTATTTGAAATATTTTGACATAATATTTTGTGCATCAAATTGTTGATTATGTTATTATTTTAATGTATATAAAGTTCAACCACATTCTTATTGTTGTCCATTTATTTTAAAGAATGCTATTTTGGACTAATTTATTATAACTTATTACTATATCCCAAATTTGACCAAAGAAACACTAAAATCCAAAGTTATAAAAGCTTATCACCCACGTGTCCTTTGTAAGCCTTAATTACAATTAAAATACTCATTATTTTAATTTAATTAAATAATTAATTTAAACTAATCCAAATGCACAGCTCCCCACTTTTCCCTTTCTTCTTTATTGACAGCTAAGTGTGATTAATTATTAATCATCATAAAGATTCAATTAATAATTATTAAGTTTTTTTTAAATATAATGAATTAAAAAAAATAATATTAATGACAATGTCTCGGCTTTACGAGGCTGATGGTACTATCCACGTGGCAATCTGTCTGTCTCCTAAACAACCTCGACACGTGTCGTGTTTTTTAGATTTGTTCTTTTGTTGACACGTGTCTTAGAAAAATTTAGAATTACTTTCTCTCTTCCTGTGTTGTACTCCTCACCATAGTTCTCATGTTCCCTACTTGTTTGCAAAGGTCCCCCTCCTACTTGTGATGTGTCACATTTACTCCTTGAAAGTGAGATGTTAATGGTACGGTTTTAGCGGAACTCAATAATTTTAATTTTGATTTTATATTTATTTTTAAAATAATTGATTGAATGTATATAAGCAATTGATATGTATGACGACAGATGGTAGGGTGTGGAAATTGTGTATTAAGGAGTAATAAATAATAAAGTCTCATTATCTTATTATTTGATAAGTTTAGACTTAATGATGCCTATCATAGTATTAGTCTAATTCTTGTAATGTTTGCTTTTCATTTCTATTGTCATATACTATTTATTTATTGTGTTTTGCTTATTGCACTATTTTATTATTGTATTGCTTCCTTATAAATTGCTATATTTTCTTCATTATCACTTTATATATACAGTTTACATTGATTCGTTGTACTCGACATAAAATATCTCCAAAAGTAACTTTTTTATTAGTCACACATTTTGAAAATCAATATATAACATGTTAGCTTTTAAGAGAAATAATAAAAGTTAGTTCTCCATTATCATGTTTTAACATTATAAATTAGTTAGCATAGGTTAATTAAGTCATCCAAATTCACTCTTTAATATTATTTATATATATGATAAATAATTAATTAGGAATGAGTGTTCAATATTCAATATTTCTAAAGGTTGATTTTGATTATTTCAAGTACGGTACAATAAATATCGATTCGATTAAGTAATTTATGTCCACTCTTTACCCACAAATTGGTATAATCCCACATAAGAATGAATCCATATAAGGTCGAAATGTTCATTCAAACATCTTTTAATAAAAAATTACATTATTTATAAATATTTTTTAATATATATATATATTAGATGTTGAATTTTTTTAATGTATATATATATGAAAAACTATAAGAAGGGTTTTCTTAAAAAAGCAAAATATTTCCAATCTTAGTGAATAAACAATGTGTCCCTCTCTATACAAACATGATTGACTCAAATGGTAAAGATTTGTTTAGTGTGAATGACCATATACAAAGAAAAAATCTTTTTGGCCAGAATAATATTTTTTTAATGCTATTTTAGCTTTTTAAATATTGTTACCCTTTTAACTTAAATACATTTTAACTAAAAATAGAAAAAAGATCAATTTGTTTTAAAATAAAATAAAAAATTATAGTTTTTTTAATTTTCTGATCAAATTCTAATCAAATTTTCTAGCCATTTAGCACTTCTTCATACTAAATTTCCTACATTTAAACTTTTCTACAAAAAAATATATAACCCTTCGTTTCATAAAAAATGACCTGATTTGACAAGAAATTTAAGAAAATAAAGAAGACTTTTGAATTTTGTGGTCCTAAATTAAAGTTATCTCAAATGTATAAAATTGTCCTTTAATTTTATGATCTTAAACATGTCACGTGGAAAGCTGAAAGTAAAATATTATCCAAAAAAGAAAGAGATCATTCCTTTTAAAACAGATTAAAAAGAAAAGGAGGTCATTGAAACGAAGGGAGTAGTTAGAAAACACCACCAAAAAGGGAGCTATTCACATAGTCCCACGTGTCTTTCTTCTGACACTTGTCCTTTCCCAGTACTTTCTTTGTCCCCCCACCCCACCCCCAATTTACAAGGGCATTTTGGTCTTTTTATCTACCCCACCCCCCACTACCCCACCTAGTTTTTTTTTTCTTTAGTCTTTCTTTCCTGCCTGCTTCTATCTTTCTGGGTCTTGTTTGATTTGTTAGTATAATTTCATTATTCTTTTACTCTGCCCTCTCATTGCCATATTTTCTTGATTTTCCGGCGACCCTTTAGCCGGAACACAACATTTTCTTGCAAAGATTACATTTTTATTACTTTTTGGTGGATTTTTAACCATTTTCTTGGTTTTCCTGCCACCCTTTTGTTTTCTCAGGGAAGAACTCCGGCGATATTTACTTTTTTTTCCCAGTTGGGATTTCTTAAAGTGCAAAATTTGGGTGTAAAGACTTAATCTTTGAGTGTTTGAGCTAATATGCAGTTAAAGATTAGATTTTTCCATCTGGGTGAGGCTAAATCAGATCATGGAAGTGTTAAACATGCACGTACATGTCAGAATAGGTAAGTTTTTTAACTTTGGTTTGGTGTGCTTGATAGTATATTTGGTGGGTGTATGGTTTGCTATGGGAGATAATACAGATGAGAAAAGGAAAAGTAGAATTGAGATGGAAAATCTTTCTATGGAAACAAATAGATTTTCAAGGGATTTGTTGCAGAGATTCATGGGGGGTGGTGGTGGTGGTAGTAGTAGTAGTTCAGGAAAATCTAGAGTTGAGGTTGTTGTTACTGGAGGGAAGGAGGTGAAGGAGGAAGAAGATGAAAGGGAAGTAGAGTTGAATCTTGGTTTATCATTGGGAGGTAGATTTGGTGTTGATAAATCTTCTAATAGTAATAAGTTGATAAGGTCTTCTTCTGTAGCTTCTTGTTTGCCTATAGTGAGAGATGATGATGCTCTTGCACCACCTCCAGTGTCTTATCCTACTTTGGTGAGAACTTCTTCTTTGCCTGTGGAGACTGAGGAAGAATGGAGGAAGAGAAAAGAGTTGCAGACTTTGAGAAGAATGGAAGCTAAGAGGAGAAGATCAGAGAAACAGAGAAATTTGAGGGCTGATAAAGAAGGTGGAGGAGGAAGTACTGTTGTTGTTGGTGGTGGTGGGGGAGGAAGTATGGAAGATGAAAAGAGGGAAATTGAGATGACTTTAAGAGGTAGATTAGATAAAGAACAGTACTTGGCGTCTGCGAAAAGATTTGGTTTATCGGTATCGCCAACGTTGACTGCCCTTGCAAGGCAAGGTAGTTTAACAGGAGGTGAAATAGATTTGACAATGGGGAAAGGTAAAGGAAGTTATTCCGGAGGTAAAATGCAAGGACATGGGAAATTGGGGTCACAAGGTTCTGTTGAATCCCAAGGTGGTGGTAGTTCTTCAAGTATGTCTGAATTGGAAAGTAAACTTCCACAAGGTACAATTTTTTTTCTTAGCCAATATTAACATTCATTATGTATGTGCTCTTTTTTAAATTCAATTCTTGAGAGTTGATACTAGTTGAATTAGAAAATTACAGTACTGTAATTATATCAGTACTTTGGGATTGAAAATTTTCCTTAAAGGGTAAGGAGTGGTTATCACATGTTGCAGTGAGGGGTGCTCAAAGACATGTTATTATTCAGCATTGGTCATAAATGATTACTGTTGAGTCATCTGTTGCCAGAAATATGGCATCTGTTTTTTAATTTGTTTCTGTGAGTTGTTGAATGTATCTCCTAAATTTAGTCAAAACTTGCTGCTGAGGTCCCCTCACTTAAATGTTTACAAGTTTCTATGGTATTTGTCCATGTCTTCTGTCTTATTGCCGTTCACCACATTCTTGATTCTTTTTAAACCCCAGCCTCGCTGCGCCTTAGGGTGTGGCCTAGTGGTTAATGAAGCGGGCGAAAATCATGGGAGACCATTATTCAAGAGCTAGCCGGTATTTGTCAGAAGTGCGTGCAAGCTTAACTCGGTCACCACCATAAAAAAAGAATTTTTGAAAGAACCCTCCTTCACCCCTCAAGGAATCCAAAGTAGTTTCCATTTCCTCTTGGCAACTCAAACCTGATCCTAATGGTTGTAAGTGAAGGGGTTGTATAACTAATTAGACAACCTTCTCTTGTCACCACATTCGTGACTTAAAATTGTTGTATTCTACTTTTAGCACCTCGAGAATGTTATGCTATATTGACTATTTGGAGGTACTTGACTGATTGTCAGTGTCAAGTGTTGTAGTTGTGCTGTTGGTTTGATTAGGTTATCTAGGTGAATTCGGGAATTTTCTTTTATTGCCACATCAGGAAGTCACGACAATTGCAGGAAGAAATGCAGGAGCTAAAAAGAGATGGGAAAATGCCTTTAATAAAAATTTGCAGGTGCAATCGTTTGAGAAAAAAAGTTATCCGATGTATAATACCTCCTTAATTTTTAAATGCTTGCATTTATGTGAACTTAGTGCGTTAAAAATACTCATAAATACTATAATGCATCCCTTGGGAGCATCTGGTAGTGCTGATTTGGCTATATGATTTTCTTTTTGGAAGTATTATATGAAGACTAAAGTCTGATATTCTTTTCACAGAAACTAGAGATTCATATCTTTTCCACAAAATAATTAACCAAAGTTCACTACTTCCAATTAAACAGCAAGGATAATGAAGCTGGACCGTTATTAGCTGTAGACTTGGAAACCAAACTAGATCATTTATTTGCAGGCTACTTCGCACAATTAAATCAAAAGCATTTGTTCTTTTTTTTTGGATGATAAAATAAAAGAGACCTTGGGATAAATACCACTATGTCTATATCCAAGTTGTGCAAAGTCTTCACCTTCGATGCTGCACTTGTGTTGGATTCTCCAAAAACACACTACTTTTGGAGAATCTGACACACACCCATTCATTTTTTGAATAGTCTGAGTAACGTTGGTTTATCTGATGCCAACTTCCCGTGAGCTTTCGACATTCTCAACAACTTATATCTACCTAATTGAAAGTGTTCTAGTCTCAATTGATTTAGTGGTAGAATTAATCAAACTAACAGATCTTTCTAGATGGTATATTTTCCTTCTCCTCACCCATGGAGTTAGTCATGTGTGATTAAAACCTGATGAATTTTAGACGTCATGGTTTCAAATGCTTGCTCTATCCGTGGTACTTTTGGTAAGCAACAATCTTTTCAGTAAAGTCTTCTTTGTGAATTACCTATTGGGCAGTCAAGATCGTCTGTGTCTCTCTTGTCTTTTACCTTTTTGGTTGTGGTCCTTGTGATAGAATGGATTAGGGTTGAGGGAGATTTGTCTGTTGCTATTGATGCAGCTCCTTTGGCTCGCTGTATCACAATTTCTTGAATACCCCATAGATGTAAATTTGACAAGCTAGTTGATGCATATGTGATATGGACCTTCGTTGTTAAATAGGAGTTTATGTTGGATGCCCCTTTTGCTTATCGCTCTTTACTCCCTAATGTCCACGCACATCTCTGCCACTATCTCCATATTTGAAAACTAATATCCATATTCCTCATGAGTTGTTTTCGTTCACTTTTTGGATAGCTCCTCTGCCTCTGGTCGTGTGCAAGATGTAAAACACTAACCTTCTAGGCTTGTACTTCTTTGATAAAAATTGTTTACTAGAATTGGATATCCTATATAGAGGTGTTAGTGATTCTTGATAGATACAGTATCTTACATCCTATTCCTTAATGGACTAGATTTGAATCTGCTTTCACACATCCTGAAATCGGCAACATGGTGGATATTAAAAATTTGAAATTTAGTGCAGCTGCTCTTGTCCTGTTATCCTACGTTTGCTGACCTCAGATGTGTGCAGTTGTTACATTAGTTACCATGAGTAAATGGTTGGTTTAGTCAAGGAGTGTTGAATATGCTTTTGATTGTTCACTACATGAGTGGAGTTCATTCGTGAAATATGCACTTATTGTCTGTAAAGAATATTAGATCATCTGATCTGGTTGAAGAAGTTCCTTTTTAAATTAGATTGTCTGTAATCAGATTCGTGGTGGTTAATAATTTTGAGCACTGTAATCGTCCGATAGTATGTAATAATTTTTCAGGTTATGTTATGGTTTTACCATCACTTTTGTAGTTGGTCATATGACCTTAACATGTTTTTGGAGTGTACTGTGTAAAGGAAAGAATGAAAAGATGCAGTGTATATATGATATCTGCTTTTTATCATTCTTCTGTTTATCATCTCCGCCATAATTCTAGAACCATGATGAACCCCGGATGCAGGGTCTGGTGAGCTAAGCCCTGCCAGTATCCACTCATTACAAGGAGGGGGGAGTCAAGATATTGGTTCGTCTGGGTCAAAAATGAGAGAGACCGGAAGCAGAATGTCGGGAGGTGATATGGACAGTCCATCTAAGAAGCTCGAGGCAGCAAAAAGTCGGGCAACGGAAACTGGAACAAACACATTAGAAAATATGCCATGCGTTTTCACGAAAGGAGATGGTCCTAATGGTAAAAGAGTAGACGGAATATTATACAGGTACAACAAAGGAGAGGAGGTAAGAATTATGTGCGTCTGTCATGGAAGTTTTCACTCACCAGCCGAGTTTGTCAAGCACGCTGGAGGTACCAACGTTGCTCACCCTCTCAAGCATATTGTCATAAACCCCAATGCTTCTCCCTTGCTGTGATTGATACCACAGGGTTTTCGGTGGAAGAGGATATCACAGAGCACACCATGCAAAGCAGTAACTTATTCCATTCCCATTTTTGTTTCTTTGATTCCTCTCTTTAAGAGTGAGATATATGTATCGACTCGTGCACATCTTGGAGGGATACTGGACTAAAGAAGAGTTCTGTATGTACGTTTACGGATTCTTTTTCGGAAATTCAGAGGGATGAATTTATCTTGAATGATATCATTGCCCTCCTTACTTTGGACCCCTTTGATCCTTAATATGTTACTACAACAACAACATACCCAGTGTAATCCCACAAGTCGCAAACCTTACCTCTACCTTCACGGGGTAAGAGAGGTTGTTTCCGATAATCCTTTATATGTCAGCTTGCTAAAGACTACATATCTTGCATTTAGTCAAATCTTTATCCATCATGATTTCTGTTTATTGGAAGTGTGATGTGCTATGCACTCAAGACACTCATTTAATTTTAGAGGTTTTATGTTCTGGGGACCATATTGTATGATTGCATCATTGTGTTGTTGGGGGAGACAAAGAAGTGTTTGTTGGTTGCAATTATAGGTGGTCCATGAATTGAATGTGTTCATGATATGGATTGGGAACATGTGGCTGATTTCTGACTTTGTTTTTTCTCATAGAGATTTTTAAGAAGTGACCTCGGGTTTGCTTAATTTCAAAAGCTAGCTTACAAGGTGTGGATAGTTCAAAAGACTATATAAGGTGATCCAGTATTCCACATGCCATCAATGTGGGACAACTCGACACCTCCATGCATGCCCATGCTTGAGGCGAGGGCGTGTTAAAAACTCTGTAAGGTGATCAAGTATTCCACGTGCCACCGGAGTGGGACAACTCGACGTCTCCATGCATGCCTATGTTTGAGGTGTGAGTTGTTCAAGACTATATAAGGTGATCCAGTGCCACCGGTGTAGGACAACTCAACACCTACCCTCATGCCTATGCCTGAGGCGAGGGTTGTTCAAAAGACTATGTAAGGTGTTTTAGTGCGATTGATGTGGGACAACTCGACACCTGCCATAATGTACATCTTTTAAAGTATGTAAAGTAAGGACCCTTTGTTTTTTCCTCCATGCAGTAATAAAATTTTGAATTTGTTTATAGTTAAAACCAATAACAGGAAAATACAAAAACTTCAAATTTGCCATATGTTTTACTTTTGGTCCATTCATGCCATTATCAAATTGACTTATCTATTTGCCTTTATCATCAATCGAGTTTTAATGTAAAATGAATGGACGATATGACACGTGTCCAAATTCTTCGAGAAAAATGTGCATGCAAGTTTACCTTTTAGGTTGGAGCTTCATCGAGTATCAAAAGAAAAGAAAGAGATCGTTTTCTGATGGCAAGAATAATGTTAGATCAAAATATTAACCGCATAAGAAGCTGCTCAATTTTGAAGAATACAAGAAAATTTGACCATTTGTCTCTAAAAGAAATCATAAAATTAACTTATAAGAGATAACATGCCCTAATCATTCGTTAATAGCTAATTAATTAAAGGAAAAGAAATCATTTTCTTTACCCTTGGAACAACAAAATTCTATTGTAGATTTGAGATTACTTAAATAAACAAATTATAAGGTTATTGCCTAGTAAAATTTCGAGGAAAATTTCAAACATAAATCTAAGATGGACTTTGTCGAAGTCGTGAGATGTAAAAATACATGATTAGTATGGAATCATAAATGAGGTGGTGGATTTATGACATTTTTTTTTTATCATGATCATTATCAACTATCACATTCAACTATTATCATACCATCATTATTATTAGCTTTGCAATTATTACTAGTTAAGTATGTCTTATTAAACAAACTTTTTTTTTAATGAAAACTAAGATGACAAAATCAATCTAAGTTCCAATTTTTCACTACACCATAAAACCAAAAAAATGAATATTATGAAAATCAGTTTGATAGGGCATTCTAGAAATGGTCAAATAAGTATCATATTCTAAATTTACACAAATTTCAGTTTATTTTTTTTTTATAGCCTGCAACCCAATGCAATGCCAATCCCTTAAATTTCACAACCCAAAGTCTAATAAATAAATAAATAAAAAGAATGAAGAGGAATATACTATGACATGTGACATGATTCCTAATTTTGAAATTCAAAATTTTCATATATAGTAAATTAAAAAATAAAGGAAATCAATCAATTATCCCTTTGCTTGGAAGCCAAAAGAAGAAAAGAAACTAAAGGACAACAATAAAATTTATGGAGAAAGATGAAAAAGAAAATGAAAACTTGGGCATATTGACAAAATAAAAAAGTTTGTTGGAGCGTCCAAAAATGAATTTACAACGTGCGAAATAAAATTTAATTAGACTTACTAGATATCGAAAACCAACAAAGTAAATAAAAGTATAAAGAAAAAGTTAACATATATGCATTAAAAAAAAACAACTTAATTTTTAGTAGTTTGATTGTTGTTAGATTAGAAGATAATATAATGTTTGATTAATCATATAATAAAAATAATCACCGTATAATCAAGTATCAACGTAATATTTGATTGATGATATTAAATAATATCTATATTAAACCTTGTTTTATATATTATTTTGTATAAAATAGAAATATATGTATTAATAATCTCTTCATTTTCTTCATCATTGTAATTGCAATCTTTCCACATATTTTCTTAAAAAATGTTTTACTAAGAAAACTTTTTAATTCATGAAAAACATTTAAACTATCTCAATATTTTGAGTTTCATATTTAAATTATACCAATTTACGTGTGTAAATTTATACTTAAGTTATTATGAATGACTTATCAAAAATACACTTTAATTATTAATTATTCACTTTTTTTTGTCATTCAAGTAACAAAAATGAAAAATTAATAATTAAAATATGTTTCGTTACAAAAATTATATTTTTAAGTGTGTTTTTGACATTATCTCTCTTACAAAACAAACGGCTTAGATTAAGGCTACGTGGTCTGGGGATTTTGATTCTATAATCGATTCATCCTGATTCCTAGGACCCATCTTTTCCCTAAATTTTATACTCACACACTTTTAATTCACTGCAAATCTGCACTGTGTAAAACGTGTTCTTCTTCTCGAATTCATTGTTGCAGACCCTTTAAGCCCAAAGCCTTTTTTTTTTTTGTAAAGGTATGAGCTTTTTCTTATTGTGGTTTGAGTTCTTGATTTGACTTGATGTGGGGTTTAATTTTCATACTGTTTAGTTTTATGTAGTTGATGATTTGGTAATTTGTTTGGTGGTTTAATATTGGGGTATTCTATTGAGTTTGAGTGTCAAGATTCAAACTTTGTGCTTTTTTGTTCTGTTCTCAGCTGTTTTAGTGTATTGTTTCTATTTAATTGAGCTGGTATATGTATTTTTTTTATAACTGTCGCGTCCGGTGCGCACCCCGACTAATTCAATGGGATACCTGTCAACACCCACCAACAATAGGTATGAGGTGACTTTTTCCATCGAGGCTAGGATAGATAAAAAGAAATTACCTAGTGTTTTTTGTGGATTTGAACGTGTGACCTCATGGTTGTCATCTGCTTCATTGATTGCTAGGATATGCCCTTGGGTGCTTTAGTTGAGCTGGTATCTATGAGAGTTTATTGCGAATGTCCCTTAGGTAGCGTGAGATAGAAAAAGAAAATTTTGCTTACTGGTTTGTGGATTTTGACATGGTTATTGTTTTCTTGTGGCAGAGTGTTGAGTTTGTAAAGGTTTCTTTTTTTTTTTTTTTAAAAAAAGAAGAGAAATGTTGGAATTGAGTTGCCATGCTATTTTTGATATTTGGTTACATGAGAACTGAGGGGGAGTAGCGTGACTATCTTACTGTTACCAGATTTCAATGCCATAGGAAGTATCGTAGTTTTCTATTCTGAATATTTGGTAACTAGGGCAATATGCTGTTAATTTTTCGAGTGTCAAGAGTCAAACTTTGTTCATTTTGTTCTCTCCTCGGCTATTTTAGCATATTGCTCTCTTTAATTGAGCTGGTATCTATGAAGGTTCGTTGTGAATGTCCCCTAGGTAGCACGAGATAAAAAAAAATTTTGCTTACTGGTTTGTGAATTTTGACATGGTTATTGATTTCTTGTGGTTTAGTGTTGAGTTTGTAAAGGTTTTTTTTTTTTTTGTTTGTTTGTTTTCATTATGTTGGAATTGAGTTTCCATGCTTAAAAGGCATTTTGATACTTTCTACATATATTTAGTTTAAGACCACAAAATTAAAAAATCTTCTTTACTTTCTATAATCCCCCGGACAAACAAATTGAAACGGAGGGAGTACTATTCTGGATTTCAATGCAATAAGATGAATCTAGTTTTGTCAAATTTGTCTAAATACTAGACATAAGGAAGCGTGGCCTAAAATGTGACCTGAATATGCTGGACCTTTAGGATTTTTCAAGCTCTAGCAGATGGGACAAAACTAGTTTTGGAAGAGGCGATACACGTTTATTCAATATCAGACAATCCATAGCAGCAATTCATATCTTTGTAAGTTGAACTTACCAAAAATGAGAATTAAAACAAAGAATCTGAAAAATTATTGATGTGTCTTTCTAAGTTGAACTTACCAAAAATGAGAATTAAAACAAAGAATCCGAAAAATGATTGATGTCGATCTATGGTTCCACTTTTCATTTACATGCAAACTTGCATTCATTTTACACTTGTGGTACCTTCTTATGTTGGAATTTGGTTTTGGATCAATAACTCACTTAAGTGCTTGGATAATTTACACTAAGTGCAAGTTATAACCTCCTATTTGGATCTCCTCTATCTCTTCCTTTTTTTTACTGAGTGTTTAAGATCTTTTTTGATGTTGGAAATGAGTTTCCATGCTACTTTTGATCTGGGGTTGCATGAATGGGACTTGCTTTTCAGAGTGGATTCATATTATGCTTACAACACACATTCTTGTTGTTGAACTGGGATAGGAACATACATAAATGTTTGGATAAGTTTTTATGACGTTTAACCTGTTAGTACAAGTGAAATCGCCTCTTTAGATATCCTCAACAACAACAACATCCCAGTGTAATCCCACAAAATCCCACAAAGTGGGGTCTGGGGAGGGTAGAGTTTATGTAGACCTTACTCCTACTTCTGAGGTAGAGAGGTTGTTTACGATAGACCCTTAGCTCAAGGAAAAACAATCCAAAGCAATCACGAACAAGAAGTAACGGAAGAAAAAGAAATAACTGATAATAACAAAGATAGCAGATAGTCTTTAGATATCCTCCTTTTTTTTTTTTTGGCAGCAGCCTATGAAACCATGATATCAGACTCCTCTTGTTAATTCCTAATTCTAAATCTCCATGAATACAAATGCAAAAGAAGATTGATGTTGAAATAGGGTTTTGCTTGTCCCTGATTTTGGCCTATGCTTAGACGTGAGGAAATTATTTTGATGAGGATCGTAAAAGGATGAAAATCAAGGAGAAAATGTTTTCTGATCAAGAGTGGACCAAAGACCACGTGCTTGTCACATTTTCTAGTAACCGTTTTGAGAGTGTGTTTCAGGATCAATGCGTTCATAAATTTTCTTCTGAGGCTCCTATGTAACTTATGCCTTTTGCTGTCAAGATGAAGCTATTAGTGAAAATTACATTTATTTTATTTTTTGATAAGTTACATCTATTTGATTATGTGGTTCTGTTCACAATTTATTTTGCAGGAGCAGCAAGATATGAAAAATAAAAAGGTAATAAGAACCATAATAAGAAAGACTACTACTGTTGCTAACACTAACACTTTGCTAAAAGCAACAGTGCTGCAGTTGGAGTAAGAGTACTAGGGGCTTTGATCAATGCTGAAATCTTTGTTTCTGAGGTTTGTTCCTAACTCACAGAAAGTGAAAGCAAATGGCAGAAGAAAATGGTCCTTCTGTTTTTACAGATTTTCCAGAACCTACGTCTACTAGGTTTTATTCAGATGTACAGGCAAATAACAACTTTCATGGGTCTGGTCTACCTGGTATTAAGAGGAGAGGCCAAGGTCATGGGAGTCGGTCTTGGATAAAGATTGATGAGCATGGCAATTCAAAGATTTTGGAATTGGATAAGGCTACCGTTATGAGACATTGTTCTTTGCCAGCCAGGGATCTCCGGCTTTTGGACCCTAAGTTTATCTATCCTTCCACAATATTAGGACGAGAACAAGCTATTGTGGTAAACCTTGAACAAATCAGATGTGTCATCACAGCTGATGAGGTTATACTGATGAATTCTTTGGATGCTTGTGTACTGCAATATGAGTCTGAATTGTGTAAACGCCTTCAGATAAATAAAGATCAGCCGGGTAAATCCATTTCTATTTATCTTTCTGCATTAAAGCTTGGTTTTTTCTCAAAGCAATGAAAACCAGTGAATGGCTGAATGCTAGTTTCTGTCGAAGAGTTGAAAGCCAGTAGATGCTCCTGTTCTACGCAATCTAGCTTATTGCTAGGTTATCTCTTTTTTGTCTCTACATAGCTTTAAATTATCTTAAATTGTCTTGCACCAATGGATCGTAATGTTGACAAAAAATTAACTATTCCGCCCTCCATGCCAGTTTAACTGTTAACTGTGACTTTTTTAGTCCCGCTAGACCAAGTTCAATATTGAGATAACCGTTAGTGTATTGAAAGTAAAACTTAAAAGTTTCAGATGCTATCTGGAAAATGTGATGCACTTATGATTCTGCATTCCAGGGTTAAAAGGAGACGTGAAAGACGACTTCTCATAGAAAACCTGTCGCACTCTTGGAAAGGGAAAAGAGACTAACAAATTGCAGAGGCTATATTTTCCAGAGTTGGATTGGCATAATTTTATTAGCAAAGTGCTTAATGCAGAAAGTCTATTTTTTTAAGGCATCTACATTGGAATCGTTTGGGATTGAGGCATGATTGTTGAATGTTGTTCTGTCCATATCTGAATCAGATCCATGTAACTCTAAATCATAACACAAGAAAATTCAACATGAATTGCTGAAATTGATGGGATCCACCTCTTCGTCCCCCTCAACGGAAACAGTTGAGTAGGACAAAGCTTGTGACATTCTATGTGGGGAGCAAACTGTGTTGTTGGTTTTTCTTATTTTAATATTTATATCTGGTATTTCATCAACGAATGGCAATATGGTTGTAAGCATAACAAAACTTCTGAACATATCTATACATAGAGAGAGATCAAGAAGTCCTGGAAATAGTTCTTGGTTCCTTTGTTGCATAGCAATTAGCATCTAAATCCATTCCTGAGTCTGCATAAGAACAATTGTTAAAGTAAAAAATGGAAAACTTGGATGATGCTAGAAGTTGGAGATATTTCTCACTATTGATAATGGCTTAATTCTGGAAAAATTTATGTTGTGTAGCCATGATATTTTGTTAACAGTGAATTTGGATATATAAAGACCTCAATTGAAAGGAAATATTGGAAAAGAAATTGATAAAGATTCAAGGTATTGAGTTCCAAGTTTGTTATAACAGTTATGTTATCCAGCTGTTTTTGTCCATGTAGCATGCACTTATTAGTAGCTTCTGCCAAATGCTACTTTTGACCAACTCAATTGCAGAAAGAAATATAAAAATTAGCCTTAAAATTTTGTTCCACCTTGCCTGAGCTTTGTAACGACAGCCTGTCTTACATCTTTGACTTTAATTTAATCAAACTTCTGTGCTTAGTATCTGCAGATCTTTATGTATCAATAAAAGTAGTATCTATAGCTATTAGAAGCAATGGAGGATATCCCCTCTAGTATAAATGAACTGACACTTAAGCATGTTCAGCAACCGATGGTGTTTTTGTTGTTTGAGGGATGCATGTAATTACAGTGATTCTGAAACGTTCTCTCTCCTTTGTATTCATTTAGCATGATGTCGTATGTCTTTCTGTGCAACAGCAAGTACACCATCCCAAACTTGTTGGCGTATGTTCGATGAATCCTCTATATCCCCTCCCCTCTGTTTGAACATATTTTATTCTAGTGTGATGTTTCTTTTGATATATGGTAAACTCTCTATAGAAGAAATTTCAGTTTTTTGATACTGGGTGGTGTTTTAATTCAGATGGTCTTCCTTTCGAGTTCAGAGCCCTTGAGCTTGCTTTGGAGCTAACTTGCGTGTCTCTTGATGCTCAGGTATGCAGAAGACTCATTTGGTGGCAGATTGATAACTCTTTTTGTGTAATAGACTAGAATATTTGATGTCCATTGTAGGCATAATATGCTAGCACCAATATGTGTGCCATTGTTGCATAATGTGATAAATATCTTAAGTCTAGTGGTCAATGAAGTGTGTTGAGGACCATGAGGTCTCAGGTTCAAACCTCAGCAGTGACAAAAAACACTAGGTGATTTCTTCCCATCAGTCCGAACCTTGGAGGGAAAAGTTACCTGGTAGTACCTATTGTTTGTGTGAGGTTTCCCGTGGAATTAGTTGATGTGCGCGTAAGCTGTCCTGGACACCGCAGTTGTAAAAAAAAAAAAAAAAAAAAAAAAAAAAAAAAGGAACTGCAGAAAGGAGTAATAGAATATCTTAAAGCTTAGTTGCAGCTTGGTCTATTTTAAGTTGGGCTTTTCATGGTTTTATGTTGGTTAACTAAAAATGGATTCAAGGTGCTTTGCATCAATTGCTCATGCATGTTAGTAAAATCCCATCTGTTTTGTTTATTACTTAGTTTTATCATCATCATGATGTGACGTGTTGGCCGAAATATGAATTCACTTCGACATGTTTTTCTCTCTCTCTGTATCCAGTACCTCAAACAAAATGCAGTAATTTCTCATGATTAAACGTATATATTCTCAATCAAAACTTCTTTTTCTTGTCTTTCTAAATCAAACAGGTGAAAGAATTAGAACTGGAAGTATACCCTGTGCTTGATGAACTAGCATCATCTATTAACACTCTAAATCTGGAACGAGTTCGTAGATTGAAAGGTCAGCTGCTTGCCTTGACTCAGCGAGTCCAAAAGGTATGATTGTATACGTAACCTAATACTGCTCGACTATCTGTCAAACCGCTTAAGCTTTTAAACAAATGTTCAGGCATACAGATGTCTTCAATACCTGTATTAGTGGAATAGGAGTCACAGATGTCTTCCTCTTGTACATATTCTGTACCTTAATAAAATTACTTATCGAAAAATGTTTAGGTATGTGATGAAATAGAACATCTAATGGATGATGATGGTGACATGGCTGAGATGTACTTAACAGAGAAGAAACAGAGGAAGGAGGATTATTTTAATAATGATTCATATGATCAAGCGGATATATATGGAAAAATTAGAGGAGCAGCAAGATCTGCTCCAGTATCACCTGCATCATCAACTACCGGGGTGCATAAGTTGCAACGGGCATTCAGTAATTTGAGCTCAAGCAAACACGGAAGTATTTCAGCTTCATCTAATGGTCAAGAAAATATTGATCAGCTTGAAATGTTGCTTGAAGCATATTTTGTGGTCGTTGACAGCGCTCTGAACAAGTTGTCATCAGTAAGAGATTCTTACGTTACTAGCTTTTCTTCTTGATATCCAGAAAATCTTATATTTATACTGCAACATTAATTAAATAGAATGAACTAAACTCCTTCCCTGATAGATTCAAGAAATGCAACTAGAGTTGGATTACCATTCTTACCAAATAATCTGAAGAATTACTTCCTCCGTTGCTATTTGTTTGTCTGGTTTTGACTTGACACAGAGTTTTAGAAATTCTAGAAGTATCTTGTGGTCTTAAAACTAAAGATATGTCAAATGACCAAAATGCAATTTAAACTTGTGGTCTTAAACATGCTGTGTGGATAATTAGAGTCAAAGAATTGCCAAAAAAGAAGGAAAGAGACATTCTTTTGAAACAGGCTAAAGGAAAGTGAGACAAACAAATTGAAACGGAAGGAGTATTTGCTAAAACATAGCCTCAGGTTCTGGTTTACAGATAAGGGGAGAATTATGGGAGTCTAGATTAATATTAAGGGGGTATACTCAGTTGATCGGGTATTACTGTTTGATACTAACATTTCTCTACAACCTTGGGCGCGTCATTCACTTCCCTTCCTTTTTTTCTTTAGGTTGTATGTTGTTTAGTTACTTAATCTATCCCTATTTATTGGTTTTAAACTTTTCAATGTGTGAATTATTCTGCTAAAGATACTGCAGACTACACAGACCCCTAACTTATAGCATCGATGATTTAATCCCTTCAAAATCATCCATTGAAGAGTCAAATAATCCATACACCAAGATTTTCTCCCATAACTCATAATGCATGACCTCCTAATTAATTTGATTCAGTATTCCAACTGAAGAATTTGTATTTCTCACGTTCGTTCTCTCTTGTGTTGCAGCTTAAAGAATATATTGATGATACGGAGGATCTGATCAATATAAAACTTGTAAGACCAAGTTCGGATACTATCTTTTAGTGTTCCCTTGTTTCTTGATGTCTTTTGTTTCAGCATAACTTTTCATCATATACATTAAATACACACGTTGCTACACTGTAATGTTCATGAAACTCACTCAAAATTTTATTATGTAACAGGCTAATGTCCAGAATCAGCTAATACAATTTGAGTTGCTTCTGACAGCTGCCACTTTTGTGGCAACAATATTTGCTATGGTGACTGCAGTATTTGGAATGAACTTGAAAACCACAGTTTTTGACGATCCGGATGGGTTTGACTGGACTATTATCATCACTGGAATCTTTTGTTTGGTCTTATACATTGCTTTCATGATTTACTTTAAGCATAAGAAACTTCTTCCACTGTAAACAAATCTTAACATCTATAATGAAGATGGAGTGGAAATTGCCACGATCATTTGATTCTTCATTCTCTCATCTTGTTCTGGAGCTTCTTTATGCGTTAAACTGAATTTTTGTTTTGCCTTTTATCTGAGCTACTATTCCCCTTCTCTGCATTAGATTCAGAAAAGCATGTACATGCCTTTCTCATCGTCTCTGTGAAGGCTTGGACCAGAGACGATGATGGTGTAACTTTCAAATTTTTTACTATTGAACTCGTTGTACCTTTGAAATTATGAGTTCAGAATATAATATATATGGAAATCTTAGTGTTTTTCATTTTACATCTATGTTCTGTGTCGAAAATGATGGATTCAGTTGAAACTTGAATCCATGGCACAAAGGCAACACCATCTTAAGTAAAGCAGAGTAACACCCTCTCCCCAGTGTCTGCTGTTCTATACAAAATTCTTCAATCTTTACATGTACACTGCACATTTTGTCTCTATACACAGAAGAGTTGTAAGAAGATACCAATGTAACATAAAAAATAACAGAAGACAGCATAATATAGATACGATCATTTTCCCATCATATTTGGTCTATCAATGAATGAGAACCTTCGAGTAATGGTAATGTTGTTTCCGTGTGACCTGTAGCTCACGGGTTTGAGCCATGGATTCTATCTTTAATAATTGCATCAAGGTAGGCTGCTTACGTTCGTGCACCAGGCCACCCTTTTTTTCGTTTGGGCTATCAATCAATCCTCCATCAAAAGGAGGGATTCTTGTATTAGTGTCAAAAGCATTTTCACTTCCATTCATTATCCTGATGGTCTCTTCATCAGCCTCATGATACCAATATGGACTTTGTAGACATTTAGATGACTCTGATTTGCGCGATGCAAAGTCCTTTTGAGAGAGATTATGTTGTGTTTCCAATGAACAAGCTCTATTTTGGCTATGATAAAGGGCTATTTCGAGTTCCTTAATTCGAGCTTCTAGTCTGGATTCTATTACCTCATGCAGACGCGAGCTAAGCTCCCTCGGGGAAACAGTATAGTTGGCAGGTTTAGAATGAACAATCCAAGTTCCACTAGTATGACTATCTGATTCTGATGAATCAGGGCTCTGCACATTGAGGCAATCTAGTTTTAAGTCTCCTTGAACCACATTTATTTCATCTCCTGGATCTCGCTGCAAATTTTAAATTCTTATGAATCAGAAATTTTGTCAACATGGACATCAAAAATGACAATTGTGCCTCAATCTCAAGCAAGTTGGAGTCGGCTATACAAATCCTCACTATCCATGTCGTTCCATTTGTGGGGTCATCTCAGTCAAAGTCTAGAAAACGATATTTTCAATAAGTACCAATAAGTAGAAGTATAGCCAAATGCAAGGCTTACCTCAACAAAATCAGATAATCTTTCAAAGGTTGAAACCTTCAAGCTCATTTCCAACCTTTCCAATTCAGCTTCAAGCTCTGCTTCAATTTCGCTCATCGACCCGTGTTTCTCTTCTTCACTGTTTTTTCTTGTTGGTTCATCAACAGTTGACATAGAGGGGCTATATAGATTTGGATCTTCATAATCATCATTAGCAATCTCTTTCACATTGAGCTCCTCTTCTAACTTTTGAACTAAATTCTTGGTCCATTTTAACTTCTCATTCACCTTTTCTATCTCTCTTCTGTTTGCAATAACAGCAGACATCATGCCACTAACAATTCCCATATAGAATAGAGTCATTCCATTTGGTAGCCCTGCTTGAATCAAGACAAAGGAGAAACAGAAATAAAGCATTAGGTAACTAA
The DNA here is from genome assembly GCA_035578085.1 of Solanum pinnatisectum. Lineage (NCBI taxonomy): Eukaryota > Viridiplantae > Streptophyta > Magnoliopsida > Solanales > Solanaceae > Solanum > Solanum pinnatisectum. The sequence goes on along the minus strand of CM069080.1, from coordinate 677,147 downwards.
ATTGGTTTATGTACCTATATTGCTCGGACTCTCCAAAAATGTTGTCATACTTGTGTCGAATTCATTTTTGGAGGATCTGACATGCACCTAGTCACATTTGTTAAGAGTCTGAGCAACATAAGTTTTGGCTTAGATAGAGCCATTCTATTTAGTCAAAATCTTGAAGGTAACTAAATTGCTTTATGTTTTTGCCTATGTTGCTCGAACTCTACAAAAATATTGTTGCACCCGTGTTGAATCCTGCCAAAAAGACTACTCACCCAGTGGAATTTTTTATGAGTTCGAGCAACATAAGTTTTTGGCTAGATCAATTAGATCATCAGAATAACAATAAACTCATGTTCTTCAATTGCTTTTCTCCAAATGGATAGAGCAAACTGATGACAATACACTCGAAAATAGGTTAACTTTACATAAATTTTCAACAAATTCTATATCTCACAAGAAATGTGAAGAAGGGATTTTGAAAGCAAACCATGAAAAAAGGGACTAGAGAGCAGAAGAACAGCTCATTCAACCTACAACAACATATCCAGTGAAATCCCATAGCGGGGTCTGGGGAAAGTAGAGTGTAGAGTGTAGAGTGTACGTAGACCTTACCCCTACCCCGTGAAGGTAGAGAGGTTGTTTCTGAAAGACCCTCAGCTCATATGATCTTGTAAGTGCAATAAGTAGAAGCTGAGTGGAAACAATTGATATGTATGCAATAAGAAGAAACTGAAACAAGAATATATAACATCAATCAAAATCAATATAGTTTAACTTATATATACTAACATCGTCACCTAAATGATAACTACAGATAACTCCAATCCACAAAGACATGTAAACAACAACCTAGAAAACAAGGCATGTTACGCGCTACAACATGTCAAAAACACATACTGTAAAATTTCTCTGCGCTATCAGTATATATACGTTAAATCCAAATAAACTTCGTATAGTAATTGAAGTTAGAACCTGTTGTATTGAATGATCCAACAGAATCTTTGTTCCTGGTACTTGTATATTCTTTTGCACACTCATAATTAGTAGAGTATAGAAAAATTGAATCTTTCTCGAGGCATTCTGATGAATCAAGATTAAGTTGTCTGAATCTGAAAACTCCTTCATCGGAGACTTCCTTTTTAGCTCTTTTTCGAGCTAATATGTGAAAAGGACACACTTTTTCGCGTAGTTGGTGCAACAAATTCTTGTTATCCTTTTCCTCTAATGAACTTTGCAAACATTGTGCTACATAACCTGCTCCTGCAGCTGCTACAACAACCCAAAACTCCATATTCTATGATAATTAACAAGTCTTGAAATCAGGGGCGGAGCTAGAAGGTTACCTACAGGTTCGGCTTAATCAGTAACTTTAGTCCAAACCCTGTATTTGTGCTAATTAAGAAATCTAGTAAATATGTACAAAATTTTAAATTGAGAACTCAATTACCAACCCCTGATATCGCTATCCTAAAGTTTAAAACACGTAAAGTACTTCAAATCCTAACTCCGCCTCACAGACACAAAAAATGGAAATTCCAAACATGCTATTCATGGAATACTAGCTATAAACTCTAATACCAAAAACAAAAAGCCTTCTATAAATTTCTTCTCATCAGTCTAAGCCTCGGTGGATAGATTTAGCAAATACACGTACGAGGAAGCAAGGTACAACTTGAAATAGCTGACGTACAAGTTGATCCAAACATCACTATTATATTGAAGAGGGGAGATTTTTCTGCTAAAATTTGTTCATCATTGGATTGTGGATGATCTTAAAAAAATTGGAAAAGGAAAAAAAAAGTATTAATAATTAAGTAATTCTTCTTTAATATAAATCACACAGAGACAACTTTACGACTTGAACTTATGACATATAAATCACACAGAGACAACTTTACGTTACTATACCATCCCTACTTGAACAATGTGTTCTTCTAAAAAAAAATATATGATTATTAGCTATATTACTTATAATACTTAGATAGAGATAGAAAAATATAGGTGGAATAATGTATGGTTATCACAAATTTAGTCACCATGACCACGTAGTTAGTTATTGAAAATGAAAGGTGGACCAAAAGAAATAAATAGAATATAACTATATTATTAAAAAAAAAATGAAAAAAGATCCAACCTACTATAATGAAGTCCAAATATTTCTTTTTCTCTAAGAAAAAAAAAGTGAGGCCATAAATGATTTACGTGTCTATTGAAAATGTAACATATAATAACTACTAGCCACCGGCATTTTAGTTCATTCTAAATTTAAGGAACCTAGGAAATAATATTTCGATGTCAAAAATAATAATAGACCTAAACAAAAGTCACATAAAAATATACAATAAACTATTGAAGCAACTTCAAAATGAGTTGAAACTATATAGATATAAAAATCTATAAAGTTGAAGTAGTATTAGTTTTTAAAACTATCCAAAAACCCAAAATATTGTACCTTCAACATGAACATGTAACAAAATTTGATATAATTAATTTAAGCCTAAACCAACACTAATTATAGTTCTTTTGTTGGTAACCTTCTCCCCAACGTCCATCAGAACTTTGAGGACGTCGACCACCGCGAAATTCACCTCTCTCCGATGGAGAATTTGCCCTCTCTCCGTGAACTGAATAAAATTTAAATACAATATGATTACGACATGATAAAAAATAAGGAAGTCTTAAAGTAATAGTAAAATCATCTCTATGACCTATAGTTCATCAGTTCAAACTGTCAAATCAACAACTGATCATGTTTATGTCATCGGGTATTATAAAACGACAAACAAATATATATGTAAGTACCTTTGTTAGTTCTCTTGTATCTCATGTAAGCTCGTTTCCCCTTCACCATAACGTGATGAGTCTAGAATCGAACATTAAAGAAAAAAGACAAACATTAAAAAACGATCAATAAACTTTAAATTGATAAATATTTTTGAAGAATAAAATGTGTAAAATTCATTACATGGACAGCCTTTTGAGCAGAAATTGCATCTTGAAAATGCACAAAACCACAACAATATCCATCCTACATTAAAAAAAAATCAATATATATATAAATGCTTAATCATTAAACAAAAAATAAGTTTTAAGTAAATGATAAATTGAAAAATAAAATAAAAGTGATACATATATATATACCTCATATACATCATAAGCTTTTAGTTGAACGTCTTGAATGTGAAGGGGTCCAAACTCTTTAATAACAGCATATAAATCATTTTTTGTTGTGTCGGGTAGTAATCCTCCAACAAATATCGATTTATCTGTAAAATGTAAACGAATAATTCAACAATTGACTTAATATGATAAAAATTTCATCAATTATTTGACTAAAACAATAGAAATTTACATTCGATGTCATTATTATAATTGTCTTGCGCAACTTTGGTTGAAGGAGTACTTGCAACTTTCAACACACCAGTCGAATTAGACTTCACGAAGTTGTTGGGTTGCAGCTTTTTAGGTGCCGATGGTAGGCCAACATTTTTTGGTGGCGAGGACCTACCTTGCTTTATCTATAGAAAATATTTCGAATTAGTAAAGCTTTAGAGGTAAAATTACAATTTAAGAACATTCTTATGATCTCCATATAACTAACATGTGAACCAAACGATCCATAAAAGTACGACTAACCATTGAAGCATAGGTAATTTTTGGAGCCTCGTTCTCAACGATGACGGGGGCCACAAGAGCCTTCTTTTTTTGTTCTTGTTCTTTTGGGCTTGAAGGCTTCTGATCAACTTCATTATCAACATTGTTTTCAGCGTTGCTCTGAGTAGCTAGTAATTCAAATGGAGAACAACTTAATATAGTTAAAGTTCTATATGCTAACAAATTAAATATTTATACGATCAGACCATCTAAGAGGTGATTATAAGACATACCTAAAGGAGTAGCAATTAAGCCATTTTCCTCAACAATTGTTGAAGATTTGTCTTCACCAATAAATCTAAAAATATCATTCAACACATAGTATCCTGTCTCTTGTGGAGCAAGAAAAAAAGTTTGAGAAAACCTTTTTCTAGACGTGTCTTGCCCAATTAAATAAGCCATAACTATCACCAAAACACCTCCAGCAACAGATAATTGAGAGTCAATAGTTTTGACTTCAACTTTGCTACCCTTAAAGTGTGATGACATGATAAGATCACTTATGCCCTAAAATTAGAAAAATGTTAAGCCAAAATCAAAAATAGAAACAACATTTTATTCAAAGTTAAAAACATTGAAACTTTAGGTGACAAACAAAAAAAAAATTGTAGTCAACCAACTGAACTACTAAGATTCTCTGTTAGAATACTTACATCAGAAGTTGTGACAGACTTAATTTCACCATCGGACGATGGCCAACTTAGAACACTTTTTTCCTTATAAAATCGATACGATTGGTCGATTAGGGTTTGTAAAATGTTATAGTATTGAACCACAAAAGCAGTGGCAACTTTTTCAGCAGCATGTCTTGTTGATTTAGTAGCCATTTTTGCACTACAATAAGATCAAATGAATAAAGGGTTAATAAGATTTAATTTAACTATTTAGATAAATAAAAACAAATAGTCAAGCTACTACCAAAAGAATGATACACTTTAAATAAAAAGGAAAAAGTTATAAATGCAAATGAATAGTTTAAGGAGCATCTAAATTATATCAAATTGATATCTGCAATCCCAAGATAACTAATCTCGTGATTTTAACCTTATTAAAAAAGATTATGTTAAAAGAAATCTCTTTTGACCCTTCTATAATAATAATAATAAAATAATAATAATAATAATAATAATAATATCACATAAAAATAAAAGGTATTCAATCATAAATAATCATCAAAAATATATTTGAAACGTTGGTCTATCAATAATATTTTAAATGATAACTAAATAAATATTAGAAGTGATATATTTTATAGTCAAACAATTGAAAGAAAATCTAACAGTCCAAGATCTAAGCATTTTTCTTTTTTTTTTTAATGTATAAACCTAACCAAGAAAAGATTAATCTTGATATATTATCAACTCAATTAGCAAACAACCTTCAAAAATTATGAATTCAAAGCCTAAAATAGGATATCCTTAAAGCAAAAAATTAATAATAATTTATACACTTTAATTCACTTAGAAGGTCTAATCTAAAGGGAAATTACAACAACAATAAAAAGACAAAGAAAAAGACTATTTTTAAGATTTTTTTTTTTTAAAAAAAACCATCAAATCTTGAAAGAGGGTATAACAAGTTCAAAAATTAGCAAATAGAATTAAACACAACAACTTTAATAAATCTAAATCATTGAACCTACAAAATCAATAAATGTATATTAATTATTAAAAAAAAACATTCTTTAAAGGTTTGATCTTAAATTCTATATGGAAAGCACAACAAGAACAACAACAAAAAATAACATTTCCCCCCTCTTTTAGGCTTGATAAAAGTTGAAATCATCAAATCTATTAAAAAAATAGTGTTGCAAATTTAAGAACTGATAAAGAGATACAACAACAACAACAAAATTAATAACTCAAAATTATAAAACCTACAAAGCCGATAAATATAAAAAAATCATTTAAAGAAATCAAGAAAAAAAAAACATAGAAGATTAGAGGGAAAAAACAACTTTGAGAAAATTTACACAAGAAAGGCAAAAAAAAATAAAAAGGAATTTGTGAATACCTCTGAAGAAAAAGTTTGGAATTGAAAAAAATCAAAGAAGGAATAAAGAGAAGGTATGTAACAATTTATAGTGGTGGAGTGAAAAATATTTAGTTCTTGGATATATTTTCTCTAATTCCAACTAGGATATTATAGGTCAATATTTAGTAAATCAATTAAGTACTTTCCTTATATGCTTATTATAATATTCTTAGAAATAATATAAAGTATGTGTTTGGACATGAAATAGTTGATTATTATTTTTTTTAAAAAAGGAATATTATTTTAAGTTTAATTGAAAAAAGATATTTGTAAGTTAACGTTGTATCTATACATAAAATCATAGTTGAAATATGGTGAGTGTAAAATTAAAAAAAAAAAAGGAAAAAAAAAAGGGGGTGGAGGTGGGGGGAGGGGTATTCGAAGATCGAAACTATATGATTAAAAATCATATATTTATATAAAAGAGAACCTTAGGCCCGCCTACGTGACGCCACCACAAATCATAATTCTCTTTTAATTTTTTTATTTTCAAAACTAGTCTTTCCCTTTCATGAAAAGTTGCGACATTTATGAAATGTTGTGATTTTTATGAAAAGTTGCGACTTTAATGAAGAGTTGTGACTTTTATAAAGAGTTGTGACTTTTATGAAAAGTTGTGACTTTTATGAAACGTTGCGACTTTAATGAAGAGTTGCGACTTTAAGAAAAGTTGTGACCTTTCCGAAATTAAAGGTTGCAACTTTTCCAAATAGTTGTAACATTTCCGATAAGGCACAATAAATATTTGTTCACACTACCCTTTGTTGTAGATAAATAGAGGGATTTCCTCTCATTTTATAACAACAAAAATTCTGAACCTCTTCTTCTTCTTCACAATTAAATATTTGTGTATTTTGCTCCTATTAATTGGCTCACAGACACCATTACTTATGTTACAGATCATGGTATGTATTTTTACAGTCATTAATTTATGCTTATGTTATTAAGGATAAATGATAATATGTAATAATTTTCATTTTCCTTTACATTATTTATGTTTGTTACTACGTAATCTTGTGTGTAAGATAATATAGTGTTTTAGTTTTAATGACCGATAGATTTTAAGTATTATTTTATAAATTCCGTAATATTAAATTCTCGCGTGAAGTGCGGGTAATTTTACTAGTAAAATATAATTGAAAATATGTTTGTTAAAAACTATATAAAAAAAATAGTATTTGAAGTTTCAATTAATAAAGGGTATTTTGAAGGTTGAAGTTATATGGCTACACATAATATTTAGTCAAAGTTTGAAAAGTGAAAATTTTAAAAACTCTTTAAATATATTTTTTAAATTTCAAGTTTAAAGTTGAAACAACGAGCATATTTGATAAATAAATACTTATTTGAAATACCTCAATTATTATTTTGATAATATCTAATAGCAAGAAACTTAGAAGTCGGATATTATCAAGAAAGAATTTTATTTTAAAACAATTAGGCTATAATCAGGAAAGAATAATCAAATGAACTTGAAAAAAATTATATTGTGTGTATTTAAGTCGAATATTATTATTATTATTTATATATCAAAAATGGTATAACTTCATCCAAATTCATTAGTTTTTACTAGTGACAACTATGAAATTACATATTATTAATAATTGTCTAAGAAATTTATTAGTTGATAATATACAAAAATAATTATGTTAAAATTATTTTTATGCATACTTAGGGAATGAATTCATTAATAATACAATATACTTTCATAGTACGATTTTGAGATACAATCCAATTTTTGTATAGTAGCGTTAATGTCATTTGTTTGAATAATGTTTTGACTTTTATTATAAAATATATTACAGAGAACATACCATAAAACATATCATGAAAATTAGTTTCAAGGATTGACAAAATCGAGTCTCCAACAAGCTTAGACGAATAAAGTAATTCAAAAGTTCCTGAAAAGATTTAAAATAATACGAATAAACATGTAAGTTACCTCTTTTAAGAATTTCGTATGATTCATTTATGCTTAAACTAAGGTTCTTCATGCGTTTGTAAATTTTATAACCCATCGTAAGAAGTGTTCAATTGATTTTTTTTTTTTTTGCCACATTAATGAAATAAAAATGTCTCAAAAGATCAAACCTCCATCTTCACTTAATTTGGTTTATTTTATATATTTATTAATCAAATTCTGGCATACATTGATGGATCTGTTCAATTTTCATTTAAATTTTAATATAAATTTTACACTTGTAAAAATTGGCACTTTTATCTTTTATGCATAATATAAGTTCTACACATTAAATCATCTATCACATAAGCAAATGACGCAAATATAAATGTCTAATCTTTTTAAGAGTAAAATTTTATTGAATTGAATAAATGAATAAACAATCATTCCATAAAAATAATATGATAAAACACGTGATTTATAGTATATTTTAGCGACAATAAAAGTATATTATAGAAAAAGTTTAGAAATTTAAGTTACTAAAACTCCACCAAAGTGAAAATTCATGTTTAAACATATTATTTCAAGAGTGGATATAATTTACGTCCCCCAAAATATCATTATAACTTAAAGTGATTAATTTCAAAGCTTGTTAGAATTATAGAAAAGTAAAAACTATAATGGTTGGTGAAGTTTAAGGACTACAATATAATTAACTTAAACTTTATTGTCATAATCTTAAGTGGTAAACCAACATATTTGATTTTTTAAAAATTCTCAAGAATAATAAAAAAAATTAATTAATTTCATTAATAAGCTTCTAATTCAAACAAATTGCATTTATTATTTCAATATTGTTCAATTTTGACTTTTGGCCAAGAAAAAACTTATTAATGAAATCAATTTTTAAATAATGAATGCAATTTGTTTGAATTAGAAGTTTAATTAAGGAAATCAATTATAATGCCTATTATTTAGTGCTAGAAGCTAACCGCCATAAGCTCACCCTTCGGGTCTTGCTTATTTATTGACTATTTTAAAGGGGAAAAAAAAATTAACAATCAAACATGTTGATTATCACTTAAGAATTAAGATTATGACAATTAAAATTAAATTAATGGAAAAGGGTCAAAAATACCCTAAAACTATCCGAAATAGCTCATATTTACCCTTAAACTATATTTCGGCTCAAATCTACCCTTCCCGTCAAACTATTGGGTCAAAAGTACCCTTCTTATTAATGGAAGTTGTTAAATGCCATGTGGATGCCACATTGCATGCCGCATAAGCGCCAATAGGGTTCCACTGCCATGTAGACTAATAATTTTCCCCTAATATCTAATTTTTCCCTCAATACGATTTCACCCTTTTCCCCTCATTTCTCCATTTCCCTTAGAAACGATTTCACCTCACCCCTTTTCCCTCATTTCACGGCAAGGGTATATTTGAGCCGAAATATAGTTTAAGAGTAAATATGAGCTATTTCCGATAGTTTTGGGGTATTTTTGAGCCTTTTCCGTTAAATTAATTACAGTACAGTCCTTAAACTTTACCAGAATGTAGTTTCAAGTTTTCTGTAATTCTAACTAGTGTTGGAATTAATCATTTTTAGTTCTAATCAAACTTAGGTGACAATGCATAAATTCACTTCTGAAATAAGAATATGTTCAAACAAGATTTTTTATTTTGGTGAAATTTTAAGGAAAAAAACAACTTAATTTTCTGTTCCTTATAGTACTTGTACCTTTAATTCATAAAAATTACATAAATCACATAGTGTTAAGAGTTAGTTACATCCTATCTCTATTTTTTTCCAAATTACAAAAGTCCCTTAAAATTATAGGATATCGGATACATCAGGAAATCTGCAGATGCATAGCTCACGGATGTATCTGAGGGGGAGAAATATATCCGAGAGGGGAGGGATGTATCTAAAAGGGGATAGGAATGTATCCGAGAGGGGATAGAGATGTATCCGAGAGAGAGGGGAATATGAGGGTCACTATGATGCTGAACCAACGATGTTAAGGCACTGGCAGTTGCACATTGAGCTGAAAATGTCATCTGTTACTTCATAAACCAACAGAGAAGACGAAGGCCATGCTCCAGAAACTATACACAGTGCAGGTCGAGTACAGCCATAGAGAAGCATCACTTACCTGGTTTTGTTTGTTTGATCAAAGGGATTGATAGCAGACTGAAATGAGTACAATAGGGCATCATCCGTCAGCGCCCTACTTCTTCGTGAATCAGTCCCTTCTGTGTTCATCAATAGGTGAGGAAGCTGCTGGTTCAATACTCCAATATGCTGTCAGCTTCACAAATGCTTGATCATAATCCCTGAAAGTACTCAACTCAGTCTGGATGATGGCTAAATCCTTGACTACAGCTCCAGCTCCGCGAGCAACACAGGTGTATCCATTGTAATTGCCTTTAAAGTGCTTCTCACTGTTCATTGAGAATAAACAGAGGTATATATTTATGTTCTGCATTAACCAAAATCATTTGAAAAGACATGTAATGTAAGCCTTCTTTTGTCATTAAAATGCTAGGCAGAATAACAAATAGCTACTCTACATCCCAAATTCTGATGTTAGATTTACTTGATCACTATGGAGTAGTAAAAATAAGTCAGCTATTTTTCTGTTTCGTAGACAACATATGCATTTTAGTTTCTCCGTAACGGAATAGGGGAAAAGAAACAAACAAGAGGAAAGGGAAAATGTTACATTGAGATATGAAAAATTCTGTCAGATACTGTTATGTAATATGTTTCAAATCTTTGCTCGTAAAGAATTTTGGTATTAGTTGGTGATAAACTAAAGAGGAATTTACGGCATTCGAATTTAGGAAAGGAGTACATGAGATTTATTGTTCTGCTTTTAAGTAACCATCACTCTATACAATAGTACAATTCTAAAATGGACCAAGAAAAACACTTTAATAACCAAGTAATCCACAAGGGCCATGGCTGTACAATTTGAAACTCGGTGGATAATGAATCTGCCCCCTATACTCTTCATTTATATAATGCTTATGGCATGGTTCAAACTCGTGATGTGCCCTAATCCACACCACATGCATTGCGCTCTTTCACTAGACCAAAGGCCTGGAGGCCGGACAAAGAAAAATAGTATTCCCTCCATTCCACTTTATACAACACATTTAATATTTGAAAAGTGCAACAACTTTTACTTTGACCACAAGCTTTTCATATATTTTCAATATTAAAAGAATTGCAACTTGCAATACTTTATCTCTAGTTATAATTATGTAGATTTTATTTTAAAAGGAGTAAAAGGCCACTGTTTGAATTAAGACTGACAATTATTAGAAGGTTTTGAACTCTGTTACTCCAAACTTCTTCATTCTTTTTTAAACGGAGGAATTTTTTCTTGTGCTACTGAAACACACTCCACTAACACGCCTAATTTATGCACAAATCTTCTAATTCCCTTCTCATTTCCTTTCTTCTTTGTTTTTGCTTATTTTCTCTTCTGTTTTTTCAGTTTTGCCTTCTATCCTGATTTGGGTTTTTATTGAAAAACAGCCTTCTCTTTCCTGATATGGATTAAACAGAATAGACCAGTTTTCTTTCCGCCAGTAAATGACTGGAAAATCATATTAAAAGCCCTGAACATACCTAGTAAAAGAACTTGTCTGGGAAAAGTAAAGAAAAGAAAATACCTGGTAACAGGATGTCCTTTCATAGCTATGCACATGGTAATTATACAGCTGAAAAGCTTTTAAGGTTGCCCTCCTCTTCTGTTCTACCGAAGATCCTACATCAGCATGAAGTTAGGACCTGTTTGGACAATTTTCAGAAGATGTCTACTAAAACTACACCACAATCCTAAGCTAGTTGAAGTCGGCCAATTTCTGGAAAAAATTTATTGGGGATTATTTTTTTTTTTGGAGAAAAGTATAAAGAAGACGAACTGTATAAATAGTTGTAGTATTTTTTCTCAAAATTTTGTGATTGTTTTGCAAGTGAAAGAACATTTGTTGGTTTGACAAAAAACCCCAAGGCACTTCTCCACCCAACAATTTTTTTGAAGAATTCTTTTACAAGCTTTTTGAAAAAAAATTTAACAGAACCAAGTTTTTTGAAGATCTTTTTTCAACTTCTTTATAAAATTCTCATGTCCAGACAGCTCAAAGTGCAGGGAAAATCACCATAGCTGTTTGCCTCTTCGCAAATGATGGATTCGAGACAGTTCTCGATGAAGCTATATAGCTCTATTGCAGTGTTCACTCCATCAAATCATATTCACTATTATAAATCAGTTATACACAACTGGCACGTGCCATAATCAGTATTACACCTCAGAGATTCAGAGATGATATATGAACCTATGAAAGAACGGGTGTTTTACATTTAAGCAGAGATCAGGACCTCTGTCCTCCAGCTCTCTTTCTCTTTTTTTAAGGGAATATATTTCTTTCTAAAACTACACAGTTGCTAAGGGGGAAAGGAAACTAAATAGTAAATACCACTTACTTTTTTATTTGACAAAAAACACTAGATAGCCAAAGTATAACTACCTTTAAGCAACCCGCTCAAACTGAGAAGCAATATGATCCCATCGTAGAAGTACATACTTTGGTGTGGCAAATGAAACACTGGAATATTGTCCTGCAGTTCAAAAAGTAAAAGCCAGCCATTACTGTATTGGCCATGAGAAGACTACTAGGCTTCAGAATGCCTGACCATGTCAAATCTAGGAAGTTCACTAAGGAAAAGAAGAAAAATGCTGAAAGTTGTGGAATTGAAGGAAAACAGAGTTAAACTTTCTTATTAAAAGTTGTGGAATTGAAGGAAAACAGAGTTAAACTTTCTTATTATTTTGGGAGGAATTTTTTCAACAAAAAAAAAAAAGGAAACTATTATCTCTGAACAGATGGCTAAACAGCTCCAGATCACATGGCCTAATATTCAACTAAAGCCTGTAGCCATTAGATGTTCCTTTAATACCCATCTTATGATACTAACATGTTGACCAGCTGCCTTGCAGGCAATGACTATGGTAAGGGTCAACTTGAAAGATCAATCATATCAGCACATATGGTAATTTGGTGTAATTATATGATATCACAGGGTGTACTTTTAAAAATCTAAAGCAAGTAATCAAACCTAGGCACTAACCATTTAACATTGTTGCCTCAAGGCCCATGTATAGTTTAGGCAATAGCCGGCTTGACTTTGCTCTTGTTCTCCTTTCTTTGGACCCAATTCCACAGAAGGTCTACTTTATTGAGTCAGTTCCAGTATACCATGTTACTAAGTTCAAAGTGTTACTTCCTCATCTTCTCATCAATCCTTCTCTTAGTAAAGGAAACTATTTTATGCAACCTTACCTTTTAGTTGGCACTAAAAACTCAAGCCATGTATATAGGGGTTAAAGCATGTTTTTTAATAATTGTGATGTTCGGGCCTAACTTAACCCCAAAAATCTAGCTCATGATGGGGAGGATTGCCCAACTACAGGACCTAAAGATTATATCTCATAGCAGAATAGCTTCCATGAGTCATGGACTTAGTTCAGGGGGTCCAAGAGAGTTGATTGTGCAACCTCTAAAAGACACCCACCCTTCCCTTTACCAGACTGCAGTGGATCCCAACTCTACAATTGCCAATACAGATCAGGAAACCCATGGAATCCCCTCTTCAGACGACACATGCAGGAATGGGAACTCGGTGAACTCTTTGATCTTCTCAAGTTACTAGAAAGCTTCCAAATGAACACACAAGAAGACAGTCTAAGGTACAACCTCAATAGAGGTTATTATTCAGTGAAGGCAGGGTACAAGAAACTGTGCGCACTTAATGAAGTAATTGAGTTTTGCCCATGGAAGCTTATATGGAAGACAAAACTCCGAAGAAAGGTCATGTGCTTCACATGGATAGAACTTACAGGTGCTATTTTGACTCAAGACAATCTATGTATAGAAGGAACTTTCAGCTGGTGAATAGATTTTACATGTGTCCGAACAGCTCAGAATCTAAACTAGAGTGGCTGCTGATTTGTGGGACATATTCCTTTCAGTTTTTGGCATTTAGTTGGACAACCCCTCAAAGCATAATAGAAGTAGTTGAAAGTTGGAGCTACTGGGAAGTTGACAAAACCATCAAGAAGATCAGGCAGATGATCCCAGTATGTATATTTTGGTGTATTTGGAAAGAAACGAATTGGAAATGCTTTGATAACATTTCAATTCCCAATAGTTCCCTGAAAGCCAAATGTCTTAGGAATCTTTATAGTTGGAGCAATCTTTCCCCCTTAATGATATTATCCCATTTCTAGATTTTATTAGCTCTCTACTTTGGCATGATACCCAACCTTTAGGCTTTTTGGTTCTATTGGTTAGCTCCCTGACTGGAAATGTATTTTGTTTGTAATTGGAGCTAGCCAACCTCTTTTGTATTATTTCGCATCTTCTTGATGCGAGTTATGCAACATCTTACATCATTAAAAGACAGAGTTGATTGTGTAGAGGTCTATTTTGAGGTGCTGCTAAGCAACTAACTCGGTCATACTTCTTCCATTATCCACTACATGGCATAGCTTTGACTTGAAGTTCAAGCATCTACTCAGCACCAAGTGTAGAGACAAGTGAAAGATAAATAATTAATCAAATATAACCTATTGCATATTATTTACTACTAGCTGCAGTGCTTGTTGACAGATGATAACCAAGGAACTGCTACATACCCTAGACATCCCAAATACACCAAGAAATCTGAATGCAAGAAAAATGGAAATTTCAAAGAAACACCTCGCTTCCTTCAAACACGGCAACTTAATGCCTGAGCTAGAAAAAGTGAAAGAAAAACAAACGCAAACATATAACTGAATACATCTACCAGGAGATGTTTCTATATAAACAGGAATCATGAAAAAATGGAACATGAAATTTACCATACAAATTAGGTTGCCATTGTACTTCCAAACATCCTTCAGTCCCCATTGGACTTCCCTGAAAGAGTAAAATCTTATTTCTGGAGAAATTACAAATTATGTGGAGGCTCATAATCCATTGAAGTAATAGTTCATCACTTCTGCTTCACCAAAAAGAAAATGGAGCTTTGTGGATTATGGAGGTGCTGCAAAATCAGCTAAACCATTGAGCAGAAATAAATGTTTTTGTACTTTTAACTACGATCTATTATTGACCGCATCACGTTCAAAGTTTCTGTTGAGAAAGGGGGTATCTTTTTCTTAGCCAGGATGACTAAAAATCGAGCGTTTCCCATCTTTTCCTCTGTTCCATCCTTGCACAGCCCTTCAAGAATATTTTTAATAATATCCGAACTTGGGAACCAATTATTTTTCATGCTTTCTTTACACATTGAATATGCCAAATCAAAATCACCTGCTCTACACAGGTAATGAATCATTGTTTGATAGATTCTAGAATTTGGCTTGAAGCCCGCACCATGGAAAGCTGAGTAGATTCTTTTTGCCATTTGAAGATTCTCTACTAGGAAAAAGCCTTTGATCACTAAATTGTATGTAACCTCATCAGGAGTTATCCCAATACGTTTCATCAACTGCAACAATTTATTAGCTTCCCAAGCAAACCTCATATTTACCATGAATTGAATTCTAACATTAAAGGTAGCAACATTAGGCATACAACCTTTGCGGACCATGAGGTTCCACAATCCATCAGCAATCTGCCATCGGTTGACTTTATAGAAGGCAGATATAAGTATCGTATATGTAAAAACATCAGGTGATATACCTAACTTTTCCATCTCAACCATGAACAAATAGGCCTTCTCCAAGATACCCATTGCGCAAAATGAGCTAATGACTGTATTGACTGAAAGTATATCTATATTGATGGAGAACCTTTCAGGAACATCCCACAGAAAGGACTCAATAGCCTCCATATCATGAGATTGAGTCAAAACCTTGAGTGCAGCATTGAATGACTTAACAGTTCGTGGACATCCATATAAATGCATGTCATAGAAAGTTTTTATAGCATTCTGTATCATCCCAGCCTTCCCGTAGAGCATTATAATTCGAATAATGAAACCTTCACGGCGACCTTGTGGCAGTGTCTTCTGATGCTCAAGCAGATTTTCAATGTAATCAAACCTGCCCGCACCTGCTAAGCGAGAAACTGTATCTTCAAACGCATAGCGATTCTCAATGACAATCTTATTATGAGCATTCTCCTTAAATAACTGAAATAACTTCTCAGGGTTCTTTTCCTTTTTTAGCCTAAAAAGTGCTGGTTCATCTACTTTTACACTCTTCCTCTTAGAAACTAAAGCTTTTTTAGAAGTATTACCAGCACCCGAGACAGCAGCAAGGCGACTCCTAGTTCCAAATCTGCGAACCAGGCGCAGAGTGAGCATATTCTGATGCTCTCCCCTCAGTTTCAAACATATACGCCAAACAAAATATTGCCTATCCACTAATCTCCACTTCAATACATACTGCGCAATACCTCAAATGCCACTAATATTAAGTACCCTTTTCAAGAATCACCAATCCCAGAAGCATTAACACATCAAAAACAGCAGATACTATGTTCAAATTGATCAGAAAACTAGCTCAATCAAGAAACAAACAAATCGTGGATTCAATCAAATACAATGAAAACCCCTCAAGACCCACGAAAACTAAACAAAACCCAGATAGTTTCTTGGCTTCTTAACAACTCATTCAATCGCATTTACTCATTCATACGAGTATAAACATGAAATGAACAATATGAGTCTGAATCATATGAAAATATTACAAATGCGGCATTTCAAAGAATCGATTTTTTTTTCTAAATATCAAAGAATTACCAGAAACAAACGAAGAAATATGAAAATTCTTCAGTGAGTGTCTCTGTAAAATCCACCCAGCAACTTGAAGCGAAGCTGGTGGTAGAGGTGATGCGAGCGTGGGTTTAGGTTTTGGGGTTTTTGTTTTAGGGCCCAGTAGATTTTGCTTTAGGAATATCTACATTTTAGTCCCCAAAGTTTTTTTCTAGGTTAAATAGGTCCTTAATACCTAAATACCCTATTCGTCAATTTCACTCGTCGTCATTTGTTTTGTTTATCTTGTCATTCTGATATTGTTATTTTCTTGTCGATCGTGTTTTTATTATACTTCTTTTAAGTTGATGATCTATTGAAAACAGTTTTTTTATCAAAGATAGAAGTAAGATCCGTGTACATTCTGTCATATCTGGACTACACTTGCATGGGCGGAATTTACCTAGGCGAAGGGTGGTCTGGTGAAAATCCTCCACCGAAAAATTATGTGGTGCATAGAGGTTAAATATTAACTATTTAAGTGTATATTTAATTTTGCACGTCCTTAACTGAGAAAAAAATTTGCAAAGCCGTGTTTATAATTAGTATACCTTATTTTAATTTCTCTCTCGTATTTGACTAAAAAAAAAAGACTATTGTTATACTCATATGAATTTTACTTATATGAGTATAAATGTATAAGACTATAGTGGCAAAAATTGCGTAGAGTTTGACAAATTTCGAATATTTTTGTCTGAAGTGTGGTCTTATCTTAGGTCAAATATCGAACATTTTTGCCAGAAGTTTGGTATGGTTACCTTTCATTTTATAGTGGGGTCAATTTACCTCTCAGATTGAGCCAATTGCTTCAACTGTAAATTATACATTGCTGCTTTATGGAGACACTTGTTGTGAACATTTAAGCCAATTGATTTATGAAAGATGATAGCAATACATTGGATAACACAAATACTTGAAAAAGGCTAATAAACAATCTATTTCCCTCTATCATATATTCACCCAGACTGTTTATCTGTGAGGCTCCTGCTGTTTGTGACTCTGAACTTGGATTCCTCGGAACGCAGGATGCTTTGTGCACGGGGCTTCTCTTGTAAAGATATTGATGGTATAGTGGGATGCTATATAAGTGCATAACAGAAATCAAACTTTAAAGCCATCTTCATAAACCAATCAAGATGCCAATGTCATGCTTGGGCAGCTATCCACAGTGCATGCCAAGATGTCTCTGTAATCCCGGGAAATATTGAAAGAGTCGTACACTTTGCTATCGCTGCTCTTCTTGTACTCGAACAACAGGTTTGAATGATCGAATGCTGTCATCTTCACAAATCCATAATCATAATCTTTGAATATACTCCACTTAGTCTGGAGGGATGTAAACTTTACTAGGCCAGCTCCACCTCCTCCTGCAACGACATGTATTGTCCCGTTCAAGGTTCCCTTGTACGAGTTCTTCTCGGTCATTGTACAAATATTCTGCCATTCAGGAAGACACATAGAATGCGTCAAAGAATGAAGTATAGAAATTTGAGGAATAAGAACATTAAATGTTGAATCACTCTCTAGTTTGTAAAAGGAAATTCTTTATGCAGCTTAACTACTAGTTGATTCTCCAAACTTCTAGCTTTCACTAAGAAAGCAAATAGGATTAGGTGAATTGTGCATGCAGTTTAGCTTTTTAGTACTCCCTCCCTCCATCCAAATATATGTCTTTGTCAAAATATAATATATAAGTCGAATTTCATCCGTATCCCCGTGCTAGTCAGACACGGTCCTGTGAAAAGGGAAACGTTGAATATTTACTTTCTGGGAGAGATTTACATGGGGTGGAGGTATAAGATCATCATTATTTTCAATGTCCTCAGAACCTAAGCGTCATCAGTTGCACTCGTCATGAAATTTAACTAAGATGAGAACAAAAACGTTATGAACAATTCATATTTTTAGGATACCTGGTAAATGGGACATGTTCTTTCGTAATTATGGACATGACCATATATGGCGATATCAACTTTATACTTCTGCCAAAGTTTTTGAAGGCTTTCCCTCCCCATTGGTTCTCCAAATGATCCTTCATCGGCGTAAAAATCACCAGAAGAGTAACCAAGTACCCTATGTGCAAGGAAGATTAGCCATGGCTGTTTCTGTCTATCTACAGATGCGAAGCAGTGTTCAAGGAACTTATATTGTTCAGTGCCCTCTCTCCAATCATGTTCAGTATCAGCAATACAGAATCTGAACATACCATAATCAGTGGAGTACCTGAGAGCACACGACAACATTAAACCTAGCACTTTGGAGGGGGGTGGGGGGTGGAAGAAGCATCTATTCACTGCCTCCATATGTACAAAATTGATGACAATTAAGTCGAGTTTAAGTTTATCCAACAGCGCACATTTAGGTTTTAAACAACATTTGAGAGCTAAATTTGTTAGAAGTCTGATGCTCATTAATGTCACCACAAAAGGTGCATATCATAATTTTCAGGAAGAAAAAAATATGTATATAGTAGATAAGTAATACAGCAAGTGGGATTTGGGAGGGAACACTACATAGGATTATCCAAAAAATACGGTCACCATACCAGAACTTATCCCTATTTTCGGCAGGAAAATAGAACATTGTCTGAGCCAAGACACCACACTCTCCACCTGAATCCTTTTTACCATAAAATGACCCACTATCAGGCCAATCACGTTCATGGTTGCCACTGTGAGGGAAAAAAATTATTAGTTACATGAAAAAAGAAAACAGACAAGTGTGTACTCAGAAATAAAGTGTAAAAGACCTGCAAAGTACCTAGCAATCATGTATGGTACTCTTGAAGTAATTGGCTCTACTTGAGAAGTAAATTGATCCCACTGAGAAAGATATCCATTGGCGTAAACAATATCACCAATGTGAAAGACTATGTCAATGTTCTTTAAGTCCTCAATGATTTGCTTGGTAGTGTTAAGGGAGCCAGGTTGGTATTGATTGTACACATTTGAGCCATCAGCTTCTTCCTGTAGTTTAAATGGCAATAATAGGTCTTTGTCAAGTGTAACTTCTGAATGGAAGGACATGAAACTCAAAAGAGAGCAACTTCCAGAGTTTTAAGACAATGAAGTACAAATATCTACGCACAGATATAAACACTTAGCTCTCTATTCTAAAACGAACAATAGAAAAAAGATTTTAAGAGTGCCCAAACCTTTCCCATGTCACCAAAAATAACCACTCGCTGAAGAGAGCTTTGGCCAGGATAGGGCGATGCTTTAAATTTGTACATCTGACTCCAGATATACGTGCCATTAAACAGTTTATGCCCCAGCTTGTAGGTATATCTGCATAATCAGAAAGTGCATTGAATTTACATTTCAAATGTCAACCTGCATTAGCATGATGTACAACCGTCTTATCCAAAAGGCAGGGTCTCAGTAGATGTATTTTCGTATCCAACTATAGTGAAAAGAAGAAGAATTTCAAAGTTATCTGACATTTTCAGAAATGGATGCCCAATAAAACATGTCATTTAAAAGATTTGATTATTGTCCTTCTGCTGCTAGGAAGAGTGTAAACTTACACTAAATTGGGCCACAACTCCTTCAGAAAACCAGTGTGAATGAATCCAGGATCACGCCATCCAACGGTTCTTGCTGGTGCACCTGCAGAACAGAATGACATTCTTTTTAAAAGAAACTTTTATAAGTAATGCAGAATAAAATGACATTCATCCTTGTCAAAGTGATGCAGGTGTATTACACACAGAGTTGTTTAGCATACATTGTATCCAATCAAGTCTCCAACATGTGCATCATATGTCACATTAACAGAAAACAGATGATACGCATCATGTTACATTTACAGAAAACAGGTGCTAGTTTTAGGACACAACATGAAGGGAAAAAATACCCACCACACAAGCTACTACGATCAATAGTCAAAGTCCCTGCTGGTGAACGAGTCTGTTGTCCACCTTGTGGACCCCACTCCACAAAGGGCTCTGCTTCATTGATATCGTATCCACTTGTCCATGTAACAGTCATCTGAGCATCAATTTTAAACTGTCATTTTTCTGTTCTTCCAAAGTGGTCATTATTCAAACTATTAGTCATGCTGCAGAATACATTGATTATTCTGCCTGAAACATAATTTCAACCTTGT
This sequence comes from Solanum pinnatisectum, assembly GCA_035578085.1. Classification (NCBI taxonomy): domain Eukaryota; kingdom Viridiplantae; phylum Streptophyta; class Magnoliopsida; order Solanales; family Solanaceae; genus Solanum; species Solanum pinnatisectum. The sequence goes on along the minus strand of CM069080.1, from coordinate 656,643 downwards.
TTCGCATATTAAGAAACAGTGGAAGAAACAAACTTACTTCATTCCATGTCTTTCCCTGTGCTAACCGCGGGTATAATGGTGCATTTGGATTTGCAAAGGCAACAGTATTTGACACTGCAACCAGCTTTGGCTGTTAAACAGGAAAAGAAATGCATTAGAATAAGCTGACATAGATCCTGGATAAGCAACTCTAGCCTTTTATCAGATCCATACAAGAAACAAACGTGTGAGAATTTGAGCCATCACCTAAAAGATCTTATTCGTATGGCGTGATAAAACAAATTTATATTATAAGGGGAACATCAAATTGTAGAAAGTGTCTTCCCAGAGAGGGATTAGAAGGCAGACAAACCAATAAAATATAACCAAACAGTAAAAAAGAAATCAAGGATTTTTAACGAATTTAAAACAAGTCAAATATCTTCTTGAAAAAGAGACTTTTTTGAGAAATACTTTAAGAAAGAGATTTGAGCCACCGGATTTTAGAATTTGGTCTCTGACTTTTGCTTCATGTAAAATATGCAAACTCTATAGAGGTAAACTGGGCAAGGGTAAGTGTTAACATACATTCCGTAATCCACCAGAAAACAAAGCGAAGGAGAAGTCTGATCTCTGGTTGATCAATTGAAGCTTTAACGATCCTTTTCCTGTCCTTTTGTAGTTGAGATTAGAGCGATTTGCAAATTGATACTGCAAAAGAAGAGCGAGACACGAGTCAATCTCCAGAGAAAGAGCTTCTAAAAGGTTGCACTATAAATCAATAAATGGGACGGACCTTTATAGGAGCTGTACACAAAAGTGGTGGAGTCACCATGTTATTTTCAGGGTCACACGTAGCTGCACTGAAATATTTTGTAAGCATTCAACATATTAGCTTAAACTTAAAAGTAATGAAAATTTATGCAACTAAAATTAGCAAAAGAAAATCATTTCTCACATCTTAAACTTTTCAAATAGAGCTTAATATTTAAGATATTGACAGTTTTATAACCAAGTGTGGTTCACCTGAAATTGGCAGGAGAAAACACTCCAACCCAATCATCATTTGACGGGTTGCCTGTGCCATACTCCAGAGTTATCCATTCTTGGTTTAGGCCCTAGAACGTAGCGAGAATGTAAGGAATCAGAACCACATCCGTTAATCAGGAAAGTTAACACAAGGTAGCAGAAGCATAATTAGCTTAAGTATTGGGATATAGCTCCAAGGTAATGAAGCTTACGTTTGACCCAAGAACAGAAGGAGATGCTTTGATATAAGCTCGAGCATCCAAAGCAGCAATAGCATTATGAACAGCAATCCTTGCTAGAGGATGATCTTCATGAGACGTTACCCCGTGAAGAGCAACTAGAACCCATAAAATGGGCAACAACATAACAAACGTTTTCATCGCATCCACTTAATGGCTGCATCATTCACCAACGAACAGACATGAGAATTAAGAAAATAAGATACAAGACACAAAGATTAGACATTTCTTCAAAAACTCAACAAAGAGCATGTCTCATACAAAAGAGCTCTTCTTTGCATTTAATATGCTAGAGTGATTCACTCCAAGAACTTAAAAAGGGCAAAATGAAAAACAACTCCAGGCGATCTAACAAATAGTTACTTGTAATGAATACAATCACCAACTTGCCAAGCCTACCAACAACAAATACCCGGTGTAGTGGGGGATGTGGAGGGTACGCAAACCTTACCCTTACCTCGTAGACATAGAAATCGCCAAGCCTAACAATAACCTAAAACTAAGAGCTAAATAGCACACCTTTTATTTGGAAAAACTGATGAAAGGCAATTTACAAAAAAAATATCTCTCATCATTGCCATTATTTGAAGCTTAACTAGCCCACTCAAGTACCATATTGGTAAAAATCAAATCTTTCTCACACCCCTCACCAAACAACACACATTACAACACAATCAAAAGATATAAACTTGAGAAAAATGAATCACAGAGAAATAGGCACAAACACAATGTAGGCATGAGAACAAATTGAAACAAAAAACAGCTTGCAGCTTCTGGATTGCAAAAAGATTAACAGACCTGAACAGCACCAATCAAAACACCTAAAACAGACGATAAAACAAGCAAAAACACAAAGTAAATCTGATCAAAAACTGGAAAGAATCAACAAAATACCAGCTTCAGGGTAGATTAACAAATATGAACACCCAATAGAACAACTAGTAGAACAATGAAAGTTCTAAAACTGACAAAACAGTGTAACAGAAAAAGGAATGGCACAAAACCCAACGTGGGTGTCATCAAAGTTGGAACTTTAACCCAAAAACAACCAAACCCTTCTGAATTAAACCAAAAAAAAAAAATGCTACAATCAACAGATATCAACTTAAAGAAACGTATCCTAACTGACCTGAAACTGAAATGGGTAAAAAAATTAGATCTTTGAACTGAAGTTAGAATAAGAATTGATGATGAATCAAATGGGAAAAAGGGTCAGATAAATTCTTGGAATCTTTCTCAATATTCGACCAATCGACCGGATTTTCAGCATAAACTGTTATTCTGATTTTGAAATTATAGTAATAGAAACTGATTGATGAGTCGGCTGATCAAAAGCCGCTATATATGGTTTCCAATTAGTGCGTTTCCATTCATCTATTAATGACAATTTCGTTAGGGAGTCCGACTAAATTCAAATTCGCGACTAAAAGTTCAACATTAGAGGGTAATTACTGCCTAACAACAATTTCATACCTAAGTAAACTTGAACCCAAATATCCGAGCAAGGATAAAAAAGTACTTACACTACACCACAACTTTGGTTAGTGGCAATGTTCAATTATACCTTTATTTGGATGGTTGGACTCGTTTTATGTGTTGTTTGTTTAAATATTGAATTCATTTAATACAATATAATCCGATGTTATGATACAATATATAACAAATCATCTAAACAGAGTAATTATAATTTCTTTTTAAAGACTTATCGATAGTTTTTGAAATAAGTTATATCATGATTAATAATTAGTAAAGAAATAAGCTATCACCATCGAGACTAGTTATTTATGAATAACTTTGAGATCGTTTAGAATTCCTTTTTTACTACATGAAATGGAGGATATTCTTATAAACAAACAACTTTTTATAAATTCAACAATGTATACCCCTATTATTTTTAATATAATAAATTAAAAAATAATATTATAATAATTAATTTCAATATAACTAATATAATATTTCAAACCATCCATTGCAAGTTGAAATATGTATATAGTTGAAGTCTTAAAGATACAATAGACTTTATGTTTAGTACACATGCATAGATACAATAGACTTTATGTTTAGTACACATGCATACATATTATTGTGTTTCTAGATGAAGTTATCTTTACGTACACTTTAAATATAAAAATTCGAAAAGCAATGTCAACTTGGAGATAAAATATAAAATATAGTAGTATGCTAAGACTAATTTTTAGATAATCAATTACAAGTAGAGGGACCAAAAGATAGATAAAAAAAAAAGGTTATATAGGTGAGAAAATCATTTCACCTTTACATTAGTGGAATATGGTGAGATGACATGAATCATTTTTCTCTAAAGTATATAATATATTTCGAATTCAAATTTTAATTGAATTTTTTTTATCATGATGTAAATTAGCTAATAAATTTTAAATATTTTTTTTAAGTCTGAAATACTTTTATTTGAAATTGAAATCTTCTTCCTCACTGCGTCATCCTTCATCTTAGCATCCTACTCCCCCCCCCCCCCCCCACCCCTCTTTTTGCTTCCACTTGTTCATCTCCGTCCTCTTTCTCCCTCTTTGTAAAAACTCAAAAAAAAATTCTAATATTTTGGGGTAAAAATAAACTTAAAGTTAATAATTTAGTTAGTTTTAAAGTATGTGTTGATTTACAATCATGAAATACTTGAGTATAATAATGACACAAATAGAAGATATAAATATGACTAAGTAGAAAAAGTGAAGAGCGAGCAAGACCACTCATAGGCATTTGTACTAGGAATGATATGTTGCGCCAAGGCTGGTGTACAAGGAAGGACAGCCAAAAATCCAAGGTAGTGACCCCTAATTAAGGGGGGCTTCAAAAGTTTGTTAGATCCAATGGTGTGTGTTATAACTTATGTTGGCGCGATATTTATTGTGATGCTCAACACATGAAGGCAATGACATTTCAAGAAGAGAATTTATTATATTTCTCGATGGATGATTATGGATGAAACTAGATTCACTCGTTCTAGTCTCCGGCGATTAATCTATTCCAGAGTAGTTTGTTGATGAATGTTATCTCTATTGTTGGTAAGACAACTTTGACCAACAAAACTCTATAATTGTCCGTTTGATATTCGTGCACAATCTTGTGTGTCTCAAGTTTATAAGGGTGTGAATTTTGATGTTGTCAATTTTTCACGAGCCCTATTATATTTTCTTATGTAATAAACGCTTGTTGTTTTAGAGAATGTGCTACTTTATTTTTAACTAGTAGTGGAATGAAAAAGAGAGTCTTGAAAGAAAAACAAGAGTTGAAGTAAATTACATAGTATTTGTAGCTTGTGAGACACTCAACAAACATTCTAATCTTTTAAGAACCTTTTTGGGCTTTGGATTAATCCAAAACAACATTTTTTTTTGAATGACCATCAAAATCATGAGCATTGGCATGTAGGTTCCAAATCAAAGTAGTGATATTATAGCCCTTTAGCTATTGTTCTTGAGAAATGATCCAATCTGGCCCATTTATAACAAGTGATTTTGTTGGTTGGTTAATTAGTCATATTTTATTCATGAAATGACTTAAAGTGACGTTAGTCTGAAAATGATAAAATTATTCTATTAAATCGTACAACCAAAGCATGCGAATTATACAAGTTCCTAATAACATTAATTAGTTGATTAAATATTAAATTAAAGTAAACGGTTATAAAAGAGCAAAATATACATGTTAAGTATTAGCTTATACTCTTATGAAAGATGAACCTAACCTCACTCGGGTTGTTCATAAGACCCACACCACCAATTTCAATCCCATTATTCTTGTCCACCTAATTGCAAGTGTATTTCTAAGGTGTTGTTGTGTTACTCTCTTATTTGCATCTTCGGGTTGTTCGTGGGATCCACTAATATAAGGTTTTCGAGGAAGAGATGATTTACGATCACAAAAATATATTTAACTTATTTTAATTAGAAATTTAAAATTATTTTAATTAACATCACCTAAAATGTATAATGTGAAGAATATTTGTTAGGTATTCAAATTACATTAAATTAAATTTACTATTATACAAATACATATATTAACTTATTTTAAATAAAATTTTAAAACTATTTAATCAATTAAAAATAAATCTGTGAACAAATGTTAGACTCATGCGAACTTTTTGCCATATATATATTAGACATAATTAACTGATTGCATTTAAACAATTATTTTACATCTTAAGAGGAAAACGTTTTAAATCATTTACTACATATAATGTCGAATTTTGTGTTTAACATGTTGTGTCCATTAAGACGATGTGACTGCTCAAATTGTTATTCTTTGGATCAAAATTAAACCAAAATTGCAAGAAAAAAACTACATATATATCAACAACCAAAACTAGTCACAAAATCCATAAAAAAATTGCATTAATACAACAAAATTCAAGTAATGCGGAAACAACCTTTTTAGCTCTAAAATCTGAATAAGATCTATGTATACTTAACAATTTTAGATCTCACTTCGTAAGATTATTATATTGTGCATATTGTTATAAATAATATAAAAAAATTAAATTAAAAAAATAATACAATTCTTGCATCGTTACGATAATAGAACTATCGCGTAACTTAAGTGTGTAACTTGTGACTTTATATCTTATGATAAAGTTAGAAAAGTTGCTTTATGTATATTCTTTTTTTGTTTTATTGTACATAAATTTCAATTTTTCTATTTTTTTTTCAAGCACAACACCCCTAAATGAAACCTACTCTTTGCTTATTGGCTGTTTTGCTTCCATACTTTTCTTCACTGCCACTTTCTTCCTCTGCCTCCATTTGTAGAATCAACTTTTCTTGAAGATTTATCAATTTTTTGTAAAGTAATCCTACTGGATGGCTCAAGTTCAAGCGATTTCTTCATGTTCTTCTGTCAATCTTCTGTTCAGGGGTTCTGTAAAAAGTATAAATTTTTCACTTTTTTGGGTGTTTGTGTTGTCAGAAATGGTTTTAATCTTGTAAAGATTGATTTTTGGAGCTATTTTTTATGACCCTTTTGTAAATGCAGGTTCACCTAGGATTCAGGATAAGTTTTGGTGTTCAAAAAAGTTGGATTCTTTGCAAGAGGTTCTTGATACCCTTTAATTAATTGTATCTGTTTCAATGTTTTTTTTAGTTGAATGAAATTTATGCTGACGGGGTTTGTTTGTTTGTGTTTTATTTTGTTGTGTTATTGCAGCTTGGTGTAAAAGCTAGTGAATTTAATGGTGTTGCAATTGCTCATAGCAGTTCTAGCTTTGCTTCCCCTTGTGCCACTCATGGTACTAGTTTTTATTAGCTTGTTATTTAAGTTTTTGGTCAATCCTGCTTTGAAATAATATTTTCTGGAGCCGAGTTTCTATCAGAAACAACCTCTTGTGGATCGTGATAACGTCTGCGTACACCCCACCATCCTTAGACCCCACTTGTGGGATCACATTGGATTTGTTATTGTTATTATTTGTTTTTTTGATAGATTATATAGGTCTGAAACACGTCCATTCATGTGTGAGCTTGATTCTTTTTCTTGTCTTGGTTCTAGCTTGTGGAAATATGTTTTTGTTAAATGGTTGGGGGCGACTTAAGGTTTAAGGTCAGATGATCATATGGTTTACAGTTTTTAATGCGTTATCAGTTTCTGATGTGGCTAAATGATTTGTGGCAGTGGATTTGTGTTGGTACCAAGTGGACCTTAAATTATTGCTATTCTGAAGCAGTATTCTTTGAGAAAAATCTAATCTTTATAGGGAATGCATTTTGTCTTCATTCATGTTCTTGTGAAGTTGAAATGATTTTTGTTCTATATGAAATTATCATATCGACTTCCAAGTACACATCTTTTCCCAGTCAAGAATCATGATTCAGTCAAGCTAAATTCAGGGATCATGTGTGTAATTTTGGTGAATTTTTGTTCTAACTTCTAACACGTTGGTCTTTATTAGCATTTAAATATCTCTGCATACACCTATATTAGCACTGAATGTCTCTGTATATAGTAGAACATAAGGAGCCCATACAAAGAACCCTACTTAGCATAGTGGAGAATGTTTTCCATGAGAAATATTTTCCTCATTTTTTGATGTTTGGTTGGATATGAAGTTGGAGGAATGTGATTGTGGTGTAGGCTGGGGGTAGGGTTTTGGGGCATGGGAATATTGTTCGTTGATCATAAGTAGGGTAGAGAAATGTAGACATGTTAGTAGGAGCAGGATTTGAGTGGAAAATGACTCTCCTTAGTGGACTTTGCTGTTTTTCCTCTTAAAGAAAATATTTTCCACAGCTTCAGCAATCAAATATTTGAAAATCAAGGAAAATGGTTTTACTGGAAAACATTTTACATAATGCAAAAATCGAGGCCACTATGTTGATTTACCTTTTTGTTTTAAAAATGCTCAAGGCATGTCCAATTTCTTGTTTTCAGTGTTTAATATTGCTAGGCAGCTTCGAATGGTGTAGAAAATTGATCTTTTTCTGCAGATACTGCAGAGAATGACTGTCAAACTTAGCCGTGAGATTTATATGTTCATCCATAGAAACTTCATTGTGCAACCCATTAGGGGTTCCATCAAAGTACTTGCCTTGGCTTTGACAGTTTTAGTCGCCGATTTTTAGTGGTAATGACGAAAAATTACCTGAATATTGCAGCTATCCAGGCAGTCTTGGGCAATGACAAAGCAACAACAAGCTCCACTGTTGTTTTGGAAAAACCTCTTCGCAAAAAATTGAACAAAGTGGTTCTTGCTTATAGCGGTGGCTTGGACACTTCAGTTATTGTACCTTGGCTAAGGTAGCTCCTTTCTGTTCTATTGAATTTTCTTTTCCAGTATTTTTGGCATAGGATATGTTTCTTCTGTGTGTCATTTGTTAAACTGTAACTCTCCGAATATATGGTGGGTTGGCCTCAAATGTTGGTTACCACTTTCAGCAGTATGTGTTAGTTCTGGAAAAGTTACTAGAAATTTATCTTGTATGTCAGTTTTACAAGATGGAAACTCTGTAACCTTGTTCTGTTTGCAACATATAGCTGATTCTAAAGTACATGTAGAAAGAAAAAAGCCTGTCAAAATATAAGAACACTACACTTTTTGATGTATGGAAAAGGACTTTAGGGAATGAAAACAGCTTCAGGATAATTACTATATTTTACCTTATCTTTTTCTTTTCAAATGAAGATAATTTTGATAGGTTATTGGGAAGGTATCCAAGTAATCCAGAAAGTTAAATATAAAAATCCATGATAATCAAAATGACAAATAGGTGAACAATTATGTTGCATGGTATGTATACCATGTTTTCATTCCTTCGTCTATTTCTTAGTATTCTTTTTCATTTTGCAGGGAGAACTATGGCTGTGAAGTTGTCTGTTTCACTGCTGATGTTGGTCAAGTATGTTTTTCTCTCTAGTCACTTATTGGTTCTTGTGTTCTTGTTCAGCAAAAAAATATAGAATTATAGTGCATAAAATTTAACAGTCAAACAAATAAGTTTATTTTTGTAAGAACTCATATCTGAGATGAATTATTACTTTCTCAGGGGATTAAGGAATTGGAAGGCTTGGAGGCAAAGGCCAAGGCTAGTGGGGCTTGTCAATTAGTGGTGAAGGATTTGCAAGAAGAATTTGTGAAAGATTACATATTTCCTTGTCTGCGAGCTGGTGCTATCTATGAAAGGAAATACTTGCTTGGGACATCAATGGCCCGCCCGGTTATTGCTAAGGTTAACTGCAAATCTTAAATAATAAATTGAATCTTTTTTGTTCATTGTCCCCTTCCATGAACAACCCCAAACCTTCCCAGAAAAAGAGAGGAAAGAGTTTCTGTTGGAGAAGTTCATGTTTGTTTGCCAACTAAATAGAGGTTTAATACAAGTTTAGTCTTAATACCATTTTTGTCTCTGGTCAGTATGCATTTTTTGGCACCCAACCAAGGATAGTGGACAATTTTTGCTCTTATTAAGCAGGTTATGCAATTAAGTTCCTATATATTTGAATTATGTATAATTAGTTTGTATAGTACCTAAGTTTTGTCTCCTGACGGGGACTTTCTTCTGCATAGTTCATTTTTAAGTCGTAATTTTTCCTAAAACACAAGCTTAAAACAAAAGAATGTAAAAGGAGAAGAAGGAAAAAGGAGTCACAATCACACAGTCAATTAGACAAAATCACAGGCCCAACTGCTCTTTCCGTGAAAATTGAACTTGTGAGAGAATGATGTATAGGGTCTTGATCGATGATTCTTGAGACAGATTGAACTTGTGCAATGATTCTAGGTAATCATTCCAATAATTGGACTAAGCTTGTTATTCTACGTCTTAAGCAACTTCTCAAGGATATTAAATGTGGAGGATTTTGGAGAAATCCCTAGATTTGATGCTTCACTGGGTGTAGGTAGGCAATTAACAAACCTAGGCAGTTAATGAAGGTGTCATATGCATCATATTTGTGCATGCATTAAAGAGAATCAAGATTCTGGAATAGGCATTGTTTTGGAAAAAGTAATATGTCTGTCTCTGAGTCACTTATGGGGCTTCTTGCTGTCTCTCTGGCTGTTGTTTGCTTGGGAGACGCATACAGCACACTAGATGAATTTCCTCTGGTTGGATTCAGGTTTGCCTCTCAAAATGCGACTTGACTATATGAGAGGAAACATTACTTTTTGGGGGAATGTTATAGAAAGCTGGGGCTTTTTGCTGGCTCCTCCAAAATTGAGCTACACGGGTTCAACAAATTTTTTATAGGATCCAAGCCATAGCCTGGGAGACATATGCAGCACCGATGATGTGTTTTGTACATATCCTAGGTGTCTGCTACTAGTTTATTTTCTTTCCCTATATTAAATGTGTTCTGTACATCAAGCATTGGCATTTCCAGAAAGATGAAACTGCTAGTAAAGTACTAGCTCGAACATCTTCATTATGCGATCAGGGGGCCAAACTTTTCATGGTCATATATGGTCCACTATAACTGTCATACTAACAATCCAGTTATGAAGCAGATATAACAATTGATTAGGTGAACATCCACGTTTTAGCATCGGTGCTTTCATTGCCCGTTCTTCAGGTTGTAGTCTGAAATTTAGCTGATAAACGCAGGCAATGGTTGATGTTGCCAGAGAGGTTGGAGCTGATGCTGTTTCTCATGGATGCACAGGGAAGGGAAATGATCAGGTATTATCCTGGATCTCCTTTATATTACTATGGCAATTTATCAGATCATCAACTCTGCAGCATCATCTTAAACCTATTTTTCTGAGCCCAGGGGACTGCTTAATGAACTTATCTTATTCAACTATGCTTCTTTACCACTACAGGTCCGTTTTGAGCTGACATTCTTTGCTCTGAATCCTGAACTAAGTGTTGTTGCCCCTTGGAGGGAATGGGAAATTACAGGAAGAGAGGATGCTATTGAATATGCTAAGAAGCACAATGTACCAGTTCCTGTGACAAAGAAGTCTATCTATAGCAGAGACAGAAACTTGTGGCATCTTAGTCACGAGGTAATTATAGTTTGTGTTGGTCTTTTGTAGCTTGTGATATTCATCTAGTATGCTGATCGTTCTATATCCACTGACTTGGTTGAGAAGTTGAAACTATTTTCATCTCCTATTTGTTGTCGAAATATCAAATTTTGTCTCAACTTCATGCTTTTTCTTCATTTCTGCTGCACTTTTTTCTTTTCGCTAGGAATTTTGACGAAATGCACAGGCTCATCTTTCCTAGGACCAGTGGTATATATAATGTGTAAAACAGAGTGCTATGAAGGGTACCAGTCTTAGTTGAGATTTTTATAGAATTATCATAATCGGTAAATGAAATCACATAGAAGATAAATCTCCGCTCTTAATAAATTTTACTCGTTTCTTTAGTAAACAAGGAATAAGAAACTAAAACATCAAAAATTAAGAAAATGTTATGACGTAGGTTCTGCCACTTGGGCGGAACTTAGACGGGCACCTCCAAAGTGCAATGGAGCCCACCAACTTAGGTCATGGGCCTTCCTGATTGCCCATCGACCCTATTCAGTTAAGTTTGAAGAAAATATTGAAGAATGGCCATGTGATTAACTGATTATACCATAGAACTCATTTCAAAATGGTATTTGAAGGGAGATATTCTGGAGGACCCTGCAAATGAGCCAATGAAGGATATGTATATGATGTCAGTTGACCCCCAAGATGCACCTGATCAACCTGAGTAAGAATCATTTATTTCTATTTTCTCACTTATTGCAGTAATAAGATCTAATGCATTTCTTTCTCACTTTCAAAACTACTTCTAACTGTGCAGGTATGTGAATATTGGGATTGTCGCTGGTATTCCCGTTTCAGTAAATGGAAAGGAGCTCTCTCCTGCAACTCTTCTTTCCGAGCTAAATGAAATTGGTGGAAGACATGGAATTGGACGAATAGACATGGTTGAAAATAGGCTTGTTGGGATGAAGAGCCGTGGAGTATATGAAACCCCTGGGGGAACTATCCTTTTCTCAGCTGTGCAAGAACTTGAGTCTCTTACACTTGATCGTGAAACAATCCAAGTCAAGGATTCTCTGGCCCTCAAATATGCGGAATTAGTTTATGCTGGCAGGTGGTTTGATCCACTTCGCGAGTCAATGGATGCTTTCATGGAGAATATTACCAAGACTACAACAGGTTCAGTTACTCTCAAACTATACAAAGGATCAGTTTCAGTGACAGGTCGTCAAAGTCCTAATAGTTTGTACAGACAAGATATCTCATCATTTGAGAGTGGGGATATCTACAATCAAGCCGATGCTGCAGGATTCATTCGTCTGTATGGGCTTCCAATGAGGGTTAGGGCAATGCTTGAGAAGGGTCTTTAAATTTGTTTTCATGTCGTGAATTGATGGTTTAGTGTTCCATCAAAGGGTCAGTAGAATCTTGTTTTTTCCATTTCATGGCACTGTAGTTTTGTATGGCTCTGGAGGCTAGTTTATCGTTCAAATTGTCTTTGCAGAAATTTCCTCGGGTTCAATATATTTGAAAGTCCATTAAGAAAAATTGCTAAATCTTGCAGTTTCGCTTTCCCCCTTCTGATTAATCTTATTTGTGTTTGATCACCAAATCTTGTTTGAGTAATTGACTAGTACAACAAAATGTGGCAAGACTGTTCCAGGGCTTTTGTTCAGTGGTAAAAAGGCAGCGCATGATGTGTTGTTTAGGCGCTTGTCATGAGTTTGAATCTTGTCATTGTCATGGACAAAAAACTGATATTAAATAGAGAAGGGTAGAGATGTGGGCTTATCATCCATCGAGTTTGAAATCGTGTGTTAGCTGGCCAAGAAGAAAAAATGCAGCAAACATGTATAGGTAAACATAAAATATTCTTAATGTTTATACTGTAACCATGGAATTGTTATTGAGAAGTAACAATAATTTACTTTCAGAGCTAAATTTCTTGGCTTCTGATCAACATTAAGTAATTATTAGTCTAATCTTGGTTGACATGAATCTCATAGAGCATATGAACTTTTTGCACTTCACTTCATAGTCCTCTTCTGCCCCTTAGATGAAAAGCATCATCATCCAAAAGAAAAAGATTCCTGAGGGAAAAAAAAAAACAGCAAAGAATGAGAAACAGTTCACAACAATAACCACGCCTCAGTCCCAAATAAGTTAGCGTCGGCAGTAAATCTTCTGAAAATACCATGCACCAACACCGTAACAACACTAGGAGGGGAAGCCTTTCAATTGACGCTCGATTCTCTCTTAAACAAATAAAACTCAGACGCATCTTATGCTACATGTGAGTGGTGGGAAGTGTTGATTTCTTCCATGTTTTTATTTATACATCTGATTTCAGAAGCAATAACGATGTAATCTTACAAAGTATGGTAGAGTGTACGTAGATCTTACTCTTATCTTGAAACTAGAGAGACTGTTTCCGACAGATCAAGGAAAAAAAACAATCCAAAGCAGTATAAAAAAGAAACAATGGAAATGAAGAAGCAATGACAAAAAGTATAGACAACATGACAAATCATGTTGATAATTTTTTATCTTTTTAGGACAGAAACAGTAATGTAAAAGCACAATACAGTTAGCAATGAATTTCAACTAAAGAAGACTTTTTGGTCCAAAAAGTGTAAAACTTTGGACAGAGGAAACTAGAAAAAAAGGCATTGCCTTTACCTCCAATGCTCATTCCTGTTTGAATCTTGTATCTCCATGTCCCACTCAAAGCATTTCCTGATCACATCACAAACACATTATTAGTTGACTGTTTCAGATAGACTCTCGACTCAAGATAAAACATTCCAAAGCAGTCCAATGAGAAAAGTAACCGAACTACAAGAAACAACAGATAACAACAAAGACAACCAGATAGTAACAGAACATAAACTACAACAAAACAATACGATAAGTAATCAACAGACTAGTAAAAAAACATTTCAACAAACCTCTTCCATAGCAATTAATAGTAGTGTTAACACCATTCCCACAAATGCAAGCAAAAGACTCATGTGCACCAGAAAAACCACAAAATCCACCACTATCCTCACAGTTCTTGCAAGACTCATCAACATAATATGAATTATTATACTGCAAAGATATCCCAAACTCCCATTTCATAGGATCTCCTTCATCACCTCCAAAACCATATATCGATGAATACGAAGAACACTGAAGCCTAGGCAAGTTCAAACCATAACCTGAACCAACAGGAACTGGTGGATCATAAACACAACATGTTGAAATTGGATCATTTGGTTCTAATCCAATCCCAGTCACCCCTTTACAAGAATACATTCCCCTACATACATTTGAACCCGAACCGCTATCACACAAGTCCTGTTTTGGATCAAACACAGCAGATGTTGTTGAACATCCTAGTAAAACAAACATGTTTTGTTTCATAATACTAAAGGGAGTTGAATCATCATGATCCAATGTAAAACTGCCTGAATTCTGCATTGAGGAGCATGTTGACATAAAGGGGTCAGTTAGAACAAATGTGTTGGTTGAGTAGTCTAGTGAGGATATAGTGTAAATGCCAGAGGTAGTGGAAAATTGAAGAACGCCAGAAGTAGTGCATTTTATGAATCTTGAAAATGCAGGATGTCCACAACCAAAACCAGAACCAAAGGGATATTTTAGGACAATATTGCCACATTTATCAGTACATGAACCATTTAGTGGGATGATACTTGGAACAGATTCAAGTGGATGAATTAGAAGAAATGAAAGAAAAAATAGAAAAAATTTGTTAGAACATGACATGATAAAAGGTCTGGAGGGAGAGTGATTTGAGTTTACTGGTGAATGTGGAAAATGAACCTCTTTAGTGTGACAGAATTTTGGATTGATACGGAGTTTAAGAAGAAAAATAAGACTTTCGAATATTGTGGTCTTAAATTAGAAGATATGTAAAATCAAGAATGTATCAAAATATCTTTTAATCTTGTGGTCATAAACATGTTACGTAGACAATATAAACATGTTACGTGAACAGTTAAAATTAAAGAGTTGCTAAAAAAGAGAAAATAACATTATTTGAAACGGACTAAAGAGAAAAAAATTGAAATTTGAGTAAATGGGGTATGCTCTTTTTGGTGGAGGAGTAATATTTTCAAATCTCCTTAAAAGAAGAGCCAGATTTTTATCATGCATTGTGACTACTGTATGCAGCCAAGTTTTCAAAGGTTTCACAGTGAAAGAACAGTGTGAGTAAATAGAAGAATTTTTTAAACCATTAAGGGCTGTGGTTGAGTAATAAATATTCTTTTATCCTCAATCGGAAATCTCAGATTTGAATTATGTTGAGTACAAAGTCGCTTTTGTTTAAGACTGTTAGATACAAAGTTGACTTTGTTAAAAAATTTATACACAAGAAACCAATTATCAATGTAAAATGTTTAATTATTTCTTGACGCCTTTGTCTAACTTGGTTTGTACGTCATACACATATTATACATTTACTGGTTATTTTTAGTTTAAGCAATTGAACGAATTTACTCATTGTATAAAACTAGTTGTTTTCAACTCTAACAACACAAAGCTGGAATAGCTCAGTTGGTTAGAGCGTGTGGCTGTTAACCACAAGGTCGGAGGTTCAACCCCTCCTTCTAGCGTTGTATGTTTTGTTTTAAAAAGTGTTTTTTAATTAATATTATTAAGTGATTCTTTTAATTAGTGTGGTGTGTTTTTATAAATCGCTTAAACGAAATGATGGAAATAATAAAGAACAACAGACATTAATTAATCCTTCCAGTTCAAAATAAATAAATAAATCCAATGTAATTTTGCAAAGTAAGGTTGGGGAAGGGTAAAATGAACACATATCTTATCACTATTTTAGAAGTAGAGAGGTTATTTTCGATAAACCTTCGACTAAAGAAAAAGTCCAAATAGACTATGTAGAAATAACATAAATAAAGACAGTCATGACAAAATACTATAGATAATTTGACAAATCAACCTAAACAATAGTCATAACAAGTTACAAACATAATCAAAGGGTATTACTACGGATAGTACGAAAATATGACTAATAGTAAAGAGGAATAATCTAGACAATGCTCAACTAACTAATCCTAATATGTATCATTCATAACCACTTATCTAATGTCACGTCCTTAAGTCTTTTAACACATCTTTAATGGATTTCGAGAAACACATTAAATTAAAGAAAATAATAAGTTTGAAAAAAATAATAACTACTCTATTCTTATTTATTTTTCACTCCTTTTTCTTTTCTTTATATCAAAAGGAGGAGGACTTTTAGTTTGACTTCTCGCCGGCGAACACAATGGAGGGAGATCAAAAGGTGAATTCCACTTCTCCGGCGCCGGCGGCGGAGCTGGCGATGATGATCGAAGAATGGAACGGAACTTCGTCGACTAAACTCACGAAGACGGCCACCATAACTTCCACTTCTCATTCTTCGATCTCCATCCAAAGATCCAGTAACGCATTCACTCATATCTCTCAAAGAATTCTCCAAGCTTTCGTTCCCGAGGCAAGTTTTCCGGCCTCTTAAACTCAAAATTATATTCCCGCAGTTTAAAATTTGAAAAATTATACTCTCTGTGTTTCAATTTGTTAGTCTTAATTTCTTTTTTAGTCAGCTTAAAAAAATGCACATTGTAGTACATTTTGCATACTTTTTTCTTAAATTCCGTGTCAAGTTAAAATCAAACATATAAATTGAAGCACAGGCAGTGTTTATATTAAGTCTGCACACACATTGTTACATAAGTACTAATGAGGCATGATTATGAGCTCATTAACGTCTAATTGGTTGTGTAAGAGTGTAAGAATGTTTAAGGAAGGCAAAATCAGTTTTGGAAGTATTTTAGTTGAATGGTATTTTAACAAAATATGAAAAAAGATTTGATTTTTTTGGTGATTTAAGGAAATGTTTACCAAGTTGAAACAGTTCGAGATATTTGGTTGAATGGAGGTGTATAAGAGAAGGTCAAAAGATTTGATTTTTATTATGTTAGTAGAGAAATGATGCATAAGGTTAGATAAACAGTTATGTAATAGAATTTGTTTAATGGAGTAAAAGCAAAAAAAAGATTTAATTTTTATGGAAAGGATTCATGAAGGTTGTTTCTTTTTCTTTGGAGCAAGAGATGTCGAGTGTGTTTCATCTGTATCGATTATTCTGTCTGATTTTTCTTTTTGTTTTTTCAATTTATTTACAGGGGTATCCAACTAGTGTTACTCCAGACTATTTTCCTTTTCAAGTGTGGGATTCATTGCAGGTTAGACTTGTTGCCCATAAAACTAATTTTCTGTTTCTCAATTGGTGTTGAGCGCGGTGTTATCTTTCTGTTTTTCATGTTATTGTTATGTTACTGCAGGGGCTTTCTACGTATGTGCGGATGATGCTCTCTACACAAGTAAGAGAATATCAGTATTAATGTGAGTAACTTGTGATATTAAAGGCTAATTCACCTGCTCAAACAAATATAGGCTCTTCTAAGTGCTATAGGCGTTGGTGAGAAATCGGCTACTGTTATTGGGGCAACGTTTCAGGTGGAGTCCGACATTATTTTGTCCATTGCACTTTACATTGTATACTAGTTTGATGACAATGTTTTTGAAAAAATTAAAAATGTTCCAGTGGTTCTTGCGAGATTTAACTGGAATGCTTGGAGGTGTCTTGTTCACTTGTTACCAGGTTTTGTTCTTTTCTCTCTGGCATAGTTTTCCAGTATCGTATTGATCCTATGGTATCAAATAATGCATGTCTTGATTCCTTTAAAAACTGAAGCTACAGAAGCTACAGAAGCATCTCATTTCTTCGAGGATAAACGATTACTCATCAGACTTGCACTTTTAACATTTCATTCACCGTCTCTACGTGAAATATATGACAAACCAACGCTCCTTCCCCATAAAGGAAGGAAATGAAATGAAATGATGATTTCTTTTCCACTAAGATAGTTGCAATTGCAGCATAGTATGGGGCTAAATAGAACATTCCTTCGGACAGTATTTTTTGACCTGCCTCTTACACCAAGCGTCCTATTAATGTTGATTGAATAGTAAATACTTGTTTGAAAATGACTGGTGTGGTTGCTTTCTTTTTCAGGGTTCTAATTTAGACAGCAAAGCCAAAATGTGGCGTTTGGTGGCAGATCTCATGAATGATCTCGGTATGCTCTTTCACCTGTATATTGTGTTAACTCTAGTCATTTTTGTTCTTTGTATCAAAATTATATGAAAATATACTTCCTACTTTGGTGTATCCCATTACTATATGATGATGTTTGACTGGCCAGTGGCCATGGAGTTTAAGATGTTCTTTGACGTGCATTTGTTTCTAGTGACAGTAGAAGAAAATAGTAAATTAATGGTAGAAAAATTTGGTCGATAGAGAAGATGTCACATCAAAATTTATTTGAACAGTTTAGTGAATTTGAATTATTGAAAATTAAAAGTTGTGTAGAAGTTGGATGGTGCAAAATATTTTAGGACATTCAATAAAGGAAAGAGTGTCATATAAATTGGGACAAAAGGAGTATAAGTAATGGGGCACTGGTTATTCTTGTAATTTTAATTGATTTATTAAGTTTAGAAATGCAGCAACAAATTATTTAATATTAGAAAACAGTTTCTAGAAGGTCAAATGACATTGCTTTGTGCTTCTGTTGTCATTCCTGAAACGCTTAATGACAATAATCATTTGCATTTCTTGCAGGAATGTTGATGGATCTTGTGTCTCCTTTATTTCCATCAGCCTTTGTGTTCATAGTCTGCATAGGGAGTTTATCAAGATCATTCAGTAAGTGAAATATCTGCTCTTTGAAATGGCAATATCGTTCACTTATCCTCTAATAAAAGAAAATGTAAAGTCTGCCTGTGTCGAGCATGACTTGTTTGTCTAATGCCTTTGTTTTTTAGGGTTGAGGCTGTTAGCATGAATTGTCTGATATATCAGATCCTTCACCCTGCTGAAAGTACTAAATGCGCTTTGTAATTCAATGTAAAGATGCTTTCCTTTACTATCTTGATCTGTCGTGTCTTGATTTATTACATGGGTGAATCTCATAGTATATATTTAAAATGAAACACAAGTTTTGAAAAGATGCTATATCGTTTAGTTGCTCTTACTGCAATCGTCTAGTCCTTTGTTCCAAGAGTCACATAAAATAGACATAAAGGTATCGAACTTTCTTTTCATAAAAACTAGTCTAGTCCTTTGTTCCAAGAGTCATAAAAAATAGATATAAAGCTATCGAACTTTCTTTTTCTAAAAACTAGTTTCTTGCAATATGTGAATCCAACATTGTGGGAAAGGTTCATCAGCTCCTGTTTCACGACAATATCTCTGTTAAAGTGCCTAAAATATTCAAAATTTCACATCAGCATTTGTTACAGAAACAATAAGTCTTCTCATTGTAGTCTTATCTAAGATTAAGAGTTTTGACATCTAAAAGATGATTGCACTATTTCTTTCACCTAGGTGATGGAAATTAGAATCAGCCACTGATCAGTTTCCTGTCCTCGTCATCATGAACGAACATTTTACCTTCATGTGTGGGTCAATTACTGAGGATTGCACCTTTTCCTTGTTGAATAAGTAGATTGGTCTTATTGACAAAGAGGACAAATCCCATGTACAAGGGTTCCATTCTGCGAGCAGTACACTCATCTATATAGGTTGGAGAGTCCTTACGAGCAAAAACTAGAATGATAATTTGCAGTAGCAGTATTCCCTTTCCTCTCCTTCAAAACCTCTTCTATTCTTTCTTCACACAAATTGCTCATGGAGTCACTTCCGGTCCCCTATTCATGACTTCTAGCTTCCAAATACTGCTATAATAGAGCTTGCATAATGCAGCTGATAGATAACAGGTCAAGTATCAAACTCTGCATTTCAGTCACGACTTCACAAATGAAAAATGCTTAACGCCCTTTCCCGATTTCTTGCACATATATTGTATATTTGTATGGTCTATTGGTCTTCAATTTTGCAGCAGAAGATTGTAAATCGTTTGGCCTTACACTTCATAACTGTTCTACCTGTTAAATACTTTCGAAATTTAGATTACATAATACATACAGTAATAGTTACTTATGTGCTCTAGAGTTATAATCTTCACTTTCTTCTTGACTGCTTTCGTTGTTTGTCCATCTGACTAGAATATTATGATGTTTCAATTGCAGTAATTTTATGATCTCTAGGTTTTCATGAAATTCATCCCATTTTATATACTGGTTATTTTCTGGCAACAATTTTAAGAAGTCGGAAGCATGTTTTTAACCTTGGTGGCTAGTCTTTAAGCTTTAAATTTTTTACTAGAAGATGAATTTTCTGGTTACTGAGGCCAAATATGCTGCACTGATGGAACTGATTCTCTAATTGCCATTTAGCTGGTGTTGCTAGTGGAGCCACTAGAGCAGCTTTGACGCAGCACTTTGCCCTTGAAAACAATGCAGCAGATATAGCTGCAAAGGTATTGTGATAGATCTTACGGTGGCATTCATTTCAAAAAGATAGTAAGGTGTCAAAGAACTGAAATCCTTTACTCACACTTGGCATCCATTTTTCCTGTTCTGATAGGAAGGAAGCCAAGAAACCCTTGCTACAATGATTGGGATGGCTTTAGGAATGCTTCTTGCACGCCTCACAATTGGCCACTCGTTTGCCATTTGGATATCCTTTTTGTCTCTTACTATGTTCCATATGTATGGTTAGTTATGCTTTGCTTTGATTTCCCTATTTCCATGAGTTATAAAATGCAAAGCCGAAGCTTTCTAAAATGCAAGTCATACTAACTCCATGCATCCGGCAGCAAACTACAAGGCTGTCTGTTGTCTTTCCCTGAATACTCTGAACTGTGAAAGATGCTCCATTGTTTTATCACATTTCCTCAAGACAGGCCAAGGTTAGTAGATCGTCTTAATTTTATCATAGTCATCAGAAGGGATAACTGTATCCATGCCCTAGAATATCATCTGAGTAGGAATATCTCATGATGTTGTGAGTTAAAATGACTCAAATTTTCTGTTGCTTTTTGCAATAGAATCATTAACCATTAGAGTTCCTCTGTGTGCTGAATGTTGCAAGCACGAGTCTTTGAATATGCATGCAGAAAAAAATATGTGAATCTTGTGGTTAATGTCTAATAACATTAGTTACTTATCCAAAAAAAAACATTAGTTCACTTATCTGGAGGTTTCATGGATTGGTTTCAGTTCTCTCTCCAAAGCAGGTCTCTTCCATGGAGCATGTTCTACCTTTATTGATGACCTCATGGAACTTAAAGGGTGGTGATTCTCTATACAAGCAAGTACGTTTAGGTGTCAGAGTTTCTTCACTTGACAGCCTTGCTATGTGAGTTTTCATGTTTCTTATTACTAATTTGCATCCATATCTGTTGAATGTGGTAGTAGCAGAGTAGAAACATTATTTTCTTCTTCTTTACTTGTTAACAATAAAATTGGCTTCTAATTGTCAAAAAGGCCGAAGACATGCAAACAGTATAGAGTGGTGTAATCTAGAGATAATAAAAATTATATATTTGAAGTAGGAAAATGAAAATTCCTTTTCAGTTATCTTCTAGACATTTTATTCTTTATTAAAAAAATCCATAAGATTAATATCGTTTCTTTCCTTAAAATCCTTTCCCTTTTATTTTGCATTTGATAAGGCTTAAATTGACATCACTCATGACCATGTAATGTTGAAATGCAAACGAAAAGCTTGTAATGTTAATTAGCCAGCATCAAATAGCATGCTCCGTTAAATGGTACCTTGATATGCTTCCTATGCTCAAACTTTATGGTTAATATTTTTTTTCTCTGAAGTGGCTCCCTAATACACTTCCAATACTGCTCCTAGATTGTTAAAAAGCAGTGTGTTGAATATTTGGGCAGTTGAGTAACAAATTGTCTTTGATGGATAGGGTTGACCTATTACAATCCGCTGGATCGCATTACAAGAAAGGTTGATAGATATATTAAACGTTTTTCAAGCTAAACTACTTGAGCTAAGAATTCCACTTATATCTGCTCTTTCGTCTTTCTAGAGAAATATTTACTTCAACAAAAAGGGGGTATTATCAGGATTATTACTCATAAGGATTCAGCAGGAGCTGATATATTACAATCGTTCATCCATGCTCTTGTCATGGCAAAACTAGATGATCGAGATGGATCCATGTCTTCGGAAAGCCAATCATGGATGGATAAGCATTATGAAGTCTTTATTTTGAAGGTATTTGTCTACACCAGAAGCTCCTTTTAGAGAGGAAATTTCATGATATATTCACTGCTTTTACAAATTACAATTACTGAAGCATAGCCAACTACCAATTTTTTTGAAAAAATCAGTTTATCAATATTTTGAAGCAAATGCCACCTAAATAGGTTGATGTTCCATTATGTGTCATCACGAAACAGTTCATATGCTAAAATTTGTATCTGAAAAGTGAAGTTGGCAAATGGTGGGAGGTATCCCATGGAATTAGTCGAGCTGCACACAAGTTGGCCTGGACACCACTGTTATCAAAAAGAAAAAAAAAAGTGAAAACTGGCAAATGGTGTAGTAGAGGAGAAGTGCAAATGCCAATAAGAACTCAACCCACATTTTTTTGTGATAGTGATGTTTGGGGCCAGCTTGTGCACACCTCGTCTTCTCCTCAAAGTACCTACTACCTCTCACCAACACAGGTACCGGGTTACTTTGCCCGTCGAGATTTAGGCAGATTAGAAGAGATCACCTTGTGTTTTTTGCTTCCACTGAGATTTGAACATGAGATCTCATGGTGCTCCTCTCACTTCATTGACCATATGGCTGCACCCTTGGGTGCAGAAGTCACCCACATATAAGCCAATTTTGTCATGCCAAATTTCCTGTAACTTGCTAGCTGTGCAGTTTCTGTTTTTAGATTGAGCTAAGTATCTTGTTTCTTTCACAATTCTCTGTCGCAGCTTCAGTCATCAGGATGGAAGACTGAACGTCTACTATCATCATCAGTCGTTTGGAGAGCAAATTGGCTGGTAGATTATTCAGATGGCAAACATGACTAGTCTACTTTAATACAAACTATAAGTCATCTAGTTACAGTCAGATGCTTTCAAATTACGACTTGGGGTGATTTCAAGTCATCATTCGGTATGTCTTGGATCTTCCAATGATCATTGAGTAAAAGTTTAGCCCGTCCTACATGTTGTGTTCAAAGGATAGCATTTGATGGATAGTTTCCATGATCTTGGAGAAACTGTTGTTTATTGGAATTTTAAGTAGGTCCTGGATAATCTTGAAATCAAAGTTGTAATTTATTGGCCTTTAGTATATGTTATGTAGGTCAAACTCCAAGTAGGGCTTGATGCCTGTATAGCCTTGTCTTTGTTAGAAGGGCAAATCTAGAGATGTTTGCTGCTTTTGAATGCTCCCTTGTATAGCCTTGTCTTTGTTAGAAGGGCAAATCTAGGGTTGTACAAGTGTTTTATCACCTATTGTCACAACTCGACTTGTACAATGATTTGGATTAGAGTTATGAGGTTCTAAATACTTTACTTCCTATCTCAACTTGATATTTATGTTGTATTATTCAAGTGGTATCGGCCTAGTGTAAAAAGGAGTCATGGAGCAACCGTAAAGTTGTTTTCATGTGATTTATAGATCACAGGTTCGAGCTGTGGAATATATTTCCTTTCCAAAAAGTGTCCTCCATCTAATATAATCATTTTAAGATGAGAGGAATTTTGGCAAGATGCCTTTTTTGGGGTGTGGATTTTACTACTTGTAGATGGCTTAACATACCTAGTGTAATTCTACAAGTGGTCACGGATAAACGATATGAGATGTATGATACCATTTAACGTTTTAAGTTTTAAGAAAATAAGTAAACAATGCTGCTACAAGCCTTCATATTTTTGGTTAAATTATGTCACTTTCACATCTCTAAAAGAAAATTATGTGGTAAAAGACGAGAGTATAAAATCAGATGAAATTTGAATAACAATGAATTGGTTGGCAATTTTTATACAAGGGAAGTGTATAAGTTAAATTACATTGCTAAAAGGACAACAATAATACATGAAGAAACATTTAATTAAAATGTTGGTCAACAATAAATAAAAATGTTTGAATTCGATTTTGGTTGATCGAGCAACCAATATCTTGAGTACCTATGATGGTGAATACCTTCTACAAAAAGGTTTAAAATGGTGAATCGGGGTAGAGTAGCCCCATGATCCTATAGTCATTTGGGCGGCTATTGAAAGAGAAGCATATTCTACCAAGAACATAGGGTCATTCAGGAATATTACCTTCTGGCATCCATACACGAAGGAGCTGGTCATAAAACGAGCAAGTAGCGATGACATTATTCTTCTCTAAACGACCTCTTTTCCAATCTGCTCCATATGCCAGGGAACCATGCTTATTATAGGTTTCAACTACTTCAGCTTGATCACCTTTAACTTTGACAACTGCAAATCCGTTGTGCATACAAGCAGTCAAGACTAGGTCTGGTACAGAAGGATGGTACTTAATTCTCCAAACCCCTCCACCTAAGGAGATTGACGTCTCGTGTACAGGTTTTGTGATTGATCTTACATCCCATACCCTTAGGTGTTCATCATAGCTACCGGTGAGTAAGGTATAAGGGTCACTTGGACTTTTAGTAATGCAGCAAATCCCCATTGAATGAACTTTTCTATTTTGGAATGCTATGTTAGAGGGATCATCTCGCAAATCCCAGCAACTAAATTTGCAGTCATCTGAACCCGTATACACCAGCTGTGGTTGGTGGATATCAAAAGAGGCAGCCCAAACTTCAAAGTCATGCGCTTTCCAGTCTCTGGAAATGCTCAGTTGAGACTCGAGGAGTGAAGTTATACAGACTGATCCATCTGAAAGCCCCACAGCGAGGGATGTAGCTGATGGATTCCAGTCTATACACAAGCACATAGAGGAACTGACATGTTCGTCGCTTACCTCCAGTAAACTATTCCCTATAAGAAGAAGAAGATCTCGTCATGTTAGTGCTTCAGTTAGATATAAAAAGTAAAGTGTCAAATGAAGCAAGGTACTTCAAGGACCACCAATACTAAATGAAAAAGGGAAAACGAGGTCGATGGGAATATTCGTAAATATGAAAAGCTTGATAATAAGTCAATGGATGAATGAGAACAAAATTGTAATACTTGCTAGATGTAACTCGACCTGGAAAGTAGTTAAAATTCATATAGCGTGTCTGTTTTCAGCCTCCTACCCGACATTTCTTGTAAGCAAGTAAAATGTGGAGATAGTGACTAAAGCACGCATACAAAAGGAAGTAACTTATCAAGTCCTTCAAACTCTAAAATCTATCATTTCATATTGTTAAAGCCAAAGAGAAGCTCTGACAGGCCATTGGTTCTTGTTGTGACAGTAAACTTGAGTAACATTCAGCATATATTGAATTCCTACATTTTGTCAAATAACATGCACCACACCTTTGAAATATGCATTTCCGAGCTACTTATGAAGTAATAACACTCAGAAAACAAGAAATTGGTACCAAAAAAACTTGACTATTTTACTAGTACTCTGAGTCAGCTACGAGTTGGCTATACAGATTTTAAAAATATGATGCTAGAACTGAGGGAAACTTCTTAATAGCTAAGTGAAAAAAATCAGTTTCAAATGAAGGTGGTTATGAAGTTTGTATTACGTCAAAGGTCATTGAGACATTGTATTCCAATTCATCCAATCTACACATTACTAAAAGATTTCCATTATCTCCTTCCTCCGTTACATATAACTGCTATAAAGTACCTTTAACCTTATACAAGTGTATTTCAGTGCTTTTACCAGTATATTTTTAATAAAAGCAACGAAATGATATCTCCCAAAGCTATCTATTCCTAAACCGATAGCAACCTGGGGGATTCCTTATATGCCTCTGATCCAATACAACAACATACCACACCTCGATTCCAAGTTAGTTGGTTCATTGTATGAATCCTAAATACGCATTTCATTCCAGATACTCCATAACTTGGTTTTCATAGTAGCTAAAAAAACTAAATATGTTCTCCCTCATGTAACACTTCCTCTTTGACGATAAATAACATAAAACATGACAAGAGACGCTCAAACATACCAGGAACTTGTGATTCATCCAAACAAGATTCAAGTTTGTGAACTCTAACATAACCATCAGCATCAGCTTGAGCCACTAGTGGCCCCACAATTCCACCGATCGGGCTCCATTTTATATCAAATATACCAGCTGTTTGTATTCTATGTATCAAACTAAGGCGACTGGAATCAGCATCAACATCAAACAGGGATATACTACCAGTTCTACTAGGTTGATCTCCTTCTTGTAAAGTATACGTACATGCTGCTAGAACATTGTGAAAAGATTCGTGTGGACAAAACTCCACAGCGTCAGCATTTCCATCAAGATGGCAATGAGCTATATCCATACCTGAATAACATAAACTACAAGAATGAATAAAAAAATATCAAGTTCAGTTGGACATTTTGTCGAACATGTTGTGAACTATCACTTAGTTAGCGTTTGGCCGTATATTTTGGATCAGATTTTGAATTCACTTACAAAAGTTTGAATCTTTAAAACTAAAAATGAGAAATCGAATTGAAAACTGGAAATTTTCAGGTGTAAAACCGGATTATTGTTCATTAAACTGCATTTTTCATCAGCAGAAAAGCAAAATTAGAAAATAAATTACTGAGAATCAGAGAATTGACTCACCGGAGTGTTTTTCAGATGATTTTGCCGATCAGTATAAGCTTAGTTGACCGGCGGCGTCAGAAAGCTTGATGGTAGTTCAAAAATAGTCCTTTTAAGTATGTATTTAATAATTTTAGTCTTTTAATACTTCCCAATATCTCGATATTGCATGAGCAAAATAAACTCCTAAATTCTCAAAAAGTAAGGTGTTTGTGAAGTTATAGTTCAGAAATGAAACTAATAATTTATGTGTTCACAAGTATTTTCAATACTTCTCTTGTAAATATTTATCGAAACAAGAACATACATTTTTTGTAGTATCTATTATTTTTGGTTTATTTCTAAAATTTTGTATCATGACTTTGTGAAATTACATTGAATATATTCGCTCAACTTTTTGAAGGGGGTAATGTGTGATATTTTTAATACCTTTTTGGTCTAGTGTAATTTTTTTGTTGCATTTTTATGATTTGATTAAGAAAATTAACATTTATGGGTCAAAAAAATCATTGGTTTCGTCAAATCTAAAGATTATAATTTGTTGAACATTTCATAAAGACTAAAGTATTACACGAAAAACTTAAAAGACACATTGTTTAGTGTATAGTTAAAGAACTATTTTAAACTTACCCACAAATATAAAGACAAACTAGTCATGTCGTTTCACATATAGTAAAAATCTTTACTAATTGACTAGTTTTACGCTCGTTGTCCGTCTATCATGAATCCTCAGTTTCCTATAGTTTTGCAGCTTAAAATGTTGATATATATATATTACTATGACAGAACTGAATTTGACATAATTATTTTCAGGAACTCACACTTCAAATACATTCAAAAATACATAAGCCAAATGAACATTCTTCTAACTCTGTCTCGAGTCAAACACCATCATAAAAAACAAGAGGAGTTAACTAAAATCAATCCTCCTCTTTTCTCCGATTAAATTATTTCTCCCTAATTTTAGGGGTCATGACAACAAGGAAATGTAAACATAATATGTACAGAAGAACATATTCTTACAACTACGCTATTTGCGATGCCCTGATGATGCCATGAGAATTGCAACAGCTGCTGTAAACATTAACAACATGCCTGCAAGAAGTGTATATGTTTTCCTTGATGATCTTCTGTATTCTCCAAACAAAATCACCCCCCAAAATGTGCTAACAAGAGGCAATGCCTGCAAAATTTGATATATATTTCAAATGACCAAGTGTGTTCGATATAGAGAATGATATACGAGTAATCAATCCGATAATAGATAATCCCTACGGTTCATTTTACGTTGAATCTATTTGACTGAGCACGGAGTTTAAGAAAGAAAGAAAGAAATCTGCAGAAACTTATGGTCTTAAACATGTCATGATATGATGTTTATGTGTCTGTAAAGTCATGGCATTGGTAAAATAGGACGTTTGAAGTTAAATTGTTTCCAAATATAGAAAGATGTCATTTTTTTGGAATAAAACTTAAAAAGGAAATAGTGTTGTAACTAGAACAAAGGGAATATTACTCTAACATCAACAATTTTTAGACTCCGGTATAAGAGTTTTGCAGAGCGGTAATGAACTTAGATAACGGAGGAAGGTTCTTATGTCATAGTGGATTCATATAGTCAACGAAATGAGGTGTAGTTGATGTATAGTAAAAGTATAATTGGCTGATAAATGCACGAACCTGAACAGCATCTGCAGCTGCGTATCCAGCTGCTTGACCCCCCATGAATTGGAGACCATTACCAAAGCCACACACAAGTCCTGCCAAAAGGGCCCAACCTCTGCCATTCCAGTCGTTGAGATAAGCCTTGAACGATGACTTGGGTGCATTTAGTATAGGGTAGTACAAGAAGGTGAGGTTCAAAACCATGGCAATTACGAAAGAAAAGGACGAGAAGTAGAAAAATGCTGTATAGACAGTCAAGTGTGGAACTCCATCTTTGAGAGTATGCCATTGATCATTTGTGGCAAGGTTGAACGCAGGCGAGAACATAGAGAAGCAAATCCCAGCAAAGAATGTTATGGTCAAACCAATGAACGTGCCCTTCCCGAGAACCTGCAAGCATACACAAATTTAACAATTAGAATGTAGCTACAATGTATTTCACAAAAACATTAGTAAGTTATTCTGTTGTTGTTTGTTATACTTACACCTAAATTCGTGTTTGCCAAGAATCTTCTTAGTCTAGTTAGAGACTTATAGGCAAGTATAGCGATAAAGTATGAGCTTACTGTGAGAATGAAAATGCAATAAGAAAAAGAAATTCCGACCTTGATTGATCTCGTGTTCTCAAGTTCTATAAGGAAAGCCGCAGTCCCAAATTTTGCCTTCTCAGAAGCATCTCCATCCTCCAGACCATTTGTACCACCTGATCGGATATTCAGTATTGCGAAATGCTATAAATCAATCTAAGATATGGGAATCATATTTTAGATGCTCAAGCTCACAATACCTTGATTAAAATTTGTTGGTTTGAAGGAAGTAACTCCATTAGTCCTGCAAATGTGCAATTAAGTTGGACATCAATTTTCTGCGATTATTGATCAAGTTCTATAACAGCATAGACGCGTATATATGCCTGACAGAATTTTAGTATATATAATTATATCCTGCACTTTACTCTTATAACTAGAGGAACATGAGAAGACACACAAAGAGATAAGGAATTGTATTAGTTCATCACATGCAAGTCATCTAGCTCTACATGTATACATTACATCGTTATGACAACCTAAAGCCAAAAAAAGGTCGATTTCCTTGAAATGATCAGAAGAAAGGAAACCATAAACATTGTAAGAATTAACAAGGGAAGTATGATAGCATACTTGACTCTGTCTTTACAGTCATTTGAATAATTATCAAGCTTGGTTTTGTTATCAGCGTTGTTGGACGAATGAACAGCAGAGCCTAAACAAACGGCAACCAAGAAGCATGCAACTCCAGAAAACAGAATTTCAGCTTTGTTAATTTTGTCGTCAAGGTAATAATTCAAGGTTGTTCCTGTCATAACAAAGGGAATAGCACATGTCATCTTTCCAACACCTTGTACCGGCTTCAGGAAAATGGAAGTTGCTGAAGTTAAAATGATACCTATAACAACTGTAATGCTGGCAGAGACAACTTCGGTGACTGACAAACCAACGAAAGCAAAAGCATATTGAGTTGAGAGGTTCCCGAGGCTGAGGACCATCCCTCCAGCCATTGCAAACAAGACACTCGGCCAATTATCCTGCAATGTTCATTGATAAAACCTCATATATATATATATATATATATATATATATATATTTAAAAAGTAATAGGAGTATAAGTTAGTGCTACATATCAATCAGAAGTATATGCTATCTTGGAAGAGAATAGTAATCTAATTTACTTTTTTACATTTTATCGTGTCAAAAAGGTGCCTGTATATATTCCATTTTCCAATCGTAGCCTGGTGAAATAAGCTCCCTTTATGCACAGGGTCTGGGGAAGGGCGGACCACAAGGGTCTATTGTACGCAGTCTTACCTTGCATTTCTGCAAGAGACAGTTTCCACAGCTCGAACATGTGACCTCCTAGTCACATGACAACAACTTAACCAGTTACGCCAAGGCTCCCCTTAACCATTTTCCAATTGAACAATGCATTAAATCAAATACAAGAAACATTGTCCTAAAAAATACAGCTGGTATATTGGCATTGAAGGGCACTAACCTGAGAGAGTTGAGTGAGAAAATTAGGCATTTCTGGTGTGCTCGGCCCAAACTGACCAAAGGTTAAAGCAATGATCACAGCAGCCAACAGATTGGTAATGGTATAATCAAGATAAGTATGTTGAGGAAAACGGCCTCGCCTTTCAAGTAAAGTCAGTAGAGCTGGCCATGTCCCTAACAATAACAAAGAAAATAGCATACAAGCTATAGCACCACCTTTGCTTTCAACCATATACATCTTGAATCCACTAGATAAGACCTTTTCTGGGGAAAGAACTGCCAACTTGGAAAGGTTCCAATAATCCTATCCAAAGAAGAAAGGGACACAAAAAAGAGGAAGATTACAACAACATATCAGTGTAAAGTTAGAGTGTACGCAAACGTTACCCCTACCTCGTAGAGATAGAGAGGTTGTTTCCGATAGACCCTCAACTTAAATGAAGCATAACAAACATTAAAGATTCAATCTTTTCAATTGTTACAACAGATCAACACATCCCAAATTCATTGTCTGCATCAATGGAAGTAGAGAAGAGAAAATCAGCAAAACAGCTCCTCCACTGCCATGGGGACCACATCCCCAGAGACAGGGAACTTATGTTTGTCATATACATATCTGTCTGCATCCTAGGAAACCACAAAGACAGAAACTTTACTCACAAAATTCCCTAAAAACTTGAAAACAAATGTATGAACAATCTGAATATATCACAAACAACAACATACACGGTGTAATCCTACAAAGCAGAGCCTGGAAATGGCAAAGTGTACGCAAACCTTACCCCTACGTATAGATTGGTCACAAGTAAGAAATTTTCTATCTAAAAAGGAAACAATTGACTATAAAATTATAGCTTTCACAAACCATTTCCTCATAAAAATCAAATCTTTCTTCTCAAACATGACAACCCAATTTACTCACCATATCATATTGCAAAAGGGTATCAAGAATCTTTAACAAAAAGAAAAAAGAAAAAACACAAAAAAGTGAACATCTTTTTGGACTTAACCACCATTTGGGCCACCAAATATCCATTGTTTTCTTCTCAAACAACAACCATTCACCATGTCAAAAGGGTATCAAGAACTTATTATAATAATCCAAAAAAATTGAATCTTGTAACAATAAACAATATCTACAAACGTGCAAACACAAGCAACATAAAGAAAAAAGAATAAGGATTTGATTTTTATTTTGTCACTACAAAGAAAAAGATAGATAACCAACCTATTTTAAGACCCCACCAAAACAATTATCAAGAACCCCACTTTTTACCAAGAATGGAACTTCAAAATGAACACCAAAATTTGAATCTTTTTGAAGAAGAAGCAAAGCAAAGAGAGATTTGGTATTGGGAAAATGGGAAGCATTTGAGTTTTTTCTTTTTTGGTAATTCCGAACAGAGTGTACATACAAACTCCCATTATACTTGGAACATGAATATCAGCTAAGAGTATTATAATGATTGTTGTTATTCTTAGCTGTGAATCATGTTAGAATCTTTTATGTTTTAATGACAGACTCGAATTTTCACTGATAAAAAATAAATTACACAAAAAAATCTAAAAAGACTCAATCTTTGCAATATACATAAATAATATTTTATTTTTTTAAAAGAAGTTTGAGTTTCCTCATAAATTACACAAAAATATCTAAAAAGACTCGATCTTTGCAATATACATAAATAATATTTTATTTTTAAAAAAAGATTAAATTTCCTCATTTTTATTAGCTTCGACCCTGAACTATCGGATTCTTTGAAATGTGACGGTTCTAAATTCAATTTTGTATTATGTGACCATGTGTCTAATATCTTGCGAGGTCAAATTGTATGTGGACAATTGTTTATACTACAATGCGCTAAATGAAGGGTCAAAGTTTTTTTTTTTTTTTTTTATGAGATATCAAAATAGAATATATAGCACTCTCCTTATTTATTGGGTGATTGTTGAAAGTTGAAATAGAAATTTATTATTTTTGTCTTTTTTCTGGTGTTAGTCAATGTTCTTTGTCATATATTTCTGTGTTATTTTTTTTTCAAATTAAATTATACTCTATTTAAAAAAAAAAAAAAAAAAAACTTCTTTGTATCTTCAGTTTTTCAACTTACTCCCCTTCATTTTCTCTTTGGATCATAATTAATTAGTGTGTTTTGACTTATTATAACAAGTTATTATTTTATGTGTCATATTATAACTTAGTTTCATTACAAAAAAGTTATATAGATTTTAGGAATAATCATTCAATTTTTACTTTATTACGTTAAATTTTAGGTTATTTTATCAATATATTATGAAACATTTACTTTTTTTCTGAACGAAAAAAATAATCTTGATTAAAGTATCACATATTTTGCGTTTATTTACTTTTAAATTTTCTTATTTTTACTTATTAATTGATTTGATGAAAATATCTAATGCAACTAATTTTTTATCGGGTTCCTGATGTAGAAGATCAGACAAAAAAGTTAGGCAAGTGTCAATAAAAGAAGTTTGAGATTAGTCAGTAGTTGAAAATTGCAATTTAAGGTTTATATAAAAGTTTAAATAATTAATTTTTGTACCAAAAAGCATGAATTTAATTATATCAAATCATTCTTTTTTAACAAGCGAAATTGTTGACTTGACTAGAGTGTTGACATTTAATATTTGCTTTTAAAATAAAATATAATTTCATAGTTTTGTATTTATAAATATTTTACAAATCATAAATATATTTTATATCCTGATGGATATAAATTTAATATCTAAAAGTAAAAATTAAAAACCAACTTATTTATTGAATTTTTTTCAACAATCAAACACAAGCAATAAAAAAAGAAAAAGATTTAACGATGAACATATTTTATAGCTAAATAATAAAATATGTCAATACTATACTATTTAACAACAAATATCTGTTTGCTACAAAAATTCATAGCTAATTTCAATATTATTAATAGTGCTCATAACATGAATTAGCGAAGGATAATTTATATCGCAAAAATAGCAAAAAGCTATCGTTAATCCTATTTAATCACACATTACCAATTATTTATAAGCTAGAAGCTATTTAACTACAAATTTTCATAACTAGTTCTTTTTTAATAATAAAGAATATGAGAGAAAAAAGATAAAGATAACATACCAATTATATTATGAAACCCCACCAAAATAATATCCAAGAACACTACTTCACACGCATCATCAAGAATTGAAGTCCTAATAAACTAAACTATTGATCTTTAGCTATTTTGAAAGGGCAAAAGAAGAGAAGAAGAATTGCAAAACAAATTAACTGAGGTATGTTGGAAAGTGTGAATTGCATTGGCTTATATAATAAGTGTAATAACAACAAAGAGAGAGAAAGATATATATATATATATATATATATATATATATATATATATATATATATATATATATATATATATATATATAATTAATTCCAATTATGACATTATTGTACATGAAATATATATCCACAGTAGCGAAGCATATATCAACCATTCTTTTTTGGCCCAAAAAAATAATTAAAATGATTATAATTACTTAGTTGTACATGTATGTGAATATATTCATGTACACAATTCATGTTCATGGTGCTCTAGTATATATATCAGAAGTAGAGATAGAATTTGAACTTTTCGAATTTAAAATTTTAGAATAATAATTTCAAATGTTAATAATTAAATTTGAAATCTAATATATATACGTATTTAATAAATTTTTTGATATAAGTAAATTCATTAAGCAAAATATACTGAATTCGATCGAACCTTTGACTCTAACAACCATGTGCCCAAAAGTCTTCATCCACTATATTGCATGGTGATAATTTGGATGGATGTCTCCTCACATGCCCCCACACACAAAGAAAGGAAAATATTAATATGTTTATTATGGTATATTGTTGACTTGTGTGGTTTTTCAAAGATTAATAATTTTGACTTAAATTTTATGTTTATTTCAAAATTTTAAAATAATTAAAATTTTGAGTTCATAAATTTTATATTCTGATTCCATTTTTGATTATTTGTTGAAAGCTAAAGTAGGGGTATTATTAATATCTATCTGTTTCATACAAACTAAGGATCAAGATGCTCTTTTTCTATTTTTCTTTATAATCCTTTTGTAAAGTTTTCCTTTGTTTTTTCATATATTGACAATAGGCTAATCAAGATCGAATATAATTA
This sequence comes from Solanum pinnatisectum, assembly GCA_035578085.1. Classification (NCBI taxonomy): domain Eukaryota; kingdom Viridiplantae; phylum Streptophyta; class Magnoliopsida; order Solanales; family Solanaceae; genus Solanum; species Solanum pinnatisectum. Next base: position 622,383 of record CM069080.1, on the reverse strand, counting down.
TTTTAATGATATTGATGGTTCAAGATAGCATACTCAACAAGTTAGAGTGGTCTCATTTGGTCACATATCTCTTTATTTCACTTTCAACGTTTTCGTTCATTAAATTTACCATGATAATACATATTAATGTGATTAACATATTTAAAAAATATTTTCTAAGGCTCCTCAAATAGTATCATGCTACTCTTCTCAAGCTATGGGAAATATTTGACTACATTAAATTATGAAGACTATTTGTTCATTAAAATTTATAGTTTAGTCAATATAATTAAGTTGATCGTAGTATATTAGAAAAAAATTGTTAAGGTTCCCCAAATAGTATAATGTTATTCTTCTCAAGAAGGACAACATAAATTTAATTAAAACATACAATTTTTCTTTTTAAAAGGATGTATAAAAATCTTTTTTCTCGATAAAGCTATTTCATTTTAAAAAAATTAATTACCTTAAATTAAGTTGGATAGTGGTATATATAAATGAATAGTTATAGTTGTTGAAAACATTCCCTTTTTAGTGTTGAAATAGGTACTTTTCATATCTTTTCCTAAATATGAAAAAAAAAATTAGTAGGTAACTGTTTTCTTTAAATGACTCTACGTAAAATAAATTTAAATTAATTAAACTTCAACACATATACCATAGAAGAAGTTATCTTGTCCTCCCCTTTAGTTGCTGGAAAAGTTATCAATTTCCACATCCATTGGTTTACATAATTTTGAAGTTGCCTTTGGACCAAAAGTCAAAACTTATGTTCATTTTTTTTCTTTTTTAATTATTTAGTATTTAAAGTTTACTATTTCAATTAATTCAGATATTCATAAAGTAAATCTAATATAAGAAATAAAATAATTTGGATATGCTCATTTCATACAAGTACAAACAATCTAACACTTTAGAGATAGTTTTGTGCAATCTTTTAATTTGTTAACGAATAAGTTCTTCATTCTTATAATTCATATCCGACACCTCCGATTAAAGAGAATATAACATCTCAACCATTCAATTCCTTGACATAAATAAATAATGTTTGATGACTTTTCAATTTCCTCTTCTCCACTAATTTAAATGCAAGATTCTTGCTAAGTAGATAGATGAAAACAGAATCAATCACACAAAAAGTAAGGAAAATATGTGCAATTATGGTCTAAATAATTAATAAATATTAGGTTTTCCACAATACAACATTAATTTAACTTTTCCAAAAAAGTGTAATCTCTTACTTTTTTCTTAATTACAAACTTTTTCCCTGCCTCTGGGAAAGCATTACCTAATAAGTAGGAGAAGAAAATAAAGCAGAGCAACCTTTTAATTATGAAGATATGAAATAAATTATCATCTTTTTTTTTTCGAACCAAAAAAATAAAAATTATCATCTATCTATCTATGTCTTTCTCTTTATATATATAGGTCTCACAAGTAATTATTATCTATTTGTTCGATCTCACAAGTAATACCTGTAAAAAGTAAAATTTATGTAAATTTTAACTTTATTTTTACGAGATAATGAAATTATTTTTTATAGACCCTCAATCAACATGAAAGGTCAAATGTCTTTGTGTCAATTTCAATATTCCACTCACTCAAGTGGGAAGATCTAATTATCATCGAGTAGTAGAAGACAATGACACCACACAATAAATTAGGCATATTGTGCCAACTAATTATTAGTTTTGATTAGCATTTGATGAGTCAAAAGTTTGAATAAATTAGGTGTAAAGCTTAATTAAATATGTTTTATACAAATTAAAACAGTATTAGAAAACTGATACAAACATCTTAGACTGGTAAATATAAATCTTAATTTTTGTGATTTTTCTCAATCAAAATGTAATAATTTTTATTTTAATAAACGTTTAATCTGAGCTCACCAACTTTTTGCTCTGTTTCATCTTTATTTGTAAGCCGTCCGTTTGGTGTTTGACTTCATTAATATTTGTAAATGATGAAGTATATTAACAAATTCATATTGTTGAAATTATGATGACATGATCTTAAATGGAAAGGTATGAAAGTTAAGAATTAGGATAAAAGGTTAGTAGATAGTTGTAATGTGTTATGAACGTCAAATTAGAATCGAAGATAGTAAATAGTCAAGTGATATCACATTTTAGTTTGAGAGAAACATCCCTTAGGTAGCCGAGTGGGAGAATTACGATCAAGGTTAGTAGATAATTGACTTGTGTCGCATTGATAGACCAACATAGTAGATAGTCGCATTGTGAACGTTAGGATCGAAGGTAGCACGTAGTTAGTTAGGAGAAATATCTCCTAGGTAGCTGCGTGGGAGAATTACGATCAAGGTTAGTAGATAGTTGAGTGGTGTCGCACTGATAGACAAAAGTAGTTGAGTGGGAGAATTACGATAGCCGAGGTAGCAGATAGTCGAGTGATGTCGTATTTTAGTTGGGATAAACATCTCCTAGGTAGCCGCATGGGAGAATTACGATCAAGGTTAGTAGATAGTCGAGTGGTGTGCAAAAAAAATAAAGGGGGCATTCCGAGAATTGAACTCGGGACCTCTCGCACCCTAAGCGAGAATCATACCACTAGACCAAATGCCCTTCTTGACACTGTTGCACTCAACTAAAACATATTTTTTAAACTATCTTTTACACTAAAGAAACAAAAAACAATTTCCTTTTTTTCTTTTTAATAAAAAACAAAACATTGGTTATAAAATGGATTTATTTTTGGTTAGTTTCAACTTTCATTAGAGGGGTTTCAAATTTGGAAAAGTATATTTTGACTAATGTTTCTTCACTCACACAGCTTCATTATACTCTGAATGAAATACATGTCGAAACACAATTTCGACTTTCAGATATCATTTTTCAAATTCAACTTCAAAATACACTTTCTTTCAAATTTCAACCAAATCTATGTCCAAACGCTTACTAAGACGAATCAAATCTTCATATAATACTGCTTGGTATTTACCATTCACAATCCGTGGAATGACACAAACAAATACCATATTCAAAAATGGAGAATTTCCATGTCCAAAGAGGAGAAAAAAACATGATGCTCAAATCTACAGAATGAAACATACAGATAAACCAATACATTTTATCATTCTCCAGTAATATAACAAACGAGCATAAACAGTACACCCCTAAGACTCTATTCGCGGTACAGTCTCTTGCAAAAAGTTTCCAAGTAGCCTTTGGTCAAGAACCATGTTGGGCACCTGAAAAATCACATTTTTGTGTAAGCACAGAGGCCGTAAGGCGTAAACTCAAGAGAGGGGATAGAGATAGATGTAATAAGAAGATGAGCCTTGCCTTGTTCCCAAAGAAAATTTTCGAATTATTGGCTATAGCTTCAATGAATCGCAGTTCTAGAAATTCTGGAGTAAGCTTCAGCTTGTTTGCTTCTGCTTCTTTCATTGTTCTGGAAAATCCCAGATATGGTAATTACTAGTTAGTATGCATATTTTCACTCCTCATTAAATAGGCGATAAGTTTAGAGAATTCACCGATAGTAAGATGCATCTGCCAGGCTCTTTTCACGAGCTAGGTACATTGAATTTGAAATTTCCTCTTGTTTCCTAGCACTGTCTTTTTCCATCAACTTCTGTTCCATTTGGATCTTACTAACATGAGCATTTCTTTCAGCTTCACTAATTGCTATCTTTTTCTGCGTCTCTGCTTCCTTCTCAGCAACTCTTTGTCTCTCTACTGCAATCAAGACCTGTAACACATCATTGATGCATGGATGGGTTATCAATTCAGTTAGTGTTAGTCGTAGCCGTAATACCTGCATCAAAAGGAACTAACCATGCAACAACAGCACATTGGGAAATACTTTAATTGTCAGTACTCAATAGCTGCTATTATGATGACAGGCTGAGAAACAATAATATCTTGAAGTCCTTTTCTTTCCAATACGCGTGTGTGTGTGTGGGGGGGGGGGGGGGGGAGATAGGCACAAGTTTGTCACTTATGGTGGAAAACAAATCATTCAGTTCAGACAAAAAGAAACCACTTAATACCTTGGTGCGCTCCTGTTCCATGTTCTCAAAATTTCGTCTTATGCTCTCCGGGATGCTAGGTTTTGTAATACGTACACTGATAATCTCAATACCTGGAGCATATCGTGTGCAGTCGGCCTGAAGAGCATCTTTCATTTTTTCATCGATCTGAAAATGTTTTGGCACGCACCTCATCAAGACTATTCAATAATGTTGGCTAAATAAAGTTTGCTGAATTTTTGTTTTAGAACCCCGGAGAATGTAAATAATCAGACAATTCCTTGCCTCAGAAGGCATATCATGGATTTTAAGCATGGAAATAGAGAATCTCTAAGGGAGGAAAGCAGGACTCAGCAGGACTCAGCAGGTTAAAACCAGAAACGTTAAAGACACATTGAACAGCACAAACGCCAGAAGAAACAGAAAAGGACAGCTCATTAACTACAGAAACTGGCAGGCCATCAGTACATAGAGGCCGAGAAGATTCTTACCTGATCAAACATGTCAATATAAACTTGTTGAAGGCTATGAGCACTGCAGAACTGATTGATCTCATGGTGGATCTTGTCATATATCCATGTATTATCATAATTGACCCCATAATTCAGCAGGGTATCATACACATGATCCTTCCGAAGGCGGTTAACAACCTGAAAGCACATGAAACAAATAAGATGACAATGCATTCTTGCATATAATTATACCATTCCCACAAGGTAGATAGTTTACTTCTACTTTCTCAAAGTTGATCATCACGCCTCCTTTGGTTCCGCAAGGAATATCCCTTACCTGCATTTACCACATGATAAAAGTCATGCTGCTAGAAACTCAGGATCTCAGAAATTTTGAGATAAAAAACCTTACAAATATAAAAACAGAAAGGAAATGTTACCAGATCTGTTTGAAGAGTAACTTGAATGGGTTCAAACTGAGTTATAAAGGGCAGTTTCATATGAAAACCTACACATATAAACATACATGTTTGGTCAACAATAGACTTCAAAATAAGGAGATACCTCACAAAAATGCAAATGACCATCTAGACAAAGCAATATATCACCTGGATCAGTTACTGTATTTAAAAGGGCACCTCCTCTCCAATAGACTCCAACATGACCTTCCGGTACTTGGTGTAAAATGGATACACTATTATTTAATGTTGAAATAGAAGGAGCCACAACCTGCAAATGATTTTAAGATGTCTCGGTTATACCTTTCCATAGAAAGAAAGATGTCTCACTTCTAATAACTCACATCCCCAACATGTAAGTCACAGGTATTCTACCCAAGTCCTATTATCAAATTACTCAACAGCATAGATGCAACACAATTGAAGATTGCATACTGAAGCATTAGACTATTGCCGATTTTTAGTGTCAAGCAATTGCAAGTAAAAACCCAAGACAAGTATATCTAAAAATAATCAAACAACAGTTTCACCGGAAAGGTGACTTATACTTTTTTTTGTTATTGGGACAAACACTAGAAAAGTACGACGACTAATCCTAGAACATTTTAACTAAATAGAACTTCGTCAAAACTGAGAAGTGTGCTAGGTTCTGAGCATTAATGCGGCAAAACCTTATCCTGCTCACAAATGTTGTCTTAAACAACCTACACAATCACAATTATTCTGAGGTGATGTTTGGTTGCAATTAGTGGAGAAATGTCTCCACATAAAACTTAACACTGCCAATACAAGTTTAACAATGTCTGGTTTCAGTTTTCCTTTCCACATAAAACTCAGGATTAGTTTAAGCAATAGCTTGTTTTTTCCTAACCAAGTCATGTATCGGATAACTCTACCCACCAAGCTAAGCAGAAGAAATCACCAATTTTTCCCCTCACTTTGAATTCAAAACCGAGTCCTCATTACAATTTTATGACTGCCGTCGCACCCTGAACACCACACCACTAAGAGCCTGTTTGGATGGAATAATAAGCATAAGCCATAAGTTAGGAATCCTAACCAATGTCTTTTGGCTTATTTTTGTTATTTTAGCTTAAAAACAAGTGCAAAGGCACTTTTTTATATCATTCAAACGCTACAAAAATGCTTAAAAGCACCTACAATAAGTCAATCCAACCAGGCTCTAATACTTCTATAGCTTAAATATCAAACACTGTAATCTAGTTAGTCTTTCTTTTACTCTAAAAAGGCAATTCAATCAAAACCACTACATCACCAACATCCTACTCCTCTTAGAAAGGCGAATGAATCATTTTTCCTATTTTTTCATAGAGCCATCTGATTAAATTCGTTCTCAATAGACACGAGATATCATCTTAAGGTGATCCTTTTGTCGACGGATGCTCTTATTACAGATCTTAGATTGGTTCAACTTAAGCAGATAACCCACTTAAGCTTAAAAAAAAATGTCATTTTGAGAATCATACAATGGATTAAACTGAAAAGTCTACTCTATAGTGGTCAACGCAATTATCAAACACTATTAACACTATTGATCGAGAACCAGCAGCACAAATTCAATTAATGTAATAAACACAATTATCAAGCACTATGCATTCCACATCTGAAAGGCAAATCAATAATTACAAACAGATAATCAAAACAAAAATAAATTCATACATAGAGAAATCAATAGATAATTTAGAAGCAGTATATTGATATTTTAGGGATAAGAGTTGATTCACCAATGCAAAAATGGCGATGAAAGCAACGAGCACAGTGAGAATCGGAGTGAAGTCTCCGCCGCCATCGCCGGACCTGGGGCGAGCCGGAACACCTTGTTGTCTCTGCTGTTGCTGGGCATCCATGGCGTTTTTTTTTTTTTTGATTTCTTTTAGCACTCCAAAATAGAATTTATATTTTTGTCTAATTCAAATAAATAAATAATTATCTTTTTCTCGGTAAACGGAAGAACTATAAATAAATTACAAGACTTTGGATTTGGACGGACCTTGACTTTCATTGATTTTTCGTGTAAATTTAGAATTTTAATATGTTAAAATTAGTGGTTCTAAAATAAAATAATACATTCAATGAATTTTAAAAGAAATAGAAGATTTAAATAAAGGGTATTGAGTTCGATCAAATCTGTCACTAACCTTTGATTCCGTCCTAAAAATTGCCAGGTGCTAATGACATAAAAAAGCACATGTCGTAACGAAGAAATGAAATGTTAATTACTAGTTGTTAGAATGCTTCGTTACAGATGTTGAAAAGTAAAGATTAGTTTTGTGCCAGGTCATGGTGATATGCTAGATTGAATAAAGGATTGTTTTGTTAATAGCATTATCTGATGTGGAATGTGTAGTAGCTAATTACGACTCACACTCCATCATTAGCCAATATCATTCTCAATCAACATTCATAATCATCGTAGAGAGTTATCATCATCACCAACCATCATATAAAAATTTAAAAATATTTTATTGATATATAATATTCAATTAATTTTAGAACGATACGAATGGACCCGAACTGATATTAACAAGGGAAAATTACGCGGTTAAGCAAACTTATACTACTTAATTACTCATCGTAGTTATGATTTGTTATAATTACCACTCGCGACTAACATTATACATTAATTACGTCTGACTTCGAGTTTGTATAATTAACCACGTTTGTACAAGTATAATTCACCAGAATATACAAATACATATGTACAATATACAATTATCTAATCGATATACATATACAATTCGTCTTTCTCCCACTCTCTGCCCCTCTCTCGCTCACCTCCCTCCTCCCTCTTCCAATCTCGCTTGTCATATATACAAATACATATGTATAATACACAATTATCTAATCGATATACATATACAATTCACCTTTCTCTCACTCTTTGCCCTCTCTCTCGCCTCTCACCTCTCTCTCCCAGTCTCGCTCGCCTCTCTCCTTCCTATAACATGTAGCTATGAATTATAATTATCAAACTATAGCTATGAAAAGTAACTAAGTTATTTTTGAGTGGCTATATGTGAAAGTTCCTCTATTAACAATTGGGCTCGAACCAATGATAACAAATGGGCCAGTGAAAAAATTGCATAAGAGCATGAAGCAAAAGCAGCCCAACACCATCTTAGATGGCTATATTTGAGATTCAGACGGAGTGTCATCTAGTAAACTTATAAGTATAGTGTATTATTTGTAATATAAGTTAGTCCGTTTCGATAACTTTATTGTAATCACTAATTTTGATAGTGATACTGAACTATCTACTAAATATGTAATTCACTAAGTTATAAAGATAACACAAGTACTTTCGAACTATATTCGAAATTTTAGTGATACACCTAAATATAAGGGATTAATCTTTGTTATCCTTTCTACTACCTTGGTTGATGTTAATTATTTCACATTTAGATCTTAATAAGATAATTCAATAATTTAGATATCTAAATTTTAATATTCAAATTGATATGTATTTAGATTCACATGTTAAATTTATTGTAAACAAATTAGACTTTTTTTTATCTTAAGAGCCCGTTTGGATTGACTTAAAAAAGTAACTTTTAAGTCAAAAATAAAAAGTAAAACTTAAATGACTTTTAAGTGAAAAATAAAAAGTAGGGGAGACCTATTTTTGGTTTTTAACTTATTTTAAGTTATTTTTAAGTAACATTGCCAAACACTTTTCATATTTATTTTAATTTTTTTTTATTTATTTATCAAACACTTTCAAAATCAAAAATTGACCTAAAAGTAGATTTGATCAAGTAATTCGAATGCATTACACCTGTTATGGTGCTACCCTATAGCTTAGCCACCTAGAATTTAGCAAGAGTAGCTTAGGGTTGCAAATTGCAATAACTAAGTGGGTTTAATTTCAAACTTATTTTTGGGTGTTTGATACGTAAGCAAAAGATATTTTTAAAGTATTTGTATATAATTTAGATAGATATTATACACGATTAAAAAATCACTAATTTTTCATTCAAAAATGTTCCCTGGTTATTCACACAAATATTTTAATTGAATCAGTGAAAACACAAAAATTAGGAAGCTTCCCTATATTTCGGTCTCATCATGAGTTTTCCTAGTGAGTTGGTTCGATGGGAATGAGATTGAAAATTCATGTTTTATAACATAAATTTCTTGTTAATAATAGATGGTTGGGGATGGGGTGTATTGCAGTGCGAGGAGAACAATCAATGTAAAAATATCACTTATAAAATTTGTTTTTCTTAATTGTGCTAACAAAGTTAGTTTTCTTATTTTTAAGAAACTAGTTTTTTCTTTTTAAAAAAAAATCAAAATTTTTGACTAATTAAATATAAAAAATTAAAAAATATTTTCTTTCGTACGGAACACTCTAAGGCCTAATGTACACATATTCTTCCTATCTTTATGAAGATTGCTCCAAAGAGATTTAGTTTTGTCAATATTGTACAACAAATTTGTGTTAAATAGTCAAGTCTAGAAATGTAAAGGTATAATTGCCTATCAGAAAAAACACATGGAGAAACAATATAAAATTTGTGCTAATAATTAAGGATGTCAAAGTTAAATCAAGTGGGCATAAATTATTAGAGGAATTATGAGAGGTAGACTATTATATAATAGACTAAAGTAATTTTAGTAAATACATTACAATCATTTTGATTGGAAGTAATACTAGGTACTAGCAAAAAATGTCGAAGGACATCAAGAGCCCTTAGAAATTTTTGATCTCACTTCAAATGAGAAAAGGCTCAAATATACCTTATAATATATGATTTAAAGCTGATATATTTTTTATTAAAAAATAGAATTAGTTTGTTTGATTAATGATTCAAATATACCTTTTTCCACAGTAAAAATAAAAAGATCAATTCAAATATACCTTTTTCCACTTATCAAGTGTAGAAATATAATATATTTCACTATTATTAAGTTTAAGGATCCAATCTATTTTGCTATAATAATATTTGTATATGCATAAACACACTTACTATACAGACAAATAAAGCATATTCTACAATTATTATGCACACAAATAAAATATTTAATTTTCTGCTTCATTTTGAAATAAAAATATCTTATTCTATCTCTCTTAAAAAATCGAATGAACTATTGTTACATGGCTGAATTTTCCTCCCATTTGTTAGGCAAATAACATCAAATCCATATTTTGGCCATCAAAATCAATTCTTGTAAGTTGCAACAATTAAATGTCAATTCGATATCTTGTTTGTTCATCAAAATCAATTATTGTACCAACATAAATGTTTGGCTATAATATATATATATATATATATATATATTGATAGAGTACTACTGGAAATTGATAGATTTCTTTAATAACAACACGTTTTAGTTATTTATGATACTCATATATCAAAGAATTTTTAATCCTTTATGACATCCACATGATATATTTATATAGTATTGATATGGTAACACTGATTTATCCTTTTAAAAAATACTTTTCAATCCTCGATACTCATATAGTACGTATCAAAATGAGACGAGAAAGAGAAAGAAGAACATTAAAGTCAAAGTGAGTTTGTGTTTATTGAAAAAAATTTGACTGTCCAGTTGATTTATGGTCTAAACTCTCACTTTATCATAATGAATTGATTCTTCATCTTAAGAATACTGACAATTTAGTTAATTAATTATCTAAACTTTCACCCTTATCGATAAAAATTTCATTCATCTCACTTTTTTTTTTCTTTCTTTTTCTTAAGCTCAATTGAAAAAAGGAGGGTGGTGGGGTTGGGGTGGACGTGGGAGTGGGATCCTCTTGCATTTGAGGGGATGGTAACTATTCGTATTCTGTTTTTCATTTTAATAAAACTCGTTACAATAATGCTGATGCATACATCATTAACGTTCGTAGTGTAGTAGTAAGTATTCTTTTATTATTAATCAAAGATTTCATAATATTTAAGTATATCTAAATAGATTTAGTCAGACTTCCATATATCGAACATCAAAAACTAAAAAACAAAAAAAGGCTGATGAGCACAAAGTTATAAGTGGTTAACTTAAGGCATAATACATAAACATGCCCCTTAATTTAGTGTCAACGGACAACTATGATCTTTAACTTTGGGTGTGCACAAGTAGACACTTAAACTTATATAAAATTGAACAAATAGATACATTCGTCGTACATGACACCCTATACGAAAATTTTATATTCTACGTGGCGTCCTATATGTATTATGTTATGTAGGACACGTGTGTCTATTTGTTCAATTTTATACAAGTTTAAGTGTCTACTTGTGCACACTCAAAGTTGGAGAACATAGTTATCCGTTGAAGCTAAGTTAAGGGTAATGCTTATGTATTATGTCTTAACTTAACGTGCACAAAGCCATAAAATTCAAGTCATATTGATAAACAAATTAAAATGAATAGAGTAGTGCGTACGTTATACCCCGGCCATGCAGAATATATGCCCATCTTCAGTTGTTAAAAAAAAAAAAAAAGCATAAAATAAAAAGCCTACATTTTAGGGACAAAAATTGAAACAAGAAACTCATGTCAAATGCCAAATTGCGAAGTATTTATAAGACAAATATGAAATCCAATTTCTACATAAATTATTGGCACTTCTATTGCTATTGCTATGCTAACTTTTTTGTCAGCCGGAGCCGGTGCTGCTCTTCCGCCGGCATTTGATTTAATTGGATCCAATTTGAAATGGTTGAATTCGAGGCGTTTATCGATCTGGGCTGGCTGTGAATTTCCAGATTTTCTTCCTAAGCAAGTCGAGAAAATCAAAGATCCTTATGCTAGAAAGATGGCTTCACGAATTGAGAGAATACCAGTAAGGGTTTTTTTTTTTTTTTTTTTTTATTTTTTCACTCTCTTTTAAAAATGTGAGGTTTTGGGATGATTGCTGTTGTTTTTTTTTTTGTGTGAAATTCATTCTTGTTATTTTCAAAGTGCACAAACCAGAGAGACGAGTGTAGAATTTCTAGAATATAAAAAATCCTTAGTGTTAGAAGTAAATAACTCAAAGTTTCAACATGTCCAAAAAATGATTTTAGTGTCAAATAATTAACGACAATAGCTTAATTGTCACTAAATATGTATTTTTAGCGGCAATTAACACTCTTTGTAAGGGTTGCTAAAGCCATAACTGTAGCGACATAATTAACTAATGTCGGTAAAGATTTTGGTACTCTTTGTTAATGTGTGTATTTATTGCCGTTAAAAGTTGTTTTTGTGAGTGATAGTAGATGTTGAACACCTTCCACTTCTTCGTGTACTTGATACTTTCTTCATATATTGGGTCCCTTAGCGTAAAGGACAACCGAGTTTTTCTTTGATCGAAATTTCTACCTATGTTTTTTAAATATTTTAAGTTGTTAATTATTGTGATTTAAATTATTTTTTATGTGGTTTTCTGATATATAAATCAGAAAACTTGGCTTCTATGTCTGAATACATGTCAAATTTTAGAAGTTTGAATCTCGAAATTCATTGTACCACATAAATTGGGACAGAGGGAGTAATTGTTTACTCCTTCCGTCCCAATTTATGTGAAATCCTAAAAATCTTGCTCGTCTTGTTTTGTATTGAACCCATCCTTCTCTTCCTTTATAAAGTTTTTGTTATTGCCTTGATTGTTCATCTTTGTTGTTGGTTCATTTAGGTAAATTTATCGAAGGATTGTGTCATGAGTAGTTGTGTGAAGCCAAAAGAACAGAAAGAGGCCAATCCAGTTGTGCTTCTTCATGGTTTTGATAGGTATGTTTCATAGTAAGCTATTAGTTTTGATCACTTTTTCTAGCTATGTTGTTGTTCATTATACCTCATTGTGATCAGCACGTGTTTAGAATGGAGGTACACGCTTCCATTGCTCGAGGAAGCTGGGTTGGAGACTTGGGCAATTGATATCCTTGGATGGGGTTTCTCTGATTTAGGTATTCGCTCTTGTTCTTGCTCGATCTCATTTTCATTTCATGAAGACTTGCTCATGGTTTCACCTCTTTTTCGTTTTGTTCTGATTTTTAAGAAAGGCTTCCATCGTGTGATGTAGCTTCCAAGCGCGATCACCTTTACCAGGTATACCTACTGATTTTGTGAAATGTATGTTCTCCGTTTACTTGTTTTGTTAATTTTTCAGTCTTGTTTTTCTTTCAGCTGTGGTCTACCTACATCAAGAGGCCAATGGTACTTGTCGGACCGAGCCTTGGTTCAGCTGTTGCTATTGACTTCTCTGTTAACTATCCAGAAGCTGTAAGTACATTCAGCAACTGTGAATCCCTTTCGAGATATTACAAATTAATTTCTTACTCCGAAGTATTTTTACTTTATAGGTGGATAGGCTGGTTTTAATCAATGCAAGTGTTTATGCGAAAGGTACAGGAAAGCTTGCAACCTTACCGAAAACAGTAGCTTATGCTGGGGTGAGTCCATGGGATGTACTACTCAAAAGGGAAATATTCTGATCCGAATCATAGATATAACATGTTTTCGAATATGATCACAAGCATTCTTCGAGTATCTTCCATCTACAATTTCTTTGTGTTTTCACTATCTTGACAAAAAAACGTGTTGCAGGTCAACTTGTTGAAAAGCATACCAATTCGGTTATATGCAACATCATTGGCTTTCAACGGCTTACCATTAAGTACATGTATAGAATGGACTAATGTAAGTTTTCGTTAAGAAACCTGAAAGTCGTGGAGCTCAGATGCTTAAAATGTGCATCTGTACGTACTACTTGTCTTATCGATCAGACCTTTTGATTACATGTTTTTTTTATCCAGATAGGTCGTCTACATTGTTTATTACCTTGGTGGGAGGATGCAACAGTGAATTTCATGATCAGCGGAGGCTACAATGTCATTGATCAGATAAAACATGTATGTGGACGTTTACTAATAATTTTCTTATAGCACAGAGAGCGTTTTGCTCCACTTTCTATGTTGTCCCTGCGGAAAATTCTTCAGCATTCTCATGCTAGGTGTTCTGTCATACAGGTAAAGCACAAAACACTGATAATATTAGGCGAAGACGATCATATTATTGACTACAAGCTAGGAGTGGTAAGTTTCTTTCAAACTTGGGAAAAATATTACTAACATGTTAGCTCCTAACAGCCAAATACGCGGTAATAACTGAAGTGTTCCATTGATTTTTATGTGCTCAGAGATTGCATTGTGAACTTCCAAATGCGACTCTACGCCAAATACCAAAGTGTGGCCACATTCCTCATGTGCAGAGGCCTGATGTTGTCTCCAGGTTGATCGCGGAATTTGTTCAGTCTGATCAATCACAAAAGGCGAAACGTGACTGTGTCTCTACCATCTCTGTTCCTGTGATGATTTCGCGTACTTGTACAAGCAGATATTTAGCATATCCAGTGTCTCCACCATCTCCTCAATTTCGCGGTATTATGTTGTCATAAACCAATACTCGATTTTTCTTGTATACGTATATAAATAAAGGTAAAATAGTCAAAACGTAAAGCATTTAGATATGATTGAGAATTCTCAAATTTGATATACAAGAATGCTGTTTAACATGTTCAGAAAGGATGAAAGGTAAGAATGAAACAACACATTTCAGGGTGGGGGTTAATAATCAGGTAGTCAAGTTTAATTATATGGGTGGGTTGGATAAATATAGGGAAATTGTATGAAATAGCAAACTAATAATTCAAATTAAATGTTATAGCCAAAGTTTATTTTATTTGTAATTTGCATCAAACATCTCAATTTTTTGCCATCTGATTCGGTATACAATTAGTCATTTTATACATTTCGGTATAAAATGTGTTTGTCTTTGTATAAAGCGAGAGAAAAGTGTATATACAAATGCAAATACATATATTTTCGTCCTATACACTTATAATTATACAAATACAGATCTTATTATACAAATTACAATGTATAAATGAATTTATACAAAACTGAACAATTTGTATAAAATTGGATGTATCTAGCGAATTATACAAATCAAAAACTCCATAGCAAATATAAAATTTGTTATGGAGCGCAATTATGCAAACTATAGCTATAACATACAAATATAATTTTTATGTTTGCTATATGTGAAAGTTGCTCAAATATATAAGAGTTTGAATATTTAATTTGTTTTTTTTTTATTTTGATTTATTTATAATGATAGAGTGATTGATAAAGAGATTAAGTATAGTTTTTATTTGTGTGATAAGCTAGAACTTAAAAATGTTAACTGAATAGAAATTTTCAAAAAAGACTTGAGAAATTCATACCAACTACAAATACTTTCATTGAAATATTAACCTTCAATGTGCTAAATTTATAAGATTAAAAGTTATTGTGAAACTGAATACAAAACAAAAAATTTACAACGTAGATTGTTAACGATGTGTTTTTTTTTTTCAAAGCTAAATCAACCAAACTAAATCACAAATCGAGTTTTTTCTTAGGCTTGTCTTGTTGCATTGATTCGGTTTGACTTGTACACTCATATATTTGATATATCGTTAATATAAGACTATAAGATTCAAATACTTCTTTACTTTCTTAAACTCTGTATCAAATCAAAATAGACCAAAAAATTAAAACGGAGGGAGTAACTCTTTCCCATTGATCTTTTTTTTCTTCTTCTGAAAAACTACCTAATTACACAATATTTCTATCATATTTACTATTTTCTTTTTATAATTTGAAATAATTACATAGTAATAATAATTTTACCAAATTTCAATTAAAATACACTTACATATATGTATCTATCACTTTGTTTGGATGGTTGTTACATGTTGTTTCTAATGTATCGTATTGTAACGATGCGATCACATCAAATCGGTTGTTCCATAAAATGGGTCTTTTCGTTACCTAACGATAAGATACAGTAAAATTTAAGTAACAATCATAACAAACATTAGATTTAAACTAACAATACAATATAATTCAACGGGTAACAACCATCCAAACAAGATGAAAGTGGCGATGTATATACATACGAATCACTTTGGATAAAAGATATCTGAAACAAATTACACATAATTTTGACCCATATATCACATATACATGTATGTGAGAATCAAAATCTCATATGTAATTAAGCTCTAAACTAGTGAAATTAATTTTCCATAATAAAACTCTTCCCTATGAATCCATTTTTTTCCAGAAGCAGAAGAAAAACAAACAAGGCATAAAAAAAAAGCCACAATGCTGAATCCTTCTTCTGTTTATTACTAGTATTTTTTAGGCAAATGTCAAATCCAATAGTATAATATATTCTTGGAAAAGTTGAAATTTAGCAGAAAAATCCAGTAGTACTCTGCGTCTGCTATGCTAACATCTTTCTCAGCCGGAGCTGGTGGAGCTCCGCCGCCGGCATTAACCAATTTGAAATGGTTGCATTCGAGGCGTTTAAGGATCTGGGCTGGCTGTGATTTTCCGGATTTTCTTCCTAAACAAGTTGATAAAATCAAAGACCCTTATGCTAGAAAGTTGGCTTCACGAATTGAGAGAATACCAGTACGTTTTTTCCACTCTCTTTTTAATAGGTGGGTTTTTTTGTGTGTATTTTTTTGGTGTGTGTGAAGCTGATTTTCCGTTGTTTTCGAAGTGTTTGAAGTATTGGAATCAATGGGAGTGAAATCTGTACTTTCTGTTGAAATGGGTTTGTGCTGATCGGTAAATCGTTTCTTTAAATGAATTTAGGGTCTAATATCAGTAGATTAAGACTTGCATCATGCATGAAAGATCTTATGGATGGAGTAAAGGTAGGATTAATGTCTGTTTACATCCTATACTCTCCGGACTACATTTGTGGAATTACACTGAGTTTGTTGTTGTTGGTAGTGGTGGTGGTGGTCGTGCCACCTTGTGTGCACGGGTTACTTACTACCTCTCGCATGTATATTGGATAATTTTGTGGCTTTGGCAAATGGGATATTTTGATGTCTATGCCTGAGGATGTCAGACATGGATGGGGCTTATGTTGGAGGACTAGGAGGAGTGGATAACCACTTATGGAACTTGTTTTCGTAGAGAAAATATTTTCCTAAAATTTTAACCAACCAAATATGGAAAAGGGAAAACATGTGGAAGTTTTACAGATATGATGTGGAAGAAGTGTTGGATATTGGGAAAGAGGGATACTTTCTATGTAGTCGTGGTTGTTTAGGAATATAGCAGAGGTGCATTCAAGATTTTAAGACTGGTATTGAGTACTACTGCACATACTAGTTTGACAATGCATGAGGAATTAATATGACGATACATTGTTAGAATCTTTTTGTATATATCACACACAATACCTAAATGAATGCAGCAGGTGTGGATGTAACCATTGCTGTGATGGAGGTGTCTGCCCATGATCCACAATTTAATCAGTCTTCTTGTATGGAATATGTATTTTCCTTTTAATCGTAAACTCAGAGATCTAAATATCTTGCTTCTCCTGTTTTGTATTGAAATATCTAAATTTCTTTGCTTCTCATTTAGGTAAACTTTTCAAAGGGTTGTGTCATGAGTAGTTGTGTGATGCCAAAAGAACAGAAAGAGACCAATCCAGTTGTACTTCTCCATGGTTTTGATAGGTATGCCTCATGCTAACCTAATAGTATTGATCACTTTCTCTTGCTGTGTCCTGCTGTTCATTATACCTCATTGTTCAGCACATGTTTAGAGTGGAGGTACACGCTTCCTTTGCTTGAGGAGGCTGGGTTGGAAATCTGGGCAGTTGATATCCTTGGATGGGGTTTCTCTGATTTAGGTATATTGTTTTGTTCAAGCTCTTTCTCAATTTTCATTTTTCATTTTTTTCAAAAAGATTTTGCGAACAAAGACTCAAGATTTGCTCATAGTTTCATCCCTTTATGTTTCCTTGTGATTTTTAAGGAAGTCTTCCATCGTGTGATGTAGCTTCCAAGCGTGATCATCTTTACCAGGTACCTTCTGATTTTATAAAATATATGTTCTAATCTAGTAAAACAACCTCTCTACCCCACTAAGGTAGGGGTGAGCTGTGGTGCCCCTCACCCTCACCCTCCCCAGGCCCCAATTATGGGACCACATTGGGTATGTTGTTGTATATGTTCTTATCCAGTGCATACACACTTGAAAGGCTGGAATTAGTCTCTTTTATTGCAAATTCTAATAAATGTAAAAGTAGCTTATACAACAACAACATACCCCGTGTAATCCCACAAGTGGTGCTTGGGGAGGGTGGTGTGTACGCAGTCTTACCTCTACCTTGTGAAGGTAGAGAAGAAGTAACCTATATAAGTACAAAATTAGGTTAAAAGTCGCATTCAATTAGCTTGAGTAGTGTAGGCTAAGTAAATAGTACTTAATATTCAGGGTAAGGTTCTACAATTACACTTTGTTCAGTAATATAATATGATATCACAGTTATGTAGCATCATAGAGGAGCTCTCTTACTTACTAGGCAGAGACCCAACTTGGAAATAATGGTGTAATGTTTACTTCGTTTAAGTTTCTCTGGATTCTGGGCAATAAGAATTTTCCGTTAACTCGTTTTCTAATTTTTCAGTCTCGTTTTTCTTTCAGCTGTGGTCTACCTACATCAAGAGGCCAATGGTACTTGTGGGACCGAGTCTTGGATCTGCTGTTGCTATTGACTTCTCCGTCCACTATCCAAAAGCTGTAAGTAAGTTCAATGACTGTGAATCCCTATCCAGATTTTATAGATTAGTTTCTACTTTCTAGTATTAAGGAGGAGTCATTTTATGGCTAATTCCGAAGTACTTATACTTTATAGGTGGATAGTCTGGTTTTAATAGATGCAAGTGTTTATGCGGAAGGTACAGGAAAGCTCGCGACATTACCCAAAGCAGTAGCTTATGCTGGGGTGAGTCTTCCTATAGTCCTTTTAAAATAAAGAGATGCATTCCACTCGACTTTGACCATTTGATGTAACTGAACATCTTTATCATAAGGATTGTTTTTTCACCAATAACATGGCTTATGATTAGATTTAAATAAAAAGGAGAGAAGCTTCTTACCTAATCATTAATTGATCCAAGATTAGCATCCCTTGTATACTGAGGCTCTTTGTTTGTCATATCTTCCCTTAGTGCTGCAAAATCCCAAATAAAGAAAGAACCCGTTCTAGATACATGGGATATATTCTGAACCAAATCATAGATATAACATGTTTTAAAATGTGCTTACAGCATTCTTCGAGTATCTTCCATCTATGATCCCTTTTTGTTTTCACTATTTTGACAAAAACCTGTTGCAGGTCTACTTGTTGAAAAGCATACCACTTCGTTTATATGCACTATCATTGGCTTTCAATGGCTTACCATTAAGTACATGTATAGACTGGACTAATGTAAGTATTGACACTCTGATCTTTAAGAAACCTGAAAGTCGTGGAGCTCAGATGTTCAAAATGTGTGTCTGCACTACTTGTTTTATCAAACCTTTTGATTACATGATTTCCTATCCAGATAGGTCGTTTACATTGTTTATTACCTTGGTGGGAGGATGCAACCGTGAATTTCATGATCAGCGGAGGTTACAACGTCATTGATCAGATAAAGCATGTATGTGGAAATTTACTACTAAATAATCTTAGTGGCTTCCTATGTAGACATCCACCTTTATTACTTTATTTTGTCATGACTATGGTAACAAGCAACATTTTCTTGCTGTAAAAGATTATGTTGGAGTCTATATACAAAAACTCATTGTCTGTCCAGCATATTTGCATACTGTGAAGTTCACGTGTTTTCTTCAGTCACAATTATTAGGCGGAAACCATACCACTTGCTTCAAATAATTCTTCTTTTCTATCCAATTAATTATCAGTTTTTGTTTTTTTGGTTGTCCCTAATGACGTCAATTTCTGAAAGGAAAAAGGAAGTCTCCTATATACTATCACATAACACAAAAGCATACTCATGTCAGATTTTTTCCCATTAGTACAACATTGCACATTTTCAATTTCACCAAAACTGCAATTTTGATGAAGATATGAAAAAGCAAAATTGAAAAAAATCCAGGGTTAAATGCCATCTCCTGTTTAATTGCATGTGCTCAAGTTTCTAGGAGCTCCTGAGTTAAGATATGGTGAATCATTAATTCTTTGCTCATGGTGTTGCTTAAAATTTGGTTTATTAGTTCTGTACTATCATGAATCTCCCAATTTTTTGTGGGTAACTTAGGAAATATTGATTGCTTTTCCCGGAAAGGGTAATTTTTGTCCCTGCAAAAAATTCGTCACCATTCTCATGCGAGGAGTTCCGTCATACAGGTCAAGCACAAAACACTAATTATATGGGGAGAAGATGATCAGATTGTCGACTACAAGCTTGGAGTGGTATGTTTCTTTCAAACTTTGGAAAAATATTAGTACTAACCTATTAGCTCCTAGCAGCCAAATATGCAGTACACGGAGTAACTGAAGTATCCATTGACTTTTATGTGCTCAGAGATTGCATTGTGAAATTCCA
Organism: Solanum pinnatisectum; assembly: GCA_035578085.1. Lineage (NCBI taxonomy): Eukaryota > Viridiplantae > Streptophyta > Magnoliopsida > Solanales > Solanaceae > Solanum > Solanum pinnatisectum. Next base: position 602,079 of record CM069080.1, on the reverse strand, counting down.
AGTGCGACGCTACGCCAAATACCCCAGTGTGGCCATATTCCTCATGTGCAGAAGCCTGATGTTGTCTCCAGGCTGATCACGGAATTTGTTCAGTCTGATCAATCACAAAGGGTAAAACCTGACTCTGTCTCCACCGTCTCTGTTCCTGTGATTACTGGTACTTGTACAAGTAGATATTTAGCAGATCCAATTCGACTTCCTGGTTCAACATAGTGATGAGGTTAGTTTGCCAGCTTCAATGGTGAACTATGATTTCCTTAAGCAATGTCAGCAATATTTCCAACATACCGAAGGTGCTTTGGCATCCAGTTCATAGTGTAACAAACTGAACACTTGAGCAATCAGCTAACTACTTCAGCATTCTGGTACATATTTCTTTCAGTTTTACTTCGATACCCAGAGCTAGAGTTTATGGCCAGTGAGGCATAGCCTGGACAAGCCTTAGTGGGCTGAGTTACTCAAAACCTTTGCTGGTTTAAGGTAGCAGCTGGGGGAATAGTTGAGGAGAACGCAAGCTGGCCTAGACGCCATAGTTATGAATTTATTTTTAGCTTGGGGCTGTGTTGAACTTTGGTTGTGTAATATTCTCTTGAATTATCTTAGTTGAGGCATATTGTTAGATGGAAAGATAGTTGAATGATATGTGTTCCTAGTATTTATCATCTTGTAAAAAAAAAAAAAAAAAAGAGCTTTTCTGCACTAATGGTTGCATGGTTTCCCATTTTATGTGCTATGTTCATGTTTCCAGATGATTTTTCAATTTTCTTGTGATGTGGACATACTCAATATAATCCCACCCCACCAGTGAGGTCTGGAGAGGGTAAGTTGTACAATTATACGTCATACCTTTGTGGGTAGAGAGTTTGTTTCCGATATATCTTCGGCTCAAAGAGAAGTTACATGGAGCAGGGTTATTAGAAGAATATGACAACTAAGTATCAAATAGAAAGCAAATGAAGCAACAAATAAGATAAAGATATTGTTTACGATAGATCTTCAACTTAAAAGAAAAGTTACTTGGAGAGATGCAAGAAAAATATGATAGTAAATGTCAAGACAAAAGTCGATAAATAAAGCAACATATATTACTCCATATTGAAGAAAAAGAAACGACATGACCACTTAAATACTATTACTATTACTAATGAAGGGAGAGGCGTCTTCACGAAAATTGCTAAAAAAAAATTTCCAATTATATCAAATATGAAATAACTTATGATAAAGTTCAAAATTTTATTCATAAACATGAAAATTTCACACTATATAAAAACTAATTAATTTTTGAACTCTTATTATAAGCTAATTATAGTTTGCGTTATCTTGGCGCCACATGATTGGATAATAATATTTTATGTGCGCCTTTTGGTGTTCTTCTCTTCTCAGTATGAGTAGTAGAAAAACCGGTGGCCACCGTGCACGGCTGAGCGAGTGAGAAACAAAGAATATGCTGACATTTTTCTCAGCCGGAACCAGTGGTGCTCCTCCACAAGCATTTCTACTAACTGGAACCACTTTCAAATGCTCGAATTCGAGGCGTTTAAGGATCTGGGCAGGTGAATTTCCGGATTTTCTTCCTAAACAAGTCGAGAATATCAAAGACCCTTATGCTAGAAAGCTGGCTTCACGAATTGAGAGAATACCAGTAAGTTTTCTATTGCTACTATCTTTTTTGGGGTTAATTTCTAGATAGTTTTCTGTGTTTTCTTATAGGTTGTTGAGGAAGCAAGGGGTAGAATTTCAAAGTGCATGAAGAATTGAGATTCAATTGGGGAAAATTCTCTACTTTTTATGAAATGGGTTCTGTTCTGATGAGTAAAGTTTTGTTCTTTTGGACTAATATTATATTACCACATAGGTAGAAAATTCGCAATAACAAAGTAATGAATGCTTTTGAATCTTATGGTTTTAAGCTAAAGATATGTTGAATGTACAAAAAATGTCATTTAATCTTATGGTTCTTAACATGCCACGTTTAAAGTTGAAATTAAAGTGTTTCTAAAAGAGGAAAGAAATATTCTTTTTGAAACGGAAGTAGTGGTTTTGAACCTAAAATCAGTAGTACAAGATCTGTGCATGGATGCAGGTACTCATTTGCAGCTACAAGGGTTATTTTTATGTCTCTGCATGTGGATGTTAGATAGGATTAGATTACAAGAAACAAGAAAACTCTTATTTTCACTTTTTTGATCTTATTAAGTTGTTTTCTTTCCAGCTCATTTTATATGACGGTATTTAATTGAACCTAGAATCTGAAGATGTTAATTTGTGCAAGAAAATAATTTAGTAATTGTTAAAACGTTATTTTTGTAGAGATAACATCCAAATCTATAATTTGGATGGTTCAATGAACTTTATTTCTTGAAAGCAGTATAGAAGTGGGCATGGTATCCAACATTTCAGGACATCCTAAAAATGGAAAGAGTATCATATATTTGGGAAGCAAGGAATATATTTTATGGAGGCAGATCCATGATTTTAAGACTTTGGGTGCTAACTACTGCTGGACACACTACTTTGTGACGATGTGTGCTGACTTAGAATGAATGTATCTTTTATAAGTATTTCCCTGTTCACACACACACTTGGAACAGAATGGAGCGGGTGTGAGTGCACCCATTGCAGTAGTGTACCCGCTGTCATAGAGGTGTCCACTCATCATATGCAACTTAATCATTCTTCTTTTAGGTATTCTGTTCTTATAATCCTAACAAAGTCACATATCTAGATATATTGCACTGGATCGAATCAATTAAACTCTTTCTTTATAAAGTTCTGGTTACTGCCTTTGTTTGATGGTCCAGCTTCATTGCTGGTTCATTTTAGGTAAACTTATCGAAGGGATGCGTCATGAGTAGTTGTGTGAAGCCAAAAGAACAGACAGAGGCCAATCCAGTTGTGCTTCTCCATGGATTTGATAGGTGTGCCTCATGCTAAGCTATTAATTTTGATCACTTTCTCTTGCTGTGCTCCTGTTGTTCATTATGCCTCATTGTTCAGCTCATGTTTAGAGTGGAGGTACACTCTTCCGATGCTTGAGGATGCTGGATTGGAGACATGGGCAATTGATATCCTTGGATGGGGTTTCTCTGATTTAGGTATGTTATATCTTGTTCTAGCTTTTTCTCAGTTTTTTATTTTTCAAAAAGATTCTGCAAACAAAAACAAAGACTTGGTCATGGTTTGTATTTTTTGTTTCCTGTGATATTTAAGGAAGGCTTCCATCGTGTGATGTAGCTTCCAAGCGTGATCATCTTTACCAGGTACGTACTGATTCCGGAATATATGTTCTAATCTAGTGCATACAAACTTGAAAGGTTGGAATTAGTATCTTTCAACTTTCATTACACATTCTAATAAATGTGAAGTTACATATCTAAGTTCAAAATTAAGGTAAATCTCACAATCATTTTTTTTCCTAGTAGTGTAACTATAATACTTAGTATGCAGGGTCACGTACACAGTTATGCCCCATTGTGCATTGTGCAGTGGTATGATATTACAGTTATGAAGCATTAAGAAGGAGCATCCTTGCTTACTTGGCACAGCTCTACACTATAAAAGTATTGAAGTAGTGTTTCTTTATCTAGCTGTAGAAACCGTTAGAAGTGTGATAAGGGTCAGGCAGATCTTCCTGGCTTGGCCTTAAGACCATGTTGAAGAATTACTAGGATATTAAATTTCTTAAAGAATTTTCAATTTACATGTTTTGAAAATTCTCTGTCTCGTTTGTCTTTCAGCTGTGGTCTACCCACATCAAGAGGCCAATGGTACTTGTTGGACCTAGTCTTGGATCTGCTGTTGCTATTGACTTTTCTGTTAAATATCCAGAAGCTGTAAGTTCATTCGGTAACTTAGGATCCCTGTTCAGATGTTGTAGATTACTTTCTTGTATGAAGAAGGTACTATTTTATGCTTACTTCTAGTAGCTTTTACTTTATCAGGTTGATAGGCTGGTTTTAATTGATGCAAGTGTTTACGCGGAAGGTACAGGAAACCTTGCAACCTTACCCAAAGCAGTAGCTTATGCTGGGGTGAGTTACCTCCTATTCCTCTTAAAACAAAGGATACATTCTACGCCAGATTGGATTGTTTGATGTAACATAACATATGTGTTATAATGTGTAGTTTATTAACAACTTGGTTTCTGATTAGCAAACTCTACAAGTAAAGAAGAGAAACTTTTGCCTAATTGTTAATGAGAAACAACCTGCTGCAGGTTTACTTGTTGAAAAGTCTCCCACTTCGCTTATATGCAACTTCATTAGCTTTCAATGGCTTACCATTTAGTACCTGCTTAGACTGGACTAATGTAAGTTTGACCCTTTGATCTTTTTACAAACCTTAAAGTCATGGAGATCAGATATTCAAAATGTGCTTCTGGCATATTTTTTATTCTCTTTGTTTTACACTTCTGATTATCTGGTTTTCTATCCAGATTGGCCGCTTACATTGTTCATTACCTTGGTGGGAGGATGCATTGGTGAATTTCATGATCAGTGGAGGTTACAATGTCATTTCTAAAATAGAAAATGTATGCGCAGATTTACTAAATTTTCTCAAGTTTTTCTTAAATATACATGCCTTTTGTGACCTTTTGTCACTTTTTTTGGCATCGACTCTAGTATCAAACAGCATTATCTTGCTCTATTTAATAGGCGTTGATTTGATTATGGAAACTAGCAATATTGAGTTTAATCTTACTAGTTTCATCTTAACATGCAATTGCTGGAGTCTAAATGCAGGAACCCCTGGGCACTGATATTAGTTTTGAAAAATTTGTTTAAATAAGAGAGATGGCATAAAGTGATATGCCATAAGTTTTAACTGCAAACATCTCTTGGAGTTACAAACCTATTACCTTTAGACGTCATTAAAATCATTCACGTGGTATGTAAACTAGGGTGATCTTGAGGCTGATTGATTCAACTTGATTCTGATTCTGCTGTTACATGGCATTTCTAGCTGTAGCTTCATTTTCTGTGTTGTCTACTGGTTTCGGTCTTGTCACAATGGAAAATTGTTCAGCATTCTCATGCTAGGACTCCTGTTTTACAGGTCAAGCAGAAAACACTAATAATTTGGGGTGAAGATGATCAGATTATTGACAACAAGCTTGCAGTGGTATGTTTCTTTCAAACTTTGGATCACTAAACCTGTTAGCTCCTAGCATCCATATATTTAGTACACGGAGTGTTACTGAAGTGTCCATTGACTTTTATGTCTTCAGAGATTGCATTGTGAACTTCCAAATGCAATTCTACGCCAAATACCAAAGTGTGGTCATATCCCTCATGTGGAGAAGCCTGATGCTGTCTCCAGGTTGATAGCGAACTTTGCTCGCCCTGACCAATCACAGAGGGCAAATCCTGACTCGGTCTCCACCATCTCAGTTCCATCTTGATTACTGGTACTTGTACAAGCAGATAGTTAGCATATCTCACGCGTGAAGATCCGACTTCCTGATTCTACCTCGTGATGAGGTTAGTTTGCCAGTTTCAATGGCGAATATGCTCTCATTCTTTGAGCACCGTCAACCTCATTGCATGCATATCGGTTGTCAAAGGTGCTTTGGTGCTTTTAACACCAGTAGAGAAGTGTAATAAACTGAATACTTGAGCAGAGTATTAGCTGAATGCTTTAGGAATTAGGATTCTGGTATATTTTTCTTCCAGCACATGCTAATCTTATTTTATATCAATTACCAGTTACTATGAACTTATGTGATTTGCTGTTGACATATGTCTTGTTGTGCAACAAAAGTGCAGCATTTGACAAAGTTCAAAGGCAGTTTCCAAATCATTATCCCTTATTATATCATAAAAAAACACATGCATGTGCAGTGGAGTCACCATCCAAGTGAAACAATTATAAGAAAGTTCTTTTTCAAAGAAACCAAACAAGTTAATAGTCCAGATTCACTTCACCTTGCCCTTTTCGCCTGCATAAACCAAACACGGCCAAAAATTGTTATGTGCAAGACTCTTACACTAGATACATGCTAGCACATGCACTTCAGTATTCTGACCACCAAGATCCAAAATCTTGATCTCTTATAATTTTTACTCATTACATGGACCATTACATCCCACTTTCTTGATCTCTTTATGATTTTCACTCATTTCATCGACCACTGTATGAAGAAAACTTGTTTGATTCATTAGGTATGATGGCAGGCAAAAGGGTGGTAAAGAAAGTGGAAGAAAACCCTTGTTTGATTTATCCCTTGTGAAAAGATTCCATTCACTCTGACAACTAGGATACTTGACCCTATTTGTGCTTTACTTTAAGTTGGGTTTTCAATTATACCATGCAGATGTACAGGTGGGAACTACAAGAGTAATATTTAATGCAGAGATGCACTAATTTTATCAGAGATGGTGAGTAGGGTAGCAAGTACTCATTGATAAAATTTTCTAAAATAAAAAATACATACTTCATGTCTCTACTTCTCTAGATATACAAAAAGGAAAAATCTAAAAAGAAGAGATCAGATTCTTCTACATTACTGGTACATCATACTACCCCAGAAACAGCCACATCTCCACTTCAAGAAGGAATCTAATTCCAACTTTGTCCACTCATATGGAGATAATACAAGAAGTAAATAACAAAAAAAGAAGTCCAAGTGGAAGTGTGTGTCCAGATGATTCTCCCCCTGCTGACCATTGAAAAATGCTACCCATCTTCTCAAAACCTTTTTTCTTTCATTCACTGCCTCACATTCAGACTTCTTTTTTTTAAATTCTTAAGCATACCACCAAGAAGCTGCTTGTAAACAAAAGTGTCATGGTGATAAAAACTCTGTTCTGATGAAGAGCCTCTGTGCCACTGCCATCTGGGTTGTAGCCACCACTTCCTGTTGGTCCTAGCCCAAAAGTTGGGTTGTTAATACCTGTATTAGTTCCTGTGCCCGTGCCAGTGCCAGTGCCAGTGCCAGTGCTAGTGCCTGTCCCAGTCCCGGTGCCAGTTCCAATCCCTGGATTTGTTGTGGTTCCTGGTGCAGTGGGGGTTGTGGTACCTCCAGTGTTGCTGGTTGAAGTAAAAAAAAAAAAAAACAATATGAGAGAACAATGTCATACACCATCTATCCACGACAACGACAGCAACAGCATACCTAATATAATCCCGCAAAATGGGATCGGGGAGGGTAGAGTTTACGCAGACCTTAACCCTACCTCATAGGTCTCCTTACCCCTACCTCATAGGTAGAGAGGTTATTTATGATAAGACCCTTGGCTCCAGGGAAAAATAGTCCAAAAGAAGACGTAACAGAGGTACAACAAATAACAAATAGTAACAACAGTAACTACAACGAAACAAAAATAATATGATAGCCGAAGTACAAGAAACAACACATAGTAACAGAAAAGGACAAGAAACTACATGTGCAATACTACACCGTCCATCCACTATATTCAATTATTAGTTCTACAAAGAAATTCAAAGTCCAACCAAGACGGAACCGCCTCCAACTGGCTTGAGATTGACACTTAGTTAGCACACTGTTGTTGTCATTATAGTATTATATTCCAGAGTAGGCATGTTACATGAATTATGAGAAATGGTATAAAGGACTTTGGTTCTTATAAAATATTTGCATCATGGCTGGAAAACACATTTCAACTTAAAAGACTTTCATTATAACAATTGAAGAAAGTGACAAATAAAACATTAACATACAGATTATATATCAACATCAAGACAGGTCACATGGGGATAGAATATAAATGATAAATCCAACTCATCTTGTGTTTGAAAGTTATTGTCACAGTTAGGACACTAAAAATGACTACTGATAGATTTGGTTAAAAAGAAACAAAAGAGACAGCTAACAACAATCTTTAATCATGTCCTCAGAGAAAAATACCACTATATTAGGAAAAGCTTTCAACCATTCACTCATACAGTCAAATTTATCCAGCATTAATAATTGCACCTCTTTTAGGTCCTTTTTACCTAGAGAGCTGAATTTAAACTTCCATGTATTACCAGCCCTAGGGGCAAGTGGATATTTAACCTAACATCTTGGGAAAAAAAATAATCTTTTTCAAGATCAAGAATTTGAGAATGATCTACAAGGAGAAGCCCAGGGGCAGAACAGAAAACCTTCTATTATTTTGTTATTAATAAGGGAAACATCACCATTTATTGTCCTAGAGGGGAAAAAGAAACTTTTCCTGGATGCAAGTTGAGGAGATACTACATTCAATATTGGCAAGAAAAATACAAGATCTCACATCACAAATAACAAAGCTTTAAGAATACATACCCTCCTGTGGTCTGATAACATGCAGAACTAGAGGCTGTTGATAAAACAAAGAAACAATATCAGTGACTATTAGTATTACTAGAAGAGGGGAAACAAAAAGAGGAGAAAAGTAAGTTGATTCAAGATTACAGGCTGGTGGACTTGAAGTCAAAGTAGCAGTTCCAGAGAAGTCACAAGTAGCACCAGTTGAAGCCTTCCTCTGGTAATAGCTATTTACAGCATAGGAGCAGTGATCTTTGATAGTGTTAGGGTTGTAGCAAGGACCATTTTGAAGGATACCAGTACAATCAGCTCCATTTCCACAGGCATAGTCTATATTGTGCTGCAGAGCTGCGTCCCCAACCCCATCTTTGCACACACAGTAATTAGCACCACCTAGAAAAAAAGACCACCATAAGAACCAGCTCAAGATAGAGAATCCATTGATAATGGTCAAGGAAAAAGACTGGATCTTTTGAATAACAAACTCTTGAATACACCACTAAGAGTAAATATTCTGGTGAAACACATGGAAATGCAGAAAAGGTAAAATCTTGAAGTGAAAGTACCAAAAAAACTCAAATCTTTGCATAAGAAATTCTTGGATACACCACTAAGAGCAAACAAAAAGAGAATCTTGAAGTAAGAAAGCTAAAAAAAACTCAAATCTTTAAATAAGAAACTGTAGGATACACTACTAAGAGCAACATCTAGTAAAAACTCATCACAAGAAAAGAAATTGTTAGATACACACTAAAGAGCAAAATCTGATGAAAACTCCAGGCAAGAAGATGAAAAAATGCAGGAAAAAAAGGATCTTGAAGTGAGACGGCAAAAGAAATTGTTGGATACACAACTAAACATATGAAAAATGCATAAAACAGAAGAATCTTGAAGTAAAAGTAGCAATAGCAGCTTACTTGAGTAACCAGTAAAAGCCAAGAGAAATATTAAAGACAGTACAGAAGCAGCCATGATTGTGCCAAGCTTTAAGAAGTAGATATGAAGATATTACTATTCCCTGTATAAATCAAGAAGGTTAGTTGAAGGCTAGTGAAATTCTACTATTAATAAGAAAGCAGAAAGAAGAGATGTTTAAGGGGAACAGAGAAAGTGTGTTATAGGGATATGGAGCTCTCGAGACAAGAAAAATAGGTGGAAGGTGGAGGCACTATGTCAATTTTGGGTGGCATTTTATATGTATAAAATCATATGTATTATTCTCCGCTCACTTTTATTCGTCCATTCAAAACTATTTTATAATATATAACTAATACAATAAATATTAATACATGCATTAATATGATTAAAGACATAATCGTCCTTTAAAAAAAATTTCATGTCCTTTCCACCATACCTATAGAGTATATTTTGTGAATAGATATATTTTAAAAAGATTATACAATACATATTTGGGATTTTAATCTACTAAATAACACTATATAAATTATAAATAATTTCAATATAATGAATATCAATATTATCAACATATCATACTAAACATTATTCTTGTACATCGTATCGACAATATTTTTCATTCTAAAATTACTACTATAAAAGAATGAGAGCATGGGGTAATGTGTTTTAGGAAAGTGAGCAGCAAAAGCCAAAGCATTTTGTCATGTATTTGACTGTATGTATGTACTCTGTACTATGTATGTCAGTGGCTTTGTTTCTCAAACGGTCATAAACTTAACTATACAGGTTACAATTTAACCAAACCATGGTTCAAACTTCAAACATGTAGATGTTTTTTTTTTTCTATAATTAATGAAAATATTTTCCTCAAAATTTTCAATAGTTTTGTCTCAAAAAACTTTATAAAATGCGTTTCCTCTAAAGAAGGACCTATGTAGCGTGAATTTGAAATAATTGATCTTCAATATAGATATTAAACATCAAATAAATTTTTTTTTTATATATAATGTAATCTAGATAAATATTATAAAATGGGATAGTGAATTCAAGGTTTAAAAAGCTTAAACATTCCTATGACAATCTCAAGCTAATGTGATAATAACTGAGTTTACGATTATATATATATATATTAATTTATTTTTTAATACGCATACAATCAAACATTTCTATTACCGCTATTCTCTGGAATAACTTTAAACTAATTTTTTTTTTTTTATGTTATAACAACATTATGTTGTAGTAATTAAAAAGATATCAAAACAAATATTGTTATTACATGAAAATCTGATTGTATAAGGTATGCATAAAAACTATCAAGTTTAATGAACTCATAGGTTCTCTTCTAGATTCGCTCCTGAGAGATGAAAATATGATCGTATAAGATATGTATAAAAACTATCAGGTTCAATGAACTCATAGGCTCTCTTCTCGATTCGCTCCTGAGAGATGAAATATACATAAAACTTATTAAATTTCATTTTTATGTTAAAATTATACTGAATATGTTATTTTTACGATGTGGAGATCCCCTAGGCTAAAGTGTTGATGAAACAGAAGGGGCCCCCACGAGGTTTGTGCTGTCACTGTTTAATATTGCACTTATGTGTCTCTTGGCATATCAATGGAGGCCCTAGAAAATCTTAGAATCTACACACATAATATTAGTATACAATATTATTAAATAATCTACTTTTTTTTTATTATATGATTTTTTAACTAGTTTTTCAAGTAAATTTCTATAATAACAAATAGAACATTGCACTTTTATAAAATGATTTAACTATAGGAGTGATATATCAAGTGAGAAATGCAAAAAGAAAAAAAAATATACAAATAATTGTATTTATTAGTCAACTATCTTTTAATTCTTTTAGGGGTTGTTTGGTGTGAAGGATATGGTAAAATAATCCTGGGATTAAATTATAGTGCCACTCAATTTGTTGTTTGGTTGGCAAGGCCGGGATAACTTATCCCGGTACTAATAATTAGTACCAGAATAAGTTATCCCTTCCTATGGGTAGTATAGTAACCCCGGGATAAAATGACTAAATGACAAAAATATCCCTTTAAACACTTTTTAGACATTACTTTTCACATCCATGAAGGATATTTACTTTTCACATCCATGAAGGGTATTTTGTAAACTTATATGTTGTTCTTAAGATTTATTATTTTGAATACAACAGACCAAACACTTAATAAAAAATAATCTTCGCATAACTAATCCCATCATAACTTGAATTCAAACCAAAGGAGCAAAAGAAATAATGGGTTCAAGGAAAATGACACCATCATTGTAGACATGAAGAAAAATACAAAACAAATGAAAGCTACGAGATTAACGTAACTTTTGGATTATTATTTTTTCACTCGATGTCTAGAATAAAATAATTATTACTTAATTACAGAGTCTCAATCAAAGCCATTTGATTTAAGAATAGAAAACACTTACTACTCTATCCAAATTATGTGAAGCTTATATTATTATTTTATATGTTGCAATAGTATAGTTTTAAAAATAGTCTAAATATAACTTATTTGCTATATAAAGAAATAAAAAACATACCTAACAATTAATTAAAGGTTAAATTACTTCATTGAATATCACAAGCACTATAATTATCATGCACCAATAATTTTAATTCTATTTCATGTCCCTCCTAAGGAATATAAAACGTAAATTTTTATATCAATGTAGCATCTTTTTTAAAACTGATTCAAAATTTAAATTTGATAGAGTTTGATTAACTCCTCAAAGTTTTGCTAAGTAAACTTATTATACTCCTAAAATTATAAGTTCAAAACTTAATATTTATTAAATTTAATAATTTTTCCCTGTTAAATATATTAAGTATAACAAATCCATGATGAATAAGTTACGTTCTTCAATAACAATAGAAAGACTATATTTTATATAAAATGAAATTTCATAAACGATTTTGAATTAGTCAAGTCATAAAACAGATAAAAAACATATAAAGTTGTAAAGTGAACTAATCATTTTTGTTGGAATTTTCTTTTGGAGAAAAATATACGTGAGCAAAAAGGGCATATCCAACTCATATACAAATTAATTTGAAGAAGACATTTTTGAGTAAGATATTTATTTATTATCAAATTAAATGAATGGACCCTTTTTCGTCAAAGATGAGCGAACTTTAATTATTTTATATAGTAATTAACTAAACAAATAAAATAATATCAAAAAGGAAAAAAGAATTTGAAATCTAATACACTTACAAAAAAGCTTCTTTTTCATCTTCTATCCAGCCAATTTGTTATGTTACCCACTTTCTGAAAAGAGAACAAAATAAAAATGATTTTTATTTGCATAAGATTTATCTAGAATTAGAAAAGTAGTATGTTATTTTTATTTTATTTTATTTTTTCACTCAATATTATTTCATATCCATTTTAGGATTCTGATTAATTCAAGTCATATTGTAAAAACATGTTAACGGAGGCAATGTTTTCTGTCAGAAGTTTTTTATTTCAAGGCTTAAACTCAAAAACCTAATAAAGAATACGTAGATGAATTATATCTATTCTATCACAATCTTTATTTATTATTCAATTTAATGAATAATTCGTTTTATTCTAGGTTTTTTTTAATTTTAAAAAAAGCTTTATTATTGTTATTCTCTCTTCTCTTTTTTTGGTACTTTATAAAAGTCTTGCTTTGTCATTTATTAATTTTCTTCCGATAATAGGTAAATTAGTAAAAGCTTTTTCCATTGTTAACCTTGAGATAAGGGTATATATGATCGAAGATTATAATAGAAGGATAATAAGTGGCCAAGTATTGTAGGATTTTTTTTTGGGAGAAGTAGGACGCTAGTCTCTTTCTCCCCCATCTTCTTTCTATTTGGTAGTATTAGTTATTATTTCAGATAAGATCTTATTCTTCTACCTTTATTAATATATGTTGCTTCATTTGTTGTGTAATTTTCTATCATATTGTTATCTTTAATTTTTTAAAAAAAAATTTTCGAGTACTTTTCTTTTGAGTTGAAGGTCTATTGGTTTCCATTTGGCTGTTCGATATCCATATTGGAGTTCGACTAAATTCAGATTCGTGCCATGAAGTCACACATTGAGGGTAAAATGCTTCCTAATAAAGACGATTTTGTACTTAGGAGGACTGGAACCAGAGACCTCTGATTAAGGATGAATAAGTACTTATCACTCAATCATAACCCTCGTCACTAATTAAGAAAAAGTTATTGTCTTCATCACTGTTGTCAAACGCGGTTGATATATTCTTTGCCTTTAACCATATATATGTAAAGGCAAAAAAGAGGGATTATGGGGGTGGGGGACCTTACACCCACTAAATCCAGCAAATGGTGACACCCTTAATTATTTGTCACACATTAAATTAATCATAATTAGATAATCACATTCACACGTTTCATTTATTTTGGACAACCAATAAGAGTGGGTGAATCTTGATTAATACTACTACTTTTATGTGTCCAACCACCAATTTTTGGTTCCATGGAATCACCTCCTACTACATTGGCATCTCACTTTGATTTCAACATAAAATGTTTTAGGTAATTATTAGAGATAAAAGAGATCTCGAGTTCGAATCTATTTGATATAAAATTATTTTTATTAGGGATCATTTTATCATTCAATTTGAAAATTTTCATTATAAATTTCAATGTAATCAGACTCTAATAATACTAAGTTGAGAGTTTATTTGATCAAATACAATTTACTACATGAGTGGGAGAGGAGGTACAATGAGAATCAAACTCATATTTATTGTGTGGAAATTTTATGATAGTACTATTAGATTATAAGTCTTTAAGAGGTTATTTAACATACACATAACATTTCTATCTTTACAAGATAGGAATATAATATTACGTGCACATATATCATTTATAAAATTGCACTGAATATATTATTGTTGTTATTAACGTAAGGATAAAAGAATTGATCACTTTTGGGAAAGGGTGAATCCAAAGTAGGAATAGGAAAGCAAAGAAGATGGGGAAGTCATGGAAATTTAACTCTGTACAATGCAGAAACATGGAGATAAAAGGAATAATCACTTTTGGAAAGACAATTCAAATTTCAGACTTTTGAGGTTTGAAATTTGATCCCAAAATCACTAAATTTTAAATACTTTTATAATTTTATTATATTTAGGTATATTAAGAATTATATTATATGGCTATAAAACACGAGGCTGATGATCTTTCGAAAACAATCTCTCTACTTTCATGAGATAGTGATAAAGTTTGCCTACCCCAAACTCTATTTGTGATATTCCACGGGATAGGTTGTTGGCTATAAAACACCAAAATTTTATATTTTTTTGAGACATTACGTATAATCCCCATCGGGTGATTTATAAGAACAATCTTAAATTTTTGACCCTATTTGCCTCATGAGTAAAACTTCAAGATTAACATTTTGATTTTAAACCTTGAGGTATTGTTTGGTAGTTGATTAAAATTATGCAGATATTAGTTATTTTATCTTCTATCCTGTATAAGATAATACATCAATTTTCTTATAAATTATACATGTATATTTAATAAATCATAAGTCCTTATTAGCTACCAAATCTTGTATAACTTATACATAAATTGACACATGAATAAACCGCTTCTTTACTAGTTACCAAACGATTCCCTAGGATTTACCCATAGAACAAGCCCAAACGTCAAAAAGTTTAAGATCACTCATTTCTAAGGTCGTTGAGCATAATTTCAAGTCTTTAACTGCTTCACTCATTTGCATATGCCTTTTTGAAGCCCATTTCAGCCAACCCGATATTTAGAAGTCCAGCCCAAAACAATTGAATACAGTAAATTTGCCCCTAAACTTCAAGATAATTTCAACAATACCCGTCTAACCTTTCTTTCTTCTTCTTCAACATCCTAAAACCCTAGCAAATTATTTCCCCAAAAAGCTTAAAAACACTTACAATGGCGATCCTGATTCGATCACGACCGTTGATCAGAAAATTTACAAATTTCAAATCAATCACAACCGTTCCTTTCCTCTCACAAGAACCTCAACTCGCCGGAACTCCACCGGAAAACACTACCCCACTACCCCCAAATCCATCCTCCGGTAGCCCACTCTATAATGAAAACTGGAGATCCCCATTTGCAGCTACCTCACAATCTGTATCTTCCTCCGTTGTACCCTTGGGGTTCTTACGCCAATCGCCAGCTGCGCGTATTCAGGCAATGTCGGAATCACTTGATGGGGAAGGTTTGATGAATCTGTTTGCCGATTGGGTGACGACGCAGAGGTGGGAGGATATGAAACAGGTGTTTGAGCTTTGGATTAGGTCGTTGGATAGAAATGGGAAACCGAATAAGCCTGATGCGAATCTGTTTAATTATTATTTGAGAGCTAATTTGATGATGGGTGCTACTGCTGATGATTTGTTGCGATTAGCTAGTCAAATGGAGGAGTATGGACTTGTTGCTAATACTGCTTCGCATAATTTGATCTTGAAAGCTATGTTTCAATCTGGTGAACCATTGTCATGGGCTGATAAAGCTGTCAAATTGCTCGAAAGGTTCGTATTTCAAGCTAATCACTTAGTTTTGAATATATTTGTTGTACAATATAGTCATACCCGGGTGGGATGTATGCAAACCTTAACTCTACCTTTGCGGGATAGAGAAACTGTTTCATATAGAATCTCGGCTCAAAAGAAATAGCAAATGTATAGAACAAGTGTGATAACATCTATTATGCATTTAAGTTATACACACGGATAGTCTTTCAGTATGGGGTTGTTACTTTACTTTTAGGTTATGGATCCATGCTTATTATAAACTACTAGTATTAAGTGATAAGCCGGAGGAATGTGAGGATGACGTCTAACCTGGTATAAAAATTAAAACTTTGTATGTAATTGTGGAGATCCCTTTATTTGCTTTATTGTTCATTTATATGAAATTGTTGTTAGCCTTTATTATATTTTCTAAAGTTGGAGACTGTTAGTTCATTTATATGAAATTGTTGTTAGCCTTAATTATATTTTCTAAAGCTGGAGACTGTTAGTTGAGATTAGTATTGAGCTGAAAAGTTCATTGCAGTAAAAGAAATGCAACACAGAAAAACTTAGACTTAAAATTTAGTACGTTGAGAGTTTTAAGACCTTTATATTCATAGTTTAGAAATATAGAATTTATAAGGCGTGTATATTGACATAGAGATAGCATTTTCATTTGTTGTGATATTAACATTTGCGGCCTTTTGGTTGGCTGCTAGGGTGATCCAGGATTATGGTATGGTGTTTCTCTTGGAAGGTTTCATAGTAGGCAAAAAATGCTTCTGACCTTTATTCATATTTGTTTTTTTTGATAAGGACCTTTATTCATATTTGTGTACAGTATAACACACTAAGAAGCTTTGCCAGATTTAACCGGTGTTGTGATATAGCCGCCAACTTGGTGCGATTGCCAAATCAAACTTCTCTATTTAGAGCTTCTTTGGATTGAGTTATTTTAGGTTCTTTTAAGCCAAAATAGGTTTTAAGCAGTTTTGTACTACCTCCGTCCCTTTTTAATTGTCATGGTTTTCTTTTTTAGAGTCAAACGATAAATACTTTGATAACATTTTATGATGTATTTTTTCATCATATTGATATGCAAAATATTGCAATTTATAGTATTTTTCGTATAGTTTTTGAATATTTAAATTTTTTGTTTAAAATATCAAATTAATATAATCTAATTTCACTTTGAAAATTAGTCAAATTGACTTTCGAAAAGCGCAACATGACAGTTAAAAGTGGACGGAGGGAGTAGTGTTTAGCAGTGTGTTTGGATAGACTCAAAATTAAAACTATTTTTAACCTTTAAGTTCTTTTCAAAAAGTTTCAGAGGGATTGACAAAATTCAGAGTAACTTTTAAATTAAGTATTTTTGAGTCAAAAGCAATAAATTGACTTATTTTAGCTTAATAACTGTTTTGCTTTGATTAATCTATTAACTTTTTCTTATCACAAATAATTATTTTTCATCCAATATAAATTAAGCTTCGACATTTGAAACTTACTACTTAAATTAAGCCAATCCAAACGCACTCTAAGTAAAATAAGGAGTGCTTATAAGCACTTGTTTCAAAGCTAAAATAACCAAAATAAGCCAAAAGCCATATCTAACTTATGGCTTTTGGCTTATAAGTCATAAGCCAATCCAATCAGGTTCTTAGCCTTACCAAAACAATGAACATTTGAAATAACAGAAAACAATGAACATTTGAAATAACAGAGTGGGGAACTGTCTCTTAAATGAACTGAGTGAGGCGTGCGAAAACTATTCCCATTGCAGCAAAAGTTCAAACTCCTGTCTGTTAGTTACTACCGGATTTATAGCTTTGTTATTTGGGTTTTATTTTCCTTTAGTTTAGTCTTGCTGCAAACAAAATTTTGCCATATGTCTTTGCTCCTCCTTGTCCCTTCTATACTTCTTTTCTCTCCGCTTGGTTATTCTTGAATTCTCAGGCTCCTTTCAATTTAGTGTGGATAGCAAGTTTACTAAGTGACAAGGAACCTCGTGGTGTTTATTGAGCTTGTTTTGATTGCGACAGTTCACTATGTATTTTCACCATGCATGCAAGTTCTCTGTCATGCATTGATGATATTTGATAGATTTCATGTGTTATACTTATGCCAGGATGATTGCAACTGGAGTAGAGTTTAAAGAAGCTTTGCCTGATGAAGAGTCATATGATTTGGTTACCGGCTTGCTATTTAAAGCAAACCTTATTGATGATGCGTTGAAATATATTGATTCAGCCTTAAAATCTGGGTATAAGCTATCCATGAATGTATTTAACGAGTGTGTGCGAAGCTGTATCTACAGCAACAGGCTGGATACATTGGTGTCAATAATAGAGAAATGCAAGGTATGTATCCCTTTGGTGAGATCATCCAAACCATGAAACTTTCTATTATTTGAAATATATTTTAGTCTTGATACCGCTGTTTTGGGTATTCCCAGAAAACAGATCAGAACAAAGGCCTGCTGCCGCCTTGGAACATGTGCACACACCTTGCTGATTGTGCATTACAAGCAGATAATAGTGAACTAGCTTTTACTTCCTTGGAGTTCTTTGTGAAATGGATTGTTAGAGGTGAGACTGTGAAGCCCCCTGTTTTACTCAGTGTTGACGAAGGACTGCTTGTGGCTGCACTTGGAACTGCTGGTAGAACATACAATGTGAAACTCCTCAATGGTGCTTGGGAAGTCCTTAAGCGCTCACTACGGCAAATGAGGATCCCTAACCCTGAATCTTTCCTTGCGAAGATATATGCCCACGCGTCATTGGGACAATTGCAGAACGCTTTTGCTACCCTGCATGAGTTTGAGAAAGCTTATAGTAGTTCTAACGAAGAGAGTGCAGAAGAACTATTTTCTCCCTTTACCAATTTGAATCCACTGGCTGTTGCTTGCTGCAGGAATGGTTTTGTCACCTTGGACTCTGTATGTTCTCTTTCTCTTCCAACTAAGAATTCTGTATATCTCACAGCTTAGCACTTTGCTGTACCTGCTTAAGTGTGTTGGATGTTCTCTATCTCGGTCACCTTACACTTGGTATTGCCACTGACTTCCAAATATTTCAGGTTTACTATCAGCTGGAGAATTTGAGCCGAGCAGACTCCCCTTTCAAGTCTGTTGCTGCACTCAATTGTGTAATTTTAGGCTGTGCCAATATATGGGATATTGATCGTGCTTATCAGACATTTGCTGCAATTGAATCCACTTTTGGATTAACCCCAGATATCCATTCATACAATGCGCTGATATATGCATTTGGGAAGCTTGGCAAGGTAAATAGAAATGAATGTAACATCTGAATGCACATAGTATGGGTTCAACCTAGAGGTCATTTCTTTGGATCCTATTTATTTGTTCATCAGTAAACATGTGACTGAGAATAATCTGAAGGAGTCATTTTACTAATTAGCCCCCAGGGATTAAGCTTAATTGGTAAAGGTTGAGGACTTGTGTGTCTTACGTCACAAGTTCAAACCCCGTGTCAAGTGAAACTAAAGTTCAAGGGGCAGGGCCATCATCCCTGAGTTTTGAAGTCTGTGGTTGGCCCAAAGGGTTCACTCCAAATGAATTTTTCATCATAAAAAAAAGTACTGGCTGATAATCTTGAAGATTCTTATCCCAAGTATTGTCATAATAGCTCGAAGCTACATTCTTTCATTTGTATGTACAAGTAATTGGAACACATAATTACATGGGATGCCTTTCTTCTGTTCTATGATTATATGAATATTAATAAACTATCTTTCCTTGTTGCAGAGGGATGAAGCCACAAAAGTCTATGAGCACTTTATGGATTTAGGAGTGAAGCCAAATGAAATGACATATTCTCTACTTGTTGATGCTCATCTTATTAAGCGAGAACCGAAAGCTGCACTTTTAGTAGTTGATGAGATGGTAACCTGTCTTTCACTCTCTCAATATAATCATCAGTGACAAAATGAACCTGCTTGTCATTTTTGCTAAGGAACTATACTTTGGCTTCATGTGCAGGTGCATGCACAGTATAAACCTTCCAAGGACATGCTGAAAAAGATCCGAAGACGATGTACTCGAGAGATGGATTATGAATCTGATGATCGAGTCGAGGAGTTGACCAAGAAGTTTAACATCCGAATGGGCACAGAGAATCGTCGTAACATGCTCTTTAATCTTAGATACAGCATGGAATATTCTGGTTAGATGGTGCTGAAGTGGATTTAGAGATCACATGCATGGTCAACACCCGTTCAAAATTTCTTGCCCTTCTACTGAGAAACTTGATGGAATGAAATGTTAGAATATCAGTGCTTCTAGCATTTGAATGTTGCACTCTATTTCCTCTTCTTCTAGCTTGCCTCTGCTAGTTGGACACTTGAGTGCTGATGTTGGCGTTTGCAAAGTTTAGCAGTGTAACATCTCATATGCCTCGGGTCGATCCTCTAACCAGTGGCTGTAAATTACTTAGTTCTGGTTAGTATTGAGCTGTGGAGGATGGTGTCTGGTTAGAAGGTTCTTGTTTAACATATTTATGTATTCTTTTTTCCACCCATTAGGTAGCTTTTAAAGACAGGGAATTGCTAATGAAATGAGATCCATCTCATTTTTAATAAACTGTACTCTTCATGCTGAAGCAGTTTGCATCGAGTGCAATTTTCTGCTTTATTCTTGCTTTTTCAGTTTCTTCCATAGTTGATAACCATTTTTACATGTCAATTTCTGGTTGCTACATTTTGAGGTGTGAGAAAATGTGTCTACTACCCTTTTAGCCTCCTTGTTTATCCTTCCTTTAATATTTCTCCTTTAGTTTCTTGCCCTATCAACTGTCTCTTGTTCTTCGATTATTGCCCTATTTTATTGCAGTTACGATTCTTTTTTGTCAGAATGTTTTGTCATGCTTTCCTTATTGTTTTCTTTGGTAAGAAAATGCTCCTTAAATTGCAAAATCTAAGTTGAGAATGGACTAACTTTTAACTAATTTTGTCTTATAAGCACTTATTAAAATGTATGCAATTTTTTTTTTATGTAGTCGTACGATTAGATCCAAGCATAAAGTCAATCATAACTATATGCATTGATACAACGAAATTTATTTAGCGTACACATGCATCTAGCGCAACAGTATGCGTTGATACATCAAATTAGAGCTAACACATATAATGGACCCCAAAACAGTAGCTATGAAATTTAATTAGACAAACTATAGCTATTTATGATAATTATACTCATACTCCAAACTGTAGCTATTTATGAAATTTCTATTCTATATGAAATAATTTTAATTTAAAAATATTTAGTTTAATTTGAAATTTATTAAATTCTAGAGCCCAAAACTGATCCAATTCCAAAACCCCCAAAATCAGCCCACTAGAATCTTTGAATTTTAGATCAAACAAATTGAAAATACCTAGTTTTTTTCTCAATAAATTGAATCAAAACCACTTTCAAGAAACCAAAAATTTATATAAAAAATCAAATCTTTCATGGATCATTCTCCAAAAAAGTGGTAAATTATCCATACCCAGAAAATCCCAAGAACCAAAAAGCAAATGGGGCAGAATACTGGTGCAAGTGGCAAAGGGAAGAAAGAAGCAGAAATGGAAAAGGAAACAGTAGTAGAAGAAGAAGAAGAAGTTGAAGAAGGTGGAGAAGAAGCTGAACAAGATGGAATGTCTGTTCATTCTCCTTGTAAACCCGCATCTTCTGCTCTTCGTAAGGTACTTTTCTTCTTAATTAAGAAAAAAATAGGCACCCTTTGCGTTTTTATTCATATGCATGGAATAGGGTATCGGACCAAACCCATTCGTCGAAAAATTATACTATCAAAGTTAAATTTTTATATTAGGTATTAGATGTTGAATTCCTTTTGGTTAAATTTACATTTGTTCTAGCCTTGATGGATAGCGTTGCCATTGGAAAGAGAGTAGGAATAGACAAGTCTCACTCTTGCAATTAGTAGGAATAGGAATCAAAAAGCAGGGATCAGCCTACCTGATAGTGCCTGTTGTTGGTGGAAGGTGACAATTATCCGGACTCGGACAACACGGTTATCAAAAAATGAAAAAAGATGTTGAATCCCTTTTATTTAAATTCCCATCTGTTGGCCTTGGTGGATAGAGCTACTTGGTACATGTTGTTGCTGGTGGGATTTGACAGGTATGCTGTGGAATCTGTCGAGTCATGCGAAAGCGTATCGGACATATAAAAAAATGAAGATGTTGAATTCCGTTGGTTTCTTTATATTTTGAATCCCCTTAGTAAAAATCGTAGCTTTGCTACTAATTATATGCTTGTCAATGTGTTTTACAGAATTTATGGATTCTTTTGTTTCTTTTGTTTTATGGGTATGTTTATGTTTCGAACTGTAGGAACAATCACAGGTGGAATTGGAGATAAGATTGTTGGAGGCTCTTGAAATCTATCCCCCTGCCAAATTGAGAGGTATAATTTGTATAAGTGTTATGTGTCATTGCTCATTTTGTATGATTCCTCTTTAAGTTTTGCTGTGTTTTCTGTTATTAAAGCTGAAAAGGTGGTAACTTTATCA
The DNA here is from genome assembly GCA_035578085.1 of Solanum pinnatisectum. Classification (NCBI taxonomy): domain Eukaryota; kingdom Viridiplantae; phylum Streptophyta; class Magnoliopsida; order Solanales; family Solanaceae; genus Solanum; species Solanum pinnatisectum. The sequence continues at coordinate 579,845 of CM069080.1, read as the reverse complement.
TAGTTTGTGTAGTTCATAAGTAAAATTCACAGTAAAATGTGGCGGATAGAAACTCGTGGTGTAATCTGGAACTTGCATTAAATTTTGCTTGTTGCTGTGGGAGTGAGACGTTTAACATGTTCGCCTTGATTCTTATTGCAGGCATCCATCGTCATTTTGTCCTATACGGCTTAACAGAGCATCTGCGTAGAAGGTTACTAGGCTACGTTTGTTCTTTTTGTTTATTAACTCTTCATTTCGTGCCTTTGTGAATGAGCTTAGCTCATGCCAACATGTGTAAAACGTGTACCTAAGAGTGTGCAGAAACTTAATGTGACTTTATCATTTGTTTTTCAACACTGAATTTTTTGTCACAGCTTCAATAGGCAATTTGCTCCTGATGATGTTTTGAAGCTGCTGGATCGCTTCTACAACTTGGATATGGTGGTATGTATTTATTGGTTTTACTTTCTATTTTACTTCAATCTTCACAACTTTTCCTTTATTCGGTATTTGATTTTAAGGCTGCTTGTTTGAGCAGAAATATTTACATATGTAAAGCCATTCTTCCTGCTCCACAATTAGCAGGATCATAACTGATATACCGATATACAGAGTTGCATACTGTTCTTGACGTAATAATCCAAGTTTCTTAGAAGTCAAGTCCTCTTAATTTATCATAGTTTATCCCGTGTTTTCCAAGAGACCAAAATTAGGACATTGGAAAGCGACATCAAGGAGACAGATTTATTCAATTTGTTGCTAAATTTTGGCCCTATACAGCATACATTCTATTGATATTTGATCTCGAAAGAAAGAGATTGCATACTTCAAATAGAATTTGTCGGACTACATAATTTACCTTGAGAGTTATGTAGCACTTTATGAAAATATGCGTATGTTACTATATTCGTCATTTTATTTCATAAAACCTTCAACTTATGCTTCTGTTCTGTTTCATTGGCTAGAATCTTGGTTTTATGGGGCAATCTTTTTAGGAGTTATGTGGGACGACTGTTCTTATAGTTGTATTCTTTTTACTAATTTCAGAAACCAGAGGACGAGGACTCTGAAATCCTAAATCAGGAGGAAGAGTTTTGCCTACCTCACAGCTATTTCTCGAAGGATGAACCTTGAACTAGTTTGGATTCGATATGGATATTGAACTTTCACATATGGCAGTTTTTGTATAGTAGTATCTGAGTGGTTAAATTTTTTTTTTTTTTTGATGCCATAGAGATTCTGCATCTTAATCTTACTGAAAAGTTTGAATGCATGCTGATAATTGATTTCAGCTTTCCTTATATATAGACAGTTGGATCTTTTTACAATTTTTCTCATAGAGAATACTCCCCCCCCCCCCCCACCCACACACACACACCCTCTTTATGTACTTGATATATTGTGAAGCATCAACATCCCCTGTGCTAAGAGATGCTGTCTACATCACGCTCCTTGGGTGCCACCCTTCCATAGACTCTGACAACATGTGATGCTTTGTACATCAAGCTGTCCTTTTGAATTTGCAAAATGTTTGTTGGAGCTTATTTCTACTTAACAGTGGTAGGTCAGCCATTATCTTTTTTCTAACATGGTTAAATAGCTTCATGGTAGATTTCTTTCATGTGGAAAAAATTAGTGGTCAATGAGCATAGAGTTGCATGGAACCAAAAGATCTCTCACTACATCCTAGAGGGAACTTTGCTGTCCTTCTCAATCAATTAGTCTACCTATAGGGTGGAAATCATATCACAAAAAAATTTACTGGCAAATACACACAAAAAATTAAGAAAATCGCCTAATTCCTTTTGAGTGGTTCCTAAATGTTATAAAAATGGTGTGGATCATGGTGAGACTGTACATACCACTCCTTCAGTTATTACGAAGGATCCTGAAAAGGTACATGGAAGTCATCACTAAAAAATTAATTAGCTAACACACAAAAATATGAGAAAATTGCCTAATTCCTATTGAGTGGTCCTAAATGCTAAATAAAATGGTGTGAATCATAGTAAGGCTATCCGTACTGCTCTCCCAAGTCATTATGGAGGATTATGTAAAAGTTTTGAAAAAATAGTGTCCAGAAGCCATATCACCGAAAAATTCATTGACTAACACACAAGAATTGAGAAAATGACCTAATTTTGTTGAGTGACTCTTAAATGCTAAAAGATCGATGTAGATCAGGGTGAGTCTATACGTACTGCTCCAGTAGGTCATTACGGAGGATCCTATAAAGGTTTTGCAAAAAAAGTGCTGAGAAGCCATATCACTAAAAAATTCATTGACTAACACACAAAAAATTGAAAAAATCGTTTAAATTCTTGTTGAGTAGCCCCTAAATGTTGAAAATATGGTGCAGATCATGGTAAGACTATTTACCGCTCCCCCCAGGTCATTACGGAGGATCCTGTAAATGTTTTGCAAAAAAAGTACCAGAAATCCAAATCACCAAAAAATTCATTAATTGATTCACGAAAAAACTAAGAAAATTGCATGATTCTGATGAATTGCCTCTAAATGATAAAAGAAATAGCACGGGTCATGGTGAGCCTATACATACCGCTCCCCCAAGTCATAAGGATGGTATTGAAAATGTTTTGCAAAAAAAGTGACTAGAAGCCATATAAACAAAAAATTTGTTGCCGTTCACTAACAAAAAGTTGAAAAAATCACCTAATTCTTGCTGAGTGACTCTTTAATACCAAAAAAGGAGTGGATCATGGTGAAACTATACGTATCACTCCTCCATGTCATTACAGAGGGTCCCATAAAGTTTTTTCATAAAATTGCCCATAAGCCTGGACTGTAGCACACGCAAAATAGTAAATTTGGTCATTCCCGCTTTGGGCCTCGTTTGAACTTGAAAATGCAGACGTTTGCCCATCAGGACCAACTCACACCATTAATAAGGTCTTAAGGGAAGCCCAAAAAAGATTTCACCCAAAAACTAGTTGGGATCACGTATCACCAAAAATCTGTGGACTATGACACATGTAAAATGGTAAATTTGGTATTTTCTACTCTGGGCCTTGTTTGTACTTGAAAATATGGACGTTTACCCCTCAGGGTCAACTCACGCCATTAATAAGGTCTTAACAGACACCCAAAAAAAATTAGGCCAAAAACCCATCGGGATCACGTATCACCCAAAATTCATGGACTATAACACACATAAAACGGTAAATTTGGTCATTCCCACTCTAGGCCTCGTTTGAATTTGAAAATGTGGACGTTTGCCCCTCGGACCAACTCACGCCATTAATAAGGTCTCAACGGACGCCCACAAAAAAGTCCGACCAAAAAACCATCGAGATCATGTATCACCCAAAATTCATGGACTATAGCATACGTAAAACAGTAAATTTGATCATTCCCGCTCCAAGCCTCATTTGAACTTGAGAATGCGAACGTTTGGCCCTCGGGACCAACTAACGCCATTAATAAGGTCTTAACGGACGCCCACAAAACATTTTGACAGAAAACCCATCACGATCGCGTATCACCCAAAATTCATAGACTATAACACACGTATAACGGTAAATTTGGTCATTCCCGTTGTGGGCCTCGTTTGAACTTGAAAATGCATACATTTGCCCCTCGAGACCAACTTACGCCATTAATAAGGTCTTAACAGACGCCCACAATAAATTTCGGTAGAAAACCCATCACGATCGCGAATCACCCAAAATTCATAAACTATAAACACACGTATAACGGTAAATTTGGTCATTCCCACTGTGGGCCTCGTTTGAACTTGAAAATACAGACATTTGGCCCTCAAGACCAACTTACGCCATTAATAAGGTCTTAACGGACGCGCACAATAAATTTTGGCCAAAAACCCACTGGGATCACGTATCATCCAAAATCTATGGACTATAGCACATGTAGAACGGTAAATTTGGTCATTCCTGCTCCGGGCCTCGTTCGAACTTGAAAATGCAGACGTTTGCTTCTCAAAACTAACTCACGCCATTAATAAGGTCTTAACGGACACCCACAAATAATTTTGGTCAAAAACTCGTCGGGATCACCTATCACCCAAAATCCATGGACTATAGCACATGTAAAACGTTAAATTTGGTCATTTTCGGGCCTCATTTGAACTTGAAAATGCGGACGTTTGCCCCTCGGGACCAACTTATGCCATTAATAAGGTCTTAATAGACGCTTACAAACTTTTTGCCCAAAACCCATCGGGATCACGTATCATCTAAAATCAATGGACTGTAGCACACATAAAATGGTAAATTTGGTCATTCACGCTCTAGGCCTTGTTTGAACTTAAAAATACGGACGTTTGCCCCTCGGGACCAACATACGCTATTAATAAGGTTTTAATGGATGCCCACAAAAATTTTTGGCCAAAAACCTGTCGAGATCACGTATCACTCAAAATCCATAGACTATAACACACATAAAATAATAAATTTGGTCATTTTTGCTCTAGACCTCGTTTGAACTTAAAAATAGGGAGGTTTGCCCCTCAGAACAAACTTACGCCATTAGTAACTTCTTAACAACCAAAAACCCGATGAGATGACGTATCACCCATGAATTATAGGACAGGTAAAATGGTAAATTTGGTCATTCCCTCTCTGGGCCTTGTTTGAACTTGAAATGCAAACATTTGCCCCTCAGGACCAACTGATGTCACTAATAAGGTCTTAACGGACGCCGACAAAAAATTTTGGCCAAAAATTCATCGGGATCACATATCACCCAAAATTTATGGATTATAGCACACGTTAAACGGTAAATTTGGTCATTCCCGCTTTGAGCCTCACTTTAAATTGAACATGTAGATGTTTGCCCCTTAGGACTAATTCACGACATTAATAAGGTCTCAACGAACGTTCAAAATAAACTTCGGCCGAAAACCCGTCGAGATCAAGTATCACGTAGAAGTCGCTGCTAATACAAGTCGCCACTAATTATAAGTTCTAGTGGCAACAGAAGTCGCCACTAATACATATAATAGTCGCTACGAATAATATGATTTACTGGCAATAGAAGTCGCCGCTATTACTTATTACAGTCGCCACTAATGACTATTAGTGGCAACGTCAGTTGCCGCTAATACCATAATAGTCGCCACTAATATATGTTATAGTGGCAATAGTAGTGGCCGCTAATAACTATAAAGACTTTTAGTGACAACTTTAGTCGCCACGAATAATGACCTATAGTGGCAATAGAAGTTGCCGCTAATAACTATAAAAGTCGCCACTAATAATAGGTTTTAGTGGCAACAGAAGTCGCCCCTAATAGCTATAATAGTCGCTACAATAATATGTTTAAGTGGCAATAGAAGTCGCCGCTAATACTATTATAATCGCCACTAATAACGACTTATAGTGGCAATTGAAGTTGCCGCTAATAACTATAAAAGTCGCCACTAATAATACTTTTAGTGGCAATTGTAGTTGCCGCTAAAACTATAAAAGTAGCGACTAATAATACTTTTAGTGGCAATTGAAGTTGCCGCTAATAATTGTAAAAGTCGCCACTAATAATTACTTGTAGTGGCAATTGAAGTTGCCGCTAATAACTATAAAAGTCGCCACTAATAATTACTTGTAGTGGCAATTGAAGTTGCCGCTAATAACTATAAAAGTCGCCACTAATAATTACTTTTATTGGCAAAAGAAGTTGCCGCTAATAACTATAAAAGTCGCCAGTAATAATGAATCTTAGTGGCAGTAGAAGTCGCGCTAGTACTTATAGAAGTCGCCAGTAATAATATCTTTTAGTGGCAACATTAGTCGCCGCTAATATCTATAATAGTCGCTACTAATAATTTGTTTTAGTGGCAATAGAAGTCGCCGCTAATACTTATAAATGTCGCCACTTATAATGTCTTTTAGTTGAGTGAGTTGAGAAGTGGTAAGTAACATCCTTTTTATCAAGTTCAAGCTTATGTTTATGCTTTAGAATTCTCCTTATATGTTCGTACATTCTATGTCCTGAGCCATTTGGCTTGCATCGTTTCATGATTCAGATACATGTATTCAAGATCATCAACAGGCGCTTCGTTGATATCACATGTAATTCGAGTTAGCTATGGTGAGCCTCCTTGCTTCCGGAGTGTTCCACTTGTAGTTTCAGTGATATCAGTTGTAGGATGTCGTGGATCTTGTCCCGACTTCCATCTTTATTAGTTAGAGGCTTCATAGATAGACAACAGAGTATTAGAAGTCTATTTATTTATCCTGTTAAATGTTTTAAAGACTTGATCAGTTGCCTATTTTTGGCTAGTTGAATATTCTATTATATTCTAAGTTATTCATTTTGAGAAAATCTTTGCATTGTAGTTCAATTTTAAGCTTTTGTATGCTTGAGTTAGTCTTCCGCTTATAGTCAACCAGGATGAGGATTCACTTGGGGACCAACAATAGTTCTTGAGTGTCCGCCCAGGGTGTAGGCTCAGATCGTGACAGATGTTGTCTACATCATGCTGTTGTTGGAGTTATATGGTGCATGTTTCTCATTTGTTTAAGCTTTAGTTGATACAAATGGTTGATCTCGAATATCTTTTTGGCCAATATGTGTTTTTTAAAAAATAATTTTTTACCTTATTTGAAAATCAATGTTTGATCATAAAAATTCCAAATCCAACTTGAATAAGTTGTTTTCCAACTCACTTTTCGCTTTTAAAGTTGTATTTGAGTATATTCAACTATGGACATTATTCCATTTTTTGCAAAAAAATAATTAATCAAACACAACTTCATCTTCAACTCCAATTCCATAGATTTTTAAAAAAGTGATAAATATTTGGAAGAATGTAACAACAACCAATAACAAAAACAACATATAGTAACAAAATAATACTATAGTCGAGGTACAAGGAATCAACATATAGTAACATAAATGGAAGAATAAGAAACTACAAGAGCAATACTACGACTACTAATATGAACTAATAGCGAGGCAATGCATAACTATAAATGATTGAACATAAAAAAGGAAAGAAGATGCTATTAAGTAATACAAAATGAGCCTGTTGTTTAGATGATAACTCTTCCACAATTAACAACATGAGTAACTCAAAAACAAAAAATCAATGAACAAGTCTCAAACTAGTAAAAAAAAATCAGATAATCATTCAATGAATTGCATGTTCTTCTGATGAGGCCATTGCAAAAGCAGTTGTGCCTTGTAAACCTGAGATGTTTTTTTCTTGAAGTAATTTGTTGTGCGTATCGACTATTGCATAGCTTTTGATGCCAAGAAAATAAAAATCTGATGTTAGAAGAGTGATAAGCTGTATATCAAGTTATGTAACTCACTTCAGGTTCAACAGATTTTGCCTCAGCAGATTTTGGTTCATCAGCCTTCACATTCTTCAGTATTATTCCGCAATTTTTGGATATCCTCGTGATTGTATCCATAGATACAGACTATTGAGTGATACAACGAAATTGATCGAACACATACAAATCTATCTTTACTATATGCAGCGCGATTATATGCGTTGATGCATCAAATTTGAGCTAACAATAGGTATGAATTGTAATTAGAAAAACTATCAAAGGCATTTAAATGAAAATTATACTCATATTTATGAAATATCCATTTATATCCTCTTACACTTTATCAAATATGATTAACTTAAAAATATTTGATATTAAATTTTAAAGCCCAAAAATAATCCAATTTAAAACCCCCTAAAAACCAGCCCACAAGAATCTTGATTTTTAGATCAAACAAAAAAACCTAGTTTTTATCAATAAATTGAATCAAAGCCACCTTTCAAGAACCAAAAAGCAAATGGGGAAGAACACTAGTGCAAAAGGCAAAGAAAAGAAGGAAGCAGAACATGATGAACAAGATGAATTTTCTGTTCATTCTCCTTGTAATCCTGCCTCTTCTCATAAGGTACCATTTTTTTTTCTTAATTAAGAAAAAATTTAGGTTACCTTTTTCTATCATTGATTCTTATATATGTGTTTTCATCATAGCAGAACAAATCTCGTTCGTCGAAAAATTATACTATCTGAATTAATTTTATAGGTATATATATATATAGTAGATGTTCCCTTTTATATATATAGTGAATTGAGTTACCTGGTGGTTCATGTTGCTGGTGGGAGGCGGTAGGTATCATGTTGAATTAGTCAAGGTGCACGACAGTTGATCAGGACACTATGGTTATGGAAAAAAACAGATGTTGAATCCCTTTGGTTTCTTTATATTTTGAACCCCCTCCAAAAAATTTGTGGCTTTGCTACTGATTATACGATTTATTGATTCTTTTGTTTCTTTTCTTCTATAGGAGGAACAATCGCAGGTCGAATTGGAGATAAGATTGTTGGAGGCTCTTGAAATCTACCCCCTTGACAAATTGAGAGGTAGAATTTGTGTAAGTTTTATGTGTCATTATTCATTTTATATGTTTCCTCCTTAAGTTTTGTTGTGGTTTTTGTTATTAAAGCTGAAAAGGTGGTAACTTTATCATAGTTTGTCTAGTTCATAAGTAGAAATTCACAGTAAAATGTGGCGGATAGAAACTCGTGGTGTAATCTGGAACTTGTTGAAATTTTGTGGTAAATAGAAGTGCTTTGATTACTAGGGTTTGAAGAATTTAATACAGTGCACACCTTAGCGCACACGTTACCTTTCTATTTAATGGACGGCGTGCAACTGTAAGGAGTTGGCTCATTCATGTATTAATAATGCATGAATTATAATGTTGGGATTGTTTATGCAATAAATAATGATGTAAGGTTTGCGAGCTATTGCACTAGGCACGTGGTTTATTCTATGCGCACTCAAAGTGTAGCAGTTGCATGTTCCCTTGTCATAAAACATTACTGCCTTATACCTAGGCTGTAATAGAATTAATCGCTTTCATGCTATTTAGCGTAGAGGGGTACCTTGCATAGCTAAGTAGAAGAGTTGTAGAATGTACGTTGTGATTGAGGAAAAAACAATAACTCTTGATGAGTAATTTTTTTTTTTCTGAAGGCAAAAGAAATGAAAAGCGCAGATTAGCTTGCATTAACTTTAATTTTGCTTTCTGCTGTGGGAGTGAGATGCGTTTAACATGTTCATCGTGATTCTTATTGCAGGCATCCATCGTCATTTTGTCCTTTTCGGCTTAACAGAGAATCTGCGTAGAAGGTTATTAGACTATTTGTCCTTTTCGTTTATTAACTCTTCATTTTGTGAATGAGCTTAGCTCATACCACACTCTCAGAGAAGAAATAAGAAATCCGAGGCATTTGGTTAGAACTTAATGTGATTTTATCGTTTATCTTTCACCACTGATAATTTATTGTCACAGCTTGAGAAGGCAATTTACTCCTGATGATGTTTTGAAGCTGCTGGATCGCTTCTACGACTTAAATATGGTGGTATGTCTTATTGGTTTACTTTTTATTTAACTTCAATCTTCACAACTTTTCCGTTATTCGGTATTTGACTTTGAAAGGCTGCTTGTTTAAGCAGAGGAATTTACATATGTAAAGCCATTCTTCCTGTTCCATGCTTATCAGAATCTCTATATTCGGCATTTTATTTTTCATAGAATCTTCAACTTATGCTTTTAGCTGTTCTGTTTCATAAACTAGAATCTTGGTTTTACGGGGAATTTTTTTTTGGAGTTACGTGGGATGAGTGTTCTTACTGTGGTGTTCTTTTAACTAATTTCAGAAACCAGATGATGCGGATGCTAAAATCTTTAATAAGGAAGAAGTGTTTTGCCTACCGCACAGTTATTTCTTGATGGAGGAGCCTTGAGCTAGTTTGGAATCGATATGGATATTGAACTTTCATAGAGAATCCTCCTCCCCCCCCCCCCCCCCACCCCCTCTTTCTGTATTTGGATCCATTGTGAAGTATCAACATCCCTTGTGCTTAGAGATGTTGTCTACATCACGCTCTTTGGGTGTAGTCCTTCCCCAGATTTTGTGTGAACAAAGGATGTTTTGTGGATCGGGCTGCTCTTTTTAATTTAGTCACTTTGTTGTTTTGTTGTATAATGCAAAATGTACAATGGCTAGAGAGTTTATTTGTACTAAATGCTGTGGTAGTTCAGCCATTATCCTTTTTTCTAATATGGTTAATAGCTTCATGGTAAATTTCTTTCATGTGGCACAAATTTAATTACACGGTCAATGAGCATTGAGTTACAAGAAACCAAAAGATCTTTCACTTCACCACAACAGGAACTTTGCTAACCTTCTCAGTCAGTTAGTCTAACCATAGGGGATTGCTTCTTGCTTATCCACCCATCGTAAATGATTACGATGGATTTCGCGCTATGGAGATGTTTCCAATACCGAGGTTTGAATTCCAGCAGAGATGACAACTAGGTGCATTTTCCTCTTTTGTCCAAGCCTCTTTGGTTGATGGAGGTAGACGGTGCATGATTTCTCATTTGTTTAAGCTTTAGTTTATACAAATGGTTGATCTCGAATGTCTGTTTGGCCATGAAAATGTCTTTTTTTTAAAAATCATTTTTTACCTTATTTGAAAATCAACGTTTGATCATGAAAATTCCAAATTCAACTTGAATAAATTGTTTTCCAACTCACTTTTTGCTTTTGAAGTTGTATTTGAGTATATTCAAATATGGACATTATTCCATTTTTTGCAAAAAATTAATCAAACACAATTTCATCTTCAACTCCAATTTCATGAATTTCAAAAAAAGTGAAATATTTGGAAGAATATAACGACAGATAATAACAAAAACAACAAATAGTGACAAAACTACAACAAAACAATACAATAGTCGTGGTACAAGGAATCAACATATAGTGACATAAATCGAAGAACAAGAAACTACAAGAGCAATACTTCGACTACTAATATGAACTAATAGCAAGATAATGCATAACTATAAATGATTGAACGTAAAAAAAGAAAGAAGATACTATTAAGTAATACAAAATGTGCCTGTTGTTTAGATGATAACTCTTCCACAATAAACAACATGAGTAAATTAAAAACAAAAAAATCAATGAATAAGTCTCAAACTAGTAAACTATCAGATGATCATTCAATAAATTGCATCTGCAGTTGTGCCTTGTAAAACTGAGAAAACAAAATATAAATCCTCTAGTAATTTGTTGCGCGTATCGACTATTGTTTATCTTTTGATGCCTCCTATGATGATGCCAAGAAAATAAAAAATTGATGTTAGAAGAGTCAATAAGCTGTAAACTTCAAAAAATGTAAGTATGTTAAGTTATGCAACTTACTTCAGGTTCAACAGATTTTGCCTCAGTAGATTTTGCTTCAGCAGATTTTGGTTCAACAGCTTTTGGCTCATCAGTCTTCACATTCTCTTCACCTGTACAAAAATTTTATCGTCAATATTGCTTCGAAAAGAATTCTTTCTTGCGTGAGTTTAAGTTCTATGCACTGACGAGTTACTTTTTTTTGACACAATCAAGTCATTTATAAGGTGGTTGCGACTAAATCTCTCGATAAGCATTAATTTGTAACTTGATGACAATGGTATGGTACCTGACCTATTATATGAAAAGTTTGATTCAGAGGGAGAAGAAGAGTCAAAAATTGGAAAAGGAAAATTATTTCATATGTCGATCCTCAGAAAAAGAAATAAGCAAAGTTCAGTCATGTTACAATCCCCTTAATGGAATAGAGCACCTACACGAGCTAATTATCGAGATTTCGGACTATCTGGACCCATACTTTGTGAAATGGTTCATGCATGTTTGTTGCCAGGAGAAACAAGGTCAAGTTGGTAAGGTAACAACAATTCATTTCTATTTCTCTACAGTCGATGATATCGTAGAAGCCTCTTTACCATTTTCTATAAATAGGCAATTCTATTTGTACAGATAGGGATGAGGGGTGTGTTTACACTGTCGGTGCATATAACTTTTAATAAAAAGTAGCAAAAGTAGAAATAGTATGTGTATATAATTACTAAGATAGAACCATTTCTACTATGCGTGTAGTCTGAGGAAGGGTCGGACCACAAGGGTTTATTGTATGAAGCCTTACCCTACATTTCTGCAAGAGACTGTTTCCACAGCTGAATCCCGTGACCATTAGGTCACATGACAACAGTTTTACCAGTTACATCATGGATCGCCTTCATCCATTTTATATTGGTAGTTGTTTAGGATAATTAATTAACTAATTACCTCCATCTTCAGGCAAATCAGAAGTCCATAGAGTGAGGTTGTCTCTCAAGAGCTGCATAATTAAGGTACTGTCCTTATATGATTCCTCGCTTAAAGTGTCTAACTCTGCAATTGCCTCATCAAAAGCTTGTTTAGCCAAGTGACATGCCCTGCAAATTGAGTCATCAATATTTAATCATCTTATCATATCATGATATATGTACAATATTAAATGATCAGACGCCACTTGTGGGATTACACTCGGTACGTTGTTGTTGTGGTATTAATCAAGGTTGGTTAAAAATGCTACCTTTCAGGAGAGTTCATGATCTCATAGTAGAAAACAGAGAAGTTCAAAGCAAGACCAAGACGTATCGGATGAGTTGAAGAGAGATCAGTGTTTGCAGTGGCAGTAGCAGCCTAAAGGAGAAAAAAGATGCAAAATCAAGTGGTATTCCAAGTAATGTGCATCAATTCATCGACTAATCGTGCATTTTCAGTTAAGATAGAAGAAGAAGTAACTTGCCTCATAGCCTTTCAATGATTGTTCAGAAGCCTCTTTCCTTTCGGAATCAGTCTTGAACTCAGCGAGGTAACGAAAATAGTCACCTTTCCTGAACCAGAATGACAAAGATAAGAAGGTAAATCTATTAGAAATAAATCGAAAACTGAAAGAGTTCGATTTTGGAACATCTGATTTACTGGCGCTACTAAAAAGTCTCATGCTTGTGTTAGTGTTGATGATGGCTTCATTAACTTAGACCACAAGGATCACGGTCGTGCTTATGGTTTTCATTTCAATCATCATATTAATGACAAATCTCCTTGCGCTCTCCCTGGGTATAGGAGATTGGGAGATTATAGGTAAGCCAGATTCTTCACGAACCATATTCAACTTCTTTTTCATTTCTTTTTTTCAAATCGTAGTTCCCTAGCCAACTTCCGTTCATATAGACTAATTCCACGGGGTATTTGCTACCTCCCACCAACATATGTACCAATTAACTCTATCCACCAAGACTTTGACAGATGGAAGGAAATCAACCTAGTGTTTTTTTCCTCTGATTTGAACTTGAGAGACCTCATGATTTTCCCCCTTTTCATTGACGACTAGGCTACACTCTTGGCCGCAAACCATATTCAACTTTAAGACATTTCATCGCACTTTTAACACCCTCATGAAGAGTTGCACTTCAATATCATTCATGTCCATTTCCTCGCCCATTGATCATAACAGAGCAAATGCTGGTACAACAGTGAACATAGGGATGATACTAGGAAGCACGGTTTAAAAAGAAAACTCGATGAACTTACATTTTGTAATAGAAGACAGTAGCTTCACCAGTGCCAGCAGATGGAATGAGATGTTTGTCAATGATTTCAAGAATATCAGAGCAAATCTTGGAGAGCTCTTCCTCGACCTTTTGACGATAGCCTTTTATCAGCTTGACATTTTGCTCATTCCCTTTCGACTCTTCTTTCTGTTCAATGGAAGACATAATACGCCATGAAGCTCTTCGAGCTCCAATGACGTTCTTGTAGCCAACAGAAAGCAAGTTCCTTTCCTCCACTGTCAATTCCACATCAAGTTTTGCAACTTTCTTCATACTCTCAACCATCTCTGTAAAATCAAGATTTATACATTCCATTTAAGAACTATGCAATATTCACAAACCAAGATTCAACTTTTAACTATTTAGTCATCAATCAACAAAAAATTATCTTCGGGTTGATTTTTCAAATGGTCGCTCAACTAGTAGTTATTATATCAGAAAATCACTTTCTTTGTTGAAGGAAATTGGAATCAAGAATATATGTGACTAAGTCACTACGGTTTTTTCTTCTTTTTGTCTGAGTCATCACTTGGTCATTCAAATCGAAGCAATTGCATGTCTAAATTGTGCCTAAATGCCATGAAAGGTAATCAATAGATCTACCTTCGTCATATATTCCTTACATCACACTAGATCATAAATATCACCCAGAATGTAAAAGACACATGTCATGCACTTATTACTTTGACGCATGTCACGAGTAATTAACCAATTTTTCATCATTGCACAATCACATTGTACTCATATGTTCCATTTCTCAAATCTTGTACATAGAAATTACTAATACAAAGATGCAAACCAATCTATCATATATAAACAATCTTGGACTACATATATGTATTAAAAAAACGCTTTTTAAAAAATCTTAAAATGTAAAAAAATTAATAGGAGTACCTACTGCTTCTAAATCAAGAATCCGTCTCAAGTACAATCAAACCTCTCTATAACATTTCACTATAACGATCAATTTTTCATATTATATTATATGTTCTCTATAACATCATTTCGTTATATACAACATCAAAAAAGATGTCCAGACAAATGACATTGTTATAGAGAGGTTTAATTGTACAGAATTGAAGAGGGGGAAAGAAATGAAACTAACCATCGTAACGCTCAGCTTGCTCCGCGAGCTTGGCTATGTAAACATGAGTTTCTCTTTCCTTTTGAGAAGCCATCTTCAATGCAAATTGTAGTAAACAAACAAGATAAATAGGTGTGATGTTCAAATGTCAAAATTAAAATATAGTTTTCTTGTTTACAAATGAGATTAGATAGATAGATGTTTTGAAGGAGTTAAAGAAGGAAAGGAAAAGCATGAGAAAAGGGAAAGTGGATGAATGAGAGAATTGTGGGAGGATTTGACTAAATCTCCATCTTTGGATCATTTTTAGTACATATACCATTCATGTTAATATTTGTATAATAGCATGAAAATAGGTAACAAACTTATTATTAGCTGATTGTAAGTAACTGATAAGCTATATGCGCTGAAATTAAGTTACACATATTTAGATAAAATTGCTTAAAGTGCTAATAAGCATTGATGATGTGTTTCATTTTTTTTAAAAAAAGAGGCATCATATATAAACAATATATACTTAAACTTAACCTCAATTGGCAAGTTAACATGTTTCCATTGTGTTAGTTGAACACTCCAACTTACAAAATGATCATATAAACACCACCAAATTTATTTGTGACGTCCCGTCTCCACTATGTCAGTTGATCAAACACTCCAACATACAAAATGATCAGATAAACACCACCAAAATGATCAAAAGTGATCCATCAGAGGTTAACAAAATTTTGGTAGCTAGATGTAACGTTGTTAACTTGTATGCCTGATTATTATTTCACTCTTTTTCTTGTTATATTATTAGGCTTGTATTTACTTGTTCTATAAAGAAAAAACACTAAAAAAACGATGAAGATTAATTATTGAGATTTGAGAGGACTAAGTATGTATTTAAAAAAGTCAATCAAAATATGAGGGCGATAATATTTATTGTTTAAAGTTGGAACAAAAGTTTGATATCTTTAAAGTTTTTTATATCTGAATTCACAGTCAAAAATTAGAAGTTTGAATCTCGAAATCCCAACAACACAATTATCCTACAAGTATTTGTGTAATTAATCAAAAGCTAGGTACAAGAATGATGTGAAATTAACCCGTAAGGGAGGCTAAATCGGTAGAGTAGGTGGTGGAATGCCAACAATCGATTTTCCTTGCCATCGCCTTTTCAGCCGTTTCCAAAAAAAAATATTTATTATGTGAAGGCTATAAATGATGAAGATATTGAATATTGAATAATGGCAGTAGTTCTTCAATACAAAATGCGATTCAATTCAAAATTGGAAAAAATGAGATGACAAGTTCTTTCTATGTTGTAACTAAATCTTTTGCTACATCAAACACCAGATGGGAAATCAAGAAAAAAAAGCTACTTGCGCAGCGAAGTTCTTTCTTTATTCTTGAGCTTCCAAAACGTATAGTTTGTTTGCCCCAGCTGACATGCTCATGGAACGATATGAACATCAATATTTTTGTTCTGATTAGTATGCACATCAACGCTTTCCTAGAGAGTATAGTTTGTGGTTGCACATCAATATCACCACCCCAGTTGCTACCTTGATATGCTTTTAGAAGACCTTCCATAGACGAAGCATACCTTTTTCTAATCCCACCAATCAAATCCACAATCCTATTTGCCATAAATCTCAACCAGAGCTTGACAAGTAGGACAATGAACTTAAATAATAGGATTAGGAAAAAGTAATAAGCTCCTCGGTGACAGGTCTTCCGAAGGTATATCTAGGTAACAATTATGCACCGCAACACTTTTCTGGAGTAGTTTGTGGTTGAAAATCAATGTCACTACACTTTATACACCAGGTGCTAGCTTGATATGCTTTTAGAAGACCATCCATAGAGGAAGCATACATTTTTCTAATCCCACCAATCAAATCCATAGTCCTACTTGCCATAAATCTCAACCAAAGCTTGACAAGTAGGACAATGAACTTAAATAATAGGATTAGGAAAAAGTAAGCTCCTCCGTGATAGGTCTTCAGGAGGTATATCTAGGTAACAATTATGCACCTCAACACTTTTCTGGAGTAGTTTGTGGTTGAAAATCAATGCCACTACTTTTTATACACTAGTTGCTACTTGATATTCTTTTAGAAGACCAGCCATAGAGGAAACATACATTTTTCTAATCCCACCAATCAAATCCACAGTCCTACTTGCCATAAATCTCAACCAGATCTTGACAAGTAGGATAATGAACTTAAATAATAGGATTAGGAAAAAGTAAGCTCCTCCGTGATAGGTCTTCCGAAGGTATATCTAGGTAACAATTATGCACCTCAACACTTTTTTGGAGTAGTTTGTGGTTGAAAATCAATGCCACTACTTTTTATACACTAGTTGCTACCTTGATATGCTTTTAGAAGACCAGCCATAGAGGAAACATACCTTTTTCTAATCCCACCAATCAAATCCACAGTCCTACTTGCCATAAATCTCAACCAGATCTTGACAAGTAGGATAATGAACTTAAATAATAGGATTAGGAAAAAGTAAGCTCCTCCGTGATAGGTCTTTCGAAGGTATATCTAGGTAACAATTATGCACCTAACACTTTTCTGGAGTAGTTTGTGGTTGAAAATCAATGCCACTACTTTTTATACACTAGTTGCTACTTGATATGCTTTTAGAAGACCAGCCATAGAGGAAACATACCTTTTTCTAATCCCACCAATCAAATCCAGTCCTACTTGCCATAAATCTCAACCAGATCTTGACGAGTAGGATAATGAACTTAAATAATAGGATTAGGAAAAAGTAAGCTCCTCCGTGATAGGTCTTCCGAAGGTATATCTAGGTAACAATTATGCACCTCAACACTTTTTTGGAGTAGTTTGTGGTTGAAAATCAATGCCACTACTTTTTATACACTAGTTGCTACCTTGATATGCTTTTAGAAGACCAGCCATAGAGGAAACATACCTTTTTCTAATCCCACCAATCAAATCCACAGTCCTACTTGCCATAAATCTCAACCAGATCTTGACAAGTAGGATAATGAACTTAAATAATAGGATTAGGAAAAAGTAAGCTCCTCCGTGATAGGTCTTTCGAAGGTATATCTAGGTAACAATTATGCACCTAACACTTTTCTGGAGTAGTTTGTGGTTGAAAATCAATGCCACTACTTTTTATACACTAGTTGCTACTTGATATGCTTTTAGAAGACCAGCCATAGAGGAAACATACCTTTTTCTAATCCCACCAATCAAATCCAGTCCTACTTGCCATAAATCTCAACCAGATCTTGACGAGTAGGATAATGAACTTAAATAATAGGATTAGGAAAAAGTAAGCTCCTCTGTGACAAGTCTTCCGAAGGTATATCTAGGTAACAATTATGCACCTCAACACTTTTCTGGAGTAGTTTGTGGTTGAAAATCAATGCCACTACTTTTTATACACTAGTTGCTACCTTGATATGCTTTTAGAAGACCAGCCATAGAGGAAACATACCTTTTTCTAATCCCACCAATCAAATCCACAGTCCTACTTGCCATAAATCTCAACCAGATCTTGACAAGTAGGATAATGAACTTAAATAATAGGATTAGGAAAAAGTAAGCTCCTCCGTGATAGGTCTTTCGAAGGTATATCTAGGTAACAATTATGCACCTAACACTTTTCTGGAGTAATTTGTGGTTGAAAATCAATGCCACTACTTTTTATACACTAGTTGCTACTTGATATGCTTTTAGAAGACCAGCCATAGAGGAAACATACCTTTTTCTAATCCCACCAATCAAATCCAGTCCTACTTGCCATAAATCTCAACCAGATCTTGACGAGTAGGATAATGAACTTAAATAATAGGATTAGGAAAAAGTAAGCTCCTCTGTGACAAGTCTTCCGAAGGTATATCTAGGTAACAATTATGCACCACAATACTTTTTTGGAGTAGTTTGTGGTTGAAAATCAATGCCACCACACTTTATACACCAGTTGCTACTATGATATGCTTTTAGAAGACCAACCATAGAGGAAACATACCTTTTTCTAATCCCACCAATCAAATCAACAGTCCTACTCGCCATCAATCTCAACCAGAGCTTGACAAGTAGGACAATGAACTTAAGTAATAGGATTAGGAAAAAGTAAGCTCCTCTGTGACAGGTCTTCCAAAGGTATATCTAGGTAACAATTATGCACCTTGTTGTGGCCTTGATATGCTTTTAGAAGACCTAGCATAGAGGTAACCTACCTTTTCTTAATCCACCAATCAAATTCACAGTCATACTTGCCATAAATCTCAATCAGAGCTTGAACAGCAGGACAATGAACTTAGATTATAGGATTAAGATCAGGTAGCTCCTCTATGACATATGTCTTCTAAAAGTATATCCAGCTAACAGCTGATATAGTGAACTACAAACTACTACTCTTCAGAAAAAGTTTTGATGTGCAAAACAACTAGAACGGGAATATAGATGTAGTACAACACATTATTTCATGGGCCAGTTGACACGGGCCCATGACAACAATAGCGACGAGCAGTCACTTCCTAAGTTCGAACTAACATGATTGCCGAATAGAACTCTTGATCTTTAGCAGTTGTAAAATGGATGTCAAGTACAAGTACCCCGGATGAAAGAGACCCTGAAATTGACAATACACAAAGTAAATCAATCTCATGCATGTAAAATTTGGAAAATCTAAGATAAAGAGAATATAAATCTTATATACACAAACATAGATTTAGTACAAATACATATGCATATCTGAAAAGATTATTTTCTTTTATTAATTCTGTAAAAAGGGAAAGTGATCTTAATTCCTCAAAACTTCTAGTATTCTATTTTTTTTTTTCATCTCATGCATCCACCAAACAAATAGAAACACTTATCTCCCGTGTAACTAACTTGATCCTTACCACAAATCTTAAAATTTAGATTCTTTTTTGAATTTGACCCTAATCTATATCTATGTCGGATATCCACATCTAAGTCCGAGCAAATAGAAACACATAACACATTCAACCCAATAAAAGTAGTCATGTTTTCTAAATCTTGAAATAAAACCCTAAATCATGATATCTAGCATATATAGAAAAATCTTACCTTTTGAGGTTGGCTAACTTCTCCAAAGAGCCCAAATCACCAAATTAAAACTTTGTTTTGGCTAATATAGCCTACACATCTAAGGAGAAACAAAAGTCTTTTGAAAATGGTGGGTGTTACTCTTTCAAAAATTGAGAGAAAAGGGAGTAGAGAGAGTTAGAAGTGCCCTAGTTTCTTCTTGATATTAGGGTTTTCTTTTTCTTTTATAGTGGTAGTTTTAATATTAGCGCTGTCAATATGAGCTAATTCAATCTATAAGAGCTTTAAAGTTTAATGGATGGGGCTTGGTTGGGTCTTAAAACAACAAACACAAACTCAACCTATTACTATGTGGACGGCGGATTGCGTTGAGTCTCACTTTTTTTAGAAGATATAATTTTATAAATTTTTAAATTTTAATTTAAAAATAGTAATGTACATATTTGCAAAATAATATTACATGTGTTACTACTTTTTTATCAAGTCTCAAACTCACAAATAAAATACTCATATAAAATATAGTACTTATTAAATTTGATTTTGAGTAATGATTTAGTTGTATAGATAATTGTTCATCGATCGATAGAGAAGAATTTGTAATCATATGTCAGTTCTTCCCATTGTTTAAAATCTCGTTTGGCAAATATGATTATATATTTGGAGCCCACATTGGAGCTCCAACTAAATTCAAATCGTGCACGGCAGGGCCCATTCGGAGGTGACGCTCCAAACATAATTTTCTCCATACCCAGACTCGAACCCTATAGTATAATCTTCATCAATTATCATCATTGTGTTAGGGTTTTAGGAATATATCACAATTACATTTGCTTTTGCCTACATTGCTTCAATATCTAGTAGCTCAATTATTTATTTAATTTCTTTTCATATCATATCTATAGATCTCACCAAAAAAAGTTTTCTAAAATACGAAGTTTATTATCCAATTATCAACTATAAATGTTTAATTTCTTCTCATATCATATCCTAGCTAGCTCCATTGTCATTCTAAAAAGAAAATGTTTCAGTAAAACTAATGAAACATTTATTTGATATAAGGATCAAGTAAAATGAAACAAAAAAAATATGTATTGAAGGATCGTGGTGATGTTTCAGGATTTCAATATACTACGTATAATTAAGATCACACTACAACAAAAACAACTTTTAGCAGTAATTATGTATTTTTAGCAGGAGTTAAACTATTGTCGTTAGTTAATTGTTACTAAAGATCATCAAATGTAGTGTTAGAACTAGCTTGTTGGAGGAAAGTAAGATCAAATAGCTCTGTTAGCTGGAAGGATCAAATATGAGTTGTAGAAATTTATGAATGTAACCTTAGTGAAGAGTCAAAGTTTAAAGGTTTGCATCAATTTTGTTTTATTAGAGGAATATAAGTAACATAATTAAAGTAAATAACTTGATGAGGAAGATTTTTTCCATTAGTGAAATGCAAACTTTGTTGCTCGTTTTATCTTTTCCTTTATAACTTTATAAAGGCTTTTACGGTAACAAAGAGGGAATTGCTCAGATGATAAGCGTCCTCCACATTCGTTATCGAGATCTCTGGTTCGATTCGTCTAGGGAGCAAAAAGGTGAAAGATCCCCCTTTTTGCTCTGTTGGTGACTCTAGCCTATAATTTTGAGGTTGGAGGTGAAAGATTATTACCATCTGAGCAACCTCTTTTGTCAGCTCCGAAAAAACCTTTATAGAGTTGTGAAGGAAAAGAGCAAAAAAATGGGCATTTTCCAAAAGGAAAAAATATTCCCCGTGAAGTCTTTTCTGGTAATTAGTTCAAGTTTTATATTACACTTGAACAAAATGAAGTTTTATTTCAAATTCGATTAGACTAAATACAATTTTAAAGTGCAATGTATAATATATATTATGCAAACATTTTGTTTTGCTTTTTTCTTTATACAATTAAACAAGTGCAATAAAAAATTTAGAATAATCCATATAATCTAGTGAATTATAAACCAAAGTCTCTGAAGGAATCATGCCATTTTTTTAAGCTTTAGGATCACGAAACAGGAATTTAAGATTTTCTCAAGTTTTTGTGTGTGTTAAATCATAAATTTTTGAAAATATTACTAACTCGCTTTATTTGATCTGAGTTTCTTAGGATCATTTATAATGACCTAGTGAACAAGAACTTCTACATGACCCACTCTTGACTCCACATTTTATAGCATTTAGGAGTTACAAATCAGAAAATTGAGGATTTTTTTAGTTTTTTGTGTGTATTAGTCCATGAATTTTCGAAATATTATTAACCGGCTCTTTTTGGTGCATAGCTAGCTTCATTGTCATTCTAAAAAAGAAAATGTTTCAGTAAAATGAAACATTTATTTTTGGTACAAGGATCAAGTAATAAAATGAAACAAAAAGAGTATGTATTGAAGGATCGTGGTGGTGCTTCAGGATTTCAATATACTATGTATAATTATGATCACATTACAACAAAAATAACTTTTAGTGGCATGAAATATACATATTAACAAAGAGTGATAAAGTCTTTATCGTTATTAGTTAATCATCATTGGATCCACTGTCGCTATAGGTTTTAGAGACATTTACTTAAATGTCACTAAAGTAAATAACTTCGTGAGGAAGATTTTTTCCATTTGTGAAATGCAAACTTTATTGCTGGTTTTCTCTTTTCCTTCATAACTTTATAAAGGCTTTTACAGTAACAAAGAGGGAGTTGCTCAGATGGTAATTAAGCATCCTCCACATTCGTTCTCGAGTTCTCTAGTTCGAATCGTCAAGAGAGCAAAGAGATGAAAGCTCCCCCTTTTTGCTCTGTTGATGACTCGAGCCTATAATTTTGAGGTTGGAGGTGAAAGATTATTACCATCTGGTCAGCTCCGAAGAAACCTTTATAGAGTTGTGAAGGAAAAGAGCAAAAAGTTGGGCATTTTCCAAAAGGAAAAAATATCCTCATGAAATCTTCTCTGGTAATTAGTTCAAGTTTTATATTACACTTGAACAAAATTAAGTCTAATTTCAAATTTGACTAGACTCGATACAATTATACAAAATATGAATTCTAGATTTTCTCAATTTTTCACATATGTGTTAGTTCATGAATTTTTGAACATATGAATGGTTGACTCTATTTGATCCCCTTTTTTTTAGGATCATCCGTAATGACTTGATAAATCATACTCATAGCTTCTACATGATCCACGCCAATTTTTACAACATTTAGGGTCTTAGGGGTCACAAAACAAGAATTCAGGATTTACTTAGTTTTTCGTGAGTATTAATTAGTTCATAAATTTTGAAAATATTATTGACCGGCTCTTTTAGACAGATTTTTTTTTAGGATCATCCGTAATGATATGGTGAACCATACTCGTAGCTTCTATATGATTCACACCATTTTTTTTATAGCATTTAGAGGTCCATACAATATGAATTTTGAGTTTTTTCAAATTTTTTCGTGTGCAATAGTTCATAAACTTTTAGAAATATTACTGACTGACTTCAATTGATCAATATTTTCTTAAAATCATTCGTAATGACCTAGCGAACCATATTCATCGCCTCTAGAGGATCCACGCCACCCTTTTTAGTATTGAAGGATTATGAAATTAAAATTCAGAATTTTCTTAGTTTTCGTGTGTGTTACTCCATAATTTTCCATTTGTGTCTCACTTTTTTTTTTTTAATGTTAGTCTTAGCATAAATCATCTGTCTCATACCATTTCATCTGAAATTGGTAAACTCACTAATCTTATCACTTATATTTCAGCTTGAGACCTTCCACATCTCTGAGCAAAAAAGTCAGAATTTTCCAAAAGGAATTAAATGTTGGTAATAATGTAAACATGCCGAATATTACAAATGCTGAATCATGGAGTTAATATTATTGATTCAAAAAATATTTAGGATCATCTATAAAGACCCAGTGAATCATATTCACAACCTCTAGAGGATGCATGTGTATTTTTTAAAGCATTTGGGGGTTACGAAACAAGAATTCAGGATTTTCTTAGTTTTTTGTATGCGTTAATTCATGAATTTTTAAAAATGTTACCGATAGACTCTGTTTCGCCCAATTTTTTCTAAAATCATTCATAATGACCTTGTGAATCATACTCATAGCCTCTACATGATTCACACCATTTTTTCTTAGCAATCAGAGGTTACAAAACAGGAATTAAGGATTTTCTCATTTTTTTTTTTGTGTGTGTTAATCCATGAACTTTTGAGAATATTACTGATCGGCTCTTTTTGGTCAAAACTTTTAAGGATCGTCCGTAGTGACCTAATGAACCATACCTACAGTATCAACATGATCCACATCACTCTTTAGAGCATTTAGGGGTCACAAAAGATGAATTCAAGATTTTCTCAGCTTTTCGTGTGTGTTAGTTCATAAATTTTTAAAAATATTACTGATCAGCTCTTTCTGGTCCAAATCTTTTTAGAACCATCTGCAATAACCTGGTGATCTATACCCATAGGTCATAGCCTCTAGAGGATCCACACTACTTTTTTTAGCATTTAGAGGTGACAAAATATGAATTCATAATTTTCTTAATTTTTGGTATGTATTAGTCCATGAACTTTTGGAAATATTACTGACAGACTTTTTTTGGTCCAATTTTTAGAATCATCCATAGTGACCTAGTAAACCATACCCGCCGCCTCTAGAGTATTCATGCCAAAATTACGAAATAAGAATTCAGAATTTTCTTGATTCTATTCCTACTTCATTAGGAAATTTGATTAACTTGACCTATTTGTATCTTTATGGGAATCACCTTTCTGGCTCCATTCCCGTTGAAATAGGGAAACTCGTCAATCTTATTAAAACAACTTTTTATCTCTACGAGGTAAGGGTAAAATCTGCACACACTCTACCCTTCCCAAACGTCACTTGTAGAATTACATTGAATATGTTGGTGTCGACATCTTAGTTTTTCATACAACACTTAACCAGGGAAGTGGATCACATTATCAACCAACACAACAGAAAGACAAAAGTCATTGACTCATTGAATTGTACTGCAATTTCAACATCTTCATTAAAACTTAGGCCAATTCAAAAGTCATTGACTCCAAAGTCTACTCTTGTGTTTCACAAGCTGAGAAATGTAGACTCATTGACTAGCAAGATCTGCTACAAAATAAAAAAATACAAGTTCTTGATGAAAAACCAAAATAATCAACTGAAAATTAATGATGATGGTCACCAAAATATTTCCTCTACTTCATTTTTTCACTCTCTTATATCTCTTCACAATTACTTTTGCTTCTATTGAGGAAGCAACTTCTCTCCTAAAATGGAAATCAACTTTGCATTATAAGAATGATTCATTATTGGCTTCATAGACACAAAATCTAGTGAATGCAGGGATTGGAATGGAGTTAAATGTTCTAATGGAAGGGTAAACAGTTTGGATATTACAAATGCAAGTGTTATTGGCACACTCCATGATTTTCCATTTTCGACTCTCATTTTTCTTGAATATGTTAATCTTAGTATAAATCATTTCTCCGGAATCATTCCACTTGAAATTGGTAAACTCACTAATCTTGTCCGTCTTGATTTGTCCAACAATTATATTTCAGACACAATCCCACCACAAATCGACTCACTAGCCAAGCTTGAAACCTTCCACATCTCTAAGAACCAGTTAAATGGTTCGATTCCAACAGAAATAGGTTACCTAAGGTCTCTTACTCAGGTAGCTTTAAATAATAACTTCTTGAAGGTTCTATCCCTACTTCATTAGGGAATTTGAACAACTTGACCTATTTGTGGAAATCGCCTTTCTGGCTCCATTCCTGTAGAAATAGGGAAACTCGTCAATCTTATTGAAACTTATCTTGATTCAAATCAGTTAGCAGGTCATATTCCTCCAGAAATAGGTAACTTGATCAATGAAAGAGTGTTCTCTGCTTTCTCCAACAGAATTTCTGGTCCCATTCCTGTAGAAATGGCAAAGATGCAAATACTTGAGTTATTGGACCTATCAGTCAACTTGCTTGAAGGAGAGATACCAGAACAACTCGTTTCTCTTTCAAATCTTGAAATGCTGAATCTCTCCTACAATCTTCTCACAGGATGCATACCTCAAGGACGTCAATTTGTAACCTTTGAGGAAAATTCATATGCATTCCAAGGTAATATTGGATTACATGGATACCCAGTTACGAGACATTGTCATAATAAAGGGGTAGAAGGAGGAAATTATACATCATTGCTAGAAGATCAAGCAATCAATTCTCAATTTCTCATTGAATGGAAGGCGATTCTTTGGGGCTATGGATGTGGACTATGTATTGGATTTTTCATTGGATATTTCATGATTGCTACTGGGAATCCAAAATGGCTTTCAAGATTCATTGAAGAATATGAACACATAATTACTACGCGAAGGAGAAAAAAGCAATGAGGTCAAAGGGACAACAAAAGAAGAAATAATCAACGAGGTCAAAGGGACAACAAAAGAAGAAATAATCGCTTCTAAGAAGTACTTAAAATTTAGATCTTTCAAGTTAAGTTCTATATTGATCTTTAGTTTATTGTAACTATTGAGGGTATCAAAAACAACCTATCTATCTCTACTAGGTAGGAATAAGGTAGTACACTTTACCTTCTTCAGACCCCACTTATGAGATTATACTTGATATGTTGTTGTTGACATCGTAGATTTCATACAAGTACAATATATAACAAGGGAAGTGTTTAACATCCATCAACCAACACAACAGAAAGACAAAATATGGCTAAAGAAAAGGCTACAATTGTTGTAGCCATTTCATATTTTTATGTTCTCTTTTAAATTATTGTAGTAGGATGATAAATGAATTTTTGGTCCAGTAATAACACAAACTACAGGTGAAACAATGTTTTCACTGTTCATTCCCTAGTCAGCCACAAAAATCAAGTTATTGCTGCTGTAAATTACATATCTGGTTGTGACCATGCCCAGGTGCAGGAGCAATGCAGCTTCTTTATTTGTCCGAGACCTTAAAGAATGTGTATGATAGGATCAAATTGTTTATGCCATCCATTTTGGGGTCGGTTTCAAACTCGGGATCAATGTAAAAGAAAACCTACAAATGCAAGTTGATTGATGTGTCATTGGAATGAAAAGAGGGATAGATGCAATAATCTTCAGGCAAAGAAAGTTGAGGAGCTACTTACAGGCATGTCAATCTGCTCCCCAGGAAGCAATCGCTGTTCCTCAAAGCAAAAACATTGTATTTTATTGAAATACACAGCAGCCTGATAAGACAAACATGAAGGATCAGCATTAAGCCCGAAGTTGTTTACCCTAATTATTAATGAGCTAACTAACACAATACAAAATAGAGGTCAAATTGTGTTAATCAACCAAACCAATGAGGATGTCAACCAAAAGATGGAACTGTGGAGAATCATTCTACAATGAAAGGGATTTAAGAAAAGCAAAAGACCGAATGCACTACGAGCTTAGTCAAAATAAGAAGAGTGAAATGGATGTGAGATTAGACGGGGTTGTGGTGCTTGAGTACTGTTTACAGATATCTAGGTGAGATGCTCTTCGAAAATGGTATGGTTGAAATGGAAAAGGGTTATCAAGGTTTTATATGATAGTATGATTCCTACTAAACGAAAAGGTAAGTTTTATGGAACAACTATAAGACTAGCAGTGTTATAGGAGAGTGAACATTATGCCACTAATGTCCAACACAACCACAAGTTAAATGGCGCAGAAATGCTTATGCCATGAATTAAGATGGATGTTCGATCAGAATGTAAAAGATGAAAAATAACCAAATTCGCTAGAGGGTGCAGTTGCACATAGTTATGACTGTTTTTGAAATGTGTGAATTTGACAACTAAGTATGGGTCTACTAGGGTGACTATGCTATGAAATTGAAGGCACATCACCATTATGGTTGTCAATTATACTAGTCTATTCAGAACAATATATTTTGAGCAAACGACTGGACTAAAAAATATATAAGCATCAGTAGTAGATACATGATCTATGCAGAGTCTCAAAGAGCATAGTGACATGGGGCCTCATCCTTCACTTCCTTTTTTTTAGAGAGAACGGTTAAGTTATGTATCGCATAGTTGAAACCCTCATGTCAGTGACGCTCTTGAACAGATGGTGTGGCACCATATTGGTGCCAACATCAATGAAAGTTGACTCTCAAACATCATATTGTAACTTTATTTTTAAAAGAAAAGATTCCTTTATTTATGATCTATAATATGTTTGGAAATAGACTCGGAAATAGAAGACTTGTCTAATAGAAATAACATCACAATTATGAGGAGTATCTACAGTTTTGAGATGTTCCATAGTGGAAAACATTGAAATATGACAATAGGTGGAGGGACTAGGGAGTTCTGTCTTCAAGTCACATAAGCTGCCTAAAGGTTGTATTTTGGATGATAGAGAACAACAAGGGGAGGTGGACAAACTACACTCACACCTAATTTTATAAGCAAATACCTTCATGGGGGTCACATTGTATGTTGATACACCTGTAATAGGAGTCGAACTTCGATTTTCAGCAGTGTAAAACGCAAGAGCGCTCTCTCCTGGTTTTACTCTTACCTGAATCACAAAATAAGGAGAATACATCAAGTGGAACATAGGAAGCATGCTAAATCATTAGTACGTTGACTAGCTATTTATGAACATAACACATGCCTATAACGGAAAAGGCACCTCACGCTGTGTTGGAGTAAACTTCCAAGGCATCCCGTCTGCTACATCAGCATTGAATTGTACTGCAATCTCCCTAATGCAATATACAAGAGTTACATAAATAAATTGTGAAAAGGCTTCACTTAAAAACATACCATATTAAAAATTCCTTCCAGAAATAATGTTTTTCTTTTGATAATTGAGAAATCTCCAACGGCCAGTGGAACAGTTAGAAATTAGGTGGATGTGCAAGTTACCTGTAGTTTATACAAGTTATCTGTAGTATTTGCTTCAAGAAACACCCCTGTATTTCTTATTCACTATCTTTTAGGAAAGCAGACAGAAAGAACTAAAGAGAAACAATGTTTCTTATAAGCGAAAAGCACAAAAAAACGACAAGGTTCATGAAGCTGGAAACAAAAATGAGAAGTAAAGCTCGTTCTTTTTTGAAGTGAAGTGCACCATTCACAAGAAAAATCCCATTGCATTTAGTACTACATCAAATTGCAATAAAAATTACTTATTTCAGCATCTAATAAGACATAATGCCAATATTAATGCAACTCCTTAACATTGAGATTTAAAGAATTGACCGGTTCTTTGTATCAGTATGGCTTCATAGTTTGGAGAGCACACTTCTCTAGAGTGCATGCCTCCACTCATGGAGAGATGTCCCCTAGTTTTGCATCACTTCATCTCTTTGAGTGACGAAGCAATGATTTAATAACATGAGTGAACAAAAAACTTTTAAATGTACCCATAAACAAAATATAGTTGCAAGTTACAATAAAAAAGATCTTCAAGCGAGCAACATATGAAGTACCTGGAAGTAACTCTTCCATCTTTCTCATGTCGGGCAATCTTTTCTTCAACACTCTGTAAGGTGGTAAATTTCATTAATTTCAGAGGACTCTAAAAGCCTATCTATAACCAGATCAATGAAGAATAACTGACCTCCCGACGTTGAATTGTACCTCCATATCCCGTGGCTTGGCAGAATCTCCTGTACAGAGGAACTGCAGCATAGCTAGCCCCTACCATAGCAAAAACTAAACCCACCAAATAAAAGAGCATCTTCCTTGATTTATTCTCTGTTGCAGTAGCCTGAGTTGCATAATGATGACGATGATTCAACACTGGCCAAGACCTAACTGTACTATTCCCTCTCAAAAAGGAGGGCCCTTTGCAGTTGTGAAGAGTAGATTTGTTAAGCCCACATCTTGATGTGAAACCTCGATATCCAAAACCAAAGATTTGTCCATATTTATTGTTGATTGCCCCAAGATTTATATCTTTTGACGCTACAATTTCAAGATATTCCCTGAATCAATGAAGAATAGGTTGAGCAATATGGGACACACTCAACTACCATTAACTCATGGCAATGTAGATATGCCAGAAGGGAAAAAGAACTAAGAGAAAAACAGAATAGCAAATTAATCACCTGGATGTGGAAAGTGGATAATGATGAGTCCTGTTTAAAGAAAGTAAAGGATTGACTCTTCTAGAGAGCCTGAAAAGTGACATCTTCCACGAAACTGGAAGCAGCCCTGTAATCAACACATCCAAGATAGTCATTTTTTTTTGGAGATCCACATCGTCTATTATCTTTAAGAAGAAGATATTTCACTCCAATTAATAGTCCAGCACTATTCTGTTGCTTTACTGCTGAAGACTTCTGATGAAATAAAGGTCTTTGAAAAGCAAAGCTTAGTATTGGAACACATATTACTCGTAAAATGATGTATGCGCTGGAAGCACCTGGACATGGAAGGCTTTCAACTTGACATCGAGTTATAAGTGCTTTAAGAGGATGTGGAAACCAAAAAATCAAGTCAAGGAAACCAGAAAAATCTTTTTAATTTTGGATATGTTGCAGTTTCGGCCCATTCAGTTTTTAAGGCCTTATCTGAGGGAAAATTTGGGTATTGAAACCTTAATTAGAACCTGAAAATAGTCTCTTCCTTTTCCCTTTTAGGGGGTTAGCTTTTGGATGATAAGAGGAGTATACTCCTTCTGGTGAGTATTTAGGGATTATCCTTGTATTTCCCTATTGAACCTCTTTTGGTTTCTTCCTTGTATGAGTTCATTTCCTTCTTCCAAGGATAAATTCTAATGATATAATTGTTAGTTTTATCCATTCTTTCTTCTAAGTTCTGTCCTCCCCAATCTAATTTCTACTTCCATCCATGTGTTCTATCTGTTTCTTATTTATTTGTTTGATTTCCTAGTTATTGCATTTTAATCAGCATCATTTGATATCAGATGTTAGCTTTTTTTTTCACACAGTTCCTAGTTTATTTCTCCTTTATGTTAAAAAAATCATTAAAAAGATCAATCAAGGTTAGTTTATTATTACAAATTCACTTGCTAGAGATTTGGGTTCTTTTTCAGCAGCTTTGGTGAGCCTTACCTATACTCAGTGACGGCTAGTTTACTCTCTTTCGTTCTTTTGCTCAGGGATATGTCCTGATGATACCTAGATTTTTTTCTGGTAATAAAGATGAGACTCCATAAAAAGCATTATCACAGTTCAGACCAAGCTACAGAAACAGGACTAAGGGAAACAACAACAACAACATACTGTCTGAACATGGTAGGATGTACGCAGTCCTTACCCCTACCTCTATGGAGTAGAGAGGTTTCGATAGACCCTCAGCTCAAAAGAAGAGAAATCTAAGCAGGACTAAGGAAAACTGATATAAAAACACCACCAGTATAAAACTGCACTGCAAGCGAATAAAAAAATCAAACAAGCCTATGAACCAACCGGAATTTACGAAATACCTGGCTTTCGAATGTACATATAGTTTCATAATGCATCATAGTGTCAAACATTAGCAATTTGAAAGACAGACCTTTACACAAAGATATGGTAAATGATAAAATAGGATTATTAGATGGTAAACAAAGACAAAATGAGAAGAAAAAACAAGGTAACTACGCAGTCACACTGATTAATGAAACAAAATTAAAGTAATAATCAAAACAAAAAAAAAAAGCATCCAAACAAGCTGCAAGCAGTAAATAGAGTCGATTTGAGGTATACCGGATTTTTCTCCAAAGCTTAAGCTCCAAACTATACAAATTTGTTCCCAAAATAGCAAAAATCAAGAGGCACAGCTATGGAATTTCGTCGGAATTCGAACCAAGAGGTAAAAAAGCGCAGTGACCTCGAAGTACGAATGTAAATCCCAGTCTTTTACTCAGGTCTCCGGTACAGAAAGGTGGCCGCCGGTGGAGTGGGAAAATGGTTCAGGCGAGGAAGATGAAACTTTTGAGGAAAATACAATTGAGGCCCAAATAAAACAAATCTAGTGAAATTGGGTCCATTATTAGAAACTAGAAGGCCCAAACATGGTTGTCAAATTACATTTGGATACTAATTAAATGATGCATTTGCACCGCGGAGGTAGATTCAAGATTTGAAAGTGTAGGCATCACTATCTTTAATGTATATTAGGGTTGTTCAAAATTGAAACTGATAATCTTAATTGGAAAAAGAAGTTATTAGCTTATCATTTAGCGGTTTTGGTAACGGTTTTAATTTTTTATTATTAGATTATCGATTCTTAACGGATTGAGGTTTTTTCTTAACGGGTTAATCGATAACTTGATAGAGAAATTAAATAATTATATTAATACTATTTGATATATAAAGTCCTTAACTCAAAGTTTAGTTTCATACCTTTACTTTTGACTATGTCAAACTCTCGGTTATTTTATAATGTGATTGTGTTTGCTTTTGAGCAAAATGTCATCTGTCAACTCATATGCATGATTCATCTCATTTGTCACCTTATTTCAAAGTGATTTTTAATAATTTTTTTTAATAAAATCTTAACAATTTAACAACCAGTAACTGTCAACTAAATATCCACCATGCACCCCAAATCATTTCATTATTTGTATGTTAGAAATATTTGAGCTCTACTACAACATGAGAACAAATAATTGAGTTAGGGCACACTACAAGTTATCTTAGATATTTGAATTATTTTTAAACGGCATCTGAACTTGTACTTTACCTAAATTTGTACTATTGTGTGTAGGGGTGTACAAAATCGAACCAAACCGTAAACCCCAAAAAAAAACCCGACTAGTGGTTTAGTTTCACTTGGTTTGGTATTGGGAAAAAAAATTTGACTATATTTGGGTTGGTTTGGTTTTAACTAAAAAAAATCAACCCGAGACCAAACCAACCCGACATTATATATGTAATTTTAAAATTTTATTTTATACATAAAAATATTTACTTTGATATAATTTTAAAATATTTCTTATACTATTTCATAGTTTTTATCCTTTAATATATTATTTCAAGTTTAAAACTTAGAATTCGGAATGGTCTAATAAAGATTATAGTTCATAGATGTTGATAATTATAATAAAACTTAAATCCAAAATCAAATTAATACTAATGCAAAAAGAAAATCAATTCAACACTAAGAATTACAATAACATTGAATATTTGTTCTTTAGTTTTACATTGGTTTAGACAATTAAAATACATAATTTAATTTTAATTTTAAATATTTAGTAATGTAACTAATACTTATTAAACTTATTTTAGCATGATTTAATACTTTTAAATTATGATCATTTTCATTATGACTTTGCAATATTTATTTTATATGATGATTTCATTATTATTTTTTATTGATTATTTTTGTGTCATTTCCTAATCTCATATTTTGTGTTATTTTTTTAAGAAACACCTTAGATAATTGTATTTTAGTTGGACTAAAGAAATATTTGAAGCACAAGTTAATTATATGTTTGTATGCAAACTTTACCAAAAAAATTCAAAAATCTGAAAAAATCCGAGGTTTATTAGTTTGGTTTGATTTATAAATTTAAAAATTTGACACAATGGTTTGGTTTGGTATTTGGAAAATCCGAACCAACCCGAGGTTGAAAAACCCGAAAAAAATTGAATTTTATTAGTTTGGTTTGGTTTAAAAATTTAAAAATTTTACACAAATAGTTTGGTTTGATATTTGAAAAATCCAAACCAACCCGGTCATGTACACCCCTAGTTTTGTGTGTGTATATATTGTATTGGATACCATACTCGAGTCCCACCTCTAAATCCACACTCGTATCGGATAAATACTCTAGTCCAAGCAACTTAAGTATGATTCAACCCCACAAGACAAATGATGGAAGGCCAATTCTTGAAGAATTTGGTTGTCATCTTTATGATTGATCCAATATAGAACTTTTGCTCTCATAAAGGGTAGTTCCTCAGTACAAAACATAATTCAATTACAAAATTCAGAATGAATTTCAAAATTGAAAAAAAAAGTGAGATGAAAGAATTGTTACATAAATATTGAAAAAAAATAAAAATAGAAAAAGGCCAAAAATCTTCTTTTGTGTACTGTTAACTACTTAATGAAACAAAAGCACTCTCTATATTCATCAGCTTCCAAAAATTATAGTTTCACCTTTGTGAGCACCATATTATCCCATCAATAAGAAGACCAAGAGATTCAGACGTCATCGCGCAGCTTGTGGCCTTGTAATATCAAAATGTAGTCCACTTCACGAAAAAAAATATATGACAGAAAGCGCGGATTTACAGATTTTCAATTGAACTTCCGCGTTTTCATATTTATTCCTCGTTTACACGAGAAGTTAAGAACTTACCAGTGTTAAAAAGGACTGGACTATCATTGGATTGGTGAAGTTATGCATTTGCAGAATATCACTTCCTCACAAATGGCTTTTGGCATACAAGTAGTCGCTGGTCACTTCCATTCTGGAGGTCGATCACCCTGGCTTCCCAGCGGATTTGGGCAGCTAACGTGCGTGCTTTCTCTATTGTACCCAGTGTATCAGAAAGAATAATCCATCCCTGCAACAAGTATATTCTTACAATGAAGGAAACAAGCTAACCTTCGAAGAAAAAGTAAATCAAAAGATCATTAAAAAAATATAGAGAGCAAATGGAATATTACCTCAGGCCTTAAAATACGATCCATCTCCAGAAGCAGTTCAAACATGCTGCATTTTTGTGAAGCAATGTGGGAAAGGAGCCCATTTGCATGGAGCAAATCATATGTTCGGGGATATGTAGGGAAGGGTTCACACCTAGACCAATGTTAGAATAACACTCAGAATCAATAACCAGAATATTTCGAGCATCTAGCAATAAAAACAGTTCAACTCCAATTGCTTTATGAGAATTCAACTGAAAGAACGCAAATTTCAAGAATATATCCAGGTGAGAATATGGTCAAGCTTCTTATGCTGCTGCCTTTCCATGGTCTTAAATTCATTCTCACCGACTATATAAAGACACGGCTTAGTGGAAGATATTATTTCTGGTGACGGAGAAGATTACAATCACAGCCAAAAACTATTCACACTGACAGCCAACATTAAATTACGCATGGAAAACAACAGGATCATTCCAAAAAGATGTAATTGCTTCCGCTAACTAATATGAGACGGAAAATATATAATAAAATTTTACTATCAAGAAACTTAAGAACATGAGAGCATTCTTTCCAATTTTAGCATGTTAACACATCCAAACACATGTCTTTGCAAGTCTTTAGAACATTTATAACAATGTCTCACCAGTTATGCAGAACACTGGAAAAACCTCGATCATGTATGAGAGGAAGTGTATTACGCGCCCCAAGAGGAACCACATTCATCACCCATACGGCTTTTCTTGCCTCCATCAATGCAGCACTAAGACCACCATAATGAGCATTCATGTCCATGACATTATGCACCATATTATATGGAGGTAATGGATCATCATCACCTGGCCTTTTCGGATGGTCAGAGAAAATCAAGGGTGAGAGCAAAGACCAATAATTTCTCAGAGCTAATTTCCAGAAGTTTGAATCCTCGAAGAAATCATCAGGATGGAGCCCTGTCACAAAGCAAACGATTGGTAAAAAATGACTGCTAAAAATAGAGGGTCAAAATAACCGGAATTGGAGAACAAATATAAAAGTGAAAACGTTGCAATAACCAATCTAGTTTTGGAGAAACAGAAAAAACACTTGCCGTGAATTTCAAGCTCAGTTGAGTTCAGATGATCAGATTTTCTATGGATTGGAACCCACCGATGACTCGTTGTCCCAGATATACAGCGTGCAAGTGGTTGATAGTACATTTGCATATCATTTCCTTTACAAACTGATATCTTATCCTGACTGCTACAATTAAACAAAAATTCTTATCATGGAAGTTAAGTGGAAAAGAAAGAAAACTAAAAAGGCAAAACTACAACTTGAAAACAGATCAAAACACACGAATATTAACACCAGAGCATAAACGGCAACTTTTCCAGTTTTGTAAATGATATAGGGTAATTGGGGGCATAGGCATAGAATAATTTATAAACAAGTGCACAAATGACAACAGTTTCAAACCTATCCATGATACATTAAAAATGTTTGGATGTGTGTGCGTGCGTGTGGGGTTTGGGAGTAAATTAGCTACACACATTGCCTTTCTTAGTAGCCTTACCTGGATGTATAACAATGAGAATCAGCTGTCTTCTGCCAAATAAACGTCTCTTCTTGCTGTGCCAAAAGAGACCAACAGAGCTTCTTAGTGAATCCTTCCAGTGAACTAGATGTGATTCCCTTCTTTGTACTGGTAGTACTATCCTGCTGCTGGGTTGTAGGTGAGGTTAAGACAAAGTAACCACCGGGCTTGAGTAAACGGTCAGTTTCAATAAGAAATAGCCCATCTGTTTTGTCAAATCATTGACAGTTCCATGCTATTAAATTTATTTTCAAATTTCAACAGGACTTGAATGGATATTTAAATGTTTAGAAAGCGCTATGAGATCTGAAATTGTTTCATCATGATAGCTGACAGATGAAAAGAGCGTGCTTTTGATTTTCTCTACAGGAAATGTGAAAGAACAAAATCAACTATAGACTAGAATGCATCTGTAAATATGACTATGGTGCTGGTTTCTAAATAATAATTACTATTTAGCCCCAGCTAAAGATCAATCATCCGACACACAAGATGGTCTAAGCTTTCAGGCAACTTCCAGCGGCAGTCCAGCTCATGTGAGACAGAGCAGGATTTTGAATTTAAAAAGAAAATTAATCAGCGGGACACTAGTAAAATCTAGCTAAATAGGCAATATCAAGCAATATTATTCTATCTGGAAACTATGTTAGCCAATGTAGGGGGTTAATCATATAATAGATGGAAAGGAATACGTGTAAAGTTTAGGGGTGGATTCGACAATCGACATCATGAAATAAACATGCAAATGAAGTGCATATCATAGTTAATACATGGAAATTACAAATATAATAAAATTAGTCACTCATAAATGCCTGATGAAACCCGTACTTCCTCAAAGCACAACTGCGACAATACCTTTGCTATCCCAAATGATTCCACATTGAGCACAGTGAACCATGTCATAGGACAATGATGGAAATGGAAGCTGTTTTGAAATGAAATTGCCAATGACAGCTGGAAGTCCTCTCTCGAGTGCTAACTGAACTTGGCTACCAGATGGCTCATATGGTGCCACACAAAGAGCCATCAACCTCAGTGAAAGTAGATGGGCACCAAAGCTACCAAATCCACAACCAATATCCAGCACGGACCGCACCTGTTATTCAGAAGAGAAAGACAATATATCTAAGAGTGAAATCTGTTCTGCATTTAGATGTAGGAATGATGCCAGTACATCATTCACAGACCAAAATAATTGATTTAAAAAAAAAAAAAAAAAACACAAACATACAGACAAGTGACAAATAAGGACATGTCTATTTAATGCAGAACAACCGTTGAACTTACACCGGCTTGAAGAAACTGTGTATCACTTCCCAGCCCAATCATATCCGCAATAAGGTGAGAGTAATCTTTGACACCATCAACAATCATTCTGTCCTCTGAATGGAAAGCAATTTGGTTCTCTTCCAATAACATTAGCCTGGAAAGAAAGTAAACCGATGACCAACTTTAAAGAAGGCATAAAAATGGCCCTTTAGAATATATTACTTAATACAAACCAATCCAGAGGAGGTAAAGACTTAAAACACATGCTCTATCATGTTAAATGCACAATTTGAAAGATGACCTGAATTTGACCAACTATACCTTTTTGTCATACTTCCAGAAGAAAGGAACTGATCTTTGGTTAGCTTCACATTTCCACTCCATATGACATCCCTACCTGCTGGCCAAGTCAGTGGAATCTTGTACTCCTTTGGAGGACGAACCAAACAATTTTGGTGTTCTTGCGATAACTCACAGTGCCTATCAAATTCCTCCCCATCTTTAAGCCCGGCTAACAGGTTTGCAGATACATTATAGCAAGGCACATAATTCTCTCTTTCCTTCCCACAAAGACCAACATCCTTTATCAGGTTAGCTCCCAGAGAAATGCTCTTTACCTCTAAATAATCATTTCTTGCTTGCTCCTTTAGCTTTCTATAATTTGTATAGATATCAGGCTTTGCATAGGAAGTCACCGAGTCAAAGGTAGTAGAAGAAAATGGTGATAACAATACTATTAGCACACAGACACTGACCAGACACAAGAGTATACAGTTGAGTGACGGTCTAGGGCCGAAAATTAATGATAGTTTATTGACCAAAGGGCTTCTCATGGCCAAGTTTCAAGAACCCCTTCGA
Organism: Solanum pinnatisectum; assembly: GCA_035578085.1. NCBI lineage: Eukaryota > Viridiplantae > Streptophyta > Magnoliopsida > Solanales > Solanaceae > Solanum > Solanum pinnatisectum. Next base: position 541,984 of record CM069080.1, on the reverse strand, counting down.
AAATTGAGTTGAATTAGACCACGAGGTGGTAGCTATTGCTTCAACCTGAACCTCCAACAACTATGAAAAATGTAATATATCATCAGAGACCATCTCCCATATATATCACCCAAAATCCAAACAATTTCAACTGGCATCTGTTTAAACCACTACCTAAGCTCAACTTAAAGAAATTCTCCAATCATACCAAACTAAACAAGATAACAAATCAGGCAAAATTCCAATACTACAAGTCTCCACAACCACCAAGAAAACAAGCAATGGCAGATCAGTGAAAAGCCCCTCCTAAAATATTATGACACATCAACTTCCAATGACTCACAATTCTCTCATACAACACACAACCAATCCAACACAATGCCAATTCTGAAACAACTCACCCTATTCCCTTATAAACCAAGAAATCCAAATCCTCAGATCACCCTGCAAAAAGACACCAAATGAAAATTACCAATCACAAATCAAGATTCAAAATTCTCAACCACTCCAATCATCAAACACAAAAAAGATCAAAAACCCAGGTCAGATCCACATCCAAAATGCCATTTAAACCAAAAATTCACATCTTTAACCAAAAAGATTCAATCTTTACCACAAATTACCATCAATAAAGCATAAAAGCTTAGGATTTTTGTTTATTGTACCTAAAGATTGAGTCTTGATAAATGAGGTGGACATAAAATGTAGGAATGTCTCTCTATTTTCTCTATATATATATTGTGACAGTTGCAAAAAATTATGCAGAGTTGGGATTGGTATTGACATATAAAGAAATATACAGAAAATGAAAAAACAAGGAGTTTTTTTGGAAAGAGAAGGCTGTTGAAGCTTTCTTTTTTTTTTTCTTTTTTTCTGTTGGAGAAAATGCAGAGAATCCTATCAAAGGTGAGTTCTCTGTATTCAAAATCTCCTTGTTTGTTGTATATTAGATCAAATTACAGAGGGCTCGGCTCGCACATTGAGAAATGAGAACTCACATAATCTAATAATTACAGGGGAATAATTGTGTTGAATATCTTTTTCTTTTTTACTTCTTTTTTTTTGGATTAAGGTTTTTAATTTTTATTTTTTTTACTTTTTGCCCTTTGTGACTAGGATTATTAGTGGGGCCTACTTTTCTTTTCCTTTAGTTTTATTGTCAAAAAAAAATTAAAACATAAAGGAGGGTAAAATAGTAAAAAAAAAATCTTAGTTATTAGAGTCATTATTTTATAACGAGCAGATAAATACGATAGATGATTTGAGATAGAAATAGAAGTTGATATGTAGAAGTAGTTTTTTTTGTACTATAGAATTGAACGGAGAACTTAATTACTGGTTTTGGCGATAAACAAAATATGAGACGATGTGCTAAATGTTACTAATATACTAATATTGATGGCAAGAATATGAAAAATAATTAACGATTTTTGGTTTAGATGGTTGTTACCTAGACGTTGGGTGCAGACTTAGAATTAAACAGATAACTTAATGGCGATAAATAAGGTATGAGAAGATGGGTAATATACTAATATTGATGGTAAGAGTATGAAAAAGAATTAACGATTTGTTGGTTTGGATGGTTGTTACCTAGACGTTGTGGGCAAATTTAGCATCGAGGTATGTTTTAATATAAATAAAGTGATAATTTAGATAGGTAATGAGACAATAAATAGTTGAGATATAAAACGTTATGTGATAGTTTATATATGTTTTTTACTATTAACTCCAACAAAGTTACCTAATTATTTATATATGTTTTTTACTATTAAAACTAACAAATTTACCTGATTAGTTTATATATATTTTTTACTATTAACTCTAATAAATTCACATGATTAGTGGTAACCACCAGATATAAATAACTACTTACCTATAATTAGCTTCTAGAAATTGCACTTCAACTTTTACCTTTCTTAATATGTCTATGCTACATAAATGGTAACTATTTATTCAAGTTCAGTACTTATATCAACCAACTTAAATTATCATTATTATATATAGTAATATATTAATCATTGTTATTTAATTGATATAATATATATCTAACAGACACAATGTCATGGTTTTTTTTTTTTTTGTTTTTTTAATGCACACATTGGGTAATAATTTTTCATGATATCATAATTGACCACTTTATTTATCACTAAGCCAGGCTTACAAGACACTCCACTATAATATTTTAAATTTTTTTTAATTATAACTATAATGATAATGTGCAATGAAAGCAAAATGACAATAATTGGGAATAATTCTTTTTCTTGCTGGTATATCATATTAATTTCAGTATATTAGGATCAATAAATAATTAATAAGTGTTTTTTGATTATTTCCTCATGAATTTAAGTTATGTATACTAATAACATAATTCTTTTTAATATTTCAAAGTAAATTAACATATTTTGTTAATTAATTATGTTAATTATGACAATGTGAAATCTCTTGATAAGAAAAATGATTTTTGTATTTCCAAAACAATATTTTATATTATTAAAAATAGGGACAAAAAAGAAAAAAAGGGCTTTTTAAGGGAAAAAGAAAAGAGAATCCTAGGTTAATCAATGTAAAGTCCGGATTAATATTTATCCTTATCCCACTTTAAGTTTTAAATTCCAATGGTTAATGTAATTGATAAACATTACGTGTTGATAACTATTTTTTAAGTGTTGAAATTAATTTTATAAATAAATATAATATGATATTTAATTGTAAGTTTGATTCCATAGCACATGCGTCACATATGAGTGGAAGAAATATTTTAGGTGGAAATGGAATGACAGGAAAGGACATATTTTAAAAAAATTCAAAAAAGTAACAAAGAGAAGGAGAATCTAATTAATCATGATAGAGTCCTAACCAAATTCTTCTTAATCTATTTTAACTTGTTAATTATTCTTATCATACTCCAATTTTGGTTACACACTTCCTAATTGAATAATTTGGTGAAATGTTTGACATAAATGGTTCACTATCCGCAACGTCTTGAGAAGTCCATTGAAAAGCTAACATCTAGGTTCAACTGAATTCAATAATTTTGATTTAAATTTAAGCTAACATTTAAATCCGTATGAAAACTCAACAAAAAAGAAAAGCAGTTATAGGTTGCGTTAATCTCACTTAAGAAAGTGATAGATAACCTATATAAAAGGAAAAACTTAATGATCAAAATATATGATTTTTTTTTTCAATTCTAACTTTCCACACATATGACACATTCAAGACCATACGATTAAAGATTAAAAAATATTTTGATACAATTAACATATTTTAAATTTATGATCATAGAATTAAAATAAAATCAAACAATCAAATTGAAACGAAAGCAAAATCTCCTACTATCCTATATATGGCCCAACTCCTATTAGTGTAGTATTATGAATATTAGCTCAGCGCGCTGTTGTGGACTGTCGGGAGAAATGGCCAACTCATTGATAAAGACAATTTGCTATGACACCATAACAAACAACACCTACTCTGCCCTTCTTTTTTTTTTCTTTTTTTTTTTTTCATTGCTTTATATATTTATCATTCTATTAAATGACATTTATTGTGAAACAAGGGTAAACTTGTGAGGTATTTAAGATGGACGGGTTGATCAATTTGGGCCAAGTAGGTTTGACATGTATGTTTTTAGCTGATAAGTTTCTGAAGATGAGATGCATATGATATTTTAGAAGAACTTTGTATTAGAATGAAAGAGAAAGATCAACTTTAAAAGAACCATTTTTTATTACATGTGTGTTTTTGAAGCTTGCTAGTCGCTATAATGTAATCTGAAACTAAATTGAATTATAATACACGCTGGACTTGAGATGTTACTAGAGAGAAAATTTGAGGGGTAAGTAGGATTATTTTTTTTATGGGACACAATAGTCAATACACATGGCTTTCTTAGGTGGTACGTTATTTTCTTGTTGTCTTTTGGTACAAGTTCTTAATTTGATATATATATTTTAAAGCATTGATTATGATAGGTAAATTTATATATATATCGTAAATACTATACCATATATAGTGTCAAGTGTACTTTAATTTTGTGCAACCAAAATTGCTCCAACATACACCAATTTTTTTGAAGTCTATCATTACTCTTTCACTTTTATTTCTCGACAAGACAATCTAGCTTTAAGGTCCACATAAAGTTGATGTTTTTTTGTATTAAAGTATAACTTTGAAACTTTCCTCTATGAGGTATTGTAAGACAAACTTTCCTCTATGAGGTATTGTAAGACATAACGGGAATCAAGATTTGAAGTTTAATTTAAGGGTCGTACAATTGCCACATTTCTCACCTCTTGGCTGGTTTAGCCAATCTAACTTTCAGTCAAAGTCTCGCTTTGAATGACATGATTTCTAGCATTTCTTCGCGTGATGCAGGAGATATTATCGGGATGTCAATTCGAACTAGTTACTTGATGTTTTAGTTATCTTCACCCAAAAGAAATAATTTACTTTCTCAAACAATTACATCTTCTATTGAAATATTATCAAAGAATATGTGGTCAAATTGACTCTTGTAAAACGCATACAATTGAAATTTTTGTCATGGACAAGGATGATGAAGATAGAGAATTTCTTGTAAATCAAGTCAACCATTACAAAATTTCTCATAAACTAAGTCAATCATCGAGATGAAACAAATAACGATTGATGATGAAGATAGAGAATTCTTAGTTTAGTTTTCCATCTTAACGATAGAAAATAGGATCTAATCAAATTTTATCGAGTCGATTAGGTCCAACAATACAAGTACGTAATGAGTGCAAAAGGATCTCTTCATTCAGAAAGCGACCTGAAAAAGAAAGGCAAGATTAAAAGAAGAAAAAGTTGTAAATCAACTTCATAGTTTGAAATGTGCTTACCTATAAATACTATTTTGTTCATCTGAATCTCTTTGTTTCTCCATTTACGACTTGGAACAATTTCATATATTTCTCTCACGCCCTGCCAGACGCAGTAGTAAACATGTTAGGACAAAGAAAACGGCATAGACACGTAAGAGCAGATGTTTCACAGCTATATAGGATGAGATTGTATTGAATTGCCATTGCAATATTTCCTTTCAATTTCCAGAAACACCGAGAAATAAAGTACAACTAATAGCATTTGCTTCACTGAGTAGTTTTTGGTGTTACTTCACATAACTTGTAAAGTTGCATTACTAAAGATATTGACACACATCTGCATAGCAGACATGGGGAACGGGGAAGACAAGTGGAATCAGGAATGCACTTTAGCAGAATCATTCTCTGATTTGTGCATCCTGGTTATATTAATAGAAACTGTAGGATTGCTGATTGTTGCGGTGGTAGAAGCTGGGAATTTTCAGTTCTGGAGAACTTTTACGGTTGGGAAATTGAAAGAGTCAGATTACTATTATCAGTTGCAGAAGATATTATACTAGATAACTTGCAGAAAGTTTCGATTTACTGGATGGGAAAGGAGGATGTGATATTTTCTGTTAAATCGTGTTATAATCGGTTGATGAAGAAAATGAGCAGAGATGACAGTGACTGGCCATGGAAAATGATTTGGAAGTCCAAGGCTGCAAGTAAAGTTGTTTGCTTTGGTATGAGGCTTGTTTTACCGTTTATGCAGGAAAATTTGTAGAGAGTTTTTTTTCTTCATTTTTGCAGGTGGTGCTATTTCTGTAAGAATCACAAAGAGACGGTGAAACTTTACTACTGCACTGCAAATTAGTTTGATGAAATACTATTATAAGATTACAGTTAGTGGAGATAAAAGTTGTCTTTATCATAGGATTTCTTACCTGTAAAGTGTGAAGTTCATCCGAGTTTCTGACTCTTAAAATTCCCTTGCAACGGTAAACATCCATGCCATACTTTTTATCCCAAAGGAGCTCCTCAAGCCATATACGAACCTATTGCCAACAAGGCAAATGAGGACTTTAGTGATCCAAGATAGTGAATAGTCAACCTTTGTGTATGAAATTATGGTAAAACCACAACTGGAGCATAAAAAGGATAATAATATGTATGGGCTACACCATGCAAAGCAAAGCCCGGTATTTAAGTGGAGAAGGGTAGAGGGGTGGGCCCATTATCCACCGAGTTTAGAAGGCTATGATTGGTCCAAAGGGCGGGTCACAGGCGGATTTAACGGTTATCAAAAAAAATAAAAATATGTATGGGCAACAATAAAGGGCTTTGAGGTGCATTGATATTCATAAAACTTTTAGCATGTACAGGACCCCCAAAGGACAAGTTTTTTAGAGAGGAAAAAGATATTAGACGCCATTGGCAAGCCCGTGTTTGCTTTACAAGGAAAGAATCAAAACTCGGAAGTAGCTAGCAAAATTCATAGCCCTGTAAGCACATACCAGCACCCCTTTCAAAAAGTTACCTTATCAAGATCAATCTGCTGTGTGTCACAGATGCACAATGTTCTGACTTCACTGTCATGAAGGCCTTTAGTAGTTAGAGATTTGTTATCCTTTAACAACGCTTCAAGATGAGCAGCATGCTTTAAAAAATCAGAAAATGGAAGATTATTTAGCTTTCCGTCTGCTAAGTAACAATAGCTGGATTTCATGTATAAGGATCATTGCTTACAGTAGGATCATATGCCTGACAGTTTAATATCTTTGACAAATCAACTTGGCAATGCACAGAATGAATAATATTAGCAAGGGAATTAACATCACGTATTTCCTTCTCCAGTTCCTCTAGCACCGCTCCCGAGTCATCTTGAGAAATTAGATCAACCTTGTTAAGAATGATAACATCCTACACACAACAGTTCACAATTTAAAGTTAGACATGATTTCATCCATAATCCAGACCTACTGTATGAAGTAAAGTCCTAGTTAGCACCTATAAGAATGGGAATACAACCACTAGAAAGATGAAAAAAAGATTGAAAGCCTAATTAGAAACCTGAGATGATTGAATGGAGAAACTAACATATCAATTACCGCAAAAGCTATTTGTAAATAAGCTTCAGGAAATGAAGAGGAGTCGGGATTTGGTTTTAGCTGATACCGAAGGTTCTTTGCATCAACAACCTGTCACAGAAGCAAAACTAATTAAAACACAAAAATATGCAAAACTGGAAAATAAAATGGCAAGGATTTAAGAAGTGCAACAATGAGAACCTGTTGCATATGAAGTTAATCATATAAGAAAACAGAATAAGTATGCAAATGAAGTTAATAAGCAATTCTTAAGATACACATCTAACCAGCAAAATAATTTTTAATCGCAATATCTAAGAGTAAAACCATAGAACAACAAATTCTAAGTGGCTTCACTTTGCAGATAAAATTATTTTCTCCACGCACAGAATAGCAAAAGAAAATAAGGAAAACTCTGAAAACACAAAACTCACAGTGATAATGGAGTCAAGCCTAACATCTGATTCCAGCTGATCATCCAACCAAAGCACAGATGCAAGAGGTGCAGGGTTTGCCAAACCAGTAGTCTCTAGCAATATATGATCAAGTCTGCAAACAAACAAAATAACTGCTCATCATTACATTTGAATAAGGTGAAATACTTAAGAAAATAATTACAGAATTTCGTTGCCTTACACCAAACTTAACATGTAAGGAATGATTATTCAATGAACACACTTGTCAAAACAGACTTGCACTAAGATTATTAAATAATACGAAAGTGCAAGATGAAGGAAAAAAAGATAAGGTGATCAAACTAAATCGGTAGTTACACAAAACGACACTTTTCATCGATTTAACAATACGATACACAAAGTTTAAATAATAATCAAAACAAACATTGTATTTAAAAGGACAATACAATATACAATAGGTTTTTCCTTGACACAGAGTTTAAAACTTGTGGTCTTAAACTAAAAACTAAAAACTAAAGATATGTCAAATATATCAAAATGTGGTCTTAATCATGTCATGCAGAAAGTTGAAACTAAATAGTTGTAAGAAAAGGAACAAAACATTATTTTTTAAACGAACTAAAAAAGTAAAGCAGAATAAACAAATTGAAACGGAGTGAGTAATAATAATCATAAAACATGGAGAAGCAAGATCCTCTAACCTCTCTTTTCTCTGAACAAGCTGCTCCAATGCTTGAACCAAACTATGCTTCACAGTACAGCAAATACATCCATTAGCAAGCTCTACCCATTCCTCCACAAGATTACCTTCTTCCCCTTCATTTATCATTGCTCTCTCAACTCCTAATTCCTCACCAAACTCATTCAGTATCACTGCTATTTTCTTCCCATGTTGCGCTTTCAATATATAATTGATCAACTAACAACAACAACAACAACAAAATCAAATACTACGTGTCAATCCCAAACAAGCTAACCTAACTTATAACTGAATAAGGAGAGGAGAATTAGAAATTACGGTGGATTTTCCGGAACCGAGATAGCCGGTGATGATGGTGACGCCGACCGGAGGAAGCTCTGAGCTTTCCGTAAGTTGATTCGAGCTAGCGGCGTCGTTGATTTCGACGGCGAGCGGCGGTTCTTCGTCGGAATCCTCCATGCTCAGCCTCTTCAGTCAAAAAAAATTCCAATAGAAGTGTAAATGCATAAACGGGCTCTATGTTATTGGGCCAAACGTACAAGGGCCATGATGGGCTTTTTTAGCTTGAGAATGAAGTGGCCCATTATAATAAGAAGCATTCAAGGCAGAGATCCAGTATCATAAGTAATATCGTTTATATTTTGTTTTGAAATGTTTGATTTAAATTCAAGTTGAAGTATAATACAAAAGAATGTTTTGAAGACGAGAAAGGGTTGCACATTTAGCAAGCACGCCTGACCTCCAACCTCAAAATTATAGGATCGAAACTTAGTCCAAATAAACCTTAGAGGGCTTTAAGAATGAGAGCTACTAATGATTATGTTGTTGTATATATATACTATATATCGGAAAGGAGCTAAGAATGATTGGCCCCTTTTCCTCACAACTCCAAATCATTCACAACTGTCACCCTTAGAGCCCTCTAGGGTATACTTAGACTAACCCCACCTAGGAGCACTCCCACCTTTTTTGCTACCTTGATGACTCGAACCCGCAACTTTAAAGTTGAAAATGAAGTTTGCTTACCATCTGAGCAATCCCTGTTGTTGCGAGTTATGAAAGAAAAAGGAAAAGAGCAAAAAAGTCTACATTTCCCACAAGGAAAAACATCTTCCTCATGACTTTAATTTATTTATGTTTAATTATATTCCTCTAATATAATAAAACTAAATTGATGCGATCTTTCAAACTTCCTAATTAAAAGAAAGATTTCGTATGATCTGAACTAATCAAACTTTAAAACTTCCTAATTAGTAGGAAGGTAAACCTGTAAAGCAGTCATTATTCCCCTATAATAAAATGTGAATGAATGCAATAATTTTGAAAGGTGATTTTTATGCCTTTTAAAATATCATGTAAATAAATCCTTATTTTTAGGAAAAATAGTCAAACATATCTCGTAATTTTGTGATTTAGAGTTAATATATCCTTCGTTAAAAAAATGGCACATATATATATCCTTGTTGTCGATGGGGGTGGAGGTAGGGGTGTGGGGTGATGGGGACTACGGGGGTGGGGTGGGGTAGATGAAGTGTGTTAGAGGATGGGAGGATACAATCAATATGCAATACAATTTGTGCAACTTAATTATTTTCCTTATTATGGTATCTCAAAAGACATTAAATAACTATAATTGAAGTATTAAAATTTTGGTGCGCATGGTTTGGCACACCTTAGCTATGGTTTGGCACATCTTAGACCTTAATGACATGACTAATTAAGTTGCCAAACTCCATGTATACATTGTATGTATATAAACTCACTCTTCCTTTACAAAATCATTAGAGAAACCATATAATCATCTTATTGATGACTATAGTAAGTGTTTATTTAGTTTGGTTTTGGTTACTAGTAGGCAAATTAAAAGGTCCAAAGACATGGCCATTAGTGGGTGGTATTCCACAAATGTTGTTAAATATTGGAAGAAATTCATGAATGGACTACAGATCAACTTCTTGCTAGTCCAACATTAGGCACATATCAAACTTGGGGTGTTTACATCCCTTTTCTTCAGAATTGGAGAAGAAGCTTTTGCACTGTTACATGTCATCCAAAAAATTTAGAACATATTCTTCATACTAAGTTTCATAATTATCCTAAAGATCCAACTTGGCAAAACACCTTTGGCGACGTTCTAGGGAATCAAGGTAATAACATCTGATTTTGACTTGACACGCAGTTTAAAAAAGTAAAGAAGACTTATGAATGTTATGGACATAAAATGGGAAATCGACTGGTTGCCAGCCAACCAAATGAATTACAAAGATTATCCCTATTTTTGTTTCCTTTTTAGCTTTTACATATTTCTACGTGATTCTTAGTGATATCAGAGCGCTAACTTGTGTGTTAACAAGTATATCTTGTGCTAAGGGTGAAGAGTGGATATCGCAAGGAAAATCGTGGTTCCAGAATTAACAAAATTGAAGCTTGGTCCATCATTACACCGATGGGTGAATCCATCAATCAAAGATGATTTATTGCCAATTTTAGACAAGGCTTCAAAACACAACATTTCTATGAGTTTTGGTACTGATAATATTTTTGGAATTGCTCTAGGCAAAAAATTGAAAATTTTATTAAATCCCGAGGATCCAATTGCACTAGCAATGGATACAATTTTTAAATTTGCTTTTAGAAGATTTTTCTATCCCAATTTCTTATGGAAATTTATGAGATATTTCTGTATTGGATCTGAAGGAAGCCTAAAGAAGAGTATTCAAATTTTGAATAATACGATGATAATTGAGGCAACGTAACAATAGAAATAAAGATGAAACTTTTGATGATGATTTATTGATGAAGAAAGTGCAAGTTAATGGACACATTTTGCCTAGCTCTGCTATTATGGGTTCTATTAGCAGGTCGCGACTCTGTTGCTACATCTGCTAGCTGGTTTTTTAGTCTCGTCGACGTGTTGAAAAAAAGATCGTCCATGAAATCATAACGGTTTTAAAAAAGACTCGAGGAGAAGACATGGGTGGGTGGCTCAAAGGTAAAACCATTTCTTTAGTCTGAGATGAATGAGTAAGAATATTGTTTTGAACCAATGCATTTGATTCTGTTAATATATCATGACTTTATAATTTGGTTTTAGGTCACACATTCTATTGAGTCGCCCTGTGGATAAGAGACACAAGAATGGATGAAAGATCCATTGACATATGAAGAAGTCAATAGTTTGGTCTATCTTCATGCAACGTTGCTAGAAACACTACGTTTATATCCTGCAGTTCCAAAAGTTGTGAGGTATGCGATATGTGATGATATCAAACGTATGTACCAGCTGGTTCGGACATCATTTTATCGTTATACTCAGTGGGAAGGATGAAGTGGAGAAGATTGTTTAGAATTTAAACCGGAAAGATGGCTATCTACTGATGAAAAAAGAATTGAAAGGCATGAAGATGGATATAAATTTGCAGCATTTAATGGTGGATCAAGAATATGCATAGCTAAATACTTAACTTATCTTGAAATGAAGTCTGCAGCTTCAGCTATATTACTTCGTTACGAGTTATCTCATGTTCCTGGTCATCAAGTTACGTCAAAACTCTCCGTCACTATAGCCATGAATAACGGCCTTAAGGTAAACCTCAAACGTCATGATCTTAGTGACTTTGATGTAATAAACTGAAAGTTTAAAAACTATATAGTTAAAGAAAATAAACATCTTTTTTTGGAAAAGAAACCTTAAATGTAAGATCTTAGTGACTTTGATGTAATAAACTGAAAGTTTAAAAACTATGTAGTTAAAAGAAAATAAACGGCTTTTTTTGGAAAAGAATGGATTATATTTACGATATAATTAAAAATATTGTTCATCTCTAAGTTTAAGATTGCAAGTTCAAGTCACCAACTAACTAGAGAAGTGGGAGAACTCTAGAACCTTTTTTTTAAAACTCATTTCCTAGGTACTCGCTCCCACTTCCCTACAGAGTTGATGACTCGAACCCGCAATCTTGAGCTTAGAAATAAAGGGTGTTTACCATCTAAACAATCCCTTCTTGTGTTCGAAACTCCCCCATCTTAATATAAACCCTCTATGGAATTGTGAAGGAAAGAAGCAAAAAAAAATTAAAAAAATAACAGCATTTCTCAAAGGGAAAAATCTTCGCCATAAAGTTATTTTCTTTATGACATTATATTCCTCTGATGCAGTTGTAGTGTAGGGATTTTAAAAGTAACTTTTATGGCCTTTCAGATATCATGCGAATAAATCCTTTTTTTTTTTTTTAAAGAAAAAAGTGTGAATATATTTTTCGCAATTTAGAACTGATATACCTATCATTAAAAAAATAATATATATATATATATATATATATATCCATTGTCTAATAAAAAAAGCATATTTATTCTTTTCGATAACATATTCATTTGTACTGAAAGATTTTCTTAATTTCACAAATATCATGTGACTTTAAAATATGAGGTATTGTAATATTTTATATTATTAAAAATAGGGACAAATAAGAAAAAAAGGGCTTTTTAAGGGAAAAAGAAAAGAGAATCCTAGGTTAATTATTATAAAGTCCGGATTAATACTTATCCTTGTCCCACTTTAAGTTTTAAATTCCAATGGTTAATGTAATTGATAAACATTACGTGTTGATAAGTATTTTTTTAAGTGTTGAAATTAATTTTATAAATAAATATAATATGATATTTAATTGTAAGTGTTGAAATTAATTTTATAAATAAATCCTTATCCCACTTCTTTTTTCTTTTTTCTATTAACATAAAGTTTTATATCCTCAAAACTATAGATCTTTTATTGCACTTGTATAATTGTAGTGAGACAAGTTTAATTTGGAATTAAACTTAATTTGGTTAAAGTATAATAACATATAAAAGATGAAAAGGATAAGTTACTTTAATTACAATTAGAAGACAAGAATAAAGTTGAAACTTGAACTAATTATATCAGGAAAAAACTTCAGGGGGAGATTGTTTCCTATTGGAGAATGTACACTTTTTTTGCTCTTTCCCATCACAACTCCATAAAGGTATTTTCGGAGACAAGATTTGATTGCTCAGATGGTTAACGCCCTTCACTTTCAACCTCAATGTTGTGTGTTCGAGACACCAACTTTGAAGGGAAGTGGGAGCTCATAGAGAGCTTCGAAGAAACCTTTTTTTCTTTTTAACTTTTTTCCCTAGGAACACCCACTTTCTTACCAAGTTGGTGAATTGAACTAACAACATTGAGGTAAGAAGTAAAGGGTGTTTACCACACAAACAACTTCCTCTTGTGTTCGAAACTCCCTCGTCTTAAAAATAAAACCTTTATGAAATTGTGAAGAAAAAAAAGGAAAAGACCAAAAAAGTCTAGCATTTCTCAAAAGGAAAAAATCTTCACCATAAATCTATTTAAAGCTAACACATATTTTTTACTGTCTAACAAAAAAAAAAATATTTCCTCTTTTCGTTAACATATTCATATTTACTGAATTAAAAAAAATCCTAAAATTAATGTTTTAATTTCATAAATTTTACCTTACTTTAAAGAATTACCCCATCGATTTTTTACTCTTTTACCCCACCCATTTTTGGAAGTCGATGATGATGTAGATGATAATTTCATTTTAAATATTATCTCAAATATTATCATTTTTGTGTTGTTATCTTTCTCAAATAATAAATTATAATAATTTTTTCTATATTATACTGTTTTGTTTAAATTTATTTGCAGAATTATTGAAAATTTTACTTTTTCTTATTTTCTTGGTAATAAAATGAGAAAAATTATAATTGACATATTGTTATTTTTCTTACTTTTTCTTATTTTCTTATTATAAAATTGAAGATTCATGAGACTTACGCACACCTCGTAGATCCATAAAACTTACCTCTCGTGCTAGGTATAACACCTCACCTTGCATCCCTGCCTCTTAAAACATTGTTCTCAACAGATTTATATGTTCCCTCGGATGATTATTGATAGATACATCACACCCCTTGGACGGTGGCTCTTCCTTGGACCTTTTTAAAGGAAGATACTTTGTATACCGAACTGTCCTTGATATCAATAGATACATCAACAAGGGTCAGTTGGGATATGGCTAGATTCCTTTTGGTATAAATCAGCAGCTAACCTCAAAGATATTCACAGAAAATGGTCAGTTGTCCATGATATGTACCAAATTAAATGCTTATTTCAGGAGAAAAAAAAACAATCATGAATTTCGCCATATTAAATGCTTGTCCCAACTAATGTTAAGTGATTTCTTCGCATCTGCCTAAGCAGAGTTCTTCACAACTGTCAAAGTAGAGTTAACTGTGGGTTTGACTGGTAATAGGTAGCTAATGGAATAGTCGAGGATGGTGTGTAAGTTAATCGGGACAAGCGGTTGACGACAGCAAACCAGTGAAACTTGAATGTATAAACAACACGCCAGTACCACGAATGGCATATTTTACCCAAAGAATTCTAATACAGGGAAAATAGTTGATGCAATTTTCAAAATATATTGCACAATAAAGAGATGCCACTTTATGTTGACTGAATCGACAGCCAAAGGCGGAAGCAAGTAATGTTTTCTCCTTGACATGAACACCATGTACAAAAAACAGAAGTGATCAACAAAATTTGTCACTCATTTTATTGACAAAAGTGTTTTGTAGACCATGTGTGGTATAATGCCCAATGTCACACTTACGACTGGGAAAAGAAGATGAATTTAAGCCATCAGGAAAGAATTAGCAATCTAGTACCGCAGCCAGTATGTCCTGCGTCTGAACCAGTTGTAATCAGGCAAATCTTGAATTGGTCCCCTAGCTGATATTGCAACATCCTACAAAGGGAAAATCATATAAAAAAGATGGTTTAACCCTCTTGTGTTTGTAGTGGTTCAGGAAATATAAGATGCAATTCATATAGTTAATATCGCGTGTTAATAAAAATACCAACTTATTGCCTATATAAATAGTTATTGATTGAAACTAGATGTACAGGAGGCCTCAGGGAGTTACCCTGTCGAAAATAAAACGATTTGCAACTCGCTTGATTGTTCCAGCATCAACACTGTCAATTCTGGAAAATAACTCAGCATATGGAATTCTGCGGCCATATGTGATTAACTGCAACAAAAAAGAAACTTCCAACTGTAAGTAAATTTAGTGATTTTAAAGGGAGGTGTTAAGTGACTAGAATGCAATCACGGCAATCCATTTGACTGCAAAGAATCCAGCAAACAGACCACGATCTGCTTTACTGAAGAGAGGAAATGTATCGACTATATGCAATGCTCCTACCACCTAGTCATCTAGGTTCCATTTATTTAAAGGAAAAGTGACATGGACAAACTTGAGCACCCCGACTATTTACCAAATACATATTACCTCCCGCTAGGACAGGTACCGGATAACTCTTCCTACCAAAGTTTAGGTAGATGAAAAGAAATTACCTAGCTTCTTTTGCCTCTGCTAAGATTCTTCTTCTTTACTTATTGGTTGGCATTGGAGGGATGTATGTTCCCTCTTTTTCCTTCTATAGCAGAGCCTTTATTTTATCTTACTTTATTTTTATGATGATAGCAGAGCCTTGTTTGATGAAGTTAGGAACAAGGAGACTAAAATGTCCCAGATATAAGGAGCCACTACTTGCTCCTGTAATTGTTTTTGGTTATAAATATATTCTATATAATTTTACCTGCCGTCCAATGTCTTCAGCAGTAGGGCCTGATCCATCAATGTGGAGCATCAAAGAAGATTTCAGCTGCAGAAGATTAAGTACAGGAAATATAAGTTCTTGATACAGCTAAAAGGACATGCAGTCAACAGTAGAAGTCCCTAGAATTAAATGAAGGCAAATAACACTCAGCTATTCCATTTGAAAAAGAAAAGCTGGGGAGTGAACAAATACCTGATTACGTGCGCGAACCACATCAGCATCAGACACTTTGTAACTTAACTTGCATATACCATTCATGATGACATACGCTAAGTCACTCAAGCAATCAGGCTGTAACAAGTAGAAAACAAGGATGAGTAAAGCCACAGTCCTAATGCAGAGATTGCTTACATTGATTACAGAAATGCATAAATCACTTACCAATTATGATTTCAATCACTAGTTTTTACATTTCAAATTGTTATTATTCTTTAATACGGCAAAAGTTGGAATTACATTTCAATTTGCTTTTGCATATTTCAGGAATGACCTAACCTAGTTGTCAATTCACAAGATAACAAATGAACCATGATAACAAAAGTTTAGTGACCACAAGACCTTATACAGCAAATCACATCATAATACTAAGTTAATGAAACAGAAATAGTTGAGATTTGGTTAAACAAAGGTCGTGGAAATTTCCTTCTAACCTTGGCTTCAGCATAGACACCAAACAGCCCTGTATCTTTATAGTTGGTGTTAAAAGCCATCACACTTTCAGCTAGCTCATTAATGGCCACCCTCTGGACAAGCTCTGAACTGTTCAAAGATCATATACCCATGAAAGACAGCAAATTCAGTAACTTCCTATTTTGTGGAGAAAAGAACAACTCAACTAAAATCTCCAAACAATACCCAGAAATGCCTTTACATGGAAACTAATAGATGAAGCATTAAGAATCCACAAATAATACTCCTTTTTTTTTTTTTAAGGGACACTCTTTGGCTGCTGGGTATTACTCAAAAACTTCTCTTAATTCATAAAAAACAATTAACTTTTGTTTAATTTAAGCAAATGAGAAGGACCAACCCCATGTGCTTTCCTCCTCCTGAACTTTTGTTCCATGATCCTAGCATTTGTTGCATGACCATCAAAGCTATGGAATCAGGGTCTGTCCACGACGCTCCACTAAATGCAACAGCAAATTGAGCGAGAGGCAGATCATCATCAATGATACGTATCTATTTATGTAGAAGAAGAACAAAATCAGTAAATAGGTTCATATAAAATACATAAACTAGAAGAGTTAATAACTAAGTAGTTTATCCACACCTCTGAACCTGTAAATATTGCTGGCTCATCTGACACCAATTGGGAAGTGGTGATAGGATTAGATGATAGTTTTGTAAAATGTTTCTTCACTAGCTCAACGACTTCTTCATGCTTCACAGCTCCAGCAGCAGAAATTACCTACAGCAAAGACTTAAATGACGATTTTAGTCTGGTAAAAGTTTGATCAAAAACAAAAACTTACAAAACATTAGATTCCCTTTTTTCGTGTACGCGGGATTTTTTTTATTCGTTTGAGATATACATGACTAGGCTTGGAATGGAAGGTCATATGATACCACACTGGAAAACGATTGATTGTCATTCATTTGGATCAAGGAAGAGTAAAAGCGAGATCACTTTAATGTTTGCTCCTATAGAGAAGGTAAAAAGTGGAAATCATTTTGACATGACCCCAGATGCAAGCAATAAAATTCAATTCGAAATAGAGGGTGAATCCCAGCAGTTTCTTTTGACAGAAGAAGCTAGTAAGCAAGGAAGTCGCCAACAGATAATGCATCAGCTATGACAGGTTCCATACCATTCTATGAGCACCATAGTGGGTTGAAATGTAATCTTGAATATGAGCTCTTGTCATTTTCTCAATGTTCTGTGCAGGTCCAAGAATAGTTCTACCCAATGGGGTGTATTGGAATGCAGTAGTATGTAACTGGTCAAAGATGACTTCCTCGGGTTGTTTTTCCACCTACAAGAAGATTGTCCAACATGAAGACTCACCAATATTGAGATTAAATGAAAAATTTGCAAGTACAGATACAACTCTTCTACTAAAATATAAGTCTACAACAGATGAATTAACAGTGTAACATAATGAAAACCTGCCTGACTCCACATGAACAACTACACCTGTTGAACAGATCTACAAGCAAATCCATGAAAGATTACATGGCCAACTAGGGTCACACATCATTGGAGAAGCTAAAGAGGTTATTGTTTAGTCTGACTAGAGACGAACTAGGCATACCATTTGAAATCATTGCAGTTACTGACCATTGTCCGCATATATATTTATGAGCCAGAATGATTTGCAAGCAAGATAGACTCTGAGCGGACATCCCAGGACCACTATAACACTGGGTACGGGAATGAAGATAGCAATAATATCAAATCCAAGAAAGAAAAAATATTGACCAAGTTACTGGCACTTGGATAGATGAGGACATCTACACTGCCAAAAATTCCCCCTCTTTTTAATCAATTTAACCATTTCATTAGCTAAGAATTTATAAGTATCAAATTTCTATCCATTTATTTATTCTTTTGATTAATTGTAAATTTGCAAATTCCTCTACCAGATGGTTGTTCGCTACAGCCTTTCAGTCTCACCTAGTCTCTCCAGTGTGCAAAATCAGATATCTCAATATAAGTTAACATACTAGGCAACCAATTACAGTGCTTTGATATGATAAAATGGCTCAAACATTGCCAAGTCCCCAATGCTTATTTTTTCAGACAGCAGAGAAATGAACGGAGGTATTATGAAAAACATCAAATATATAGCCTATTTCTGCACAGGCTAAAGTTAAAGATGAAATACCATCACTCCAACCAGTCAAGAATCGAATAAAGGAACAATTAGTAAATATATCATGTCAAAAAAATTAGAAACTTTGCACCTGATGCTTAATCTAGCTCTACACCATAAAATTTGTTGTAATCATCAATGCACATTTTCATCTCACCATAAATGGTCTCAAAATACTTTTCAAGGATTCTTTAGATAAAAGTAACAGCTTTCTCTGAGGTTGAAGACATTCACTTTGACAAAATCATTGTAAATGTCATCTTTAAACTACTGGCATTGAAAGCTAAAAAGAGAGTATCGTCAATTAAAAGGAGACATTTTCTCAATTTTTGTTATAGCTATTGCAGCCGCTGAAGCAATTTAGATATTTGTACCCTGTCGAAGTAAGGAACCATTGCATATATGTTTGGAATAAATTTTTGTGCAGGCATAAAGATGTCTCCTTGTTTTATATGTCACTCGATGACTTGAGTAGGAGCTTTTCCTTTCTTCAAGCTACCAACAAATGAACTATATACCATTTGATCCCTCTATCAGCTGCACTTACGAGCATAAAGTAGACTCGCTATATTCTAAACCACATTGGTGGAACAGGACACAAACTTCTGGTTACGTATCCTACTTAAGTAACGAGCTTCTTAACTAAATAAAAAATTACTCTAGATCATTAACTTCAAATGGATAACCAATTCATAGAGCTCCTACAAGTAGCAACTTCCTTCTTCCATCTGAATCACTTAAACCTCTTAAGAACAGTTGCATTTTAATCATTTCAATCATACTTTCTTAAAGACAAGAATACTTTTTTGGTATATCTCAAAATAATTGATACTCCCTCTGTTCCATTTTACAAACATTGCTAATATTCGGGGATTCAACCTGTTTTTCCGTTAACTACATTTTTTCCTCACTTCCTAAATGCCTTAATTCTAATAGATTGTGATTTGTAGTACTAGTTTCTAATCAAGTAATGTCCTAATTGAAACCAAATTAGATACTTCTAGTATACATTATGAACCAATAAAAATCATTTCTTTCTTTCCTCATACCTCTTCCATTTCGCGAAGAATCACACTACGCTCTCGAATAATCTTATCTTCCTCCAGTAGAGAATTCTGTAAAATATCCCCAAGAATATCAACTGCCTTAGGCACATCAGATCCCAAAACTTTGGCGAAATACGTAGTTTGCTCCCTAGAAGTATAAGCATTCAAATGCCCTCCCATATTCTCAATTTCCTCTTCCAATGCCCTAATTGGCCTCTTCTCAGTCCCTTTAAAAATCATATGCTCAAGGAAATGAGCAACGCCATTATCCTCCTCAGTTTCGAATCGCGATCCAGCATCGATCCAAACTCCAACAGTAGCTGTCTGTGAAGACAGATTCGATTCCGTAGCAACACGAAGACCATTAGGAAGAGTAGTGACTTTCGTCTCCGGTGCTGATAGGATTGAGGTGTGATCTGCTACAGTAGGATCGGGGGAATTGTACCTGAGGAATCTCTGGTTCGGGTTTTCGAGGCGTTTGATCTTCGATTTGACTTGTTCAGCTAAGCGATCGTAGATCATGGCGTCTGGGGGAGGTGGGGAAGGTAGGGAGGATGATTGGGAGGGGTTGGTTATGGAGGTGGAGGATCGGGAAAAGAAGGTAATACATGGTGGGAGAACGGTGAAGGGAGTGATTCGAGAGCGGCGGCGCGTGAGGTTGAGAAGGTGGCGCGTGGCCATGGTGTGTGATTGAAAGAGCCAATTGGAGTATAGGAAAGTTTGTAGTGACAGTGGAGAAGATAGGAGGCTTTTAGGAAGGCTGGCAATAAGTGTAAAGACGATTTTACCCTTTTACTAATTCTTAATTAGGAAATTAGTAGAATTTATATGAAATAAACCCAACTCTTTTGACTTATGACATAGAGGCCCCTCCTTTCACTATTTCTCACCGGATTCTGTATCCAAGAAGATTCAAACTCAAAACTATGATTAAAAATGACAAATTCAAAAGTTGAGAACAATTTGCAACT
This sequence comes from Solanum pinnatisectum, assembly GCA_035578085.1. Taxonomy (NCBI): domain Eukaryota; kingdom Viridiplantae; phylum Streptophyta; class Magnoliopsida; order Solanales; family Solanaceae; genus Solanum; species Solanum pinnatisectum. Next base: position 521,474 of record CM069080.1, on the reverse strand, counting down.
CAAAAATTGGAGTATATTATGTCACTCAGCTAAAAAATATCGTAAGAGCAAGTTTTGTTGGAATTTTTTCTCTGAAAATCTTACACATGACAACATTTTGTAAAATGCCTATCTAGCCTTGGCATTCATTTTGCAAAAGGAATGATCATGGTGGTCATGCATGCATCAATTGATAGGATCAGTGGCGGAGGCAAGAATTCTATCAATGGGGTTCAAAAAAAAATTAAACACGCTAATATTATCCATAAATAAATGAGTCGAGTAATATATGAACGGATTGATTAACAAACGGATTGACAAAAAAAAAAATCCTTAGTTCAAATAATTTCTTACAATTACAACTTATCTTAAGAAACAAATTTAAAGTACATATCTATAAAATGATAATAAAGTAGCACAACCCATTCAAAAAGTTCTTCAATTCATTTAGAATTCTCTTCGGCTCCTGAAAGTGCAAATGGAGAGAAAGCACAAATTTAACATTAGAAAGACTAACAAAAAACACAAATCAAAGCGAAAATACTATTTCTTCACAAAATTCTTTTTGGCATAAAATAATTTCATTACATCACAAAACTACACAACCTTGAAGGGAGGTTAAGAAACCAAACATGTGGATAAACCTATCAAAACATGGTTTTACATTTGAAAATACAACTACAGAACTACATACATTTTTACAATTGTATTCTACGAGGTTTCATATCTTAAAATGTCTTAATAATAACATCATTAGAAATCTTATCAAATACATCTTTTTCTAAATAAGGCACCAAACAACCACTAAAAAAATCATCACTCATTTGACTCCGCAAGTCATTCTTGATAAACTTCATTGCCGAAAAAGCTCTTTCAACGGAGGCAGTGGCACCTGGTAAAAGTAGAGCAAGTTTCACAAAGCGAAATACAAGAGGATAATTTGAATGTTTCCTTGTCTGAACTAATCTTTTGGAAAGATCACAAAGCCCATTTAGATCGGAGAACCTTTCATCAACATCACGAACATCAACAATGTAACTTGCAAGTTGATTCTCAAGAATACTCATATTGGATTCATCAAAGTCATCTGGATATAATTCAGTCATTCTCATTACTTTTCTTATGTCAAAACTTGAAAATGAGTTAATTGGATTCAAGCAAGCAATTCCATGGAGCAAATCGGTAGTCATTTCATCAAAATGATCATTAAGTTCTTGAAGTTGCCAATCAATGATATTGCAAAACACTTCAACACGATAATGATGTAAGATTGTATAGTTAGCAAGTTTCCACCGTGATCTTAAAGAGCTAACATATGACTCCTCAAAGTTAGGTATCAAAACATCATGTTTGATACAAAATGTAGATATCTTGGCAATAAAAGAATCTCATTCATCATCTCTTATGACTTGCAACCTTCTCTTTGCTACTTCAACAAGTAGCATGAAATTTGCAATATCTTGCTCTTTTTTTTGTAAGCATTTATTAAGCTCATTTGTGATTGCTAAGACATCTCTCATCAAATGCAATATAAACGCAATCTCAAATGTTTGACAAGCTTCAAAATGTCCCATTGCCTTGGCTCTTTCATCCATACTCCTTGCATCAAGAGCAAGTGATTCAAGAACCTCAAGAATAGAGCCAAACATAATAATCAAATTGTCAAAGGATTTATAATGAGATCCCCAATGAGTATCACAAGCTCTTGAAAGATCAAGTTATTGATTCAAGCCCCTACCGGTTGTAAGTTCACCCATATCTAATGCCACTTGAATTGTTGATTTTTGAGAATCTCATAAATTATTCATACGCTTAAAAGAAGATCCCAATACATTAAAAATATTTGAGATCAATACTACAAGTTTTTCCACTGCAACACACTTTTTAGAGACCCCAACAAGAGTTAGTTGAAGTTGATGAGCAAAGCATTGAATTGAATAAGCCGATTTACTTTCTCGTCTAATCAACATTTTAAGGCCATTGATCTCACCTTGGATATTACTTGCCCCATCGTAACATTGTCCACGCACAGTTGATGGACTCAAAGAATGTTGAGCGAGTAAATTAAAAATTGTCTCCTTTAAAGATGAAACACTAGTATCTTTAACAAGAACAATGTTAATAAGTCGCTCCATTACAAATCTCATTCTATCAATATAACGAAATACGATAGCCATTTGCTCCTTGCGTGACACATCAAAGGATTCATCAACTAGTAAAGCAAAGTAGTTACCATTTAATTCCTCAAGAATAGGTTTAACGGTCTCTATCTTATATGCACTCACAATATCTTTTTGAATCATTGGAGAAGTCATTTGATCATTTACAGGAGCATGTTTCAAAACATAATCACAAATTTTATCACATTTTTTTGCATTCCATGAGAGAATTTCAAGAAAGTTACCCCTACTTAGTGATGATTTAGATTCATCATGACCTCGAAATGCAAATCCCCGACTTATGAGAAGTCTTACTACATCAACCGACGCACTTAAGCGCATATAATATCCATGCTTGAGTTGATTAGATTGCCTCTCAAATGCAAACTGAATAGACCACCGTTGTTGTAGTAAATCTTGACATTTCTTTTTTGACTAATTATGTATGCTATTCGGTAGACCAATATGTTTGTCAAGACCACCCTTTTTGTTCCAACTCTTAAATCCTATAGTTGAAAATGTCTCCCCTCCTCCTTGAATAGTGTTATGATCTTTAAAAAGATAGCAATACAAACAATAGACTGCATCTTTACTATCACTATACTCCAACCAATCATGATATGTACTATCAAACCATTCATGATTAAAACGCCGCATTGATTCAAAAATATCTGTTTGAGGATACTCTTGCACCGCAAAACGAGGTTGACAAGGACCATTCAAAAGGTATGCTCTTCTAATAACATCACGGTGGTTTGGATGATAGTTCAATAGTGATGTTCTTTCACCAGGATCAAACTTTAAAGAACTCAAATCAAATTCTTGAAAAGAATCTAATGACACTTCTGAATGATTAGTATTTTCTTTTTTATTAGATTGACTATGACTTTGAGAAGCTAAAGTTGATTTCGGTACTTGTGTAAAATGCTTCTTCACTGAATATTGAGACTGAATCGTAAAATAAAAATTTAGTCAGAACTTACAAAAATTAAATATGCAATAAGGACCAAAACAAAATTATAGACAACGAACAAAATTTTGAATCTCATAAATAAAAGTTAATATCCACTGAACAAATGTTGAATGTCCATAATAAACATATAAAATCAACAAATAAGCCCAAACAAATAAAATTATAACTTTCATAATTAGCGAATAGAATTGAAATTTTCATATGAAAAATAAAAAATTGTTAAGAGAAGTGAATATTCGAGTTCAATCAGCTAAATAAAATAGCACATCAACAAATACCAGAATCAAAGCATAGAATTCTGAAAAAAAATTAAAAAAAATAAAAAAGAAAACTTACAGAGGTTGCCATCACAAATGGAGCATGAAGGAGAGAATGAAATTAATTCACGGAGGACCACCACTCCTCCACCAATGCAAGAAGAAGAATAGCAAGCAGCGACAAAGCAGTGAAAGAAGCCAAAGAATAGGTGGCAACAATAGGCAAGCCAGCGAGCAACAACAATACGTGAAGTTGAACGAGAAAGAATAGGAAAAATATAATATAGCAATCCCTTGAAAAGAGGGATATTTTTATTTGTTGACTTTTCCATTAGAGATTTAAAGTATAATTTTTTTAATTAGTTATGACTTTAAAAACGGGGTCGCTTGGTCTATTTATATTTAATAAAAAAAACACTTAAAATTGAAGCATGAAGCCTGCAAAATAGCTAAAAATTACAAACAAAAAAATATGTTGTTGCCTGGAATCAATCTCGAGACCCAAAGCACACTTAAGCGAAATCTTGAACCCCCTCAACCGTTGGGCTACTCCTTTGATATATATTCAGGTGGTTCAATTTTAAAATATATACATGTACAGAAAAAAATTGATCTTATATATATAGTGTAATTTTTTTACCGAGGGGGTTCGGATGACCCCCCTGGAAGCACTGTACATCCGCCCCTGGATAAGATCTACCTCCCAGTTGGTAATCCATATCCACAATCAAGTCATGCATTCTTGATTATAGGAACTATCATGATTTCGATTCTAATCTTGGTGGTCATGTATGCATTATAATTACTTGATAGGATTTATCTCCGAGTTCGTCTTATTCGATCAATCGATCATAAGCCAGTAGAAACTACTTGATTGTGGATTTTGATTCTAATCTTGGTGGTCATGTATGCATTATAATTACTTGATAGGATCTATCTTCGAGTTCGTCTCATTTGATCAATCGATCATAAGGATTACTCATGTAACGAGCTTGGACATGTACTTGACTGACCTACATAGTTACTTATTCAATATATTTCGACCGGTTTAATTCAACACCTAAAAAAAATTAAATTAATATATAGTTCAAATGGAACCACCTTGTCAAAAATAGTTCAAGGTAGCTTTGTCATGTCAATAATAACAAAAAAAAAGTGCACATTTACCATGGTACATTCTTAGTCGATCATTAATAAAATTTCCCTTTCTATCTATAAAGATAACCTTATTTTTAATTTGTTGCATATCAATATTTGTGAACTCAATTATTTTGGGTCTTGAATAAGAAGAGAAAAAGAACCTACTTATTGTCTTATATATTGTCGTTGGCTCAAATTAATTGTTATGTTTTCGATTTTCAAAAGTTAATTTGATTAATAAAAAAGGAAAAAGAACCTACTTATAATTGTCTCATGACAATTTACTTAAATACTTTTAAATGTTGGTCAAAGTTCACATAATTGACTCTCCAGAATAAAACATGACAACTAAAATGAGAGAGTCATTAATATTATGCAAAAGAGACTCTTTGGGGTGGCCCAGTGGTTTGGGCTTGGAATTTCCATGTTGGAAGTCTCAAGTTCGAAACCCCTTGTCAGCGAAAGCAATGGGTTCACCTTCTGGCTCGAGCTCGTCGCATCAGGCTTGTCTAGTACGGGTTACCTCTCCAATGTGCTTTGTGAGCTATTGCATAGGAGCGGAGTTTTACCCTATGCACACCCAAAAAGGATAGTGGTTGTGGTTTTCCTTGTCATAAAAAAAATATAATGCAAAAGAGAGAAGTACTGGCCATCTTTACTTGTTCATATTTGACTTGACATATTCCTTAAATAATTACTATATTGCCCCTATAATTATAAGTAATCTTAATATTAGAAAATGAAAAATATTTAATAATAAACATAAAGTAGAAACAAAATGATAAACTATCTTTTGATTTTCTAAACCGAATAAGTAAAATTAAATGATTAATTTTAATGCACTAATAAATAAAAATCAACAAAAGGAATAATAATAATAATAATAATTCAACCAAATTACTATCTGGGTGTGCATAGGTTTGGTTCGGTTCGGTTTTATGTATTATCGGTTTTTTAATACGCTAAATCAATAACCAAATCAATAAGATATATTTTTATCAATTTTGGTCCTTAACGGTTCGATTTTGGTTTAACCAATAAGAAAATGCTTATCAAACAAATATATGACTTTTCTAATAAATTTGACACGATAAGATAATAATGTAACTTTACAAATGTTCATTAAGTTGAAACAATAATAACAAACATGAAAAGAACTATACAAATGTAACACAAAGAGAAATTAAGAGGAATACGGTTTTTACTTTATGTTTTAACGGTTTGAATAATGTGAAGTTGTGAACTCAAAGTCACAGTGAAGTATGAATTAAAGGCTAATGACAAAGTCATAACTAGTAAGATATTGAGATTAATATTTAATAGTTATGTATAAGTAAAAAATACTAGTAAATTACTATAGCCTTAATGAGTTATTACTTTACCCAATAAATCAATATTAAAAATCAATACCGAATCAATACTCCAATTAGTTTTTTAAATATAAAATTATTAAAAAATCGTTAACCCAATAATCTAAGATAAATCAATAATATTTTTTCGATTCAGTTTATCGATTGGTCCAATTTTTATACTCCCCTATCTCTAGTTATTAGGTATTTTTTAAGAAACTTATAAAATAAAACTTGACAAGAATTTAAAAGAAAAAGAATTGGTGGGCAGTTGACAGAATCAAATTGCGTGCTTGTTGGGGGCTGGTGGGGCTATAAGATCTCCAAGTTAACATAGGACACATCAAATCCCAATATGACAAAAAAAAAAAAGTTATTAAATGCAGATTTTTGGAAAATAAATAAAAGATATTCTGTATACAACCATTTATCAAAATGAATAATAGCATTAAACAAAGAGTTGACTATGTAGTAAAACATATTCTAATTCTGTTTTATACTACTTAATTTATGTTGACTTGATATATCTCTTAAAAAAAACTCTAAATAGTGATATATTTTATCAAATTAACTTTACTAATAATTTGATTATTATTATTTTATATAGTTTAATACTAAAAAGTAGTATAAGAAAAAAAATAAACAAACTCACTTAATTTGCAAAAATGTACAAATAATTTTATAGAGTTTGGATAAATAAATAAAAAATTTAAACACTTATTTTTAAGTTAAAATAACAAAAATTAGTCAAAAATCATAAATTAAAATTTTCAATTTATAATTTTTGAGTTATTACTCTTATAAGTTAGTATAATAAGTTCATCCAAACAAACTCAGTTAAATCTAAAACAAACACATTACGATGTCATTAACTCATTTATATTATGATGTCATTAACTCATTTATATATGTTTCTAATAGGAAGAATTAAATTCTAAAATAGTATTATTATTTTTTAAAGTCTTTCTTTATTAAATATCAATAAATCAAATGGATCTTGACCGTTTAATTTTGTTAAAGAACGAATAATCCTCTAAAGATTACACGTTTACCCTTTTTTGTGTTTTTTTTGGGCTTATTTCTCACAATTTTTGCTTTTATGCATGGAATTCGCCTTCAATTATATATTAACACACAAATAAAGTGAAAGAAAAGGAGAAAAAGAAAGAGTCTTTGGCTTGTTCTATGGCTATTTCAGTTCAAAGATTTGATTTTTTTGATCTTTTTTTTGTTTTTTTCATATGCGATTCTTGAAAAAATGAACATTTGAGCAAAAGGGTGTTCTTCTTTTGATGTGTTTTGAGTGTTTTTGCGTGTGATAGACTGAGGTTACATAGATATGGTGTTCAAAGATTCTTTCTTTTTGCTGTGGGTCTGATTTTTTAACTTCCCAAAAAAGTGCCCACATCTGACTAGTTTTAATAATTGCTAATCTGTGTCCCAACCCTAGTAAGGCCAAGTTTTGAGCTTTTTCCAAGTTTTGTTTTTTATTTGATCTGGGGTTTTGGATTTTTGGGTGTTTGTTGAAATGTGTCATTGTGGGTATATATGATTTGAGCTATCAGGATTGTTTACTTTGCTGAAATTTTAACTGAAATGGAAGACGATCAAGATTTGAAGTTTGTATGTAAGTTGTGTGACAAAAAATTCCCTTGTGGGAAGTCATTAGGGGGTCATATGAGATCTCATGTAATCGAGGAAAATGGTGAAGGAAATGTTGAGAAGTTTGATTCTTGGAGTAGCAGAGAAAATCCTCATCAATCAAAATTTGATCTTGGTGGTCATTCTGGTTATGGACTCAGAGAAAATCCCAAGAAAACTTGGAGAGCTGTTGATTCAACTTTTTCACCTTTGCCTCCTCAAGAAAGAGTTTGTCAGCAATGTGGTAAAGTATTTCAGTCGATGAAAGCTTTGTGTGGTCATATGGCTTGTCATTCAGAGAAGTTAGTGATGGACAGTCATTCAGATACTGAAACTGATGATGATGATGAGGAGGAGGAAGAGGAGACAAAGATGAAGACCAGATCATTAAAGACTAAGAGGTACAAGAGACTTGTAATTAAGCCTTCTAATTACTGTTTAGTGAATAATAATAATAGTGTTGTTAATTATGGTTCATCATCTGTTTCTGAGATTGATGAACTAGATCAAGAGGAAGTTGTAGCAAAGTGTTTAATGATGTTGTCTAGGGATACAGGGAATTGGAATGGTGTTAATTCAGTTGTTGAGTCTTCTGATAACAATTCTGTTGTTTTGGAGACAAAATCATCCTCTACTGACATGAAATTTGGTAGAAAGGATAGGCTGAAATGTGTTTATAATCAAAACGAAACACCGGGAACTAAGAAACTTAGTGGTTTAGATGTTGATCAAGCTGAATCTGAGAGTTCTGATTCTGGATACTTTTTAGATGACAATACTATAGTTGAATCGGATATATCTGTCGATGGATTCCATAGAAATGGGAATAGTAAATGGAGCACTTCTCAAATGAGCCATGCTGTTTGGTGTGATGAGTCTGGGGTTGATAAGGGGAAGGGGTTAAACAGAACCAAGAAATATCCAACAGAGTCAAGGAAGGATTTAACCGCGGAATGTGAATATGATGATTACGCGATAGCTTCATATATGGATAAATGTGAACCAAAAAAGAGAATGAAGAATAGTTCTTATCATCCAGAATTAGGGAATAAGTCCGTTAAGAAGATAAAGATCGGTCCTAAAAGTTCCGAAGGATGCAATACTATTCAAAAGAAGTATGAGTGTTTGAACTGCAAGAAGATTTTTTACTCTTATCAGGCTCTTGGTGGACATAGACCGTGTCATAAAAAGGCCAATGCTTATCTCGAGTCAATAAATGGAACAGATGAAAGTAGTGTCGATGCTAATTGTGATGACAAGAATAGAGAGACATTTAGCAGTAGAAAACCAGCTTCTACTGCTAAAGATCAGTCTTACAATCCTGAGAAAACGATTAAGCCTAAGAAATCCCAAAGGCATGAATGCCCATTTTGTGACCGTGTTTTCAAGTCTGGTCAAGCTTTAGGTGGCCACAAAAGATCTCATTTTATTGTTGGAACTGAACAGAACATGAATCGATCTTCAGCAGTCAAGAACTTCGATGATTTACTTGATCTTAATCTTCCTGCTCCTCTTGATGATGATGATGATGAGCATGCACACCTTGTGTCTTGGTAGTTGGTGATAAACAAGGTTACAAGATGCTCAAGCATTTGGCAACGAGCTCGTTTCCAGATTGGCAGAGACAATGCTAGAATGTATAGGCAACTTGGCAGGCAGAGTTGCTTCATTGTTTTGATACCATAGAGATAGTAGTTTTCATTCTTGCTGATTAGTTGAAAGAACCTCACATTTCAGTCTGATTTTTGGCATATCCAAAGCATATGCTTAAATTTTAGCAATATTCATTTCTTTTGCTTTGAGACATTCAAATTATATCTGTCTTTTCTTGTTCCCTAGTGATATCTTTGGTTTTGCCATTTGTAGAAGCTTATCTCTATTGTGTACTTAATGAAATTGTCATTTTCCAAAGTTACAAAGTTCACCAAATTGAAGCAAATTCACCATCTTCACTTAAGATGCTATCATATCAACACTAATACACCAGATCCCATCAGAACTCCGAAGTTAAGCAAGCTTGGATAAAAGTAGTACGAGGATACACGACCCCTAGAAAGTTCTCGTGTTGCATCCCTCCTTCAACACTTGTGGGATTATACTGGTTACGTTGTTTTTGTTGTTACACCAATTTCACTTATAGCAGGTGCAAGTAGCAATGCTCAACCACACTAACACAAGATTTTATGATTGTTTTTAGTTTGAAGTGGAAACAAGTAATAATAATAGTCAACTACTATGACATAAAACTTAGTACAATTCTACTACTTTTGTTGTTTAACATCTTAGTTTTTGGAACACCCCTTTACTATTCGAGTTAATTTTACGTATGTTCAATGAACTTAAACTAAAGTAACAAATCCATTTTTAACTCGTCAAATTTCTGACATCAGATTATGACATGTAACTCCTCAGTGTACCTATTCTCTTTCTAGTAAAATAAAAATTATTGGTTGAGAAAGATTTAAGGAGCACAAAAGTAGGAAATGGAGGTAAATGCATAATTTGTGGTTGTCCACTAATTTTTACTGGAATTTTAATAAATCTCATCAAAAGTTTAAGAAAAAAAGAAGAAGAAGAGCTTCAAATATTAGCCAAAAAATAGGCTAATTATTTATATTTATATGTAGTCACGCGAAGTTAGGAGTTTCGCGTGACTGCATTAAGTTTGGTAATTATTTAGATATTTTGTATAAAATTCAACTCACCAAGTGTGGTGTTTGATTATAGTTCTACAATCCTATATAAATAGAATACATGGAAGTTGTGAGTTAATTTATATAAGATAAAAAATAAACAATTAATCTCTACGTAACTAGTACGGTAGTACCCACATAATTCTAACCAGCAACCAAACTATTTCTTGGTTCCTATGTTCTGCAAAATCAGTTGGGCCTTTTGTACCAAAAGGGAAAAAAGAGCCCACTAAGTTCTTTTATGTTTGTCTGATGGATCAACTAACGGCCCAATTAAGTAGTCACAAGTTTTGAGACTCGTGAGGTTGTTTGATTGGAAAACAAGTTATCTTAGAGCTGTAATAACGAAATTATAGTATGAGGATTATATAATAATGAAGTTAATTAGTGATATATTGTTATTGAGAGATGTTTGGTTCATTGCTTTTCTGATTCGTATGAAAATAATACTATTTGAAAAACACCTATTTTCTTTATTAATAATATAGAAGATAGATGAGCTCCTTGATGAGTGGATGCACAACTTGAAGGAGAAAAATAAACATTAAATGCATAAGTTAGTAGAAAATATGACAAATACAAATAATTTTTCATTTTGGCACAACTTAAGAGTTATATATTTTTGACATGATGATAAAAGCAAGTAAGAGATTATTTCAATGGTGAACTAATTATATTATCCTCAATTGTGCATATGTCAATCAAAGACATTACAACTTTATTAGGTAGCTAATTTTGTGGTCTTGTATTTAGAAGCTTCCTTTTTAGGTTAATTATTGTCATAATTTGGTATTAGTTTTAAATTTTAAGCCTATATAACTTTTGAATTCAAACATAATCTTGTTTTGGAGAAATGAACAAACTTCTAATACGAGGTGTGAGCTCCATCAGTTTGAACTTACATTTAGGCATTAGGATAATTTTTTCATCAGTTAAAAATGAAAAACACTTTATATGCAAACTATAAAATGAACACATCATTCTTTATCACTTATTCTGATTTAGTTTGGTCCGTCAATTTTTTGACCCTGATTTTTTATCTATTTTTAATTTTATTTTATAGTGAATGATAAATACTCCTTCACTCTTAACCAAATATCTTGATTTCAAACTCAAGTGCTAGACATGAAATCTCCATTAGTGGTTACTGATCAAGCTAAAAATAAATCGAAGACCTAACTTTTAATTATTTTTATAATTTTTTTTATTTTTGAGATGCAATTTTTTTTTTTAATAAAAAACTTTATCTATGATATATTTTTTAATCTTATGGTTTTAAACCTATTATGTGAAAGTTAAATTAATAAAATTGACAAAAAAAAAAAAGAAACATTTTTCAATATTTCAAAACGAACTAAAAAAAAAGACATAATATAATTATTTTTTTGTTAAAAAGGGCTTATGTAAATCTGGGGGTCTAAGGCAGATACCTTATTTCTAAAGGTATTGAGCCGCCCTTGAATGGTTAACGCTTTACCCAAAATAAAATATCGAATAAAAAAACTAAAAAGTAAAAAATGAAAGGAGTAACAAACAATAATGTGTGTGTACTTCACGCATGAATGAGGAAAGTGGTGAGAGATATGTACAGAATTGTGTGTGAAAACGACAATAATAAGATAACGTAGGTTACAAGGAAAAGCTGAATTATAATATAAAGTTTTTATATTATGAAAAGGAAGAAAGAGGGATCTGGTAAAAGGTAAACGTCAACTGACAATAGAGCAACTTAGAAATCCACGCAATTACACAATGCCGCCCAAAATATACCCTAAAAAGTAAAATCTACTTAAAAAAAAAAAAGTAAACTACTAGTAAAATCAAAAAAATATCTCCATTTTAATTTATCGTGATATATTTTCTTTTAAGTTGTTAGAATAAAAATAGAATATTGTAATAATGTAGCTTGATGGTATCGAGTTCAGTCCAATATTGATGTGTAGAAAATTGCTGAAATTATAACAACCAATAATATGAAACTAAAAGAATAAACAGAGAGTCAACCGCTAATAATCTTAAAAATTGAACCAAACACTAAAGCACAAGCACATGAAATGTCATTTTTAGTGAATCATTAACATGTAGAAGCCTTTAAGATAATTGTAGCCTGTAGGTTTGATATATATATATATATAATCCTCACTAGAAGGTTAATTTTGTTATGTAGTCTTGATTAGGGAGGTAAAAGTGTTCGATGTCCTAGCAAATATTTGGGTTCAATTTCAAATTACTATATTTTCTTATATATGTTTATGAAAATTCGAAGGACAAAAATTATATAGTCTGTCAGTTTCTTTTTTAAAATCGATCCCTCATTCCAACATAATCAAAATCATCAATTTTTGCTTTAGGTAAAAGTTAAAGCCGTCTATCGATCTTGATCCTCAGGGATTACCCGAGCTAATGATAGAGGCAAGAACACTTTCCGGCCAAGTCTCATTAATTAATCATAACGATATCGTGAAAATACTACACAAATAAAAAATGCTAATTATTGTAGGAATGGCTTTATCCCAGACAATTGAGTCCAAGCTTGAATGCCTGTTCAATTTCTTATCGATTCCCAACCATCTTTGAGAATAAATGACTCACTACAATTCTTTTTGTTTGATATTTTTTTTTAGTAGTGTTAATTAATACATTACACAAATTAAAACAGAAATATAGCAAATTGAGCTATTACTTGTCACAATGGCAATGTAATTACAACGTTAATTAGGTCAAATGTTTCACCTCCCCCCAAATGACCAATCCCAACAACAGAAAGTTGAAAAAAGGGGAAACTCTACAATTATATATCTAGAGCTGCTACATATATCCAAGGGTTCTCCATTAATAAGTCATGATTCCTATATCATGATCAGCAAAAAATATAAAAGCTAGCTATAGCTAACTTCATATAAAATAGAGGGTTGATTCCAGCTAAATTCAAGAATGACATCCATGCTTTATAATATATACCTGGAAAAGTGTTTTTTTTAGGGGAAAAATCATCAAAAATGTGAAAATATATTAGGTTCAAAACCCATAATTATAAAATATACAATATTTTCAGTAAATAAAAGTTGAACTCATCAAATATAAATCATGAATCCCGTCGACGAAAGAGCATACATTTGTCTAGGACCTTTTCACATTTATCGATATTTATTCATCATCCGAAATCCAATATACTTCTTTCCGTTTCAATTTATTTATCCTACTTTTCCTTTGTAGTCTGTTTAAGAAAAGAATACCTCCTGCCTTTTCTAGCAACTATTTAGTTCCAAGTTCTCAAGTGACATGTTTAAAACCACAATATTAAATGACATTGTGGTACATTTGATATATCTTTAATTTAATACCACAAGATTTAGAAGTGTTGTTTAATTACTTTCTTAAACTTTGTACAGAGTCAAAACATGACAAACAGATTGAAACGGAGGGAGTATATTAAACTAACCTTTGTCGTCCAAAACTCTCCAAAAACATTACCACATACTCGTGTCAGATTTTTCAAACAACACATTGTTTTTTGAAAGATCCAGCACGCATCTCGCTAATATTTTTGAAGAGTTGAAACAAACAAAAATGAGAATATTTGAAGCATATGAAAACTGTATGATCACACGTTATATAGATACGAAAATCTGAAAGAATATTTGCATAATATCTCAAAAACAATTGAAAGCATGATCATGTAGGACCACACATCTTAAAGATATGCTTCCATTTACGCAGACAAGCGTGACTTATTCTATTACTTGTGCATGCTTTGCATGAGATGTGTAACATCAACCAAAGCAATATTTCCCTTTAATTATTTGCTGGTTAGCTACCTGCTAAGGGAGCGCCATTGCCACCTTCTTAGGTCTCTGATTCTTAAAGCCCTATGACCAAATTGATGTACTATAACAATCACAAATTCGGTTCTTGTCAAACCTAAACCCCACTAACAAAAGGAAAGTCCCTTTCTCTGTTTCATTTTATGCGAAGATATTTAATTAAGACTTTTGTGCCATGATTTTTGTTGTTAATTACAAGAAAATGTCATTAAGGGAGAAATTAGATATATAGGAAGCTAGTCTCTCTCATGGTACTTGTGTTGGTGTTCCATATCGACTAAAAGACGGACTTCTTATATGATCCTGGTCAATTATTTTCTCATGATCAATGTCTATATTTTTATCATGGTTTTAGAGTTAGACACATCCTAATTCATTGTTTCTGATGTTGACCCCCTCGTCTTATATTGTCTATGCTCTTCAGTCTTGGATATGCGTGTGGGGTGGGTGGGTGTTCACACATCGGTAAATGGATGGGAACATGGACTCCTTATAGGATCTTGTGCAATAGCTAGATTTTGGGATCGAGTTAGACTCAAGTTTTATTTCTTTATCAACTTGCTATCTCTCACAAACACACGTGTATCATGAAATTCCGTACACCAAAACTTGATTGTATGAGAAGAGATCACACTAGAATTTGAACCTAATACTTCATGGTTCTCAACCACTTCATTAACTATTATGTCACATTCTAAATAACTTTTATATATATATATATATATATATATCTTTTTTTTTAAACGGCCCCCCTCTTTAATCTTTGATATTTATATGTCATCCGTTTGGACAGTAGCTACTTACTAGCTATAGGGCCCCTTCCTATCTACTACTCCCTAGTTTAGCCATTTTATCACAGATCCCAAAATCTATCACAAGGTAACTTTCAATCACATTATAATCAAAGTAATTCAATTGTAACAAGCCTTTGTAAATAGTAAAAACAATGTGGATGAAAAACATCAATCATCAATTACTTCTAGCTAGTTCATGCATCAAGACCATAGATTGTTGCTTAAAATCAGTGGGGGACCAAACAATGCAACATTATAACTATATTATATTGAAAGATATATTAGTACTTTTAAAAAGACAAAGCAACACCCACAGAAAAAAGGTTGCGGTGGGAAAACAATCTATGGGAAAGAGACTTTTATATGTTTTAAACTTTATCAACTTTGGATTTCCATCCGCTTGGGATCTTGTTCGATTTGACTGGACATAAAATTATTGACAACTCCTATGTCCTATTATTACTTAAGTTTAATGAAATATTAAAAGATATCTATATAGAACTAACTTATAGATTGATGAGAATTCATCCTCATTTCTATCTATCATCTCCCACCTACAACAAATATTGAATAACTCTGTCTAATATGAGAGTTAGACAGAGAAGAAAACATCACCTAATTTATATTTATAGATTAGATTTATAAACTACTTGGAATCTTTAGTAATCGATTGTTAATATGTATTGAATTGTATAATCACTTACCTCATGCGAAACTTTAAACAATTATATGAGATGAACTTACGATTTAACAAGGTATCAAACCAAGCAAAGCAATAGATCTTTATTAAAAGCTTCCCAAAAAGTTTTTTAAAAAAGAATCTGCAAGGAAATTTTACCCATAAAAATAATTAAAAGTATGTTCTTTAAAGTTTAAACTCTTAGAATGGTCAAACAATTCAACAATATATATATAGGACCCTTAAATAAATGATAATGTGGCCTAGCTAGAATTCTCCCTTAACTAAAGGTCCTAATTATGAACTTCATAAAAGGAAAAATTCAGATAGAGAGCATTTCCCCCCTTAATAAGCACCAAACATCGAGTGTGAAATCACAAACAAAGGCTTGACATAAATTTCTTCATAAAAACACGTACTCTTACACGTGTAACGATCAAATAGTATATGTCATTGATGAAATTAAAAAAATATATATGATAAATTAATGCAAATTAAGAAAGGGATTATATTACCGTTAATATTATCTGCTTCGCATCCCAGGAGGTACAATATCTCCAAGCAATCCTTCATCAGTTGGTTGTTGTGTAGAATCTGGTTGACTTGTTTCTGGCAATCTAATAGGTTCGGGTCCGGTTTCACCAGGCATTGTATGTGATTCTGGTGCAGTGGGACTACTCATAGGAACTAATTCATGAGGGTATTGAACACCGGGTGGATGATAGAATTGTGAGGGTAAAGGTGTTAATTGAGATGTAAATGCTTCGTGATTGATAAGTCCACCTCTAGGAAATCCAACTGTATGGTGACAATGTTGTCCTTCATATGTTGTGATTACAATTGAGGAATCTTCAGAGGATCTCTCCACTCTTTTCTTTACTGTACACTTTGTATTTGTACAACGATAGTAACTCCTGACAAGTCATACATATTCATCATGAGTAATTATTTATAAACTCCAAAATTCTGACTTCATCAAAAGTGAGTATGCAATGTGTTCGAGTCAACCTACATCATATAAATTGAAATGATAGAAATATATGGTTTTATATGTTCAAACCTTTGCGGATATAGTTATCTGATATCTATATGTTAGTGGTTGTTATAAGTATTACTCTATAAAACCAATCAAGATATGCATACCTCGCCGGAACACCACAATTATAAATAAATAATCACTCGTTAATATACATGTATATGCTTCCATAGGATACAAGGGCATGAATTAGGATTAGATATAATACCTTCCAACAAAATGTAATACTTAAAATACTACCGTCTGTCCTTTTTATTACTTATACTATCACTTTAGTCAAACAAGTTTGGTCCAAATATTTAATCTGTCACTTCAAAAACCCCCAAGAAAACAATCTTTTTTTTTGAAAACAACCTCCATACTATTCCAAAAAGGCATATAACAAATGATTACTCGTGTCTATAAGGTAGGATTAAAAGTAATTTAGTCAAGTACATGTACATCTTATGGTTAGTTTTATTAAACAATTTTCTCAATATTAAATCTTGAACCTAGTTAGTATATTTCAAATAATCATTAGAAACTCATAAAATTTAAATTCGTCCCAACGTACCTTGGAAATGGACTATTTTTAACAGCTTTTTGGCCATATTTCCTCCATCTATAGCCATCTTCAAGATGATCAACTTCACTTTTGGTCATAAATGCAAAGCGGGGCTGCCTGATTCGTTTCTGACCCTTCTTTTTAACCTTGCTTCTGTGGAATATTCAACCTAAAGTAACATTAGGAATGTGATTCCTTCATCATATATTACATAATATATACTATAGTACTAGAAAATATTAAAAAGAATTATATATAATTCCAAGTACAGTTGCATTTTCTTTATAACTAAGAAACTCAATGCATCATTTAATATGAACCAATCTAGTTTCCAATTAATAAATCATTGTAATAAACAAAATATCTTTCAATTGAAAAAGAATGGGTACTTATTCTTTTAATGAAGTTGTAGACATGACGAATATTTGTCACCTAAATTGGTTTTATATTTTTGGGGTGTTCGACACCTCGACTAATTTCATACGATATCTGTCACCTCCCATCAACAACAAGTACCAAGTAACTTTGACCACCAAAACTATAACAGATTAGAAGAAATCACCCAATGTTATATTCTTTTTACATATTGATAAGTAACAAGTTAAGTTTATCTAGTTGACTCCAACTTAGTTGAAATTTAGATGTATTAGTGGTTGACTTATTGTATCAATGACAAACACGTAACACACGAGTTTGAAGTTAGAAACCCGGGCAGCGTAATACTACTAAACAACATCAAAATAGTAATACCACTTACTAATACTTAATACTACTTATAAAAACGTATCCAAATTCTCTTCATGTTTGTTTGATTTAAGTAACTCTACCTTAGTTCAATTTATTATTAACGAAAGATTAAATTTTTAAAAACAAAAAACAAAAAATTCACTTGGGCTTGTATAATTAGGTTGAACTACAAGTATAATGTAGACCACAACGTAGAGAAATGCATGCAATGGACCTTGAGAGTTCACACAAACCACAAATTCATTTTTTTATATCTACAGGAAGTATTTTGTATTCACATAGAAACTGACTAAAGGCTATATTAATGACTAATTTTACAATTTTAACACACATATCACACGAAAATAACTTTATTATTGTTTCAACAATTAAAAGTTTCTAGATTGTACCATTCCTTTTTCTTTCTTTAAATACTAATGTACGAAGCAATGGACCACGAAATAATGAAGCAGAAGAAACTAATTTTGTAAGAGATTACACCTAACCACTATTAGGGAGGAGTTATCGCCAGTTACTTTTTTATATAAAAAGAATTTTTTTAAAAAAAATAAAAGAATTCTTTTCCTTAACAGTTAATTTTAATTATTATTATTACGATATTTAATTTTAGAGGAAAAAATTCATCCACGCCATTCCCGCCGCAACAACGGCTGTTTTGAAGCCACAGAAAAGTGAGCAAATACCGAAAAGCCCATGTTTGATGATTAAAATTACGACAATACCTCTCTTTCTCTTCCCTCAACTTGCGTGAACAACTTGACATTTTTTCTACGCCTACGTACGGACACGTTAATGGCGTTTTACTCCGTATTTACCATTCAAATCGCAGTTAATTACGAATTTAGACACACAGAGAAGTCCATGATAAACACGACTCACGTTGTATCGGACGGCGGTCGAGAGGCGGAGGAGCTACCGGAAGCTGTAGATTTCTCCGGCCGATCATCAGAACAGCTAGATGAAACAGGTTCATCGGTGATTTTCTCCGTCACCGTCGGTTCAGTAACAGAAGCAGAAGCAGTAGTAGTAGTACTATTTCCCGCCAAATCCTCATCGATCCGATGAAATCGACTACCGTCACCACCGGCGCGAACATCTCTATCTCCGTCCGGCTGAAAATTCCAGCCGAATTCGGTTAATATACTGCTCTCTCTATCAGTACTACTAGTACCGAAGAAGTAAACATTGTCCGATTCATCATCACCACCACCGAGTGACCAGCCTGATTCAGAAGCGGCGCCAGTGAACACCGCTGCAGCAGCACCACCAGTAGTACCACTAGGTAATGGATCATTATCAACCTGCTTATCGTTTTCATCCATAGTTACAGATTGAATTTTACGCGGAGAGAGAAAATTAAAGCTAGGGTTTATGGAGAAGGAGAAGGAGAAGATAAACGCGTAAAGAGCTTGGAATATTTAATTAGGAACTTTTGTGGGGGATTTGAAAGCTTTGTCGTGTCAATGGCAATTGGTGAGAAGACACTGAAAAAAATAGTATAGGAAAAAAAAAAGATAAGTTGGAAAAATGGGCGTCAACTTCTAAATAGGAGTACTTTGGGAGAGGCTGATATTTAAGTTATCATAAAATTCATATCTTTCCACGCGCTTCATCTCTTATATGTGAGATATGAAATTCTCTCTTCCTTTTCTTTTCAATTGACCAATTTACCCTTGACGTAACTGGTACAGTTACTTGAGTGTGACCAGATGTCAATAGTTCGAGATGTGGAAACAATCTTGAATCTTATGGTTTGATCACATAGTGAGAGCTAATTAGTGCATTATGTGAAATTATCTTTCCTTTTTTTGTTCTTTTCTTCCTCTATACTCCTTATTCATATTTATCGATTTAATTTTATCTTTAGCGTAATTGATAAGGTTGATGTCATGTGATTAATGTTACTAGTTAAAATTGTGAAAATAGTTGTGTACAATAGAATCTTGTAATTCGATCTTTTCTCGAATTTTATACACATAGCGAGAGCTTAATATACCTTGCTACATTTTTTTAAAAATCGTTATGTAGAGAGAAATAATATATTGAAAAGAAAAAGTAGTTGTATGTATATATATGCACATTTTTGGCTTTGATTTCTTTTCTTTTTAAAAAGCAATTAATATGAAGGAAGGATTGTAATTACGCGACATACTACCTGACATCCATCTTAATAAAAAATTTAAGGCCAAGTGAGTGGTTTTGCCATGATGAAGGATACTAACAACGAAGAGATATTTTACATCAATCGTATAATATATGGTTTTAAAATATTTTTGACCTTTTCGTGAATCTAATCGTGGGTCACTTAGTTAATTAAGTTTCCTTCTTTCTGTTTGTGTAACATACTTTTGTTTGCATTACTTTTCAAGTTTAGGGCTTTTATAGTAAGTTGGTACCATACCACAACTTTCAGCATCTTACGAGGTCTTTTAGCCCTCGAATAGTAATTCGAAAAATATATTTTTAATAATATAAACAATCAATATAAAATGAAGTGTCTCATACTCAACGTAGGATAACGATCTAAAAATAGCTAATCTTATGATTTGATATTGCATTTAATATTAAAAAAAAAATTAATAAAAATTTAAATTTAATCAAACATCGATATAAACTCTGATTTGATGAATTTTTTTTTTATTTTATCCTATTGTCGGTTATGTTAAAAATTTAGAGGTAGGGCCAGTTGCCTGTATGGGTATGCCTCCTTTGCATAGGTTAGCTTATTGGACACATCTCCTTTGGAGTCTATTGATTCTCCACTATGTCCTTTTTTTGATGCATTAACTACAATTCAATTATTTGGTAAATCACACCTCAATTATCGTTCGATATATAAGATCTTTCTTTCTGTAGAAAGGATATTTGAGATAAAATGAAAGTGATATTAATGAAAAGTATATTGAAAAAGCGATTTTGAGATGATTTAACATTTAAATAGGAGATGCACATATATTTTATAGTGAAAATATAAAAGGTTGGTTTTGGATAGATCCAAAAGATATAGAAGTATGTCAAAGAAGTACTGAAGAGAGGTGATTATGCAAGATAAAACACAGTTTCTACTTATTGAGGATATAAATATAGATATGAGGTTATAGAAGATACAAATTAAGGTGGTTAGTTAATAGGTAGTTAAGTGTGGTCACGACTAATGCTTGTCCTTCTAAACTTGTAGATACTATTAAGGGGTCGTTTGATAGAGTGTATTAGCAAAAATAATATATGTATTAATTATATATATTAGTAATCCCTTGTTTGGTGCACATTTTCATGGTATGTATAACTAATGCTTACATTAGTTATACTCTCTATTGTGTATTGAGGAGTGTATTACTAATACCTAAAAATCCATGATATTAGTAATGCAAAGGATTTAATGCATGCATTAATATGATTAAAGACTCAATTACCCCTCAAAAGTAATTTTACATCTTTTCCACCATAATTGTGAAGGATACTTTTGTAAATAAATATTTTTATACAATGCATACTATTTTTAATACACCAAACCAAACAATGCATAAAAAATAATCTATGCATAACTAATACAAGTATAACTTATACATGCATTACTAATGCTTGCATTGCTAATACATTCTATTGGGTATTATTTTTATACACTCTACCAAACGACCCCTTACTCTATTATAGTTTTTATTTTTCTATTTCTGTTATTATTTGTATTTTCTTTAATGATTTTTACCAAACAAAAATCTAATTAATCAGTGTCCTAAATTGTAGGCACTGAACATCAAATAATAAGATTCTTGGGCTCTTTATATGACTTGAACAATTTACATCTTTTGAGTTATTTTAAGATGATTTTAACCCAAGATCCATTTAATATAATGCCAGAGTCAGTTATCAAATGAATTATTCACGCATCTAGTATAAGATTATATCAAAGTTAGGCTCCAATGTTATATCCCAAATAACATTGTCCACGCATTCAACATCGGACAAAGTCTAGGCGTGTTGGGATTATAAATGAAATCCCACATCGCAAATTAATAAGATCTTTGGACTCTTTATATAACTTGATCAATACATCCTTACTAGTTGAACTAAATTTCGAAATTAAATCACACCCGACATTCATTTAATTATTCACAATAAATAAATTGAAACT
Source organism: Solanum pinnatisectum (assembly GCA_035578085.1). NCBI lineage: Eukaryota > Viridiplantae > Streptophyta > Magnoliopsida > Solanales > Solanaceae > Solanum > Solanum pinnatisectum. Next base: position 499,527 of record CM069080.1, on the reverse strand, counting down.
CAATGGAGTACTTGTCCTTTTAGAATCAATAACCAAAGGTGGTTAAATAATCACTTCTAACACGTCATATTAAATATTATTAGTCATACTATTTCAAAAGTTATTAATATTTAACTATTTTTTGACACACAAAATGTTTTGGATAAAAATACAACTAACTAAAATACAGAACAACTCTATAAAACGCTATTAAAATTCAAAAAATATACAAATAAACCGATTAATTATGGAGTTCAGAAATTTGTTAAAATTTCAAATTTTAAAATTTTAAATCCATCTTTGACCGACTCTAGCTTATCTTTCGTCTCTGTCTTGGCGAATGATAAAAATTCATATAACTAACATTTACTTGTTTTACACGGAAACATATCAATAACTATTATCTACATTATTATCTTTAGAAATTCATCTCCACCATAAGTTTTTAGTCTTTGATTTAACTGTAGCCAAACAATTCAAATCGTTTATTTTTTAGTGATAAATTAGAATTAGCTAATGCATGATATATTTTTCTATTTTTAGAAATAGAGTAACGTTGATGATCATCAATCTTGTCATACTATATAAAAGTTAATTGAGTTTCACCAATGACTTCTCATAACATGAAAGGTTATAAATGTCTCTTCACATTTTAATTCTTATAAAGTGCTCTCCGGCTATTTTCAGTATGGTGTAACATGAATTATGTGAGATTTATTTTGTTTTGTGGATTTAAATTTTGTTGAAAAACAAAATTAAAAAAAATCTTACACAACTCGTATATATTTGACAATGTAAAAGATAATTATTCATATGATTAGACATTGATTTGTCTTATGAGGTTTATATCTCTTATGTAAGTTTATGAGCTATTATATCGAAGTAATTGAATTTGGTTGGCTAGCGAATGTGGTATTTCAAAAAGGATCGGGGGTGGATCTAGAGGATTCTCAATAAAAAATTATATGGTATATGTAAGATATTTTTTGAATTTCGCATGTGAATGTATAAATTTTGAACCTCCTGAACATAAAATTAGATGTATGGTTATTGGTTAGTGAATGAGGAGGTTCAAAATTCACCTTAAATTCCAAATTCAAAATACTACATTTTTATTTTTTGAACCCAACCCATATTTAAAATCTTGGATCGTTATTGCCTTCACTTGGTCCTTTTCTTAGTCGGCACATGAACGGGTTTATCCAGTGCACATTCAAAAGGTAGAGGCGATGTATTTTTGAGAAATTTCCAATTTCATTTTATTCTTTTTCTTAAAATAAAATAAAATAAAATAAAAAGGAATTATTATATCCAAATAATATGGAAACAAAAAATTAAAGATAATTAAAGAATAGGTAAACAAAATGACAACATTTTCTTGATCAGGAGAAAGGAATTTTTGTTGCAACATGTGAGAAATTAATAAATGTTGGTTAAATTAAATTAAATCATATAATAGATGCGCAATATAATAAAAAGGAGTGGTTCAAAATAAGTAGATGATTTTTAATTTTATTATAAGAATCTTTAGACTTATTGTTCCTCGTGGCCATGAGTAATCTTCTAGGACGTGGTATTATTCCATCCATCCACAAGAAAAAGAAGTAGAAATAGCTTTTTTTCCCCTAATTATGTTTATTCTTTTCTAAATAAAAAATATAAAATACCATATTCTTTTTTGTTAATTTTTTTTACTGATTTGAGTATTGTCAGTAGAGTATTTCTTGAACGTGGATGATTTGAATCTTCTTGTGATGTATTTGATCGTCAAAAATATTAGATAACTCTTTGATGTTTTGAGTTGATCGTGAAAAAGAACAACTATATTTAATCAGTTTAAACACACATATTTTAACATTTAAATTTATAAAAGTCGAACTTACAAAGGTAGTAGCTAGAGCCTAGAGGTGGATCTAAATCCATTTAATTTAAGGAAAGTTTAAGAACTAAAAAGAAGAGCTTGATGTCCATATACTAAAAATATTAATTGTAGTCAAAAGTAGATATTAGTTAATTAAGTCTGGTTTTGAGGATGGTTGGTAGTAATTCACATCTGAAACAATGCCCATACCACTAAACAAAACAAATTAATTATAGTTACAACTAACAAGCAAATTGTGGTCCAAACACTTTCTTTCAATATAGTTATGTTTATGTGATTTACAGTTTATCAGTTCGAGTCGTGAAAAAAGTCATTAATATATGTTTTATGGTAGACTGTTTATATCATATCTCTATGCAGAATACTTATTTATAACGTCACGGATTCAAATCGTATAAACAATCATTAATATTTATATTAGAATAGACAATCTATATTACACACTTTTGTAGAATGTTTGTGTATCGAACTCTTTTTTCCCTAATATTCTATTGTGCATTGGATATTAAGGATGGATTTGCACCCTACCAACCCACAAATAGACGTTTCATGAACAATATATTAAATCACTAAAACCTAAAATATTGAAGAAAAAATACTTCATTGTGGATTGATATAATATAGTTATTGATAGGTAAAATGAACGCACAAAATATTATATTAGTAGTTGAGTCCTCGGCATAAATAGAAGACCCCATAATTAAGATCCCTTAATTTTGGCCTAATTAGTTTATTATTGCTAATGAATACTTATTGTATCAATTAAGATATCCCTGTCATTATCATTCTTGATTTCACATGGCCCTTCCTTCATCAGTGCTTAACTAAATTGATTAATATAATTTCAATTACTATGTCATGAGTATGATTTATAGGTTGAACAATATCTTCTTATATTAAGAAATAATTTGAGTTTAAACTAATTCTTATTTTACTCTTAGAGTATGTTTGGTATGAAAGAAAATATTTTTTCACTAATATATATATATATATATATATATATATATATATATATATATATATATATATAACTTATGTTTTCTACGCTTATGTTTCTTGATTTTTAAGGAACTTATTTTTCTAAAAAAATATTTTAAATACATTTTGACCATATACAAATGACTATAAAATTGAGAAATATTTTCTGAAAAATATTTTACTCCATACCACACACTACAAAATCTCTAGGTGTAATTCTTCGCTTATTACTTATGGAATGATTCACACTAATCAAACACATCAATAGCTGCAGATGCAGAGGAAGAAATTCTTGCTTTTAAGGCTAAGATGCTTACTTTGTCGTGGAAAGAGTAATGAGAGGAAAACCTAATATCATTACCTAAATTGAAATGGAATGAGTATAAAATATGTCTCAACAACTACAAAGCACACATCACTATGACAAGGGAACATTGTTGTAATAATTGAGTATTCAAAGATGAAATTTGTTTGAAGTACTTGTGTTTACAAACCAATATATGTGTATGCAAAGAGCCCTACATATGAGGATATATAGGAACCTTAACGTCCTATATATATATAAGCTATCCTTTTCTATGATGTTTTTTGTGGTTTGATGTTTTAGTCCCATGTGTTTGGAAATCCAAATAACAAAAATTATTATAAACATACAAAAGCTGTCATACATATAACCAATTATCATTTGATCTTCAACAAACATACAAAGTATGTCGAACTATATAGTAAAAATATTAATAATAACATTCAACTCAAAATTTATATATATAAGAAATATAAACTGGCTAGATGAGATGAATCAAGTATTGTAAAAGAATATTTAGTTTTCTAACATGATTTGGCTGATTGATAACATTTCTAATAGTTTTTTGTGTCAATATTTTTTTATCGACTAGTCAAATTTTGACAAGACAATCCATATGAAAGTAACGATTTGCTAGTATATCTTAGGAAAGAAAAGTCAATAGTTGTACCTCGGAACCAATGAATTTTTTTATTGTAATGAGCTTGAATCTAATTAAAAATGAGATATCCGCACTTCAACTTATAAAAATAGTTTTTTTAAATTTTCACCAACAAAAACTTACACAACAATTTATGAGAAACTAAAATTGAACATTCTCTAACAGTACTTTTAGCAAGTTGGGTGGGGGCTCCCCCCCCCCCCTCCCCCCCTCCCACTTTATACTTCACTCTGAAAATTTGAGTATCTTGTAGAAGATCTATGGAAATCAATGAGAGATTCTTTCACAAATAAAAAAAGAAGAAATGATTCTTTGGAACTTTATTATGTTTACATTTTTGTTAAGGAAAAATGCTTAAATATGTCATCAAAGTTTTAGAAAAGGTTCATTTATGTTATCCATTAAAAATTTGGTTCATTTATGTTATTATTTCTGTTTGAGAAAAGTTCATCCATGTCATTATTTGTTAATTAAAATGACAAAGATGAGTTAATCTTTTAATGAATAGTGTAGATGAGCCTTTTTTCAAATGTTTGATGATATATTTAAGCCTTTTCTTTTTAAAAAATATGATTTAATTAATGACGTAGCCAAACTATAATTGACTACGAGTAAAAACTAATTTTACAAAATCAAAACTATATTTAGTTAATAAAATAATGACATGAATAAGTTTTTTTCAAACAAAATTAATTTTCATAAATAAGCTAATCTTTTAACGGATGGCAAGACCTTTTTCACATTTTTTTTAATGTGGTTTGAAAACTAGTGTTATGAGTTGACTGAACTAAAATAATTTTGTAAATATGTGAAACATGATTTGGCCACCATGTGAGCTATAAGACACAAAATAATTAATGGAATGCAAAATGGTACATAAATCTTATTGCTATTAAATTTCCAACTTCTTTCTGTCAATTTTTTTATGGACAACAAATAACATTTGTAGTTTTGGTGGTTAATTCAGCTCCATGGAATGTCCATTAATATGTATGGGGTAAAAAAGGACAAAAATCAGTTTACCTAATGTGTCAATATTTCTATGTAAAATTATGAACAAAGGACAAAATATATTTAACTAATTGATGGGTAGTTGGTTAGGAGTTAAATTATTTATATAATAATATCATGTTTAGTAGAGTAAAATTCAACACATCTAATACGTTATTTGGTTTGTGATTTAGAAATCTGCATAACTAATACATGCAGGTTAAAAGATGAAATAATCAATACATATATACAAATTGTTCTCAAGAAATTTAGAATCCTCTTCGACAATTACGTTCATATATATATGAACATTTTTGCAGCAATTTATAGCTCTGATAAGGATATTTACTCTAATCTACTAAAATTATAGCAATTTAATGCACTGATAATAAGGGATATTTATATATTTATTAGTAGTATTAAAATCAGTCAGTATAACAATTGTATTTGACATTCTAGAATTAAGTAACACTTCATAGAGGTTTGAAAATTATATACTATTACCATGTTCTCGATCGATCTTCGATTATTGAATATACTATTTTTGTTGTAGCTATCACACTTTATAGACTCAGATTTATTCTAGAAATAAAGTTATTTGTGATAAATTCTTAACTTAAAAGAAAAGGAAATCGAAGCAATCTGCAAAAAGAATTCGGACAAAACACTAGCAAGATACTCCCTCTAGTTCATATTAAGTGAACTGTTAAGATTTTTTTTTCATATGACGTTTAAGAGAATTGTTGTGATTTTTTTTATATTTATTCTTCATTTAATGAGATTTTTAACTACTTTACATTTTCTAAAAAAATAGTTTAAAAAGAATTAAAAAGATAATAGTAAAAAGTAATTTTTAATTTATATATTTAAATATTTTATTCTTAAGAGTTATGTCACACTCCCAATAATTCATTTAATATAAACTAAAGAACATAGAAAACAACCAAAACGGTTATCAAAAGAAAATAACGATATCAAAATAGCAAGATAATATATCAATACTAAACATAAAATGAAAATAATTAAATTATAAATCCAACAGAAAAATTAAAATTATTAAGCGGACAATTACAAATACATAAGATTAATTAATATATTAACAAACAAATCCTATCCAACATTGTAGATTAAATTAAAGTGATAAAAATATGTATGGATGAAAATCTCCAGCCGACACTCAAAAAAAAAAAAAAAAAGACAATTTATTAAATGAAAGATTAATTAGCAATTAAGATATGTGGGGTATAGAAAAATAATGGTGCCAAAGGAACATTGCATCTTTAAAAATTATACTCTATAACAATTGATTTAGTACTATATTATGATCATTCATTAATTATTTTCTCTCACTCTCTTTATTTTTATTTTTATTTGTATTCTTTGGTGCTACCTATTTTTACGTTCATTTTTTACATGTTCAATTTTAATTTGGTATATTTTTAAAATAATAATAATTGATAGGAGTGTTTTATCATGATTTCACATCAATTAATGTTTAATCTTTAATTTTAGAAAAAAGGTTTGAGGATTAAGTAATTGATAGTGAAAGTTAAATTATCTGTCGTGTTTTTCTTTTACACTTTTTTTTAAAAAAATTAATTAGGAGGATTTTCTTTATACTATTTTACCCTCGTTATGTCTAAATATATAATCATTCTTTATTAAATTTTACTTTGTTGAGTTATTTGTAACTTTTTAAAAAAATTATTAATAAGGACAAATTAAAAAAATATAATTAATTTTATTTTAATCTTCTAAAATAATAAATAATTTGGGATAATTTTTAAAGAATCAGAACACATAATTTAAGAAAGATGGAATACAAGTAATATTTTATCATTATATAGTTAGTGGTGCTAATTGTCATGATTTTTGAATGACCATCTCATGGTTCTATCATCAATGGAGGGAGAAACAAATTTAAACTATTTATGAAAAGGACACCTCCTTTGTTATTTTGCACGCCAAAAAAATCGTATAATTACATATTTTTAAAACCATTTCAATATAATCTAAATGTTAAAACAACTGTATTAGAGAGAGCTAGCACAATATTTATATTTTATTTATTATTAATATGTTTTTGATAAGCATTTCTCATTATATGTGATTTAAATCGATTACCTTTCATCATATATATAGATCAAATATATGAAAATTTCTTTTAGTTACGAGTGAAGGTAAGATTAGAATACATAATTTCTTACATGTTCTCAAAATTAAGTTAGAAAGTTTAATATATTATTACGAAAATACGTTTTTCACTTTCTAGTAGCATATCTTATCATTATTACCTTATATTTCCGATATATATTTTTAATTGGGAAGATACCCTAAAGTGAAACGTGTTCATACACACATTTTTTTTTTAAAAAAATAAAATAATAAAAACTTAGTATGGTGCACACCCATCATGAGACTTGAGAATTGAGAAAAGCCAATAATCATGCAAGACTTATGAAATGGTATTAAAATAATGAATTTAATTTCATCAACTTTATATATATATATATATATATATATATATATTTTAATAAAAGAAATCATTATATCACTCTAAAAAAAATTAATTTAAGATTATATATGTGTGTCAAAAGTTCTTTATCTTTTTCCTTTGAATGAATAAGGTAATTATTGTCATTATTTGGCTAATTTAGAAAATAGATTCGTCAAGGAAAAATCAAGAATGAAGAACACAAAATTTCTAAGAATATTTTTATGTATATTTTTATTTACTAGTCGTAAATGTAATTACATTCCACAAATAAAAACTATATTTATAAATTCACAATTAAAATCGTATCTGAGTTACAAAATATCACTTCAACCGTTCAACGAACAACGTTGATGGCCCCCGAAAACTTCATAAGCTTTAATTTGTATAGATGTTTGCATCAGATCATATATATCACGATTAAATGTATAATGAAGTAAAATTTGTACTATTCAATCATTTACTATATATACTATAAAAATATCATTTGACAAAATAATATTTATTTATTTGATAAAAATATAGAATATGAATAAATTTTTTTTCTTTCTATATTTACATGTGGTTTGTTAGATTACAATATTCAAGTTGTCTTCACTTTTTGGTCTTCAACTAGATGGGCATTGTCCTTTTGAGGGGTCAAAGAATATTTTTGGTTTAAATCTTGATGACCCTTTTTAGTCTCTCTACCAAGATAATGTTTTGGACTTTTAGTCAAGATTTGAATCTTCAAAGTTCAAATTGACTACCTAACCTTGGACTTTTTGCAATTTTCTAATCATTTTCTTGGACATAGTTTTTGTTGGTTAATTAGCATTTTAATATTAATATCTTAATATATTAATTTTCTTATTTGGAGTTACAAGAATGTTGAATGATTCAGCAGTTAGTGCCTCTATTTATTGCTGCCGTTGGTGGACATTTGTTTACTGCTTCTTCATTGGCAGTTAGAGAATGCACACATTGACTTTTGTCCGTTGAGTTGCACTTGCACGTTGAGGGGCATTTGTTGCCCACATTATTTTTTATTCTTTATTTCTCTATTACACCTTATAACCTATGTAACTCCTAAGGCTATTATCTTCACTATTTACTACACAATTTATCTTCCTATTCATTGCTAGGAAGACTTCTTCTAGTATAAATAGTGGTGGTTTTCATTTGGTTTGTTACACACAACATACAAGAGAAAAATATAGAGTGCAAAAAGTTTGTCAAAAAGGAAGTTCTTATTAGTTAAAGGGAGGTGTTTTTTTTTGTGGAGCTTTGGACTCAACTCTTGTCCAGAGTTGTTGAGTTATACTTTGTGAAGGCTGTTGTATCCTAGAGGGGATAAGTCAAGAGGACTACTGTTGGACCGGTGAAAAACATTTGTTGCAGTGGGCTTGAATCTCCTTAAAGAGAGCGAGATATCCGCGCCTTAGCCTTGAAGAGATTTTATTTCTTCATTTTATTTTCAATTGTAATCTTGTAATTTTGTTATCTTGTAAGTTTTTCACTAACAATTTTAAGGTGACTCACTAATGGCTACAACTGAAAAAACCGTGGATGTCAAGATGGGAGATCTTAACAAGCCATTTCGGTTCAATGGTAACCATTTCAAGAGATGGAAGGGTAAAGTATTTTTCTACTTAAGTCTTCTCAATGTTTCTTATGTGTTAACTTAGAAGAATCCTAATAAAGTTGATGACACCTCCATGGATGATGATGAACTTATTTCTCATCATGAGAAAGTGGAAAAGTACGATGGTGACTCCTATAAGTGTCGGTATTATCTTCTTAATTGTCTATTTGATAATTTTTATGATTATTATGATAGAACTTACTCTAGTGCAAAGAAAATTTGAAAAGTATTGCAGAGTAAGTATGATACTGAGGAGGCGGGAGCGAAAAAATAAGCGGCTAGTAAATTTTTTCGTTTCCAAATGATGGACAATAAATCAGTGGTAGACCAAGCTCAATACTTTATAATGATTGTTGGAGAGCTTAGGTCCGAAGAGGTTAAAATTGGAGATAACCTTATTGTTTGTGGCATAGTAGATAAACTTCCACCTTATTGGAAGGAATTTCAAAAAACTATGCGCCACAAACAAAAGGAAACCTCCCTTGAAACCTTGATGATGAAAATCCGCATGGAAGAAGAGGCAAGAGGCCAAGATGCACTTTTACAAACAGAAGGGAACAACATCACAACGAAGGTAAATTTAATTACTTCAAATAATGCTACTCTTGAAACTCACAAAAATACTTCTTTGAAGCCTAAGAAAAAAAGTTCAAGAAAAATAATGGTGAAAATAACCAAGCACAAAATCAATAAGTTCAAGATAAAGGATTGTGCTTTGTTTGTGGCAAGAGTGGGCATATTTCTCAATTTTGCATATTCAGAAAACATGGTCCTAACCCTCAGGCAAACGTTACCGAAGAACCTTTTGTAGTGGTGATTACCGACATAAACATGGTTGAGAGTGTTGATGGATGGTGGGCTGATTCTGGTGCAACCCGTTATGTCTGTTATGACAAAGACTGGTTTAAAAAATATACTCATTTTGAGAAGCCCAAAACCATCATGTTTGGTGATTCACATACTACTTAAGTGCTTGGAACGGGAGATGTTGAATTGTGTTTTACTTCTGGAAGGGTATTAACTTTGAAAGATGTACCTTGTACTCCTTCTATGAGGAAAAATTTGATGTCTAGTTTTCATCTTAATAAAGCAGATTTTAAACAGATTATTGAATCTGATCAATATGTAATTGTGAAGAAGGGTATTTTTGTGGGAAAAGGGAATGCTTGTGATGGGATGTTCAAACTAAATGTTGAAATGAATAAAGATTCTACTTCTGTTTATATGCTTTCTTCTACTAATTTTTGGCATGCTCGTTTGTGTCATATTAATGATCGTTATGCTGGAATCATGAGTAGTTTAAGATTAATCCCAATGATTAAAAAGAATTTTGAAAAGTGTGAGGCTTGTAGTAAAGCCAAAATCACTAAAAGGCCTCATTTTCAAGTTGAAAGAAAAACTGATTTGTTAGAATTAGTTCATACTGATATTTGTGAACTTGGTGGAATTTTAACTCGTGGAGGTAATAGATATTTTATCACTTTCATTGATGATTTTTCTAAGTTTACATATGTTTGCTTGATGAAAAATAAAAGTGATGCTTTTGAAAATTTTAAAACTTATCTCCATGAGGTTGAAAATCAGTTTGGAAGAAAAATAAAAAGAATTAGAAGTGATAGAGGCCGTAAATATAAGTCAAACGAGTTTAATTCTTTTGTTAGATCATTGGGAATAATTCATGAAACTACTCATCCTTACTCTCCTTCATCTAATGGAGTAGCGGAAAGAAAAAATAGAACTTTGGTTGAATTGACTAATGCCATGCTTATTGAGTCACATGCACCTTTAAATTTTTGGGGTGAAGCTATTTTAATTGCTTGTTATGTGTTGAATCGTGTGCCTCATAAAAAGTCTAAATTGACACCTTTTGAATTGTGGAAAGGTTACAAGCCAAGTTTGGGATATCTAAGAGTTTGGGGTTGTTTAGCCTTTGTGAGGCTAATGGGTCCCAAGATTACAAAATTGGGTAAGAAAGTTACTACTTGTATTTTTCTTGGTTATGTTTCAAATAGTACAGCCTATAGATTTTTTAATCTTGAAGATATTATTGCGATAGAATTGGGTGATGCTATTTTTCATGAAAATAAATTCCCTTTTGATTCTAAAAATAGTGGGGGTCAAAGGATTGAACAAAATATTTTGTCACTACCTAGTTCTTCTACTTCTACTTTAAAAAATAAAGAAATTGATGATTTTGAGTCAAGAAGAAGTAAAAGAACTAGAGTAGAAAAAGATTTTGATCCTGATTTTTATGTGTTTAATGTTGGAGATGACCCTCTCACTTTGAAAGAAACATTATCTTCACATAATTCTATATTTTGGAAGAGGCTGTAAATGATGAAATGAAATTACTGATTTCTAATAAAACTTGGAAGTCAATTGATTTACCACCGGGTTGTAAAACTATTGGTTGCAAATGGGTTTTACGAAAAAAGTTGAAATCGGATGTATCTATCGATAAATATAAGGCTAGACTAGTTGCAAAAAGTTTTAAACAACTAGAAGGCCTAGAATTTTTTGATACTTTTTCACCGGTAACAAGAATTACTTCCATAAGACTTTTAATTGCTATGGCTGCAATTTTTTATTTGCAAATTCATCAAATGGATGTAAAAACTGCTTTTTTAAATGAAGACCTAAATGAGGAAATTTATATGGAACAACCCGAGTCTTTTGTTGAAGCAGGCCAAGAAAGCAAACTGTGTAAACTTACTAAATCCTATATGGCTTGAAACAGACACCAAAGCAATGACATGAAAATTTTGATTCCTGCATGATTGAAATTGGTTTTAAAACAAATTGTGATAAGGGCATATATCACAAGTCTTGGAATAATTCACATGTGACTATTTGCCTATATGTTGATGATTTATTGATCTTTGGCTCTAACTTGAATGTTATTGATAAAGCTAAAACTATTCTTAGAAGCCATTTTGATATGAAAGATCTTGGTGAGGCAAATTTTATTCTTGAAATAAAAATAACAAGAACATGTGATGAAATTTTCCTTGACCAGTCACATTATGTTGAGAAAACTTTGAAAAGATATAATTTTCTTGATTGCAAGCATGTTGCTACTCCTTTTGATTCAAGTGTTCACTTATTTTCTGTTGAAAGTGAAAATGATGTAATAAATCAAAAGAAATATGCTAGCATAATTGGAAGTTTGAGATATGTGACTGATTGCACTAGACCTGATATTGCATATGCAGTAGGAGTACTTGGCAGGTTTACAAGCAAGCCAGGTAATGAACATTGACATGCTGTAACAAGAGTTATGAGATAATTAATTGGAACAAAAAATTATGGTTTGTTTTATAAAAAAAATCCTGATGTACTTGAAGGCTTTTGTGATGCAGATTGGAACATTTTATCAGGTGATTCGTGTTCTACCACTGGTTATGTCTTTACTTTAGGTGGTGGTGCTATTTGTTGGAGATCAAAAAAGCAAACTATAATTGCTAACTCTACCATGGAGGCTGAACTAATTGCTTTAGCTTCAGCTAGTGAGGAAGCGAATTGGAAAGAGATTCACTGTTTCAAATACCTTATTTTGAAAAACCAATTCCTCCTATTTTAATACATTGTGATAGCACCGCTGCAATTGGTAGAGTTCAAAACCGTTATTACAATGGTAAATCCAGACCTATAAGAAGGAAACACAGTAATGTAATATCGTATTTGACAAATGGTACCATTAATGTTGATTATGTTAAATCTTGTGATAATCTTGCAGATCCTCTTACTAAGGCCTTAACGAGAGAGAAGGTCTGGAGCACATCGAGGGGGATGGGATTAAAGCCTATAAATCATTGAGTCATATATAAGGAAACCCAACTTGGGGACTAAAGATCCTATAACCAGGTTCAAAGAGAAAAACTAATCATATGATGACTTGTTGTGAAAAATGCACTATTTTTTTATTCCCTCCCTATGATGTGAGTGCATTGTTTCCTGTAGTTTGTGAAGGTTGAGTTGATAAAACTCTTAATGAATATCTGTAGCCCGTATGGGTGGAGTGTTAAGCTTAGAGGAGCACTCTCGACAGATTTCACCTATGTGATGTGTGGAAGTAGGTCGCTTCCTATGAGAATTGGACTTATTCTCAAAAACACTCATGAAACCGGGATAGCACATGACCATAACGTGCTGGCTTTAAAGCTTATGTCAACACCTTGATTATTATGTGTGAGTAGTGATATTTTATTTCCCTTAACCAGTCATAGTTCAAGTCTGAGACCACTACAACTCTGGAGTAAAAATTACTGTTTCACTAAGTGGAGGTTCAATGAAGAGCACACCTTCATTATGCATAGTAGTCTTCCTTTAGCTGATGGACTCTCTTATCTAATATTAAAATGAGTGGGGGATTGTTGGTTTATTAGCATTTTAATATTAATGTCTTAATATATTAATTTGCTTTATTTGGAGTTACAAGAATGCTGAATGATTCAGTAGTTAGTGCCTCTATTTATTGTTGTCGTTGGTGGACATTTCTTTACTGCTTCTTCATTGGCAGTTAGAGAGTGCACACATTGACTTTTGTCCGTTGAGTTGCACTTGCACGTTGAGAGGCATTTGTTTCCCACATTATTTTTTACTATTTATTTCTCCATTACACCTTATAACCTATGTAACTCCTAAGGCTATTATCTTCACTATTTACTACACAATTTATCTTCCTATTCATTGCTAGGAAGACTTCTTCTAGTATAAATAGTGGTAGTTTTCATTTGGTTTGTTACACACAACATACAAGAGAAAAATATAGAGTGTAAAAAGTTTGTCAAAAAGAGAGTTCTTATTAGTTGAAGGGAGGTGTTCTTTTTGTGGAGCTTTGGACTCAACTCTTGTCTAGAGTTGTTGAGTTATACTTTGTGAAGGTTGTTGTATCCTAGAGGGAACAAGTCAAGAGGATTACTGCTGGACCGGTGAAAAACATTTGCTGCAGTGGGCTTGAATCTCCTTAAAGAGAGCGAGATATCCACGCCACAGCCTTGAAGATATTTTATTTCTTCATTTTATTTTCAATTGTAATCTTGTAATTTTGTTATCTTGTAAGTTTTTCACTAACAGTTTTTAGTATTGGAAAGAAAATTAAAGAAGGATTTGAATAATATCAAAGGAAATATATGGAATTATCTATACAATCCTTAGTTATATGATCATGATTTTATTTAAAAACTTCATTCAGCTTATTGAAGCATGTGATCATCTCATTTAAAAATGTAAGTTATCACTTAGAGAGTCACATTCTTATTTACTTAATTATGTCTCAGCACGCCCCCTCTTATATATACAAGCTTAATTTTTTTTTTTTTTATGAATCAAACTAGTGAATTTTCTTTTTAATAATAAATAACAATGATGTTCGACTTGAAATCATACCATCTTGCATGTGCTTCTACCATATAAAACTGTAATAATTAATAAATTAAAATAGTACATGATAAGTAACCTGCTATAACATATAAGAAACAAAAAATCATTACGGATTAAAGTAGAAGGGACACAAGGTGGGGTTAAAAACCTTTTAATTGTCTTTGTAGTTAGAGTGATTTTACAATGTTGTCACATGAGTTTTTGCACTAACCCAAAATTCTAGTAATTAAAGTTTAATCTCCCCACTTATGAAGACCATAATCCCCTTTTGATATCTTTTCTGATACATATTTCAACAGACAAAAAAGTGAGTACAATATTTTTAATGATGACCACTTTATTTGTGTCTTTTGGATACCTTAACACAATAGATTATTAAATAACACAAAAAATTATTATAAACAAGCATAAGAGAAGTTTCACCAGCAAGAAAAAGAGTTTGACCGAAGTAAAAAAAGAACGATTTACTTTATTTGCCAAGTAAATGATCTTCGCTTTGCTTTGTGAGATTACATCGAACAAAAAATTCAGGAAAGATAGATTTTATAATCAATATATATATATATATATATATATATATATATATATATATATATATATATATATATATATATATATATATATATCTTTTCATAAAAGATTGATAAAAAATAACATAAGAGATCAATAAATAAAATAATAAACATCTTTATAAGATTATTTTATTCTATTAAAATTTGTAACTAGATATAAAAGATCATAACATAAAAAAAAATCAATGAAATATAAGATAGTAACATATTCGAAAAAATAAATAAATTAGGAGAATAATATAATATTGAGAAAATGTGGTCATCTTAATGAAAGAAGGCCATTCAAGTTCAGACTCCAATTGTTTGGCATTGTTGAGCCCAGAAAAATGTTTGTTAAAGTTGGGTTTAGGAGCCCAAAATTCATGATAATTAATTAAATATGGAAAAATTTTCAAAATGTCAATATTTTAGCATTTAATAGATTTCTTAGCCACATTTTTAATATTTATTAAAAGTGTCAATATTAGTTTGTTATATATCTTATTTATGTATTTCTTAATGTGTTTAATTTAAAAGAATACAATTATTTAATAACAAAAGGGAGAAAATCAAGGGAGAGAATATTTCAAAAAAAGGTAAATATCACTTAATTTTCTCATCAGTTACATTTTTTAAAGAAAATTCAAACGTGTGCCTTTTTCACAATGTATTTTTGTTTTTTTTTTTCCAGAATTTTGTAACCTTTTTTAAATCGTATTCATTCCAATATGTATATTATTTGTATTCATTGTAGTTTTCTTGTTGTATTTTGTATAATGAAACTTATATGTTTTTTTATTAGTTTGTATTCATTCCAATAGTTATGCCAAATGAATCTATAGTTATTTGAGAATCGTATTTGTATTCATGTATTTTTTTCTTCAAAATCTTGTATCCTTTCTTAAGTCATATTCATTCCAATATGTATTTTGTTTATGTTTGTATTCATTCTAGTTTTTATGTAGTCTTTTGTATAATAGTATATAAAATACAAAAAACTAGTATGATGAAAAAGTGAGAATGAAATATAAAACTGAAAAGGAATAAGTGAATATTTGTTGCAATCATTCTTAAATAAAATAAATTAACTAGTTGACATACCTTTAGAATGACTACAAATTAGGAACAATACCGATTCATAAACTATGCAACATGATTTTTGAATGAATACAAATATTAATAGCATACATACGATTTTGAATACAAATTGTGAAAGGATACAAAATTCTAAGAAAAATTATCAAAACAAACCAATAAGAAGTTGTTCTTCCTATAAATAAAAACATATCTAGTTGACATACTTTTGGGATGAATTCAAATTAGGAACAAATACAAGATTCATATTTATGCAACATGAGATTTTGAATGAATACAAATATTAATAGCATATACATCCATATTTGAATTTTAATTGAGAAAGGATACAAAATTCTAAAAAAAAACTATAAATACAAAACAAACAATAGGAAATTGTTCTTCCTCAACTTGGTCTTCAACAAGTTTTTCGAAATCTTCAGCACCCAGTTTTGGAAATCAAAAGATATTTGGTGACAATGTATTTACCTTTATCAGTGGGTGATTTTTTTTGAAGGAATTGTGAGATTTCTTGAACAAATTGGAGTAAAGTAGTAGAGGCGATTTAGGCGATTTTCTTAAACAAGAAAAGAAGAGAACAATGGTGAAAAACGCAAGAGAGAGACAAGAAAAGGAGAGAACAATGGTGAAAAACTCAAGAGAGAGAAAGGAAGAAATTGGGGTAAAAACCTAGAAAGAGGGGAAAGTGGGTACTAAGAATTTTTTTTCTTCTAGGAGTAAAATTAGTTGCATTGAGGCCTGATTTGAGAAATAAAAGGAAAGAAAATCAATTATATTAGGATACATTTTATTTGCTAAAATATTGACATATTGACATTTTCAATAATTATTTTAAAGTGTAGATGTTTTTAATAATTTTGTTAGGGAGTTTGACTAGTTTGCTAATTTTCCCATTAAATAATTAAACCTTAAAACTAACCAATTAGAATTAATGGTATTCCCCTAAATATGGTTAAACTTACATAAAGATGTAGAAGTTTAACTTGTACACAATAATAATTTAAATATAAAGAACATTTATTCATTATTTTCTTTCCTGTTGATCATAATGATTGAAATGACGCAAAAAATACAGATCCATAAAAGAGAAGGATCTGTAGGGGACAGTTTACTGTATTAATATATAACTTAACATGTTATATAAATGCTAATTACCACCTATTGCTTTAGTGAAGTGATAAAAGCGCTACACATAATGCATAGATTAGACGTACATCAAAATTTTAAACTCAATCATAAATAAAAGCATGATATTTGAGTGTAGCAAATAAAACATGTGGTATAACAAGCTGAAGCTTTGGCTAAATTAAATGAAAGATAAAATACTATATACTTATACAATGTAAATTCAAATTTAGTTGAAGTTTAATATAAATATCGAATATTAAATTTTTAGAAAATATATAGGTGGGGCATAGAAAAATAATGGTCCCATAGGCTAGAAACAATGAACCTTAGATGATATTAATACTTGATACTAATCCCCAAAATATACTACTATCACCCATTAATTTCCTGCCACTCTCTTTGCTTTGTGTCTCAAAGGAAGCAAAGGCTTTGATCGAGTGGTAAGAGCATAATTTATGATATTTAAATTATTGCTATGTTATGTATGCGAGCGGATCGAGTTATATATAGATATTGGATTGGTATTTAAGTTAGAGAAAAATAACGAAATAAACTTATTATTTTTGAATAATTTTTTTTTTTACTTATTTATCTTGTACCAAACACAAAGATGTAAATAAAAAACTAAACCCCCTTATTTTTCTAAAAAATTAAATTTAATAAAATATTTTCTTCGTACCAAACACATCAAAAACTATGGAAATTTTCGCAAATAGCCACTATAATAGATTTAATTATGCTCCATACCTATAGAGTGCATATTTATGGGCTGTAGCTATAGTTTAAGCTGTCTCTTTTGTATAATTCGCAAGTTTGTACAATTTACGGGTACATTTGTATAATTAAGTTATTTTTGTATAAACTCGAAATAGCGAATTTATACAATTACAAACATCATAAGTGTAACAGTTATACAAATTATATCATATAAATTTCGAATTATACAAAAGTTATATAAATTTCGAATTATACAAACGTGCGAATTATACAAAACAAAAAAGTTAGAGCCGAGTAATTATAGCTAAAAGTAGGTTGCAAATTAAAATTAAGGTAAACTATAGCTATATTAACTAATTAACTAGTATATATTTGCTTTTACACGTAATTTTCCCTACAATTTTCAGCTTAAATAAAAATAAGATAAGATCATCATCTATTATTCAAATCAATAGGGGGATCAACCTAGAAAATGAGAGAATTATTGATGGACCACATGTCAAAAGTTTTTTTTTTCTTTATTATTTCCGAAAATAAAATTATTGCCCTCTTGAAATTTGAATAAAAGAAAACGTTATTTTCATATGTCTAATGTATTAGTAAAATTTATATAAAAATCAAAAATTTCTCGTAAACAAGTAATAAAACAAAAAAAATCGTAACACACACATAATATATATATATATATATATATATATATATATATATATATACACATACACTACATAGGCATTACACTAATTGATGACATGAGTTGTGGTGAGATATATGGTTGTTGAGATTTTTTTTCATCCTTATAATAAGAAGTTTCAGATTCACGCTCTCAGAAATGAAAAAATTACTATTTGAAATACCACCTTAAAATAATGAATCTTGAGGTATGCAATTCAAACTTAATTAAGCTCTAATACTTATATCAAATACCGAATGAAAAAAAGGACACTAGCTAATTGCTCAAAAGAGGGTCTTCTAGCCTATGACAAAAGCAAATTTCATTATTATGAACATTATATTTTGTTTCCTTTTTTTGTAGTTGACTTGCTATTGTTATTTGTTTGCATGTGTTTGGTTGGATTATAAATAATGTATACTATCTTTTTCACCTTTTTTCTTCTTCAACTAGATGGTCATTAATTGGTTCAATATTGTCCTTTTGTGTAGTCAACCAATGTTATGGCTCAAAATTGTTAATGAACCTTTAATTGAACCTCACCAAGGTCTTAGTCAACATTAAATCTTGAAAATGACTACCTATAATCTAGATTTTTGCAACTTGCTAGTCATTTTCTTGGACAATTTTTTAGTTTAGACAATGAAAAATAATATAATTAAAGGGCTTGAATGAATGAAAATATTTTCATCAATAACTTAAAAGTACAGTAAGTAATATGTCATAACTTATTAAGTTATGTTAGTAGGGTAAAAATTAACTGTATTATTAGTGTTTTATTCCCTTTGTTTCATATTATTTGACCTTTGTTGACTTGATTTGACTGACACATCTCTTTAGAAAGCTCTAACTAAATATTAATAATGCTTCGAAACCCTAAATTTGGCTATTACTTTTTTATATAGTTATTTAGTACTAAGGATAAAAAATAAGAAATAACTATTTTTAATATGAGGATCAAGTAATATAAAATCGAGAAATTAAATAAGTTGGAGTTTCTTTTTGTACATTTTTCTTTCCCTTGACTTAATTGAGAAGAAACGAGTAATTAAAAGACTTATATTAATAATTCCCTTTTGGCTTTTTGACATCTTTTTTGGTACAAATTTCCACACCCAAAAGTGTGAATTTTCCATGATTCCACTTTTATGCGTGTCTAGTGGAAACTCAAATGCATGAATAAGTTTAAATTTTATATATTGTCAGGATAAATAATTATTATAATATTAAATTATTCAAAAAATAATTAAATACAAGTCTTTTCAAAATATACAATTTAAAATCTTGATGTGATATAATTTACGTGTTATTGATTTGAACAAGCTTTTACAAAAATACAGTCCCCTATGGCCCCATGTTTAAGATTTAATAATTCATCTTAATAATTATTTGTTAAAATTTAATGTCAGTGCGATTCTGGAAATATATAATTTTGGATTCTCACATCTCAATAATTAGTTTTTGGAATGGAGAGAAAGAGTTCAAGACTATATAAACTTCATATTTGCACATTGCAATACTGACGAACTCAAGTTTCATACATGGTAATAAATTATACCCGTTCTCAACGACTTCACACTGAATATGTATAAAGTGTATATATTGTGTATACTTGATATATACAATATACATACCTATACGTTTGTTTTTTAGCAAGGAAATACAAATTGGTTCATACAAATAGTATTAGCACTATTTTTCGTAATTTCTTATCCTACGATTTATGTTACTTCATGTACTTCGTTTATTGCACTATTTGACTATTGTTATTGTTCCTTGTTTGTTGGATGATACATAATGGTTTTCCTATTATTTCCTATGTCCTGTTTACTTTTGTATTTTTCGTTTTTAAACTGCTTTGATTAGTGTTACTCGAGCTGATGATCTTTCAAAAACAGTCTTTCTACCTCCACGAGATAAGAATAAAGCTGTCTGTGTACATACACTCTATCCTTTCCAGACTCCACCTATGGAATTACGAGTATGTTGTTGTTCAAATCAAACTGCGTTACTTTCAAATGGAATCAAATGTATTAAATTGACAATAAATATTCAAAACTTCTAACATTTCAGTAGTAACAATAGACAATATTTACTAATAATGGTATGGGAGAACCTCAGGGGAAAAAAAGTTGGATTCCCCCTTTAACTGGCTAACTTTTAAGGTAATTCAACAGGTTCAATTCTCCATATGTCTCTTGCATATTGATGAATTGTTCGATCACTGCTAAATTTGAACGATCCAGCTGTGTTTAAGATCGACATTTTGGTCCATTTCTGCATTCATTTCAACGATAAGATGTTTTAGAAACAATGCCAAACGCTACACGAAAAGGATACTAAGTACTAATATGAGTAATAAGTTTGCTTGGCCTAATGTTGTGCGCGAGTAATATGAAACAGAGAAAGATATGGTTAGACAGATCGTGCAATGAGAATGTGAGTACTACGAGAAGAAGTATACCTTCTGGTCTCGATATGCTTCATCAACTTTATCTTGGCACTCTAAATATTCAGGGAAATCCTTTCCTACAAGAAAATAGTCAGCACGACCATAGCCTTCGTTTCCTTCCAAGGATCCCATGAGTTCTTCATAGTTGTAGGGGCCAAAGACACCTGTCCTAATAAACGCCTTTACTTCTTCAAATCTTGGGTCCGGGACAAACTACATGAAGAACAGATAAGGTAAGATGCATTACATCGATAAGGATGATACAACTACAATTTGTTTGTCTTACTTTCCTTTTTAGTCCGTTCCAAAATGATGCCTCTTTCCTTTTTTGCACTTTCATTCTATATATCTTTAATATAACTTTATAAGACGACAAGATTCAAAAGTCTTCTTTACTGTCTTAAACTTTGTGTCAAGTAAACAAAATTGAAATGGTGGGAGTAACTTTGTTATGAGCTTGTGCTTGTGCAATGTAAATTATGATAAAAGAACGAAAATTTATGCTTTATGATTTATCTTACCTTCCCCTCGGCTCTTTCCTTTCGCAGGCCAGCAATTTCATGAGCCTGAGCTCCGAAAAGAAAGAAATTGTCCTCTCCAACTTCCTCTCTTATCTCAACATTGGCACCATCTAACGTCCCGATGAGGAGGCAGCCATTCATTGAAAATTTCATGTTGCTGGTTCCACTAGCCTCCATACCAGCAGTACTAATATTGAAACAATATCGAGATATCAGATAGGTATACGACATGTATGCTCAATAGAAATTTGTGACCTTACACAAAGACTAACGAAATTAAGTACCTAATATGCTGAGACAGCTCACTACCAGGAATTAGCACTTCTGCTACACTGACATTGTAATCAGGAACAAAGACAACCTGAAATGCAAACCGATAAATTTTCAAATCTATTGCACCATCTTGGACTTATAACAGGTATAACCAGAGGTTAGTAACATCTTCGAAAATCTTTAAAGCATACATTGTTTTTGACTCGTCCTAATCATACCTTCAAAAGATCACCAATCTCGGGATCATGGTTGACTGTTGCCCCTACATCAGTGATAAATTTTACAATTCTCTTGGCCTGAACATATGTAGCAAATGCTTTTCCTCCAAATATGCAAACTCGAGGGACAAACTTTTCTTTTCGTTCTTCAGGGCTCATTTCTTTCATCTTCTTGTAGCGATAAACGATTCCAAAAATATTTAATAGCTGCCTTTTATACTCATGGATGCGCTTGATCTGAACATCAAACATTGCATCGGGACTGACCACGTATCCTGTTTTTTCTTTAATGAGAGAGACAATCTTCATTTTGTTATTTCCTTTTGCCTTCCTCCACTCAGACTGGAGTTCTTCGTTATCAGCAAACTGTTCGACAGTTAAATGCATGAAGTTAGTACATACATTTCACATGTTCTTATGATGTTTATAAAGATCTCTTTCCACATAGAAGGACTAAAGGAAATAATCACTTCAAGAAAGCTGTTGACGATGGTTTAGGAATCAATAAGATCACAAGTCAGATACAACTCGTTTACCTTTCGAAGCTCTGCCAATTTTTCAGTGTTTACTAACCAATCATCAGATCCTGTCCACTTGGTTATAATTTCACTCAACTCTGGATTACAGAAACTTAGCCATCTTCTTGGTGTCACACCATTTGTCTTGTTTTGGAATTTCTCTGGCCATAACTGTCAATGAACAAAGAGTTTGGATCAATCAAAACAACAACAATGAAAAAGAAGAACTGAAAATGATATCTGCCACTTCTAGCCGTGAGATAATAGTCGTACCTTGTAAAATTCATTGAAAACTTCATCCTTAACTATTTCACTATGGATCTCAGCAACACCGTTAACTGCATGCCCACTAACTACACATAGATTTGCCATGTGAACCACCTGTGGTCTATTTGGATGAGGCCCGAATATCCGTTTTATTTTTGCTTGACTGGCCTCCACCTCAACCTTCTCAACCTCAGTTTCCTCCTCTTCGTTCGTAGTTTCTGCCTTTACAGCCTCAGTTTCCTCATCTTTACTGTTATCGTTACCTTCTTCTTCTTTTTCTTTATCTGCTGCCTTTTGGACATCAGCAGCATTTTCTTCGGCTTTTATAAGCAACTCCAAAAAAGAAGTTGGTATTTCAACATTATCCAAAATCCTCATTTGGTTTAGCTTTTCTTGCAACAAGTCAAGATCTTCAGTACCATATTCAGCAAGTATAGTATGCAAGAGCTGCAAAAGCATCCACATGAAGTAGTTCTCAGAAAGAATGAAGCAAAAGTAATATGTCGAGCTGCAACAAATTCGACCTCAAGAGGTTCAAAATGTAAATTCTCTAACTTAATCCTAGAACTGAAATGGAGTTTCAATTTTCACCTCCTCATCTATCATTGCTATGATCTCCACGTGCCGAGGAAGCAGTTCACCAAGAAGTGTGAAGCTCCATTTCTCAAGAGCCTCAGGTAGAACAGTGTGGTTAGTGTATGCGACCGTTCTGCCAAGATATAACAATGTCACAGGAGTAGAGCTACTGAATTTACATGAATAAACAAGGGGAAGAATCATCTACGCTCGCATCTTAAAGTTACTAGCTAGAAAAATTAGACATTTATCAGATGCAATAACGGAAGAAAGAACCTTTGAGTAATTTCCCATGCCTGCTTCCAGCTCAAACCTTTAACATCCATCAATATCCTTAAAAGTTCTGGTATACAAAGTGTTGGATGAGTGTCATTCATCTGTACTGCAACCTTTTCGGGGAACTTATCCCAGTTCACTGCATTCCCTGATCTCCTCTCAAACCGTGCAATAATGTCCTGAAGAGAAGCAGAACATAGTGTGTACTGTTGCTTTAACCTAAGCGTCTTTCCCTCTAGTGACTCGTCACCTGGATATAAGACATAGCAAATCTGATCCAAAATACAACAAGACACAATTTTAGGGAATCCTCTTCTCGTGGTGAATAACTGGAATCTTGCAGTAAATCCACATCATTCATGCTTTGGAATAGTACTTGCTCCGTTTCAATTTGTTTGTCTGGTTTTGACTTGGCACGGAGTTTAAGAAAAGTAAAGAAGACTTTTGAATCTTGTGGTTTTGAACATGTCATGTGGAAAGTTAGAATTAACGAGTTGCCGAAAAAGGAAAGAGGTATTCTTTTTGAAACAGACAAAAAAGAAAAGTACGACAAACAAATTGAAACGGAGGGAGTATTTTATAGTTTCTCAGTTAAGCTAAAGACACCTTCTCAGCCTTTTTCTGTGCCTCATATGCTTTGGCATGGTCTCCATCGTTAAAAGCGTGTAGATCAAAAGCTTCTGCAGCTAGCTTTGTTAACCACAGTCGAAGGTTGATCGTTGTTTTTGTTTTATATCCTGGTATTGGGACATCATAGGCAACAGCAGTTATATCTTCTCCGCCAACCCATTCCTTCCTCCCATCAGCTCCTTCAATGACCTTCCCATAGAATTTTACGGGATACGAAATATCATTCCTGACAATTTCCCATGGATTTCCCATCTGAGAAATTAATAGTCATATTACTTTGGAGCATAGCAAATGACATAAAAAATCTACTCCAATATTCGAAAACATGCAGTCTGTAGTATCAAGGTCCTCCAACAATCTTAACAACATATTGTACCTCGAGCCAATTTTCAGCTACTTCCTCCTGTCCATCTTTTGTAATAAGCTGTTTGAAAAGGCCATATTGGTATCTAAGTCCATAACCCCATGCAGGGTAGTTTAGCGTCGCCATTGAGTCCAGAAAACAAGAAGCAAGTCTTCCTAAGCCTCCATTACCTAAAGCTGCATCCGGTTCCTGTCAGTCATTACAGTAAACAGCTTAAGCTAATTACAGTAGACTACTATCCCGAGTGAAATCAATTGACATACATCACAATGTTAGAACAGTGGTGATGAGAGTGGGATAGTTAGACTACATTGACGTGTTATTAAATCATTTTGGAAAAGCATATCAATCAAGAACTTGTGCAATCTAGAAACGGGAGCTAGTCGCCTTCAACATTTCTCATTTTAGAGCAGAGTTTAAGTGTTAGTAATAGTCAAACAAGGCTGTGCCAAAACAAGACAAAGACTCAATTGAACAAAAACTACTTCGAGTGGCTAACCGTCAACAGAAATAAGTAAGTTCCTACAGAAATCCGACCTGCCTGGCTACATCCTCTAAACTGTACCCGAGCTTAGTTAAAGCATCTGCATAAGGTCCGGTTAGCCCCAAGTTACCAATAGCATTGAGTAAAGCTCTTCCCTGCAAGCACCAAAAGCATATTAAAGCAACTCACTCCAACGAGTGACGTCTGCAGTTATACTTGAAATAAAGGGGAAGCCTAGCTAATCTAACCTGAAGAAACTCCATAGACAAGTAATATGCCTGCTTTACATTCATCTTTTCGTAGAATTCGTATGTGGCATTCCAACTTATAATGAGCATATCTCGAACACTCTCTGCAGTTGCATAGTATGCCTTGGAAAGTTCAAACTTCTCCGGAGAAAATGATGGCGTGAACTCTGCATGATACTTTATACTTGACAAAACAGACGTGGAGTCCAGCTGAAAAACATCTAATGTAAATCCTGAAAATACCAAAAACAAACATTTATAAGTCCAATTGGAATTGCTGATCTCCAATCAACAAAGGGTCCAAATAATGTATGTTGCTTCTCAATTTCCGCTATGTTAATAGTCGTTAAGGAGTGAGAACTCCACTATATACGAAATTTTCAAATTCTACCTCTCTAAACAAACACAACCTACTCTCTCTACCAATGCACGACTCTTACACCCTGGCACGTCCAGGCTGAACATCTAGAGCGCAGACAATATAACATAAGGTCTCAATACTAGTTAAACTAAAAATAACAAATGTGCCTTGGGCCGAGGAGTTACCAAAAATGATCTATCTACATTCACAAGATAGAAGTAAGGTCTACGTACCCACTGGTGGGATTACATTAGGTATATTATCGTTGTCTTTCTGATACCATGTTAAACAAATTAGTAGACCTAGGACCTAAGTCAATCTCAAAAGCTAGTTAACGAGGTGAGCATTGCCCGAAACTATATTGAAATCAACTCATTTCCGTAACCAATGTGAGATTCTAACACACACGAACCCAAAAGTTCAAAACTTTTACACTCTCTCCGTTTAATTTGTTTGTCTTACTTTCCTTTCTAGTCTATTTCAAAAATAATATCTCATTCATTTTCCAACAACCCTATAATTTTAACTTTCCACATGGTACGTTTATCACCACAAGATTAAAGAACATTTTAGTACATTCAACATATCTTCAATTTCATACCACAACAAAATCTTCACTTTTTTAAACTCTGTGTCAAGTCAAAACCAGACAAAAAAATTGAACGGAAAATTATTTCAAGTACCTTCATCTAAGGAAGAATCCTTTGTCTTCTGCTTTTGATCACTAGCAACATTGCTGACATAGAAATTTCTTCTTCTAAAATTGAACAATAAAATCCTCCTTCTACTCCACAAAATATTTGAGTTTTTGCTTCTGAAATTGTTATTAAAACTAGAAATACTTGAAATTGAGTTTAATCCAGAGACAGCAAAAGTTGTCATGATGTCTCTGAACTGAATTTCAAAATGCTAATTTTTCAGATACAAATTTTTTAACAAAAGTAATTGTGAAAAATGAGTGGAGCAACATGTGATTTGTTGTTTTTTTTTTAAAACAAAAACATGTACTATTGTACAAAAATCTTTTGATTTTGATATTTTTGGGATTGTGTGGCCAGTAGCATTCAGGTTAATTGGACATGTAGATATTTTTTTCTTCCACTTTTTGGGAGTTAGAATTTTTATTTTTTTTTGTAATTTCCGCAATTTTAGTAGCTCAGTTGCATGACGGTTTGAGCTCAACAGTTGTAATGGATTTGATTGAACTCAGTAACTTTTGTTCAAATTATTTTTAAAATTTTCATCAAATATGTAAAAATAATAATTTAATAACTTAAAAGAACTAGAATTTCAAATTCGTAAACTTTAATTTAGTGACCCCCCTCTGCACCCCTCCATTCTTAAGAGTTCGAGCTAGAGAGAATATAGTCATTTTTGGTAGAGAATACTGTTTTACCCAATTTGAGATTTCATTCAGATTAGTCAAACCCTAAAACGGATACCAAACAACGAATGGGAATAATAAAAAAAAATAGTTGAAATGGTGATGTAGGAGGATAATATAACTTAGGAGTCGTTTGATACGAGGGATAGGATAGTAAGGTTATTTATCCAAACCTTCAATATAGGATAGTGACACCATTTTAATACAAACCATGGAATAAAGTAATTCCGAAATTAGCAGCTAATACCTCAATTCAGACATGAAATAAAATTAATCCTGAGCTAATTATCGTTATCTCACGTACCAAACGATCACGTTTGAAAAACGGGTAAAATTGCCAATAGCTGGTTTAAAGGGGAACCTTCCATTTTTTTTTTCTCCTTAATATGTTTGATCCATTGATAAAATAAATTCTTTGTGTCCATTGTTTCTTTCATCATAATTCACTACTCGTGAGAGGAAGAAATTTCTGTAAAATTCAGTATTTCTTCCTCTCCCCTTAATTAATTAATTCCCTCTTCATAAATAGATCCCATTCTTCAATCATTCAAAGGTAATTAATTGTTTCATTCCAATTTTTTTAAATTGTTTTCTTAAATCTTGGGTACACATCTTTATTTTCTCCTTTTTTTTGTTTTTGTTGAGGTTGGCTTCTTGTTAGAGTACTTTTGACGTGGAACATAAATTTGTATCTTTAAAAGTTCATGAAAATTGCAACGAGTAATAGATATGAATTCATAACTTTGAAAATATTACGGGTGAAATGTTAAGCTAGCGTTTAACCATAAATTTTGGATCAGATTTTGAAAAATTATATTTAAATATTTGTTTGGCCATGAAATTTGATTAGATTTAAAATTTCAAATCTTCAAATATTTTTCTCTTGATCTTGGTCATTTTTAAAATTGAATTTTGTAAATGGTTCTCCAAAAATGAAAAGTTATAGTGCTTCACCCTCTTCTAAAATTCATTCAGCTTTTTCAAATATTCGATTAGCCAAAAAGGGGTTGATGTCAGTTAACTTATAGTTATTATCTCAGAAAGTCGGGTTTCTTTTTTATTCCAATTTTTTTCAGCAGAGAAAATGACGTTATGAGATAATAACTATTAGTCAACTAACCATGCTATTGTATATACAGCTTGAAATCTAGTAATTTACAAGCAAATTTGAGTGTTTTGGTTTATAATCTTGAAATTGTTTGCATATCAGGTGATCCTAAAATCGCTTTAGTTTTGGAAAAATGTTTGGATTCAGGAAAAAAGCAGACTCTGCTACTCCTGATGAAAAAAAGGGAACGAAAACTGGTCGGAGAACTTCCTCCGAGCCAGTTCTTGTCACACCAGATGACGATGATTTTGGGACATCATCGTCATCTGGTGTGACAAGGAACAAACATAAAAGTAAGACAGAGGATTTTGATAACATGTCTATGCAAGAATTGGAGGGGTATGCTGTAGACCAAGCTAAGGAGACAACGAGCTCGGTGAATAACTGTTTGAAGATAGCTGAGGATATTAGACAGGAAGGTGCTCAGACCCTCGATACCTTGCATAAGCAAGGCGAGCAAATTCATCGTACTCATATGATGGCTGTTGATATGGATCGCGATTTGAGTAAGGTATTGATCATTTCAATTACTATTGCAATGAGAGTTCGATTACCATCTGTGCACGGATAGTGTATACTTATTTTATAGACATAATATATAAACAAACACTCCAACTTTGAGTATGCATATCCAAACACTTCAGCTCGTCTCCACTGTGTCAGTTAAACACTGCAACTTACAAAACATGTTATAACATTTAGAAAGTAGCTTAATTTTCCTTGCTCATTCGATGTATAATCCGAACAAATGGTACATATGACATGAGAAAAGTTGACAATAATGAGCTTGTTTTCTGCATTTTAGGGTGAGAAGTTATTGAACAATCTTGGTGGCATGTTCGCGATGCCTTGGAAGGCAAAAAAGACTCACGATATTAAAGGGCCTCGAACTTCAAAAGGTTTCGTGTTATCCTTCATATCATGTTTATCCTTCTTTTTGAATTGTAAGTAGCTGCATTATCGATCGTGACTATGTAATCGACTTTACTGACTTTCATCTTCTCTGGCGTTCGTAGATGATAATCATAAAGGGAAAGGTAGTGCAAGTGAAAGGGAAAAATTAGGTTTATCTAATGGTAAAAAGGGGAAATCAGCCTCTAGTACACCTCCTCCTGAATCGATGAACGCTATGCAGCAAATTGAGGTACATTTTAGCAAGCAATTTGTGGCCTTAACTTATGTCATATGCCTTCTTCCTATGGTAAAAAGAACTATGTTTATGTTTAACTAGTCTGAGAAGTCGAAGCAAGATGATGCACTTTCGGATTTGAGCAACATATTGGGTGATCTAAAAGGCATGGCTGTTGACATGGGATCTGAACTTGACAAGTAAATTTCTTCGAACTTAACTACCATTACATGATGTTCTTCTTCTTTGTTACTCTGTTGTTACGTTTCATTTTGAACACTTTCGACAAAATGTGACTTAATTTTCGAAGTTAAAATGTGTTTTTCAAAAGGGAAGTCATGAAGTGACTGTCAACTTTCATCTGTGGACTGTGATACTTAACTAAGTTATAGCATTTGATGGACAACTTTAGCCTCGATATCTTATTTTCTTGTTGTTTCTACTTTGCCGCCTCGATATCTTATTTTCTTGTTGTTTCTACTTTGCCGCCACCTCCTTTTCATCATTAGCTCAGTCGAGGGTCTATCAGAAACAGCCTCTCTACTTTCTCAAGGTAGGGGTAAGGTCACGTGCACTCAACCCTACCTAGACTCCACCTGTGGGATTACACTAGTTTTGTTGTTGACTTGTTGTTGTTGATGAACATGTAGCTCAAAACCGCAGTGATCAATGATCATACATGTAAATGTATATACATTGATAATATAAAGAAGTTTTATGCTATTAGTGTAATTTAACATGTTATAGCACGTTGTCTGTTTCATTTTTCTAGGTAACTAATCTCACTTATTATCAATATGACATCATTTGGTTTTTTTTATCTTTTTTTGTTAATAACACATGTTGTTGAATTGTGATAATTGCAGGCAAAACAAAGCTATTGATGATCTTGACAAAGATGTTGATGAATTAAACTCTCGAGTTAAAGGTGCAAATCGACGTGCACGTCAATTAGTTGGGAAGTGAAAGAAGAGGACTCTTGCTTTTCCTATGTTGCTCCGACTCTCCAAAATTGTTGTTGTACTCATGTCAGATCCTCCAAAATGCACTACTTTTGGAGGATTCACGACATTTTTAAAGAGTCTGAGCATCATAACTTGCTTCAACGTCAGATTTACTGAAAGTTTTTTGGCTTCAAGGTCTATTGGAAGTTTTGGTTGCTTCTTTTTTTAAAATTCAATTTTTTGTTATTAAGATAACCTTTTTTAATTCCAAGTTTTACTGGATTGTTTCATTGTTTATTGTTCATTTGTAATTATAAAATAATCAAATAGGCCTTTTCATGATTAGTTTAGTATGATTGATCGGTTCGATTCAGTTCATTTATATATATGTTATTGATTTAATTTATCTGCTATCGTTCTATAAATATGCAAAATTGATAATCGAACCAATTAGATACTCTATACTTGATACATATTTTGTCCTATGATTTAATTGTACTCCAATTTTTGATATTGGTTTTCTTAAAGGCTTTGACAACAACAGCTATCATAATAAATACCATTTCTAAATTTGAAAATCCCTAGTGTGAATACTCACCACATATTAATCATTCTAAGAGAAAGAAAATTGAAAAAAATATTAAATCAGACTTTATTACCGAAGATTATAAATAATCTTTATTTTCTATCATTAGGCTTTGACAACTCTCATATTAACCCCACATATTTAAATACATGTCATTTTAAAGTTAAGTCACTATAAATAAGAGGGTATTTTTCATCATCTTATAATAAAAGTTATTAAATGAGTTTACATCTCAAAAAACATAGTATACCAAAAAATTAAACTCAACTCGAAAATTGGGTCACTCATTTTCTCGTTAGTGAAATTTTTGTTGAATGTCTTTTTCTTAATAACTATTTAATATTTTATTTTATTGTAACTTATCCATTTCATATTATGATCAGGAAATGTTTTTTGAACTGAGAAAATATTTAATTGCGATCTAAAACTTTGTAAGTTATCATAAAAGCATACGATAGCCTAATATTTTTACTTATAAAATTAAATATTTCTTTTATCTTAATTTATGTAAAAAATATTTAGAGTACGACAGTCCAAACACTTAATTCTGACCACAAGTTTTTCAAATTAATTCTTCAACTATTTTAGAATAAAATTATATTTAAAAACTACACAAAAAATACTGCAAGTCAGCATAGCTGGTAATCCTAAATAATCTTTAAAAGTTTTATAAAATCACAATAAAAGAAAATTTTGTTCGACTCCCAAAATAGTAACAGATTCACATATTGGAATTTGATACGAAGGGAATACTCTATCTATTTACTTTTACTTATTCAGTCTAGATAAAGAGATAAATAAAAAATAATCGATCATTTTATACTTGTTTTACCTTTGTGGTTAATGTTTTAGTTATGTTCAATTCATTTTTTTGAATTGTAAATGACTTATAATAATTAGAGGTAATACGTTAAAATTTTTATTTTATAAAAAATATGTCATACCTAATCAGAGGCGAATCCAGGATTTCAAGAAAACGGGTGTACCATTGCTTTAAAGATAAGCCATCTTGAGAACGGGTTCAACAAGTTTTAATTTAATATATTATTTAATAATTATAGAAGTAATATATTGAGTTTAGTCGGATGACCACGGGTTCGGATGACCCAAAATTAATACATAAATTCGCCACTGTACCTAATATGAAGGAGTAAATAATATATAACTCAATGTTGGGTTATGAAGGTGATTAGGGCGTCATACGGAAGCTTATAATTTGTAAATTATATAACGATAAATTAGATGACAAATAAAACTATACTAAAAGACATAATATTATTATATGATAGGACTAATTGGCCTACATAATTAAAAACAGATAAAAAGAAAATATTAAAACTGTTGAGAGAAATCTCCCCATAAACAAAACTCTATAAACGACTACATGGTAGATTCGATTTTGTTATGTTACAAGAATAAAGATTCTTCAATTTATAGATCTCCAAACTTTTCCAAGAAAACATAAATCAAATATGGAAGAAAAATATATTTTACTTTCATAAAAAATAAAAATATTTATGGTAATATTTTTTTTTTTTTTTAGAAAAAATTAAACTTTAAGAAAATCGGACCAAAATCCTAACAGTTAAAACTCTAATTCTTTTTCATATATAAAAAACTTCTTCCGCCATATACAAAATCCTCTCTTTATATACATCTCTGTTTTACTCTGTTTCTTTGTTTTGCCTGTAAAAAAGTTCAGAAATCACCATGAAAGCAGCTTTCTTTTCTTCTTCTTCGGGTTCAAGAATGGCGCGTAAAAGTATATTTTTAGCTTATTTGATCTTTTTTACCTTCTCTTCAATGGCTTCAACACAAACCCGAAAATTCCCAATTCAACAATCAACGAAAAAACACGATCAAGAAGATCATCTTCATTCTTCTGTTTTATGCTATCAACTCCAAAGAATTCACTACCGTCCACCATTTCCACCGCCCCCATCGCCTCCGTCATCATCATCGTCTTCATCAATGGATGAAATTGACCCAAGATATGGTGTGGAGAAAAGATTAATCCCTTCTGGTCCAAATCCTCTGCACAACTGAAAAACAGAGCATCACCATTTTCATGGAAAAAAGTTCAATTCTTGGATTATTTTGTTACCCTTTTAGGATTTCACAGTAGAAAAGTTGAAGAAGATGAAGAGAAGAAGAAACCGATTCGCGTATGTCATCAGAGTTTTTATTTTTTGTCAGTACTATGTACTAAGTTTTAAGTTTTTAGTTCTTGTTTTGTTTGTATTCAGTTATGCTTTTAAATGTATTCGAATCATAAGAGCTAGCAATCGTCATTTTTTCATCTTTAATAGCTTCAGAATAGGTTGAGAGAAAGAGAATAAATGTTTGATAGTTGAGGACCAGATTGATGGGATGAGTTAACTCCTTGATTGGATGGTTGTTAGCTCCATCTCGTATACTATTTTTTGATATATTTATTTTGAAATTGTTGATGTGTGATATATGTAATGATAGAGAATGATCCAATTTATTCAAATGTTGTATTCATTATTACAATACAATTTGATACAATACCATATAATACCAACACTACAATATAATATAGAGAAAAGGATCAGAAAAATACTCTAACTTTGATCGAAATTGTTGTTACGATACTAAACTTTATGGAGGACGTTTTACCCCTTGCACTATTTAATAGTGTATTTTAAATGTATATATGTGTCCACGTTGACACATTACTATTTAAAATGATTCAATATTCATCTGTCCCTAATTACTTAAGAGTTTCAAGAAGTTCTACATTTTTCAAAGTAATTAATTGAGGGTATAATAGGTAAAAAAAAATGTTCTTTCTTGATTTGTCAAAAATAAACAAGTAATTAGGGACAACTAAAAAGAAAAGTGGACAAGTAATTAGAGACAGATAAAATAATATGTTAGTATGAAATAATACGTAAGAACTATTCAAATAGTGTTAGCATGTTAGGGGTGTTTGTGGTATAGTTAAAAATAATCCAAATCGAAAATCGAACCAAACTAAGAAGTAGTTGAGAGTATAGTGTTAAATTTCAGGGGAGAAATTGAGTTTCAACAGAAAAAGAAATTCAGCTAGTTATTAGCTGGCGCATTCATTCTCAACATTATGAAAATTTCTTATTTAAATTGAGACAAAATCTAAATGTTTGCCTAAAAAAGAAATATTTGATAAATTGGTCATTTAAATTCAATATTTGATTGTGTGTTAGTTTTCAAAATTCTCTTAGTTTGATTTATAAACAATTTAGTTGGTTGTTAACTAATACATTTATGAAAGTTTTTTTTTTTAAATAGGGACAAAATCTAAATGTCGACTTTAAAAAAGGATATTTGCGTGAACTGCCTTTTAAACTTTGTCTTTGACTATGTGTTAGTTTTCAAAACTTTGTCCATTTTAGTTATAAATATTTCAGTTGGATGTTGGCTAGACATTCATTCTGAATAATTATGAAAGTTTCTGTTCAAATAGGAACAAATCTGAATATTGGCATAAATTAACCTTTGGCTACGTGTTAGTTTTCAAAATTTATCCCTTTTAGTTGCACATAATTCAACTAACTATTAGATGACGCGTTCCTGAACATTTATGATAGTTTTGTTTTTCATATAGAAACAAAATTTGAGTATCAACCTCTTAAAAGGGATATTTACATAAATTAATTAGCCTTTTAAATTTTGCTTTAGTTCTCAAAATTCTATCCCTTTTATTACAAATATTTCAGCTGGCACATTCACTATGAACATTCATAAAAGTTTCACTTTTTAAATAGGAGCAAAATTTGTATATTGGCCTAAAAAGAATGTTTGCATAAATCAGCCTTTTAAATTCTACATTTGATCATGTGTTAGTTCTCAAAACTATGTTCTTTTATTACAAATAATTCAGTTAATTGTTAGCTGACGCATTCACTCTAAACATTTATGAAAAAATCTCTTTTTAAATGGGACAAAAATTTGAATGTTGGCCTCAAAACTCTATCCCTTTTAGTTACAAATAATTCAGCTGAATGTTAACTGGCACATTCACTATGAACATTTATGAAAAAAATTGTTTTCCAATAGAAACAAAATTTGAATGTTGGCCTCAAAAAGGGATATTTGTGTAAATTAGTCTTTTAAATTCTGTCTTTAACTACGTGTTAGTTCTCAAAACTCTGTCCCTTTCAGTTACAAATAATTCAATTGGCGGTTCGCTGGCACATTCACTCTTAACATTTATGAAAGTTTCCCGTTTTAAATAGGAACAAAATCTGAGCGTTGAAAACAAATATTTACGTTAACTGGTCTTTTAAAATCTATAACTATATATTCGTTCTAAAAGCATTGTCCCTCTTTGTTATCAATAATTTCTTGATTGTTAGCTAGCGCATTCACTACGAACATTTATGAAAGTTTCTTTTTTTTAAATAGTGGTAAAATTTAAATATTAGCCTAAAAAAAGATATTTGTGTAAAATAGCCTTCTAAATTTTACCTTTTAGCTATATGTTATTTCTCAAAACTCTTGTCCCTTTTTTCCATAAATATAAATCTTCTCCACCATATACAACCCCACCCCCTCTCTCCCCTATATATATACTCTGTTTTTTCTCTCTCTGTTTCTTAATTTTGACTCTAAAAATTTCACAAAATCACCATGAAAGAAGCACCTTTTTCGTCTTCTTCAAATTCAAGAATGGCATGTAAGTGTATCTTTCTTGCTTATTTGATCTTCTTTTCCTTCTCTACAATGGCTTCATCACAAACCCAAAAAATCCCAATTCCATATTCAACGAAAAAACACGATCAAGAAGATCATCTTCATTCTTCTGTAATCTGCTATCAACTCCAAAGAATCCGTCACTGTCCACCATTTCTACCGCCCCCATCGCCTCCGTCATCGTCATCGTCTTCATCAATGGATGAAATTGATCCAAGATATGGTGTGGAAAAAAGATTAGTCCCTTCTGGTCCCAATCCTCTTCACAACTAAAAAAACAGAGCATCACCATTTTCAAGTCAAGAAAGCTCAATTCTTGGTCATTTTTCGTTAATTTTACAGTAGAGATCGCGGTCAAAGAAGAAGAAGAAGAAGAAGGAAGAAATCGATTCGATTATGTAATCAGATTTTATTTTTTGTGTCATTTCTATATACTAAGTTCTTAGTTCTTGTTTTGTTTGTATTCAAGAAAAATTACTATTTCCTTTTTTGTTTTTGCAAAAAACAGAGTATTTGTGTCTGATAAAAGCAGCAAAAACAAGTCTGGAAATAGTTATGATTTTAAATGTAGCAGATGCTCGAGAATTGACGTGTATTCGAATCATAGAAATTAGCTAACTAGTTAGCTAACGTCGATATGTTTAGATTGATGACGTTATTATTGATGTGATCAATTTGATGTTATTCAAGAGAAGTCCATGAGTTGCATTTAATTTTTGTGGTAGCTAGCTAGCTACATTAAATATAGTCATGTAAATATAGTTTCTTCATGACATGTATTATTCAACTTCAATTTAATCTTACTTCTAAGTTTTTATTATTATTATTATCAATTGTATTGTTGACTTTGTTTTTTTCCTTATTTTGTATGAATGGTTGTTATTCGTTATTCATTTATTGGGTCATTTGATAGCATATAAGAGTTATGCATATAGTAATAATAGTAATGTATTGATTATTTATGAGAGAACGTATATATTATTTTTTACTAATATTAGTTATATAACATGCATAAATTAATACGTACTCTTTTGATTAACTATCAAACGAGATATCATATTTACGAGATTTAATACCTATATAACTCTAACTTTAAACTTGTTGCCAAACCATTCATTATGGTTTACGTGGCATGAAGAAAAAGAACAAAATGTATAGAGAAATTAATGAATGTGTCAGTGAAAAGAAGTCATGCAGTGCATGAGATTCCTAGGTATTGACATTTATGATTTGGTGTTTATGTAGACATCTATACTTTCGTTTTCATAAGTTTTTTATTTTTTCATTCGGTATTTGGTATGATTAAATTTAAATTCGCATTGAAAAATTTTATGTTGGGGTTATAGTGCTTCCTAATAAAGGCGATTTTGTATTTAAAGGGATTTGAACCTAATATTTCTGGTTAAGGATGAATGAATATTTACCACTTCAATATAATTTAATTGGTTTCATAAGTCATTTTACTCGAAAAGCAAAATGTGACAAGTAAAACTGAACGGTGAAAATATACTTTGTATTCCAAACTCATAAATGCAATCCGTGTATCTGGCTGATGCATTTATCACTTGATCATGATCTAGTGGATCGATTTTATTGTGAGTTAGAATTAAAATTGGATTAACATTCCAAACTCATGTATATATTAACAAAGAGTGTGAAAGTTTTTATTGATATTAGTTAATTATTATTGAATTTGGTGTCGCTACGCTTTAGGCCTTTAGCGGCATGTACAAAGTAGGGGTGTACAAAACCAAATTGAAAATCTAATCAAACCGCAAACCGAGTCAAACCGAAAAAAAAACCCGACTAGTGGTTTGGTTTGACTTGGTTTGGTATTGGAAAAAAAAATCGACTATATTTGGGTTAGTTTGGTTTTAACTAAAACAAAACCAACCCGAGACCAAACCAACTTGACACTCTATATATAATTTAAAAATTTTATTTTATACATAAAAATATTTACTTTGATATAATTTTAAAATATTTCTTATACTTTTTCATAGTTTTTATCTTTTAATATATTATTTTAAGTTTGAAACTTAGAATTCTGAATGGTCTAAGATTATAGTCCACAGATGTTGATAATTATAATAAAGCTTAAATCAAAATCAAATTAATACTAATGCAAAAAGAAAATCAAACACTAAGAATGACAATAATATTGAATATTTGTTCTTTAATTTTACATTGGTTTAGAAAATTAAAATATATAATATAATTTTAATTTCCTTTAATATTTAGTCATGTAACTAATACTTATTGAACTTATTTTAGCATGATTTAGTACTTTTAAATTATGATTATTTTCATTATGACTTGATTGCAATATTTGTTTTACGCGATTTCATTATTATTATTTTTCGTTGGATATTTTAGTGTCATTAATCATATCACATTTTGTGTTTTTTTAAGAAACACCTTAGATAGTTGTATTTTGGTAGGAATAAAGAAATATTTGAAGTACAAGTAAATTATATGTTTGTAAGAATACTTTACCGGAAAAACCCGAGGTTGAAAAGCCCGAGTTTTATTGGTTTGGTTTGGTTTATAAATTTAAAAATCCGACACAAATGGTTTGGTTTGATATTTGAAAAATCCGAACCAACCCGGTCATGTACACCCCTAATACAAAGAGTGCTAAAATGTAATTGTCACTAGTAATTGTCTCTATAAAGACATATATAGTCGTAATTAAGTTATTATTATTAATTAACTATCTGTTAAAAATCATTTTTAACGTAGTAACAGATTATTTTAATCTAATTACAATCTCCATTTAGCTTCTATGAAAAAAAATTAAAAGATATCTACAAAAATTTTATACCTCATCTTCTTTTTTACCATCCCCACCTACCATTCCCACACTTCTCCCCAAATTAAAAAACCACAAAAATATATTAAGAAATAAAAACTCATTTATTTTTCAATTTGACTATAAAAAATAAAGAAACAATGAGTATAGAATATGTCCTAAAATGATTGTGATGATGACACAAATGATGTGGTATAGTCATAATAATAGTACTAGTTGGGAATGTATGTATGATTCATACGTACGTTTCCAAATTTATATAAATCATAGTAAGATTTTAATCGAATGGTTACATTACGTCGACTCATTTATTTGAAAAGTAATTTTGAATTCAATCTATTGAGTCAATTCAATAATCAAATCATGACTCAATCAGTAAAAATGTTAATTGAGTTAAGCAAGTTGAAATTGCTTTTGTCACCTCTACTTATAGAGTTAAGAACTAGCTCACATGAAACGCTTTGTACTTTTCATGATTATAATGAATAGTTTTTATCATGCTCTGAGGATCATAGGAAGCATTAGTCATGTGACCGGGATGGAGATAGCATTTTGGTTATGAATTTGATTGAACAAATAACTTATTTATATTTTAAAAAATTATTGAATATATATAAAAATTTAGTCTAAAATTCTTTTATGCAATTTATCCCAAAATATCCAATAAAGCGGTCATCTAAAATATAATTAAGATTACGTTTAGTGCATGTTTTGTCAAAAAAATAATAATATGAAAATTAAAAAAAAAAAGAAAAAAAAAGGGAAGTATTTTAGTTTTTTCTTTTGTCTAATTGAAAATAGTATTTGAAAATTTGAGTTGTATCTGGACAAGAATACGAATTGAAATTATCTTTGAATTTTTGTGAATAATGTAAGTAAAAATTGTGAAAATAGAAGTTTTTCAAATTCCAAAAAATTTCAATATTCAACTTAAAATTGAATTCTGGAATTAAAAAAAAAATATATTATCCACATCAATACAGAAATTGGTCTAGTTAGAAATTTATATTTGAGATAATCTTTTATTTTTGAGTAATGCCAATTATTTTCTTACCAAACCTCATTAGAAATAACTTTCCTAGAATCGATAGGATATATATAAAATCGATCTCTTAATTATATACAAAAAAAGTTGTGTTTGTCTTAAATACTGCTTAATCCCAAAATTAAACCTTTTTTTAATTCGAATAACATAAAGCATGAATTTCAAACCACAAAGGATAAGTTAAATTTGTGAAAGATATAATATAGTTAAAGTAGGTTTCAACTTTATATTTCACAAATATACATATTTTTTATACCATAGAGTAAATGTATAGAATAATATAATAATACGGTGACCTAAAATTGACATTAAATAGAAAAAATATATTAATATTGTAAATTTCTTACACCGCTAGTGGATATTATATTATTTTATTTTATTTTATTATACTATACCGATTTATTACTTTAATCATTAAATTTTACGATTATAATACTTAATAATATAAATTACCTTTTATAACAGGTCAAAATTATTGATAGTGTAATAATTCTTTACATTGTCAGTCTATTACATAAACTCAAAATTCTACTAGTAATAATAAGACGAAATTTATCTTTTATTATATGTTGAGTCCTCTCAAAATTTGAACTCTTAATATCTCGAATAAAAAAAGAATAATAATTATTTTTTCTTAAAAAGAATCATAGTATATTTAGTATATAATTTAATTTTGTAGTAGTAGTTAGCTAGGATTCATAATCCTTAGCCACTATATTTTTTTTTCTATATAAACGTATCAAACTTCAAATTTTTTATTACATTCTTCTTCTTGCTCTCTCAATTTTTATTTTTATTGATTGATCAATAAAAAAATGGTTTCAAGAAGAACTAGATTTTTTTGTTTGGTGTTTTTAGTTTCATCATGTTTTTTTAATTTGTCTAATTCAGATGAATTAAAAGTTATGGTGAAAGGAGTTACATCTATAGCCCAAACAGATGATAATTTCATATGTGCAACTTTAGATTGGTGGCCAGAAAATAAATGTGATTATAATCAATGTCCGTGGGGAAAAGCTGGTCTTCTTAATCTGGTAAATATTTTTTCGATTTTAATTACCTCTCATAGTTTTGTAGTTCTGTCTATAAGAAACAATCTCCCTACTTTGTTATTTCTGGAAGAGAAAAAAAAATTAGGATATTTTTTTTTAATTGATTGATTTTAATTTTTTTTTTTTTTTTTTGAATTAGATAGGACTTGAAAAACAGGATTCTTGCAAACGCTGTTAAAGGTTAGTAGTACTAGTACTATAGTT
Source organism: Solanum pinnatisectum (assembly GCA_035578085.1). NCBI lineage: Eukaryota > Viridiplantae > Streptophyta > Magnoliopsida > Solanales > Solanaceae > Solanum > Solanum pinnatisectum. The sequence goes on along the minus strand of CM069080.1, from coordinate 458,925 downwards.
TATTGCTTTAATTTCTTTATTATTATATGCGCGCGTAAATAATTTTTTTTAAAAAAATAGGATATGTATTAATATATGTGGACATAATTTGAAAATAATATTAAATTTCTATTCTTTGAACAAGAATCTAACCTTAACCATCATGTCATTCAAATTCTGTATGTTTAACGTGAATATAGATTTATATATGACAATTCGTTAAAATTCTAACAAATATTAGATCTGAAGCTATAATTTTAATTGTATTATGAGTTTAGTAATAAGTATCTTATAACTCGAACTTCATCAAATTAAATTTTGAATCTATCCATTGTATTACTGCTGAACAAACTAGTATTTTTAAAACTAAAATTAGAGTTTAATTATGAAAAGTTGTCTTTTACTTGGATGTTCTCATTGTTTTCATGCCCAATCTTGTTTTTATTCTCTAAAAAAAAAGTTGGTAAATATACGTTATATTTACACATTTTTTTTGTTTTTGCTTCTAAATAATATTTTATAATCTTAATTTTTAAATTTTAATTTTTTGCAGCATTCAATCCACTAAGACTCAGAATAGGAGGTTCATTACAAGATCAAGTTTACTACAAAGTTGGAAATTACCCCAAAAATTGCTCAAATTTTGAGAAAAAATCTGATGGACTTTTTGGATTTAGTGATGGCTGTCTTCACATGAATAGATGGGATGAATTGCATGACATTTTCAACAAAACAGGGTAAGCAAAGCATCCCGTGTTCACGTAGGGTTCGCACCTGACCCTCATAACGTGACTTGTGAGCTATAGGTCATATAAAGATTATTGTTGTTCCAAAACTCCCCTTCATTCTTGGTCATATTCTATTTTGTTCGATTCAAGAATTAGTTATGCATGAATAATTTATCTGATAATAAACACCAACCAACTTACGATCAACCAAACATAATATAATTTATGTTGTATTTTATGTTGAGATTATATTTGTTAGTGTAACTTCTAAACCTGAGTTTTTTTTGTGAAATTTATGCAGGGCTGCAATAACATTTTCATTTAATGCTTTAATTGGAAGAATACCATCAGATGAAAATAATACGACTCTTTGGGTTGGAGATTGGAATCATTACAATGCAAAATCATTGATGAAATACACTATCAATAAGGGATACAAAATTGACTCATATGAGTTGGGTAAAATAAATAAATTTTATCGCTAAACAGCAAAAAATCGTTTTTCTTTTACTTGTTTAAAAAAAAAAATACTAACATTAATTTTTGTTAGGTAATGAGCTTTGTGGAAGTGGAGTTGCTGCAAAAATAAAGGCTCATCAATATGGTAATGATGTTAAGAAATTGAAGAAACTTGTCACACATATGTATCCTAACCCTGCTAATAGACCAAAAATCTTGGCCCCTGGTGGATTTTATGATCAAAAATGGTTCCAAGAGTTCCTTCAAACAACCGGTCCGGGCGTAGTCGATGGATTGACACATCATATTTACAACCTTGGAGCAGGTATATATGTACCAATGTATGTTGTTGCATTCCGAGGCAGAAACTGTGTGTTAAAAAAATGTTTGTATTGGTACATTGTAGGTGTTGATCCAACTTTGATTGACAAACTTCAGAATCCATTTTTCCTAAGTCAAATAGCTCAAACATTTAAGAATGTTGAAAATGATGCTAAGTTGTTTTCACCATCATCTGGACCTTGGATTGGTGAATCTGGTGGAGCTTATAATAGTGGTGGCAAAACCACTTCACACACCTTCGTCAACGGTTTCTGGTAACTCTTCGTATCAAGCCTGATAACACGTAAAACAAATGTTCTTATGCTAGTATTGGTGTTGTTGTAGGTACTTGGATCAATTGGGAATGACATCAACTTTCAACCATAAGGTATACTGCAGACAATCTTTAATAGGAGGAAACTATGGTCTTCTCAACACAACAAGTTTCATCCCAAATCCAGATTACTATGGGTACTTAAAATGCGATTCTCGTGATGTAAAATTTTCTTATTTCATACTAAAGTTCAGGTATCTTACAAGTTTTTTGATGTTTTTTGCAGTGCTCTTCTATGGCATAAGCTTATGGGAAAGAATGTGCTTTCTATTACTCATGAAGGGTCTCCTTACATCCGCACTTACGCACATTGCTCAAAGACAAGTGTAAGTTGCAACAACACTATCAAAGATTTCAACTTTACTATAGTCTTTTTCGGAAACAGTCTCTCTACGTCGACGAGGTAGGAGTAAGGTCTGCATACACTTTTTCTGAAAAAATTTTGTTTTTGTCTTTCAGGGTATTACAGTTCTACTAATCAACATGGATAAGTCAACTACCTTTGATGTCTCTGTTGTCAATGACTTGAATATGTACGCTGATAGTGTTGCGTCTGTTGAGTATATAAATCCAAATCCTGATAGTGTTGAGTCTATACATCCAAGAGAAGAGTACCATTTGACTCCAAAAGATGGCAACATTCAGAGTGATGTCTTGTTGCTAAATGGAACTCCATTGAAGCTCACTTCCTCATTGGACATCCCAGTAATGAAGCCTAAGCTCGTTGATCCAACGTTGCCCACCAGTGTTGCTCCTCAATCTATCGTCTTTGCTACCCTGAGAGGGTTCCAGGCTCCTGCTTGTGCATAGAGAATTTACAGATTTCAGTTTATTAGTTTAGTTTTTTAGATTATTTCTTATCAACTTGTTTAGAGTAGTTTCAGATTAAACTTAAGTTTGTTTTATTCTTTTAGTAAAGTTGCTTTATAGTACATTGTCAGTTTTGCTTTCTTTATTTCTTCTGTTGGTTTCTGATCAAGGAATTTGAATCTCTATATAACCTGAAAAGAACTCAAGATTCTACTTTACTTTCTCGACATATCTAAAGTATCGTGGTTTTTCAAGTTTCATACTTGAGTATCCTACTTGAACTATCACCAACTACTGATAGTTGAGGTCTGTTTTGACAAATAGTTGGTGACAGTTCAAGTATGAAACTTGTAAAACCGGGGATACTTTAGATGTGTTTTTGACGGTTAAGTCTAATAAAAAGAATTTGAATCTCTTCAAGAAAAAGCAACCCAATTAGCACAAGAAAAGAATGTTTGATAACTTTGTTTGAAGATCCAAAACAAAAGCCTTACATGCCAAAGATACCTTAACTTGGTCCTTTAAATTCCTTCAAAAGCAGCAGAGCTTTTATACATGACAAAAAAAGCTTCCTTTTTTCTTGTGCTTCTTCAAATAAAGTTACAATTTTTTATCTGATCTTTGAAATAGCTTCAATATAAGGCTCCATTACACAAAGAAAGAATGGATTTGATTAAGCAAATGAGGTAACGAACGTCAACTTCAAATTCTAGCCGAAATAACTTTTTTCGTGTGTTATTTAACACAACTATTCTAGGGTGAAGTTCACCGGTATAGGAGAAGAAGAGAAAGGTGGCAGCAGCAGCAGTACAAGAGATAGAACAATACCACCACAGAAAACTCAACCTTTTAAAGGTAGTAACTCAGACTCAAATCTAAATCATAGGAAAACAAGAACATTCTTAAAATTTAGTTTTTGTTTTGGCAGACACAAAAAGATTACCTAGCTGGTTGCACAGACAGTTTATAAGGACAATGAGTCGTGATTATGATTCCAGTGATAGCGTTGACTACCCAGCTGCGGTGGCTGCAGCTGCATTTGCTGTAACATCAATTGAAGAAAAGAGCGAATATGACCACAGAAGGACAAATAGTGGAGGTGATAAACCTTTGACAAAGATCAAAAGTAAAGCAGAGGATATTGCTAAGAAACCTGAAAAGCTCTCAGGTAGGAAGAAATTTTTAATGTTTTCTCGTCTTAGTTCATAAGAATCATAATAAACGATCTGTAGATGGAACGAGGATTAGAGGGCGTGGCTACGAACCATGATGTCAGGGGTTTGAATCCCTCCTCTCCTACAACTGGTCCAAAATGAAAATACCTTACCCTCTGGGGGTAGGAAAATCGACCCTTTTCCTCTCAATAACCGATTCCAGAACAAATACACATCCTCGTGATTTATATCCAAAGTCACTTAGGCATTGAAAAATTGAATTACAAAATTGTGAAATGAATAAATAAGGAAATCAAGAAATAGGTTCAACAAATCGTTTGAACCATTGGATTTCTTAGTTAAATAATGAGGACTAGTCATTTTATTTATCATCCTACATGTTTCACATTTTCTTCTTAACATTTACTTGTAACAGATGAAGCTTCAAAATCAAGTTCAAAACTTCCATATAAAAGTGATCCAATAAAGTCAACAACAATCAATCCAGAGCCAGTTAAATCTGTGCCATCTATTAAAAAGAAACCAACTTTTGGAGATAGCAAACCTGAAAGTGAAGTCGTTGAAAAGGCCAAAAAAGTTCCATCCTTTAAGAAAATGCCAACGTTTGGAGATAGCAAACCTGAAAGCGAAGTTGCTGAAAAGGACAAAAAAGCTCCATCCATTAAGAAAACCCCAACGTTTGGAGATAGCAAACCTGAAAGTGAAGTTGCTGAAAAGGCCAAAAGAGCTCCATCTATGAAGAGAGCATCTACATTTCCAGACCAAAGCATCGACATCAGACCTCCCAAGGCTCCTGAGGTTCCTGTTTCCGCTCCTGCTGTTCAACCAACTAGACAATCTTCATCACAACCAGGCATGGCTAAAGCGCCAAATACAATAAAGCCTGCAAGTGGAAATTCTCAGGCAGATATTTGGGAGAAAGAAGAAATGGAGAAGATCAGAATAAGGTAACTTGTTAAACTGATGCCTTACCATTGACATCACACTAAAAAACCTTCACTTCTACCCTTTTCTCCGAAAAGGACAGTGAAAGTGATATACCTGCATATTGACAATAACATTTCATTGTTCTATTCTATGAACTACTTGTTACCCTTTTACTAAGAAGAGAAGTTTCAGGTACAAGAAGCTCATAAATGAAATTGTGGACTGGGAGACTAAGAAGAAGAAGAAAGCAAAGCGCGACCTGGAGAAAGCTGAGGTTGATTCTATCTTAAATTTTTCTTATAGTTGATTTTCTGGAATTTCATTTATTTACCAAGTACATACTGAATGAAATTACAGGCTGAACTATTATCAAATGAAAAAATGAAATTACAGGCTGAATTAGACAGGCGTAGGGCAAAAGCCAGGAAACATTTCAACGATGAGGTCGGAAGGATTGAAAGCATTGCAGGAGGGGCCAAAGAACAAGCAGATCAACATCGAAAGAACGAAGAGCTAAAGGTGATAGAGAAGGCAAATAAGATCAGAGTCACTGGAAAAATGCCATCAACTTGTTCATGCTTTTAAAAGTACCATTCATAAGAAATATGTAAAAAAATGTAAATTGGTAGATCCAACTTTTACTAAATTTGTTGGAAAAACATGTAAATATACTAAGGCACAATACTCACCGTGTATAAGCTTTCATAAGATTATCACAAATCAATAGTGATGTCAAGTTGTAATCCTCAGGAGGGAAATAAATTTATCTCAATACAGTTATAGTAGAAAGAGCAACCCCACGATATCATTCATCCATTAACAATAGCAGATACAAACTTTGAAGGAATATTAACCTTAACCTCAACAAAAACCAACAACTATTTACACCATCTCTTGATATGAAAACTAAGATCAAACTGATGAGACATTGTTTACTAGTGCAAACAGTACTATGTATTACATCCTCGAAACTCTAAGAAATAATTCTCAAACAAAATGAACAGAAATACTTCAAGAAGTAATCTCTCTCACCAGCCAATCTAGAGCAGGATAAGCGAAGTATATAACTAGCAAAGATGGAAGTCCAAAGAGAATTGTGATCACCAGGTATAGAATCAAGATGCCCACACTGGAAGGTATCACAAATATAACAACCAGAAGAAGTACAACAACCAACGGAAATTTGGATGTCAACCGGAAAAAGAAATCAAGGGACTTCTGAAGAGAAAACTGGGTCCTTTGCATTGTAGGGGTATCATTTGTATTGCTAGAACCAGTAGTGCCAGACCCCGAAGAGCCTATACAATGAGCCCTCCTGCAGTTCGTGACAGAACTCAGGTTCCTGGTATTTGAAGTACAAGGGGAGGAGCACATTAATTGATCCCTGTATATGGCAGACGGAGACTTCATCCTGTCACCATTTCTGCTCTCCACCATCCAGAGGAGGAAGAAGTTCTTGCTAGGAAACTTGAGATTTCCCTGGTAAAACAATCGAAGTGTCAACAAATTACACCATGGGCAGGAAACGAACAATGGAATCTGGATTTGTTGGGTGGATATCTTCACAGAAGCCGATTTAAGTCCCAACAGACAATTTTTACAAAGAGAGTGGCCACACCACAATACATACGGAACATTCTCAACAATGTTAAATGATTCCCAACATATTGGGCATTCTAGTCCTTCCTCAGTGCTTTCATTAGAGCGGATATCATCGTCATCTGAGTACTCGTGACAAATTTGACTGGGCGTAGCAGAATCCTTCTTCTGACCAAAGCTTGTGATGACATTTGAAATGGATTTCCACATAGAGACAGAACAACTAGTACAATAAGGATCTGACAGGAAACACTTGGTTCAATTTAAAGCACCTCTTTTGAACCTGAAATATAGAATTTAAAAAATGTGACGTTTATCAGCCATCTCTAAGAAAACAACTATGAAAAAGAGAAGAGCTGGTGTTTGCACACCTCATAAACTGCAATCACACCCCCCCCCCCCCAGATAGTTTTCAACAGAAATAATGACTAGCTTCATATCATTATGTATCAGCAAGAAGAAATTATTTTTAATATTCTCTAAATTGCTAGAAGAAAAAAAAAGCATCTAGACCCCCTCCCATCAAAAAAGAATACCTGAAATGGACTCCATTTTCCCTCTAAGTGGTGAAAATTGTAACCAACGTCAAACTTATTCCTCCAAACGAACCATTTCGATGGTATGAGCAGATGGGCTATCGACTGCTATGTTGGCAGAAAAGGAGATTTTTACTGGTTTCTGCACCTTTGGTACTAGTCAAATCATACTCTTGACTGCACATTCAACCATTCATCTTCACATTCAAATCCTTACAATAATAGTCCTACGGATATTTTAGTGCTTTACTCCTATAAAACATCATGGGTTCACAACATTCTATAGAACTTGCCTTTCATTTCGATAGATATCATCTAACCATATAACACTCCTGTAGCAATCCTCCATTCAATCATACTATTTTAATTTCACATATTATGTCTTCATCTAAGACGAGCACCACCGTTCTCTAAATTTCTACCTTATAATTTGTAATCATAATTCAGTTCTAGTTTCACCGTTGTTGCCATAAATTGTGGTAATCTACCGGATATGCATACATCAATGTACTCCTCAGGTATGTAGTTAGAATATATCCTTTCACTACAAGATTATCCTTCACTCAAAGGGAGATATCTTGACACTAAAGATTCAGCTCTTGGGTACTCCTTCAATCAGTCCAGTTTCGAACAAACACTCTTAAAGGAGGAAAAAACGACCTTGGCCACTCTAGCTCATTTTATTATAACAACAATGATGATGTCATTATCGCAAGTTAGTTAGGGTCGATTATATGTCTCCTCACAATTATAGAACTTCATTCAGACCCGAGAAATTTGACATGTACAATTAGATTCTCTACATTTTCTACTAGCATATGAATCTCTAACAACACTAAAAGACTCCTAGCAAAAATTAGACCAAAATTTACTTTTTTTTTAAGATTTTACGATTTACCTATCCCTTTAACACATTCCATCACCATAGTTTCACATCTGTACACTGATGCATTAAGAGGTCGATGTTGGACATGACTAATCATCTCAAACGACCTTCTTTCATTTCACTCTTTATGTTTGCTACTTGCATATTCTGCCAAACATGATCATTTCTAATTTTGTACAACTGCACAATAATTTTGAAAATGATGACAGTCGTAGGGGTAAATCTGCGTACACACCACCCTCCCCAAACCCTACTCATGGGATTACACTGTGTATCTTGTTGTTAATGACAGCTATGGGATCTGAAACCATGTCCTTCCGGAACCAGAGCCTAAATTTGACACCTTAACCACTCTAGTTCATTTCACACTCCCAAAATTTACTAATCCAATGACAAGAACTGATTCAAACAGTCATTGACAAAATACATAGCATTACAGGCACACCAGCAAAATTTCAAAAATCAAAACTTTTCCTTCATAAACTATAATTAAAAACATAAAACAAGAGAAACCACACTAACAAAGCTCCAAACCCCCAAAAAGGGGTTAAAGCTAGAATCTTGAATTCCAATTTCCACAATACTTGACAAATCAACAAACATAACATCAATCACAAAATACCCACAAAAAAATTCAACCCCACAAACAGATTCATCCATCCCACATGTAACAAAAATTCCAAAATACAACAAATCCACAAAGTTCATAAAAATCCAATCTTGAAATCAAACAACCATCAAAACAAGAATTTTTTTTTTTTTGCAGAATCAGAAATGAAAGATGAACTTACTTGAATTAAAAGATGATTTTCAGAAATTGCCAGAAAATTTTATACAGAAGAGAAGAAAAAGAGAGACCAAAGCAAATAAAAATGGGATTTTTTTTTTTTTTTTTTTGTGTAGGTCTCTCTTTTTCTTTCTTTCTGTATGTCTGTATTCGGAGAAAACTGTGAGGAGATTTTACGTGGGACTATACTGTAGATACCAGGTAGACAAGTGGAATGTTTTTTTATTAAAAAAAAAATATTTTTAATTTTGATAGAACTTTCTTTTATTTTTTGTTTGGGAAGTGCTAAATGGACAGAAAATTTGGCCAGAATTTAGTCAGAAAATTAAAAAAACTATAATATTTTTTTTATTTTAAAACAAACTGATCTTTTTTCCATTTTTTAGTTAAAATGTATTTAAATTAAAAGGGTAAAAATATTTAAAAAGTTAAAATAACATAAAAAAATATCATTCTGATCAAATTCTAATAAAATTTTGTGGCCAAAAAGATTTTTCCTTTTTATTTTGTTAGGAAAAAATAGTAGGTGTAGGAGTACAATTTTTTCTTGTGTTGCTATTTTTGGAATTTGTTGAAGAATGGATTTTTGCTATATTTTGATTAATATCTACTTTGACGGCTAAACTTTATTAAATGTGGGGACAAATAAATTATCAATTAAAATTCTTTCAACTTTACGTAATGTATCGATATTATATGAATAGTGTATATATATATTTTGTGGGGAGGTTAAAAAGAATAATGTAAAAGATTTTCATTCTTTATTTCATCATGGCACACACCCCGACTACCACCATCATAAGCACCTTCCAGCTAAGAGGATCAAAAAATGTCTTTTCGTCATACATTTTTACAGACTCGTATCTTTTAAATAAATGAATTTATGTTGTTCATTTATCATGTCACGGTCATCTTATGATGCGGTAAGCATATTACGATGTGATATTTAAAGACAGGGAAATAGCTTTTTAGTCTTGCTTGTTCATCCTTGAGATAGAAAAAATAAAGTATGAGGTAGTAGACAATTAAGAAAGATTATATATTCAATGCTAAGTTCTATAAATAAACTGACAAAACATTTATTCACGGATTTTGTTACAGTTTCTGTAGTTGCATAACAATTTTATGGTTGGGTTGGTTACTTGGTGTTAAGTTATTTTCATCTAAATGGTCGTATGTCTATGTAATGTATCAATATTGTATAAGCAATGTATAATCATATATATACAATGCATAACTATGTATCAGTGATGTATATTCATTCATATACATTATAATACAATATTTATATTGCAGTAGTTCATCTTTCTCAACAAGTTGAACTTTTTTCTATTCTCGACCAGCTCAAATCTCTTTTAAATAGTTTCAGATTTTAGTTTTGAGTTCCTTTGAATGTAGTATTCACTCAAAACAATATAAGAAAAAATGATGTAAATATCAGAATTTAGACTTAGCACAAACTTCATTGGTAGACCACAACTTCATTAGAAATGCAAAATGATGAATACCCACTTATAAAATGACTTCAATACATTATTGAATTTATTATATTCATATTATATTTATCATTTTATCTATTATTTTTTAAAAGTATGTCAAATTAATTAGACAACTAAAAATGAACGAAGGAAAATATAAGTCACGTTACTTTTAAAGTTTCTATAGCCAAAAAAAAATTGAATCAAATCAAAATTATATATATTCTACTACTTGACATGTACATTAATTTTTGCATGGCAACTCTAGCCACACTGTACATGTTACCATTATTACAATTCAAATCAAACTATAGCTAAAAATCCTAAATAAAACTTTAGGAAAGAAATCAAAACAAAAGAATTGATCAACAGATCATGACATTCTATGTTACAATTAGTCTATACTTCTTATTATTACAATAACAATAATAACGTATATAGTATAATCTCATAAATAGAATATGCTTTTTAATTATTATTACTTGAAAAAACTTCCAGCCATCTTAAGATAATCTGTTTTGTTTTCATCTTCCTCATTAGAATGTTTGGTGGGGCTACGATCACCATCACGGTCGTCGGAATCTTTCTTGAACATACCTTGAGCCATTTTCATGACCCCACCCATCCCACCTCCGGAATCTCCATCCCCACCCCTTGGACTTCCATCACCGTCGTCCGACTTTTTCTTGAGAAATCCTTGAGCTTTTTTTATATAATCACCATACCCTCCATCAGATTCACCATCACCTTTCTCTGGATTATCATCATCTCTAGATTTTTTCTTGAGCATTCCTTGAGCTTTTTTGATGTAATCGCCATATCCCCCTCCAGAGCAACTATCATCTTCATCTGAATGTTCGTCATGGCCATGACCCCCAGTTTTTTTCTTGGGCATTCCTTCGCTTTCACCACGTCCAGATCTCGGATGATCATCATCTTCCTCTGAACGTTCACGATTGTCATGACCACCAGATTGTTTCCTAGGCATTCCCTTACCTTTCCTTGTGTGCTCGCCATTCTCATCTCCGGAACGATCATCACCTTCCTCATGACGGTTACCAACTTGTTTCCTAGGCATCCCTCTACCCTTTGGCATATGCTCGTCGTGGCCTATTGTAACATGATATCATTAAATAACATGATCATTATACATTCAATTAGATCAAACAAAGGTCCTCTTTAATTTCAAGATTTCATCATCACTCAAAAAACAAAAATAAAATAAAATAACTATGTGTTTAGTCAAGAAAAAAGAAAAAAAAGTTGTACACATACATATAATACAATTAACTATAAAAAGTAGGTATCTGTAAGGGCTTAAGCTTTTAATATAACAATGTCATGATATACATACTCACCTCTAGCACGATCATCATCACCTTCCGCACGATCATGACCATAATTGTCACTGGATTGTTTCTTTGGTGGCATCTTCTTCTCTTTCCTGGCATGCTCTCCGCGCTCATCATCATCATCATCTCTTGCATTACCCCGTGGGCGGGACTCCGTTGAGTTTTTATGCTCCGCATTACCAGAAGTACTTTTTTTGGATCCAGTACCAGTACCACCACCAGCTTTGTTGGGTTTCGCATTCTTAAGCTCGTAGCCATGGAGATAATCCTCAGCTTGTCCGATATACTTACCGATTCCATCGTCACCTAGTTTCCCGTAATGGGTAGCGGCAGCAAGGAGGTCGGCGGCGGCTCCGGCAAGCTTTCCGGTGTCCAATTCTTCTTTTGGTTTTCCTTCGCCGCCGCCACCTAATTGGGACTGTGCAGCTGCAGCCACCAACTTCGCGCTAGCCATTAGCTCAGAGGTTGTTGGTTGTTTATGCTCATTTGGGTTAAGAGCACCGTGGCCGGCGACGCCTGCCGCCGTCTTACCACCACGGCCAGCGCCGCCGGTCTTGCCGCCACCACGGCCGGCGCCAACGGGCCTCTCGCCGTCGCTTTCGTCGTCCGACCGGCCACCACCTCGACCGTCGCCGCCACGGCCACCGCCAGACTTGCCGGAAGTTTTCCTCTCGGGGCGGTCATCGGAATCATCAACGCCATCATGATGTTTTTTTCGATTGGAAGTTTCTTTGTCATCATCTTTATCTTTGGAACTAAGAAATTCTTTTCCTTTAGCAAAAAGGGCATCCATAATTTTTTTGTTTTAGATAATTAATAAGAAAATTAGTATAGTAATATTACAAATTGAAGCAAATAAATGTGATTCAAATGAAGTAATGTGAAAATTTATATGAAAGCTTTCGAAATTTTTACTGAAAAAATGAGAAGTTACACAAAAGTTTCGTAATTTTATGGGTGTAGAGTAAAGCTTATACAAGTGAACAACGATTATTTTCCGCAAAACACTAAGGTCCCTTCCTCAAATTAAAAGAATAAAAAATAGATTATCTCACAATTAATATTAATTAGTACACATTGAAATGTTGTCAACAAGTTCTCCTTATTTCTTTCTTAAATTCAAATTAAAAAAGTTCTACGTAGTTAAATTATATCATGTAAATTATGACGTAAGAAGTACTTCAAGATTAGACGTGTATAACAATAGACCAGGAAAAAAGGAAAATGGAAAGTTTAATTGAAGGGCTAATATAGAAAGAACGTGTTTAATTTGCTGCCTAACACTTTCTATATATAAACCGACAGTATTTCTATGGAAAGTTTTCCAAAGATATAATGATTCTTGTCAAGGCTAGCTTTTGCTTTTGTTATTATTTCAGATTTAAAATTAGATTTAGCACAGATAGAGAATATAAAGTTTCTACTAAATTCATAATTTTATTCCCTTTTAAGACAAAGAAGATGTATAAATATTTAAGATGTAATTTAAACAAGTTCAACTATGTTGTGTAAATGAATAATCGATTTGTAAACACAAGATAGAGATGATATAGAATGATGATTAGATTGACTTTGTTGTATGAGATCAGTTAATTTTTTTTAAATTCAAAAGATGTAAGTAACAAAAATAAAGATGGATACGTGGATATATATATTAAAAGCAATTTAAAAATGAAGATATTCGAAGGTGTTGAATTTGTTATGTTTGATATCACTTCTTATTGTTTATAATATTTTGTGAGTCGAAGTTGTGTCAAAAATAATAATATTTCTTTCTTTTCGCAAAAGCGAAGAAGATATCACTAATAAATTCAAACAAACACAAATTTCACGGTAAAATCATACTGAAATACACACAACTTACATACATATTTTATTACATAAATCCAACTCCGGCGCCGGCGCCGGCAGTGGACAGTGGCAAATTAAGAAATAAAACACTGAAATATAACATCAGCCATAATTAAAAGCACAGACCATAGTCCATAATTAAAAAAAGTTAATTAGACTCTAATTACTTCTTGCCTAAGAAATCACCAGCCATCTTAAGATAATCAGCTCCTCCACTTTTTTTTTCCTCCTCCTTATCTCCTTCAACAACCGGCGCCGGCGATGGTTCCGATGCCGGCGACGATTCCGGTGCAGGAGCGGGTGCTTTTGCTTCTTCAGCAACCGGAGCGGCGGCCGGAGCCTTATCGCCACCGTACTGGTGGAGATAAGTTTCGGCTTTCTCAACGTACTGTCCAATTCCTTGAGTTTCGTCTAATTTTCCATATTTCTGTGCAGCGTCGAGCACATCGGCAGCTGCTTCAGCTACTTTTTTGTTATCAATTTTGGCGGAATCTTTGTTGAATTGACTTTGAGCGGCATCTGCTAACACTTTAGCACTGGCAAAAAGCTCTGTTGTGGAACCAGATTCCTCGCCGGCTTTTTTGGGCTCATCGCCGGCTCCGGCGCTCTTAGCCAAAGATGAGAGAAAATTCATGATTGTTTTTAGAAGAAGAAGATTGAATTGTGTGTTTGAGATATGATTTGAATAGTGAGGAGGTTGTATATATAGAATCCGTATAGTATATTTTTCTTTACTCTCTTATTCCGTGTACCTGAATTTGTTTTATTTTCATAGATATGATAAGGTCCGCATAAGTTAAAACAACAAACTCAAAAATAAAAATAAAAAAAAGACACAAATAAAGAGAGAAGTACTAAAAATACTTTTGGGCAAATTATTAATTTTATTTTCAAACTATTGATAGCTTTAAAAATATTATTAACTAAATTTAGAAACATCACCGATCTCTTATCATGAATAAAATACAATCCTAAATTCTCATCAAATTTAGGGGTGTTTTCAACAATTTTTTATTAAGAATATTGTGCTTCTACAAGAGTTTGAAATCATTTGATATGTCATGTGTTAGATTGAAAAGTGTTTTAAATTTAGAGTATTTTTAAGACTATAAATAATTTAAAAACGAAACTAATAATTAACATTAAATGCCGAAGTGTTTTCAATATTTGATTGACGAATGAATGGATGATAGTGAAGATTTTTTTTCTTGGGCTTTTAGGGGAACGTGGTGTGAACTGTATGAACGTGTCTAATGGGCCCCCACTCTTATGGAGGGGCCCATTAAACGTGATCGATCCAAATTAAGAGAGGTGTCGGCCACACGCATTATACGCGATTTTTCCTCAAATAATTTAATTGCTTTCAACTACTAATAAATTACTTATCTACTTTTGAATTGATACACTTATTAAAAAAATAATTATTGACATAATGAGTTTATCATTTTACCCCTATTAATTATGAAATAGATGAATTAAAAACTTAATATTTTTAAAAAGTTCTATTTTTTTCAAAGTAATTAATTGTGAGTATGATAAGTTAAAAAAATTGTCCTTTCTTGATTTGACAACTAAAAAAGAAAATGTGGACAAGTAATTAGGAACAGAGGAGTACTATCAAATTAAATTCTTTTGATATTAATTAATGTTCATTAAAACCATTTAATTGTCTATCCACTACACTTCAAGTCTACAACCACTCCCAAATTACTTTTACACCCCATCTTAACCGTAACGTATCTCGTATAATTCTATAAGTCAAATAATGTATATAAATATTAAGAAAAATGTACAAAAAAATTCGATAACTAGTTTAGAAAATCTCCTACACACCTTGACGTTATGGTAGGATATATTAGAAAATACAATATTTGTATTCATTATAATGATATTTAATTATTTGTTTGATAGAATTTTAAGATAGAAAATAAATCTGTATATATCTTATTCTTTTTAGACTTTACTTATAAAAGTATCAACTATACTGAATATATCATTCTTTTGCATATATATTACAAACTAATAATACATTTAGTGATAGCATGGCACGACAAAAAACAAACGTGATGATAGTGAAAAGGAACGAATTGAAGGAGAATTAAAAAATATATATTAAATTTCTGTCGGCAGAATATACTATAACAATGCTACAAATTTTGGCCACTGTTTTAAATTATAACATCATGTATAAACGATTGACGATTATGATTCGATGAATAAGATTCATTCAATACTTCATCCTTAGCCTTATTAAAGATTTAAGTTTAAATTTTATTTATAAGAAAAAATTTTATTATCGAGTATTTTATTTTAGATAAATCTTAGTCAAATCTTAATACGGATATTGAATTTTTGATGGGAAATAAAAAACTCAAGATATTATTCATTGTGACACAATGGCCCCATATTTATTGCTTTGCAAGGTTGCCCCATCATTAGGATACTTTCTTTCAGTTTGACTCCATAAATGAAGGATTCGACTTTCTTCATTTGAAAAGATAAATAAATAGGCAACACCTTATTATATTGTGTTGTTTGTGTCCGGTTGATCGCGAAGTTTGAGTTCGAATTTTATTTTTAGAAAAAATCTTGATATCAAATACTTTTATTTTAAATGAATTCTAATCAAATTTCAATATGAATATACGAGTTCTGACGGAAAACAAAGATATTATTCATTGTGACACAATGGCCCCATAGTTATTGCTTTGCAAGGTTGCCCCATCATTAGGATACTTTATTTCAATTTGACTCCATAAATGAAGGATTCGACTTTCTTCATTTGAAAAAAATAAAATGGCAACACCTTATATTGTGTCGTAATTTGACTGATAACGAAGTTTTAAAATTAATTTAAAACCTATAGTAGTAGAAATAAAAATATGTGTTTTAGATTAAACAGAAATTGTATCACATCAAATTGTGACAGAGGATTTTATACGTATTTGTTGGATTTTTAGGATCTCATATTGTCATACTTCATTTATTGTTTTTGAGGCAATGAGTATAACACTATTATAAATATCAACTTTGCTAAATGACATTTTAAAAAATGGGGATTTACAACTTGCTAAAGTCGAGTCACAAGTCACTCCTTCAATACAAAAAGGATGTGGCCCGACTACGAGGGTCCCTATAAACTTTAGAGAAACTTAATTATAATTATTATCAGTAGATATAGTTTGTATAATTATCATTCATAGAAATAGTTTGAGAAAAGAGAAAAGCGAGTGAGATTCATGAGAGAGATGAGAGATGTTAGATATATAAGATGTATTCGATTGTATCAAAAGGAATACATGTCGATACATACTATATTTGATACATACATGTTGTTAGAGGGAGAATGGAGATGGACACGATTTGGAAGATATGCTAGATCTCTCTCTATGTCTATGTGTAGATATAGTGTGATTTTTTTATTGAAGGAGAGTCGGATGAACCTGTTTTGGCGCAATTACATTTCGTATTGATCCAGTTATCTAACGGTCACTATCTTATATATCCTTCCACAAATACTTAAATTGGTGGAGTATTAAGTAAAATCAATTAATTAACATGTTATAGAAACTTTAGCTACTTGTAAAATACGTTAATTTTCCTTAATTCTATTTCTTTATTATAACGTTTGTTTATTAAGCTGATAATTATGCTAGTTTTAGGAATATTAAACTATAGGTTATAACATTAATGATTTTGAAAATATGACAACATAGTATCCATATATTCTCCGTTGTGTTGATAGAATGACCACATTGTGATGCTCTAATTTGTCACAAAAAAACACTATAAATGAATGTCAATTTATGTTGATATATTCACATTATTAATATGAATGATGATGATGAACAATGGTGAATCCCCAGAGGAGTGTTCCTGGAAACACAGGTGCATTTTGGTCCCTTTTTTTTTTTTTTTTCAATTGCTGGACCAAAATATATTTGTGTTCCCAGGTCACCCCTTTGGGGTCACCTTGTTTGTTGTATCGTATTTTGATCTTATAGAATGATAGTAATTATTTAAATATATTTGTATTCATTATTTATAAATTGTAATAATTTCAACTCTTTTATGATCATCTTTGAATATTACTTGTTCGATTAAGGTATTGCCATTCTGTTACTAAAATTTTCTAAAGTTTCTTATAATAATTTATTCATATATTAGATGCAGCTAACAAGGTCATTTATCTCAAATAGCGCATTAGCTGTAAGAAAAAGATGTGTCGAATACGACCACTCATACACTGAGCTGGCCAAAATTGAGACGTATCGATATATTCTTTATTTATTTATATCGAAAAATTCATTGAAGAATTGAATTTCGTCAACTCTAACACCATCAAGGAGTTGATGGAAGTTTTTATTTATTTATTTCCTACCGTTGTTCAACAAATTTATTTATCGATATTTCAAGAAATTCTAATAATGTTCTCATAAATTCATTTGTATTCACTTTTATTTTTGATTCATTTGAGAACAATATGTTACATGAAGAGCAGCTCGGTAAGCTAATAAGCTCCGTTATATGCGGGGTTCGAGGAAGGGCTTGACCACAAGGTAAGATTAGAGCCTTTGTCGGAGACGTCGAAGTTGAATGTGTGTACCGAATTTTTTTTAAAAGCGGAGTAGGAGTGTAAATTCCCATAGTACCTTCCATTTCATCTCAAAACTACACATCGGCAGATTCAGTCTTCAGTTTCAAAACCCCACCGGCGCCAGCTAAAACCCTACTGACACTCTACCGTCCGTACAAATCGCGGCGAAAATGGAATCGGAAAAATCCTCATCTCAAATCAAAGACAAAGATTTGTTCAAAGCTGCTGAATCTGGTGATTCATCGCTCTTCAAATCACTTCCCGAAGAACAGCTCCTCAAATCCCTCTCTCTCCGTAATGAAGATGCTCGGTCTCTCCTTCACGTCGCCGTCTCTTCTGGACACACTGAGGTTCTTTCAATCTCACCTCAATTTCAGCTTTTTTAAGGGCTTCCGAGCCAGCCCCCTTTGGCGATGAATAATATTGTAAATACAAGGTCAAAATTATTTGTTATGCATATATAGTAGATATTGAATCTCGTCGGTGTATTTAGTTCTTCATGTTTTTGAACACCTTTATGAAAATACTGGTTCGGCTACTGTGCTTTTTGAGATAAATTTAAGTATTTTGAAATTAGTACTCTCTTGGTATCTACATGTTTGATGTTTTTCCCTATCCAAGATTCAAACTTTGTGAACTTTAACCAATATTTAGAAATGCATCTTTACAACAATAATAGGATGTACACACACCTTATTCTTACCTTTGTGGGGGCGGAGAGGTTGTTTCAAACAGACACTCTGGTCAAAAGAAGGGTAATCAAAGTTGGATTGAAAGGAAAATAACGACAACAAAATAGCAAGATAAACAAAGCACATGAAGCAACTTGTAGTAGTAAAACGGTGGGATTGAAATGGATCTTTCTTCCCTAAGTAATGGTGGCAGTCAGAAAGTGTGTGCACGCCAAAACTAATCCCCTTGTTTTAAAATGTGTCATATTCAATGTTTCTTGGACTCTTCAAAAATGTGTAGGTGCGTGTCGGATCCTTCAAACATAGTATATTATTTGGAGAGTCCAAGCAACATAGATCATATTTCCAATTTGATACGGAGAATTGTAACTTATTGTACTTTTGTGTAGTAAAAGATGAATTAGTCTAGCCATATCTAGTTATGGAAGTTAGTCAAATCGACTTTCAATAAGGGAAAATGTTAAAAAATGTATACTTGGTTAAAAGAGGACTGATATAAATCACATTTTTTCGTCATTTGGTAAATCATAGTAAAAGAATTTTATGTTGGATTCTCCAAGTAGAAATGGAGTCAAACAAATTGGGAAGGGAGAGAGTGTACAAATTTTACCTAATTCCTGAATGTGATGTTTTTACAATGTTGAATATCGCGGTTGATGTAATAACTTTGTGAAATTTGGGTTTCGGCAATGGCATTTAGGTGGTGAAGATACTTGCAGCTGCTGATCCCTCAGTGAGTGTAATAAATAGTGGTGATGAAGAAGGTTGGGTGCCATTGCACTCTGCAGCAAGCAGTGGTAATGTGGAAATTGTGGAGATTTTGCTTAGCAGAGGTGAGTAGTATAACAATTTCCTGTGTTGTACTAAGCTGAATACTTTATCTATGTCATATATAGATTTTATCTTGACAAACTTCATCAAAAAGATTCTATCTTTACAAAACTGGAAACGATATGTCAAAATGAAAATAAAAATCCTAAAGATTTCTATGCATTTAAGAGAATGGATAGAACTATCAGCCTTTTGGAGTTCAATTGATTGTGTGCAATATTCCACTGACTTGTGGATTTTAAGGAGTAGAAGTAATTGAATTGATGTGCGAAACACATATGGATCATGGATGTACAGTTAAAAATATAGCATTATTGAATTTATTGAGTGTTAACTTCTATACAATTCTTTTTGCATTTTGCCCACCTGACATCGCAGTGGTCAGCCATGTAGTAATCAAATGATTCACAGCAGAAACTGAATTGTAATAATTTGTGCTTTTGTGCCAGTCCATCTACCCATTCGTGTATTTCACTAACCTGTGAAAGTGTACCTGCTTTTGTCAGCATTGTTTAAGAGAGTTTCAATGAATTCAGTTCACTCATTTTAATAGTTGAGCCCTGAATTTGTGATGGTAAATGTGAATATATTTGTAAATAGGGGCTGATGTAAATCTGAAAAATGATGGTGGCCGCACTGCTCTTCATTATGCTGCTAGCAAGGGTCAAGCGAAAATAGCTGAACTTTTGATTTCACATGGTGCTAAGATCAATGCAAAAGACAAGGCTTGTAATCTTATGCTTTGGACTACTCATCTCCTTGAAAAGCTTATTATGGTTAAAATTATATTTGAAAGTAAGGGTGTTCATAACTTCTTGCTTTTGGTTTTATTAACATGTGATATAGGTAGGATGCACCCCATTGCATCGTGCAGCTAGCACTGGGAACTCTCAGCTGTGCGAACTATTAATTGAGGAAGGTGCTGAAGTTGATGAAGTTGACAAGGCAGGGGAAACACCTTTGATGACTGCTGTTGTATGCGGCAATAAAGAGGTAATTATGCAGAATTTATTTCCTTTACAGGAGTTAAATGTCTTAAATCTTGTTCATGAGCTATATAGATCGAAAGGATCATAAATATCTGACAAGTGAACAGTTCACAGATCCCACCCCCTCTTTTTTCTTTTTTCTTTTTTTTTTTTTTTCGTGTGTGTTTCTGAGATAAGGAGATCGTCTTTTCTTGAAAACTACATTACGGGACAAACAGCAACACATTGTGATTATGTTTACTTGACAGGTTGCTTTGCTCCTCATAAGACATGGAGCAGATGTTGACATTGAGGACAAGGAAGGGTACACTGTGCTTGGTCGAGCTTCTAATGATCTTCGCCCAGTATTGGTCGATGCTGCAAAGATGATGCTCGAAGGATAAACTCCATGACCTTATAGTAGCCCATCAGAAAATGCAAGCCAAATCTGTAAATGTTCAACATGAAGCGTGCTCAGCTAGATACAGACCGATGAATATCTTTCTGAAACTCTTTTAGTTGTATGGGAGGAAATCTAAATGATGTTCTGACTACTGTATTGTTTTCAACTAACTTAAACAGATATGTTCACTCCTTGAGGAAACAATATGTTGATATATTGAGTTTTAAAAAAAGCCTTGTTGAAGAAAGTTTTGGTTAGAACATATCCATTGAAACTTGTTAAGATTAGTATTAAAATGTTGAATATAAATTTTGGATCAAATTTTGAAGTAAAAAATTTGTTGGTGAAATTTCTTATGGTTGGTTCCATTTGGTCCTTAATATAACGAGAAAATAATATAAAGGACTATTTCAATCATGTTTGTATATTAAGGACCAAATGGAACCAAAGTAGCGAGAGAACAATCAAAATGGTGTAGAGATGTATAGTCTTTGGTTCCATTTGATCCTTAACTGATAAACATGATCAAAATGGTGTAGAGATGTATAGTCTTTGGTTCCATTTGATCCTTAATTGATAAACATGATCAAAATGGTGTAGAGATTGGTACGTAACGTAGTTAGAGAGACTGCATCTGACTGACCCCGAGGCTCAAGGAAAAATGAGCAAAGGTAATACATTTGTTCTTCTTTAAAATGGTCCAACTAACAGATGATGGCCCAAAGCCCAACAAGATAACTAACACTTCCATTTGGTTGAAATTAAATTATGGCCATTTGTTTTCTTCTGCTTCCCTATCTTCTTCTTCTTCTTCTTCTTTTTGGTCTAGTGGAAGCAGAGCAAAAGCAGAATTATGACTATGGCTACTCATATTTCTCCAATGGCATCAATGAAGCAATTTCCTTCAATTACCTTCAATCTTCTTCAACCATTCCCATCAGTCTTTCAAAGAAAACCATCACTAATTTCTTCACTTAGAAAAACTCCTCGTCTTTTCTCTTATTCATCTCCATCCCCTTTCGAAAACTTCACATTTCCCAAGTCATTCGTTCCGCTTTCTGCTTGCCTTGCTATTCTTCTATGGTCCTCTCCTGGTAATGTTGTATATCTTGATCAATCTTTATTTTGCCCCTTTTGTTATGGTGCTATTGTTGTTTATATAGTTTTGATGTTATATGTGTGAGCTATGATTATATAGGCAGATATAGAATTTGAATTTTAGGACGTAACAATATAGAGGATTCATATAACCATTCCATCTAATTTGACATTAGTTGGTGGACAGAGTTGCTTGGTACTCATTAAGCCCCACATTAGCTTCACAATAAACCAACGTGGGACTCAAGTCCCACACCTTGCAATAGGATCATAAGAAATCACCATGCTTGTGTGTGTTAGACCATTTCTAACCCTGGGCCAACTCTGCAATACCAACGTCACCATCCAGAACATGACAGACACGAAGGGTGGTGGGCATCTCTGATACCATTGGTACAATCCAAGGAGAACCACACCACAAAAGCAATGTAGGAGTTAAAGTCTCGTACCTTGCAATAGGATCATAACACAGACCTAACATATATTTAGAGCCTCTCCATAATAGGCTTCTTAGTCTAGTACAAGGCTTACACTATTGCCAACTCATAAATGGTAACAATGAACATTTAGGTTTGAGGTAACTAACCTTCTTTTCTTTCTTTTGAAATGTTTAGTTTGTTTTCCTTTACTAGTTGTACATTAAGATATTACATCAACACTAGAAACTTCAGCTAATGGAAGTGTATAAGCTTAGCAAGATGAAATAGTATAAGCTTGAGATGCAACGGAAGTTTAACTCATCGAATTCCTATTGTCATATAGAAATATCTTGAACCATAAACACCTTGTTTTGTTGCTTCAATCAATTCTCTCAGTTTCTTTTGGATAGTATTTCAATAGAACGTTACTCGTGAGACATTGAGTTCCTATTTGCTTCTTAGTAATGGACATACAATTCACATGATCCTTTCGTTTTATCAGTTGTCAATGCTTGACTGCTAATAAAAATCTTATTGTGTTTCTATTGCAGCTAATGCTGGATTTCTTTCTGGTTATACCGGAATAGAATCAGTTCCTGGCCCTGAATTACCTAAGATTGATTTTCTTAATCGTTGGAATGGTATATTCTCAAATAACATTGTAAAAAAAATTCTGCTAACATTATGCAGTAAGATAATATGCTCTTTTGTTGCAGATGATAATCAGAAAAAGTATGCAGAACTTGATGAAAAATTCAAAGAGTCACCCCTGCTTAAACAGTTACTCGAAAAATCCAAGCAAAACAAAGAAAAGTAAGTTTTCTTTCTTGCATAGATTTTCATTTCGAATGATTAGCTTTTTGGTTAATAGGTAGTAGAGGAACGTGTAGCGAAGAGTAATTTTGTGAGCATTGAACAATTTTTATATACACAAAAGAAATGTTTTATCTCATTTTTGTAGTATAATTTTTCGATGAAGGGGTGACAAGTGAAAGTTGATTATGCGCTTTCATCCTGTCTCGTAAGGTTGCATTGCATATGTTGTATATGAAAAGAACTGAGTAAGATCATTACATCAAGCACCAACCAAATGGTAATTGTTCGCGTATTTTTCAGGAACAAAAGGTCAATTGAAGACAAGTATTGTTTACGCGGAGCTGAGTGGGGAGTTGGAGATTGCTCAACAGCAGGAATGACACCAGAAGATAGAGATAGCTTTATTGCCATGTTGAAGCAGAAGGCTGGTGTAGAATGAACGTGCAACTATGTACTCTTTATCGATAACGCTGGTTTCAATTTTCGAATGCAAATGGATAGTGCAAAGAGTGAAGATTGATTCGTAATGGTGAAAATTCGCGTTAGGAGACGAGGAGTTTGATTGAGCCTCCAAGACATTAGAAGCTTTTAGTACAAGTAGAAGAACATGTCGAGGGACATTCTTCCATTGTTCTATAGCTTGTAGATACATTGCATTAGTAAACTATGAGCTTCAGAGTGGCATATTGATATTTGGGAAAACGGTCTCTGTCAATTTTCTCATTTAGAGTTGATATACTCTCGTTACAAATGTGGCTTGCAAATACTCCTGCCATTACCAAAAATAGCTAATATATACCTCAACATATACATGTACCGTTACAAAAGTAAAAAAAATCATTTGAAATTTAGTAAAATTTTTATTTTTACTTTCATTCTTTAGTGTAAAAATAAGAGAAATAAAAAAAGAAAAGATTGTGAGTAGAAAAAGATTTAAAGTTTTTTTATTATTGCTATATTGTAATCTAATTTTATATCTATAAAAAAATATTTAAAACATTTATAATAAATTTTACAAGAAAATAAGTGAAAGAAATAAATTTGACCATCAAAATAATAAATTCAAATTAGTCAATGAATAAAAATAGTCAAAAGAAAAAAACCGTGTGAGAAAGATCAATATATTCTTATATGAATTAACTTTTTTAAAAAAAAAATAAAAAAATTTAAAATTATTTTTTTTCACTATAAAGTATATATAAGCTCTAAATAACAAAATTGTGAAATATTATAACTAAATAGTTTTATTTGACAATTTTGCCGCAAAAGAAAGAGGAAAGAAGAGAGAGAAAACAGTTGCATCCGAATAAGGCATAAAACTCATTCGTGGAATGCGATTTATGAAGAACATCAATACAAGAGTTTTGCACCTTCTCCTTTACCAATATTAGTACTCTTATTATAATAATAAGCTGTGGTCATGGTTTGGATAAAATCTTATTCAAATCGAACCAAATCGATTAAATAAATTGAATTTATTTGTGTTTGATTTGGTTTGGTTTTAGATTTTAAAAATAGATAGTATTTGGTTTGAGTCTGATTTTTTTAAAAAATGAAGAAATAATCGAACCGATCCGACAAATATATATATATATATATATATATATATATATATATATATATATATATATATATATATATTACTATTATACATACATACATAATATATTATTTTTATAAACAATTTTAAATATTTGTTTTCATTAAAACTTATTTATAATTTATTTATGAAAGCAAAAAATATTTAGAGCATTTATAATAAATTATACAAGAAAATAAGTGAAAGAAATAAATTTGACCATCGAAATAATAAATTCAAATTAATCGATGAATAAAAATAGTCAAAAGAAAAAAAAAACATGTGAGAAGGATCAATATACCCTAATATGAATTATCTTTCTTTTTTTTTTTAATAAAATAATTTAAAATTATTTTTTCACTGCAAAGTATATATAAGCTCTAAATAACAAAATTACAAAATATTATAAGTAAATATTTTTATTTGACATTTTAGCCGCAAAAGGAAGAGGAAAGAAGAGAGAGAAAACAATTGCATCCGAATAAGACATAAAACGCATTCAGCGAATGAGATTTATGAAGAACATCAATACATGAGTTTTGCCTTCTCCTTTACCTATATTAGTACTTTTATCATAATAATAATATAGGGGTGGTCATGGTTTGGATAAAATCTGATTCAAACTGATTAAATAAATCAATTTTATTTGTGTTTGATTTGGTTCTATATTTTTAAAAATTGATAGTATTTGGTTTGAGTCTGATTTTGTTTAAAAAATCAAAGAAATAATCTAACCGAACAAACAAATATATCCCTCCCTTTATAAAAGTGAAAAAAAATAATTATTATTTTATTAAAAAATATGTATTTGATCTTTTTCACAGAAATTATTTTCTAACTTCTTTGCTATTATTTTTGAGTTTTTTGTTTTTATTTTATTTTTTCTTTCATTCTTTAGTGGAAGAGATATAAAAAAGATTAAAAGTTTGAAAAAAACTAAAATTAATATTTTTTCCGCTATATTATAATTTAGTTTTGATATCTATAAAAAAAATATTTGGGGCATCTATAATAAATTTTACAAGAAAATAAGTGGAAAAAAATTAAATTTGACCATTAAAATAATAAATTCAAATTAGTCGATGAATAAAAATAGTCAAAAGAAGAAGAAAAACGTGTGAGAAGGATCAATATACCCTAATATGAATTATCTTTTTTTTTTTTAATAAAAAAAATTAAAATTATTTTCACTGAAAGTATATATAAGCTCTAAATAACAAAATTGTGAAATATTATAAGTAAATATTTTTATTTCACATTTTAGCAGCAGAAGGAAGAGAAAATGAAGAGAGAGAAAACAGTTGCATCCGGATAAGGCATAAAACTCATTCATTGAATGCAATTTATGAAGAATAATAGTGGAGTTTTGCGCCTTCTCCTTTATCAATATTAGTACTCTTATAATAATAATAATAATAATAATAATAATAATAATAATAATAATAATAATAATAATAATAATAATAATAATAATAATAATAATAATAATAATAATAATAATAATAATAATAATAATAATAATAATAATAATAATAAGAATAATAATAATAATAATAATAATAATAATAATAATAATAATAATAATAATAATAATAATAATAATAATAATAATAATAATAATAATAATAATAATAATAATAATAATAATAATAATAATAATAATAATAATAATAATAATAATAATAATAATAATAATAATAATAATAATAATAATAATAATAATAATAATAATAATAATAATAATAATAATAATAATAATAATAATAATAATAATAATAATAATAATAATAATAATAATAATAATAATAATAATAATAATAATAATAATAATAATAAT
Organism: Solanum pinnatisectum; assembly: GCA_035578085.1. Taxonomy (NCBI): domain Eukaryota; kingdom Viridiplantae; phylum Streptophyta; class Magnoliopsida; order Solanales; family Solanaceae; genus Solanum; species Solanum pinnatisectum. The sequence goes on along the minus strand of CM069080.1, from coordinate 432,463 downwards.
AATAATAATAATAATAATAATAATAATAATAATAATAATAATAATAATAATAATAATAATAATAATAATAATAATAATAATAATAATAATAATAATAATAATAATAATAATAATAATAATAATAATAATAATAATAATAATAATAATAATAATAATAATAATAATAATAATAATAATAATAATAATAATAATAATAATAATAATAATAATAATAATAATAATAATAATAATAATAATAATAATAATAATAATAATAATAATAATAATAATAATAATAATAATAATAATAATAATAATAATAATAATAATAATAATAATAATAATAATAATAATAATAATAATAATAATAATAATAATAATAATAATAATAATAATAATAATAATAATAATAATAATAATAATAATAATAATAATAATAATAATAATAATAATAATAATAATAATAATAATAATAATAATAATAATAATAATAATAATAATAATAATAATAATAATAATAATAATAATAATAATAATAATAATAATAATAATAATAATAATAATAATAATAATAATAATAATAATAATAATAATAATAATAATAATAATAATAATAATAATAATAATAATAATAATAATAATAATAATAATAATAATAATAACTAGGGGTGGTCACTGTTTAGATTAAAATCGATTCAAACCGATTAAGTAAATTGATTTTATTTGGGTTTGATTTGGGTTGGTTTTATTATTATTATTATTATTATTATTATTATTATTATTATTATTATTATTATTATTATTATTATTATTATTATTATTATTATTATTATTATTATGTACTCTTTATAGGTGGTTTCAATTTTAGAATGCAAATGGATGCAAAGAGTGAAGATTGAATCGTAATGACATTAGGAGCATTAGTATAAGCTGAAGAACTTGTCAAGGGACATTCTTCCATTGTTCTATAGCTTGTAAATACATTGCATTAGTAAACTATGAGCTTGAGAGTGGCATATTGATATTCTGGAAAACGGTCTGATATACCCTTAATTTTCTCATTTAGAGTTGATATACTCTCGTTACAAAAGTGGCTTTCAAATACTCCTACCATTACCAAAAATAACTAATATATACCTCAACATATACATGTACCGTTACAAAAGTAAAAAAAAATCATTTGAAATTTAGTAAAATTTTTATTTTTACTTTCATTCTTTAGTGTAAAAATAAGAGAAATAAAAAGAAAAGATTGTGAGTAGAAAAAGATTTAAAAGTTTTTTTTTATTATTGCTATATTGTAATCTAATTTTATATCTATAAAAAAAATATTTAAAGCATTTATAATAAATTTTACAAGAAATTAAGTGAAAGAAATAAATTTGACCATCAAAATAATAAATACAAATTAGTCAATGAATAAAAATAGTCAAAAGAAAAAAAAAAAAACGTGTGAGAAGGATCAATATACCCTTATATGAATTATCTTTTTTTTAGTAAAAAAAATTTAAAATTATTTTTTTCACTATAAAGTATATATAAGCTCTAAATAACAAAATTGTGAAATATTATAAGTAAATATTTATGTTTAACATTTTAGCCGCAAAAGGAAGGGGAAAGAAGAGAGAAAACAGCTGCATCTGAATAAGGTATAAAACTCATTCGCGGAATGCGATTTATGAAGAATATAAATACAAGTGTTTTGCACCCAGGGGCGAATTTATGCATAAATTTTGGGTCACCCGAACTGGTGGTCATCCGACTAAAACTCGATATATTACTTCTATAATTATTAAAGAATATATTAAATTAAAACTTGTTGAACCCGTTCTCAAGATGGTTGGATGGTTCACTGGTACGACTGCAAGATTTTAACACAAAGGTCGCAAGTTCGATCCCAGGCAGCCCCAATTCGCTTTAATTTATTTTTATTAACTAAAAACACGTTTTTCATTAAAAAAGAAGAAGAAGCTAAATTCTGAAAGTTTTGTGGTAATGTAATTTTTATGTATTGCTCGCTTAGTTATTGTTATTATAAATTTTTTGATCTTATCTTTAAAGTAATGGTGCACCCGTTTTCTTGAAATTCTGTATTCGCCTCTGTTTGCACCGTCTCATTTACCTATATTAGTACTCTTCTTATAATAATTAGGGGTATTTATGATTTGGATAAAATCTGATTCAAACCGAAAAAACAAATCAAATCGATTTTATTTATGATTGATTTTGCTTGGTGTTACATTTTTAAAAATCAATAGTATTTTGTTTGACTTTGGTTTTGTTAAGAAAAAATCGAAGAAATAATCGAACCGAACCGAATATATATATATATATATATTATTATTATTATTATTATTATTATTATTATACATAATATATTATTTTTATAAACAATTTTAACTATCTTATATGTGTTTTCATTAAAAGTTGTTTATAATTTATTTATGAAAGAAAAAATGTCTAAGACGAGAACAATTATCTTATTGGTTTTATGTATATAAGTATCTGTGACATTTCTTGGTGGGACTAGGAATGCTACTGTCTCTTGCTTTTAGGCCAAAATGGTGAATTTTGAAGTTTATTCATAGTAAATTCAATTATAATCGTTCTAACTATTTTTCGTTTCGAATGAATTTTATCCCCCTCTTTTAAATAAATTGTTTCTTTTATTTTTATGCATGGTTAATAGCCGAATAACCAAACACAATTGAAACCGATAACAACCAAACCGATAAATGTATAATATATTTCATTTGGTTTGGTTTTGATAATTTAAAAACCGACTAAATTGGTTTGATTTTGATTTTAACCAATAATCACCTGTGAACACTCCTAAATTAATAGCACTGTCTATTTCTTCAATTTTAGTATTAATGTTGATTATTTTTATGTTGGTTGTCTTTACTAGTTTTGCTGTCAATATTTCTTTTTCTAATTTTGTTTGTCAGATTATAACTTACGTATATATATATATCATATAGCAACACTCACATACATTAATGGAACGTAAATTTCGTGATGAATGTATGATTATGATTATAATTTAAATATAGAAAAAATTAACCAACGTAATAATTTTTTAAACTGTATTTATTATAAGTAATTATAATTTCAAAAAGTTACAAAATGTAATTATATTTTTGGATTTTGTAGTAAATACACAATATATCGCCAACACAACTTTTTCGCGCATCTTCAACAGATACAACTGACACCCGCTTAATTCAGTTGATACCCGCCACCTAAATATCCACTTGATTCAGTGATAATCATAACCTAAATACAACTCTTTCATTACATAAACTCTTCTGCATCAATCAAATACATCACTCAATTAAATTTATATTACGTAAATATACAAACTGTAGCTATATTTCATAATGGCGAGCTAAATTAAGCCGTTTATGAAATTTTCTATCTCATCTTACCGAAAAAAAAAAAAATTAATAGGGGAAGTTAAAAAGTTTATTTTATGAAAATATTTTTCTTTTTACATAAAAAAAGGAAAAAAGAGGAATATTCACAAAAGGTCCTTATTTGAAACTCTGACAAGAATTCAGAGGGCACCTGACTAATTAAAGAAAAATTATTAAACAGTGATTACAAAGAATAGAAAATGACAACACAGCCCACAATGATAAGTTAAAGCTAAAAAATTCCACAAATTCCCAAATCCACTCCTTCATCTCCAAAGGGAGTCTCGATTTTGGCTATAGCTCATTTTTGGACCCCACCCGTCCAGCAAAATTCCCTCGTATTGCCAACCTAGCTTGTTGTCTTGTTGAAATTTCACATCCATTTACAGGTAATTTTCTTGAAGAACTCTAAAATGGTATGTGTTTTGTTGATGATTTTGTTGATATGTTAGTTTTTTTATGTTTTTTTTCTTTGTGGGGTTATGGATATGTGATTTTTGAATCTGGTTGAAGAACTTGTAAATTGTGTTTGTAGGTGTAGGTTCTGTTGAGGTTGTAATTTTGTTAAGTTTGATCAATTGGATAATTTCTTGGTTTAATTTTTAAATGGGGTTGTTTTTGTTGATTTTGATGTAGTGATAATGAATTAATGATGTATTTGTCAATTGAAATTGTGGGGATTGAGGTTTAGTTTAGTATGATGAGCAATTTTAGATGTAAAGATTGGATTTTTATTGGGAAGTATACCTATTTCCAGCTTAATTTCTGTGGTGTTTTGTCCCGTGTATGGAGTTGGGTAATACTTTGTGTTCTTTTCAGGGGATTTGATTCTTTTGGTGGAATAAACGTGGGGTTACTGAATTTTTTTCAGTATGTGTTTGACTTTAGCTGTAATCAAACAAAGGAGAATATTCTGTTCTTTATGAAGGAATAGGAAGTGGGATTGGAGTTAAGAGAAGGAAATTATGTATCGGCCTGTAGCAACTACTACCCGAGGAGGGGTACCCACTGATAGTGGAGATTCTGTGGTGACACTGGATCAAGTTCCACGTTGGATTGATTCTGACGTTAGGTACTTGTATGAGAATGAAGATCCTAATTCCGATTATGCAGATCCTTTGTCATCTGCTTCAGGGTCTGAGGGCAATGCGAATGGTATCATTTCCAAGTTTCCTGTGGATCATGAGATTAACTCCAAGATATACCTGTGGAGAGGAGACCCGTGGAATCTCGAGGTAGATGCTGTTGTTAACTCTACAAATGAGGTGAGAAGTAACTTCTAGATAAGTCTATGTTGTGCTCTTTGTATTTATTTTGATTTGGTGTCTTGACATAAGTAGTATTTGCTTCTTCTGTGGATCAACAATGTGCATCGCTTGTTTTTAAATTTGGCGAGTAAGGGATTAAATTGTATGTGTGCTTGCATTCGTCCATCTGAGATGGTGGCAGAAACATGAACTTGTAGCCAACAAATTAGCTAAAGAATTTGGGTTTTCATTGAAATATAGAGTTCCAAGTAGGGTAGTTTTGTGTCTGATTTGAGTAAATACAGTAGGGAGTAGGGGATGCTTAAAGTTATATGCTTTTTCATGAGCTAGTGATCATGGTCAATAAGTGGGTTCAAAACTCAAGTACAAAAAACCCTGGATGATCTCCTCTCATCTACCTAACCTTGGTGGGCAGAGTTACCCTATATGTATATATACTGGTGGGAGGTAGCAGGTACACAGTGGAATAGTTGAGACTTGAGGTGCATATAGTTATCCCAGACACCACTGTTATAAAAAAGAAGAAGACTTTAAAGAGCCAAAAAAGTAGAATATTTTTCAATCCTGTTTCTATTTCTTTTAAGGGATGGGGTAAGTATGGTTGGGGTACTTAATCCATAAAAAGTGGTACAAGTGGAAGTATTTTGATTCTACCAACAATGGGAGGAGGAATATCTTCAAATTTGCATTCTATTTCTACTTTGCAAGTTTATCATAACCAAGAAGTACCTAGAAACTGACACACGTATATGTAGGCTTTGGATAAATCGTCTGTTTTTTCCTGGAAATATGTTTCTTAGTTGACATCTTCCCAAAAGATTATAAGGTCGACCAGTGGGATGATTAAATTGTTTCCATACATACCATCTATTTAAGATATGTCTGCACTTGTTAATTTCAGTAAGAATATTTGTAGAAATGTAGAGACCAGTGATTATTGCAATTAACTACATCAAGAAAACACTTTTGTGTCAGTGGAATTGTTGACAATTATACTTCAATTTTGTGCTCAACAGAATTTAGATGAAGCACACAGCAGCCCTGGATTGCATGCTGCAGCTGGACCTGGACTTGCAGAGGAATGTGCTACTCTCGTAGGTTCCTCAATGTTTCATATGTTTTCCAGATTTTTCAAAACATAATTCCCGAATGGATTCACAAATAGGGTCAGAAGCATAACTTGTGGCAAGTGGCAACCAATTAAACCTCAACAGTTTCCTTACATTTTTTACGGGAGCAGTTTCTTTAGATTTATTTCTTGTACTTTCTGTTTGTTCCAGCTTAAGAATGCTATATAACTTCTTTTCCAACTGTTGGCCCTTGTATTCAACTTATGATAGTGACACTAGAAAGATTTATGTACGGTTTATATTGTTTCATAGGGAGGATGCCGGACAGGAATGGCAAAAGTTACCAATGCTTATGATCTTCCTGCTAGGTGGGTGATTTGGGTTATTTTTATAAACGTTGTGCATTATTGTTGAGTATGTAACTGACTTCCTTTTTAGTTGATCTGCAATACCTTATCTTTACATATGCAATAACGATCACTAGTAAATCCCTAACTAGTCGAAGTCAGCTATGTGAACACCCTACATCTATTCTACTGCATCAAGGCATAGTTCATTCAGCACTCAATTATTTGTCTTATAGGACAAATCATGGATTCTTAAAAATTAGGGATATTCTCAATCTCACATCTGTCCCTGCATTGTCATACGATCAGAACCAAACTTAAATGATTTCTGCAAAAAATCAGGCTCAGTGTAAAGGCACCACCAACAACTAACCTTAACTGCAACTGGTTGGTGTTGCCTATACGGATGCTTTGCTTTCGTTGTGTTCTATTATTTGCTAAATCTGCAAGAATTCAATGAAATTCTATTTCTTTTGAGACAACTTCTCTTCATGTGATTTTTGGCCCCTTTTAGTACCTTCAATGATCATGGTATCACACCTATGGACCAGTGTCCTTATCCAAAAGAAAAACTCACCTATGGACCGGCATATTTGGAGCTCTCCCTAAGAAATTTAGCTGTTTCCATCAATGCCCACTTTTCGAGTATGTTCACATAGTAAAAGAAATACGGGTGGAATCTGTGAACAGCTAAGCTGGTCTTCAGTAGGAAAAAAAGAGCATATGTACATCGAAGTATGACCTGCAAACCACTCAGGGATATCCATGACCTTGTCTACTTCACCGAAATCTCATAATAGGTGGTGTATGAGTTGGTTATGGAATTTCTATATGAAAGCCAGGTTGCAATTATATCTGGCATAATGATAAGTTGTTTCATGATCATGAACAATGTGATTGTACTTGTGTTGGATTATCTAAATAATGATCCGATAATGTGAGAGTCTAAACAAATATTCAATCTTATTCTTTGACATCATGGTTGGGAGGCAGTACAGCATATCTCAATTCATGCCATTAGCCTAACTATATTGTTTTTTCCAGAGCTACTGATGAAAACTGAAGTCACCAAGCTCCTATATCTTACTTTTTACACTTTACAAATAAGAAAAATCATCATGCCACTTAACAATTTTTTATTTGAATGGTGATGGCTGGGTGTTGACTGTTGAACAGTATTAGTAGTATTCAATGCATTCCTGTATCACCATATTTTTTTCATAGTAAAGTAAAATTAATTAAAATAAATAAGTATGTAAATTACAGTTGATTAAGGTATGAAAAAAGAAAAGAAATATTCAATGTTCTCTTCTCGTTTGAACTTAGTTCATGATTTTTCATCACAATTTTAGCATGGGAACAAATGCAGCATAATCATAAACCTTTGACATACTTCTGATTGAGTTTCGTGTGCAGGAGGGTCATTCACACTGTTGGTCCAAAGTATGCGGTAAAATACCACACTGCTGCCGAGAACGCTCTAAGTCATTGCTATCGCTCTTGCCTTGAACTTCTTATAGAAAATGGATTACAGAGGTTGTCTAATGGTCATATGTTCTGCGGTTTGTTATTAATGCCGTGATTTTGTTTATTAAAAGGAAAAAGGGAGAGCCACTCCCTTGATTTCCTTTTTATTTTAGAGGTTTCAAATATTTAAAATGCTACTTACTATGTTGGTTTATGTAGTGCAGCATTGCGATGGGCTGTATCTATACCGAAGCCAAAAATTATCCGCGAGAACCAGCTGCACATGTTGCAATAAGTGATATATCTCTCTGTTTTCTTAATTAATTGCTTATTTGTTCGTTATTTGATTTTCAAATTAAAGATAAAGATAATTCTTTCTGTGCTGAGACTGGAAATAACTGATATCTCCATCAGAAAGATTCCTCATATTAACTATATTTGTTTAAATGTTTTATCTGCCAGTTGTTGAATGTAACTCCATCTTTTATTGCTTTGATTAGGAACTGTACGGCGGTTTCTTGAGAAACAGAAAGATAAAATAGAGGCAGTCGTTTTCTGTACAACTACATCATCCGATACGGAGATATATAAAAGGTATACTTGGTACATTGTTTTCTACCATGTACTTGAGAGGATGCAAGCATTCTGTGTATATTGTTTTTGCTGTTAAAATTCACAGTATCTTTAATTTTGCAGATTGCTTCCTCTTTACTTCCCTCGGGATAATCATGAGGAAGAAATTGCCCGGTTAAAACTTCCTGCAGATGTTGGGGATGAGAATGGAGAGACAACTACAGCTGAGCGTAAAATAAGAATAAAACCATTGCCAAATGCAAAAGTTTCTAGTCCAAGGACCCCCCAAGCCTCTGTTGATCTATCTGTCAGTAATCTTGGTTTGTCCAGAAGGTTAGTGATGAATTAAGCAGTTCATTCACAACAAAGATCATTTGAACAGTTGGCTTGTAGGATACAGTTTGAAGTGTTAAAGTTGGTTACAACTTAAAAACTGGTTTCATTGCTCATATCTCCCCCGAATTTTTGAATCTGTGTATTACGGTAGAACGAAATTGAACAAAGGAAATTATTGCTTACATAAAGAATAGCTCCTGCTAGGCCTAAGCTTTTGGCTGTCGCTTTTTAATATCACTACCTTTCAACTTAGAGTATCCTATTTGATACAAATTAATTAGCTCAAGGTTTATGACTGGTCCTTTCAAAAGCGAAAATGTCATGCTTTTTTTTGTGATTACAGTTAGAGACTGGTGTAATAAGTAAGAAGGGCCTTCTAAAGGAAAGCCTTATTTAGGTGTGATTAAACAATTTTGTAGTTAAACATAGTGCTGCATTCTATGAGTTTTAATAGGATGAACTTCTCCACCATTGTTTTGCTGGAAATTTAGCTTGCATTCCACTTAATTAAATCCTTTGATGGTGGAAGTTCTTCTCTCTCTTGGCCTCGATCAATAAATAAAGCATGATCCCCAAACAAAAAGATAACGTCATATATATTAATTGACTATCTTTAAGTACATTTTCGTCCAGATGGCATCAGCTTCCATTATTAAGGACTTTAGAGATCACTCCACATCCATGTGTTTCCATGCCAGTATAAGAGTCAAACTAAAGCACTTTTTGTACTTACAGCTCATCATTCTGTTTTCTCATTAATGAAAACCATAATTCATTATTCTTAACAATAGTCCTGGGATTTTTTGGTTTCATGTTATTTCTGATCATATTGCTGCAGTGAATTCTGGTTGTAAATTACAATCAAGAGGAAATTACATTAAGAAAGATACTTCCTGTAACTTTTTCATTGTAATATTACTTTGATTAGAAATTCCATTATTGTTGTTTGCTATCTAGTTTCTACATGTTGAAATCATATTTGTGTGGCATATGACTTGATTATATATCGTTAAGCCAGACTGAGAAAATTTTCTTAAACAGGAGTTCATCCTACTTGGGTGCATTTTTGGATCCTGCTTTTATGTCCCTGATCAAAGACCCAGATCAGCGACGTAGAGAACAATGGGAAAAAACGGCCCAAGCGCAAAATAGCTGGAACTGCTTTAAAATGCTTGGATATGGTGAACTTGGGGGACCTGCTTTATCAGCTGCAGAAGAATATACCCTTCATTCTAGATATCTTGCAAAAGCAAATTCTATGAATCTTTCAGAAATTGCGGAAATGAAAATCGTGTAAGCAGCTTTCTGTAAATGATGTCTTTGCTATCATTGTTTCTTGGTCCATGCTCTTGTCATATGCATGAGAATACTTGCATCTAACTGTTTGGAGCCTCAGATATGCACTTGAATAGAGTGAAAGTAGGACGAGGTCTGCATTTACCCGATTGCATGCAAAGGTTTTGTTAAATTAACATGACTACTAGATAACTGAATTGTTATTAACATATCCATGAATAAGCCTCGCCTCACCTCGCTTATGTTAAACTTATGTTTCTCATTGGCTGTGTTTTCAGTTACCGAGGAGGGGTTGATAGTGAGGGTCGTCCAGTTATGGTAGTCGTGGGAGCACATTTCCTGCTAAGATGTCTTGATCTTGAGAGATTTATCCTGTTCGTTGTAAAGGTAGTGATAATTTCTTCTAGATTGCATGAGATCTATCCATAGCAATTGTATGGTTCATAATTTGTTTTACTTCAAATTTTTCCTGCATGATTTGGCAGTAAATAGTTATTCTGCTTGTCACATTTCAGGAGTTCGAGCCAGTGATTCAGAAGCCTTACTCAATAGTGTATTTTCATTCTGCAGCGTCTTTACAGATGTAAGTTTTAGCTTCTGGCCATATTTTCACTGGCTCATGTCCTTATGATGGATAGACCTCGTGGTGAAGTTTGTTAATTAGTATAAGTGAAAACAATCAATAATATTTAGATCTTTCTCTGATCAGAATGATAGACGATCTTCACTATCTCCAAAACAGCTTGTATGAGCTTCAGAGCTAATGTGTATACATTGCCAGACATCATCATTTTCCTTTCTGAGTCATTTTGCTTTGAGGATCCTTTTATCTACAGTTCTTTGTGTTCATATGATTGATCAGTATCACGAAACATACAAAATAGCTCCCCCCCCAAACCTTTTTCTTTTAATGCAATCCTTGATCTCAATGTGGTTGATTCACTGGAAGAATCATTTCATAATGCTGATTAATGAACTTCTGTTTTGTTTTACTTTGGTGGTTCAGTTGTGTCACTAGTTTTTTGTGTACCTCAAATTTGGCAATATTTTTTCTTAGATGCTTCCGGACTTTGTTTCGTTGTAAAAAAACAGGCAACCAGATTTAGGATGGATGAAGAGATTACAACAAATACTTGGACGGAAACACCAGCGTAACCTTCATGTATACAATGCCTTTGCCCATTTTTCTTGTCCTTTGCATGGTTTCATAAAGCTGGACATTATTCCTGTTTCTTTTGTCTTTCTAAATCTCGTTTCTCTGTGAGCAGGCAATATACGTGCTTCACCCTACCTTTGGACTGAAGTCTGCAATTTTTGCTTTGCAACTCTTTGTCGATAATGTGGTACCTATTTTCTTAGCACCTTTTTTTTTTCTTTTTCTTTTTATCTAATCCCATTATTACTTGTAAACATACTCCATTCCATTTTCTCTGAAGCCTCTTCTCTGGGTAACTAATCTGCAGGTGTGGAAAAAAGTAGTATATCTTGATCGTCTTCTACAGCTATTCCGCTATGTTCCTCGTGAACAACTAACCATTCCAGATTTTGTATTCCAGTTAAGTAATCATACCACAATCCTTCATTTATCACGTCAGAAAGTAGCGGACGCAATATGTGTAGCAACAGTTATCTCCCTTCTTGTAACGAGCACTTGAACTACTTACATAAATTGCAACTGTCATCTCACGTGTTCTAACATAAAGATAGAACTCATGATCAGTTTATATCATGGATTTGCCTCTGTAGCAACATCATCTCCCTTCCCTTCGTGTAACATGTACTTGAACTACTTGTCATGTCGTGATTGCAGGCATGATTTGGAAGTGAATGGAGGGAAGGGCCTAATCGTTGATCCTAGAACAAAATATGTTTATCAGAGACCTTAGTGTCGTCCATATCCATGAGAGCTTCAACTAAAAGATTCATCAGTTAAACCAGCTATGTAGCAAATTGTGAGATAATGAAGCTTGGTTGGTTATCTCTTGTTGTTTGTAATTTTATTTGTGCAGACAATGTGTCTTTGTCTCCTGTGCCAATACCTAACATTTTCCCATGTAATGAATGCATATTTTTATTTAGAATTTGATTTAATATTTAGTGGACATTGTCTAGTTGATGACTTTCCGTCGATTTTTTGCAGAACCTCCGTAAGGATTTAGGAAAGCCATACATATCGTCTCATCATTTTTTACGAACATTTTATATGATGTAAAATTAATAAATCTAAAATTATTTTTTGAAAGGAAAAAATTACCTAATAGAGCAAACTTATGTTCCGTATTTACCTGTAATATCAAGAGTTGATAAAAATTCAATACATAATGAGAGTTTGAGTTTTATCTGTTTAGCTAAATTACAGTTATTTCTGAAATTTACTACTGCAAAATATAGTCAATAAATCACCCATTTTATGTTGTAGAAGAGCCAAGTGGCCGTGCACTATAAATACGGACCCCAAAAAAATAAAAATCAATGGGGGTAGAATGAAAAATTAGTGGACGCCATTTGTCCGGCAGAAAACACAACTTTCCGGTGCGTCTCCGATCTTCTTCTCCGGTGATATTTCTGCAAGTGAGTACGCTTTTACTCAGTTATTATTAATACACTTTGTATATTTCAAATCAAAATAGTAGTAGAAATTCGAGGGGTAGGATTTGCATTATATTGAAAGTTCATGTTTAATTTTAGATTAATGGGAGCAAATTAATATGATTCGGAACTGAATAATCAAAAGGAGAATCAGAATTGGAGAATGAGAAATTCCTATGTAGTGTTAATTTTTTTGACGGGTTGTCTAGTTGCAATAAACATTATCAGGCGGATTAGCTCTAGTTCTTCGTTGTGAGCTGAGACGATACATTTGAAGAACTGAGGGAGGTGTTTAGTCAGGATATAACACAGTTTATGTTTACTGAGGACGTGTGACTCTAGATAGGAACGTATCCAGGTTGAGGATTAGGGTAGAAGGTTAGTTGGCAGTAGTGTTGTCACTTCATTCATGTCGGAGAGGCAGGGGGCTATGCTCCTCTCCGATTGTCCTTATTAGTATTAGTATATAGGAATCACTTAGTTTCTTTGTTCCTTAGTGTTTATTACTATTTGTTGTTCCATTTGCTTTGTATCTTGTTTTTTTGTCTTATTTTCTTATAATCGTGTTTCAAATTCTTCTTTTCTTTTGAGCTGATGGTATATAGAAACAGTATCTCTACCTTATAAAGGTAAGAGAAAGGTACATGCTACCTTCCTCAGAGTCCACTTGTGGGATTGCACTGGTATATTGTTGGAATTGATTGCAGAATACTCGAATTGCAATTTAGAAGTGCTTTCTTTAGCTTGAATTTGCTGAATGAACGTGATTTTAGTTATGTTTGGAGCTGCAATAAACATTTAGATGTTGGATTAAATGAACCCAAATAGCAGGGTATGGGTATAGAGGATTCATGTAGTCTGCCCAAAGTATTTTGTAGTTTAAATGGTAAACATTTAGGGGTTTTGTGAAGTTTTGACAAGGTTTTCTCCTTTCTTTTTTTTCTTTTTGAACATTCCTGAAATTCAGTATACAAATTTAAATTCCCTTAATTGACTACATCAATGCTGAAGTTGAAAATTTGAAAAGAGTAACTTTATTACAGAAGTAGATTGAACGGAAAGGAAAATAGGTTCTTTGAAGGAGTAGGGTGAAGGAGGGGTTGTCCTGAACAGTAGCCATGGTGCAAAGTATGTCAATGAGTACTCTTGCAACTTCTAGATGTTGCGGAGTTTGTGGATCCACCTGTTTGAGGAGGCAGTTTGGACAAATAAAAGAAACCACGATAGGTTTTGGGGAAAGTCAATTTGTTTGGAATGATCGTTGGAAAAGCTTGTCCTTTGCAACCCACATTGATATGCTAAAGCCAAGAAACTTGAGAGTTCAAGCTGGATGGTTGTTTAAAGGAGGTGACCAAAACTCAGAAGCAAGCATTGAGCGTAGCGAGAATGCCAATGAAGATATATTGATGTTCTTTTTCCAGCTGGACCTGGCTACACGTGTGCAGGTTACCATCTATCTCTGTGATGTGCTGTAGCTTATTTGCTATATCTTCGATCACTGCTTCACGAGTGTCTATCCTGCTTTATGCACAGTATGCTTTGAATGTGGAGCAGTATGAAATTGCACAACAACTAAGAGAGAAGCTCACTGAGGTTAGTTTATGCAGATATTAAATGTCCTGTTTTCATCTCATCTTTTACTTATTTCCCATTATCAGCTTTAAGCAACTGTTCTTGCGATTTTATTGGATTTGATTTTTGGCGTTTGGTTCTCCAAAATTGGACAAGCAAACGGATAGATGAGAATTGTTTACTGACTAGGATCAGCGTGCTTCTTATATGCTAATGAAGGTGGAAACAGAGATTCTGAAGCAGCAGGAATCCAGAAGGGGATCAGCCTCAAAGAGTGAAGCTCAAGATATGGCTATAAGCATCTTGCGTCTACGGTAAGCATACTCACATTCTTTTTGTTCTTTTTGCCATGAGCTGTGGTTGCTGGATATCAAGCTATTTCTTGAATTGATTATAAAGATTCTACCTTTAGTATGTTCCAAAGGTACCTTTTGAAGCACCTCTGATCAGCTTTTGCTTTGTCCAGTGCAGACCTGCAGAATGCAGTTCAGAGTGAAAATTATGATTTGGCAGCTAAATTACGAGATGAAATTTCCAAGCTTGAGGCAGAGTCTCTGACTACATCAATAAGAGCTCAGGCATATGAAAATGCTCAATATGCATTTCGATTAGGCCAGAAAGTGAAGCACAAGAATTTTGGTATGGAATCTTTAACTAATTGTTTGGAGTGGAAAGAACAGCCTTTGTCTAATTCAGAAGATAACCAAATGTAAAAACAGATACACAAATCCTCATATGTTCTCCATATAATTTACTTGTAGCTAAAAGTGATACATAAATTTGAGAGCCTTTATGAAGCTTCCTGGTAGAATCGTCAAATCTTGATGATTTGATTAATTTGCAGCTTTTCATGGCAGAAGTTTTACATTGTAACTGCATGAACTACTTGAATCTCACTGACTGATCAACCCTTGCTTATTTCTGGTGTTGACTTCTGAGGAAACATCATCAGGAAGTGCCTTCAATATTATCTTTTAGTGATGTGCAATACCTTGCATGGAGTGATGTGCTATACCTTGCATGGACATCTTGTGGCTCAATGTATCGAATGATATAACTATTCTCCTGACACATTGCTTCCTCCTGTGAAGATGCATTCCCTTAACTGACATTCACGGAACCCTAGATTCAGCTCAATTAGTAAATGTTACTCAAGTTATTTATAATATTGAACCCTTATGTTGTGACTTCAGGATATCGTGGTGTTATATGTGGGATGGACCCAATATGTTGTGAATCAAATTCATGGATGGAAAATGCTCGAGTAGAGAAGTTGACTCGTGGTCCGGATCAGCCATTTTATCAGGTTTTTCCAGACCTTGTAACGTAAAAATATGTTTCATCTATTGCAAGCAAAGATCAATTCAATTTATCTATCTGAGCATGGTCTGGTATCAACAGTAATTCTTTGAGGCCATGTCCCAAGAAAAGATCAAATAACTTTCTAGCTGTGTATGTCAAATTGTCAACTACCTTTTGTACTTTGTAGTCCCCTATCCTCCTTAATATCTGAAATTTACCACTTATGCTGTAGAGTTCCCGTTCCTGGCTTCATCGTCTCATAATAATCATGAAAAGTTGCATATGTACTGTGTATTGACCTGATAGTTTACAAACTTCTGTGTGGGTCTCTAGCAACTGTAGCCTCGAGTATACATGACAATTTTTCAACCTGTTTACAAACACAAAAAAATACTTTTACCTCTAGGCCCTCATTTTAGCAAAAGTATACAAGCTCAAAGACCGATCTTGAATGACGTGGAAATTTGACGTTTTAGAGTTATGTGCCAGAATGATGACATCCAGAGCAAATAACTGTATGAGCTTCACATAAGAAACATTTCCCTGATACAAAGTATGCTGTGCAAGTTCCTGATCCTAATCCACAGTTCAAACTTCAGCTCTCATTTTGCTGCGTTAAGAGGGACTGAAAGTGGTGCTGCTCCAAGTGATATGTCTTTAGTTATTACTTCTGATCTTTTTAGTTTGACTAAATATAGATATTTTTTCAGGTGCTGGTGGATGTACATACAGATCCCAATCTGTTAGTGGCATATGGTAAGTGAAATTTGTGAGTATAAATCAGCATTTCTATTAACTAAATAATCTAGTGTGAGCCAAGAAAGGTCCATAAACTATGTGGAATTGTACTTTATCACCTCTTAGAACTTTTTGCAAAATCGATTTGCTCTTTGTGTCTCATTAGTCTGATGATTGTTCATCATGCAGTACCTGAGGAAAGTTTAGTGGCGCCTAGCGAACCAGATAAGGTATGCATACAACTAATCTGAAATTACAACACAAAGTTGTCATTCAATCTCTAACTTGGTGAAAAATTCAACCACGTGCAGGATAGATTTGATCATCCCTACACCTCATTCTTATTTTTTGGGATGGATGCTGCCGGAGATTTCATACCAATCAAGCAGCTGCGTGAGAAGTACAATAAGCCTCGGCATGAGGTGCCTTATGATCCGGACAACGAGAAGAGTGGAGAAAGTTCGTAGATGTGACCAGAAGTTATGTTGTCCTCTATGCAAGATTTGGATATATAAGAAATTTTCTTGATTAAAGAGAAATGTCTTTCCCTCTTTCCATTATGGTGGAGTTTACCTCATTTTGAAATACTGCAGAATATGTTTCCTGCACAATGTCCTTAGAATACACAACATAGTTGTGGAGGCTCTTGTATAGTTCTGGAGATTTTGGATGACCATGACCAAATTATATTGAGCTGCTGTTATTGTCAGCCTGTTTCAACAGAAAATGGTCAATGTATATTCATGTTTTACTTCAAATCCCCTTTATATTTTCCTTTTTTTTTGGCACAATACATAAACGTGTCATTTAACTCGGCCAAGATGTCATTGTTTCCCACCCGGTATCCAGTACCCACGTAGCCTGACCAAATTCGGATTTACGCTTGAAAGTTCCACATTGGGTGTAAAAGCGCTCTCTAACAAAGGTGATTTTGTTCAGGGGACTTGAACCCGAGACCTCTAGTTAAGGATGAAGGAGTACTTACCAATCTACCACAATCTCTGCTGGTAATTTGAATCAATTAATTAATCCTCGCTTTAGATTTTGACTAGCAATTGAAACATCAAATATCAATTAATTGGACTTTACACCATACCTTAGTTATTCATATACCATTATAACTACAAACATCATCAACATAGAGAAGTTGTTTTCGATTAGACGAAATATATAGTAAATAATAATAATATGAAAGTTTAGACAACCCTCGACTAACCACGGATCGGGCTCTTATATATTTTTACCTCCAAATGTCAGTAGAAAAATGAACTCTCATATGTGCTCCCTCCAAAACTCTCAACCAAAAAAATGAAACTCATTGAACTAAAATTCAAGAATGATACAGTATATGCCACTGTTCAGATCATGTTCAAGCTCAAGATCAGTAGCACAACTTCACGCACATCTCATCATCAATGGTCTCCGCAAAGATCCACTTGCTTCCACCAAGCTTATTGAGTCTTATTCCCAAATGGGTTCCTTCGAAACTTCAAGGCTCGTTTTTGACACATTCCCAAACCCAGATTCTTTCATGTGGGGTGTAATAATCAAGTGCCATGTTTGGAATAACTTCTTTCAAGAAGCCATTTTTCTTTACCACAGTATGCTTTGTCAACTATCTGAAACCAGTAGTTTCATTTACCCTTCAGTTTTGAGAGCTATTTCTGCAATTGGTGATCTAGGTGTTGGTCGGAAGGTTCATGGAAGGATTTTGAAATGTGGGTTTGAGTCTGATTCTGTTGTTGAAACGGCGTTGTTGAGTATGTATGGTGAACTTGGGTGGACAGTTTATGCAAGGAAGTTGTTTGATGAAATGTCTGTGAAGGATGTTGTTTCGTGGAGTTCGATTATTTCGAGCTATGTACGTAATGGGAAAGGTAAGGAAGGATTGGAGATTTTTGGGGATTTGGTTAAGGAGGGTGTTGAAATTGATTCAGTGGCTTTGCTTAGTGCAGTTGAGGGTTGTGGTGAGTTGGGTGTATGGAGAGTTGGGAAATCTGTTCATGGTTGTATATTGAGAAAGAATATTCAGAGTGATGGGTCTTTGATAAACTCGCTTGTTGCAATGTATGGAAAATGTGGCGATACGTGTAGTGCAGAGTTGCTTTTTCGTAATGCTGTTGATAAGAGTACTTATACTTGGACAGCAATGATGTCCTGCTACAATCAGAATGGTTGCTATCATGAAGCGTTGGCGTTGTTTGTTAAGATGCATGAGTCTGATGTGGAATACAATGAAGTTACTGTTATGGCTGTTTTATGTTCTTGTGCTAGGTTGGGTTGGCTGAACGAAGGGAAGTCTATACATGGTTTTATAGTTAGAAATGCTTTTGATTGTGGCAATGATCTTCTAGGCTCAGCATTGGTTGACTTGTATGCTAACTGTGGCAAGCTAAGTGATTGCCACAAGGTATTTGGTTCGTCTCAAGACAGACATATCGTCTCGTGGAATATGCTCATATCAGGTTATGTGCAGGAAGGATTTTCTGATAAGGCATTGACGCTTTTTGTGGATATGGTTAGAAAAGGAATATTGCCAGACTCGTATACTCTGGCAAGTGTCCTGTCAGCTTCTGGAGATATTGGGTTTTCTGAATTTGGCTGTCAAATTCATAGCCACGTTATCAGGACTGGCTTTTCTACGGAGTTTGTCCAGAATTCACTGATTGACATGTACAGTAAATGTGGACTTGTGAACTATGCGCGCATGATATTCAATGATACACAAGAAAGAAGTATTGTGACTTGGAATTCAATGATGTGTGGACTTACCCAAAATGATTTATCTCGGGAAGCTATTAGTCTCTTTGATGAGATATACTCAAACTCGAGCAGAATGGATGAAGTTACCTTCTTAGCTGCAATTCAAGCGTGCTCGACTATAGGATGGTTGGAGAAGGGAAAATGGATTCACCATAAGTTAATCATCTTTGATGTGAGGCATGATATGTATATCGATACTGCTCTGACAGATATGTATGCTAAATGTGGAGATCTCTGGATGGCTCGAAGAGTTTTTGATAGTATGTTTGAAAGGAGCATAATATCTTGGAGTGCCATGATAGGTGGTTATGGAATGCACGGTCAAATCGATGATGCCATCTCACTCTTTCACGAAATGGTAAATAGTGGAATAAAACCAAATGACATCATTTTAACAAATATTCTATCTGCTTGCAGTCATTCTGGTTATCTGAATGAAGGGAAATATTTCTTTAACTTGATGATTAACTTGAACATTGAACCCAAACCTGAACATTTTGGATGTCTAGTTGATCTTCTTAGTCGAGCTGGTGATATTGATAAAGCCTATGAAGTCATCACTTCGATGTCGTTTCCTGCAGATGTTAGTATTTGGGGTGCCTTGGTAAATGGATGTAGAATTCACAAGAGAATGGATATTATCAAGATGATCCAACAAAGGCTTGAAAACATGCATACAGATGATACTGGATATTATACTCTATTATCCAACATATATGCAGAAGAGGGAGAATGGAATGAATCTAGAATGGTGAGGTCAAAGATGCGAAGTTTAGGTTTAAAAAAGGTCGATGGATATAGTATGATTGAAGTTGAGAAGAGAATACCGGCATAAAGCAAATGGCACATACTTCATTTGCATAAAGGGAAGTCTCAAGCTTATATTGATGTTCTGATATTGGAAGTAGCTGCTTCCATTGTTTTTGGATGTAAAGAACTGATTAGCCTGGGAATATGCAATATTTATTTCATACAGACTCTGAATGGGGAAGGCGAGCGTTGGCGTAATTGGTAAAGTTGTTGCCACGTGACAGGAGGTAAAATGTTCAATCTATGGAAACAACCTCTTGCAGAAATGCAAGGTGAGATTGCGTACAATAGATCCTTGTGGCTCGACCCTTCCCCAAACCCCTCTTATAGCGGGAGCTTAGTGCACCGGGCTGCTTTTACAGGCTCTGAACTGGAAATGACTGCTGATCTGCCAAAAACTGGCTAAGAGGGAATTTATAGCTGTCCCTGGATCATCAGGTAATTTTCTTGAACAGCGACTCAACGGGAATTATGTCTGCTACGGAGCTCAATACTGTCATTCTCTTTCTGTCAAGTAGCTATTCTCATGGATAGAGCAAAAACTTGATACATTGCCCACTTTTTAGCTCCAACCTGCCTTGGACTTCTGACAGCACTATGCTAACTAGATGAGATGGCCCTGATGACAACTGTGTAACTCTGAAGTCATCTGAACCGGATCAAGAAAGATGAGAAATGGAACGAAATGCATATTTCAACCTACACCAGAAAGCAAACGACAACCCAAGATAAGAGTGCATAATCCATATTTTGATGATGCATGGCACCGCGCGTTCTACTTGAAGCATTTAGAAAACCTGACTAAACACAACCAAGAAAATAATTTCCATGTTATGTCATTGTTTGTAGAATATCTTCAACTTTTAGATTCATGTTACTCATTCCAACTAATATTTAGACATTCTTACTGAATTTTAGTACTCAAGGTTTCATCAAAACATTGTCTTATTATTCTTATTCTTATTAAATATATTCTATAGGAAAAGACTAGTGGTCCAATAGATGTAGCAGAGAGCTGTAAGGGGTTCAATTGAATCCTTTTGTGTCAAAATTTAAAATTTGTAAATAGGGTAAGAAGTGGAGAACCAAACAATGGACAGAACGTGGGAGTACATTGTCCAACCTAATACTTTTGGTAGGCCCAAACTTGAAATCTTTTCAAGACTTTTAGAAATGTGTTGTCATCATTATACATTGCAATAACAAAAACAAGAAAGAAATCAAAATAAATAAATAGGTAATATTTTGGTTTATGTCTCAATTCCAAATAAGTAAAAATCGAACTAACCATGTTAATCTTGAGTTTTCTCTATCCTATTATTCTTCCAACTATAGAGTTGGTAACATCTCTAAGTTCATATTTGTAGCAACGACATTATTCTCATAGTTTTTTATTTTACAAGTATTATGTGTTATTTGAGCCAAGTGTCTTCCAAAAACAGCCTTACTATCTCCACGAGGTAGGGAGTGAAATCAGCGTACACTATACCCTCCAAAGACGACAGCTATGGGATTAGATGGGTATGTTGTACTTATAATATTCAGAGGCCCAACTCCCATGAAGATCTTCTGTTAAGATTAGAGGGAAAAAGCATGTGGAAGCCAACAACATTCACTGAATAGCATTAATAAAATGCTAATAGCACAAGACATTATGCAGCATCTTGCTGAATACAGGGTCAGTAAATCCAATGGCAGAAACATAATAATGGGGGCTCCAAATTATGGAGCAAGAACAAAGACATGTACAACAACAATCCCCATGCAGCTAAAAAATTCACTCCTGAAATTCATAAAAGCTCCCTAAATCCGTTAATCGGTTAATGTCACTCTATAAACGATGAATGGATGAAATTACAGCCTCGTTTTCCCCGTGTTTTAAGTTAACAGGACAGCCGAAGGAGTGCCTGCAGGGCATCTTTGTCTCCGAGGGCGTCTAGGTGTCTTTCCCCACCCTGTTAGGCTTTTATTATCTTCCAAACTGGCTTCAATGTTATTAAGTTGGTGTATTAGTGGAGAGCTCGTTGTTGTTGTGGTCAAAACCGGGGCTGGGGCAGGGGTACTGGTGTCCACAACTTTTTTCCGCCTTCCCCTAGTACCTCCATTTCTTGTCCCATTCCTTCTTGTCAAACTGGAGTTCCAAGTATGGCCTGTTGCTCTCATCAACCCTCCAAATATCTGAATGTCTTCGGTCACCTCATGCCTTGACAATGAAGCTAGACCGGGAAGGATATCCCTTTGGAAGTCCCTCCGTTGTCTTCCCCTCCTTGCATTCCCTCTTCGGGGTCGGTTTGTTAGTGAACTGGCTCCTGCATCTTCCACTGTTTGTACTTCAGGAACAAATGGCTTGGGCATGTAGTCTTCCTCCTTGGTCTCTGTTAATTGCAATGTCATTGCTTCAAAGTAATCAATTTCCTTAAAAGCACTATGTGCAACCATCATGTTGTTGTTCTTGCATGGAATTTCTTTAGCAGATGGAGTACTATCTAGCTCGGCTGCACAAGAAGAGACCACATCAACAAACCATCGAAGAGATGTCAGAGGATCATCAGACGTATCACGGTGTCTTTCCTCAGTCGAGATGCAATGAGTGGATGATGAGATGGCAACTATTGCTTCTGCTGCAGTCCTGAGTAATTCCTCCTGTGTTTGCTCAGGTTTACGGTCAGGCAGCTGCGAAGATGCCTCACATTGCTTTTCGTCTTCTTCTCTAGGCAAATTATCTTGTTCAATGTCCATAACTACAGGGGCTTCCAGATCTATATCCAGAATAGTCTTCACATTGGCCTTATTGGTTTCAGAAGAAACTGGTTCTTCATCCTCAGTAATACATGAGTTCAGATCAAAGTGATTCTTGATGTTGATAGTTTTTGTCTCCATCACTTTCGTAGTAACGATATGTTCTACAGCATCAGATTCCTCGGGCTCAACCATAGAAAGGTCACAAGCCACATTAATGTCGATCACCATACTCCTCTCATGTCTGATAGTCTTTCTCTCAGGAGAGGAACGGAGATTAGCAGAAGCGGAAACAAGTGATGATGATGACTCATTTCTGGAAGCAATGGGAGTATCGAGGATTGGAACACCAAGAATTTTTCTTACATGTCCCATCTCGCACACTTCTTTTGCAGTCTTCATATGGTGATGTTCCAAAGCTGATGGATCACTCTGGCAGAAAGGAGAGTTTGAGTAAGCCTGGACAAATCCTGAATTTGCTGAAGTTCCACCTAGCTTTGTATTGACGTCCTCATTTTTATTATTTGCTTTAGCTTTAAGCCATGGCAAAACTGTCACAGGGTCTTGACGCTCTCTTTTTTCATTACTAAACTCAACATCTTGCCTGGGAGGTTCCTCGCTGAGTGCACTTGTTGCTAGCACATTTAAGTTGAAGCCTTTTGCAGATTTCACATCCGTATTGTTAGAACTAATGAGAAAATTCGTGCATGCATTATTAGAGGAAGGTTCAGATGTAAAACAGTCCCCCTTAATGTAGCTCAAAGAGTCAAAAGCACCTGAAGGGACGTGAATTGGTGATTCTTTCGCCCCAGATGAGGACCCATGGTAGAAAACACTTTGGTTGGGTAGCTCACTGGCACAGCCTGGACGCACCCTAGAACTGCCACCATTAGCTTGCCAATAGTCTCCAACTTGTCTCTGAGATGACTGTGGACCCTTACCAACTGCTGCAGATGAGTTGAAAAATGAGTTCGTATGCAATGAGGATAACCTCTGAGTAAAGCTACCGTTTGGCTTCTCCCAAGAAGAGACAGAGTGCGGCCACGAACTGCTAAATTCAGAGGAACTTGCACATGGAAATGGACTAGCCATCTTGGAAGTAAAAAATGGTCCCACTTGAGTATAATTAGGCTGCTCACCATTTCTGTGAGACATATCTAAACTATGTCCTGTTCTATCTTTCCAAATGCCATCCTTAATATTGTGAACTAGATGAGCGCCCGGAGCTTGATAGGCTTTGTTAATCATTACTGGTGCTTGATGGGAAGCTGCAGGGATCTTTTCTTCTTTGAGACCTCTAGGTAATGAACCTGAGCTACCTTTGATGTTACCTGCAAATTGAAGCAACTCAAGATAGGTACAAATGAATTCCAGAAGCTGCAAAACTCGAGTAATATACAGAAGTTTCAGAAGAAACTGTTACCTGTTTCATATGCCGAAGTCAACCACTCCCTCTCTTTGCCTCTACTGCGATCGTATAGGTTACTTAAAGACTCATTTGGGCTTGAACAATTGGAATTCCAAGGCAAAGCCACAAACAGCGGATTTGATTTTGCAGAAGCATTTATGCTTCTAGTCTCTTTATGATTATTACCGTAACCAAGAAAATCAACAGGATCAGTTGCTTCATCAAGCTGTGCTGGTTCATTTAGGTCAGCCAACCCAATTGAGCTTCTCAAACATGAATTGGATGTTGAAGCATCTTTTCGGCTATCACCTTTTGCAGCACCACCGCCACCAAGAAACAATTTTGTTCCATTTTCCTGAGGAACTACATAATTTCCATTAGCAGGATACCTAGGATGTAAAGATCCTGCATTATCTCGCAACTGCCCATCTTCTTCTGTATCTAAGTAATCATCGGCTGGAAGGTGAAGATCAAACAACATTTTCCGGACCTTTGAGGGCCTAGCCTCCAAAACATCACAGGCTTTCGAAGAATAACCATTTTGCATTTGAACTCGACGAGGCTGTACACCATCTCCTTTTGAAGAACTAAAGGGAGAATTAACAATTTCAGTACCAGATGTAGATGGTCTAGTATAACTAGAATTTTCCAAGGGAAAGTTTGTGATGTGCCATTTCCGAACATCCTCAGATGGTACTTGAGGTCCTAGGTGACTGGATGAACATGCTGGCTCCATTGATGAGCGATATTTATGCATTTCCTTCCTTTTAAATTCGTCCATCATGTCCCTTTGAATTCTGTAAAGGCGATGAAGTTCCGCCACCTACAAGCAAACCATTGCCTAAGTATATTTGCAACGCCATTGACACAAGGCAAAAAAAAGGATTACATGGCAGATGAAGAGATTTTGAAGCAGGAGAGTTTAAGAGACCGCGGCATTAGGACATGTAGAACCATACTGAAAACCAAAATTTCCAACAAACCTCTCAAATCAAAAAAGAAAAGAAAGAAGAAAGGGAAGCATTACCTGATTCCTGAATATGGCCTCGTGTTCAAGCATTCTCTGCTTTAGAATGACCTTATCATACCCTGGATATGCATTAGTTGTAGTCCTCGGGGTGAAACCATTACAATATTGCCCGTTTGGTAATGTCTTATCTCCATAAGATGGGGTCCAACTGCTGCTGTTAGAATCCTCATTAAGGTCCCTCATAGAGTAATAGCTTGGTAGGAATCCTTTATAGTGCACTTGTGTTCCCATTCCTGCCAAGATTTGGCATCAAATAATTTAATTAAAACCAAACAGTTTATTCTGAAAAAACTTTGAAACTGTTCTAAAAAGATGACCACAATGAAACAGAATTGAGATACTCAGAACCTACACATCTATTTATGAACATATGATCCCAACAGATTACAGCAAACACCAACGGCGGCATTATGTAAAGCACATGTATGTTGAGAGGGCCAACATTCCTTACACGTTTAGCAAAATGAAGGTTAAGTGCTTTAGACAGGACTTCGGTACCAAACACGTGCTAGGGGAGTGTTATACCACAGAATGACTTCAGAAAAAGATGTGCTGTAGAATAGATATGAACAAGTAGAACACAAAGATGATCAATTGAGGAACAAGCCTAAGATGGTTAACTATATCCCACGTAGACCTCCATATGCACCGATTTACAGGTGCAACACCATGATGATTGAAAATAATAAAAGAGGACTTATCTAAATCACATAAAGGTAGTAGTATCAGTAGACATACAATTTCTTGAAATGATGGCGGAGTTGGATTAAAAAAAAACACAACAGGTTCGATAACTGATAGCAGGGGTAGAGATTAAAACTAAGTTGTGGTTACGCTTACATAAAGTCCGGTGTTCCTCAAGAGTATTTTAGTCATGCGTTGAGACTTGTATGTTTGTGTAGGGGTAAGTATGATTCTCTAATTTTAGAGAACCCCTAACTTGCCTTGAAAGACAAACTATTTTTGACAACTAGAGGATATCTTCATTGACGGGCCCATGGGTTATACCCTAAAACAGAAACAAGAACATCAGGGACGCGTTGAAGAATTGTATGAAGAGAAGATCAATTGCACAGCTACTGTCATGATGAAGACTTTTTTAGGTTTTTTCCCAAAAAGAGGAAAAGGAAAAAAAAAACTGTTCTGCTTCAAGTAACAGCTTTCAAAAGTAACTACGACAACTTTCCCTTACATAAATCAGCAATTGATGCTTTATTAACATTTCCATATAACTGGTTGTACAGATTACAAATTAATGAGGCCAGATCAGCACGTGCAAAATTATCTCCAGGAATAGAGAGTTTGCCCACAGTGTCTGAACTTGTGGACTTCTTTTCTTTTGTACTCTTTCCTAAGTTTAACATGCAACAATTCTTGGATACTGGAGCATGTAGTCAGCATCGAAAGATAACTATGTTTATACCAAGTAAAACAATCCAAAAGACCTTTTAAAGGACAAATTGCACAAGAGCATCCCCAAGTACTACACGCACTCTGCACGGTTCTCACCAGCAACATGGGGGAAAACTCCTTGCTTTTTTTTCTCCTAGAGCATACTTTGTTAAAGTTATATTCACACGCACCCATTTCAAAACTTCAAATTAATTATTATGTATAGCATACAGTAACGAGGAACCAACTCTTCTTTGTCCATCATTAATTATTATGTATAGCATACACCTTGAAGAATTTTATGAAGAGAAGATCAACAGCATAGATACTATCCTGGAAAAGACTATTACAGGTTTTTTTTCCCCAAAAAGAGGAAACGCAAAAAACTGTTCTGCTTCAAGTATATCTTTCAAAAGCTAACTTCGATTACTTTCTCTTTACAGTTTACATAAATTAGCAAGATTATCTCCGGGAGTAGAAGACTTTGCCCACTATATGTGAACATGTGGACTTCTCTCTTTTGTATTTTTTTCTAAGCTTAACAAGTGACAATTCTTGGATACTGGAACATGTCATCAGCATCAACAAAAAACTGTTGTTTCTACCGAGTAAATAATCCCAAATAGACCTGTTGTAAATATTCTTAGAAACCTAACCGTCAAAGGACAAATTGCACTAGAGACACCCAAATATTGCACGCACTCTGCATGATTCTCACCAGCAATATGGGGGAAAACTCCTAGCTTACATCAAATTACTTACAAAATAGAATCAAACAATACAACAAATGTAATACACAAGTAAGGGTAAGAAAGCAAATGATCAAATATCTGAAATGATACGAGAAATAGTAAAAGTTGATGGAGTACTGCTATCTGAAGCTTAGAAACAGAATCACTTGTCTGCATTACTAATGATATCTTCCTCCATTTCTTTCTTACCCTGTTTCTTTTAAAGTTCTTTCACACAGATAGAGAGAGGGGCCGGAGGAATAAAGGAAAGAGGAAAAATCGACTCACGAGATGTAAGACGACTTTCTCTATTTTAAGATGCCATAACCTTTAGAGATGTATCACAATAAAATGATAATTAATGAAACTATTCCTTCTAGTTCATTAATGTACTTCTCTTGCATCGAGTTTAACATGCGATATTCTTCGCTATTGGAGCATGTAGTAAGCATCAAAGGCAAATGTGTTTCCACCAACTAAAATAATTCCAAATAGACCTGCCAAAATATTCTTAGAAACCTCACCATCGTGATTTTTAAAGGACAAATTGCATGAAAGCAACCTAATTATTGCACGTACTCTGCACGATTCTCATAGACAACAAGGACAAAAAAAAACCTCAGCTTTTTTTCTCCTACAGAACACTTTCAACATCCAATATGTGAGAATTCCATGGACATTTTCAATTACTATTCTGTTAAAGTTGGGTTCACACGCACCGGTTACAAGACTTAAAATTAATTACTCCTGACAGCATAGGGTGACGAGGAACCAACTTGTCTTGTCCATTGTTAATTAGAATCACAATGTAGTGCCCAAGGATACAAGAGGAAACAAACAAGACAACAGACACCGATCAAGATTGCAATTAATTTGGAAATTTGTCTCTAAGCAGCACCAAAATCCAAAACTATCCAATTACCGTAATCTACTCATGAAGACAGAAACAAGACTATCAGAACGCCTTGAGGAATTTTATGAAGAGAAGATCAATTGCATGGATACTAACCTGAAGAAGACTCTTTCAGGTTTATTTCCCAAAAAGAGGAAATGGAAAAGCCTATCCTGCTTCAAGTATATCTTTCAAAAGCTTAACTTTGACGGTTTTCCCTTTTACATAAATTAGCAATTAATACTTTGTTAACATTTCCATGTAATTGGTTGTACAGATTACAAATTAATAATGCCAGATCAGCACATGCAAGATTATCTCTAGGAGTAGAAGACTTTGCACGCAATGTGTGAATGTGTGGACTTCTCTTTTGTACTCTTTCCTAAGCTTAACATGAGACAATTCTTGGATACGAGAACATGTAGTCAGTATCTTCCCCTTCGCGCTTCGCTCACCCTACCCATCCGTGCGCTGGCAGGTAGGGCTTATCTATGTGATTCACTATGCTTGCCTGCGCCTGTCGGCTGATTCTATTGCCTGCCGGTTAGCGAAACTTTTCCGGTAGTCAAAAGATAATTGTGTTTCTACCAAGCCCTTATAAAATAATATTTAAAAACCTGTATTTCTACCAGGTAAAATAATCCCAAATAGACCTGTTAAAAATATTCTTACAAAAACCTTGCCATCATATTTTTCAAAGAGTAACGCACACACTTCACATGATTCTCACAAGCAACATGTGGAAAAAATCCTCATCTTTTTTGTCTCCTAGAGCGCACTTTCAACAACACACGAGACTTTCGTGGACATTTTCATACTGTTTTGTTAAAGTTGCGTTCACACGCACCGATTTCAAGACTTAATTAATCGCTCCCTATAGCATAGGGTAGCGAGGAACCAACTCGCTTTGCCCATCATTAACTAGAACCACAATGTAGTGCCCCAGAATACAAGAGGAAGCAAACAAGACAACGGACAGTAACCGAGATTGCAATTAATTTAGAAATCCATCTCTAAGCAACATGAAAATCCCCGACTCTCCAATTATCATAATCTGCTAACAAAGACTAGCAACCAATCTTGTAATAGCATATAAATTGGATTTTAATCTTCTCCACTCTCACCATGAACTTCCTAAATTGGATTTTAATAACTAGTATAGGTCTTTCTTCTAATAAAGTCTCAGTCTTTACTCATGCAATTCAAAGTTTAAACCATTACCCAAAACAACTCACTTTATAAGCAACAAAGTTCCAATCTTTTTCAACTGTAAGGGTAAATGAAGCACAAATCACTTTAAAACCAACAAAGTTCCAATCTTTTTCACTTGTTAGAGTAAATGAAGAAATCATAAACACAAAAGCCAGAAAAAAAGATCCCAAATAGAGAGGATCACTAGTAAACTCAAGAACTTAATCAAATCTACAAATAACATTAAAAAAATGTATAAACACAACTACCCATAGAATCCAAAACCAAGCAAAAAAACAAAATAGACTTATTTTGTCCTTGGATTTTTAAAGTCAAATAAGAATAAATCAAGCAAAATATACAAGAATTTACCTCAACCCCACATCTTGGCAGCACTTGTTCTCAACACCCTTTTTCATGGATTGTACAACCCTTGCAGCAATTCAAGAATCATGGAGAATTGAGTGACCCAAAAAAAAAAAAAAAAAAGCAGAGGAACAAAAGAGGACAAAGCAATAAATAGTACACTAATAAGTACTCCCTCCCATTTTACATGACGTAGTAATAATAATTATGAAGAATTAGAAGAAAAGAACAAAGTGGGTAGTTTGCTAACACCATTGAAGAAGCTCAGATCCTCATAAAACTGAAAAAAGATTGGAGATTTCGATCTGATGGGGCCACAACTTCTCAGAAACAAAGAAAAAGAAAGCTCTTTATTTTAGAGAGAGAAGGGAAAATCAAGAAGAAGAGAGAGAAAGACACAAGTTCGGTTGTGTAGTACTATATTTTTGTAAAATAGGAAGAAAGAAAGAGAGATCCCAGATAAGAAAATCTTCACACAAACAAACGAGGCTTCTGTAATAACATTGGACATGAAATTTGTCAACATTCGGTCTCTTTTTATTCCTCGGTCTCAATTTATTTGATTTAACATAGAGTTTGAACAATACCAAATAGCATAACGAAATATTATTATAATATAATGATATAAAAAAGACATTAAGGTATAAATAAACTCTCAATGTAATCTTAATTTATGAATATGCACGTCTAAACAGTTTAACTTCTTTACACTATATTAGTTAAACATTCAAACTTATAAAATAATTATCAAGAGTCAAGACGTGTACAAAATGTATATGTCACGTCAAAATCGGATTTTTATGAGGCATAGTAAAAATAAATTGAAGTGTTTAATTTATTAGTTATTGATTTAAACCAAGTTGAGGTGTATAGATGTGCACTCTCAAAATTGATGTCAAATTTGAGAGTATGTTAAACGTATTGAGCCAGTAAAAAAGTTAATTTGAACTAAAAAGTAATTAACTAAATTATCCTTATTTATTATGTATCTCAATTTATTACTCTTCTTTATTTATCATATTAATTTGTTTCTATATTTATTTTCACTATAAATAAATAAAATATGTGTTTTTTAGGAAATGAAAAGGAAATGGACATTTTCTAGATTCTCTCCACCTTCCTTGCTTTTAGTACAGATACTAGTCAAAACATCCGCACTTCGCGCGGTCATAAGAAACATATTCAAAATTATTAAGCTTTCTATTTTTATGAAAATTAAAATGCTTATAAACAATGTACATATGAATTCATTAAAAAATGTGAACGGTAACAACGATCTAAGAAATATTAACCTATATAGAACTCAAATTAAACTACACCAAGGAAAGCCTTAAAGCCAATGGTAATACTGATTTTTTGGGAGTACTTTGAACTTTTGAGGTCAAGATCATTAGTCTCCTCAGGGACTTTTAGGTAACCACATGTAATCAGGTTTATATCGACGATCACAATCACCATGTATTTTTAAATCCATTTGTTTTATTCGGAATTAATATCTCAAAAGATCACTCAATTTTAGAAATTCATCTAGTAAAGTCATTAAATTTTGTTTTGTTTTAATAAAATCACTCAGCTTATGTTTTTGTATCAATAAAATCATTCAACTAAAATTATCATTAATTAAATATATGAAATTATTTATATTGATTCACATGCAATTAGACCCAAATTAATTCACAATTCTCCCATTAACCCAATTAGAAAACCCAACACTTCCCATAATGAGTCTAATTGCATCTGAATCAACAAAAATAATTTTATATATTTAATGAATAATAAATTTAGTTGAGTGATTTTATTGATACAAAAACATAAATTGTGTGATTTTACTGATATAAAATAAAGTTTAATGACTTTACAAAATAAATTCTCAACGTTGAATGAGCTTTCGAGATATTAACTCATTTTATTCATGCATCAGTGTAAAATTTGAATATTCAAATATTAGCTCATAAAGATATTCTCCCCTCATATAATTGGAATAGAAGTAATTAAGTATCATCACATTTTACTAATGAAGGGAAATGAGATCTCTTACCTTGATAAAATTTGAATAGAAAGAAAATAATTTTTTAGATTTCTTAGGTGTAAAATCGAAGATTTCTTGTGAAAAATCTTAAAACTAAAAAAAGTTTGTATAGGCTAAGAACCTTTTTGCTACTCTCCAATAATATTCTCATATTTTTAATATTGAAGGGAAATGTGTAACTATACACGTAATGTGATGTTCATCAACTCTACTTATATAAGTATATATACAAGTAATATTTTAATTAAAATCTGACTTATACTTTCTTTAGCCATTTTCATAAATCATATTCTTACTTTCTACTACTTCAATTTTTTACACCCATGCATGTTACTAAAACTTAGTGTCAGAGGAAAAGATTAATGTCCTGCTCATCAACCATATAACCAAATTGAATTGTGAAAGGATGATGTACCCTATAATCTAAGTATTCTGTGAAAAAGACCGGATGATACATAATGCGGTCTCTAATTAAGAATTAATAAAGAGAGAAAAAACTCAAATGGTAGAAAACAAAACATTATACTAAAGGTTCATTATCTCTTGTGTTTGCCTCAACGAACTATGTTGTTTTGGACTTAACATTTGCTTGAATTCTCAATCTTGTGAAGATCAATACACAATACAATTACTTAGCGCTCTTCTTCATTCTTTGATGCCTTGTCTCCTAGTGACCACCGACATGTCTCTTCAAAGAGAAGATTAAAAATGAAATTCTTCGCTTGTAAAAGGATTCTATTAACTAAAATTATTTTGTAAAAATGTTAGTACTAATAAACATGCAAGATCCATCCTCAAGAACTTATAAAAACAATAGCAAGTTGTAGAAACAAAATTCTTTTCGAGTTTAAACGTTTGAAAATAAACATTCAAAAAAAATTGCATACAAAAATTTCTACCCTCTACATTATTCAACAAAGCTATGATCACCTTTTACGATTTAACTCTTCCCGTTGAAAGCATACTATACGAAATACATTAACTGAATTGTATTCACAAGGCTACAAGGACTAAAGTGTGCCACTGTGAATATCTATATATCTGCCAATGTGTATGTCTTGTGCTTCAATGTGGATATATCTATATATAGAGATTAGAGTGATAAAAAAAGAAAACTGATAACCCCCTTCCCTCTTTCCTTGTCACATTATACTATAGATATAATATGAAAATATGTCTTTTAATTGCTAAAAAATCTATTTAAAAAAAAATAATTTGAATCTTTAAGAAAAAAGGTGACTAATAGCATTAATAAAATATTTTTAAAAATTGCACACATGTTTTTTCAGTTAATTTTAAGTGCCTTTATTTTTGTTCAATAGGAATATTTTTTTATTCCATATATATTTGCAATAGAATATTTCCTTTATAAACTTTACTTGTACTATTCAAATACTGTAAAATGATTCTTTTATGGTCGTTACGTCTTAGTCCTATATTTCTTTTATTTAGTCTAATAAACAATTCATACTTTTAATGTTAAAACACAAGTATATACATACAAATCAAAAAGTCGATCTTGTATATACAGTGTAACTTTCCACGAAGACGAGGTTACATCATAGAGATTAGATTAACACAACTCATGAGGGATATAATAGATGTCTATGGATTTTCCATCATTTCATTCTCTGAAACAATTCCTGCAATCACAAAAACATGTACAATGACAATCCTCATGTAGCTAAAAAAAAATTCACTCCTGAAATTCATAAAATGAAGGCAAATCGGTTAATGTCATCTCTATAAATGATGAATGGATGAAATTACAGAGTTATTTGCCCTGTGTTTTAAGTTAACAGGACAGGAGGAGGATTGCCTGCAGGGCATCTTTGTCTCCGAGGGCGTCTAGGCGTCTTTCCCCACCCTGTTAGGCTTTTGTTATCTTCCAAACTGGCTTCAATGTTGTTAAGTTGGTAAATTAGTGGAGAGCTTGTCGATGTTGTGGTCAACACCGGGGTACTGGTGTCCACAACTTTTTTCCTCCTTCCCCTTGCACCTCCATTTCCTGTCCCGTTCCTTCTTGTCAAACTGGAGGTCCAAGTATGGCCTGTTGCTCTCATCAACCCTCCAAATATCTGGATGTCTTCAGTCACCTCATGCCTTGACAATGAAGCTAGACCAGGAAGGACATCCCTTTGGAAGTCCCTCCGTTGTCTTCCCCTCCTTGCATTCCCTCTTCGTGGTCGGTTTGTTAGTGAACTGGCTGCTCCTGCATCTTCCACTGTTTGGACTTCAGGAACAAATGGTTTAGGCATGTAATCTTCCTCCTTGGTCTCTGTTAGTTGCAATGTCATGGCTTCAAAGTAATCTATTTCCTTAAAAGAACTATGTGCAACCATCATGTTGTTGTTCTTGCCTGTAATTTCTTTAGCAGATGGAGTACTATCAAGCTCCGCTGCACAAGAAGAGACCACATCAACAAACCATCGAAGAGATTCCAGAGGATCATCAGACGGATCACTTTGTGTTTCCTCCATCGCGGTGCAATAAGTGGATGATGAGATGGCAACTATTGCTTCAGCTGCAGTCTTGAGTAGTTCCTCCTGTGTGTGCTGCGAAGATGCCTCGTGCTGCTTCCCATTGTCTTCTCCAGGCAAATTATCTTGTTCAATGTCCAAAAGTAAAGGGGCTTCGAGATCTATATCCAGAATAGTCTTCACACTGGCCTTATCGGTTACAGCAGAAACTGGTTCTTCTTCATCCTCAGTAATACATGAGTTCAAATCAAAGTGATTCCTGATGTTCATAGCTTTTGTCTCCATCACTTTCTTAGTAGCAATTTGTTCTACAACATCAGGTTCCTCGGGCTCAAGCATAGAAAGGTCACAAGCCACGTTAATGTCGATCACCATACTCCTCCTCTCTTGTTTGATAGTCTTTCTCTCAGGAGTAGAACGAAGATTAGCAGAAGCGAAAACAAGGGATGATGACGACTCATTTCTGGAAGCAACGGGAATATCGAGAATTGGAACACCAAGGATTTTCCTTATATGTGGCGTCTCGACCACTTCTTTTGTGGTCTTCATATGGTGATGTTCCAAAGCTGATGGTTCACTCTGGCAAAAAGGAGGGTTTGAGTAAGCCTGGACAATGCCTGAATTTACTAAAGTTCCACCTATCCTAGTATTGATGCACTCATTTTTACAATTTGCTTTAGCTTTAAGCCATGGCAACACTGTCACAGGGTCTTGATGCTCTCTTTTTTCATTACCAAACTCAATATCTCGCCTGGGAGGTTCCTCGCTGAGTGCACTCGTTGCTAGCACATTTAAGTTGAAGCCTTTTGCAGATTTTACATCCATATTGTTAGGGCTAATAAGAAAATTCTCACATGCATTATTAGAGGAGCGTTCAGATGTAAAACGGTCCCCCTTAATGTAGCTCAAAGAGTCAAAAGCACCTGAAGGAATGTGAATTGGTGATTCTTTCGTCCCAGATGAAGACCCATGGTAGAAACCACTCCGGATGGGTAGCTCACCGGCACAACCTGGACGCAACCTAGAACTGCCACCATTAGCGTGCCAATAGTCTCCAATTTGGCTCTGAGATGACTGTGAACCCTTACCAACTGCTGCAGATGAGTTGAAAAATGAGTTTGTATGCAACGAGGATAACCTCTGAGCAAAGCTACCAGTTGGCTTCTCCCAAAAAGAGACAGAGTGTGGCCACGAACTGCTAAATTCGGAGGAACTTGCACATGGATATGGACTAGCCATCTTGGAAGTAACAAATGGTCCCACTTGAGTATAATTAGACTGCTCACCATTTCTGTGAGATATATCTAATCTATGTCCTGTTCTATCTTTCCAAATACCATCCTTAATATGGTGAACTAGATGAGCGCCCGGAGCTTGATAGGCTTTGTTAATCATTACTGGCGCTTGATGGGAAGCTGCAGGGATCTTTTCTTCTTCGAGACCTCTTGGTAATGAAACTGAGCTACCTTTGATGTTACCTGCAAATTGAAGCAACTCAAAGATAGGTAAAAAAAGAATTCCGGAAGCTTTTAAACTTGAGTAATATACAGAAATTTCGGAAGGAATTGTCACCTGTTTCATGTGCCGAA
Source organism: Solanum pinnatisectum (assembly GCA_035578085.1). Taxonomy (NCBI): domain Eukaryota; kingdom Viridiplantae; phylum Streptophyta; class Magnoliopsida; order Solanales; family Solanaceae; genus Solanum; species Solanum pinnatisectum. The sequence continues at coordinate 397,090 of CM069080.1, read as the reverse complement.
GTCAACCACTCCCTCTCTTTGCCCCTACTGCAATCGTATAGGTTACTTAAAGACTCATTTGGGCTTGCACAATTGGAATTCCAAGGCAAAGCTACAAGCGGTGAATTTGATTTTGCAGAAGCATTTATGCTTCTAGTCTGTTTATGATTATTATCATAACCAAGAAAATCAACAGGATCGGTTGCTTCATCCAGCTGCGCTGGTTCATTTAGGTCAGCCAACCCAATTGAGCTTCTCAAACACGAATTGGATGTTGAAGCATCTTTTCGGCTATCACCCTTTGCACCACCACCAAGAAACAATTTTGTTCCACTCTCTTGAGTAACTACATAATCTCCATTAGCAGGATAACAAGGATGTAAAGATCCTGCATTATCTCGCAACTGCCCACCTTCTTCTGTATCTAAGTAATCATCGGCTGGAAGGTGAAGATCAAACAACTTTTTCCGGACCTTTGAGGGCCTAGCCTCCAAAACATCACAGGCTTTCGAAGAATAACCATTTTGCATTTGAACTCGACCAGGCTGCAAACAATCTCCTTTTGAAGAACTAAAAGGAGAATTGACAATTTCAGTACCAGATGTAGATGGTCTAGTATAACTAGAATTTTCCAAGGGAAAGTTTGCGATGTTCCATTTCCGGACATCCTCAGATGGTACTTGAGGTCCTAGGTGACTGGATGAACATGATGGCTCCATTGATGAGCGATGTTTATGCATTTCCTTCCTTTTAAATTCGTCCATCATGTCCCTTTGAATTCTGTAAAGGCGATGAAGTTCCACCACCTACAAGCAAACCATTGCATAAGTATATTTGTAATGCTGTTGACACGAGGCAAAAAAAGGATTACATGGCAGATGAAGATATTTTGAAGCAAGAGAGTCCAAGAGACCACGGCGTTAGGATATGTAGAACCATAGTGAAAACCAAAATTTCCCACTAACTTCTCAAAAAAGAAAAGAAAGAAAAAAGGGAAGCATTACCTGATTCCTGAATATGCCCTCGTGTTCAATCATTTTCTGCTTTAGAATGTCCTTATCATACCCTGGATATGCATCAGTTATAGTCCTCGGCGTGAAACCATTACAATATTGCCCGTTTGGTAAAGTCTTATCTCCATAAAATAGGGGCCAACTGCTGCTGTTAGCATCCTCATTAAGGTCTCTCATAGAGTAATAGCTTGGTAAGAATCCTTTATAGTGTACTTGTGTTCCCATTCCTGCCAAGATGTGGCATCAAACAATTTAATTAAAACCAAACAGTTTTCTGAATAAACTTCGAAACTGTTCATGAAAGATGAGATATTCAGAACCTACACATCTATTTACGAACATATGATCCCAACACATTACAGCAAACATATCCTTATACGTTTAGTAAAATAAAGGTATCTAAATGCAGATAATTCAAATATCTAATTCCAGAAGTAGTGAAAGACAATTTTTTTATCCAAGAAAAATGAGAATAGCATGATACCTAACAACATACATAGTATTAAAATAGCGGTGCAATGGAGGAGTGCTATGGGAGCGCCGTACAAAGATACTAACAAACTGAAAGTCAAATTTAACAAAATGACTTCAGAAAAAGATGTTCTGTAGCAGACAAAGATGATAAATTGAGGGAACTAGACTAACATGGTTTAACTATATGCTACGTAAACCTCCATCTGCACTGGTTTACAGGTGCAACACCATGATGACTGAAAATAATATAAAGAAGGACTTAGATTTAAATAACGTAAAGGAAATTGTATCAATAGACGTACCATATCTTGAAATGATTGCAGAGTTAGCTAAAAAGTAAACACAACAAGTTCAATAATCGATGGCACGAGTAGAGATTTAAGACTAAGTTGTTGTTACACTTGCATAAAGTCCAGTGTTCCTCGGGAGTCTTTTAGTTATGCGTTGAGACTTGTATGTTCGTGGGTAAGTATGAGAATTAGAGATTCTCTAATTTTAGGGAACCCCTAATTTCCTTGAAATACAAATTATTTTTGTCAACTAGAGGATATCTTCATTGACAGGCCCATGGTTATACCCTAAAACACAAATAAGAACATCAGGACGCGTTGAAGAATTTTATGAAGAGAAGATCAATTAATTTTATGAGTTCCCTTTTACATAAATCAGCAATTAATGTTTTATTAACATTTCCATGTAACCGGTTGTACAGATTACAAATTAATGATTGACGAATTAGCACGTGCAAGATTACCTCCAGGAGTAGAAGACTACGCACGTGACTTGTGAACAATTTAATAGAATCAAACAATACAACAATTTAATACACAAGTAAGGATAAGAAAGCAGATGATCAAATATCTGACAAAAATGATACGAGAAATAGTAAAAGGTAATGGAGTACTGCTATCACCAATGATATCTTCCTCCATTTCTTAATTTAAAAGTTCTTTTACATAGATAGAGAGAGGGGACAAAGGAATAAAGGAAAAAGGAGAAATAGACTCACAAAATGTAAGACGACTTTCTCTATTTAAAGTCACCATACATGACAACAACCTTTAGAGATGGATCACAATGGAAATTGATAGTTAATGAAATATTCCTTTCTTGATTAATTAGTTAATGTACTTCTCTTGCGTCGAGTTTAAAATGGGACGATTCTTGGATATTGGAGCATGTAGTCTGCATCGAAAGATAAATGTATGTGTTTCTACCAAGTAAAATAATCCCAAATAGACCTGCCAAAAATAATCTTAGAAACCTCGCTTTAGTATTTTCGAAGGACAAATTGCACCAAAGCAACCCAATTATTGCACGCAAGCAGCTTAATTATTGCATGCACTCTGCACAATTCTCATCGGCAACAGGGACAAAAAACACCTAGTTTTTTTTCTCCTAGAGAACACTTACAAAATCCAATATATGAGACTTACATATACTTCTCCAATTACTCATTTGTTAAAGCTATGTTCACACACCGGTTTCAAGACTTAAAACTAATTGCTCCCTATAATAGCATAGGGTAACAAGGAACCAAATGGTCTTGCTCGTCATTAATTTGAACCACAATATAGTGCCCAAGGATACAAGAGGAAACAAACAAGACAACGGACACGGGTCAAGATTGCAATTAATTTGGAAATTTGTCTCTAGGGAGCACCAAAATCCAAAACTCTCCAATTACGTAATCTACTAATGAAGACAGAAACAAGAATACTAGGACACCTTGAAGAATTTTATAAAAAGAAGATCAATTGCATAAATATTGTCTTGAAGAAGACTCTTTCAGGATTTTTTTCCCAAAAAAGAGGAAATGGAAAAAACTATCCTGCTACAAATATATCTTTCAAAAGCTTAACTTCGACGGCTTTTCCTTTACATTAATCAGCAATTAATGTTTTGTTAACATTTCCATGTAATTGGTTGTATAGATTACAAATTAATGACGCTGGATTAGCACATGCAAGATTATCTCCAGAAGTGACTTGTGAACGTGTGGACTTCTCTTTTGTACTCTTTCCTAAGCTTAACGTGCGAAAATTCATGGATGCAGGAACATGTAGTCAGCATGAAAGATAACTGTGTTTCTACCAAGTAAAACAATCCCAAATAGACCTGTTAAAAATATTCTTGGAAACCTCGCCATCATGATTTTCAAAGGACAAATTGCACCAAAGCAGCCTAAGTACTGCACACACACTGCACGAATCATACAAACAACATGTGGAAAACAACCTAACTTTTTTGTCTCCTAGAGCGCACTTCCAACAACGCACGAGACTTTTGTGGACATTTTCAATTACTGTTCTGTTAAAGTTGCATTCACACGCACCAGTTTCAAGACTTAAAGTTAATTTCTCCCTATAGCATACAGAAACGAGAAACCAACTCGTCTTGTCCATCATTAATTAGAACCACAATATTGTGGCCAAGGATACAAGAGGAAACAAACAAGACAACAGACAGTAATTGAGATTGCAATTAATCTACAAATTCGCCTGTAAGCATCACAAAAATCCTAATTTTCTCCCAGAGCACACTTTCAACAACACATGAGAGTTCCGTGGACATTTTCAATTACTGTTTTGTTAAAGCTGTGTTCACATGCACCGGTTTCAAAACTTAAAACTAATTGCTCCTTATAGCATTCAGTAACGAAGAACCAACTCGTCTTGTCTATCATCAACTAAAACCACAATATAATGCACAAGGATACAAGAGGAAGCAAACAAGACAACGGACAATAATCGAGATTGCAATTAATCTAGAAATTCATCTCTAAGCAGCACGAAAATCCCCGACTCTCTAGTTATCAAAATCTGCTAACAAAGACAAGCAACCAATCTTGTAATAGCACATAACTTAGATTTCAATGTACTTCACTCTCACCATGAACTTCCTAAATTGGATTTTAATGACTAGTATAACTCTTTCTTCTAATAAAGTTTCAATCTTTACTCATGCAATTCAAAGTTTTAACCTTTACCCAAAACAAATCACTTTATAAGCAACAAAGTTCCAATCTTTTTCACTTGTTAGAGTAAATGAAGCAAAAAAAAGATCCAAGATCAAAAGTAAAATTCAATCTCCAGATAACACAATAAATACCAAAAGAAAATGTTAAACACAACTACCCATAGAATCCAAAACTTGCTAAACAAAGCCAAAAAATAAATAAAAAAAGAAATATTCTGCTCTTGGATTTTCAAAGTCAAATAAGAATAAATCTAAAAAAAAAGTAAAATATACAAGAATTTACCTCAACCCCACATCTTGGAAACACTTTTTCTCAACACCCTTTAAATGGATTGAACAATGAACAACACTAGCAGCAATCCAACAAATTCAAGAATAATGAAGAATTAAGTGACCCCAAAAAGAAGAAGCAGAGGAACAAAAGAGGACAAAGTAATAAATAGTATAATATAAGTCCAGCCTTTATCCCAACTAAATATAAAAATATGTCATTTTTTCCAACAGTCTAAAAAAAAAAAAAGTCATATAAATTTGACAGACAGAATAATAATAATTAAGAAAGAATTAGAAGGAAAAGAACAAAGAGGGTAGTTTGATAATACCATTGAAGAAGCTCAGATCCTCATAGAACTGAAAAAAAGATTGTAGATTTCAATCTGCTGGGGCCACAAGTTCTCAGAAAGAAAGAAAAAAAAAACTTTATTTTTTAGAGAGAGAAGAGAAAATCAAGAAGAAGAGAGAGAAAGAGAGACAGACAGAAGTTGTATGAGACTTCAAAGGTTATGTTGTGTAATAGTACTATATATATATTTTTTTTTGTAAAAAAAAAAAGGAAGAAAGAAAGAGAAAGAGAAAGAGAAATCCCAGATAAGAAAATCTTGACACAAACAAACGAGGCTTCTATAACAACAGTGATATGAAATTTGTCAACATCCGGTCTCTTTTTTATTCTTATGCTTCTTCTTTTTTCCTATTTATATTACCGTTAAATCTCTCTATAGTATATATATCGACAATTAAATATATTACTTTTGAATTGAATATGCATATCTACACACTTCGATCAAATTCATTGTGTTATTTGAGTACATTTTAGTTAGACACTTATAAAATTTATGTGTTATATCACACTACAACAAAAACACATTTTAGAGGCAATAAATATACACATTAACAAAAAGTGTTAAAGTCTTTACCGGCATTAGATAATTGTTATTGGATCCAATGTCGCTAAAGATTTTAGGGACATATTCAAAAAGTGTTAATTGCCGCTAAAAGTACATATTTAATGGCAATTAAGTTATTGCCGTTAATTAATTACCACTAAAGATCATTTTCGATATAATGTCAGTATCGAAGCATTCACAAAATATCATAAGAACAAGTTGAAGTGTTTAGCTAACTGTTGAGTAAATTGAGGTGTTTAGATATGCAATAGTAAGGTGTTTAGATATTGCAATAGTGAGCATGTATATATATTATGCTTATAAAAGTTAATCATTACTCTGTCCGATCTAATTTACTTGTCATGTTTTTTTTATACGGGGCCTTAAGCAAATCTTGATTAAAAAGGTAATTAATTAATTATTCTTATTTATTATTTCATCTCAATTTATTACTATTCTCTTTTTTATCTGTATTAATCTTTTTCCATAATGAATCAGGATAAAAATAAAAACAAATAATTAATTATATTTTATTTTCTTAAATAATAATTATTTTATATGATTTTTTTCTTTTAATAAGTATGATAACTGAAATAAATAAAAGGAAATATAAATTAAAAAAATATTACACTTGTTATAGAAAATGAGTTATTGGAGTAGTAATACTCCCCTTTCTATCTTTAATCTTTAATGATTTCCTTATTTTTTCATTATAAATAAATAAAATATGTGAATGTTTTTAAGGAAATAAAAAAATAAATGGGCCCTTTTCTAGATTCTCTCCACCTTCCTTGCTTTTAAGAGTTTTTTTATGAACACACCCTCGCCTCCCCCCTCCCCTCGCCTCCCCTCCCCATGTTTTATATTAAAAGCATAATACATAAATATGTCATTAATTTAATTTTAATTTTCAAAAATTTAAAAATAACACAAAAATATTTTGAATCTTTGAGGAAAAGATGATTAATAGCATCAATAAAAGACAAAAAAAAAAAGAGTAAATAATTGGACACATGTTTTCCAAATTTGATTTTTGAGTGCCTTTTTGTTCAATGGGAATTTATTTATTCCTTATACATTTGCAATAGAATATTTCCTTTAAAGTAGTTTTTTTTTAAAAGTTCTCACCGTTAAACATTACTTGTGCTAGTCGAATTTTGTAAAAAAGATTCTTTTATGGTCTTTATGTCTTTCTCTTATATTTCTTATTTACTCTTTTTAATTATTTTTTTCTATGTGTGGTATTCACATGTGAATTCGATTAAATGTTAACATTAATGTTAATTTTTGAAAATTCTGATGCCACCTAAAGTGGTTAGCTATAATTAAGTTGTAGTGTTCTTATTTGATGTTCAACTTTTATATTGAAATCTTAATTGTTTTAGATTCATATAGTGTAAGACTTGTTCAACAGTGAAAAATTGATTTATCAACTAATAATTGGCATACTCTTTAGCAAGATTTTTTTTACATATTTAAAAATTCAAATTCGAAATTTTTGGTAGACGGTAGATAATAGTAGTATGATGAACTGTTTTGCGACTTTGTAAGAATTGAATGGATCTAATTCAAGTTACTCTTTTAATATTGTACATAATTATTAATACTTAGAAGTTATAGGATATTTTGCATTTTAATATTTTGTACGTTACACTAACTTAAAATTATGAACTTTCTAATTATGCATCTATGTTGTAATGTGCTAGTTTGCTCTAGCTTAATTGCTAGAATAAATTTAATGTTGTAATTTATGTTACAAATTTAAGGCTTGCTCAAACATATTATAAGAAAAATTATATATTGTATTACATAACAATAGTTTCGTTTGAGTTTTTATTTGGTATTTAATATTATTTTGGATCGGATTGATTTATATGTTCATGTTGCATAAGGCTTATTGAAGAATAAAATTACTTTCTACCATGATTTTTTTCATTTCAAAGTCCGAACACAAGATTTTTTATGTTTCCCGATGTTTGGTACTTGGTTCATTGAGCTCCGACTAATCCAAATGCACACTCATAAGGCCCCGTTAAAGTGGGGTTAGAACCACTCTCTTGTTAGAATATTTTTCTGATTCAAACTTGTGATCACTCATTAAGATTTACTTAACTCGTAAATAATATAGACAACCAACTTGATTAACCTACTAAGCTAGTTGATAATCAAATTTTAGAAGAATAGTAAGTATTTTTAATAAATTACTAATAATTATAAGGTATATATATTAATGAGGCTTATTTTTTTATTTATTTTTTGCCATTTTAAGTGATGTTTCAATTATCTAGATAGATTACTTAATTCAGTATTGTAGCAGAGTACTAAGAACATCAGACAAAAATGGGACCCACTGACGCTATGAGATTTGAATAAAAATATTTTATTTTTTATTTTTTATAGGACTTAGTGATTTTTGCTAAAATAGCCCTCAGAATTTAGGTTTATTTACTAAAATAAGGGTAAAAAGTTTTTTTTTCTTTCTGTGCTTCTGATTTTGTCTGATTGGTCGATACAGTACTGTACTGTTTAATAAAAAAATAGAAAAAAGTACCGTACAAAATACCATTTAGATCTTCAAAGTACCAACATGGTATTTTTGTTGCAGCACAAGGACTTGGAAAAAATCACAAAAGGGCTTTTTGATTAAAAAAAAAAAAAGAAAATAAGTTTGATGAATTATTTGACATAAAATAATTTGATGAAATAAAAGCTGTACCACCAATGCAACACCTGTTTCAACGCTCCTAAAAGTTTTGGTGGAGCGATACGCTTTCCGATGCGAATCGAGCTTCAAATCTTTCCGTCCGGCAAAATTTGTAATTTTCAATTTTTTGTATGGTAAGTTTGAGACCATAAAATTAAATGATATTTTGATATTATACTTTTTCTTGGACAAATCAGAGCAACAAATGACTAAATCTTAGTAAATCGTGACAGTAACGCCGCTCTGCCACATATAATAATTTATCGCATATTTACGTCGTTTGCCACGAATTTTACCCTACACTCGATGAAAATTGTACTTCAAGATGGTCCACACGACTCTTCCACCGCGATTCCCTTGGGGAAATTAAAAGATTCAAATTTTTTTCCTTAAATTTTGATCAAATTAAAATCAGAAAATCAAATTAAAACGAAGGGACTGCTTTTAAATTAATAGTACTATTATAAATTTCAATTTTAAAACATAAAGATATTGGCGTTGAGTTTACCAACATAAACTTTTGTTTTTCTTTTTGGACACGTGGTATAGAAATTGTAACATGGATTTAGTAAGGATATATTTTAGCACTCTATAATTTCAATTAAATAATATTCTGAATTAATTATTTTGAACTTTATCTTAATGAAATCCTAATTAGTTGTGGATTGCATTGAAGAAATAATTTACTTAGCTAAAATAGACCAATTGCCTTAATTTTTTGTTTGTTTAAAATCAGGTTGAGAATCGAATTAGTGTGCGTTGGCTTTTACTATAATTGAATATTTAGATTCTACTTGATCTAATTATAATAATCTTTATTTGATTATTTTTTCATTTAATCTTGTTTAGTTGGTGATTATTAAAGTTTTCTCTAAATAACTAAAATCTTAGATGGTGACTTTTGACCTAAACTAATAGATGAAGATTAAATAATTAGAATGGTTGGTTCATATTCTAAATCAAACCCGTACAATTTTCTTCAAAAAGTCTTAAACAATTAAAAGCAATACTATACCATATTTGTTGCTTCTTCTTCTTCTTTTTTTAACTAATAATGTAAGACTTTGTTCTCACATCTAACAATCTCTTTCTCGAACTAAGTTTTGATCCACACACCCATCATTAAAATAATATTCATGGGATAATATGAAAATTTATTTCGTGTCACTCACTTCATTCGAGTATTTGTGACAACTATAGTTCATAACTTACATACTTCTTTTGTATATGTGTTTTCAAGCTAAGAGTAAAGATAGTTATAACCTATGAAAGGGTAAATGTGGTAAAGATAATAAAGATAGTTCATTCTCATCTTCATGATTAGTTGACTCTTATAGTAATTGTTGGGCTAAGTCAATTCAAATATATTCTTAACATAATGTGACATACATATATTATCCGCTTTAGATCAACCCTACGTAATTTTCTTCAAAATGCCTCATACTATTAAGAGTTTCCTCAATATAAAACTTTATCCACGCATCAAACAATTATTCATTCTTTTTTTCTTTTTTTTAGTACAATAATGATGATACAATTTATCTACTCGATATTTAGATCAAATTATATATTCCACAACAATGAAAAAGATATAAAGTTGGTAGGATACACTTTGATGAAAGAAAAGTGTATATGCCAAAGTTACCCTTCCTTTTTAGCAGTGTTACAGAACTTATACCAACCTAAAGCTTGGTAGTCAGTGGTCACAGTCAATGTTGATTTCTCATTTTATTTTTATTATTTGCTTTATCAAGTGGATTTTATCTGCGCTTAAATTTCTTCGTGATTCGAGGATCGTTAATAGTTTATTTTTTAAAATATAAAATGATTTAAATCTTCTTATAATGCATTTGATCGTCAAGAGTAATTATCAAGTAGTATTTCAACAATTTATACAGTTCATTGAATGCGACACTTCTGAATGTCTCACCCCACAAATTATATCACAACTAATTAACGAAGGACGAATAAAGAAATCAACAAAAGGAAAAAAGAAAAAAAATAAGTAAATTTATTTTTTTAGAATCGAAAAAGAAACTTGACCAGATAGTTCATATTGAAAACTTTCTACCTTAAGTAGTATTTTGTTTTTTCTTCTAAATGAATTGAAATGCAACAAATTCTTTGAGTTACAAGTTGCAAGATTTGATTTTGTAATTCATTACAAATTTATTTTTATATTTATCGATATTTGATATATGCGTTGAAATTTGATTACTTCAAATTTAAGTAGAGTAAGACTCGTTCAAGAAAAGTACTCCCTATCAATAACTTTTTCATATCCAAAATTTTGAAAGTGAAACGTCTAACTAATGAATCTTTATTTTTATACTTGAGAAAATTTCTAAAAGATCATCTCCTTCTATTTTATTTGTAAGTGATCATAAGAGATTATTTACACCTATAAGTGAAAGGGTCACTTTACTGGATGAGTTTTTTATTAAGAAAACAAAGAGGCTACACAAATATGTTATTCTAGCATATTTATTTTTTTAGGATTGAAAAGAAAACTTGACCAAATAGTTCATATCGAAAACTTTCTACCTTAAGTAATATTTTGTTTTTTCTTCTAAATGAATTGAAATGCATTGAATGCAACAAATTTATTTGAGTTAACAAGATTTGATTTTGTAATCCATTGCAAATTTATTTTTATATTTATCGATATTTGATTTTGTGTTGAAGTTCGATTACTTTAAATTTAAGCAGAGTAAAACTCATTCGAGAACGTACTTCCTAGTAACAATTTTTTCATAGCCAAAATTTTGAAAGTGAGACGTCTAATTAATAAATCTTTATTTTTATACTTAAGAAAATTTCTAAAAGATCATGTTCTTTTATTTCATTTATAAGTGATCATACCGGATTATTTGCACCTATGAATCTATTTATGTATTAATAAAGTTTTGGGGTCACTTTTACTAGATGATTATTTTATTAAGAAAACAAACAGGCTACACAAATATGTTATTCTAGCTCAAATCAAGCTATTTACGAGAAAATAGGATTTTATAGTCAAATTTCTTATCAAAATAATTAAAAAATATAAAGAAAAAGATATTTAAAAAATCAAGAAAATTTAACACTTGCTAAATAAACATAAAAATAATTTCAACTTTATATATATAATGTAATTATTCCACCAAAGAAAGTAATCCTGTCAAATTTTATGTTAAAAATTAAGTTGACATATATTGACTTCCTTCTAAATTACATAGAAACAAAAATAATGTTGCTACTTGACTAAGTTGAGCTTAGAAAATTTAATTTAATTTGATTTTGATATTGAAAAGTTATAGTCCATGAGATGGACATTTCTGACCTCATTCTCCATTGTTTTTTGTTATAAAATATACTTTATTTTATTCCTACTTCATTAATATCTGATGTTACTTGATGGCTCTTGGAGTTTTCACAAATAAATAAAAGTCTCACATGCCCTTTTCCTTTTGTCACTCATTTCTAGCAAACATTATTCTAATTAGTTTAAAATACCCCCCAAATACTTGGTTTGAGTTCATTGCATGTACTTCCCAATATAGAATTCATATTTACGATGCTCATTTTAGTGTTGGCTTGTACATCCCTCTAATCATGGAGTTATAAATTATGTTAAGATATGTCAATACTTGTATATATATATATATATATATATATTTATGAGATAAATATCAAAAATACACCTAAATTATACCTATTTTTTAGTTTCATACCTAAACTATTGAGAGTGTGAGTTTCATACCTAAACTATCACTTATTATTTTAAATTAATGAAACTTGACTTTGGTACAGTATATTTTTTCTCTCACTTTATTAATCATTAAATCGCACTCTTAAATGCTTCCTAATATAAAAAATAAAAAAATAAATAAAAAAAACCCTTATTATTCTTTTGATTTTAAAATAAAATTTTAGACGGGTGAAATCATAATGAGATATTTGTTTTTTTAATTTTCTAAAATAATAATATCTTAAATGTAACTTTAGAATTAAACGGCTAAAAAAAACTTATTGCGTGTGCTACACATTAACATAAAAATCTCATATGATTTGAATTCAATTAGGAGTTTAATTAGCTAATTAAGTTTTAGTCAATCTTTGAACTAAGTTGTTTAATGTTATGCCTATTTTAACCTTCAATTTAACATATCAATAATTTTATCCATTGAAGTTTGAAGATTCTTTTTTGGAAATAAGTTTGGAGATTTTATATTTTCATTCTATTCATTATTAATACCCCTACTAACCATATTTAATTTATAGGACCTTTATGGATGTACAATAATGTCACTAGAGGGCTATTTTGTGACCAAAAAAGAAGAAAAAACTATGTAATTACTACTTTATTAAAGGTGGCCACAAATCAATTATATTTGGTAACGGTCGTTCTCCAAATAAATGCACAAAGACGTAAGTTATAATAAATAATTAAATAAATCATCAATAAGATTGGAGAAAAGTTTGTAAAATTGCACCACTGTCTATATTAATAAGATTCCTTATCCATAATTAAAGATTTCGATTTTGTACTTTGGTATGAAAAACTTTAGTCTAGCGCTCCATTTTGTTTAGATAATTGTTACTTATTGTTTTGTATTGTAATGAATTGTTGTGGTGCATGCAATATTTTTAGATAGATTTTATTATTTTCATTGTTACATATATAATGTTAGTATGTTACATATCAATAATTTGAAGGTTATATTTAAGAAAAAGGTAAATACAGAAAAGATTAATTATAAAAAGGGAAAATTGTATATAATAGCAAACTATTAATTCAAATTAAATGTTATAAATATAGTTTGATTTAATTATCTATAAAGATTATTTGCTATTTCGCCTCTCTCTTGGTGAATCTTGCTCGCCACTCCCGTTCTCTTCCTCGCCTCTCTCGCTTTTTATACAAACGCAAATGTATAAAATGTGTTTGTGTTTGTATAAAGCGAGAGAAAATTGTATATATACATATATTTTCGTTCCCCTCTCCCAGATCTCGCTCGCCACGCTCCCAGATCTCGCTCGCTAGTCTCTCCCTCGCCTCTCTTGCTTATACAAACAAAAATACATAAATTGCGTTTCTGTTTGTATAAAGCGAAATAAAATTGCATATACACATGCAAATACATATATCTTCATCCTATACACTTATAATTATACAATACAACTATTCCCCTGCCCAGTTCTCTTTTGCCTTTCTCTCTTTCTCGCTTTATTCAAACACAGATTATACAATTGATCTTTTGTATATGTATACCGAAACAGAAACAAATTATATACAACTGCTTTCTTTTGTATTTGTATAGCGAAATATACATATTTATGTTTGCTATGGAGTGCAATTATACAAACTATAGCTATAGCATACAAATATGATTTTTGTGCTTGCTATATGTGAAAGTTGCTCTTATAAAAAAGGTAAGTACAAAATGAGGTAACGACGTAGTCATACAAATCGATCGTTACATAAAATTAGAATTTTTGTCATTATATGACACTGAATTTTAACTATACGATACAATAAAATTTAAGTAACAAATATTGTATTTAAACTAACAACACAATACAATAGGTAACAACCAGAGGCAACGACAAAATTTTAACTTTATGAATTCTAAATTTTATAATACGATTTCAAGTGCTAATTATTGGGTTTTAAATTTAATATTTGTATATATTTAATAAACTTATTAACACAAATATACTAATTAAGCAGTTATTGAGTTCAGCCGAACATGTGACCCCTACCCAGAATTCCAACACTGCCCTTGATAACAATCATGCAAATAAGTTGTGAGCCTTGAATTTAAATTAATCAAACAACAATATAAATATCGAACACGAAATAAAATATAAAACATCAGAAATACTAGTAAAATAGTTGTAAAAATAAATTTGATCCATTTATTTATGTGATGGCTGGTTGTTATTGGTGAAATAATAGATAGAGGGGGCTGTCATTATCAACTTATGAACTTTCAGTACATGAGATAGGTCATCAGTCAATTAAACTTAATTATTCTTAGATTTTATTACTCATATAATGTAAATTAATTATTTTATCCCCATTATACTTTCGATCTAAATATCTAAAGTTCAAACCAGCCTTGCTATAAAAAAAAAATATTATGAACAAGTGAAACTCCTAGACTGTATCCTAAAGTTCAAATTAACTTACAAAGTTGAAGCCTATATATTAATATCATCTATGTATATTGTGATTGGATGGTAACAAATTGATATAAATATTGATTTGGTGGTACATAATAAATATAATATAGTATAGTTGTTGTGATCCTATAAACAAGAATGTGGTCCCTTGAAGACATGCCATGGTCACTTTCATGGAAAATGTGTGACACTTTACAACTAGTACAAGATTTTGCTTGAATTGATACTAAGGGCCCCTCACTAATTCCAATATATAACTTGTTCATTTTAGGATTTAGGGTGTGTTTGGTATGAATAAATAAATAATTAATGAAAAATAAGTGAAATTATTGTTTACTTTTTTGTGTCTAGTACATTTATAAGAAAAAAAAAATACATTGTTTCAATAGTATTTAGTTATATGTAATCTTATCACAAAAATAATTTTTAGCGGTAATAAACATATACATTAATAAAGAGCGTTAAAATTCTTACCGACATTTGTTAATTGTCATTGGATTTAATGTCGCTATAGGCTTTAGAGACATTTACAGAGAGTGTTAAATGCCTCTAAAAACATATTTAATAATAATTAAGCTATTACTGTTAATTTATTGTCGCTAGTGATTTTTTTTGGTATAGTGCATTGGAATGTGCGGGCAGTGAGAGTTTGGAGGTGACGGGGGTGGGATGGTCAAAGGATGAGGGTGAGGAGGAGATAATAAGAAACTCATTTTACACTAGAAAAATCATTTTTCTCATTTTTAAGAATTTTTTTTTTCTAAAAAAATATTGTTCTCATTTATTTATTAATTAATTAATCATTTTAGATTTTGGATTTTTCATTGGAATATCTTTAAATTTGGTGAATATAAATGGGGCCTAGGGGTTTTATTTCTATTTGTGTTACAAGTTGCTGACATCCCAATTTAATTGCCAATCACCACCTTATAAATTGCCTAGAAAAAAATAAAGTGACATCATGACTAATTTCCCTTGTCATATTATTGAAAAATAGTCTCCAAAGCTCTATAATTAATATTATAAAAAGTTTACACGTGAGATGTTATATTGTCAAATCCATTTTCCTCTTAATTACTAATAACATTCAAAGTATTGTAATGCGTGTTAAATTGTAAATACTTTGCTTTGGTGTGAACTCAAGATTGCACCATTTTGAACTCGAAAAATACTTCATGAATGGTACTTAAAACGTCATGAAAAAATACGAGTAATTCATGATAATATAATGATTTTTTTTTATAGATAATACTAGAGACTAATAATTTATGAGTATAATGAAAAAAATATTGGCCGTATATCACATGGGTATGAAAAATATATTAGCTATCTCAAAATTTTTAGTTGTCTATACCAAATTTGACCTAGCTCGTATATTTGACATTTTAGTGTCTTTTGTAAAAAAATTCCTCTTTTTATTTTTAAATTTTTCTGTGGAAAAATGAAAACTCTGGACTTCTTTTGCTCAATTATCAGTCCAAGCCCAATAAAACCAATAGCCTTCATTATTATTTTTAGTTTCTATACTTATATTGTTATTTATTTTTTTAGTCTTTTAACTCCAGCCACACAATTTGTCTTATCCTATAAAAATAATTATTTGAAAACATAAATAAATAAATATTGTAGTAAACGAAGCTCAACTTCCTTGGTTCATTTTATTAATTTACTATTGTCAAATTTCTATTTAATGATGATATATGTTTGTTATATTCTTGTCTTCTGTAGTGATATAATATTACATAAGTTGAACGTCAATTTCAAAGAAATTTGACCGTTATAATGAAATGTTGTTATGAAGGATGATTTGTTATAGAGAGGTTTAATTGTATAACAAGAATTTCAAGAAATTTTTTGAAGTAATTTACCTTTTATACATAGTAAATATTGAATCCCCCGACTTCTTTATTGAAAATCCTAATTCTGACACCGATGAAAAAGAAAGATTTGTTCGTTGTGCATATCTAGTTGTACTTTTGTTTGGCCATTATCTTCTTTGGAATATGAATACTTTCACCTATCGTTTTCTTTCCATCGCTCCAATAGCATTTTTTTCTCAAACTTGTGGACTTCACGTGGGAACATCAGCCATCTTGTTTGCTAATTTCTAAACACACACAAAATCTACTCCTTCACCTTTCCCAAAGTTCACTCCGACGCGTAACGTCAAACTATACTAATTTATCATGATTAAGTTAAATTATATAATTGACGATTGAATTTAAAAATGAATTTACCATAAAATTCGTCTTAATGAATTATTCATTTCAAAGTTTACTCTGAGTCTTGATGTCAAACTGTACTGATTTATAATGATTAAGGAATACGATGCACATATCAAAAATGTCTTTAGAACTAATGATATATCATTTCTTTGGCTACAAAATCATAATTTCTAAATATGAAAAACAATACTATGTTTTCTTATAAATAAATTATAATGGAAAAAAATGTCATAAAATATTAAATAGATGAATAAGTTCACTTAATAATAGTGTTAATTAAGGGATAAACTCTTATATATATATGAAGAAAATACATATTATGCACTTATTGAGTACTTGTGTGCAACTATATATGTCAAGATACTCACTACAGTAGGAAAACAAACAACTTAATATATTCAATGTAATTTTATTAGTAAATTTTTGAAATGATAGAATATACATAAATTTTAGGTCTATGATTATTTTATATAGATCCCAGGCAATTTCAAGATACTCACTATTACTACATCAGGCCAAGTAAATTTGACCAGATCCTACCTTCATAATTAAGAAAAGTTAAAACTTTAGGTTATGTGTTACTCCATTTAATTAGATTGAGTTTGACAGAAAGATGCTTGGTAACACAATAATTTTGGAATATATGAAAAAGGAAAATGCTAGCTACTAAGGTATAGAATTAAGTTTAAAGAAATATATATGAAGTAATATAAACTAGAATATAAAATAAAAATATCTTATATAATTTGCATTAATTTTTGTTTGAATTGACGGAGAAAGAATCATGTAACGAAAAAAGTTACTAATAATTTTATAAAAATATTAGATGATTTCCTTCCATTTATCCTAGCATTAGCGAAATTGTTATTAGATGGTGATAAATATCTCGTGAAATTAGTCGAGATATACTTAAGCTGATCTAGATATTACAATTATTGAAAGCAAAAGAGAAAAACGTTAAATTTCTACAACATACTAAGAATAATGAAATTGTTACAAGTTAATTCCCTTTCTTTTGGCGTACAAATTATTGTTCAAACTATTACTCTCTTCGTTTTAATTTATTTGTTAAAATTTGACTTGACAATATGTTAAGAATGTAAAAGAAATTTAAATTTTGTGATATAAAACTAAAGATAGGTAGAATATATCAAGATATCATTTAAATACAAATAATGAATTGAAAAAAAAAAAAAAAAGCCTTTTTGGAAGAGAACAAACAAAAAGTAAGAAAAAATTTAATTTACTTTACTCTAGAAAAAAAAGCCTAAAGTAGCTTTATGCTCGAATGGATTGAAAAAACGTTGACTTTAATAGTTGTAGCATTTATATTCATTTTTAATTCTTTTTTCTTACACTTCATTGAAAATATAGGTATGTATTACACGATGTGATAGGAGAATATCATAATATTTTAAAGAAATAATTAAAAAGGACAAATTTTAGAAATTATAAGCAAAAGGAAAACATGTTCCAATTGTTTTAACTTTTTTAATTAAAAAAACCAACATTCAAAATCGTTAAAATCTAGAAATTTCGATACAAATCTCTTGAATATGTACATATAATAAACTTCAAAACTTAAAATTTTCAAATTTCAAATTCCTATTTGCCACAAATTAAAAAACTTCTCCACCCAAAGATTATTTTTCATATGCAAATACTCTATGATTTACTTGATTTTTTGTATGTTCATCTTTTTTTCATATTTGAATTGTATTAAAAATTCTGACTTCGCTATTATTAAATCTCTCGTATTTTCTAGAGAGGGAATGATATGCACATGGAGAATTTAATTAACATACGTGGAAGCTTCTGTAACGCATAATATTTGTTTTTGATTAGTTTAGACTATACTATAATATAGTAAAAAGAATAATCCAAATACCTAAACATTAATTAATTGATAAGTCGTAATCATCAATTAGGTATGCCTAGTTGTAGCGGTCATTAATTATTTAAAGCTGATTCTATCAATATTCACGAATCACTTGATATTTTAATTCATGGTCATAAAAATTGTAAAATTTATGATTTCTTTTTGTTTATGATTCAAAAGTAAAATATTACAATAATAATTAAATTTGCAGTCAAATATTTTTAATAATATATAATTTAAATAATTGAAATGGAGTCTTGACGCAACTGTTAAAATTGATGTCATGTGGTCAAGAGGTAATGAGTTCGAGCCATGGAAACAACCACTTACAAAAATATAGAATAAGACGGTAGAATAGACCCTTGCGGTTCATCTAAGCATATTACCTGATTTCCACATCCATCGAAAATTTAGTGCACCAAATTATCTTTTTTATATAATTTGAACAATAACTATTATATTCATAGGGCAATTAAATCTGTTGATATATTCAGAAACTTCCAGACAAAAGCAAGTTTCTCAAATATTTGGTTATACATAAAATAAGAAGACCAATTTCTATACTTGTTTTAATCGTTCGGTGTCTGATCAGGACTCATTTTTAAAGGTAACGTCCTTAACATATTCGAATGTCTAAATAAGGTTCACTAACAAATTTAAGAGACACTCGATATATATGATCGTCTTTTTCTTAGAAAGGGCAAAAATGTAAAAATCCATATTATCAACCAACAATCAGAGGATCTAAAGGGGTAGGGTTTTTTTTTCCGTACAAAAAAAAAAAAAAAAAACAACTGCCGATCGAAGTGAAAGTCTTATTAATTGCGGCGAAAATTCTCGCAAATCTCGAAATCTTTCCTTTTCAAATCCCGAGGTAGATTCCTGTCCACGAATCTTGGGCTTTCTATGTTTTTCTTCAATTACGTTATTACCCTTTCAAATAAGTTTTCTGACAGAAATGCCATTTGTGGTCCCACATTATTATGCCACGTGTCAGACAGTCTCTATCAGATCTCATCCTTTAATGTCGCAATAACCAATGTGTTCTTTTTTTTTTTTAATAAAAAATATTTAATTGAATTTTGAGTCGTTTGGTGTGAGATATAATATATAAGAAATACATAATAAAATACACCAAACAACCTCTTAATGTTAGTTGTCCACTTATTTAAGAAATTATAATAAGAATAGTTTTATAAATTCACTCTTACTGAACTTTGTTGAAACTTTATAATATAGTCATTTTTAATTACTTAGCGTGTTGAAAGACATATTGAAGACGACTTATTTAAAAGCAAAAATTAAAGACCATCCCAAAATATAGGGGCATTCGTGCAATGACCCAGAATTAGTTGTTCGGGTCTGAAGCCCACTCATAGTAATGGGCCATATGGCACATGTGGTTCTAATTGGGCTCAAGTTGGACCCAAAGCAAACAAAGTAGACATATTTCCAAGCCCAAATTTGTTATTTTCTTGAGTTAGCCCAAACCTTGAGTTATATTGGGTTAATTTGCTCTTATAAGTTGGGCAAGTTACACATTTGACCGATAGCTAAAATGAATTATGTGTGTTAGCTAAATATATAAAAATTATATAAATATATCTATGTTTGTCGGCTATTATTTTAATTCACTAACGCTAAATCTTGGATTTGTAGTTATTTCAAGGAATTAATGTTGTATAAGAGTAGAAGACTATAGCAATGAAATAGAGAAGAAAGAAGATGTGCAAGTTAAAATTTTGGTCAACATTAATATGCTATATATAGTCTATGTTTTAGAGTTCACATATGTTAGGTACATACATATTATTCCACATTCTAAAAAATTGTCTAGTTTAAGTCAAAATAAATTGGCCTTACAGAATTTTTTAGGTAACAAGGATGTGATTAAATTGACTTTGGACTAGGTTGGTTTCTAATTCTTGGATCATTAATTTATGTTTTGCAGCCATTTTGACTAGTCTTATTTGATTAAGCCTTTATCGTGTAGTAGAGCTTCCTTAATCTTACCCTCTCGTCTTTTTATCTTTGCATTCTTCTTCTAATCGACCTTTTAATTTGTTACGCCTAAAGATACTTTAGATATGATGTGATATCGTCTCCTGTAAGCTAAGCCTCCATGGTTTTTTCTAATAGGCCTTAGATCATTAAGAGTATTCAACACATTATAAGCAAGTTACTTTTCTATTCAGATGCTAATGTAAGACTTTGTTCACACGCACCTAACTACCTCCCATTTAAGCTAAGTTCCACATGGCCCGAACCATCACCATTTATGGGTTAATTTGGAGATGAACTGTGTGCCACCCCATCACCGAATATTTATGGCCACCAAAGTCCACTAGCTTCTTTTTTGTGCACGCGTCTTTGAAGCTATGGGTAAACATAGCAAATCAGCGAATAGACGGGCAAAGGCACTAAGCCGTACCCTACATTATCATTCTACTAAAACAACTCAAAAATACTCTTAACATGATGTGATGTTATTTGCTTTGGGTCAAACCTGCACGATTTTCTCCAAAAAATCTCACACCATTAAAATATTATTAGTTATTTTTAAAAAATAAAATCAAGAGAGAGTCAATGATCTATTGTTACTCGATAAAGATTCCATCTTATTCATTCCATAACCGACTTTTGTCTCACCTACAATATTCTCACACACACAATTACACCAATAACTGCACATACACATTCATACACGTTATTTTCTTGGCTTGATTCCTTTGTTTAGAATGTTTAATATGAAGTTGAATGTTACTATATAAGATATGAAGTTTTTGAAAGATGCCAAAAATATATATGAGCATGCTATGAAGTTGCACAAAATTTATTTAAGTTGAATTTTATTCAACAACTTGAAAGTGATATATCCAAGTATTTCTCCATTAATTTTTCTTCCACTCAATCAGCCAAAAAAAAAGTTTCAATTTACTACCTCCTTGTGCCAAGTGGACAAGTCAACCTATTCAAACTTTGACTATATATCCTTTTTTTTTTTCTTATTTGAAATTTAAAGTTTTATGCACTTTGTATAAAACATGACAACTAATTATTATTCACTAAATTATTCTTATAAAATCAAAAGATATAAAGCTCATATTAGAAGAAAATTCTCATTTACTTGCCATCTCTCCTCTTCTTTTCTTCTTCAAAAAACCCCTCTATTTTTCCTCACTAAATTTTACTTCCTTTTTTTTTTTTTTTTTAAAGTTGAAAGAGTGTGCTAGTAATAATGAAGATTAATGTAATAAAGAAAAGAGCTTCAAATTCAACAACGGCGTTGATGGGACTTATGCTTTTCGTCTTGATGATTATAGTGTTGAGGCAAAATCAGGTTTTCTTCAACTCGAGACCTCATAATTCTTTTATTATCTCAACTCCTCATGCAATAAGTCGTCATAATTATAACCATGAAGGTATGTTGCTTCTATCTCTTTAAAGAGTTTAAGTTCTATGTATTCATGCATTTATTGACGATATTAAGTTATAAAAATATTTACATAAGCATGTTAGTTATACAATAATATAGTATGTAAATATTTACATAATGCTCTTATTTGTTGGAAAAGCTAAGAGAAATGTTCCGCAATAACAACAACAATAGCAATAACATATCCAACACAGTTTCATAAGTGGGATCTCAAAAAGGAATATACAAAAACAAATCTTACACTTACCATTATATGTTAAACAGATCGTTTCTGATAGATTCTCGGTCTTTCAGACCTCGTTATTCATGAGTTCCTCAGGTTTAATGTGTTTATTTTCAGTTTTTAAGTTCGAGCAAGTGCCTTTATTTTTATTTTTTTAAAAAAGAATAAAATAAAATTATTTGGACTTGCATGTTCAAACGGTGTAAATAATATATTTGAATATAGTTTTAAGAGTAAATAAATTACACGTGTCATTTTGCTAACGTCCCAACCAAATTTTATTTTCCGTGATTTCTTCAATCATCATGCATCCGTTACGGAAAATTAGAATACTTTTTTTTTTGTATAGACTTTTTTCTGGGACCTTATTTCTTTTAGCCGATATATGTTGACCTAATTATTTTAGATTTACGTCACAAAAATTCAATAAAGAAGGAAATGTTGGAGGAAGTGTACAAATAGTCGATTTTGAGACTTTATATATATATATATATATATATATATATATATATATATATCTATATATATATAAGTTTTGCTTGGGCAAAAACAACTTTCGATCATACACAACTAAAATTATAAAAATTTATATTTGAAGTTATAAACTTTGTCTGGATTTTGCGTAAGTAAATATTAGATTTTTTTTTTGTATCGGATTCAAGTGTATGGACATATAAAAGTCGTGTTACTCATGCATTGTTAATATTTCTAACAATCTTTCTTTTGTTTTTTTTTTCAGTAGAAAAATCAAAGTCAATAATCAATTGCAATAGGTCTCATTATTCCTATGATATTTGCTCAATCAATGGGCCAACAATTTTTGACCCATTTAAGTCAACATTTTATGACATGGGCTCAACCAATAATAATGAGACAAATATCATAGTCGAAAAGGTTAAGCCCTATCCAAGAAAATGGGAGAATTTCACAATGGGCCAAATCAAAGAATTCACTCTTACTAAAGGCCCAATAGGCCCAAATTGCTTGATCCATCATAAAGCCCAAGCACTTGTATTCAGTTTGGGAGGGTACACTGGTAATTTCTTCCATGATATCAATGATGGTTTTATTCCCCTTTTTATTACCATTAATTCTTTGTTTCCTAATCAAGATTTTGTCTTGGTTATCTCCAAATTAGAAGATTGGTGGGTCCACAAGTACAAGGATTTGCTTCAAAGCTTTAGTAAACATCCAATTATTGATATTGACAAGGAGATTAATGTCACACATTGTTTCCGTAGTGTCACAATTGGACTTATGTCACATGGTTTCATGAATATTGACCCAAAATTGACACCAACCTCAAAAACCCTAATAGATTTTCATAAATTTCTAGCTACCACATATGGCACCGGTCAGGGTCAGGGTCAGTCTCAGCTTCAGCTTCAGCTTCAACCTCAGTCTCAACATAGGCCTCGACTTGTCCTAGCAAGTCGCGGTGGTAGCATAGGGCGTCTGATACTGAATCAGGATGAAATAAGATTACTCGCAAAACGTATAGGTTTTGAGGTGATTTTATTCGAGCCGAGCAAAACAACATCATTACATGAGTCATTTGGATTGATACATTCAAGCCATGCAATGATTGGAGTGCATGGAGCAGCGCTAACACATGCATTATTTTTACGACCTAGTTCAATATTCATACAAATTGTTCCAATTGGAGCAGAAGGTGTATCTGATATTTGTTTTGGAAAATTAGCAAGGGAAATGAAGTTGGTTTATGAGGAATACAAAATTGAAGTTGAAGAAAGTAGCTTAATGGAAAAATTTGGAAAAGGAGATAATTTGGTGTTGAAAAATCCAAAGGCTCTTCAAGAAAAAGGTTGGTCTCAAGAGATTATGGATATTTATCTTAGAGAACAAAATATAAATTTGGATTTAAATAGATTTAGAATGTACTTGGAGAAAGCATATCAAAATGCAAAAATATTTATGGCTATTAATGGTTAGTAAATAGAGGGTTGGTGAAAATTTATTTTTTTCTTTATATGTATATACTTTTATTTGGTTATCATCATCTCTTTTCTCTATCTCTCATATTTGTCCTTAATTACTTGTCCGTTTTTTCTTTTTAGTTGTTCTTAATTATTTATCCATTTTGACAAATCAATAAATGACAAAATATTTTTCTCTATTATACCCCTCAATTTATTACTTTGAAAAATGTAGAACTTCTTGAAAATCTTAAGTTTTTAATTCGGCAATTTCATAATTAACAGGAGTAAAATGATAAACTCACTATATCAATTATTGTTTTCTTAATAGGTGTGTCAATTCAAAAAGTAGACAAGTAATTAGGGACATAGGAAGTATTTTTATTTTATTTATGTACTCTTAAAAATTCATAAATAAAAAGAATATTTTTGCTATTTTACCATTTAATTATTTTCAACACGTTTTATTAGTGTGTTTTTATCCATTAATATCAAGATTAAGAATAGAAAACTTTTTTAAAAACTAATTTAAGGGCATGAAATAAAAAAATTAATTCTATTTTGATTTCATGAATTAATAAGTAATTTAAAACAAATATTTTTAATAGTATGAATAAATCCAAAAAAATAATAATTTTTTAATGTAAGTTAAAAATATCACTTACTTTAATATATAGAAAGTAGTATTTGTCAGACTCATCAAGTGATGTCTAGGTCCCTCAAATCATGTGTATTCATGTTTATATTGATTGCTACTTTATTTATTGTTGGTGGGTTGTTAGTTTTGCTTTGAAACCTACTCCCTGTTCTATTTTAAGTGTCGTTTTAATTATTTTAATGCTTATTAAAAAATCAAAACATAGAGTATAGTTTATTAATTATTTTAATACACCAAATTAAATATCATATATTTAATATATAACTTATGTAAATATTATTAAGGTCAACATTTTAATTATTTTTTTGATTTTCTATCCAGTTTCCAATACTCACCTTGATTAAATTTGTGTTCACGTCGAAAAGTCTTACATTGAGAGGTAAAATATTTTCAAATAAAAATGACTTCATACTCAGAGAAATCTAAATTCAAAACCTTTGATTAAAGATGAAGAAATACTATTCTGATACATCCTCGACAGAATTGATGAATTTATATTAAAATTTTGGGGGTCCACTTGATAATTTGCTTTGAAAAATGTACACACGTTTTTAATTAATTCAAGCCCCCCATAAATAAAATCTCACAGAACGTTAGAAATAAATACTCCTTATGAAAAATGGTCCTTTTGTGAGAATCTTTACAGACGATCATGTGTAGTTGAAATTACTATAGAATTTGTAAAGCATTGATTGATATAGCCGTCTCGAAATTTAAATGATGTCACATAAATTAAATTAAAATTAATAAGAAGTAAAAAGTTATTTTCATATTATTAACAACATGATCAATTAATTATTACTATTATATATAAGTGATTAAAAAGAGTAGATGTTGGACGATATGTCTGCTTTTCTATTAATGACAATTTTGGTGTTTTATTATTATTATTATTATTATGTTGAAAATATTTAATTAAAGTCGACTTAGTTCAAATATCTAATTGGAATGTCCCACTTAAAAGAGTTGACTATGTCTTAACCATTAATATTTTAATTGTAATGTCAGATTCAGTTCGATGCAGTTTGCATGTCTATTTTTATTCAAAAAAATATAATTTTAGAAATTCTATATGTGCATTGAGATTGAAGATTAATACTCCCAGTCTAATATGAAAAAAAATATGACACTTTTTAATGGTCCAATATAATAAATTATTCAAAAATCAAGAATGTTTTTTTTTTCTTTTATATAGAATTACCTTTCATTTTAATAATATTTTAAAATTATTTTTAGATAATAAACAACGATTATCTGTATGTTTAAGAAAAGTTGTTAAAGAATCAAAAAGGTAATAAGAAGTTACGAACAAATTGTTTTTGAATTAAGTCTACTTGTTTAAGTTTAACTGTCAACTTGTGCATACATAAAGTAGGAGAAAACACATTAATGTAATATGCCTATTTTGAACAATATAAACGTCTCAACAATTCACTACTTACACTTCACTTTTTTTTTCCGACCCAGTGTCCAGTGAGCCCGACTTAATCTAAATTCGTGTCAGGAAGTTCCACATTGAGAGTAAATCGCTCCTTAACAAGGGAACTCGAACCGATAATTAATGATTAAGGATGAAAGAATATTTATCACTACACCGCAGCCCTTCTTTTTTTGGTATTCCACTCTGTGTCCAATACCTACCTTGGAGCCCGACTAAAGAAAGAGAGTAAAACACTTTCTAACAAAGACGACTCCATACTTAAGGAAAACTCGAACTTGTAACTTCTAGTTAAAAATGAACGAGTACTTATCACTCCACCAAGAATCATTTCGTCAGTACTCGGACTTCACTTGACTAGAGGGAGTATATAGTAAGTAAGCTACTACTATTGTCATCCTCATCATTTCAGAAATTGTAAAGCAACACACACACACATTTCCAATGTCATCCAACTCCAACACTAATGTTGTAGTAGTTATGGTGCCCTTCCCTGAATATGGACACCAAATCCCTCTTCTTCGTCTTTCACAACTCATTTCTTCCTACAATATACCAGTCCATTATATGAGTGTTGGTGCACGAAATCAAGAACTGAAACAACGACAACAACAACAAGAAGAATTTCCCAACATACAATTCCATGATATTTCAATAACGTCAAAAGAAAATGACGAAGATAACTATATGCCTTACTTGGAATCCTTGTTACAAATAAGAAAGCCTCTTTCCGCGATTTGTCATAGCAATAATGATAAAAGAGTAGTCGTTATCCATGACGCTATAATGCAGTTTGTTGTTGAAACTGTGTATACAATATCACACGTTGAAGCATACTTTTTTCATGCTGTATCTGCTTTCACTACTTACTCAATGCTCCAACAAATTAAAGAGAATAACGAAGTAAACAATTGCGATGATGATGCTTTGTTTACAAGTTTGCAAGCTTATATTCCCTCTATTGAGAGCTGTTTCAAGCCTGGAATGGGGGAATTGACGAAAATGCTACGCGATTGTAAGTTCAAATGTGGAGAAATTTTGAATACTTGTAGAGAAATTGAAGAGCCTTATCTTGACGAACTCTGTAAACAGAGTGCTACACCATTTTGGGGTCTTGGTCCGTTTAATCCTGTCAACATCGTCCAAAACTCTGATAAAACTCACAGATGCATTGAATGGCTTGATAAACAACAGGTTAATTCTGTTATATTCGTTTCGTTTGGAACTGCAAACAGTTTCTCAATCGAACAAATTCATGAGATTGCAATTGGTTTAGAGAGATCGGAGCAAAAATTCATTTGGGTTTTACGAGGAAAAGATAAAAAAGGGGAAAATGTTGCAGATATTACTGGGAAGATTGAGCTGCCAAATGGTTTCGAAGAAGGAGTAGAAAACAGAGGAATCATCGCGAGAGATTGGGTACTTCAGCTGGAAATTCTCGCTCATCCTTCTACAGGTGGTTACTTTTTTCATTCGGGATGGAACTCTTTTCTGGAGAGTGTAACAATGGGTGTGCCAATGGCAACTTGGCCATTGAATTCGGATAATCCGTACAATGATGTGCTTATTACAAAGGTGTTGAAAGTTGGTTTAGTGTTGAGGGATTGGGCAAATAAAGATGAATTGATCAAATGTGATAAAATTGAAACTGGTGTGAGAACTTTGATGGATTCCGCGGAAGGGGAAGAGATGAGGAAGAGAGTGATAGAGTTGAGCAAAGCTATTAAGATGTCCGTTGGATCACAAAAGAAGCAGATGGATTCTTTCATTACTCATATCACAAGATGATTAGTGACGGAGTTCAGGGGTTGATTTCTCGTATGGTTATTCGAATAAATTTCTTTAGCAAGGTTATTTTGTTGCGGAATCTGTTTGTTTTTGTGGTACTTATGAAACTACGCTAGATATGTTGAGACAACATTTCCACTTGATAAAACAAGCTTCTTCTATTGAGTAGTTTCTTTAGCTTCATTGCATTAGTTTTAAGTTTCTAGTTAAAGAAGATCTTTTGTTTAACTACATTGTGGTGTTATAGCTTGTGTTCGATCTTTGACTGGGTGATTGAGAGATTAGCATGTGAGGGGTGAAATACGAGAAGATATCGAATGCTATTTCCTCTTCTTCATAACTACTCATACTCATTTTCACTGTTGAGAAGTATGCGTTTTTGAGTATTAATATGAACACCTTGTTTGAGTTCAGGAATTGTGGGACTTTGTTGATGTAGATGAATTGGATCCAGAGGAAGAGAGGAGATTTAAAGAAGTTAGAAAGAAATGTCATACAATATTTTATAAATATCGTTAAAGGCTTTAATAATTTTGATTATAACGACATTGGTGTTTATCATGCTTGGCAAGTTAAGCATGAATAGAAATCTTCAAGTAAAACAAGCATGTGATACAGGAAGATACATTAGTAAAGGGCCCAACTTTGTTTGGATGGTTGTTGCATGACATTCGCGATATATTGTATTACATTATATTATTTTGAGAAAATATGATATTTGAATGATTTTTATATTATTTTTTTGTCTTCTCTCCACCTATCCAACCCTCACCTCTTGACCGTCTCATCCCTAGCTACGGGCCACCCCTGAACCCCCACTTCCTGTTTCTATTAGCCTTCATAACATTTTGCTAGATAACATATAAAAGCTCCTGAAATAATATTTTTTTGCTTATTTAACAATACTAAAAAATAAATAAGAAACACAATTATTTTCGAAGAGAACTTTTTTAGGAAATTATTTTCCTTCATATCAAACACTCTCTTAAACTTGTGTAGAGTTGAACTAATAGATACACACGTCTTATATGATAATTCACATCCTATGTTGTATTATACAAGTAGGATGCGTATGTTTCTATTTATTCAACTTTATATAAATTTATGTGTTTACTCGTATATTAAGTAACAACCATCCAAACAAGCTGGGGTTAATGTCCAAACTGCTTTTTTTTTTCTTACTTTTGAGTTGTACATTTTTTTCCAGTTTGGTGAAGCATATATGCTCTTGTTAGTGCTTTGTGCTTTTTAAAATAAGTAGAATAATATTCTAACATGAATCTACTCTTTTCACTAAAAAAAAATTGATTAAAAAAAGCATATCCCTTTTTCTCTTATTTTAATTTCATCTTAAAATGATATTCTTTAGAGTTTCTTTTTTTCTTTTCAGATTTTGCTGACTTCAAAGTAAAAAGAGTATAAAAAGAAATGAAAAAAGGAAAACATCTTATAATTTGATCAACATTTTTTATGGCTTTAGTCACTCTAATCTTTAATTAATTCAGTGTGTGCATATATACTTTCGTAAATATTAAATTACCAATTCAAAATTGAAATTTTCTATACTTTTGTTTTGGTATTCTAATATTTCCTATATATATATTTTTCAAAAAGACAATTAGTTTGATATAATATTAAGTACTTATAAAAAGAATATATACGAATATCTCGAAAATCATACTAAAATACTTAATTAAATATGCAATTCAAAAATTAAAATCCTAAAATTTTCCTACTAAAACTTTCTAATCCTTTTTTAAAAATCATTAATTACCATCAACTCAAAAAGAGATAAAATTTGATTAGGAGTAAATTAGTAAAAACATTTTTGTAAAAAAAGAATGAGTAGTTTCTTAAGGAGCATGCACTCCCAGACAATACATAACACTACTTATTTTGGAATGAAGAGAGTAATAACTAAGAGGGTTAAAGTGTTTTGATTCAAAAACTTCAAGGGGTAAATATGGTAAAATTTCATTTTTACTAGTTGTGTGCTTTATTGGGTAAAGTGAAGGGGAATTTCAAATACAGCTAGCTGCACACCACATTTTGTTTGTCTTATTCACACTCTTTTTTTAGTATACTATACACCTCTGTTTGTTGAAGGAGGAAGAAGAGGGTTTTTTTTTTTGTGGGTGTGGAGAGGAAAGAAGAATGGAGAAAGCTTTAACGAAAGTTGGGAGTATTAAAGTTGGAAGCTTTTGGTTAACCAAGAAAGCTAAGGCAGAATTCAACAACATATCTCAAGACATCAATGTATGTTACCCAAATTTTTCTTTTTTTTTTCTGATCAAGATTTCAATTTTTTTTTTCATTTGGAGCATTGTTTAGTCACTATTTGGCTTTTTGTACTAATTCTACTGAACCCCTTATGATTATTTTTCTAGTTGGACATTTAATTTTTGCCCCAAGATGCATAAACTCACTTTTACTTATCCAGTTTCGACTTTGCACGCCTTTCGAATAACAAAACAACGATTGACATGACTATTTTACTACAATAACCATATTAAAATGATATGGAAAATAAGTAATTAACAGTGTGGGTAAAGAAAAAAAGTGAGGGAGTGTTATTTATTAGTTGAATCACAAGTTTAAAGTTTTTTTTTTGTTCTTCTTGGTTTTGGTTGCTGAAAGTTTACATCTTTTTCAAGTTACTTGAAATTGGACAAATCTAGGATTCTCTATGTTAGGCATTGGTTGTGTCATATCTTTGATTCTTAAGTTTTGGTTGTCTACTTGCTAAATTGAGGAACTCTAATACATAAAGATAGGAGCTTTGATGAGATACTCCATTTTAATTCTAATTTCACTTCTCTTTATGTACTTTGTTAGTTTAATGTTATCTAACTAGCTGAAATCTTGACATTTAACCATTTAATGGATCTAGCTGCACTCTCATCTGCAGTTCTCTTACTTTGTATAGAAGTTTTATCAGGAAATACTAGAGAAAAACAGGTAAAAGTTAGTTTTTTGTTACCTTTTATGGAAAGTGATTCCTAATTTATCATTTCCTAGCTTCTTGCGGTTTTATCTTCTTTGATTCTTGGGTTGTATAGTAGTTATATTCATCTTGTCTTATGTTTTAGGGTGCTAAAGAGGGCGACAACATCATGCTTTTAAGGTGTTATTTCAGTGTGTAGAACTAACTATCATTATTAGGCCATTGAGGAAATAAGAGAGACCAGCAACCTCTTTAAGGTCTCAAATATGTATGCCTTGCATTAGACTACCAGCTATTGGAAATAGTGTCTCTACCTCAAAGGTAGGAGTAAGGTTTGCATACATCCGACCTTCCCCAGACCCCATTTGTGGAACTACACTGGATATGTTGTTGTTGTTGCATTAGGCTACAAGCTTAGACGAAATGTGAGGAGATTTATTTTGTAGGTGATCTTTGTCCTTTCGTATCTGTCATCTTACCTAACAGTAGATATACACATTGAATTTGAAAGAAAAAATCTGTGTGTTTACATGCTAAAACCAGAATCAAATATTCTTGGTTGTTTGCTTGATTTCAGCTTGTTTATCGGCCATCAATTAGCTGTCCTATTTATACCATTGAAGCAGATTGTACTATCATCTGACTTTCCAAACACTGAATACAAAACTTTAATCTGTCTTAACACCAACAACTTGCACTTAACTCAATGGTTATTTATTGTCACAGAGCATCTCAAATACTGTTGAAGAGAAGGCGAAATGGATCTTTAACAAGCTAAAAGGTGCATATTCATTTTACAGTCTTGTAGTCACTTCTAGTACATTGTAGATCTCATTTAACACATGTTAACCGCACAATGAATTCTGAGAGAGCAAATCTTTTTTCCTGATCAGGAACGCCTATGAAGAGTTTGACAGATCTTCTCCGAGAACACAATCTCCCACTAGGCCTTTTCCCCCAGAACATAACAAGTTATGAATTAGACGAGTCCAAATCAAAGCTTACCGTTCACCTTCCCTCCCCATGCGAGATAACCTTCAAGGATGGCTCTGTGATTAGGTATGCTACGAGGGTGAAATGCATTTTACTAAGAGACAAGCTTATTGGCATAGAAGGAATGAAGACTAAAGTCTTAGTATGGGTGAAAGTCACAAATGTGTCTGTTGAAGGCAACAGGTCAGAGAAGGTTTCGTTTACTGCTGGTG
The DNA here is from genome assembly GCA_035578085.1 of Solanum pinnatisectum. Classification (NCBI taxonomy): domain Eukaryota; kingdom Viridiplantae; phylum Streptophyta; class Magnoliopsida; order Solanales; family Solanaceae; genus Solanum; species Solanum pinnatisectum. Next base: position 364,874 of record CM069080.1, on the reverse strand, counting down.
TAAAGAAATCAAGGCCAAGAGAAGCTTATGACATTCCTCGCGATGCAGTTACAGTAAAAGAGTTTTGAGAGTCCGATTATTCATACAAGTCCTCAACAATCAAAAAGATTTTCGAGTAGGCTATGTTTTCATGGTTTTCTTGGTCGGTCACTTCTCATCGTAGCAGAATCGTTCCGATGAACAATTCAGGAAAGAAGTTTATGGAAACATGTTACAAAATTCATGCAAAATGGTGTTTGGCAATTTAGCATACTCAGCTAGATTGTGACAGTAGTTGGATGGCTAGACATCTAACTTTTTTTTTTCTGGAATTTTTTGAGATGCTATTTATTATGGCTTCTATTTGAAGAAAATTATTCAACTGCCTCATGTTGGGGAAGTCTAATTAAGTTGTTGAGTGAATCAATCTTGAGATGTTCTCCATTCTCTAACAAATTGTGTTAGGTTTATCAACAGTTTACACTTTAAAGGGTCGTTTGGCATGCGGGATGAGATAGGAAAGGAAATCCCACCTTCAGTATGGAACAATAATCCTACCATTTTAGTATAAACGATGGGATAAAATAATCTCAGGACTTACTAATACACATAACCAAACATGGGATAAAGTTGATCTTTAACTCTATACTACGATTATTATCCTTATCTCATGTACCAAACAACTCCTAATTCCTTTGCAACACATTTTATTCTACTTTACCAAACATGAAAGGCCAAAGCTTAACCTAAATTCTCAAAAAAATAAATATGATTTTTAAGTGTTGAGATAAAGGGGCAACTTTATCAATTGAATTGATATTCAAGAGTATTCTCAGTTATCAAAGAAAAAGAAAACTTGTCTAATGAGGTTAAATATAATTTTGCAACAAAAAAGAATGGATCACTAATTCACAATTGTGTTCTATGGATGTATAAATAACAAAACTGTAATATGAATGCCCAGAAATGTGGTTTCTTTCTTTTGGCATCTGCTACGTTGATCCTATCATGTATCATTGCCACACTTTTATTTCCCTGTCGTGTTCTTGTTTACACAGGGATTACACTTGACTCCCGGATAATCTCATATATACATACCGCGTTCTCAACGACCAACAAAACGATGATGCACCATTCTAGTAGATCCGACTTTCTGTTTTGAAGAACTTCCTGAAGAAAGTGAATGTTATGCTGTAACAAGGAAAATTTCGTTCAGAAATAGCATCAAAGAGTACTTAAAGAGATTGTATAAGTGCAATTGCACATATTGTTATGAAGTACATAGAGCTTGCCTATAATTAAATTCACAACAGCAGTCGGTGAATGAGAGTTGAAACGAATATCTTGTACGAAATAGTAATGAGTTAAGAGGAAAGATCATCTACGAACATAGTCAGGAACCTGCCCAAAGTTGCTTTGATATATTGTTATTCCTTTATAAAGGAACTGACTGAGACCTATCTGATGTATCAACATAAATATGTGTTGGTGCAGAGTCCCGTGCATGTCATAACAACTAAAGTCGACTACTTCCTTCCCTTTATCACTACTTGTTCTTCGGTTGGGCAGTCACATTTATAGATAAGTCATGTTAACACAAATTGGTCTCGGAAGCAATAAAAATTTAAAAGAATCTACAAATAACATGGATCTAATAAAGCAAAATAGGTCAACAAAGGAGATCAATACCTCGACAAACTTTAGTTTGAAGTTGAGGTTCCCAAAACGTTGTGAAACCTCGTATTCCTCCCGAAGGTACTCAAGTATCTGAGCATACTTTGCATCTCTCCAAGCAATTTCAGATCTAAACAATGAGTTACAAAACAAGGTAATAATTTAGAAAGATCATCAATGACAACAACTCTACATCAACTCAAAACTTAAAAGTAACAGGTAGCTCTACCATCCTATAATACACAAATTTCTGAAACTGTGAATATTTGGTTACTTTATAAGTAAACATTTTGTCCTTTAAACAAGCACGCCAAACCAGAAGAAAGAACGCCTAAAAATCTAGGAAGCTTGTTGGGTTGGAAACCTCAGAGCAATTGTGAGATTGCAAGTAATCCAGAATCCCCAAAAGGAAAGTTTGGCTTCTTCTTGCCGAAGTCTTTGACAGCCCCAAAAACATATCTGAGATTGCAAATAATGCCTAAACATGAATTTTCCTAAAGGTTGAGATGTCGAGTCGCTACAAGCTTGCGTATACATGGATTATACACACACAGAATCCAAATGCAAATGAAAGTTAAGAATTGTAACCAAAAATAAGCTTCAAGAGAATTTGTTCAGCGCATGTAAGAATCAGGACTCTGTTCAGATAGTTCACTGCCACAAATACAGGTTTGAAGGGAGATTTTGTGTAAACAACGACAAGTCTCATGTTTAGACTAATGGAGACATGATGGTCCATTTCTTATCCTTCTATCTCCAACCAAAATCTGACAAAAGAGGAACATAACCTTTCTGAAAGAAAAAAAGTATAACATATTGACCAACAGCAAGAATGAAAAATGTTGAGCAGTACTTGGCCACTTTCAGGAATAGAGAAAGCACACAAAGGCACTTTTAAAGCATTACCTTTCAAAGATACCTACTTTCAAAATTACATCAGCTATATTTGAGTTAGCCTTGCCCACAAGTTGGAACAATTTCTTCCTTGTCATTGTGAAAGTCCCTGTTTTCTCCATTTCACGATTTATCCCAGCAAACTCTTCAACCATACCATCAACCTACAAGCAGGATAGCATCCATTTTCATTGAAGTTAGAATTACTAGCCAATCTCTTTCTACTTATCATTACAATTTTGTGCTGTCTGTTTTATCGAAACATGCTTCTCAGCTTTTCCAGATGGTGACAGTAAGAGTTGTATGATTCTCAAACAGTTACCATTAGTTGGTTCAACCATAAACAAGTTCTGGAATATCTACCTGTGAGACAAAGTAATCAAGGGCAATACTTTGGCCAAGCACACTGCTTATTATACGAATACTATCTGTGTCCAAATTTTTCAGAACTATGTGATCTGCGCCTCCCTGCATATCCTCAACTAGCAATGGCTTCTCTTTTACAGCATAGTCTGATAGAAAGTGAAGAGGCCTTCATAATAAGAGAAATATTGTAGCCGGTAGAAAGAATGTCCGAAAGAGAAGATTACAAGTAAGCAGTGTAAAGATGCAGCATTTGGCAGTATATCTGTATTAAGTGGAAGAAAATAACCAGAAGCTATTTAGAGAACATTTTGTTTTAGGTGTCATAAAAAAAAAATTTATGTCATCAAAAAGAACATTTTGTTTTAGGCACAGCTTGAAATGCCACAGAATCATATGGTTTTCATTCTCTTCAGTCCAAGCAAGCTCCCAGTATCACATAATTGACCTTAATTAGCTGACCGAAATTGTTAGTTGCTAAACCAACCGTGTTATCATAGTCTATCACACATAGAATGAATTAAAATCTTCATGTGCTTAATTAGTCAACTCAAACTTACTTTCTATTTTCCCCCACTTTTTCCTATGTATGTATAAGTATATAGGAAGGGGAGCACCCTTATATATCTATATTAATTATGTTTGGTTTCCCATATATCTAATTCTCTCAGATAAACAATTGCAGAAGAACATAAGACGAAACTATGAAGTTTCACATAAAAAACAAACCATCTTTTTTCATTTCACGTAGCAACCCAGATGCAAATCTTCTCACAATTTGCAAGTAGTACTCAGCTTCATCATCCTCCACATTGAACAGGACAACTGAACCATACTGGAATACAACCATATAACTGCAACCATTTGTGTTTCCTCCAAATCTAAGTAGCTGAAAACAAAGGTTAAATTATGAAAAAAAAGACCCAGTGCATTGATAGTCCATTCAGGCACAAGAATTTCATCTATGATACTGCATACTCCAAATAAATGGTGCCATCATGGCAATGCATAATTAAATTCACCTCCAAAGAACAGAACAAAAGCCAGGAGAAATATAATCCTCTCTCTGCTGTTAATTACGTGCATAGGAAAGGTTACAAGAGAGAAAATTAAACAAGTATCGTTGCAAAGAGAACTTAGAGTTTAAAAATAACAAAGATATCAAGCTGTTATACATTTTCTTAAAAAAAGAAAAAATAAAGACCACAAACTGTTCAATGAAGAGGTTAAAAAAATGTAAAGCTCAACTGGCCAACCAAAAGCATAAGATGGGTTAATATATGCTAAATAGGCAAATCATTAAGTCTTCATTTTTTTTTCAATTCAAATAAATGAGCAAAAGATCAACCACAACATATGAGCAAGACGAACACCTTCTATTTTTTATGTGTTGTAGTAGCCATTATTATACAACATTAAAGGTTGAGTTGCACCTAAACACACAATTTTTCAAACTCACCTAATGGTTTTGATAAGTCAGGCCAGCTGGCTGAAGTGCCCCATGAACTAATTGGTCACCTACAACAGGCTCACTAACTCAATTTGGGGTGCGGACAGTGGAGTACCTATGATTCAACGGCAGGCAGCAGTTGGCACACCCCTACTATATAAAGCCATCGCCCCGACTCACTAAATGTACATGGAATGCACACATAAGGAACATTTGTTTTATGTTACAGAACACCTCTACAAGCTTTATGGCTTTCTACTTTTAGTGTTGCTTCAAATGAGCAGCAGAAGGAAGAAGAATTGATAAGAACGTAGACTCTGAAATCTTGAGCAATTTAAGGGTAGTGAATAGTTGTTATTTGTTTGTTATTGTGTGAAAGCATAACCCATGTTTGTTACCGAGGAAACATTTTCAGAAAGTATAAATTAGCTGAAAAGAAAAAACTTGAAAGGAAGAATGTAATCCTTGGTTGTATTAGGAGTTTGAAGAATTCTAACTGTTTCTTGGTATGTACTTGGACTGAATGGTTCTCCTCTTAAGAATCATCTTTGATGTTAGTATATCCTACTTCTATCTAAACAGCTGTTTTCTCTAATACAAGTTGAAAAGCAAATGAGAGATTCATGAATATGAGTAATCTACTATACTATCATGTTAGTCAGACTGGTAAGGCTCTTTACTATCCATAAAAGCAATAGGAGCCTACCAAAATACCTGACGACAATAACATGATTGTTTCTTGACACTATACATGTGCATGCATAATATATATGGGCTTAAAATAATCTTGAAAGATGCACTTCTAATCATAGAATGATAGATACATAAGTTCATTACTTCAGGCCATAACAACAAAATATCTTGGTGTCTAGAATTTCTTCTTACAGTATTTGTTGGTAGAAGATTGAAAAATCTGAGGGCAATATGATTGGGTGAACGGGAGGATGACGGAAGAATGTCTCTTGGAATTTCAGCTTGCATGCGCTTCAAATCAATACTGCCAAAACGATGAATCTGAGAAAGCATGAAATAAAGAAGAAAATGCATTGATAGTAAATAGTGAAAGAGGTAGTAAAATCCCAAAGCACTTAATATACAGGACGAGTGACGAGGTCATCTTCTTGTGACCATGAAATAGCACCACAGAAAATTGCCAGTAGGTTACAATAAATGAATTGTAGCATTAATAACAACTATTATCAAGTGGCCTTTTGCAGTCATTTGTAAAGTAGGAACACCAATGCAATTAGGCCAGCAAGCCTTAAGCTTGAACACACCATTCCAAGCAAAGGGGATCCAAAATTTAAACCTTATAGGTTTGAATTCATAACTATACCACAACCCATCTAATTTACAATATTCAAAATCTATTATTTATACTTACTCCGTTCTTACACATATACATAGTCTAAACCAAAGCTACTGTATACACACCCATAGCTTATTCACTAGATCCGCCTATTATTCCAAGGCCATAATTCTAGACCTCAAATCACACAATTTACTCTACTACTACCTGAAATCTTTACTAATTATACTAAAATCATGCAGGGGTGTTAAACAAAAAACAGTTTCTTGATTCATTCACCAATGACAAACACCCTCCTCTCGAAAACCACTCTTTTTAAGCATGATATTACTAAAAAACGAAACAAACAGATAAATGACAAACGTATTATTTGTACTTATTCCATTGTTTCACATATACATAGTAGTCTAAAGCAAAGCTATTTTATGCACCCGTAGCTTATAAAATAGATCCTCTCATGATTCCAAGGCCATAATTTTTTTTGATAACCGTGGTGTCGGTACCAGTTGCACACACCTCGAGTACCACCCGCTAGCAAAGGTAACTCTGTCCACCAAGGCTAGGACATATGGGAAGAAACTAACTAGTGTTCCAATGCCATAATTCTAGACCTCCGATCACACAATTTACTCTACCACTACCTGAAATCTTTACCAAGTATACCAAAACAACAAACCATCCAGGGTGTTAAAACAAAAAAATCATTTCTTGATTCATTCTCCAATAACAAACACCTGAACAACAAACACCCTCCTCTAGAAAACCCCTCTTTTTATGCATGATATAACTACAAAACAAACAAATAACTAAATCACAAATCTATTATTGTACTTATTCTGTCGTTACACATATACCTAGTCTAAACCAAACCTATTGTATGCACCCGTAGCTTATAAAATAAATCCGCCCATGATTCCAAGGCCATAACTTTCTTTTGATAACTGTGGTGTCTATGCCAGATTGCACACACCTCCACTACCTTTGCTATACTCTATTCATTAAGGCTAGGACATATGGGAAGAAACCACCTACTGTTCCAATATCATAATTCTAGACCTCTAATCACACAATTTACTCTACCACTACCTCAAACCTAAACTAATTATACCAAAACAGCAAATCATCCAGAGGTGTTAAAACAAAAAAATCCTTTCTTTATTCATTCGCCAATAACAAACACCTAAGCAACAAACACCCTCCTCTCAAAAACCCCTCTTTTTAATCATGACACAACTATATAACAAAACAAACAAATAAAAATTCACAAATCAATACCTCGTGCAAAGGAAGTAAGCTTTGACAGGAATTTTTCCGATTCCATCATCATCTTCGGACTCCAAAGATTGTGTATTATCAATCTTATAAGGTTTATACTCAAAATCATCCACATATTGTGGATATGTAGCTGGGGCAGCAGAAAAAGACCTGAAATTCAAGAATTGAATCGTGGGTACTGAAACTGATGAAAAATTGCGGATTTTTTGAAATGGGTTTTGAGGGGTGGGTTGGATTGATCTAGATTTAGCAACAATACGAGCTACAAAGTTAGCAGCTCTCCATCTCCCCATGAACTGGGTATTAGGCTCTCTCTTGCTTCTTCTTCTCTTCCTCCACGGCACGATGTGTTCGTGTTTTGTTTCAATGAGTGGTGAAAAAAATAAGTACTTCGTTAACTTTTAGGGGTTACTCAATTAAATTAGGCTTGGTGGTCGATTTCGGATTGAATTTTTGTAAATTTATCTTCAAATATTTATTTATTTAGCTATATGTTGTAAATTTTTTTTTATGTCTTATACACTCTTTATTTAAATGAATCAATTTTTATTTATTTCTAACTAGTAAAATTATCCGCGCATCGCGGGGAAATTCAATATCACGGTATTTATAAAATAATATTTAAACCCTATCCGTCATTAAATTAAAACACTATATTATCTTACACAAGATTACGTAGTAACAAACATTAATAAGGTAAAGGAAGATGAAAATTATAGCATTTTATCATTTATCATTAATAACATAAGCATTAAATTAAAAACTGTAAAAATACATACCAGGATCTGTAACATAAGTATAATAGTGTTAGTGAACCACTCAACAGGAGCAAAGTATACAAACATTTAATTGTGCAAAAGTAGAAGAAGAAGAGGTTCAGAATTTTCGTTGTTTTAAAATGAGAGGAAATCCCTCTATTTATAGACAATAAAGGATAGTGTGAACAATGTTTATTGTGCCTTATTGGAAATGTTATAACTATTTGAAAAAGTTGTAACCCTTCGGAAAGTTCACAACCTTTCATAAAAGTCATAACTTTTCATAAAGTTGCAATTCTTCATTAAAGTCGCAACTCTTCATAAAAGTCACAACTTTTCATAAAAGTCGCAACTTTTCGTAAAAGTCATAACGTTTTGTAAAAGTCGCAACTTTTCATAAAAGACACAACTTTTCACGAACGGAAAATGCTAGTTTTGAAAATAAAATAAATTAAAAGGGGATCCTGGTTTGTGGTGGCTCCACGTAGGCGGACATAGAGTTCTCTTTTATATAAATATATGATTAGCTAATGCATTTTACACTTCATGTTTTTAAGAAAAAATAAAGCTATGAATCCAACCTCATTTATTAAAAAATATGACTAATGATTTGCCTAAAGAAGTTGTATTTCTTAGTAATTTTATTCACTAGATTAAAGATAATAAATTTTAATACAATAAAATAACATACATACAAAAGGTAAGATGAATTGTATTTAAATCCAAGTACACTACTTTTTTCTTCACAATCACCCACAAACTTAACAATTGCAGCTATTTTGACCTCAATCTATAGAGCTACTAATGCAACTGGCTTCTAACATTAACACTCCTAATGCTATGATATCTGACTTTGCAACTCCTGAATAGCTGTGAAAGGGGGCACACTCAACTCGACTCAAGGTCTGATGCTAATAGAAGTTGCTTACGTTCCTAGTAACGAAGGAAAGGAGCTGAAAGCCACTTGACTATAAGGCGAGGCCGATGGCTTTATGTTCATCACTCTTTGATACATGGTCGATACACTTCATTTCCCTTCCTTTGAGTTAATTACAGCTGGATCACCGAAAGCAAAGATGACTGGACTAAGGAATAGTTTAGCTGAACGACAATACAAGTAATATTGTGAGTGAGGGATAACAGAAGTGTAATATCCTAATCAAGGCTCTTGTTTAGTGTATTGTTGCTGCTCAAGTCTCTTGATCAAATCAGCTTTTTCTTCCTCTGGCAGATCGTTGAATATGAATACTGATTTATCTCCTATATCATCCTGAAATATAAAATCCGCGGAAGTGGATTAGATTTTGTCACTGGGGATCCTGAAATATGCTACTTTTGTTAAATTTGAAAAAAAAAAAAAAAAAAAGATAAAGAGCACAACAACAAAGCAAATGGATGAGGTCTTACCTTGATAGGCTGAGTGAACTTCCTCCCAGCAAAGACCACAAACAGTGCCAACCATGTGCTCAATAGGGTAATCTTTACTCCTTCATCCATAAAACCAGTCTGCAATCCAGAAGATAGTCTAGTTGGATCATTATAATATATATGCAACGAAACAATTTCAACAGGAAAATATAATGTCCTTAATTTCTTGGGTGGAGAAATAGAACTGTGAAGTGAAATTCTAACAGTTTCAATGGTCTTGTTAACTTTTGAAAGCCTAGTCCAACAATCTTACTGCTGGCAAAATGTGGAAAAGAAGTTTAGATTGGAGCAGCTCAAGATCTTCAGGTTATCATTTCTGTCCGATGAAGGATTGATGTTTCAATTGCTAAGGTTGGAGAAGTATATTTCAAGTTCATAATTTTAGGACTAACAGCATAGCTGCGAATGTTACCAGGTGCCCCAGCAGGAGGGAAGGGATGACAAATGTCAGAAGACCAGCTTCCAACTTTCCATAGCAAAGTCCTGTTCCAAGATAACAAAAATAAACTCAGATCCTTAAATAATGAACGGAGTGCTCTACAGAAAGTGGAAGTTAACAGAAGTATAATTTGTTCGATATGAATTATATATCATAACTGCACATGATAACTACAGCTAAGGGACAATCAGTAAGTTCCTTTATTCTGAAAATCAGAATACATTTTCTTACATCTCCAAAACCTCAACTTGCAAACAAAAATTAATATTTCTATTAGCAAATGTGGTATATAAAATGAGTAACCATTTGATAATACTGTGCTGTGGCAGGTGAAATTGTAACCGCATGTTTATAAAGATGTAACTGGAACCTAACCTTCCTTGAACACAAGTCCTGTTAATGATGCAAATAGTGGTCCGACAAACCAAACAGCTATTGGATTCTCGATAACATATTGAACTAGATTCATGCCAGCTGGTTGAGCAAGGGTAGAATATGTTGCCAATGATCCGAGAGCACCCAGGAACCATAAAGCTTGAAGAGTACGTTTAATTTCAGTCACATAAATGTGAATAAGAAATAATGACAGGCCAAGTCCACATGATCCAATTGCATAAAACAAATCAAGGTTTTTCTCAATCAAGTTGCTCATAACTGAATCATCAGGAAGCAAAGCCGCAGAAGAAGTAAGAACGAATGATGCAGCCGCAGTTACTAATCCTGATCTATACAAAAGTACCTGCAAAGTTGATAACATTAACATTGCATCATCGAGAGTTAGCCATCTTGATTGTTGCTAGAAGAAAAAAATGTTTTATCTAGCAAAATTTATTCAGGAATAGAACATAGTAACAAAGACAAAACTGAAAAAAATTAATGAACATGAAGGGATAATTTTTTGTTCATTAACATTGTCAAAACGAATGCAAACCGATTTCAGTGTGTTGGATTGCTAATATTAGCATCCCTCCTTTAGAAAAATAGTAAGCATAAATATATTATTGTAGGAGCAAAAAGTGCCAGACCTTCAATTAAATTTAAGCTATGCTGTATACATTTCTCTTTGACCGTGTTGTGAAACAAATTCAAATGGAACAATTCCAAGTTTAACTAGTATATAAAGCGCGCAGCACATTAGAGTGGAGTTGGTTTCACCTCTCGAATATCAGAGTCTTCGATTGTCCAAGGGCCATAAACGCCTTGATAAATTGTAGGTTGGGCTGTCTGGGACTGTGTCTCTGGCTGAGAGCCTTCTCCCAGCGCCCTGCACTTGCAGTCAAAATTGGACGATATTAGGGGTTTGCATTTTCCTGGCAGAAATTTAGACCACGCTTTTCTAGTAGGAGGCGAGATGCTAAGTGAAAGTGAAATGTATGCTGATGCTGTTGCTGAATTCATGCTCCCTGGCTAGCTGTTGTCGATCAATGAACTCAAAACTGTTTCCCCTTGTTCTTCTACTCCTGTTAAACCCAAAAGTCAACTAAATGAGAATGTGTGAATGTTATGCCTAAGACAAACGAATTCTACATTTACAAAAATATGTCCACAAGAACAAAATCTTACAGCCATGCTTAGCATCAGGAATGACTATCCATTCTTCAATCCAATAAATCAAAAAGTGATAGCAAAGGAAAATACAACAACAACATACACAGTATAATCCCACAAGTGGTGTCTGGAGATGATACTGTGTACACAGACCTTACACGAGAGGCTATTTCCAACCGACCTCAAGTAAAAATAACAGAAAGCAGTTTTGAAAGAAGAAAAAGGGAAGTGAAGAAATTTCATGTCATTAAATGAGGACAGGAGTGGCTCCACAAAAATATGTGTTTATGACGAACTATCTAACATGTATAATTGAAGAAAATAAAGAATCTACCCCTACTAAAAAATCATTATATCCCCCACTATTTCAGTGAGATTCTGTTTTCCATCATGCATTTTTCCAGTAAGCTGCGGTGGAAATCATATGCTATAGTACAAATTTCCCACTGATTTACTGTGGAAAAACCTTGTTTCTAGTACTGTACAAATGAAGTTGAATAGTTTCATAAAATAACTTATATGAACTACACCTTTGTATTTCCTCTTCCTTTTATGCCTACAAAATACTAAAAATCAAACACCTTGATTATTTGTTTAATTTAATCCTTGTTATACACAGATTCTTTCAGCTAAAGTTTTGAACAAAGCAACATCTAAAAATTTAATGAAAAAACTGATTTCATTCAGGAAATTTATCAAACAGATAGGATACAAATAGTTTAACCATAGGAGTTAAAAATATTCAATTCTTAGCTAATAGAAGAGAACTCACCGGAAAAATTAGCAAATAGAAGAGGACTCACCGGAATAATCATAGCTAAAATTGGACAATTTTGGTCGATGAAGAAGAATGCAAAGGCTGGTAGTGGTGGATACACGAGGAACTGATCCAACACTGATTTTTGTTGATAATAAATATTCCCTAAATTAATTGAGGCATAAAAAAATTGGACCGGACATAACGATTATTTAAAAAAATCAAATGCTTTTTATTAATATATATATATATATATATATAAGAGAATCATAGACTCGCTTACGTGGCGTCACTACAAACCATGATCCTTTTAAAATTTATTTATTTTCAAAATTAGTCTTCTCCTTTCATGACATGGTCCTTTTAAAATTTATTTATTTCTAAAACTAGTGTTTCCCTTTCATGAAACGTTGTGACTTTTATTAAGGGTTGCGACTTTAATGAAAAATTGTGACTTTTACAAAAAATTGTGACTTTTATGAAGAGTTGCGACTTTTATGAAAAGTTGTAACTTTTATTAAAGATTGTTACCTTTTAAAAGGTTGTAACTTTCCCAAAGAGTTGTAACATTTTCGATAAAACACAATAAACATTTACTAATACTTTCCTTTGTTGTCTATAAATAGAGGGATTTTCTCTCATTTTAAAACAATGAAAATTCTGAACATTTTTTCTTATTCTGCACAAATAAATATTCGTGTACTTTGCTCCTGTTAAGTGACTTACTACACCATTGTATTTGTATTAATACACTACTGAATAAAATCGGTCTATTCTGAGAGGATCTATTCCTTTAAACCTCAGGTACTAGAGGAGAATAATTTCCTTAAGGGGACACTGTGCATTCAGTGGACTTAATTTTTTCCTTTCTGATTCATTTTATTGTTACAGATCCTGCTATGTTTTTTTACAGTCATTAGTTTATGTTTATGTTATTAATATAACACTTTAAGATTTTGGAGGAATGTTTTGCCTTAAGATAAAATGTGATTGACAATGTAGAGTATGTATCCAAAATACAGATATTACCCAATAATCATATGTAAGCTTAATAAAAAAGTTCAATCCCATGCGAAGCACGGGTAATTTACCTAGAATATATATAAACGAGAACTTAGGCCTGCCTATGTGACGCCACCACAATGCAGGATTCCCTTTTAATTTATTTATTTCTAAAACTAGCCTTCTCTTTTTATGAAAAGTTGTAACTTTTATGAACAGTTGCGACTTTTATGAAAAATTGCGATTTTTATGAAAAATTGTGAATTTATGAAAGGTTGTGACCTTTCCGAATGGTTGCAACTTTTTCAAATAGTTGTGACATTTCCGATAAGGCACAATAAATATTTGTTCACACTACTATTTGTTGTCTATAAATAGCGATATTTTCTCTCATTTTAAAACAACAAAAATTCTGAACTACTACTTCTTCTTCTGCATAATCAAATATTAAATATTCGTGTACTTTGCTCCTGTTGAGTAGCTCACTAATATCATTGTTTTTGTATCAATACACTGGTGAATAGAATCGTTTTATCCTGAGAGAATCTATTCATTTAAACACCAGGTACTAAAGGGAAATAATTTCCATAAGGGGACATTAAGCATTCAGTATGCTCGATTCTTTCCTTTCTGTTTAATTCTATTGTTACAGATCCTGATATATTTTTTACAATCATTAATTTATGCTTATGTTATTAAAGATAACTGATAAGATGTTATTAACAACTAAAATTCTGAACTACTACTTCTTCTTCGGCATAATTAAATATTAAATATTCGTGTATTTTGCTCATGTTGAGTAGCTCACTAACACCATTATTTTTGTATCAATACAATGTTGAATAAAATTATTCTATCCTGAGAGAATCTATTCATTAAAACACCGGGTACTAGAGGGGAATAATTTCCATAAGGTGACATTGTGCATTCAGTGGACTCGATTTTTTCCTTTCTGTTTCATTCTATTGTTACAGATCCTGATATGTTTTTTTACAATCATTAATTTATGCTTATGTTATTAAGGATAAATGATAAAATATTATAGTTTTCATTTTTCTTTACATTATTAATGTTCGTTACTCGTAATCTTGTATGTAAGATAATATAATATTTTACTTTTAATGACTGATATGTTTTAAGTATTGTTTTATAAATTTCGTGATATTAAATTTTCGCGCGAGTCACGGGTAATTTTACTAGTATATATATAAAAGAGAACTCTCAATCTGGTGATGTGGCGCCACCAGAAGCAATGATTCTCTTTTTATTTATTTATTTATTTCCAAAACTGTCCTTCCATTCTACAATAGGAATGTAGTTTCTGCCTTCAACCGCTGCTTCTCTCGTGCATTTTCTTACCACTCTTGCCGCTCTTCATAAACGTTTCGCCTTTTTACAACAGCCGACTCACCTATGCGACGCCCTCACAAGTCACAATTACTATTTATTTTACCCTTTCTAAAAGTCATAACTTTACAAAAAAGTCACTAGTTAGTCACTGCTAATACATATAGTAGTTGCCACTAATAGTCTTTTTTAGTGGCAAAAACAGTCGCTGCTAATAAATATCGCCATTAATAGTCTTTTTAGTGGCAAAAATAGTCGCTTCTAATACTTATAAAAGTCGCCACTAATGTCGAGTTTTAGTGGCAACATTAGTCGCTGCTATACCTATAAGAGTCGCCACTAATAGTGAGTTTTAGTGGCAACAACAGTCGCGGCTAATACCCATAAAGTCGCCACTAATAATCTTTTTAGTGGCAACATTTGTCGGTGCTAATATTATAATAGTCACCACTAATAGTGCGTTTAGTGTCAACAGTAGTCGCTGCTAATGCCTATAAAAGTCGTCACTAATACTCTTTTTTAGTGACAACATTAGCCGCTGCTAATACTCATAAAAGTCGCCAATTATAATTGTTTTAGTGGCAACTATAGTCAGTGCTAATACTTATAAAAGTCGCCACGAATAGTGAGTTTTAGTGGCAACTGTAGTCGCTGCTAATAAATATAAAAGTGGCCACGAATAGTGAGTTTTAGTGGCAACTAAAGTCGCTGCTAATACAATAAAAGTCGCCACCAATACCAAGTTTTAGTGGCAACTAAAGTCGCTGCTAATACATATAAAGTCGCCACGAATAGTATTTTTAGTGGCAACTGTAGTCGCTGCTAATACAAGAAAAGTCGCCACGAATACTTTTTTTAGTGACGACATTAGTCGCTGCTAATAAATAAAAAAGTGGCCACGAATAGTAATATTAGTGGCAACTGTAGTCGCAGCTAATACATATATAGTCGCCACGAATAGTATTTTTAGTGGCAACTATAGTCGCTGCTAATACAAGAAAAGTTGCAACGAATAATTTTTTTAGTGACGACATAAGTCGCTGCTAATAAATATAAAAGTCGCCACGAATAGTGTGTTTTAGTGGCAACTATAGTCGCTGCTAATACATATAAAGTCGCCACGAATAGCGAGTTTAGTGGCAACAGTAGTTGCTGCTAATACAATAAAAGTCGCCACTAATAGTGTTTTAGTGGCAAAAATTGTCGCTGCTAATAGTATATAAGTCGCCACTACTAGTGCGTTTTAGTTGCCACTAAAAGTAGATTTTGGTTACAACTTACATTAGTCAACGCTGTGAGTTGGATTTAGTATCAATTTTGATTGCTAGTAAAAGTATGGTATTGTGGCAACTTTAATTGCCCATCTCACCAACATTTCTCACCAACTCCAAGAGTATAAACCTCATATTCCGATACTTTACTAACCTTTCTGACTCCTAATCTCAATACCTTATACTCTCTAGATGCTTTGCTAAAGCAAAATCTATAAGCAACATGACAAACACTAATCTCCCATACAGGCAATTTAACTTCAAAATATTCACCCGAAAGAAGATTACTAATGGAAATAAAATGTTTCTCAATATACGTCGAACCATTCAGCAAGCAAATAAATCCATTACACAAACCAACAAAAAACAATCTCCCTAGAGGGAAGTGAAACTTAGGGTCACCTGAATGGGTCTGTGACAACGACAAACATAATAATCATACATTCTAAAAGCAAAGGATTGGATTGACCATCTAAAAGCAAAAAGCATGGAAAATTAAGGGATCTTGTTTGATACATGTTAACAAATAAAGGATCGGAAGTTAAAAGAATATACCAGAGTTTACAAACAGTCAATATACCAGAGATTACAAATAGTCTTACATAGAAAAATTGGCTTAATTGATAATCTTGAAAGAATATTGACCATAATCACCCATGGAAGATCCATAATCTCCGTGACATGAGAGACTCTTCTTCCTTCACAACATGAGCTTTTGATGTCCATGGCCATCACTTCCTTTGAACAAAAAGGTTTGCTAGTGATAATAATAATAAGAAGAATAATACCTTGCGTCCCTAGTTCCGCCCCCTTTCCTATTGAAACTTTCAATAAGGTCAATACTTATATATTTTGTCTTTACTACATTTGATTTTCAAAGACATCAGTTAGAAAACATGAAGATTAAAATTAGATAAAAATAGCAAGTTGAGCTTAAATTTAAGTATTTATTTATGTATTATAACTATTAAAATTGGGTAAAGACAGTCAATTGTATGTATAAAGGAAATACTTTGTTATAGATGGATTATAATGTAGAGGTTGTTTATGTGATTATTAATAGTGAAGATTATTATGCGGTAATTAATACTGAAGAGATTAATGTTATATATGAATTATATACTTTAAAGGAGTAGTTTTCCATAATTAATCGCGCTATGTTAATATACATTTCATATTCTATTCTGCATAAAATAATGCATTGATTCCTACATAACTTATACAAATATTATTTAAGACAACCGTCAAAACACAATTTTATAATCCTAAGGCGATTCTTTTTACCGTGGTCAATTAAACACTATGTTTGTAAATAAGTCAGGCCTAGCGCGTGGTCAAATAAAAAAAAGACACCTGGAGGAAGTGACGAGTTAGGTCAGACTCAAGCAGAATGTGATATTAAACATATCCTCAATTGTGACCAAAGGAAGCAACCTTGTTCTAGGGCATTCCAAATTCACTACACTTATACATTCACAAGCCCGCTTAGCTCTAGAGCCATACATCGAACTATACATGGACAAGATAAGAATGAAATCCAATTAGTATCGAAAGATCTGCGATTTTCCTCCCCCAAAGTTGCATAACAATCGCAGATGTGAGTAGATGAGTGTCTCGTGAATGTCGCGTTCAAGCTTTGTTATTCATTGTTTTGTTCATTATCAACAACATCAAACTTGCACGATGCCGCAACCAAATTCTATCACCAAATTTCAAGGTGTTTCTATTCCTTTATTTTATTTTTTAATTTCATTTTATGTTAAACTTGTTATTAACCTTGTTCATATTATTAAAACAAGTTATATTCTCCTTAACATACTCATTATTTGTTATCTCAATCGGTATATTCTTAAATCACCTCGATAAATTCAACTTTACCATTTTTATTTGAAGCAAAATTTTATTGAGGGATTAATTATTCCAATACATCAACTAAAAAGGGCCTAAGATCAAAACAAACTTCACATGTACCCGGGAACGACGCCGTAATGATGAGCTGAGTACGTAGGGTTGGCGTGAGCTCTACTGTATTGGCAATTTCACCTGAAAGTCCCCATTTCCAAACCCTAACCTCCGTTTCTGTGCGAAGTAGAAGCAGCGAGAAAGAGAAAAATGGCAATTTCAGGAGATTTAAGGGTCTCCGCTACATTGGTTCCATACCCAAAGAATCCACTTCGGACCTCTTTACCTCCTTCAAAGGTTTAGCTTTTCATATCTTAACAAATTCATGTTTTTTTTATACGATTTTAAGTGAATTGTTTGTGGGGTATTTGTCAAGTTGTTAACTTTATGGGAATGCTATCTTCATCCCATCATTTTGCCAAATCTAAGAGATTGTGGAACTGTAATTTTTGAGGAAATTTCTATAGCTTTTTTGGTACCTTTTTGTGAAATTTGGTGATATGAGTCTACTTTACAAGTAGTTGTGAATGGAGTGGGTTTAGCATCATGATGTTTCAGGTTCAAATCCTAGCAGAAATGAAAAAACTAGGTGATTTCTTCTCATTTGTTCTAGCATGGGTGGATAGAGTTACTTGGTTTCTTGTTGCTGTTGGGAGGTGTACAATGTACTCTTTTATAGTGAAAGATTCGTTCTTTTCTCCTTGGTTTTGAATGAAGAGTTCTAAGATTGAGAAACTTTCAGAATTGGAGGGCTTAAGTGCTAGGTGTCTATGTTTTTTCTAGATGAGTAAGTGCTTGGTAACTGTGTGAGTTAGCTGTTTCCACCTACTGCTGATTAAGCTAAGCTGAGAAGAGTAGCTAGAGCTAGTATGGTTGATGGTTATGGAATTAGGTGACGGGCTTCATCTGAGTAATGTCTAGCTAATTATTCGGGCTCTATTTAAGGACGCATTTGGAGCTTTGGGACTTGTTAGGTAAAGGTTTTGCTTACTAGTTCTCTTTTGGCATACGTGAACATGAGTTGATCAACAGTGAAGGCAGGGATCATGAGTCCCACTGCCTTTGCTTGAGGCCTATATGTACACACACACACACACACATGTCGAAACTTTTTTAGAAGTATATTTATACTCAGTTGAGCATTTTGTTACAAAAAAAGTGAGCTTAGAGGTACTCCACACCCCTGGCTTATGATTCTGGACCTGCTTTTGTGACAGAAGCTTGGGTAATGGTCCCATGTTGTTGGTGTGCGCGTATTAGGAAAGTTCCTGTATGGTTATTGATGACTAAATTAATTTAGTTTTTTTTCCCGCTTTAAATAAGAGTTGATGGACATTATCTTAATCACCACTTTTCTTCTGGTTTACTTCATTTACACGTGAAGAAAATGAACCTAGGGACTATGTGACCTCAAAAGCTAGCTATGAGATGAGGATTGTGCTAGACTGTGTACGGAGATAACATACCATTCCCTCAAATACGGGACCCCCCCTCCCCCACCCCCATACTCACACACACCCACCCACCTACCCAGACCGAGCTGGAAATTTGGTGTGTAGACAACATAACATGGGCATCCATTGGGTAAACCAAGAACAGAGATGAGTTTGGTTGTGATAATATCATCTAAAAAAATGAACCTTGGGCTTAATTCAACATGGAAAGGTAACTCATGAGGTAAGGATTGTCCAAGACTATGTGAGGAGACAACAACCCATTAACTCAAGCTCAACCAATGTTCTAGTGGAAGAGAGTGCTTCCCACTGAATTGCTTGGACATTAACTTCACTTAATTTCCTTCTTTCTTGAGATGATGACTTTTCTGTTAGGACTTAGGGCATAGTAAAGTTTTCAAAATTATCTCAATGCGTTGATTCGTTTGAGCTTGCGCTGTTGGGAACTTTGGTTGGTTTTTTCCCTTAATAGTTAACATTTTCTATGTGAATTTGATGCCTTAACTTCGACTAATTTACATCTGGTCATGTTAGCATAGCCACATCTTTTTAGTAATTTGATTTGCTATATGCAAGTAGTTATTACACAGATGGTAATGCCATTGGTGCATGGCCTTTCCAGAAACATGCACCAATGACATTATCGGGCCTAAATATGTAGTTGTGGTCTTGTTGGTGTAGACCTCTTAAATAACACCTAATATGGTTCAATGATGACTGAGTGGTTGACACATCTGATACCTAATATTTGTGTTGCGGCATATTAGAGAACTGGCTAGGTCCTATTTAAAAGAAAAAGGCAAGACTTGGTGCCTGCTTGGTCTTAGTCACTTTTGCCGAGATGGTTGAATTAGTTAACTGGGCCCTAAATGTGATTCACAGTTCAACTGGTCTTCTTCATTCTGCCTGGTACCAGGTCGATCTGTGCTCAAAAGTTGCTTCCTTGATTTCTAGTTTTAGTTCAATATTGTCTTTCCTTTTCCCTCTTTGGATCTTAGAGCCCTAGCTAAATGTGAGATGTTCTGTCGAAGCTGGATCAGATGTGCTCAAGGTGTAAAATATTCATGGTCATACATTTGCATCAATTGTGTCCATGTGTGCGCCTCTGTAAAAAGTACTTTGAACTCTTAACTCGTCAGTGGATATGCTTGTGCAATATGTTTATTCATTGATTCACCTGAATTTATCGTTTGCTTCGAATGTAGAACTGTATTTTTTTCCTTGATAGATGAGAGAAGCAATAAGATGGTTATGTTTACTTATTCCTCAACTAAAAATTTTTGCCGATATCCTTTTAAGTGCATTCTCTATATCTTTTGAATGCTAGCACTTTCAAAGATTGGCTTATTGGTATACCATGCTTGACTGTGGATTTTAACATTTGCATCTCTACTTCTGCTTTTTACTTCAGTTGTATCCAGAAAAATTGTAAGCATTGGGGAAATAATGGTTCCTACAAGCTGAGCAATATGTAGGAAAGCGTATGCATCCTAGCATCTTGTAAACAATTTCATAAAATGTACCTAAATTTTTGTGTTGTGTTCTCCCATTGATTGTATCATGACCACAATGAAAGATAATTTTCTTGCACATTGCAGGTAGATTTTGGTGCCTTTCTTAATGGTGGATCTAGTTCTGCTGAGGTGTTGCCCAAATGGTCTCGTCTATCATCTGATAGCCATAGCTTCCGATGCCACTCAAGAAAGCCTCTTGGGATCCTTGGAGACTATAAAGTAGCAGCAAGTTCCATCAGCCAGGAATTTGATAATTTGCTCCTCAATGCTATCAGCATGAGCTTTTTTGAGCGCCTAAGCTTGGCTTGGAAGATAATGTTTCCACCATCCCCTTTGGCAAGTAATTCTGCTGCTAATATTGCTAAGCAACGCCTGAGGATGATTCTCTTCTCTGATAGATGTGCTGTCAGTGATGAGGCCAAACAGAAGATTGTAAGCAACGTTGTTAGTGCTCTCTCTGATTTTGTGGAAATAGAATCGCAGGAGAAAGTACAGCTGAGTGTCTCAACGGATCCAGACCTAGGGACAATCTACTCTGTCACAGTGCCAGTCAGACGGGTGAGATCAGAATACCAGGTAGAGGATCCAACCGGAACAATAACTAATGTTGAGTACAAAGACACTGGAGATAGTTCTGGTTCAGTTGATGTCAAGTTCGACTTTTACATTCCAGATGAGAATTTCAATGACTATGGTATGTGAAACCTTGACATGCCTTCGCCTAACCAGAAAGAGGGTTGATCTGTCTTGTTTGTCTGGCATGTGATAAATTTTTTTCACCTTTTTAAACATACTAGTAGGTGGTCCTCAAAATATCATGTTACAATCAATCAACTTAGAGTGCTGTAAATATCTGAAAATCCCGTTTGGAAGTGTTTGATGAATTTGCTAGTTTTGGTTACAACCCAAGACATTTTTGTAACAATTCGTTATATGTAACCATTGTTTTTAGGTAAGTGTGGATGCATTTTTTTTGTTTTGTTTGTAATAGAGTCTTTCTGATTGCAAGAAAGACATATTGGAAAAAGTTTTGAGAAAAAAGAAAAGGACAAAAGAAAGGAACAAGCACCGATAGCAATCGAAGAAGCTTGGGATAACATTTCTTTTGCACAAATAATAAGAGGTTACATGTTAATAACTCAATCAATTCTTCGAAAATATATTCTATTATCTTCATTGATAATAGCCAAAAATCTCGGGCGTATGTTATTCTTGCAACTTCCTGAATGGTCTGAAGATTTGCAGGAATGGAATAGAGAAATGCAGATTAAATGTACTTATAATGGTGTTCAATTATCATAAAAACGGAATTTCCCAAAGATTGGTTGAGAGACGGGATTCAAATTTTCACCTTCTATATGAGATAGTTAATCCTACCATTTGAGTACAAAATGGTTTTCGGGATTAATTAATATTCATAACCAAATGCAAGATAAAAGGTTAGGAAATAAGCTGTAAGATCTGTTAATACATTTTTGGTTAGTATTTTTTTTCATACATAGAGAACGCTAAAGACGCATTAGCTATATTGTATACTAATTTATCTACACAAAACGATAGTTAGACAATTTTGATTTATTTGTTGCAATTTTCTTATTTAGAAAATCAATACAATAAATAAGAATTGTTGGAAAAACTATTATTCTATCGCAATAATAGAAGTCGAGTTCTACTTTGGATGAGATATAAGTGATGAAATTATATGCATTCGGATGAACAATGATTTTTTTTAGTTTTAATATTTTAATGGGTATATTGAATAGGCTAAAAAAAAAAACTCTCATGTTAATTTAACGCACTAGAATTGGAGATAAATATGACTTTTTCAAAAGTACATGAAAAAAATATATAGTATTGATAATTTACTATATTCAACAAAAAATATTAGGCATGCTTTAAAACAAAAAAAAATCGAAATTTTGGCAGTAATTAGGCGGGAAATAGTGCAGGTTTTCTGAAGATCTCTAATGGCTTCGAGCTTTCGTCTTCCCTAGCATTTCACTGTGCTCTTCTCTGCCGTCTTCAGAACTCTGTGTTTACTTCAATTTAAAGCGTGGTTCTTCAGAGGGAAATCAGTCCCCAATTTTAGGGTTCACAACTCAAAAATAGTTTTTTTCTTTTTTCATTGTTTGACTTCACAATGAATACTTTTTCTCTGAATTTGGCTGACCCAATTCGGGACGCAATTTCAAGGATACGCTTTGCTCCACATTCTAACAATCTGCTTATTTCTTCTTGGGATTCTGTAAGTAAATACACTGCCTCTGTATAGAAAATTCGCCTAAATTTTATGCTAGTTGGGTTTAGCTTTATTATCGAACTCTAGTTCATTTAAATGTAATGCAAAAACTTAATCTGCAGAGTCTTCGATTGTACGATGTTGATAGCTCTAAGCTTCGAATGGAAGCTCCCGGGGAAGCTGAGCTCCTCGATTGCTGTTTTGAGAATGAGAGGGTGTGCTTTAGTTCTGCTTCTGATGGTTCAGTTAACAGGTTTTTTCTCTTGGATTGTTGTTCTACTTGGGTATTTTCTCTTGTCAAATGTTATTTTATCAACTCCCCGGCTACCCTGCACTGAGAGCACGGGTGAGCCCTTTCGTTTTGTATTGCATGAACTAAAGCGGAAAGCTTTTCATGTTAGAAAAGAAGAAGGAAAAGATGAAGCTTTATACGCTGAGCTTAGAGCTAGAAATAGTTTTTTCATGTTTCCTGGTACATTATCTGGGCAACGCATTGAATTTCTTATTATTGCGACGTGTCTTTTTTTTTTTTTTTTTTGGATTGTTGTTCTTCCTAGGTATGATTTGGATTCAGGTATTAAAGTCTCAGTGGGAAATCATGATGATTCAGCAACCTGTGTTGAGTATTCTGCCGAAACATGTAAGATATTGATAACTCTGTAAATTCAATAAGATGACTTCTCAACTTATTCATTAAATATTGCCTCAGAAAAAGACATAACTCGTATTATTCAGAGCAATAGATTTTTGTAAATTTCAAAGCTAATGGGTTTTCCATAAGCTAATGGTTCTACTACGCACAAGAATTCTATTAATATGTCTTAATATGTATTCCTAAAGTAGAGGATCTACTAATTAGTTTCTTAGTTGGACAACTTGATGTATTTGGATATATGTTCAACATAATGTGCCAAAATGGAGAGGACCAAGAATTCACTGATTTGCTCACATGTTTAGTGCTCTAAAGGGTATAAATATCGAGTCAAGTTTCTCTTCTTAAATATCTTTTTCTTTATTTGTAGGTCAAATAATTACTGCTGGTTGGGATAAAAAGATAAATTTTTGGGATGCTCGTTCAACACAATCTCATGGATGCTTGAGCAGCTTAGTTTCAGAGGTGGAGTCAATGTCACTATCTGGATTAAATTTGATGGTTGCTGCTGCGTCCTCAGTTAATTTATATGACATACGAAGTTTTAAGACTTCAGTTCACATGAAAGGCGTGAAAGTAAAATGTATACGGCCAATTTTTAATCCTGAAGGTACTCTTACCCAAATTCTAATATCAACTATGTTGTGCTTCCAAGGTCCCCTCACACCCCTTCACCCCCACTGAACTAAAAAGAACGAAAGAGCAAAAGGTTTAAGTGTCTTCTTGAAAGTTGAAGAATAGTTCTATTTAAAGATCTCTATTATGCATGTAAGTACTTCATTGTAAAGTGAATTCCCTAATTTGTCTAGCAAGCAAGGACAAACAAATCTCAGTTAGGAATTGCTACAACCTGTTAAGGAAGCAATCAGGTCAATGGGATACTACTTGGCAATGGAAGGCTTAGTGTCACGGACTTAGAGTGATGGCTAAGCTTCCGTGCGGCACTTGACAACTTACTCCCTATTCTTTCAAGTTCTCGTAAGTTCAAGTAAGCCTTTAAGACTAAGATCGCTAAGAGAATGAAAGGAAAGACTTGAGAGAATTTGGAAGAAGGCTTTTTATATTGCTTGGAGAATGCTTTACACTTGCTTGGTTGAGGATGCCTTGGCAAAGGAATGGCACCTCTATTTATACTTGCCTCTAGGGACCTAAGTGTAAATAATATTTACTTCACAAGTCCCTACTTATTTACATAATGGTCCCTCTCTAGAATTCTCTACACATTTCATGATTTTCCAAGAAAATATCTAAGTCTTCTAGAGAATTCTAAGGAAGGATCTAGGTTCTTCAAAATCTAAAGGATTCTAGAGTTCTCCGCAAGCCTCTCCTTAACTCTAGAATCTTCTGCCCCTATCCGGACGCAAAATCTAACTGAGAAGTGGCGGGTCGTGACACTCTCCCCCACCTATTGATGCGACGACCGCGCCGCATCGTTGCTGCATCGTCGATCGGGTCTTGTCTTCTCATAAGCGTGGCCAATAGTCCATTGACTCGATCAAGGCCTTCGCGCAACGCCTTCAGTTGCTTCCTGATCCCTTTTAGCTTGGCCTTATGATCTACCTCCTTCTTAGGAGGTTCACGCCTCGGCAGCTTCTTTGGCATCACGACACTGCTCTTCTTCTTCGTGTATGGTGGCAAGGACCTTTTTGCACCATTGTCTTCTTTCAAACTTGCAATGGTGGTTTTGAACGTCGCCTCCTTCTCTTTAAAGGTTTTCTCGAGCTGCATGGCTGTTAGACGGACTTGTCCTTCCGTCTTCGGTATCCTAACCAGGGGCACCATGCATGATCCTCCTTGCTCCATGACCAAGAGTTGTTGGAGGTAAGGATCGATCACTGCGTGGCACTGCTGGAAGAACTCTTGCCCAAGAATTATGTCAAAAAGATCTAAAGGAGCTACAGTAAAGTTAGTCTTACCTTGCCATCTCCCTATCGTGATGCTTACGCCATGGCGACTCCACACACGGAGTCGGTGGTGCATCGACCGTCCCCGAGTTGGGCGTTACTTGGATCAGAACTTAACCCCAACCTTGTCGCCGTCTTGGTCATTATATTGACCTCTGCACCGTGTCGACCATAGCACGAGCAGCCTTCCATTAATCATGAGGTCGACGTCTTGCGCGCCATAACCTTTTGGCTTCCCCGGTCGCTGGTGATAGCTCCACATAGTCCTATCAAGCCCAAATAAGTCGTCTCTTCGCCTTGTCCTTGCTCCTGTGCATCCTTCTCCTTCCGCTCTCACAGGATAATACCAAGGCTTTTCAGTTTAGGGCACCTTACATGGCTATGCAGCCCACCGCATATATAACAACCACCTCTTCCGCGCGGTTTTCTTCCTCTCCGTTTCGCCATGATGTCCAGACTTCTTGCCATCGAACCTAGAGGCATCATGCTTCTTGAGATGTGGCCGCTGCTCCTCGCCTTTGCCACGATCTCCCCCACCATGGTCATGACTACCTCTCATCTCCTCTCCTCTGGCTCTGTTGGGCTTTTCATGCCTGAAGTCTGTCAACGCTTCGGCCTGCGTGATGGCTTCATCTATGGTCCTGACTTGCCGACGTTCCAACTCCGTCCTGGCCCAATTTTGCAGCCCATCCATGAAGTGGAACAACATATCATCATCCGTGATGTTAGGAATTTGAAGCGTGAGGGTGGTGAACTCCTGCACATACGCGCGTATGCTACCCGTTTGCTTCAGCTCCCTAAACTTGCGCTTCGCCTCATAGATGACGTTGTTAGGGAAGAAGGCTTTCTTGAACTCCTCGCGGAATTGTTCCCACGTGTTGATGGTGCACGTCCCCTTCCCTATCTCGGTCTCTTTTCGTCTCCACCATAGCATGGCCATCTCGGAAAGATACAACACGGCAGTGTTGATCTTGCTTTCGTCACTCCGCACCCGATTACACTTGAAGTAATTCTCCAAGTGCCATAAGAAATTCTCCACCTCTTGAGCGTCGCGGACGCCTTTAAATAGAGGTGGCTTGGGAGCCTCGACCCTGGCCTCCCTATCACAATCGGGTGACGCCGATCCTCCAACCTCCCTGCCTTCCTTAAGTGCCTTCATTTCGGCCTTCATTGTTTCAATTGTGTTCAACGCCTCCATAAGTCGGCACTCTAAGGAAGTGATGGCCTCCTTCATCTCAAACTCGGCCCGCTGACGTCCCTCCAACTCCTTGCGGATGCCTTCGGTCTCCTCAAGGGTGAAATCTTCAAGGGTCTTAAATTTGCCGTCGACCACATTTATGCGCCGGCCTAATATCTCCACGGCCTGCCTTGCCATTTCCACCCTTGCGACCCATTCTTCTCCAGCGGTGATGTCAACGGCCTCCTCACCACGTTCCTCGTCACTTGGCTCGGTGGTTGAAGGTGGATGAGATGTAAGCGCCTCGCTCGGTGTGGGTTCGAGTAGCATTTCTTCATTACCCTTTTGATGTTTCTTTCCCTTGCGGTTTTTCTTTCCTCCCTCCGGACGGACGTTGGTGGTGCTAGCGGCATTCACGTCTCCTTCTGTGGCCATTCTCTTAGTATCAAACCTCGCTCTGATACCACTTGTCACGGACTTAGAGTGATGGCTAAGCTTCCGTGCGGCACTTGACAACTTACTCCCTATTCTTTCAAGTTCTCGTAAGTTCAAGTAAGCCTTTAAGACTAAGATCGCTAAGAGAATGAAAGGAAAGACTTGAGAGAATTTGGAAGAAGGCTTTTTATATTGCTTGGAGAATGCTTTACACTTGCTTGGTTGAGGATGCCTTGGCAAAGGAATGGCACCTCTATTTATACTTGCCTCTAGGGACCTAAGTGTAAATAATATTTACTTCACAAGTCCCTACTTATTTACATAATGGTCCCTCTCTAGAATTCTCTACACATTTCATGATTTTCCAAGAAAATATCTAAGTCTTCTAGAGAATTCTAAGGAAGGATCTAGGTTCTTCAAAATCTAAAGGATTCTAGAGTTCTCCGCAAGCCTCTCCTTAACTCTAGAATCTTCTGCCCCTATCCGGACGCAAAATCTAACTGAGAAGTGGCGGGTCGTGACATTAGGCTCCTGTTAAAGTAGCCTGCTTTGGGTGGGTAGCAACAGGGGGGGGGGGCATGCTTGATACAGAATAATATGCAAAAGAGGGGTTTTGTATTGTGTAATAGATGCTGCTTGTGTCAAGAAGATCAAGAAACTGTTGAGCACCTGTTTATCCACTGCAGAGTTGCGAAACAATGTTGGGAGTTATTTCTAAGTGTCTGTGGTATTACTTGGTGATGCCTCAGAATATGAGAGGTTATTACAAAGTTGGCAATAACAGGTTACTCACAAGGAGAACAAGCAGATATGGTGGAC
Organism: Solanum pinnatisectum; assembly: GCA_035578085.1. Classification (NCBI taxonomy): domain Eukaryota; kingdom Viridiplantae; phylum Streptophyta; class Magnoliopsida; order Solanales; family Solanaceae; genus Solanum; species Solanum pinnatisectum. The sequence goes on along the minus strand of CM069080.1, from coordinate 337,284 downwards.
TATGCCGTTGTGCTTTTTCTGGACAATATGGCTGGAAAGGAACAAGGCCTATTTTAAAGATCATAAATCTCCGATATCTAGAGTCAAAGCTAGCTTTTTGCAGAATTTGTTCTTCTGGTGTGGAAGTAGTTCAATAGGCAGTTTGAGCCAATTAATGGATTTTCTGGATTTGTTAGGAAGGTAAGTCTAGTAGTCTGTATTTCTTTCTGAAGCTTTATGTTGTTTTTGTAACCTTTTAGTACCTTCTTGATACCCTATTAATAGAACTTTTTCCCTTATTAAAAAAGTACTTCACTGCAAATGATGGAGTTAATGACTTACTTGAGGCGAGCTTAAGCCTTGAATTGTTTATTAGTGCTTTGAGCTTAAAGCCCCAATGGACGTCCGCTTCTCTTTTTCTATCTTCTGCTTTTTGCCTTTGATAACATGACCACAGAAGCGCACTATAAAAAGAAAAGACTGTAGAAGGGTACAATTATGTTTGTTTTTTAGTCTTCTGCATTATCCATCTTATATTGTCTAGACAACAGGCAAAAATAGTTCTCCATTGCATGTTTCTATCTCCTGCTTATATTTTATCGTATCTTGTTTCAATTTCCTTCTGGATAACCTCTTTGTGCAGGATTTGTTGTTGGATCAATTGATGGGCGAGTTCTTCTGGAGTACATCTGCAAATCCAGCTCACATGAGGGGTCAGTAAAAGTTCGTAGTACTGTTTTTTTTGTTTGAAAAGATGAAAGTTTGTAGTATATCAGACTACTTATGGTGATTCCATCCAGATTAATCAATTCACTATGTAAGAGATGTTAGTAGAAGTTTGATGCTGTTACTTATACAGAGCAAATCATTATTGCTAAAGAACTTAGAAGAAATGGAAAAGTTTGAAAGGGCCTCTTCTTAGATCCTTGTATCAGTCAACAGTAGGCCAACTTCAGATGACTTTGGCTTCTTAACTTTAATTTAGATCAAAAGAAGCACTTGATGAAAATCAAATCTGATTAAACAAAAGAAAGATCGACAATTTATCAATGCAAATTGTAAAATCTAGTAAAAACAGTAGGAATCGTCTACTCTGAGCCATGTATCTTTTGGTTTAAAACTTCATACTTCCATAATTCTTTACACTCTTGTCCATTTTGGTTTATGGGTAGCGTTACATGTTGGTGAAACTATAACTTCTCTTTTAAGTGACAGATTCAGACATTCTGTAGAAAACTGAAATCGTTCAGCAACTGAAATTTCTCAGTATGTGGTTACTATGGATTTCTTATCCTAAAAACTCTCCTTTATGGATCTCTTAATTAATTTTGTTTCTACTTTTGTAGGTACGCATTTAGATGTCACCCAAAGGTTAAAGATGGGAGACGTCATGTTGTAACAGTTAATGACATTGCATTTAACCCATCGTATGTGATTTTCCAGTTTCAGCCTTCTGTTATTGTTATAATAGAAGTTATATTCATAGTAACTTTTCTTTTCCCAGCATTATTGGTTCATTTGTCACTGGTGACAATGATGGCTATGCCACCTTGTGGGATGCTCAAGGAAGGAAACGGATATTTGAGGTACTCTTGTTTGTTTGTCAATCAGATATTGCATAAGTTCTCCCAAAAGTGATAATACAGTTATAAACTAGTAATTGCAGTTTTGATATCACTTGGTTGACGTCATGGTTTTGAAAGAAATCTTGTGCTTCTGAAACCGAATGAACAAATCTCTTCATTTATATGAGTAACATGCCAAAGTAAAACTTGCTAGTTAATGTCTAAATCCACACATTCCTTTTTAAACTATTGCTTCCGTTTATTTTCCATTTGAGATTTGCTGTATAGCTATTTGCTTATTTCAACCAATTCATGGATCTCAGTCAATTTGTATGGTGTTTCCCTCTTTAGATGTCAAGATATCCCAACAGTGTCGTCTCTCTATCATATAGCCATGATGGATTACTTTTAGCTGTCGCATCCAGTTATTCATACCAAGAAGCTAACGAAATGTAAGGCAAACTTGTTTAGTCATCTTATTATTATGTGAAAATTGAGTACGTTCTTTGTCATCCTCCCTTTTATAACCCCCTTAATTTGTTCAACTGCCTTTAACAGAGAAGAGCCACCTCAGATATTTATACATGAAATAGGAAACTGTGATCTCACGTCGCCTTCTTCAGGAGCTTCAAACAAAAAATGACTAATCAGATTATGGTTGTTGCTTGTCTTTCCTTATGTAAGTCATCTTGTTTACAAGATGCTGTATTATCAACCCCTTATAATATTTCGTCCCTGATCACAAATTCTGCTCCCCTTCATTGTTTTCTATTTTAAGCTAGCTCTTAAACAGCAAAATCTGCTGGTACCTGTGTACAAGTTGGTTTTTCCTCGCTCACCTTCTGTGATGGCTATTTGATTCTGACTGATATTACAAGGAAAGGACTCAACACAAACTTGGATGCGCCGGTGTGTAGAATTTCCACTGATGTAAACATCATGTCCAGTTGATGTATCGGTGTCTAGCATATCGTTTGCTGAGTGGAATGTATTTTTGAAATTTAAGTTTTGCTCATGCCAAAATCTCTTTTGAATTGATTGTTTTGAGCCTAGTTTTATTCAAATTGATTTATTTCAGATGGAGCTTTATATGTTTTAGCTCCTCACATACATGTGAAGTAACCCATATTTTCCTTTCTTCAATAATCATATGTTATATTCTTTTGCTTGAAATATTTCTTTAATTAAAGCCTTTTTCTTTTCCTTGTATTTTTTCTTCAAAAATGTCACTATTTTTTTAATGCAAAAATTTAGTCATGTTAAAGAACAATTAAGCTACCAGTGTTGATTATTCTTTGAAACGTGTACGATAGTAGTAACTTTAAAAAATTAATATGGTGACCTCTGAACATATCCTTTAAATATTACCTTGAAGAGAACACATAAATTCATATATTTTCAGAGCAATGATTGTTTATTTTCTAATGATGTTTGGTATTTGTACTAGGCACACCCAACCCGTTGCAAGTATTTTTGATTAATCACCAAATTTTTTTGACCAGGGAAAAATCCGAGGAAGAATTAAGAAAGATAGTAATACTACAAAAGGTTGCCCCGAGGGCTTTGATCAAGTGGTAAGAGTGTAACGCGTGATGTGTGGATTAGACACATGTCATAACTAAGTGAAGAAGGGTAGACAAACGGGCCCATTATCCATTTTTGTAATTTGTAATCCAATCTCTCATACCACAAGGTAGAATCTTGAAACACAAAAGGAATGAAATGATAGAAACCAAAAAATTAAGGGAAAAAATACATAAGTTACCACCTAAACTTGTCCGGAAAAAAATACATAAGCTGTCACCTAAACTTTTACAATGTTCATTGTCAAGCATTACAAGTGTTGACCTGAGTTGTAATCTTTGTTTTTCATCTGTTCTTTATTTGTAGGGCCCCTAAAGAAGTTCAAGATTTTACACTAAAATAAAGTTTTAACTACCCTGTCTAGTGACACTTCAACTGTTGATTCCTACTAACTTTGTCTACTGACACTCCAACTGATTGATTCCTTCTAACTTATCAATTCACATCTGCAACTATATATTGACTCCTCAATATTTGTAGTTCATCAATAAAGCACACATCTTTTAGAGTTACTCATCTTTTTTCGATTTGCTTCTGCTATTGCCTATAGTGGAAGATGAGAAATTGTAACTTTCTTGGATTTCTCTGTCTTGCTTTCATATTGAGAGTTGAATCCTTCAAATTTCATAGGATTGATCAACACGTTGAAAGAATCTCCGGAAGTGCTGGTGATGTGTTGGAGGATGATCCTACAGGTAGGTTGAAAGTTTTTGTATATGAGCTTCCAAGCAAATATAACAAGAAAACTGTGCAGAGGGACTCACGATGCCTCAGTCACATGTTTGCTGCTGAGATATATATGCATCAGTTTCTGTTATCCAGCCCTGTTAGAACACTTGATCCAGAGCAAGCAGATTGGTTTTACACTCCAGTTTACACGACTTGTGAGTACTTGACACCACATGGTCATCCTTTACCTTTCAACTCACCACGTATGATGAGAAGCGCGATTCAGCTTATTGCTTCTAGCTGGCCATACTGGAACAGGACACAGGGGGCTGATCACTTCTTCATTGTGCCACATGATTTTGGTGCATGTTTCCATTTTCAAGAAGAGAAAGCAATTGGAAGAGGAATTCTTCCGTTGCTCCAGCGTGCTACCTTGGTTCAAACTTTTGGACAACGGAATCATGTTTGTTTGAAGGAAGGATCGATAACTATTCCTCCGTATGCTCCACCACAGAAAATTCAATCTCACTTGATCTCTCCTGATACTCCAAGATCGATATTTGTCTATTTCCGAGGCTTGTTTTATGACAAAAGAAATGATCCTAAAGGCGGGTACTATGCAAGAGGTGCTCGAGCAGCAGTGTGGGAGAACTTTAAGGACAATCCACTCTTTGATATTTCTACAGATCATCCAACTACATACTACGAAGACATGCAACGAGCTATCTTTTGCTTGTGCCCTCTCGGATGGGCTCCATGGAGTCCTAGATTGGTTGAAGCTGTTGTATTCGGATGCATCCCCGTTATAATAGCAGATGACATTGTATTGCCATTTGCTGATGCCATTCCATGGGAAGATATTGGATTGTTTGTAGCGGAGAAGGATGTTCCATATTTGGATAACATTCTTACTTCTGTTCCACCACAAGAAATACTGAGGAAGCAGAGATTGCTTGCCAATCCTTCAATGAAGCAGGCTATGTTATTTCTACAACCTGCTCAACCAGGTGATGCTTTCCACCAAATCTTGAATGGACTTGCTCGTAAATTACCGCATCATCACAAGACCATATACGGAGGCAACAACGTCTTGAACTGGACTGCTGGTCCAGTTGGTGATCTAAAACCTTGGTAGGATCAAGCTGAACCTCAAGATTTACTCATTTGTTGACTTCCATGTTTGCTTATAACGTTTATTTATTTGTTCTATGTTAATTTTATACACAGAAGAAAGAGTTTTGTCCATCAAAGGTTCAGTAGACACACACAATTGTTGTATAGTACAGTAGAATACAGTATAATATAGTACAGCAGTCCCACACACCCTCTTGACCAGGGAAGAACTAACTAGAAGGAGAACTTTATTGGTGAACTACGACTACTCGAGTCCCATTGTTTTGGATTTCCAAGAGAAATTCCAAAATAAAAGCATCATTGTGGATAAAGCAAATAAAGGACACAAAACTACACATACTTGAGAAACAGTAAGTTGTAACTCCTCCTACTTTTGTTCTTTGTCAGTACTCATACCAAGGACAGTTGATTGATTTAAAGACTTTAGGATAAAAGAACAAAGTCATCTTCAAATATTGGATCACAGTACAGGGATATATATATATATATATATATATAGAGAGAGAGAGAGAGAGAGAGAGAGAGAGAGAGAGAGATCTGAAATGTATAATATAACAATACAAAAATTCTGAGATTTCATTCATTAAGCCATAATATAATGAAGAGACAGAATGTGTTTTTGAGAACCAAAATCACGAAAAAGATTGACCACAGTAACATAATAGAGAATTGACTCAAACTCTTCTTCTTCTTCTGCTTCTTTGTTCCCTAAAACAAACCAAAAAAGAGAACTGTCAACAACTCCATTGCACATTTGCTTTGTGAAAGCTCTAATACTTGGCCTCCATCATAAAATAGTTCACATTTGAAAAAGAGATGGCATTTGAGATTTATTTGGTAATCTACTATTTGTTGGCCTTGTTTTCAAAATCGAGTACTATTATTTAGTATTCTCCCTATTCCGTGAAGTTAATGGCAAATCAACTGCATTCTTAACATCTAGTTGAGACTTGGGACAGATTCAACAGCAATACAGAAAGTTCAAAAATTAGGAGTGGTCTAAAAGAAACTACAGCTTAAAAAAGAAAAGAAGACGAAAGGGTACGTACATACCTGATAACCAAATCGAGCTTGAACCACAATTTTGCATTTCTTCAACTTGTATTTCCCGGATATCCTTGGCTGATTCAACAAGTGATTCTTTGCATGATATCAACTCAATAGATTTTAGAGTCAGCATGTCTGCAAAGCGAGAAGGGATCTCCTCCAGATTTCGTTATCTTCTTAACACCAAGTGCTCAAGGCATGGAAAAGCATCATCTGAGACTTCCCATTCTGAAAAATTAGGAACTTGAACTTTCAAGAATTTGAGTTGAGGGAACTGCTCATCGGTCACTTCCCATACTTTGGAACAAAAGGTAACTTGTAGCAGTTTGAGTACCACAAGAGCGGGGAGGGTTGCGACTTGATCAAGACTATATACACAACAATTGAATAGTGTTAATTTCTTGAGACATGGTGGCAAGTTCATCTCAGCAAAGGTCCAGAAGGGACCCCCAGAAAACTTGAGCATTTCAAGCTTAGTAATATTGTTAAATGCAGGAAACAACCTATCACATTTTGAAACTTCACATCTCAGTTTTTGAAGATTAGGTGTCCTTGCCAAGATGTTATTCACATCCTCCTTACAAGAAAACCATACTGAGGCAAGAGTTCTCAACTCTTTCATTTTTGGGAGACTCTTCAGGAGCTCTTCATGAACATTGGGTGTAGTGAAACTAGCACGAGTATATATATGTAGATGGCGCAGCTTGATCATCTTCCAAAGTGTGTCTGGTAATGATACTCGTCCTCCAATTCCTTTAACTATCAAAGTTTCAAGGTTCCAAAGATTGGATGAGAATGATAATGAAGAATCTTCAGCAATTCTAACAGCAGCATATCTCAAGCAGGTTACTTCTGGGAAAGAATCAATTACAGTGAATTCCAAATCTAACACCCTCAGAAACTTGAAGCTATTAAAAGTGTATGATGCATGGTGTATTGATGATGATGCAATTTATCTTCCCTTTATCAAGTGGAAAGATTGTATATTTGAACAAATCGAACTCCATTCTGCAAGATTATCACCTTGAAAGTTAAGGCATAAGCGTCGTGGAATGCAATGCTTCTTATAGGAAATAGAAGAATGATTCATATTATCATTGTCCCTGTTAATAGAGAAATTAGTATGATCTGAATACGTTTAATAAAAGATAAAATTGATACTACGAAGAGGAATATTAGATTGTATTACCCTTTTATGCATTGTAGAAAGTTCTCCACCTTGGCTTTCTTTTTACAAAAATCAAGCAACAAGTCATGAATGCGACATGTCTTGGTCTTACCATCACAACTCTTCTTCGAAATCATTACAAGGTTTCTTCCAATAAGGTTTTTTAAGTGATCTTCCGCTACATCCTCGGAAAGTTTCTCTTTATGAGATTTTACCAGACCTTCTGCTATCCACAACCATGTTAACTTTGAAACTTGTATCTCTTCATCCTCCAAAAATACTCCAAAATACAAAAAACAAAGTTTCAAATGAAATGGTAAAACTTGGTAACTAAGATTTATTATATCCTCTGACTTAGCTCGGATGCGTGAACCTAAATTTATCGCAACTTGTTCCCAACAATGTTTTTCCTTCTCCATTGTTTCGAGAATACCTGCCACCACGACAACTGAAAGAGGTAGCCTTCCACACCTTTTTGCTATCTTTTGGCCAACATCTTCTAAGACAGGGGAGCAACTTTCTGTATTGAACGCCTTATTCTTCAATAACATCCAACTTTCTTCTTGAGTAAACAATCGAAGACAACGAGGATTACTGATGAGTTTAGCATGGAAGGCAACATGACCAAGGCGAGTTGTCAGAATAATTCTACTTCCCTTCCCTGCATCATAAAAACAAGGCTCTAGATCATCCCATGCACTAGTTTCCCAGACATCATCAACAAGGATAAGGTACCTCTGAACCATTAGAAGTTTGCGCAACTTATCTGCTAATGTATCCACTGGTAGCTTATCACTTATAATTGTATCCCTCTTAACACAACATAGAATGGTTAGTAACAAGTCCTTGCGTGCATATACTTGAGACACACAACATTGTGCACGGACATCAAAATGAGAGACAACAGTGTCATCATGATAAAGTTTACTTGCCAGAGTTGTCTTACCCAATCCAGGCATGCCCACGATTGAGATAACATCCAAGTTTGGTGATACTCGATTAGCTGCTTCCTTAGCTTTTTTACCACCTCATCAAAACCCACCATCTCTTTGCTCATGCTTGTAATCCTAGCAAGTTGTAAAGTATTGAGCGCTGGTATTATGCAATACCAAGTCAGAGACTTTCTTTTCCTGAATCTCCGCTACCTCCCTCATGAGTAGTGTAATCTCCTCAATGATGTCCCTGGTCCAGAGAAAAAGGCACCACTGAGGAATGTTTTTGTATATACAACCAACAACCAAATGATCCACCTCATATGCTTTAGCAATCACCTGCATCGCAAAAGATCCGAATCCATCATGGTGCTTCTGAAAGTGCTCCAGTTGCTGCTGAATTGTCCAAAGTTGGCTCTTTATAGAAGAAAATGAGTCTGAGTAGCGGCTTAGAAACTCCTCCAGGTGGTCTAAAATGATATCAATAGATCCCAGTCCATCAATCTTAGGTAAATTTGACTGAAATGACTTCCGTATGATGCGGTAGATCACTGCTCGTATACTCTGAATATTGCCTGAGAAATCAAGAACTGTCACTTGGTTTAACTCCCCCACTGGTATGTCTTCCTTTTCCTCCACGCTTTCATACAATGAGTAAACTAGAAGCCCGATATCAATAATTGTGGTGTCTAAATCTTCTAGGACGTCTCTTGGTAGATTAATGAGATTGTCTCGCAAGAAGATGAGCATTTCTTGAAGGATTGCTCTTTGATCCTTGAAAGCAACTATCTCTTTGTGCTCATCCAAATAGTGTATGAGAGTCTCTACAAAGCCAGCTTCATGATTAGCAATATGCTCAGCTTGGATATTCGGATGACATCCTGATTTTAGAGTTTGCAGGACATCAATATAGATCTTGCGGATGCATGATTGAATGGGCTGAATACTCATTGGAAGGTCAGAAAATAAAGCATTCAACCAGGAAATGGTTGCTGCATGGCCAGACAAAACTAAAACATGAGTGAACAAAGTATATTGGCTTTGAGGATCCCTGCATCTGTCTGAAATAAAGTAGACAAAATTTCTCAATAACTTCAACTCCTTTACAATCTCTTCCATGCTAGAGAAAGGAACTAAGGGATACCAAGAATAAGGATTACAAATCTCTGGTAAATTACTGAGATTCATTACAAAAGTATCAATGAATCTCTTTACAAGTTCGGGACTAGCAACATTAGAGGAAAGTGGCAATGAGGCTTCGGGAAAGGAGTATTTCGCTCTGATTTCCAACTTAGCCTCCCAAATATGTTCTTCCAAATTATAGAACACAGCTACAATATCATCGGGTGAGATGATTCTTTTGAATTCAGCTGCAGCATAAGGAAAAAGATCTTGGACATTCTGTGTAACATTGCAGCATACATTTGTGAAGCTCTGCAAGATGAGAAGCATATCTAGGAATTTAAGATTGATATAAAGGACATCAATTAGATTCTTTATATTCCTTCTGGAAATGCCTAAATCCCATTCATGCCCAAGTTTTTCCAAACGAGAAAGGTCATAATTGTTCCGTTGAGACAAATACTCATATGAAGACATCCCTCTTTTTAACAAGTTTGTGAGTTTGAATGAGAAGGAAATATAGCTTAAGTTTCAGGTTTCTTTCTTCTCTTTGGTTTCTTAAATGGTTGTGTTAGGGAATTAGTAGTGCTGTAGACTTACATTGTACCAGCAAGTGAACTCTTTACTAGTGATTTCGACTTATATTCATTTGGTTAGTGGACTAAATTATCTGGGGATTATAGTCCTGGAATTATAATCCGTGGACTAATTAATTAATTAGAAGTTTGATGGGATATCCATATTAAGCTTGGGATCAGATTTATACTGTATTTGATTGATGGGGACAAATTTTTACCTTCAACCAAACACAGAATAAATTTTATCCCAAGATTACTCCCTGGATATCTCACAATAATTAATCATACATGATTAATGACGTTTGACTTTGAGGATAATTAGACAGCATACTCATCTTCTACCAAATCATTCATCTCCTCTGTCTATTTGGAAATTGGAGTTGTTTTTGAATTCCTGTGAGTGATTTGGAGTGAAAATAACTTTTTGGATTACGGAAAATTATAACAATTCTATGTCCAAATAGTTTTTCGGAAAAAAGTTATCAATGGCCAAAAATGACGAGTTTAACAAGTAACAACTCATATTCAAAACTGCTTGCTGCACTTGGAAAACACTTTTAATTTCTTGGTAGGTATTGGGGTTCTAATTCTGGTGGTTGGGATAGTTATTGCACTGAGAGGTGGTGAATAGTGTGAGTAGAAAATTGTTCATGTGGGTTGGTTAGAGTCTTAAATGGGAGTCAAGTGTGCAACATGTTCTAAACATGTTGATGTAACAACAGTTTTGGTTTATAGTATTTGTATTGGATATAACTGTCAAAACACACGTGAACTGCCACTATTTCGGGAGTTTCACACTCCAACTATCAGTTGTTCCCTTTTCGTACCTGAACTATCACCATCTATATAATAAAAACACATACATAAGTTGAGCTTGATGAGATTGGATTCCCTTTTTTCTTACTAGAAATAATTGACAGCTCTTCCAAATTCTGTTGGAGAGTCTCCTCAAATCCAACTGCGTAATCGACTACATACTTAATTTGGATAGCAGGATTAAATTCATCTGTCAATTATCCTAAGGAAGCAACCAGACATTTTGAAAATACAATGTTTTAACAATGGTTAAATCCATACAAGTAAAGAAAAGCAGAATACCTCAAGTAATCCATAATTACTTGTCAAAATAGCAATGTGACAGTAATTCAGCTAACATATTAGAGTTTCCAAACTTCTTCAGTGATTCAGGAAAAGAAAGTCTCTGACTTTGAAGATTTGGTATCTTTGCGAACACCCTGTTTGTGTGGTTCATTTCCTCCACAGAAGAAAACCATGCTAACAAAAGAGTTCTCAAGGCATCCATTTTTCGGAGAGCATAACTAATATTGAAAACAACGCGGTTGTATTTGTGTAAATAACTTGACCATCTTCCAGAAGGTGTATGGTAAAGTTCTCATCCCCCAAGTCCTTTAACTACTAAAGTTTCAAGGTTCCAAAAATTGTCGGAGAATGATAATGAAGAATCTTCAGAAACCTTTAACAGCAACATATCTCAAACAGGTTAACGCTTTTGGGAAAGAATCAATCACAGTGAATTCTGAATCTAGCACCCACAAAAACTTGAAACTGTTAAAAGTGTGTGATATTGAAGATAATCCAATTTGTCTTCCCTTCATCAAGTGTAGAGATTGTACATTCCACTAACAATCAATGGACCAGGTCCCTTGACAGAATAAAAGTGCACTGGAAGTAAAATATACACAAGAGTTTTACGTGGAAATCCCCTTGCTCAAGGGAGGAGAAAACCACAACCTGTGTGACAGGACTTCAACCCAACTTCATTATTAACTATAAAGGAGCAAAGCTAGCTTCAGATTACAAATCTCTAGTAACACTAACTAACTCTAGTCGGTCTAGACTTCAAGACTCCGACATAGCTAACTCTAGCTAAACTTCGGTATGATGAACTAGAATTGAACCTGATCTACTTCCTTTATAGCTTAGGAATAGATCTTACAAGACTAAGCACTGAAATATAAATCCTAGCAACAACTAAGAACGATGATAACTCTATTAGATCCTCCAGTTGTTTTTCGAGCATTATTTCCTTGAGAAAATGACTTTTGCTTTGTAATGTTTCAGATTGCAAAAACTGGAGTTTGTGTCAATGTTGAATGGACATATTATATGGAATAGACACAAACTCTTGGAGCAATGCCATGAGAGTCTGCTGCACTGCAAGAGACGTGCGTGCACCAACAACAGCAGGTGCTGCAGAGTTGCAGTTGGCAGGCTTTAGACAAGTGTCGTTTTCATGTACAGAAACTTCTAGTGTCTCCTTGGATCTGGTCCCTCCCAAAGTTTGTTAAATCATCAAAACTTCAGAATCAATTCAAAATAACAGTATATCCGAACAAATCGAACTCCATTCTGTAAGATTATGACCTTGAAACTGAAGTCATAAGTGTCGTGGAATGCTATGCTTATCATTGTCCTTGTTCATAGATAATAAGAGATTTAGTAAGAGATGAAAATGGTGCAGTTTCATTTTATTTGTGAGTCCCATCTTCGAAGGAATCATTTGGAACGCTGACTCGATGCCCCTGTGTCGACAATCCAACGAATTCCAAGAACATTAACTAGCAATTTTTCATGGTTCTTATTGTGGGAATTAAGCATAGGATAGAAGTGCACTCCATTGGTCATTAGATAACCCCGTCCAAGAATTCACATCTTTCTTTGTCTTACCATTTGATTTGGTTGCTTGTGCAACATTGGGCCCTTTGCTTTGTTTTGTGATACTTGTTTTGAACTTAATTATATTATGGCCACCATATTAAATTGATTATCCCATCATATATTAGTGAAAGTTGGCCTGAAAGATAACATTATCTTCTAAACCAAATAATGTAATAATTATTTTTGTATTTCTAATTGTAAATCTTCTTACCAAATCATCTTTTGTCCTTGATTTCTTTATGTATTTCTAATTGTTAACCCTTGACTCTGCTTGCAAGTAATTAACAACTTGGAAGGTCTACCAAATCATTTTTTGTCATTTTCAATTCTAGTTTTCCCTATGAATTCAAGCATGCAGTCGTTCTTTACCAAATCATCTTTTGTCTTTTTTTTTCGGGTTCATAAAAAGTTTATTTATTCTTAATATAAATAAATCTATGCACACTTGTATTTGACGACAAAACATTATCGTATTTAAATCTCAATAAGTGAAGGGCTATATGGTAATTCAACTTTTTCAAACTTTGTCAAGGTATTGATAACTTGCACATATAATAAACCACATGACTTTCTTCTGAGGTGTCAAAAAGTAATTGAACATTTCAAAGGAATTAAAAAAAGACATTATTCTTAAGTCTCAACATAAAATATAAAATACATATACAAACCCATTAAGTATTTGAGAATATGAAATGAATCACTATAATTACGAGCAAAAAAAATAAATAATCTATATTTATTTATGGTATAATTTCCATAAATCTCATAGTGTTAAGAGTTAATTACATTATTTTCCCACTATTTTACAAGAACCCCTTAAAATTTATGGATTTCGGATACATTTTTGGATACATCATTGGATTTCTGGATACATCAGCACACATCATCCAGATACATAGGGGGTGAATGTATCCAAGAGGGAGGGATATATCAAAGAGGGGATAGGACATCCGTATACATAGGGGAGAGATGTATCCGAGAGGGAGATAGGGATGTATTAACGAGAGGAGAGTGATGTATTCGAGAGAGAATTTTTCCATACACAGATGGAAGATGAGTATACAGTGTGGTTATCCTCAAAGTCAACTGTGATTAATCAATTTAAGAGTTCACATATGATATGAATGTGAATGCAATTAGTGTTCACATATATATGTAGGGGCAGATTCCCTAATATATACACCAATATCCTACTCATTCAATTTATAGCTATTATCACAAACTTGTAAAAAAAAAAGAGATGTCTTATTCATATAGATGTTTTGTTCTTTCTCGTTTGGAAAAACTTCGTGATGAATGGAATTTAGGCATCCTTATTGGAAGAAACCTTGTGATGGTTTCCAAGAGGAGTTGTGATGGTAAGACTTAAGGCATTTCGCATTCATGACTTGTTGCTTGATTCTTGTAAAAAGAAAGCCAAGCAGGAGAACTTTCTGCAATGCATAAAAGGGTAATACAATCTTATATTTTAATTCGTCGAATCAATTATATTTTTTAAACGTATTCTGATCATACCAATTTCTCTATTAACAAGGAAAATGATAATATGAATCCTTCTTCTATTTCCTATCAGGAGCATTGCATTCCACGACGCTTATGCCTTTACTTTCAAGGTGATAATCTTGCAGAATGGAGTTCTATTTGTTCAAATGTACAATCTTTCCACTTGATGAAGGGAAGAAAAATTGGATTATCATCAATAGGCATCACACACTTTTAACAGTTTCAAGTTCCTGTGGGTGCTAGATTTGGAATTCACAGTAATTGATTCTTTCCCAACAGCGTTAACCAGCTTGAGATATGTTGCTGTTAAGGTTGCTGAAGATTCTTCATTATCATTCTCGGACAATCTTTGGAACCTTGAAACTTTAATAGTTAAAGGACTTGGAGGACGAGTAACTTTACCAGACACCCTCTGGAAGATGGTCGAGTTGCGCCATTTACACATATCCAACCGCGTTGATTTCAATATAAACGATGCTCTCCGAGAAATGGATGGCTTGAGGACTCTTTCCTCTGCATGCTTTTCTTGTGTGGAGGATGCAGACAGGGTCTTCGCAGAGATGCCAAATCTTCAAAAATTGAGATGTGAAGTTTTGACATCATGTGATGTCTTTTTCCCTGCATTTAACGATCTTACTAAACTTGAAATGCTCAAGTTTTCTTTGGTCGTGGAGGTCCGGGGGCCCTCAAGCTGAAGTTACCACCAAGTCTCAAGAAATTAACACTATCCAATGGTTGCTTATCTGGTCTTCATCAAGTCGCAACCCTCCCCAGACTTGTGGTACTCAAACTGCTTCACGTTTCCATTAATTCCAAAGTATGGAAAGTGACCAATGAGCATTTCCCTCGCCTCAAATTCTTGAAACTGCAAGATCCTTCTTTTTTTGAGTGGAATGTTTCAGATGATGCTTTTCCATCCCTTGAGCACTTGGTGTTAAGAAGATTGCGACATCTTGAGCAGATCCCTCCTTGCTTTAAAGACATGATGACTCTAAAATCTATTGAGGTGATGGCATGCAAAGAATCACTTGCTGAATCAGCCAAGGATATCCGGGAAACACAAGTTGAAGAAATGCAAAATTATGATTTCAAGCTCTTTGTCCATAAGTAGAACAATCATACTTTGACCCTCAAACGCCAACTCGATTTCGTTATCAGGTACGTATACTGTTGAGCGATTGTAATTGAAGTGAAATGTGTGTCTTTATATATGTACTAGCTTATAGAGTGCTTTTTCCTTGACACCTTACGTGTAGCTTAAAAAACATTTCTGTAACAATCATCCACGCTTGGTCATGACATGGAAGTACTATATAATACCTAATACAATGAGTATTTATGAATTGCTTGTGGTATTCTGCTGCTAGTGTAGTGCTTTTCTTTACTTCTATGGATTGAAATTGCGTCAATGATTAAAAGACATTGTCAAAGTATTGTATGCTTTAGTTTCCTGTAGATCATTACCAAGTTTTAAATTTTCTGAAGTACTATTGAATCTGTGCAAGTCTCATCTAGAAGTTAATAATGTGGTTGATTCACAGAATGGGAAGAATACTAAAACTATAGTACTCAATTTTGAAAAGAAGATTTTGTGTCCACCAAATAAACCTCAAATAGTATCTCATTTTCAAATGTGAACTAGATTGTGAATTGGATGGAGGCCAATAATTCGAGCATTCACAAAGTAATTGTGCAATGGAAGCTAGTTTGAATTTCCTATATTGAGATTTTCAAAATTTTGAATCGAGTTGTTGAGAGTTTCTCCCTTCTTTTGGTTTGTTTTAGGGAACAAGGAGGCATAAGAAGAGAAGTTTGAGTCAATTCTGGAAACAAGATGGTGCTTTTATTTGGAGATTGTTAGGCAACAATAAAATAAGTGTAATGGGGAGGGTAAATTAGCAATTTAACTTTCAGTAAACGGTTTCTCACTTTTAAGGTAGTATAGATATAGATATTACTGAGTCTTACTCATGTGCTTTCATTATAACATACATTTTGCTTGGCGGTATGCATTTCCGTTTTGGTTACAATTTGTTGGATGCAGAACAAGGTGTTTTAACTTGTACTATTCTCATTTTATACTGTTGTGTTCTTCTTTATTGAATCATAACTAATACAGTACTAGAGTTATCATACTGTTAAAATTCATCACATGAAAGATAAAATGGATTTGTCCATCTTAACCAACGGTCAAAGTAAATTGCAGCAAACATAATACTATAGTTATGAACATGTATGAAATGAATCAAAGACATTTAACATCGAATGATGAAAATGAGATTTACACAGATGCAAGAACAATAAAGGAATCTAGGAACTTAGTATTAGGCCTCATTTGTTTTCATTAAGATTAAGACGTCTGAATTTAATATATAGTGTAAATGACCTTATAGTAATTTGTTATCTTTTCTGTGGTTTATTTAAAGGATCTCTTATAAATGGATTTAGTTTTATTAGTGAATCATCGAGGCTGAAAGAACTCAATATCTATATATATCATACACACAATCTCAATCCATAGAAGCAACTAAACAAAGCACCTAAAATCAGTTGCAGAATACCATAAGTGATAACACCAGTAGATCAACTAATACATAATACATCTTCTGTTAAGCTGTTATGCTAAACTTGTGCTAATGAAATGTGTGAGATAGTTGTTATGCTAAACTTCCGCGCTATGTTGTCTAATAGTTATTTTATTTGTTGGATTTGGTGTGTTGTTGGTCTCCCTTCCTTCTTTTAATGCATCTGAAATGTTCAATTGCCTCTAACAGAGAAGATTCACCTCAGATGCAAGTTATCTGGTTTATTATATGTGCAAGTTATCGATACCTTAATACTACAGTAGTTATTTAGCTGTAGATGTTCACAAGTTGGCTCACGAATTGTATGGTATAGAATATAGTATTTTCCCCTGCTAAAATTGTCCTTCAATGATTTTATCGTTGCCTGTTGTGGATAAAAGCACCATTGTGGATAACTCATAGACATAAAACTGTCTATATATTAACTGATAAAAGGGATTAAACACAAAAGTCTTAAGACAAGACATTGCTTCCATAGAGAATTGACTCAAAACTTTTTTACTTATACGCAAAGATATAAAATCTTCAAAAATTGAGATATAATGTTTTGACATGTGATTTCTATTGCCTGTATTTATCATATTATAAGCTTGATACATATCTGATATCAAGTTGAAGATATGCAAAATTCTGTTTTCAAGCTCTTAGTCCAATAGAACAGTTATACTTTGAACCTCAAATGTCAACTCAATTTGGGTTATCAGATATGCATCATGTTGAGCCACTGTAACTGAAATTAAATATGTGTCTTTATGTATGTACTATTTGTTTTTCTTTACACACTTTTTGTGTAAGCTTAAAAACATTTATGTAACTTCTTTTTTTTTTTTTTTAAATAGAAAAGGATAGAGATAGAAAAAGAAGAAAATGAATAAAATAGCAAAACCTTCATTTTCATTTCTGCAAGTGTGGACTTTCTAGTTTCTACTAAGTTTTGTTTAGATTCTATACACATTAAGTCAACTTTAAATAGTCCGGTTAGGACTTAGATCACACTATTGTACGATGGAAATTAATGTGGTAAATATAGTGTCTTAGATCCTAAAAATTTAGAACAATTATAATCTAAAATTTTAAAATAATGATTTTAGTTGATATCCATATAAAAAGGATAGCTTGACTATGATTTTCCATTACACGAGACACTTATGTGAACTGATTATAAAAATCTTCGAGCCAATATCAAGAAAGGTATATGCAGAGACTTAACATGGTCTGATGAAACCAATTTATACAATTTTTGAGGAAAACAAATTGTCATGAGAAATATCAACTTTGAAAGTATTTTTTGTCATTTTTAAAGGTGTGATTTACTTTGTTATGGAATTAGTAGATACATTTTCTAAAATGTTACATATTTGTCTACGTATAGATTGTTAGATGGATCAATTAAATTAAATATGTGATGGATCATTTCGTATTGTAATTAACTTTATTCATTAATGAAGTTGGAGTTAGGCGTGGCTCGTCTTGGAGTTGGAACTTCTATAATGAAGGTCTCAGGTTCGAAATTCTTTGCTATACACAACAGGGAGTTGGCCTTAATTCTGAGTTTAGCTCGTGATACAAGGCTTATCTAGTGAATTTTATAAAAAAAATAAAATTGTGATTTGCAAGCTATTACACAGAAACTAAGAAATTATTCCATTTGTCACCAAAACGAAATTATGGGAGTGTTCGATATGAAGGAAACTATTTCTTGTAAAATATTTTACAGAAATATAAATTTTTCTTATTTATTTTCTTCTGTTTGAGATGTAAACAAAAAAAAAATATTATACTAAATGTATTCATATATAATTTAAACAAATATTATAAAATATAAAATTGAGGATGGTAGAGATAAGCATTACATGGGCAGGTGAAAATGAGTGTGTTGCAGCGTTAAGTGTTGGAGGTTGGACATAACACGGTCAATATGTTATGTCATTAGCTTATGAAATTTGTTTTCTCAGACTTTCATTATAAAAGTCAATTTTCATAAACTAATAAACTATAAAGTGGTCTAAACGATTAATGAGTTTAAACGGTTGAGGGAAAAAAAAAGGCAGGAGGTCCCCCTAATAACATAACTACTGCGTAGCTAATAGAAAATTTGGTAAACATCCATTCCGTAGTAAATGCTCAAACAAAGTACTTAGTATATAGAGTTGGACTTTTTTTTCAATTTATCTATCAGTTTTGATTTGACACAAAGTTTTAAAAAATAAAAGGATATTGAATTTTGTGGTATTAAATAAAAGATACATAGAAATATCAAAATATGATGATTTTAAATATGTCACGTGAAAAGTTAGAATTAAGGAGTTTCCAAAAAAAAATATTTCTTTTAATGAATTTAAAAAAAAAAAAAAAAGACTGATATAGTACTATATAAGATAATGTTACTAATTACTTTTATTTGTTCTTTTATCTCAATTAATATCACTCTTCATTTCACCACATTAATCTCTCTTCACACTCATTATAGTAAGGATACAAGTGGATTTTTTTTTTTTAATTCAATTTTGATTTTCTAAAATAATAAGTACTTGTTTTGAACTATTCTTTTTAGTAACCATAAAAACTAAATTAATGGTAATAAAATCCAAACACCTACACACATATATACTTTCTTGCTAAAACTTGAGTAAGCACTTGAAATTAGTCTTTCATATAGTAATAATAATAAAGTAAAACAGGTTGTTAATTAGGATCATTAATTATTGAGTAGCTAATTTAGAGGAGTTTAGCATAATTAATTATTAGTACCCCATGTAGGACATACTCGAATAATTCATTACAACCTAATTTTAACGTACTTAATTTGCACTTAAGTAAGTTATACTATAACATTCAGATGAATTTAAAGTTTGCAAGTTGGCCTCAACTTCAATAGAAAAACACAATTAAAGCATGCAAAATATTTAAATATGTTTTTATGGTTATATTATATACAATATTTTTATTCTAGTGGTTGAGCAATGATTGCCAAGAAGAATTAAAAGCGGGGATAAGTAGCAATATTTAAATTTTGTTTTCTTCTCTTTTTATATACTCCCTCCATTCCATACTAAGTTAATTTTTTTAGGTGTTTCACACCCTTTAAGAAAAGTAGATTAAGACATAAATTGAACCTAATTTTCCATTTTACCCTTATTAATTATTGTCAATTTTATGATTAAAATAACTAAATATTAATTAATCACTAATTCCAATACTATAAAATTGAAAAAACACTCTAAAAGTAATCTTAAAAACTGAATAATTAAGTTAATTTGAAAAATGGAAAATGCCTCAAAAATTAACTTAATATGAAATGGAGGGAATATGAAATTACTTAAACGCAAGGACGGAGGTAGGAGGAAGCGAGGGTATTCATTGGAACCTTTTGACAAAAAAAAATATTATGTATATATAAGCTAGTTTTTTTTTTTAAAAAAAATAGTGCATATTTTTAAAAATATACTATATACATTGACATAATTAGTCGTGATAAGGACATACTCATTTGTTTGTATATGATTGATTTCCTTAAAACATGATTTTTATCAAGTTTTGAAATGAAGAACAAAAGAAAAACACACTTTTGTATAATTGTTGTTTTTGAAAAAATAACTGATTAATCTATTTTCCTTGAAAGTCTCCAGATAATCACACTATCCCATGTTTTTAAAAAAAAGATTAATTTGTATGATTAAATACAAATATTTGTCGTATTTACACATTAGAACGTTCTAAAATTTCAAATTTATAAACTCTCAATTCTATAAAAAAAAAAAAATACAGGTTATTGTATTTCACATAAATTATTTATATGTATATTAAGTAAATTTTTAATATGCATATAAAACTTTATTTAAAATTATTAGATTCCGTCGAATTCATAATATCGTAATTAAAATTCTAATTTCGTGTCCTCGCATGTTTCCAAGCTTTGATTTCCTTTTGCCAACAACTTGAAAAAAAAGACAATAACGTCATTTCTACTTTAATTTATTTCCTTCACGAAAATATATATATATATATATATATATATATATATATATATATATATATATATATATATATATATATATATATATATATATATATCATTAAATACTTCTAAAATATAGTATAGCATGTCCTATGTTTTTTTTTTTTTTTAGATATAGACAAAATATTAATAACTACATTAAAATTGAATATACTAAAATGAGTGCCTGCACTTCACCGACAATCTCTTCATCCTATGAATTGGTAATTTTGGCAAAAATTATAATGTTTATTTGGATTTCTGTGTTTTGTCTTATACATACTATTAATAATAATATTTTCTCTAAAAAAAAGTAGTGTAGTTATGTATAGTACTTCCTTTGGACGATCCATTTTAATTATTTTTGTACTTGTAATAAATAACTAGTCCAACGTAATACTATTATTTTAAAAAATTAAGATATTATTAATTATTAATTTTTATTTTGTTTTTACTTAATAAATATTGAGAGAAAATGTGGTAAAAAATATATTAAATTGAGGTTGATGAATAAATAAAAATAATTTAGCCAAATTACTTTTAAAAAATATGTTAAAAAGTGATGAGTAAAATGGAAAAGGGTCAAAATTATTGTTGAACTAAGTGAAATTGAAGAAAAATATCCTTTATTAATAGCTTGCGTTTAAATATGTTCTTATTGTTAATACTTTAATCCAAAACTACCCTATCATTACTTTTGGCTCAAAATTGTCATTTCCATAATAAACATATTTTTAAACCTATAGTCCATTATTAATTCGATGCAAATATTGAATAATAAATATAGCTACAGTAAGTAACAATAGAAAACAAAATAAAGATTTTTACCTAAATATTTGTATTTAAAATCATGCCCTCAATGAATTAAAGCTATGTCATGATAAATACCTCCCTCAATTCTATTTGAAATTCATAAACAAAGAGTAGAATGACAATTTGATGTTGAAGAAAATAATTGAGTTTAATTGTGTGGTGTAAAATTCTTGAAGCAATTTATTTATTTATTTTATAAAATGTGGCAACAAATTTAGAAATTAGAGTCTAAAACGTGGGGACTAGTAGCCAGAATTATCCAGACTGTGTTTGTTTGTATGTGATTGTAGATTCCCTTATGCTCCACGGCAACTCTTAAGTCGTCGGGGATTACAACTAATTTCACGCCACATTTTATATTTTAAAATACTAACAAATGTCCCATATTTTACTCTCTTTCAAATTTTTTCCCAAATACCTTTTGTTCAAGTGTATCAAACTAAGTATAACAAGAAAAAAAATAATAGAGACAGCATAGCGACTAAAAAAAAGTAGTGTAAAGTCTACAAGAGAAAATAATAACAAAAACAAAATAACGTGATACAACTACAGTGGCACAACTAGTCCTATAACAAACCCTAAACCTTTACAAGGCAAGACAACACTCTCCCTATACTAGGCCTAGCCTTCTATCCTATTACCATAATACGTGACCTCCACTCCTTCCTATTTAAAGTCATATATTCGGTAATATGGAAGTTGCACAATGTCTTGTCTAATCACCTATCCCCTATACTTTTTTAGCCTATTCCTACCCCTCCACGTATCCCCTATATCGAACCTCTTGCATCTCCTCACTGGGCATTGACGCACGACTCACCTTCTCTTCACATGTTCAAAATCATCTCAGTTTCGATTCTCTCATCTTGTCAGCCACATAGGTCAATCTCGCCTTCTCCCGAATAACCTTATTCCTAATCTTGTCACTCCTAGTATGCCCATACATCCATCTCGACATCCTCATCTCTTACAACATTAATCTTCTGAACATGTGAGTTCTTGACTGGCCAGCACTACACCACCCCATACAACAAGGATGGTCTAACCATCACTCTGTAGAATTTACCTTTAAAAGTTTAGATGCTACCTTCTTATCACACAATACTCAAAAGGCAAGCCTCCAATTACTCTATGTTGTCCTAATGCGATGTGTGGCGTCATCGTCATATTCTTATACTTATACATGTATCTAAAAGTAGTTATTGTCCACCCAACCATAATTGGAGTTTGTCAATGTTTAAATTGGCTACCGAAAAATAGATATTGGTGAGTCGGAGATTATTATACATATAATATACACTTCACATATACTTTGCGGACAACTAATCTCCTATACAGTTGATCAATACAATCTACATACAGTTTGAAAACACATACTTTGAATACAATTAGCCTCAAATATAGTTAATATCTTTAAATTAATCTGAATTGTAAATCGAGTGAAAGATCATATGAAAAATAAATAATGTACTACTTATTTTCAGAAATAATATCCAAACAAACATTTATATTTGGTCTCAATTGATAAGTACATAGTCCAATTTTGAGTATGCATATTTACATTATCTCAACTTATCTCTATTGTGTCACTTGAATAATCCAACTTACAAAATGATCATCTACACACCTTTTAAATTTATGTGTCATATTAGCACAAAGGTATCTACGAGATGAAATTAAAGTATTTACTTATCAATTGAAACCAATTTTAAAAGTTTAAATATAAACTTCGAAATTAAAGTACTTACTAATTAGCCGGATTCCAATTTAAATATTTATTTATATATTACTATACTTTTATGTGTTCAACTTGTATAGTGTGTTCTATATCAAGACAAAAGAAAAAAAAATATATTATGTCTTATATGATTGTTTAAATTAAATAACAAAAAAAAAAAAAAAGGTGAAAATGAGCAAAACTGCAAAGCCTCCATTTTCGTATAAGCAAGCGTGGACTTTCTAGTTTGCACTAAAAGTTTGTTCAGATCCTATACACATACCTTTCTGTTTAATTCTTCTTTTTTTTTTTTTTCCAAATTGAAGAGTAAACTCCAATCATCAAATCTGTACACAAACACCCACTTTTTCCAACAATACTACAACAAAATTCGAGTTTTTTTTTTGATAGTTTACAGAGAATTACAAGGAAGAAATGATAAATTAATTTTCTACATAATATTTGTATAAGAAAGAAAAAAAAAATACCCAGAAATTATGGCCGAAAATGAAGGATCACCATCTTCTTCAACGTCAAGAGGTCAATTACTCCGTCCAACTATTACTTTACCGCCGAGAAGTTCTATTGAGAGTCTATTTTCAGGCGGGTCAAGTGGTATTAGCCCGGGTCCGATGACCCTTGTATCCAGTTTCTTCTCCGATAACGATCCAGATTCTGAGTGTCGTTCATTTTCACAGCTTCTCGCCGGTGCAATGACACCTCCGGTGGGTTTTACCGGTGGTAGACCGGGTTTCCCGCCACTTCCGCCACCATCTACGGCGGCGATAACTCAGTCACCGACGACGTTTACTGTGCCGCCTGGATTGAGTCCAACTAGTTTGTTTGATGGGTTCTTCTCACCTGGTCAGGTAGTTGATTAAAGTACTTTATTTTCCGATTTGTAGATTATTGATTCAACCTTTAGGTTTTTAGCATGAACACAATACATTTTTTGTATTTTCAAATTTTAGTGTTTTGTGACAGTATGCCAATCTATGGATGCTTGGTAGATTTATGTGAGGTGCGCATGAGTTGACCTGAACAACGATATCATTAAAGAATCATTTTTTGGGTTTACAAGTGTTAGATTAGTTTTGAGGTAATTTGGGATAGAGAGGTTGTTTCCGATTGACGGGGTCAAAAGAAAGGAAAACAAAACATGTTAAGTAGCCAAGATGGAATAGAATCCAATAATTGTTACCATAATTAGTAACTATTTTTTTTGGCTTTAATTGCTGAATCTTTATGTAGATACTAATTAAGTTGTTTTAGCATTAATGGTTGATTTTAATAGTTTGTTAGTATAGCAACAGTCATAACGGGAGGATGGTCAGATTGGTGTGTGCCTTATTTTCCCCGGAAGAATCTACTGTAAGTGGCAATGATTTTTAAGCACTGTAGTGGCATACTGGATCTTGGAAAAGGGATTATTTCCTAAAAGCACCTTACTGCCAAAAGTGCATTTCCTTTATATCTGGAGTGTGCCTTTTGATGTTCCTTGAATAAGGTATCTGACTCACATGAGAGACATTATAGTAGCAACTAGTACGAAATATCAGAGTAATGATCTTCATTATCAGTTAATTGAAGCATATCCTCGTCCAGCCTTTATCTTTTGCTTATTTTACCTCGTGCTTTAATCATCTGAGTTACATGCCCACCCCACCTCCACTGTATCTATTCCCAGTGGTCCTAAAAATGAAAGAACCTTTTCTCTCTCCAACCATTTCGGTGTAGGAAAGAAGGGGAACCACGACAAGTTTTCATACACCTAGGCCTAGTTTCATCAATGAATCATTCTAGAATGAGTTTAGGGAGACTAGTCTAATCTTATGCTACCTTAGAAAATCAGTACCACTGTCACATACAGACCCAACGTAGGCAATAAAAATGAACTCTTCTCTTTGCGATCGAATCAGATTACTTTATGTTTTAAAGACGGGGATTGATGCCACTTCCACTTGTCTATATCTGCCCTTTCCTGGGGGACAAGTTAAAGTCTCTATATGTACAGATCCTCATCTCCTCTATGACTGCTTATCAAATAGAAAAAAAAGAAAGATCGAGGGCTATAGTTGATATTATAGCATTTCTTGAAGGAAGCAAAAAAAAAGAAAAACATATAAGTGTCAGGAACACTGTACTAACCTTCTTTGATTCATTAAGTTGTCCACTTGAATACCAGCTCAAGATGGCTGGAGCTATGTACATAGAAACAGATGTATGAGAGTAGAGCAGGTCCATCCCATTTTCCCTCTCAACTAATTGTCCCACAAATTTCACGTAAAAGAACTATTTTTGGTCCCATCTAGTGCCAATCATATTACCCTGGGAAGTAGTTGGGAGAAAGGAATTCATGGCCTCACATGAACTGATACAGAGGAAAGACAACAGAAACTACTCGACATAATGTCTTACAAGTTGTGTTATTATTCGTTTATGTTTTGTTGTTAGTGAATATACAGGCATTTGGTTTTTAAATGCAAATGCATGACTAAGGTGGAATTTTCTGTGGGTCCTTATCATCTAAATTAATTTTGAAGGAACAATATCTCTATCTGGAGTTATTATTACATTGTTATCTGCACCCATCTAGTAAGTAGAAATATGGAGAAAGGGAACATCTTTCTCATGGGCTTCTATTATTCTTCTCTTTTAAAAAATAATCTCAACGTTGTATTCTTCTAGAAGAAAACCCCAGTTATGAAATAAAACAAAAGGCAGACAGTAAGATTTTGATCTTTAAACAAGCAGGTTTTGTTTGTAGTAACATAATTGAGTTTCAGTAATTAACACTGCTCTGCAATTAGACATCTCTTGGTGATGGTAAATGTTCTTTATTTGGCATTGTGCTGTTAATTTGTTGGAATAAAGTTACACGGGAAGAAAGTTTCTGTTTCCAGTAGTTCAGACGAAAGGAGGAGGTTGACATTCAAGACAATTCTTGTTGTTGCAAATTGGAAGCTTATGTCCATGGCAAAGACAATTTCGGGTGCTACGGGCTTTTCCAGTCCTGTGTAATGAAAATTGTACTTGGGATGTCATTATTCTTCATTTATTTCTATTACTTGTTGCATAGGTGAATGGATTGCCAATCCTTTGACGTATGCCATTGTCAAGACCTGTTCTGATGTCTGTGTCAAGGGTTTAGAAGTGTTTTAACGGAATTCCCTCTGTAATCTACTAGAGAGAATTATCTTTCAAAGGAGAACTACTTCATGCTAATTAACAATTACTGAAGCTTGCCATTTTGCTTCTTCCCTGAGTAATAGCGGCAATATGATTGAAGTATAGGTGATATTTGATAACTTACGAAACAGCCCTTGGAGGTTTGAGATAAAACATGTTGTTGCGACTCTGAATCTTCTAAGGATTCTTTGAGACTTGACTACTGGACTAATTGGGAAAAACATGTTTCTCCAGATAGATTAACATGTACAGTAGTTGTTTTCCTCTCTGCTATCCTTGATACTGCACTAGCAACTAAACTATGAGCAGAACGCTCTATTAATTAGTTTCTGCTACATGTGAAATGATATTGTTATTAGTTTAATTTGAATTTGCTTGTCCAAAGTTAGTTATGTATCTTCATTTGACAGGGTCCTTTTGGAATGTCACATCAGCAAGTGCTTGCTCAACTTACATCTCAGGCATCCCAGGCTCAGTCTCAAATGCACATTCAGCCTAACTATCCATCTTCTGCAACAGCAGCTGCACCATCAATGTCACAATTCCAGTCCTTACCATCAAATGCAGCAGCAAACCAACAGATACCTCCCACTTTGGATCCTAACATCGTGAAAGAGTCATCAGATGTTTCCCTATCCGATCAGAGGTCTGAACCTGCTTCCTTTGCTGTTGACAAACCTGCTGATGATGGCTACAACTGGCGAAAGTATGGGCAGAAGCAGGTCAAGGGAAGTGAATATCCTCGTAGCTATTACAAGTGTACAAATCCAAATTGTCCAGTCAAGAAGAAGGTTGAGCGCTCCCTAGATGGCCAGGTGACTGAGATTATATATAAGGGCCAACACAACCACCAGCCACCTCAAGCTAGTAAGCGTTCAAAAGAAAGTGGAAATCCAAATGGGAACTATAATCTGCAGGGGCCCTATGAGCTCAGCTCAGAGGGTCTGACAGGAAATTTAAACAAACCCAAGGAGGGCGAACCTTCCTACTCGTTAAGAATGAAGGATCAAGAATCCAGCCAAGCAAATGATCAGACCTCTGGCTCAAGTGACAGTGAGGAAGTGGGTAATGCAGAGACTAGAGTGGACGGAAGGGACATTGACGAACGGGAATCAAAGCGGAGGTACTTCCCTAATTCCCTTCATTCTTTGCACTATTTTAGAGATTGTTTTGGCTTCCGTGTCTATTTTTACAGAGATTCTTCTTTTAACGTATCTGTACATTGCAGGGCTGTAGAAGTACAAAGTACAGAGGCAGCTTGTTCTCACCGGACTGTTGCAGAACCTAGGATCATTGTTCAAACAACTAGTGAAGTTGATCTATTGGACGATGGTTATAGGTGGCGAAAGTATGGCCAGAAGGTTGTTAAAGGAAACCCTTATCCAAGGTAAACAGTTCGTCTTATTTTACTTCCTTATTGTCAATGAACAACTCTGTGATATGGAATCACCTATCCATGTGGTGTGTTCAGCTTGTTTGAAGAGGGGAATTTGATGAATTCCATGATAACAAGAAATCAGAATTAATCGTTCGATATCTGCTCGTTCTCGACCCTTCAATTCCCAATAAACAACATGACCTTGACCTATCATTTGTCCAATTTGGTCGATTTTATACTTAACTTTATTCTTTTATCTTTTATGTTTTCACTGATACCTAATCAATCTCGAACCTAAATGGCTTTTTAGGTCCAATTCCATCAATTTTGTTGATAAAGTGAACCTTCAATATAAATTTTAGTTGTAGAGCCTTCGTGTTTACATTCGCCTTCCTATTTATGTTACTAGAGTATGTTTTTACAATAACCTTGGGAAATTTTGACTTTCATTGCATTTAACCACTGGTGTCATATATCTTGGTTGCTGCGACCTTTTTTGCAGCATTCATTTAGAATTCTCTGTTTCAAATGAAGTGCTGCGGTATCCCTTTGCCTCTGTATGCCAGTATCGAATTAGCTAATCAGTGTCCATATAACTCAACAAGTGCATAGCCAGCTGCCATGATATTTACACGCCTTGTTATTTTCCGCAGAAGCTATTACAAATGTACCAGCCAGGGATGTACTGTAAGAAAGCATGTTGAACGGGCTGCAAGTGACCCTAAAGCAGTCATAACGACATATGAAGGTAAACATAATCATGATGTGCCTGCAGCCAGGAATAGTAGCCACAATACAGCCAATAATTCTATGTCACAATTGAGGCCACACAACCCTGTAGTTGATAAACCAGTTGCAATGCGAAGAGCGGACTTTCAGAGAAATGAACAACAACCTATAGCGCTTCTACGTTTCAAAGAAGAAGAAAGTACATGATTTATCAAATCTTCATTCCAGCAAGGTAATCAACATGGCAGCCAGTAGATGGCTGTAACTTATCACTGAATGGTTCTAGTTCTGGCGTTTGCAATGTTGATAATGGTCTCTCCCAACAAACATGAAATGAAAATGGTACAGAAGTTGCATTGACACGAAATAATAGGTCAGGAAGGAGTGGTTTGAATATAAATTGTTTGTAAATGTTCTCAAAAGGGGCATAGAGTTGTTAGCTATGGTATTTCTATATGCATTCTTTCTGTAAATGCTTCTATATTCGCACATGTTTTGGTCTTTTATCTTGTAATCGTTTTATAATTAGGCCTTTCATCTGAATCTGAATGATGGTGCATTAAGTTTTTGGACAATTTCTCTCTGTTATGAATTTATGATTCTTAATATTTTATTTAGTATGTGTGCCTTTTTATTTTCTTTTTATCAATCTTTTCATCTAGATTTTAACTAGTTGTTTCTAAGGTCATGTAGTTGTTCTGAAAGGACTTATAACACGTGATTATTTTTCATAGATGGGATCGAAAAGTGGCCCATAAATGTTATTTCTATTGAGGATCATTTGAGATAACCAAGAGGGGACTTTCCTTTAAAGTTGATGTGACCTTATTATTATACCTTGGAGAAAATTCAACTTCCACTTTTTGTCATATTTCATTGAAAAAGTTCTAAACTATTTTGACATTTCAATCTTGATACAAATAAAATTTGATGTAATTGTTACATTTCAGAATTTAGTCTTTTTTCTTGTTGCAAAAATATTTACAATTATTGCCCTAGCTCTCTCAATTATTATCAATAGGAATAATAAGTTGAGGTATCTGGCCACAATTCACAAAATCAATTTTGTTCAATTGAATACAGCACAAAACTCCCTCTGGCAGCTCCTCTTGCTTCTGTGCCTGCATTATAATCCAAATATATCTCATATCAAGAACAAAATCAAGGTAAAAATTATGTCCTTTTGTTTCCCCACTATCAACAGTTCCCTTTTTTCTCCACCTGAACTTCTGATAACTATACCTGAATTGTCAATCCAAGATCAAGAATTCCATGTTTCAACCGTTCTCGGAATGCATCAAATCCTTTCCTGGAAATGTAGCTGAATCGATGAACATCCAAGTCTATTTCGAAGTAGTTGTCTCCCTGCACAAAAATCATCTGTGAGATTCTCAAATATATCAGGTACTAAGTATTATGAGAATTTTATCTAAAGTATACTCTCCCTTCGTCCCATATTAGTTGTCATGTTTTGATTCTCGAAAATCAATTCTTTTAAATTGCTGGACAAAGTTCATGTAGTTTACCACCCGAAAAGTGAAACATGACAAGTATTTTGAGAACGGAGGGAGTATTAAAGATCCAATGTGCAACTTCTTTACCTAATGCTTGCTTTAATTCTTAAACAAGCTACTGTCTACTGACATTTCACTATGGAAATGATATGGAAACAATCAGCTATAAGATCTCAAAGAAGGACTGATTTCAGAATTAACAACACATTACCTCATAGAACGCATGTTGAGGACGCGAAAGCACTGGTTTTTCATTATATGCATGTAAAAGCTTTTTCTCCGCGGGATTTAAATGAAGGTCTTCAGGATTGGCTAAACCAACCATAATTTTGAGTCTTTCTCTGAAAGGAACTGTTGATTCCTTTGCAAAACCCTTTACGGTTTCCATTTCATCCTGTACAAATCTCTGCGATAAGAACAAGTAGAAACAGATCAATTCATGTAATCCAGATGACAGAAAGTAGTATTCAAGAAAGTGAAAACAGGAAGAACAGGTCTATTACCTTTATACTGTCTTGAAATTGTGGAGAAACCTCCTTTTCAAAATGTTCTGATACTTTGAAATATAGTACAAGGTTCATTCCCTCCCCGTCAGTTTCCCCAAGGAACATCGAAGTAGGGTAACTAGGCAGCTGCGATGACAAAATCCACAATGTTCACGTCAATGTCTCATAAAAACCAACAAATGAGCCTTAGTTCATGCACTTAATCACAACTAACAGAATAAATGTATCACACTGTCAAGAAAATGTCCAAGTCTTATTTATGGACCTGTATATTGACGACAAGCAGTGATGGAACTTTTTCATGTGGCTCTACAAAGGGAAGTTCAAGATACCGTGCTATGTGAGATATCTTCCGCGGAGAAACAAATAAATCAACACCAATAGGTACATAAGGGCAACAATTTGAGGCAGGAAATTTCCTTTTATCCCTGCATTTGAGAAAAGTCTTGTAAGCTTGAATGCAGAGCAAAACAGGAAACACTTGCAAATCTTATTGTACACAATGTAGATGAGGCGAATATTAACGTAACCATAGTAACATGCCTGAAGTAATTCATGCCTCGAAGCTTAAATATGGAAGGAGAAACCGGACTCCAACATCCTTGAGTCGGTTTCACATCACTAGAATGTGGAATAAGACATCCTGCTTTTGGATGATACAATAATCTTCTTGAAGGACCTGTATTTTTATAAAGTCTTTTAGATTATGAAAGTATACTATAGCATTTTCAGTTCAAGATAGAAGCACAAAGTTCATTTTCAGACACAATGCATTTCAAAAGAATCACGCGCACTAAATTAGCGTTTTCAGTGACACTTACAGAACTCAGTCGTCGTGTCTCCATCATGCAGTATCTTACTATCAGCAAGTGTTACAACTGATAACTTCCTTCGTTGAGAAGTCAAACTTGGGTCCTCCGCAACATTTCTCCTCTTAGTAAAATTTCCATCTACCTGAATCAAGCATTGAGAATCAACGAATCATTGACTCGGAAGGCTTACCAAAGACATGAAGCAAAACTTTTCATTTTGAGCTTCACAATGCTAGTGTCACTTACACATGGTATATCATTGTTGTTGATAGTATCAAAAAAGCTTGAGTTGCTTTCAATTTGGCTTTGATGATCTAATGCACTCCTAGCAGCAACGACGAGTGAAGGGCAAATTTCTAGATGCAAAATTACAAAGAGAATTCAGAACTAGCTTCTTTTGGCTAATTACTGTTGGAATTTGGATTAGGATTTTTCGATTACCTCCAAGAACACTAGTGAAGTCTTCGTCTGAATCCGAGTCAAGGACACTGCAAGTATCAAACCATGCTTCCTCTTGGCTTAATCCTGCAAATCCCACGGAAATTACACACACACTTTTAAAAACATTTAAAATACTAAACTTTCCTTGGCATCTAACTCCTATAACCAAATTAAAGGGCTACTAAATTAGAAGTATCCATACCGGTTACATCAACTTGATGATAGTTTAGGGAATGATGAAATGCAGGACTTGACGCCCTGCTCTCGTAGTCTACTGTGACAAACTCGCAAACATCAATGTCTCTTGCATACTCTCCTGCACCAGTAAGTTGCTCTATCGGTGCAACGGAAACAGAACATGGTGCCTTTCTTCGAAACCTACGAGTCTTGGGAATGTACTTTGCTTTTAACTTAATCTTCTTAGACTGACTCGACACACATCCACCCATATCTCAAGACTAATAAGTTCACAAACACCAGAAAACACCCCCCTTCCTCCTTTTGCATATATCAACGTCCGAAAACTGCAAGATTATAGCATTCAAAAACACCAATAAAGACACTTTAGATAAGACCAAAACAAACATGATTTCTCTTGTATTTTCAGAAAAAGGTGCAAAGTACCAATCATTCTTTACCTCACATGCCAAAAAAGAACAAAAGGCTTAAATGACCATATTTGGAGGAGAGTGACCTTCATAAACAAATTAACATTTACCGAATATTGAAAATGAAATACACATAACCAATACACTAATAATATGTTGATTGTTTTGCAGAACTCTATCTGAAATTGAACCTTATGAGAGCAAAAAAGATAACCTTTTCTGCAATCAAAATATTGGTGTCTAATTTGACATTATCTTTGGATGATCAGATAAAGACTTTATTATATTTCAACAGGATGAATAAAATAGGAGATTTTGATAACCCCAAATCAAGAAAATGAGGAAATATCTCAAGATTGAAAGAGTAAACAAGAAGTCAGCCAAACAACAACAACAACATATCCAGTGTAATCTCACAAGTAGGGTCTAGAGAGGGTAGGACTTCACACGGGCCTTCTAAAAGGAAAATACCGATAAACAAAGCAATCGAAGTAACAGATAGTTGTAAAAATTGAAGAATAAGATACAAGAAGTCAAGCAAAAGTCCTTCAATAAAAAATGTTAAATAGTTTGTTGTAATGACTTAAAGGGTCTCAATCAGACACCAGAATGATAGTATAAAATAACAACAATGACAAAAGAGATTTACCTAAAGCATTTAAGAGATTAACACAATATAATTTGTAAATTCATGGACAAAAAAAAATGATATCTTTAAATTCAGAAAAAAATAAGTGAAAATGGAACTTTCTTGAAAGGTCATAGTTTGGAAATAAAGCAAACATCTTTTGGCATGCATGGAAGAAAACAAAGCTATAGGTCAACTAGAATTAAAAATAGTTGTCTTCATATAAGAAGAAATAAACAAGCTGGAAACTTGCATAATCATAAAAATAAATCAATATCAATAAGAAAATGAAAAGATAAAGAAAACAACATATATAATTATGTGGGATTTGAGAAGGGGTAAGATATACGCAAAAAAGACCTTCCTCTTATGTTTGGGTTGTTTCTAATAGACTCTTAGCTCAAAAAAGGTATAATCAAGCAAAATTGAAAAGATAAACAACAACAAAAAATGAAACTAAAGATGGAAAGTCTTGAATTATATATATATATATATATATATATATATATATATATATATATATATATATATATATTGGTTTCTCATTACTCATCGGGATTTACGTGGCGTAACACACATTTAAAAGGAAACACTTCCTAACAAAATTCAAACTCAAAACTTGAACTCTGAGACTTTTGACTTACAAATTAAGTAGCGATTCTATTAATCCCATCGTGACTGTTATTAGAGTATGAATTATATTTACTTGTAAAGAGAAGTCCACAAAAACAACATAGGTAAAATCAGAGTGATTAAATAAAATTAGTTATAAGATTCTAAGAAGAAAATGATGAAGAGACAAATGAAGGGACTTACATAACTCTTCCAATGTTCACTTGCTAATTCCAAATTAAAGTTTTGTTTATGCTCTAATTTGTACAATTCATATATAGTTAGTTAGCTACTACCCCCACCTCCACCCCTAAAGTAGGGTAAAGGGGTCCCACACAATACACAAAATTGGATTACAACTATTGAAACTCTAATTATTTATTGATTGTCACCTTTAAAAAAGGATATTGAATTTTTTATGTTCTCGTATTATTTCACAATATGCATTCTAACTCATGATTATCTGTATATGTATATATGGCATGTCAAAGCTATACCACATAATCATTATGTATTTTATACCATAATATTTGTTTGGATACGATTTTTTAAATATATTTTATTAAAATAAATAACCAAAATTTTGTAATTTTAAACGTACCAAGTTATTCAAATTAGAGCATATGTCATTATTATAGATAAAATAAAATAATTAAATAATTCTCAAAGATGAAAAAAGGTCTTAATCTTTTTATTTTTTGGCTAATCAGAAAAGAGTATATTTTAAATGAGTCAAAATTTCCTTTTCCATTTTCTTTAGCATTTTCACACTTCTGTAAGCTCATTGAAAGTATAATAATAGCAAATATAGCTAACAAACTAAGGAATTTAACCAAATTCATTACTTTTTACATGAAATATAACATGAATATACAAGTAGAAATTCTAAATAAATCTCATCATACTAGCTAAAAGCATAATGAGTATAATGCGTGGTAGATTTATAAAGATTTAATTTGTTAACATCAAGTTAAAATTCTAACTTCCTTTCACATGTGTATGAGATATAAAGAAAAACGAGATGGGGTGGACGTACGACAGAGGAAACTCAAATTCAACTAGTCTCTCTGTCTTATATTAGTTCAGGTTTCACTTTTTAAGAGTCGATTTGACTTATCTTTGAAGCTAAATTAGATTAGATTAGTTTAATATTTTAAAATTATAATAAAATACTAAAAAATTACCCAAAAAAATTACAAGTTACAATGCTCTCGTATTAATATGATGAAAAATATCTAAATGTTAGCTAAAGTTAATTTGTCTCTTAAAAAATAAAACATGACAAATATTACGAGACATAAGGAGTATCATACAGAAAATAAAAGTCATAGCTTGAGTATTTGACTAACCCTAAATATTTGGTTTCATTGATGATTGTGACTTTTTGATAAATGTAAACAAACACATAACATGCATCCTTTTATGAAAATTAAGCATTGTTCTTTTAAGTTGTCAAAATATTCAACCAACTCTTTTGGGGAAAAATAAAAGTTTCTAAAATCAAGATTCCAATACAAATTCATTTGAACTAATTAAGCACAAACCAAGACTATAAGGTAGTAAAAAATACACAACACAAACGTTTGTCAAAGTCAATTAATAAACAGTCAACTAATAACTGACTATCCAAACTATCTTGTATTTTTAATCTCAATGTTTAATAATTTCTTATCATTTTTAATCAAGATTTGGTCTAAAATCATGTTGTAGTTTTTTTTTTTTTTGGAATCAAAGAATCAACCTTAGCTTCCTTCCTCAATTCATGTTTCTTAATAGGTTTTTATATTTTTAATAGAGGTAGAATGAACTAATGCAACATTGTGAGTTGTAACTTGTAAGACAATTAATATGTATTATTTTGGAATAAAAATTGTGCTTACCATGATAATATTCAAGTGTTTATATATGTATATATATTTAAAAGTTAATTAATAGTATGTTTGCCAAACTTCTAAAATTAGTCTATTTTGAAAAATGTTTTCTTCTTCAAAAAATGCTTTTAAAAAAATACTTCTGATGACAAACATATTTTAATATTTATAAGTAATACAAATGTATACTTCTCATTTTATCGCTTATTAGATGATTTATAATCATACAAATTATATTTAACATATCAAGAAAAACATGGATGCAAAACTTCACTAAACCACTATTTCTAGATTCTTATTGCAAAGATTTCATTAAATAACTTCTTCTTTTTTTTTTAGAAAAAAGTATTCCTATCTTTTTTTTTATCTAACTTATTTTTATGTGTCACATAATGTGGCACGACATGCATGGTGCAAAGTGCAAACCCCACAAACCAATAAATTATTCTTTATTTGGTAAAGATACCATTGAGAAAATTGCAAGAATTTGGAATTGGTTCTAACCTTTTTTTGATTAAAATGCAATAAACTTTGTTTAAGTAGGTGGGATTTAGGCAAAAACACCAACTTTTGAAACTAATGATTAGGAGGACTATAGGCTTTATGACAAAACAATAATATATTTTTATGATTTTAGTGGCAGAGCCCCTGTCTTAGTTGCTATGTGACAAAAGGGTCCCAACTTTAGTCAAATTGTTTTTTTTCTACCAAATTAGGAAGAAATTATTTGTTTTATTTCAAGAAGTTGCCTTCCACCTCCTTGAGTATTTTGAAGAATTAGGTGAAGGGTGTTCAAATTTCATCAAATTCATCCCACCCATTCAAACAAGTCATTCAACAGCGACATAAAATAATATTGATTCTAATGATCGATATATAACATTCATACGTAAGTCATTTTTTTTTATTAAAGAATGAAAAAAAGGAAGAGGGATTTGCTTAAGCAGAACTTATGAATAACAGATATGCTTTATCATAATCATAATAATAATAAATAATAATAATAATAATAATAATAATAATAATAATAATAATAATAATAATAATAATAATAATATTTGGAACTAGACAACAAAAAATAATGCACAATTTGGTGAAGGCATTATGCTATTGAAGAGACAAAATTTAGGGCCCAAACTTGCATTAGGCAAGTGATTACCTTTGTTTTTCCCCCTATTTTAATCACAATAATTAAAATAAAGAGCCATTTTGAAATCATATATTATATTTTTTGGTCTTTATGGTTCTCTTAATTTAATAATTTTTTTCTCATGTATGGCACAAGAATCCTTCCCTCAAATCACAGGTATTTTTTTACAAATTAAAAATAAAAAGAACTTAGATATTAAAAAAAGTGAAAATGATTTTAGTCAATCACTACCAAACTCTTAGACCAAACCCCATTATACTATGGGTTTTTTTCGTGAGTTAATGCTAATTAAGCGGCTTGAATAATTAGTTGAAGTGTCACTTCAAAGCCAATTGTATATAGCATATCTTGTAGTTAGGAATTTAAGTGGAGGCAATATATATATATTTACACTATCCGAATCAATTTATGCACCTCGATTAATTTACAAGATAATTAATACTCTCTTCATTAATTTTTACTTGTTATATTTGAATTTGACACTTTCATTAAAAAATAAAAATAACCTGGTTATTTTACCACATTATCTCTATTAATTAATGTTTAGTATTAAGTTTTGGAAAATAAGTAATTAGTGTTAATGATAATTCATGAAAAAATTGTTTTTCCCTTATTTGTCAAAATTGACAAGTAAAAGTAAAATTTATTTTCGAAATACTCTAGTAGACAAGTAAATATGAACAAAAAAAAGTATCTTTCATCAATACAAATATCGAGTAACTATATTCACTAAGATTTGAATAAATAAAAAAGAAATCATCTAATATTTTTGTATCGTTAAAATTTAAATATAAGACATTCTCAATCCACTATAGAAAATATTTTTTTCTTTTAATAAGATATGTTGGTGCACAGCTAGATGACTACCCTACTATACCTGAAATATTCTCCCTCCTAATCCCTATTTTGAATTCTTATTAAAGGGAAATTGAATTTAGAAAGTTATCTTAATCCAATTTCAAAAAAAAAAAAATTGTTTGGTTGTTGAATTTATTGAAAGCACTAAGGATAGAAGTGTAGGTAGCCTTGTGAACCTCACAAGTCACATAGGAGTAGTTTGGAATGTATATACAAATTTGTCCATTAAAAAATTTGTTTGTATTCGATATTTATATTAATTTTATTTATTCAGAATAACTTGTTCGAAAAAGAGAGTCGGTATTCTCTTAAAAAGAAACCAAATCAATTAAGTTGGTTTCGCAAATGTTGGAATTAAATCAGATCAATTAAACCAGATCTTGTTTATTTTTTCAGTTTGTTCGATTTTGTTAGTTTCATTAAAAGTATATATAATGGTATTATTTTAGACAAATATTAGATTGACTATATTCCAATATAACAATATTAAATCAATTTGACTATATTCCAATATAACACTATTTAGTATTAAATCAATTAGTCTTTAAGAAAAGAAAAAAAAAAGCATATATATGTGATGAAGTTATGAATGTATAGCTTCTCTGTAAATTGACCCCAAAAGTTAAAATATGTCTTAAAAGAAATAGTGAAACTATACGTACTGCTCACTCTACTCCCTACGGAGGGTTGCGTAAAGGTTTTGCAAAAGAAAATGATCTAAAATCATATCACTAAAACATTCATGGACTAACACACATGAAAAACTGAGACAATCGTCTAAATTCTGTAAATCGACCCTAAATGTCCAAAATGGACTTTAATTTTTTTTGTTTCAGCCCAACTGGTAAGGCTTAAATTAACCTCAAAGAAAAGAGGAAACCCATTGGGCTAAGAAGAATGTTGAAGTCCACAAAAAAAAAAGAACAATTTCCTCTTTTTGGATCTGCCAAAGAACAACATGCCATTAAATAAGAATTAGGATGGATTTGGCTCTAATATCATGTTAACAAATGGAAATTTGGTTTAACTCGACTATAAGAGGTAGCTCATGAGATTATTGTTCAAGATTATATGAGTTGAAATGCCGATCCCATAAATGATGTGGAACTCAATATTACACATGTCTAGGACTAGACATCTAGAGCATTGTCAGTATGGGGTTACTATCAAATTAAAATTGAGATGAGTCTGACAATGCTCCATATTAAGAAATGGACATTGAGTCCAAGTATGATGTGAAGATTGTTTAAGATCATATGAGGTATCCCGTATCCAAATATTCATCCCCAAATGATGTGAGATTCAATGTTGAGAAATAATTATAACTTACATTGTTCTAAACTAGCTCAAATAGTATTTGAATGGAAAAAAAAATTATATTTTAATTTGGGGCAATTATATTGACTATTTATGTATGCTTTTCTGGGAGGTTATTGCCAGAAGCGATCTAGGAGCGATTTCTGCAGACAAGTTGTAGCCTACAATTCGAAGAGAGAATAAATTATTGGGGTTAGCTCAGCGTCAAATGAACACAATCCTTTGTCTTGTCATTATAACATATGTCAACCATGACAAAAAGATGCATGATGACTTGACATCATCCTCACTTTTCTTTAGGTTATTGCTGATAATTCGGTCAGAATTCCAAATTTAGTTGTGGGACCTAATCAATACTCTACGACATGTACTAACTACAATCTCTCCTCTCTTTCAAGAGAATTTATATCATATAGTAAATTTAACTGAACTTGTTTTATTCACCTGTAAGAACATATAATAATTTCATATTTCTTCGAAATCCACTTTACTCTAAATGTTGAATTCATGGACCAGGTGTTGTTTGATCATAACAAATGCAAGGACATAAGGCAAAGCATTTAAGGTGAAAATACAGCACTTGAGAGAGGGAGATAAGGTATAATTAAATGTGTCACATGCTTGTCTAAAGTTGTTGGTAAATTCATTATGAAAAAAAGCCCACTCTCTCTCTTTACTGTCTTCATCATTTAAGGTTTCAAGAATACCCCTCCTCTCATTACATTGAATACAATGTTTTTGCCCCACTTTTTGTTAATCTGTGTTCTTTGCTATTGCACTTGTTTTACTGTTCTTGATTTACTTTTTTGGTTGTCAAAAGTTCGATTTCCACCCTTGAAGTTGTAATATTGATGATGTTAATGTTTTCGAGTGCCCCCCTTGGTACATATTTTTTTTTTTTCCATTCAGTGTAACTTTGATCACAGATCGACAGGTGATGATCTGTCCTTTCTCTCCCTTTCGTCATAAGGCATGGTCTGACTCTAAGAAAAGAAATTCCTGTGTTTAGGTCCCTACTAAGCAGAATTTGTAAACTATGCAAAGGCTCTTCGAAGACTTTTTCAAAAGTTTTTAGCAAAAAAAGCAAAAACAATTCTCAATGCCCTTACGAGATATATATTACAAGTAACGGGGATATTCTACTTTTACAGTAACTAGTTTTTCGATATACATGTTATACATGTATATCAAATCATGTATATATGATGTATTTAAGATCAATCAATACACGTCAAAATGATTTTTTCACAATACAAAGAATAATTGGAAAATAATTTGTAAACGTTTCTTACAAAGGCCCCTTACAGGAAAAATTGATGCATGTCAAATTTAAGCATGAACAAACTTAAGCGTACTTCACATTCCACTGAACTTTGAACCACTCAATGGTTACAAATCACACTTAAGTTTTTTTAGACGAGAAGAGTAGAAACTTATAAAATTTGTAGTTTTAAAATGAGAAGAAACTCCTTGATTTATAGGCAACAAAGGGTAGTATGAATAGGTGTTTGTTGTGCTTTATCAGAAAGTCATAACTTTTCAAAAAAGTTACGGTTCTTTGAAAAAAATTACCTTTTGGAAACATCACAATCCTTCAATGTGAAAAAATGTCTGCTAGAGATATATAGATATACATTTTTGTTATATACAACTATACACATATTATACATAAAGAGTGAGTTTGGTATATATCAGAAAAACAAAAATTATGTCACGAGAATTAATATGGAATGTGTGATCAGACAGCCTTTTGATATCATCATGAATTTATTATTTTTTCATTTTACGTAAGATTCTTTTGGCAAATTCATTAATTTTATATTTTTCCTTTTGAGAGATCCTTGGATTCTAGAATATGAAGTTAACAGTCCAACAAATAAATTGTGTCCCAATTGAAAACAAAAAATGTAGTTTTGGGGTTTGTCTATGACTTTCTCAAACCTCAAGTGGCTAAGTGCACTTTCTCAAACCTTTACGGGTCGTTTGGTTTGAATACAAGTTATGCTGGGATAAGTTATGCTGGGATAAGTTATACTGGGATTAATTATCCTGGCATTATTTCTTATTGATTGTTTGGTTTGTTGTACTAAAAATAATAACCATTACATACTTCCTAAAAATAAATGATTTGATTACAAAAATACCCTCTTATTTAACTTTTTGTAATTTTTTTTTGGTAGAGTTTTAGTTAAAACCAAATTTAACTACTCAATCCATCCAACATAGAAAATCCACCAATTACCCATTTTAAAACTAAATCCAATCTATTTTTCTCATAGAAGTAGAAAGACATCCCAAAAAATGAACAAAAATTACACTGGGACTATCAAAGGAATTCACATCAGAATTTGTTAGGAAATAGAAAGGATCTTAGAGCCATCTCAAAAACTTTCCTCTTCTTCATCATGCCAGCACTAGGAGCATCACTGTCAAATGCACGTACAGAAATATGTTAAGACAACCAATTGTGGCACATATTATAAATGACACAAATCAAAAAAATGTAATCTTGATAAGTTTCTACATACATAAACGTGTTAAAATAATATTTTCTGCACACATTATGGAAGGCAATGGTTCATATTAAGCGGCAATTTCATTAGTTTGACTTCCAGACAGTAGAAGTAATTATAATAGGAATTTGTGTTAACTCATAATCAAATGAGATTATATGAAAGCTTAAATTCCATACTCACTTGCAGCTTTGAAAAACAAATGAGACACAAAAACAGAGTTTTCATATCCAAATTCTTACAGCAATGAAGAAGAGAAGAAACTTGGAAGCTAAGACCATAAGCGCTTGTGAAAGCTTATCAATTAAAGGGTTTGAAGGGTAGTTTTGTCATTTAATAAATTTATCCCATCACAAATTGTGATGGGATTACTATACCACCCTTTTGGAGGGATAACTTATCCTGGTACTATTTATTAATCCCAAGATAAGTTATCCCAAACTTCCCAATCAAACACTAAATTAAGTGTCACTAAATATTTATCCCAGAACTATTTGTACCTATCCTTCACACCAAACGACCCCTTAGGGTCTAATGAAAATAACACAACACTATTTGTGGGGTGAATTGGATTTATTGTGTACTTATGTACATGTATTGCAAGTTGAGCTGATAAGATTTGTGCATTATTTCATATCTTACTATATTTTAATGAAGAAAAATATTCTATAACAACGTCGCAGTTAACAAGCAACGACCAGAGTTATGATGGAACAATAAATATTTTTTTCATTCTTTGTTAAAGATTTCGGTTACGAGTGAAATTAATATACACGGAGTATATTTTATATTTACAGTCACGGGTTTTCTATCAGTCACGTGACGAAAAGGAACCACATACAAATAAAATAAATTAGTATAAAGTAGTCACGGGTCATATTCCTAAAAAATAAATATAATTATTTATTCTCAACTTTCTTGCTTTTTTGACAATTATTTCTTGTTAACTGAAGGTACAAGGAAGGAATATATAGCAGTGGTAAAATAATAGGCATAAATATTACAGTATATATTTGCAGATATAGTACTTATTAAGCATACGAAGATATATAGTGTATTTTGCTATAATAAAGTTATTATATACGTACGGATATATTTATTATGTGCATGAATATAATGTATTTCACTATTATTATGTGTACATATATAGTAGTATACTTCATTATGTTTTGAAACCAAAATCCTGATAGATTTTGTGGTTAAACGAAATTTAGCTACTCTTTTTAATAAACCAAGGCACACATAATACTATTTATGTTCATATTTCAAATTTGATATCTTCGACTAAAGTTAAAAGAAAGGGCAAATTCCAGAAATCACATATTTTTAAGGCAAAATTACAATTTATCCCTTAAAAGCTTATAATTACAGAAATCTCTCAAACGGATATAATAATATAAGCATTGATACACTAATTTGATACGCGAGATACAATAATATATATAAGCGCTGATACATTAATTTGATGCGTGAGATACATTAATCGTTAAGTAAGATACATTATATTTTACACA
Organism: Solanum pinnatisectum; assembly: GCA_035578085.1. NCBI lineage: Eukaryota > Viridiplantae > Streptophyta > Magnoliopsida > Solanales > Solanaceae > Solanum > Solanum pinnatisectum. The sequence goes on along the minus strand of CM069080.1, from coordinate 294,572 downwards.
TGATACACTAATCTGATGTATATTTTATACATGATACACTAATCTGACGTGCGAGATACACTAATCTGATGCACAAAAATGAGAAATTTTGGATATTTGTAAAACTTATAGGGAATAATGGTAATAAGTAAACTAAAATGTGTGATTTCTCTAATTTTTCCTAAAAGGAATCCATATATTTGCTAGTACGATTCTTGTTGGTATTAATTAGTACTATATAATATAAGTAGTGAATAGATAAAAGTTAAATTTATGGAAAAAAGTAGAGTCAAAATTGTCTTTGCTTTGCTTGTCGTCAAAGATTTTGGGGTGGTGCTTCAATCATCATATTGTATTCTCTTTTTTGATTTATTATATTTCCATTTGCATTCATTACGTACCTTATTGTAGTAATTAATTATTATACTTTTTAAAGTATAAAAATACACTTCTTTTGTTTCACTGCATTTAGTAGATTCGTGTGACTTTAAATAACTTGGTTTAATGTACTTTCATTTTATTTTTGGGGTTAATTATAAGTTATTTGGTCAATTTCAGACTTCAAATATTATATTATTGCAGACAAATATCTCTTTAAATTAGAATGTTTTTTGCTTATTTTAACTCCGTATTTTTTTAGATTATGTTTGAACTCAAAATTTGGTAGTTTAAGTTTTGTTTTATTATAAATATCATCACTTATGCAAGATGCACAAAATTAAAAGTACAAAATTTTAAACGAAATAATCATACTTTTTAATATGATATCAGAGTTAGGTTTGATGTAGGCCCTCAAGTAACTGGACAATTGTGGGTGGGTGGGGATACCTTTGGTCCATGAATGTGCATGCTTCAAACCGGACTGTGAAATCGGGGATAAAGAATATCTAGATTCGGACATAAGGGGGCGATGAATGGAATGACCCAAATCAAAGAATCAATTATAAGGCGTGGATTATCTTCTTTCAAGCTAGTTTTTAGGGTATGAGTATGGTTGAAAGTTTAACGTAACATATTTGTCGAACACTGTCATTTAATAAAAATGAATTCCTACATGCTTAATCTATAAAGAAAGAATCAGGTCCGCACGTAAAAAAGCGCGTGTGATATCTCCATTCAGTCTAATTCAAACATCAAATGCCGATTATGATTAGTTTAGGAAATGAATCATATGATACTGATTAAACTGGTGAAAAAAGAATAATTAATCTATGTTTACTGTTGTATTTGACAGTGCAAGAGAAGGTTTGGTACCCAATTAGGATTTGGTCATATCACAGACATAATTTTACTTGCTGTCCAATATAAAATTAAATAAAATTGGAAGAGAAAAAACAAAGATAAAGACAATATTAATAGAGTAAATTGAAAATGTGGTGTTATAATTGTTACAACTAATAAGCAGCATGTTTAGAGGCGGAGCTAGGTAGGGTTCGTAGGTTTGGACGAATTCATTAACTTTTCCGTATATCTTGTATTTGCATTAGAAAATTAAATAAATATATATGTAGATTTTGTGAACCCCCTAACAAAATTGTTTGACAACTCAGTGATAAGGAAGGGACGATGAAAATGTCTTTCACAAGTGTTGTGGATTCAAACCCACTATCAATCTTCTGTCCTAAAATTTAAAACCCCCAAATCCCTAATCCTCGCTTCGCCTTTGCATGTTCCGCTTAAACTAACTACTACAATAACAATAACAGCAACAACAACAATAATAATAAATTTAGTGTAATTCTACGGATGGTCCGAGTCTGAGGAGGACAATATGTGCGCAACTATATTTTATCTTATAAAAATAAAAAAAGTTATTTTTGATGGAATCTTCATATATTAAATGTTATATTTTTTAAGTAAAAAGGAACACAAAAACTTAGAGGTCTTGACTTTGGGGTAATTAATTGATTAATTTTAAAAAAACTCATCAAGCACAATGAAACTGACAAGAAGCTGCCAAAAAGAACAGGTTGTATAGAAAAACTATCTCTGAACCGTTTTTTATTTCTTATAGTTTTTGTCAACTCTCCTACTTCACTTTTATGGATTTTGTATTTGTATTTTTTTTCTTATTTAATATTCGATATTTGAATTTGTATCGCGTAAGACTTTATTAAATTAATTTTATAAATTATATTTTAAAATTTTAAATTTGATCAACTATTTCTGTTCGTTTATTTTTCCTTGTCCAGTTTGAGTCTTGCTCGCTAGACTCAACATTCAAACTAAGTAAAGTTTAACTTATTCTAAATTTACTTGTTTTACATCCAAAAAAATGAACAAATTAATTTGATAGTAGACAAACAAATAATGCCAAACAAACGGGAAGGGTGAGCAAATAATAGAGTATCTTTTGAAGTATTCTATTGTTTATTCACCTTCGTATATTACATTATTTTCATTACATATATTTTTTTATATATCCTTGAAAAATATCTAATAAATAGAGATACTTAATAAATGCCTAGTAAAATAATATTAGTGTGAAAATAACTTGTAAAATGATACTTATTCTGAGACTGTGAATTACTATTAAGATAAAATCACCACATTAAATTGCAATAAATTAAAGTGTAAACTTTTCATTTAATGAAAATATTCAATAGGTTTGTCAATTTCTTTAGGTAGACCATATTAGTTACATAGGCCAATTTGATATGATTTTATTTTTTCTTAATACTCATAGCAATTATATATTTAACACATGGCTAAGCAACTAACTAGATTCTAGTTAGTTAATTATGTTATAGTCTTTTAGGCTTAATTAACTACTCCTTTTAATTATAAGTATATTATTTAAATGATAGGTCCAACATTTTATTCTTTCATCAGTAATATTCCAAGTGCTTCCAAATACTAGCATGCAATAAAATCATGCCTTTTCAGGTTGTGCAAGAATTTAGGAGCTTAAAAAGCAACACATACATACTCAAAAGAGCAAAAATTATATATTTAATGTATTACTGGTTGTGATGAGATGATTGAGATTTGTTCACTTTTAGTTAACGATATGAAGTTTGAACTATTAAGAGTAGAAAAAAATCATGTTAGGAGTATTGTCCTTAAAAATGATTCTTACAATACACAAATTCAAATTTAATCGAGTCTCAATATATAAATCGCACATCAAGTGATAAGTAAAAATAAAAAGCACCTAATGTATTAATATTTGTTGGATATTCCGTTTTATTTTAACTATCGCTTTAACTCAAAAATTGTCTTAAAATAACTGTCGCTTTAATTTTTTTTTCATTTTCCAAATTATTATTTTTTGTTTGACTGGAGATAAAATTTTAAAATATAAACAATTTTTTTGAACTTTCTAATTTCAAATTATATATATAATACTCTATAAAATATTCCTTGAATCTTTATCATTTTAAAAATATCATGTCAACACTATAAGAGAATATACTAACAGAAAAATAAGAATATTAAAATTAAGAACTTTTACTATAAATATAAGAAGATGCCATTTCTAAAAATCGATTATAAAGGTAGTAAATGAGATAAAGGTGGAGTATATTTGTAGTAAAAAACAAAAAATGAAACTGATTTATTTTGAATATGAATTTGTGTTGAATAATTTACAATAAGGGGAAATATATTGACAAGTACTTTCCAATAAATGAATAAATAAATACTAGAACTGAATAAGTTATAGGGACCATTTTGGGTAAGAAATGTGCAATTGCAAAAAGAAGAAGAAGAAGAAGATAAAAGTAGCAGAGAGATCGACAAGACTCAAAAGAGAGAGAGAGAAGAAAAAATGACAAAAGAGGTAGAAGAAAGTGTTAAAGAGTCATAAATGAGGGGAGATGTTTCGAGTTCGAAATCTCTTCAGTACAAAATCATTTTTGTTAAGAAATATTTTATTTTTTTAATGTGAATGAATTTAAATTTAATCGAACTCTAATATAAATATCAGACACCACATAAATAACAAAAAAAGAGAACCATAAATAAGGAGGGGTTGTTTGGCAATTATTCTCCGTCTCATTTTAGTAGTTGTAATTTTTTCGTATTTATTACTATATCTATTTCATATTACTTGATCCATATATAAATGTTAAAACTTAAAAGGCAAAGAAAGAAATACTACCATTTAATTGACTTTCAAAATTTCAATTGTACTACATAAATTGAGACGAGAGAATATTAAAAAAAAGGGCCACTTCTTTAATGTTAAGAATATAATTAAAATAATTGTCAACTATAATCTTGTATTCCTAAAGTGAAAATTTAATTTGATCTAAAGCAACAGTTAAAATAGAACGGAGAAGAAAAAAAGAGAAAAAAATACAAGTGGATCAGGATGTTGTTGGCTGTGTGTGACACATGATTTTGGCCATGGCCAAAAGGCAATGCAAGAAACAAGGGAAAAAGTGAAAGCAGGTTGTGTTGGTTGGCAAGGTTATAATAAGCTTGAAAAGCATATGCCCCTCTCTCTCCACCTATAGATCAATCACTGTACACAGCCTCTTCCCAAGAAGACAAAATTAACTTCAAAATAAAGAAACCCCCAAAAAAATGAGTACCCATTTTGTTACAAGGTTCAAAGCTCTTGTCTTTCTCTCTCTTCATCAACCTCATTGTGGTTATGGGGATGGATTATGATCGAGTGAACTAGACAAAAGCTTAGCTAACTCATCAGGACATATCCCCTTTCATTCCCCACACTCTACTGTCAGTCAACATTATGCATTTTCTTTCTCTTTGAGCTCTACTTTTCTTTCTTTGTTGTTTTCCCCTCAATTTCATATCTTATGAGAGTTATTTGGTGAATGGGGTTGCAAGATTTCTTGGTTTTTTGTTGTTGAATTCAGTAAAAAACTGATCTTTTTTGTTTTTCTCTCAAGAAAATGTGGGGAGCTGAAAGAAAACAGAGATTCAAGATAGGAATAGAGTGAAAAATCAAATCTTTTTTCTCCCCTCTTGCATTTTCATAGGCTGCTACATTCAATGAGGAAGCATGGATGGCAACTTCCCTATCATCCTCTTCAGGTTCCAACTTTTTCTCTTTTGTATGTGTGTGGGGTATGGGATTTGGGGGGGGGGGGGGAGTAGAAGGTGGGGAGGGCTCTATTCATGTGTACATTTTTAGCTCTGGTTTATCTAATTTGGGAATTCTGCAAACCTGTGTTTGATTTAGGTATTTATCTTTGCAGGTGGTGGCTGTTGCTGTGTTTCTGGCATTGGGATTTGCTTTCTATGTCTTCTTCGCACCTTTCGTGGGAAAGAAATTGCTTCAGTATATTGTGATGGGGCTTTATACTCCTCTTGTAAGCCATCTTGAGTTCTTTTGCCTTCTCTTTTATCTTTCATATCTGCATTTTGTCAAGGCAATGAAGAACTCAGATCTATCTTTTAGCTGTCATCAGTGTTTCAGATCTTCCCTCTTTGTGTTTCATTGTACCTTTTGGATTTTGTTCTGCTTTTTTCTTCTCCTGTCACTTCTGTTAAATTTCTCATGTTCTTTTGTTTTGAATGTTGGTTTGTTTCCTTTCTTTAGGTTGTTCTATCTGTAGGACTTAATACTCATAATTATGGAGATTTTCAGTTTGTTTGATACAATGTAAGCAAGTGGAGGCAAATCCAGCGTTTGAACTTAACAACTTAATAGGTTCAAGTTTCTTAACTAGCGTTTAACCATAGATTTTGGATCAGATTTTGAAAATTTATCTTTTTCAAGTATTTGTTTGGCCATGGAATTTTATCAGATATTGAAAATCTGACCTTGAAATAATTTGAAGTTCCCAAAACTTCAATTTTTTTCCAAGTATAGTGTATGTCCTAACATAACTTCAAGTTCCAAAAATTACAACTTCAGAACTCAAATTTTCAAGTTGCAACTTCAAAATCTATGACCAAATGTTAGCTTAGTTCTTTGGAAATGTAGGTTCAAAATTTGATTATACTACCTTTTGTTTTTTCACATATATATCTACTTATTACGCTGAAGACGAATGGTTCTATTGAATGGACTCCCAACAATCTATGTCCACCTTTGAGAACATTTGGATAATAAACTTGATTTGGTGGAGCAGGTTGTATTCCTATCAGAAAAATCACATCTTTTCTTTTTAATCTAGAAGTAATCAACCTAGGTGTTTTTAGCCACACTTTAGCTGCCCAAAGTAATTGGAAGATTTTGAGTGTTCAGTACCAATTCCAGCTGAAAAATGGACTTCATAGATAATATTTTGTCTCTCGCGTCATCATGTAGCACAATGTTGTTTTGAATAAAGAAGATTTCAACACGGTACTGGATTTTGTAACTACTTCTTAATTTATAGAATGGCTCACCCAAGATGAGATTGGTGATGTCTATTTTGTCATGACTTAGATACATCTCAACAACCTGATATGTGAATGGGTTTAAAACTTTTGCTGTTGTAACATGTAAGTTTTCTTTTGAAGGCATCTGGTATATAATCCTTTGTTTTCTCCAGATAATTAGTGCATTTGGCTTGTATATCTGGTGTGCTGCTGCTGATCCTGCTGATCCAGGAGTTTTTAAATCCAAGAAGTATCTTAAGAAGCTAGACCACAAAAATCAAGTTCAACTGAAAGAATCTAAATTAGGGTGTGAGACGAATTCGTCTATACAAGATGCTAATGCTGCATCGATTGGGGAAAATGCATCTGGAAAAAGCAATAAAGGAGCTGAACCAGCTGCAGATCACAATGAAACTGAACAGAAAATTACAGGTACTCGTCAAAGATCTTGCTCTTCCGGGTTGTTGGCTCTACTACCTTGTGCTCTTATCGGCAACTGCACAGGCAGACATGAGGAGTCATCTCAGCAACAGTTGAGTGAAGATGGCATGTTCTACTGCAGTTTGTGTGAAGTAGAGGTTTGTAACTTCACATCCCATCATTTCTAGTGCTTCCACTTAGAGGCATTTTTATGTACTGAATTTAGAATTCTTCCGCAAAAAATCTTGTTGTAAAACAAACATATACTCCCTCTGTTTCAATTTGTTTGTTTGGTTTTGACTTGGCATGGAGTTGATGAAAGTAAATAAGACTTTTGGATCTTGTGGTCTTAAGCTAAAGATATGTAGAATGTACCAAAATGTTCTTTAATCTTGTGGTTTTAGACATGTCATGTCAAAAGTTAGAAATAAAGAATTGCCAAAAACAAGACTTCTTTGTTTTGGAACAGACTAAAAAGGAAAGTAAGTCAAACAAATTGAAAGGAAGACAATATTATTTTTTGGTTTTCACTTGGTATAGTAATTCTCGATTTTGTTTAAAACTGATGTTCTTAGCTTGATATACCTGTTCTTATTTTAGTTAGATGCTGTAATGCCTGTTCATATGATATGCTCAAAGCTGGTTGACACTTGCAGGTATTTAAATACAGCAAGCATTGCAGAGTATGTGACAAGTGCGTCGATCAGTTTGACCATCATTGCAGGGTATTTGACAACCTTGAGTAGTCTGAAATGTAGTATATACAGCATAGATGCTCGACTGTGTCGACATTTATGTAAAAACTTCTTAATCTTATTTTTCTGTTTTTGGTTTCTGTAGTGGATAAACAACTGTATAGGGAAAAGGAACTATCGCAAGTTCTTTACGCTCATGGTTTCAGCCCTCCTGCTGGTATGATCAAGCTCTCTTTGCTAGCTTTTATTGTGCTTACACATTTCTACAGAATTCTATGTTAGGTCACTAGTCCGACATGCTATTGGCATATTTCTTCCATCTGAAAGGTTTATCCACTACCTGAAATTTGAAATGACATCTTCAATTTTAAATCAGTCATTTCTTAACTGTACTTCCTTTTGGTTATTGCTTATGCCCATCCTGCGCCACTTAAGAACTGTCATACAAAGAACATCCTTTTCTATTCCCTTCTTGTTTCCAGAAGAAAACTTACCCACAATCAGAGTCGCCTCTGATACTTTAAACATTTCATATTTGTGCATTTTCCATTTAATTGACTATTGACAGGTCTACTTGGTTTGTGCACTTTGGACTTGAGATTGCAGCTTATACTTCAGTGGTCAACTGGAATTCTTGTACTAATCTGCTGCTTTATCGAGAAGAAGAAATTTTCTGCGGAAATCACCTCCAAATTAGGAAGCAGTTTCTCCATTGTTCCTTTTGTTATTGTAGTGGTGAGTATCCTTGCATTTTCCCCTTATGTCAGGACCCGTATTCCCTTCACGCCATTATTATAGTTTTATTTTGGGTAAGGGAGTAATAAGAAGAAAAAGAAGCAACACAACTGTTCATACCAATACTATGTTGTGTTAGAAATGAAGAGTTGAAGTATGTGACCATCTTATCTAAAAACTCAAGTTGTTGGAGACAACATATTTTTATTTGCTTAATTATGTCTTCAACACACCCCTTTACGTGCGGGCTTGATTTTTTCCCTTGATCCAAATACATGGAAATTCTTTTTAATAGTGGCTGGTCAGATCAAACCTAGAACCTGTACTTACTCTGATACCATGATAAAGTGTGTGACCATTTCATCTAAAAGTTAAAGCGGTTTGAGAGAACACACTATTATTTGTTTAAGTATGTCTACAATGTTACTAAACTACACGGGTTGGTTTTTGTATAATTTTATCTCTGAAATGTGTCTGAAGTTAGTTCTACATGTAACAGGCTGTCTGTACCATCTTGGCCATGATAGCAACCCTGCCACTAGCTCAACTTTTCTTCTTTCACATACTTCTCATAAAGAAGGTTAGTCTTTACTCTTTTGTCATCACTCATCTGGTGATCCTATTTTGTGGCTCTTTTTCTTAAAAATTAGCTGACTGTGTTTGCTTGGATGACAGGGAATTAGCACCTATGACTACATCATTGCCCTCAGAGATCAAGAGCAACAAGGAGTTACCGGTCAGCAAAGTCCTCAAATGTCTACTGTTAGCTCCCTAACTGGATTAAGCAGTGCAAGCTCCTTCAATACTTTCCATCGAGCAGCATGGTGCACGCCACCTCGCCTTTTTGTTGAGGATCAGGTATGGTTCAACAAAAAATCTAGTACGACAAGTTCGAGTAATTTAGTAGTACTAAACAGTTGGTTATGGTATTAGCAGACCTTCATTGAGTTTGCAGTGCTAATTTATAATTATCTTTCAGTTGGTTATGGTATTAGCAGCCCTTTAGTGAGTTTGTGGTGCTTATTTTTGTTAAAGTCTTTCAGTTGGCTTCTCATATTTGAATTTATATTCTATTTTCACATTTCTTAGCTTCAATTCCATAACTTATCAAAAGAAAAGAAATTCCATTTAGCCCCGGTAATGTGGAAAATGCTTTGCCGGCTTGTGGATAGAGGCTCTTTGAAGTGGACTCCTGCAAGAAAGTATGTTCAGTATTTTGGCTCTTCTGTTGTCAAAAGATATTTTAGAAAATAAAACCTTGTGCTGTTGCCGTGGAGGTTTGCCAAGTTATCCTTGTGAGGATAGTAATCCACTTTGACAGATAGCAAATCTTGAACATTTCCCTCTTTAAGTTGATTCTTTAGTGTGGCTGTTACAACCATTAAGGGATTCTGTGGTTGTGATTTGTATAAGGTAGGACTCTTATGGTCTGATTATTGTTAGAGATTGAAAATGGCATAGCATTGAGAGATTAAGAGGAATTGTGTCAAATGTATGGGGGGTTGAATAAAGAAACATTCTCCTGAATAACAGCTCAAGTTCAATGAGGGCAAAAGAATGGACCTTTGCATGGGACTTTGCTCATCGTTGGTTGTTTTTTTCATCTATGACATATATGTTTGGTTTATTGAATTAAAGTCTTGAGCTGGAGTTACAAGATCTTATCATTGTTAAGTAAATGATAATTCAGAAAGGAAGAAAAACAGTCATTCTTTGCTGTTTTTTATGACTTTTTTTTTTTAATGTCTGACACATGCTGTTAGATGTAATATTTCCAATTCAGCTTCTTCTTTCTTTTTTCTTTCCTCATATATATGCCAAAGGGACTTGAGCAATTTTCCTCTAAAGTAGTATCAAGTATACTTCTTGAGCTGGACAGTGTGTGCTTTAATGCTTTGTATAGGTGAATAGGAAAAGGTTAATGTACTAACTTTCGTTAACTTTTTGGTGGTTCCCTGCAGTATGATGTAGTTCCTCCTGACACTGTATCGGTCAGTTCACTTGGTAAAAGGTCAACGGCGGAGGAACCTATCAAGAAAAAGAATCCAGCTGCTGTGAAGATTAGCCCATGGACTTTAGCTCGATTAAATGCAGATGATGTTTCAAAAGCTGCTGCTGAAGCTAGGAAGAAATCGAAAATTCTCCAGCCAGTGGTGAGAAACAAAGAACCTTACATTCTAGAAACGAATAGCAGTTTAGGAAGTAGCGGGCGTCGCATGGTGCCTAGGCTTGATAACAATAGAAGGAGAGCTAGTAAACGAGTTCGACTCCCTGCAGAGTTACCCTTTGAAACCATGAGTAAAATTCCCAATGATATAGCTCAAAACAGTAGAAGGCCCATGATAACTGAGTCATCAAGCAGTTTAGCTCCCCTTCAGCTTGAAGCACGGAGTGATTTCCGAACAACCCGAGGACTGTCCACCTCAGGCGGTGTTGTTGCTTCTTCACCTGAGAGTAGTTTGGACTCTCCTGACATTCACCCACTCCGGGTGTCATCCTCAGGAGTTGAAGATGCTGCACGTCTTGTAGGTCATCTATCATCTGGAATGACTCTTCAGAAGGACACTCCATTGTCTAGATCGACTAGTGATGGATACGAGGCATCTGGTGGGGAGGATAGCGATCGTGTGCCCACCCGAATTGTGCAAAGGTCAACAAGGTGGAGTAGCATTCTTTTTGGCTCTGATCAACAAGATGATAGAGTCAGAAGATTGATGGTCCCGTCTTCATCAAGCCAGGCTAACATCAGGAAGCATTGAACCTCCAAACATACTTGGGAATTCTTCTGTAAGCTCTTGAAGCTACATGATCTGTTGACATTTCTTAATTTGTTGATGATGTTTGTCCAGTAGTATATACCTTCAACTTGGCCTGTTCCATTGTCCATCGAGTTCAAATTTTTGAATTTTTGGGTGAGAGAAGTGCTGTAAATGTCTAGTGGAAAAAAAACTTTCTATTCTCTTGTCCTCAAATGCAGCATTCAATGATCACTTCTTGCTGCCATCACTTAGATGTGGATTTCTACTTAACAATTTTTTTTGGAGTGCCTTCAATGTTCTAATGTTGGGATCTCTTGCTTGCCTTACTATTCTTGATACAATGACTAGTTAAATGTTTGGCAGAAGTTAGGTACTTGTCAAGGGTCAATCGTAGACAATCTCTCTACTCCATAAAGGTAGAGATAAGGTTGCGTACATTTTACCTTTTCTAAACTCCACTTGTGGAATTACACTGGGTTTGTTGTTGTAGAGAACTCTTAGTTTGCCTACATCTAAGTTCTAACTATATCTTAGCATACTAACATTCAACTGTCCAAAATCTAAAGAGGAAAGAATGATCAAAAGCCAATGTACAATACTGCATTACTCAAATTACAGTAAATCATTAACTTCATATTTCAAATACTCAACAAGGATTAAAGTTACAATTTATGGCATCCGAATCGACTCTCACTAGCAAAGTTAGCGAAAATAGTCCATCTCGGGTGACCAGCAGAATGTGGAAGAGATGGTCAGTCACTCTGAAGAGATGGCAAACTCTTGAAAGATCCTTCCTCTGTGCTCGAAATTCCTGAACTCGTCAAAGCTAGCACAACCAGGACTCAGTACAATGGCATCGCCACGTTGTGCTATACTCCTTGCCAAGCTCACAGCATCCTTAAGAGTTTCAGCATTCAAACAAGGAATAGTCAGACCATTAGCACAGAGTGTCTTCTGTATCATCTTTCCCGAAAATCCAAAAGTGATTACACCTCGATGGTGTCGAAGAGGTTCAACCAGCTGCTCAAATCCATTAGAACCTTTCATCTTTACCTCCTTTGCAACACCACCAAGTAGAACCACAGACTTCAGCTCAAAACCAATCAAACCAAAATATGTTGCTTCAACATTTGTTGCCTTGCTGTCGTCAACCCAAACTATTCCATCATCGTCTACATGAACAACTTGCATTCGATGAGGCAGAGTTGTCAATTTGGAAATCGTTGAACTAAAAGCTTCAGATTTGATCTCAATATCCAACCCAAGAACTGATAATGCAGCCACTGCAGCATTGGTGTAATTGTGCTTCCCAACTGCCTTCAGCTCACTCAATTGTAATTGTGAAACACAGCCTACTGTAGGAAGCTTTAGGTCAGCAATGTTCGCCTCCATATCAACGTTCACACCAGGGGAACCTCCAATCCAAGCAAGACTAACACCATCCGCGTGATCCATAACTGCTTCATCGAGATATGGATTTCCAAGTGGAAGAATACCAATTTTATTCCCTCTCATGTGAGAAAAGATTCGACACTTGATTGCTGCATAGTTCTTCATCGTTTGGTGTCGTTCAAGATGATCAGGAGTAAGATTTAGTATCACAGCAACCGAAGGACAAAAGTATTTCGGTGGGATTTCCAGCTGATAACTACTCACCTCCACCACAGCCACCTCTAAAGGTCTCCGGTTAGACGGATGAAAACCAACTTCTGAGAGTGGAACTCCAAGGTTACCACCAACAAACGTCTCGAAACCCAAATGATTATGTATCTGTCCTGCAAATGTGGTAACAGTAGACTTCCCATTAGTTCCTGTAACAGCTAAAACCTTAGTACAACTCGGAATAACTTGAGCAGCAAAATCTAACTCTGAGAGTATTTCCTTCCCCGAACATATCATTGATTGAATTCCATACTTTTCCAGAGGAATTCCAGGAGAAACGACAACTATATCCGCCTCTTTAAGAATCTTATCATCAAAATGACCAAAAAATGTCTTCAAATCAGCATTTTTCAGATCTAAGAAACCATTATTCATCTTAAATGTTGAACCTAAATTCTCATTTTGATCAATGGCTATAACTGAAGCACCTCTAGCAAGAGCAAGCTTTGTAGCACTTGAGCCTGATTTTCCAAGGCCAATTATAGCAACTTTTTGTCCCTTAAGGTCTTGTTCAGGGCAGCAGGATTGAATTTTTGTATGCGAGTTAACAAGCTTTGAGCTCAATTTCAAGCTTGAAGCTTTAAGCATTTCGAGTCGTATTTGAGTTCAATTAATCTGATAGATTGAAGAATTTGGAGTAAGGGAAGAGGGAATTTCTAAGAAGATGATGGCTGTGAAATTGGGGAAAATGAAGGAGAAACAGTATACAGAGTATTGTCCCCTTTTTTGCTTTTTTTTTTTTTTTAAAAAAAAGTGATTTTAATTAGACGTAATACATAAATGTACTCTTTAATTTGGTTTTAACCAACATTTATGCCTTCCTAACTTTGAATGCGCACAAGTATAAACTTTAATTTGTATAGAATTGAACGAATAGACATATGTGTCTTACGTGGCACAATACACGTAGGATCACTAATCTACCTAGGAGCATTTGTAGATCATGCATATTGACTTGCAAAGTGTTTATTCGTTCAAGTTTTAAATAGTTAAAGTGGGTATTTATGCACTTCAAAGGTATAAGTCATAGTTGTTAGTTGTATATGTCATTTAACTTAGCTTCAACTGACATTTATGTCCTCCAATTTTGAGTGTGCATAAATAGTAGATGTTAAAACTTGCATAAAATTGAACAAATAGAGATATTCGTTATATATGACAATTTTGTGTCCAATGTGACGTCCTACATGTATTATGACACGTAGCATGTATGTTCTACTTATTCAATTTTATTCAAGTTTAAGTGTCTACTTGTGAGGTGAAATAGATGTCAATTGAAGTATAGTTAAAGGACATAATTATGTATTATGCTGAATCCAACAAGCTCTAAATTATTTAATGACAAAAATGCCCAATAACTAATTCATGTATTATGAACTTGGGATTCTCTTATAAAATAACTACGTTACAACAATACATCCATTACTATTAATCTTTGCATATATAAATAAATGAAGTAGAACATTCAACTAACCGTTATTAACTCGTAAAGTCATTTTCTTTGTTAAAAAAATTAGAAACAAGAAAACATTAGAAACAAGAAAAAATGTAAATTTTTAAAATAATAACTATTAATTGAGTAATCATACGAAGAATTCAACGTACAAACAAATAGAGCCCCTAGAGAAATTAAACAAATTACACATGGCATGATTCTTCTCATCGTCTAAGGTCAAATATACAAACTCGTCTGCAAACTTGCCTCCTATTTCCTTCAAGGTCAATTTTCCGCCATTAAAGTCGTTGCAATACATATACAGAAGCACGTTCTCCATAAGTAACTCTCTCATCCCAGAAGATGCCAGTATCCACGACATCATAGTACCCATAACCTGGCGTAAAGTCAGAAATTTAGTTAAGGCTGTTTGATATTTATATATGAAAAATAATTTTTGATCAATATAGTTTGTATAATTACCATCGGAATGCTCCACCAACCAGACTTGACTAGACCATACAACATAGTACTGGCTAAAAAGACGTTAGAACCAATCACCATTCCTCCCACCATAAGCCCGAAATTTAAATGTATCCGAAAAGCTACCCATCTCTTCTCTTTTACCAAATAAGCACTTGATTTCCTCAGTGTTTCGAAACCTGATTTTGATTCAACCACTGCTATGACATAAGCTAGTGACCAGTTTACCTGTAGCCATTACAGAACCGGTAACACCACAATAAACGCGAAAATAACAAAAAATAACAAGTGATTTGAGTTCAATTAATCCGAGAGATTGGAAAATTTGGGGTAAGAGAAGTAGAACTAGCGCGAAAACGAGAATGATTGAAATGAAAATGGTGTGAGAAATGATAAAGGTTGAGAGGAGGGAAAAAGGAATTTCTGATGGATTTAATAGATGAAATGAAGGTGATGGATCTATCGTGGCATGCTTGAATAACGGAGCTGTATGTAATTGTGGCTACGGCACAGAGGAAAAACAGGGCGAGGAACAGAGCGTAGACTAGTAATACAATAACTTCGAAATTGGGAAAGAAAAGACGGGGTTGTGCTTGAGTGGAAGTGACGCAATCTGGATGAAAGAGAGGAAGGTGGAAACAAGGATATAAAATGAGAGAGGAAGAGATAGGCAAGAGGAAAAGGGTTGTAAGACATTGAAATGATCAGAATTAGCTTTGTATATGTGATCTAAAGATATTTGGATATCGTTCCATATGCGATCAAGTTCCATCGACATTGGAGGTGGATAATGGATGACGAGCAACAATGGAAGAAGAACAAGAAGAAGATGATGAATGCTGTGAAATGGCAAAATGAAAAAAAAACTGTTCCAGTTGAAGCCTTTTCACTGACTATTAAGCTCAAGAAACAATCAAAAAATTATTTTTTAATAGTAGGATTGAAAGTTTCTTCATTTGATCAAGTCCGAATAGTGGAAATGATGAGATCGTAATCGGGATGATGATTAGTAAAGATCGATAAAGAAGAAGAAGATGATCGCTGTGAATTGGAAAATGAAGGACACAAATTCGATATGTATATCAGTATCACCTTTTACTCTTGGTGCATCTTTTGTAGTAGTAATTCTTATCTGTTATGTTGCTCAGACACTCTAAAAATGATGTCGTATCCATATCAAAAGTGGAGCCTTTTCTTTGACTAATTATGCCGCATCTAACGGAGAAAGGGCTTTGCATTAGGATACTTTTTATTTTCAAAATTCAAACCTAAAACTTTTGGTTAAGCATAAAGAGATCTTAATCCTTCAATCACACTTGGGGTCGAGATTTATGTATTGTAGTCATTTTGATTTTCTTTTTTTAAGGGAAAGAACATAGATATATTTTAAAATTTAGTTTGACAATTATTTGTGGAGCCCTACAAGTAAAATAAAGAAGTCTAATGCTTCTTGAAGTTAAACAAAGACTTAGATAAAGTCTAGTGCTTTTCTTTCTTCCCGTGGATGATGACTTGTGCAAATTTGACATTAAAGTATTTTGGAGGCAACATGTATTTTCCTTCCATGGAGTTTCAAAATGGCAATACTATATCATGACTATTAAAGGTAAGAGTAATCCCGTCAATTTCAGCACACTCTATAATAGTAAGAGGTTGATATCGAGGAATGGGTAAGTAGAATATGTAAGTATGTTCATTTTTACTTGTTCACTATTCGGGAAATAGATTTTCATTTGAGTATCTTAGGGAACATTGAGTTGTATATGCAGTGCAAGGACTTGAATGGTGAAAAATTGCCTCGGAGATCGGAGTAACTGAACAGTTAATCACTCAAAGATTCATATATATCTTGGTAGTTGGTACCAATGGTATGAGTACTTCCAAATTCATATGCTTAATACAATATTAGGTCTAAGATACACTCATATCTTACTTAAAAAGAGATTGTTTCCAAAGGATCCTCGACTTTGAGAGAGGAAAGAAACAAGCATCACACGATTAAAACATACCAAATTTCATAATACAATTTATACAGAAATTAAACAAACTTACACAATAGCATAATTTTTCTCATCATCCATTGGCATAGATATATACTCACTAGCTGCGGCGAACTTGTTTCCGATCTCCAATGGCGATTTTTCACCATTGAAGAATTCGTCCTTACAATACATGTACAAAGCCACATTCTCTAGAAGATAGTGATTCATCATAAAAGATCCCACCACAACCCCGAATATCGCCACCAAGCTACCCTGGGCAACACCCACCATGACTGAAGCCCCGGAATGAGTAACCACCAACAGTCCCATCAAAAGCCCGTCAGACAGCATCGCGTACGAAGCTATCCATCTCTTCCCCTTTAACAAATTCGCACTTCTCCTCAGTGCTTCGAAACCCGACGTACATTCAACCACTGCTATCACATAAGCTAATAACCAATTCACCTGTAGCCAAACCAGAATCGGTACAAGCACTATCAACGAGAAAAAACACATATATAAAAAGTGATTCAGGTCGTATTTGAGTTCAATTAATCCGATAGATAGAAGAATTTGGACTAAAAAAACGAGTATGACGAAAAACAGAGCAATTGAGATGTGAATGGTATGAGAGAGTATAAAAGTGGAGAGAAGAGGAAAGAAGGAAATTCTAATAGATTAACAGAGGAAAGAAGGTTGATCGGTTTATCGCACAATGCTTGAGCAGCGCTGTGTGTAATAGTGGCTACGGCACAGAGGTAAAAGAGGGCTAGACAGAGAGCGTATAGTATGGGTACGACAATTTCGAAACTGGACAGGGGAAGGTGATGGGAGTCAAGTTGGTAGAAATTATAGTCGGGATGAAAGAGGGCGAGATGGAAAGAAGGATATATGACGAGAGTGAAAATGGTAGGTAAGAAGAAGAGAATTGAAAGTGCATGGAAATGTAGAGGGTGAGGCTTCATTATGCGGTGGATTGATTTCAGTATCTCTACCCATAGTCTACGATTTTCAGTAGAAGTAGACATCGGAGGTAAATGAGAAGAAGAAGTAGAAGAAGACGACGACGACAGCTACAGGTGCAGAAGCTGCTACAATTGCTTCAGCGGGAGCTGCTGCCCAAGGTGTGTGTGAAAAATGAAGGAAAACAGTACGCAGATATTATTTGCTTTTGGCTTTTCCTGCAACTCTTGTGGTTCCTAGCATTTCTCTCTCTGTTTTTTTTTTAATTTTTAAGTTAATGACTAAATGAGGGCAACTCTCTACTACACAACTAACCCTTTATCCTAATTCGTGTCCTTCATAATCTTCTATCTAGAATCGATAGTCCAGAGTTGTGACATGTCTTGTTTAATTATCTTTCCTCTATACTTCTTCACTATAGTGACAGTTGGCTTGTGACCAATTATTAATATCATGACTTGGTCTTGGTCAAATCACAAAAGGAGAAGGTTTAAATGTCCCCCTAATTTGACTGTTTCTTAGAGCCAATACTAGTACAAATAGTCAAAGAAAAGGCTAATATCTACAACTGTTTCTTTCATTTTCCATTTCTCACCAGCATTCATCTTCTTCTTCTGCATCAATCTTTGGTGATCATCAAACTCAATGTCGTTTGCTTCTATTGAAGATTGTATCCCCGTATGGAGACAGATCCTAAATTCAACCTTGCTCGTACTCAGATCTCATTCTCTCCATTTCCATGCACTTTCAATCATGTTCCTGTGGCCTATTATTTTCTCTCTAATTGTATATCCTTCTTTCTATCTCGCCTTCTTTCATCCCGATTATAATTTCATCACTTCAACTCATTAACCTCAATTTTCCATTTCCAGTTTCGAAATTTTTGTAACCATGCTGTGCACTCTGTTTTTTGCCCTGTTTTTCCTCTGTTCCATAGCCACAATTACATATAGCACCGTTCAAGCTTACCACAATAGACCGATCAACATTGTTTCGTCGATTAAATCTATCAGAAATTCCTTCTTCTCCCTTCTCTCCACCTTCATCGTTTCACATACCATTTTCATTTCAGTTTCTATCATTTTCGCCCTTGTCTTAGTCGTTTTACTCCAAATTATTAAAAAACTAGGCTTAATTGAACTCCAAAACGACTCGAACCACTTCTGGTTTTTGTTCATTCTCGTGATCGTACCAGTACTGCTATGGCTACAGGTGAACTGGTCATTAGCTTATGCGATAGCAGCAGTTGAATCCAGATGGGGATTCGAAACGCTGAGGAGAAGTGAGTATTTGGTGAAAGGGATGAGATGGGTAGCTTTCTGGACACATTTGTTCTACGGGCTAACGTTGGGAGCAATGGTGATTGGGACTAACGTCGTTTTTGTGATTTTGGGTGTGGGGAAGGGTGATCATTGGCGGAGTTTTTCTGTTACATCACAAGTTGTGCAGTGTACAGTGCTGGGAACTTTGGGAATGAATCAGTTTCTTGTATTGAATGTGGTATTGTATATGTATTGCAAGCACTTGAAAGGGGAAAAATTGCCATTTGAATATGTATCACTGCCATTGGACGAGGAGGAGAAGAATCATAATATTGTGTAGTACTTGTCGGGACTGAAAGATGGTGAACTATGTCTGAGCAGGTGAATCGAGAGGAAACTCTGGTGCCTGAGGGCTGCAGCAATACTGAACATGCAAATCGATCGTCTGAACTGGAGCCTGTTTAATCTCTTTACAAATCGTGTAAGATTTGGTTTGTCTTCATAAATTGTAGTAGTATGCATAAATTGAAAATATTGTGTGAGCCAAATGGTTTTGCTATGTACAAATGTACAGTAGATCATGTTATATTACGGAAATAAGACATTTATTATTGTCATTACCCAAAATCTCTATCCGCATGTCATTATACTTGCTAGATGAACCTAACGATAATCCAATGAAAACATGAAATAGTCTCAAACAAAACCGCGAATATGGATGAAAGAAAGACATCTAAGCAAAGAAAATTTTAAAACAATTACAATGTTTGACATGATAACCCAAACCAAAGTACATTTGTCAAGGAGCATCTAAGATAGATTGCACACCTTCCGTCAAATTCTTGGCTCCACCTATGCCTTGCAATACACATACAATACCGCGTTCCCACAACATATCCATAATTTTTACATATCAATATATAACTATTTGGCTCATACATCTCTTCAATTACAATATACCACACCTTTAATCTTTCTAATGTAAAACAAACCAAATTACTACACAACATCATGATTCTTCTCCTCTTCTTCAACGGACAGGGAAACGTATTCTCCAGCAGCAGTTTCCGACATCAATTTCTCATCGTTTAATTCCTTGCAGTGCATATACAACACCACGTTCGCCACAAGATACTGATTCATCAGTATATATCCCATCACAGAAGTACACGCAGTGAACAGTATCCCCGTGAAGCTCCTCCACTGTTCGCCTCTGGCTAAAAACATGGCACACCAAACCACCATCCATACAATCACAGTCTCGTAATACATAAGAATCTTCAAAGCTACCCATCTCCCCACCTTTACTAACTTCGCACTTCTCCTTAGTGTCTCGTAACCCTTCTTCGATTCAACTACTGTTATCACATAAGCTAAAGACCAGTTCACCTGTAGCCAAATCAGAATCGGTACAAGCACGATCAACGAGAAAATAACCAAAAATAACACGTGATCCGAGTCTGATTTGAGCTGAATTAGTCCAAGAGATTGAAGAATTCGCACTACAAACACCAAAATCAGGGCGAAAAGAAGAGTGATTGAAATGAAAATGGTTTGCGAAACAATGAAGGTGGAGAGAAGAGGGAAGAAGGAATTTCTCATAGATTTAATAGACGAAACGACGTTGATCGGTCTATCATAGATCACTTGAACCGCACTACATGTAGTAGTGCCTACTCCACAGATGAAAAAGAAGGCCAAAAACAGAGCATATACTACAAGTAGAATAATTTCGAAACTTGAAATTGCGAAAAATTGAGGAAATTGAAGTTGAGTGTAACTAGTGAAATCATAATCGGGGTAAAATATGGCAAGTTCGAAAGAAGGATATAGAATTAGAGAAAACATGATAGGCAAAAGGAAGAGGATTGAAATAGCATGAAAATGGCGAACATGAGATTTGAATATTGTTCTGGTTGATTCAATGATTTCACTCCATGAAGTATTCATTATGAAGAATTGCTGTGAAAAATGAGAAATGAAGGAAAGACTACTTTTTGTAATTCATATAGGCTATTAGCAATGACTTTTTCTTTTTTCTTTGTCTAACTATGAGGCCAAGAAACATTCAATTAAAGAATTTTCCACGCGCAAAATAATAATTATTCACTCTATTTTAATTTGTTCGTATGAGTTTAACTTGACATAGAGTCTAACAAAGTAAAAAAAACTTTAAATCTCATGATTTTGAACTATTGAATATACCAACATATCCTTTAATTTTTAAGTCTTAAACTTGTGACTTGAAAAGTTTAAATTAAAGAGTTAAACAAAAGAAGAAAGAGACATTTCTTTTAAGCAGACTTAAAAACAAATAAAATGAAATGGAAGACGTAATATAGAATTTTCAACACGCTTCCAAAATAATAATTTTCCACATTGGCATTGAAGGTTGCTTCTTATCACCACTGTCGTGATAGTAATGTTTTGTCCCTATCTTAAAACCGTAGTTTCAACGTAATCTTTTTAAAAATCTAACTTATATAACACGGAATGGAAAAATTATTTATCTTCACATACGGTAAAGAAAGGATGTTCTTATTTATGTCTATGTGTAACGATCTCATCTAAAAGCATGTGAAAATTCTTTTTGATATGGATGTCAATGAGATTCGATCTTAAGACTTCTGTCTGCTGAGATACTATGTTAAAGTATGTGGTTCTTCAATAAATATTATATTATATTATATTTTCTCTGATGACATGAAATTCGTCAATAGAGAAATACTAACATAAACTATAGTTTTGAAAGGAAATTTCACTCCCAAAGCTCCAACTCAAACATTTTTGTTAAATTATTTCTCTTAGAATTATAGTAGAAAAATCCTAACATAAATTCAAAATCAAAGGGAGATAAATCAGCTAGGATAAAATATTTGTTCAAGTTACCTAATACATCCAACAAGTCAAGTGTGTTGACATGACAAAGGGATTCAACTGAATTTCCTTAGTAAAAAAAAAATAAAATATACCATACAAATAATGTCAAACGAATACTTTTTGCAACAATATATTGAAACTGTTGAATTCCTTTGATATAATTGAAGATTCTATTTGTGGAGGCAAAGGGTCATAGTTTCCAATGTTTTTGGCAAAAAATATCACACCATGTTGAGAGATACATATTCACTGCCAAATTCGTTGTCTCCGGACAATTTTTGGTCATTCAAGTCCTTGCAATACGTATACAACGACAAGATACTGATTCATCACCACATATCCGACTTCTAAACTCAGAAATATCTGCACCTTTAAGAAGCTCCATTGTTCGCCCTTTGCTGTACCTATGATGACTAAATACATGGAACAACCACCCAGTGAACATCCCATCACAACCCCGTAAAATAGCTATTGATCTCACCACCATTGACTTTTCTTTTTGATAACATACTAGTCGGTTTGCCCTTTTTGGCTAAAATGGATGGGATCAATGGAGAAAAAACAAATTTGAGCCATTTTTATAATGTTATATTACATAAGAAAATAATTATAAATAATAAACACGTAATTAATAATATAATAAAAATAATATTAAAATAATCAAAAAGTAAAATAGACAGGTGAATAGTAGTTTCACCTCTCTATAAATGAAGAATAGAGAGTGAAATAGAGAGCCCATTCTCTATTTTACTCTCCAAATATAGAGAATGAAGAGTAAAATAGAGATGGATTGGAGATGGTCTAACACCGGATGGAAAAATAATTTATGTTCACATACTGTTAAGAAAGGATATTCTTATTATTGTAATAAGGAACTCAAAATTACATATAGTTGATATTGTTGCTTCACATCACATCGCATTACAAGTGATCTACAAATTTGTTTTATCAGTGTTCAAATTAATTAAGTACTATATCGAGGAAACTATAAGAGCCCGTTTGGATTAACTTTAAAAAAATAGTTTTTAAGTCAAAAATAAAAAATCAAACTAAAATGACTTTTAAATCAAAAAATAAAAAGTAGGGGGGACGCCTACTTTTGGTTTCTGACTTATTTTAAGTTATTTTTGACTTATTTTAAGTTATATTTTACCTTGCCAAACACTTCGTAACTTATTTTAAGTCATTTTTAACTTATTTTAAGTTATTTTTTATTTTTGCCAAACACTTTCAGAAGTAAAAAACTGACTAAAAAGTAGGTTTGACCAACTTTTAAGTCAATTCAAATGGACCTCTAAATAAAGAGTACATAATAGAGCATTCACAGATTGTATTTTTCTCACCAACATGGATTGTGGTGTCAATGATGAAATTGTTTCTGCTTCACCATTCACTAGATGTTATCAAAGGAAAGATGATAGTAGCAATGGACTTCAACATGGAAAAATTCTACTTTTTCATTTAAGCATATGTTATCCAAATCTATTAATCAGATTAATTTAGATTCATGTCGTACATAGTTCAGTGGTGTTTTAACACTTTTTATCAAAGGAAATCTCATTCCCAAAGCTTGAACTAATTTTTTTTGTTAAATTATTTTTTAGTAATTGTAGTAGAAAAATCCCAACATAAACTATAGTTTTGAAAGAAAAAAAAAAGGGGGAGATAAATCAGCTAGGATAAAATATTTGTTCAAGTTACATGTCCAAGTTTCAACAAGTCTAGTGTTTTTGACGTGATAAGGGTTTCAACTGAATTGCCGATATACTCTACTATACAAATAATGTCAAACGAATACTTTTTGCAACAATATATCGAAACTGTTGAATTCCTTTGATATGATTGAAGATTTTATTGTGGAGGCAAAGGATCATAGGTTCAAATGTTTTTCGTGAAAAATATCACACTGTGTTGAGAGATTGATACTCATCGCTACATTCGTTGTCTCCAATCTCCAAGGGCAATTTTTCGCCATTGAAGTCGTTGCAATACATATACAAGACAGCGTTTCCGACTAGATACTGATTCATGGTCTTATATGATATCACTACTGAAATCACTAATATGGGCAATATCACCGCTGAGATGATCCACTGATCAGATGTACACATTATGAAAAAAAGCATTGAGCCACCAACCACCATTCCTCCCACCACAAGCCCGTAAAACAGCATCATCGATAAAGCTATTGATCGGACCCCCTTTACTAAATACGCGCTTCTCCTTAGTGTCTCGTAGCCCTGTTTTGATTCAACCACTGCTACCACATAAGCTAATGACCAGTTTACCTGTAGCCAAACCAGAATTGGTGCGAGTAGAATTAACGCGAAAATAATGAAAAATAACAAGTAATTTAGATCGTATTTGAGTTCAATTAGTCCCAAAATTTGGGATAAGAGAGCTAAAACTAACGCGAAAATGAGAGTGATTGAAATGAGAATGGTATGAAAAACGATAAAAGTGGAGAGAAGAGGGAAAAAGGAATTTCTGATAGATTTAATAGAGGAAACAAGGTTGCTCGGTCTACGATAGGATGCTTGAACAGCGCTGTATGTAAATGTGGCTACGGCACAGAGGAAAAACAGGATAAAATACAGAGTGCATATTATGAGTGCGATAATTTCAAAATTGGAGAGGGAAATTTCGAACTGAATAAGTTTGTTGTTGAAATGATAGTCGGGATGAAAGAGAGCGAGGTGGAAAGAAGGATATACGGTGGGAGTGAAAAGAAAGGGCAACAGGAAGAGGATTGTAAGGACATCAAAATGTTCTGAATTACCTTTGTTTATGAGGCTGGATAAATTTAGGATCTCCCTCCTTAAGGGGCTACCATTACCATTTTCTGTAGAAGAAGACATTAATGGTGAAGAAGAAGAAGAAGATGATTGATGTGAAATGAAAATTGAACGAAAACAAACACGAGATATTAATACTACTACCTGTTATGAGCATGTTACGCCGCAAAATTGTAGACTTTTTTTTTTTTTTTTTAATAACTGTAGGAAATATTCAAATAAATAATTTTCATCAGTGGCATTGGAAGTTTTCTCATATGACCAAGTTGTGATGTTAATATATGATCACCGTGTTAAAAATTAGTGCATCTTAGAGTTTTTTTTTTTTTTTTACTGTTTTACTTCTGCAGTTTACTAGTCAAATAACAGTTTCTATATTTTAGGAATGATGATCAGGTTAGTTGTTTATTAGGCTAGGAGTCTTATTTGTTAGAGTTATTGTAGGGGTTAGAATTTAAGCTTATTTTATATATAATTCTAAGTGCCTGCGGTAAAAGAATAGAGCTTAAGTTCAAGCAAAATAAAGTTCTTCTCTGCTTCATATCCTGTTCAACTGTTGCACTTGTTTTTTCTTTTCTCTGCTTGTGCTTTTGTTTTACACTGCAGAAGAAGGATGTGATGGGATAATTGAGATTGCTCGTTACTATTTAGAGTATTGTGTATGAAGAAAGTCATAAGTTCAAGTATTTTTTTTTGGTCAAGTTTCTAGGTAAATTTTATTTTTATTTGTATTACGAGTTCAATTTTGTGAAGTTCACTGCTTGATCCTCTTAATATGAGTTCAAGATTAGTTATGAACCAATGGCACTTCTTTTTGATAACCTACTAGTCGGTTTAATTTTTCATCTATTATTGACCACAAAACATACCTTCATTTTGGAATTTAATTAATTTACTTTTTGACAATATACTAGTCAGTTTGATTTTTCATATATTACTGAGCATAAAACATACCTACATTCATTCATTTTGAATTTTAATTAATTTCCTTTTTGACAATATACTTATAAATTCACGTGTTGTATAGGAAAATACGATAATTTAGAAGAAATATCTTAATAATGTCTGAGTTAAATTATTTATGCGTAATGATATATATGGTGATTCTATATAGTGATAGTCAAAAGAAGAAGATTTATGTGACGTCCCGCCACTTGGCCAACCAGATTTCGCGTCCGGATAGGGGCGGAAGATTCTAAAGTTGAAGAGAGGCTTGCGGAGAACTCTAGAATCCTTTAGATTTTTCAAGAAGGCTTTGGAGAGCTCTAGAGTGTGTAGAGAATTCTAGAGATAGGACCAATGTGTAAATATCTTAGGAACTTGTAAAGTAATTTTAAATTACTCTTTAGCCCTTAAGTGGTTGTATAAATAGAGGTGCCATTCATTTGCAAGGCATCACTCAACTTGTAAAGCATTCTTCCAAGCAAATACAAAAGCCTTCTTCCAAAAACTCTCTTGTTCTTTTTAAGTCTTTCTTTACATTCTCTTAGCGATCTTAGTCTTAAAGGCTTGCTTGAGCTTGCAAGATCTTGAAAGAGTAGTGAGTAAGTTGTCGCCGCACGGAGCCTTATCGAAAACTCTAAGTCCATGACATTTAGCTTGGTTCATTGACATGCCAATTTTGGCTAATGGATGTGTCGCACCCCGTTTTTCTCAAAAATGGGTTTTGGTGCACGACCTAACAACTCTTTTGGGTTTTTTGGGAGATTGAAGAGTCGCCACCTAACAAATTAAGGTGCGTTAGGGCACCTATCTAACCTAACTAAGTCTAGCTAAGGTCAACGAACCAGAGATCGGGTAAAGGTTCAAGTTACCTCGAGGGGAAGGTATTAGGCATCCCTCGAGATCCACAAAGGTGGGTCCCGGCCGTATCTCATGCAATTATGTGGGGGTCACAAGTAGCAAATAAGGTCACTTCATTATTTATTTTAATTTACACATGCTTGCTAGGCGATAACGATAAATAAACAATTAACATTATTTTAATTAATTATTATTTAATTAAACATGCTTACTAGGTGATGATACAACAGAAAAAAAAATAAAAATTAAGCAATTAAGATCATTTTAATTAATTAATTAAGCATACAAATCTAGATAATAACAGATAACAAATAAATATTAACAATTACACAAGAGATGAGCGAGGAGATAGAAATTACACGATTAAATAAGCAAACCAAATTTTATTTTATTTAAACTACCCCAAATAATATAATAAAACATATAAAGGGGTAAAAGGGAAGGGAGACTCTAAAGGACTTTTGGATCAGCACTCGACTTTATTTATTTTCGATAGGCTTCCGTGTAGGGACAGACAAAACTAAAGTTTGTCGTTAAATCTTGAGTCGATGTCATCATATCCATAGGGCCTAAACTACCCCTACCCAACCACCGCATGCTTTTCGTCCTAAAAGGTGCCTATCGTCCCCGCTTAACGTCCAAGAGGCATTGGACTACTATTGGGATGGTTTTAGACAAATAAAATCCTAACAGGCCCACCTAGACACCAAGTCAAACACGTTGGACGAGCATTTAGCACATAGAGTCTCGTATTGACCTCTAGATTTTACTTAACATGCTTTCAAACACACATAATTGTGAAAGGTCTCATGCTGCGGTGTGTGACATACAAACGAGCATTACAACAATAAAATCACTTAATTAAGAGTGGCGAAATTATTACAAGAATGCAGATTTTAATTAAACATTAACAGAGCAAAGAATAGTCATGCATTAATTTAATTTTAATTAGTTATAGCATGCTGGAAAAGGCTAACTGATTTGTTTTAATTGACAGCAAAATAAATGAAATGCAGACAGTCTATATTTAGAGCAGCAAGCAATTTATAGATTTTGAAAAGGACAGAAAAGTATTACGGTAGCAGAAGACAATTTATTAGTTGCATAACCAGATCAGATCATTGCTAATTAACATGTTGAGAAAGACATTAATTTATTTTAAATAGCCAAACTAAGCTTATTCAAATGCAGAAAATACTTCTCGAGCAGAAGATATTCATAACAGACTATTTCATTATTAAGCACACGTAAAATTTATTAGAAGCCTATGAATACTAGTTGATTAACATGCAGAACTCTTACTGGCAAATAAAAAAAAAAGATTTATTAACTGTCAAGCTTAACTTGCTACAACATGCCGAAAATATTCAAATAATTAGTTAACACCACCGATTTTATCGTTTTAGTCCTATAGGCATAATTCTAGGTATAAACACGCTAGATTAATTTTATCATATGTAATCCGATAAGACCATTTAAAGTATATAATCGTTCAAAGTTTAACTAATTAATCATGAAGATCAGATTTGAAACAGATTGAAAACCTATAGGCATTCATTCATATACGTCAACCAATAAGATTAGATTTCAGGAATTGATTAACACATTGGCAAGTTTAAATATCACTTTCTAAACAGATTGCTAGCGAATATCTAAATAACACCGGCAATAAACTAAGGTTGATCTGTCACCTATTAAATTCATGAGAAACAACTTGGATAAACTATTATGAGTCCGGATTAGTAGCATGCTGAGATGAACAGTCCAAGTAAATATTCAGATTATGAAATAGATTGTTTATCATATAATGACTGTTTTAACATTAGATAAAGTTGCAGACAGATTAATTTAGGTAAATTATTTAGGAAATTCCAACATTACGATGCTTCAAGATTTAGGTAGGTAGATTTCTTTTTAACAAGCACACATAAATAATAAAAGGAAAACAAGTAGCACGTATATCCCCCTCTCCTTAGACGATCCCCCCAAATATTATTTCATATATAGCTAGAGTTATTTACATAAATATTACAGAACTGAATGCTCAAAAAATAAAAGACGTAATATAATAAACATAAAAACGTCCAAATAACTTTCTAACATCCCGCCCAGGCAGCTCTTCAAACTCCCATATTTCGTCCTGCTAAACAAATAATATACCCAATACTATAGAAAATTACCAAGTGACCATATTACAGATTACCATATACCAAATTCTTGATGGAATCAAGCATAACACACAGATTATTATATAACCAATTTTGAGGCGGTCAAGCATAACATACACGCAATTAGGCAATTATATATATAATAATCATAACAAAAGGAGAGAAGACTAACCCGTATGCTTCCTTTTATTTATCAAAATCCATTTTTTGGATTTTTATGCATAACAGTAAGCAAGTAACAGTATAAATAAATAAATAAATAAAATGCGTATGGAAAATACACTAACCAGTTAAGCAGTTTAAAAGATCAGCAATGGAGACAACATGAGATTCCACTAACTGACACGAACACAGCAAAACAGCACAACAGAAACAGAGAAGAACTTTGAAGTAACGAAAGAACTGAATTCTTTCTTCTTTTTTTTTTTTTAGAGTAGGGAGTAAATATTTTTTAGCCAAAGTCTGAATATATTTTTTAGTATAAGCCAAGGTTGAATGTCCCCCCAAAAAGGGGAGGAGACTGATTATTTATAGTAGAGGAGGGGCACATAACAAGGAAAGAAGATAAATCAAGGAATATTACTCTTCCTTATTCACAGCACCCCTAAATCACGACTAAATCAGTGAAATATTTTTATTCTTTTACCTTATTTATCAAATATAAAACAAAAAATCTGCCTAAATTTTAATTAAGGTAACTAAGATCAATTAACAAAAGTAAATAAAATAATAAAGCCAAGTTATCTTACCAAAAGCCCCAAAATCTGCAATAACAATCAAAGTGAAGCAACCAGAGAATGATCATATTAAAGGAAAAAGTATAAGTCAAGGGCGAGTCTTTATACGGTAAGCAGAATCAATTAAGTAAGGGAAGACTTTCCAAACTAATTAATTAGCAAAAGAAATGAGATAATCTGTCATTTATAATCCTAACACCAATTTTAAACAAGTCCAATAATCAATCAATTTATACATAATTAAGTCGTTTTCTAATAATCAGCTAGTTACTCTAAATATTTTCCAAAATATCAATCAACAAACTAATTTACCATGATTAAAATAAATCTACAAGTTACTTCTAATTTGAACGGGAAATATTAGCAAAAGAAGTCTAAATCAAACCACCACCAAAATTAGTGAATACATAGCAGCAAGCAAACAAGTATATGAGTAACAAGATAAAAGTGATAGATCTTGAGAAATAAATAGCAACAACAATCAATCTTAAACAAATAGATGGTGGGATTCTCAAAAACTAAATTAAGTTGAACAAGTAGTCAAACTCATATGATTAAAACCCGATTTTAAGTTACATATTAAAATTACTGCAGATAACAAACAGATTTATAGCCACTTAACATGCAATTTATTCAAATTTTATAGAGAATACATAAATACTAGCAGATGTATCCACAAAGACACAACAACACACATGAACATGGAGCAATAATCACAAAAGAAATGACTTTCATATATACTGAACATGTATAACAACATTTATATATCAAAGCCAAATTATAAATGGAACAAAGAACAAAACTACTAACAGATGATATAATAAAATCAAAAGAAAAATGTACCTGGACGGATCTGAATAGATCCGTCGAAACTTTATCTTCGCCGGAGATCGATGTTGCTGCTGTTTCTTGCCTGCGCCGCCGGATCGGTTGAAGTTGCTGCTCACTGGTGGCTGCTGGCTGGAATCGTTGTTGTCGTCGTGGGTTGTCATCCTCGCCGGAGCTGCTGCCTGAGACGGAGTTGGTTCTCGTACTGGTTGTTGTTGGTCGGAGCCGTTGTGGCTGTCCTCGCCGGTTGCTCGCCGATGGAAGGGCTGCTGCTTGGAGCAACTGGATCTCTTGGTTGTTGCTACTGTTCGCTGCGCAGGGATGCTGGTTGCCGGCGTGCGTCTCGCCGTCTGCTGCTGTCCGGTGGTTGCTGCTGGTGCTGTCCGCCTGCAGGAGAAACAGAAGAGAGAAGGGGAGGCGGATCTGGAGAGGAGAGGAGTGAGGAAGATTAGGGTTAGGTCTCTTTTAGGTTAAAATAGGAAGGTTGGAGAAAACTGATCTCAACCGTTGATTTAGAAGCGATGAGGGGCTAGGATTCAATCTAGGATTTAAGTTAAATAACGGACGGCTGGGATTCAAATAAAAAATTTGGAAATTGAATTGGACTGGCCAAAATTGAAATAAAAATTGGCTAGAAATGAC
The DNA here is from genome assembly GCA_035578085.1 of Solanum pinnatisectum. Lineage (NCBI taxonomy): Eukaryota > Viridiplantae > Streptophyta > Magnoliopsida > Solanales > Solanaceae > Solanum > Solanum pinnatisectum. The sequence continues at coordinate 264,065 of CM069080.1, read as the reverse complement.
ATAAAAGTGGCTATAATTGAAATACAATTGGATTTGAAAGGCTAGAATTGCAATAAATTAGAATAGAAGGCTAAGATTTAAAAGACTTAAAGAAGAAATGCTATTCAATTAATAAAATATTACAATATCATAATATTTTCATATAATAAGAATCACTTAAATTTTAAAACATTTGAAATAAAATAATTGTTTTGAGTTTTACCAATAATTAAACAAAATATTTACGATAATTGCATACTAAAATATATAATTTTAAGACGAAATTATTTAGAATTTTAACTCGAAATATATTTTTTAAAAACTACGTATTTAATCGAATAACATTTCAAAAGGGTTAAAGGTCGGTCAAAATTGGGTGTCAACAGGATGGGATTAATAGAGAAAAGACAAAATAGCTATCACGCCCTGAGCCTACACCCTGGGCGGGACTGGCACTCGAAGACCATTGCTGGCCCCAAGCGAACCCTTGGCCTGACTTACTTAACTCAGCGGAAGACAATATTCATACTTATAATGATCAATAACACTTAACTGAACTGAATAATAAAATAACTGAGAATGTTTAAAGGTTAACATTCAACTTGACCAAAAGTGGCAACCCAAGTCTTAACAATAAGAAATGATAATGAAAAGACTCAAAGGACTAACATCTGATTGTCTATGAATCCTCTAAAACAACTGAGATGGATGTTGGAACAACCCCACAACATCCTAATGAACTAACTAGAAAGCAATGAAAATAGATCCTCCAGAATGCCAGGAGGCTCACCGACTAACTCTAAACTGCTCACTGGATCAACGGTGCGCTGGAATGCCGATCTTAGTTACTTGTGTCTACATTATAAGACGATGAAGGCCAACTGGTATCAGTACATTGAATGTACGAGTATGCGAGTTGGAATGCTAAAACAACATAGGCTTGAAAGAGAATCTGAAAGAAACACTTACCTTGGCTCTTCTCAACTCATGAATACTTAACTGAACTCATTTCAATATAAATCAGTTTAAAACAAGTGCAATATAAAGAAAAGTTGTTTAAAAACACAATGTCAACTCTCTGTATATATAAGGATACAACATAACTCTGAAATGTATGTAAAAATACAATAAACTGATGTATATAAAAATACAATAACTTCTGTGGGAATTTCTCTAACTGACAACCATCACATAAGAGCTATAGTGATGATATAACGATCTACCTCATGCTGCCAGCGCATCCTATACACGGCCAAAGGTATAGGACCTGCACTACTAAGTGGATCCACTAGTCTATTGTGAAAAGGGTTCATCTAAAAAGTATGACCCTTTTCTACCCATGGTGGCTACATAGTTTATGGGGGCTGTGAGTTGTTTGAACTATCCCCAATATCGGTGCTCAATACTACTCCCAAAATATACTAGCTCTTTATGTTTTAAAAACATACTTCTTCTGTGATTTGAGATTAGTGCTCAAAAACTTAGCTCAAAGGCTATCTTGGAAATCTCAGTTTTCTTTGTTGCTTTATTTAGAAAGCTATTACTCTTTTCTAAAAACTAGCCCGAAGGCTCTTTGGAAATCTCAATTTCCGTTCTTATTTAAATGTGAAAACATTTTTACATCTCTTCCCCATATACTTCATTGAAGAAAAGAACTTCAACTTTACATCTTTACTGAACTCAAAACTTAAGTCTTAAAACAAAGTTAAAACATTTGTGAAAGATTCTTGAAAAACTTTAAGAACTTATCTTAACTTGACTATAAACTGATCTTGACTTGACTCTTAACTGATCATTGAATTGAATTATGGATTCAAGGATTAAGATTTGGGTTTGGAAAGATCTCGTGTTGTTTAGGAATGATTTTAGATAGTTAAATGTGAGAAAAGACCAAAAATCAAGATTTGAAGGTGGGTCCGCGACGCGGAGGCATAATTAAATATTGGTTTCGAAAATGTCTTTTGAGGTAGAAGACTCAGTGACGTGGAGAAGCTTTTAAAATTTAGTTTCGAAAATGACGTTTTAGGCAAAAAGCTCCGTGACAACTCCGTGATGCGAAATAAAAATTCCAAAATCTAGGAACCAGCTCCGCAACGCGGAGGCAGTGCCGGATTTCGTCCGACGAAATCTTCTTCTTCGTTTTCCAACCCCAATTCACCCAAACTCGGTTCTTTTTCTCAAATTACTTTTAGATACAAGTACCCAGCAAATGTACCTAAAAACCTAACTCGAAACGACTCTATGATGCGACGTAACGAACTCAGAAACTTTCCAACTTAGTCAAATTCATGCACAATATATGAATTCAAGAATAGATGTCAAGATCATCAATATTCAAACTTTTAGGTCGAATTCAAACTGAAATTAATATGCTTGGCACGTGGGAGAACGATCCCAATGTTATGAGAGCCTCACATACCTGATAGAAGTAAATCCTTGGCGAAACATCAACTTTCTTGATCAATCTTGATGAATTTACCCTTTTTCTCCTTCTTCTTTTCTCTTCTCCTTTCTACTTAGCCCTAGCGTGAAATTCCAAATTCTAAAACTGACTAAAATTTGATTTGACCCATATTAAACTCCTAAAAAAGGATTAAAATAATAAGACTAGGAAAAGACTAAAATACCCTCTAAATCCGGATTGGACTTTCCTTAATCCAACAACCCTACTCCCAAAGGGAATAACTTACTCATACGAACTCAGAATCGCGCAAACTTGACGGCGTTGGAAAGATCATCCCAAGGGATTTCCAACCATATCTGGAATCACACCTAACTCATCCTGAGCTAGGAATTATGACCGTTTGAAGTTGACCAAAAACTCACTTTAACTTACTTAAAATTTTCCAGATTTCCTTGTACTTTCCAAAAATAACTATTTCCAGATTTTAAACTTCCTTCTAGTTCTTTCTAGTTGCGAGATGTTACAATAGCGGATTCAGGATTTTCGTTTTAATTTATTTATTTACAAATTAGCCTTTCCTTTCATGAAAAGTTGCGACTTTAATGAAGAGTTGTGACTTTTATGAAAAATTGTGACTTTTAAGAAAAGTTGCTACTTTAATGAAAAGTTGCGATTTTAATGAAGAGTTGCGACTTTTATAAAAAAAATATGACTTTTATGAAAGGTTATGACCTTTCCGAAGGGTTGCAACTTTTTCAAATAATTGTAACATTTCTAATAAGGCACAATAAACATTTGTTCACACTACCCTTTGTTGTTAATAAATAGATGGATTTCCTCTCATTTTAATACAATGAAAATCTGAACCTCTTCTTCTTCTTCACAATTAAATATTTGTATAGTTTGCTCATGTTGAGTGGCTCACTGACACTACTGCTTATGTTATAGATTCTGGTATGTATTTTTACAATCATTAATTTATAATTTATGCTTATGTTATTAAGGCTAAATGATAAGATATAATAATTTTCATTTTTCTTTACATTATTAATGTTTGTTATTACGTAATCTTATATATAAGATAATATAGTGTTTTAGTTTTAATGCCTGATAAATTTTAAGTATTATTTTATAAATTTCGTAATATTTCGCGCAGGTAACTTTACTAGTAAAAGAATAATTGTATAACTTTCGATACATATTAAAACACACTATTTGAATAAATATTTGAGGTGTAAAACTTTCATATCTTTTAATAGGTTGTCCTTAATTGGTAGCTCCTCAATTTTAATTTGTAGTGTAGCATATGATTACATTGACTTTTCATAAAAAATAAATTATAAATGCGTAGCCTCTTTTGTGGACTTCACTATTTTTTAAAAAAAAAATTATTTGTGGACTTCACTAATTTCCCTTACAAAGTACATTTCATAACTTGGCTAAATGACAAAAATGCCCAAAAATATATTTTCACATTTCAATTTGTCTATCTTACTTTCTTTATTAGTTTTTCTTAAATATTTTTTTTGAGAAATTATTTAATTTAACTTTTCAAATTACATGTTTAAGACCATAAGTTCAAAAGACATTTTGGTACGTTCTACATATTTTTAATTTATAATCACAAAATTTAAAAGTACTATTTACCTAAATATATGATAAAATATTCATATTACACACTTTTGACTCATATTTTGGAAAAGTTTTTGTACCTATTCACAAGCTTCTATCACCTAAATAAATTAAATACATGAAATACACATCTCTTCCTTTAATATATAATACACATTAAGTTTTACGACAAAAAATTACATACTTTTAAATCGTGAACTCATCTATGTGCTTAAGAACATAATTCCGCCAAATAATAATAATAATAATAATAATAATAATAATATTGGGATCCTCGTAGGCGTACGTGTTTCATGCATGCGTAGTCAAATTGTAATAAATGTAATTAGGGGCGCCTTGGCGTACGCATTCTGTTACCATATATTGTTGCCTTTTTACGTAATTCCCATAATCCAAAGTCCTAATTATTTTTAGTCTTCTTTTTGTAATCTCACTTTCACTTATTTTTTTTTGGATCTTCTTCCTCTTCATTCACGTTATTCTCCTTTTACTTCATGAATGATACTTGGCACATTCTTCGTCTTGTTCTTTTAATCATTCCTCGGACATTGATCACATTTTTCACTTCTTTTTTTCATTTGAGTCTCTGGTTTTTCGTGTGCAACTACTTGTTTTTACGAAGTAGAGCCGTTTGATTGAATCTACTGAAAAATATATACATAGTATATCCATTGCCCGTCTTGTTGGATCAGACTCTGCGTGTAATGTTATTCGTTCAATTTTTGAGTTTTGAGCTGAAGATATGCAGATCTGAAATGTGATTTCAGATTTTAGTTTTTGTGTTTTGAGGGGAAATTGGGTAATTTGGTGAGAAATGGAAGCTGCGAATTTGACTGGATTGAGTCCGAGATTAAAATCAATTTCATTGGAGAAGGATAAAAATGATGATTCAGATTTTGAAAATTCCGAATTGGAAGATAGACATTTTCATTCTATGGATGCGTTGGAGATTTTGAAGGAAACTGTAACGATTCTTCGGTATAATCCTATTGGTTTTTTGTCAATTGCTGCATTGTTAATTTGCCCTGTTTCTGCTGTTCTGTTATCTAATGTCTTAGTTGATCAGTACGTTGTGAAGAAATTGATGATAAGATTGTTGTTTTTGGCTAAATCGAGTGGGCTTCCACTTAAGCCTTTTATCAATCAGTCGTGTCAAAAGTTCTCTGATATGGTGATTTCAGCTGTTATGTGTTTTCCGTTATATGTTAGTTTGTTGCTTTTGTCTAAAGCTGCTATAGTGTACTCTGTTGATTGTACTTACTCGAGGAAGAATTTCGATTCTAAAAAGTTTTATATCATTGTCACCAAGATTTGGAAGCGTATCGTGGTGACTTATATGTGGGTGTGTATGGTGATTACTGGTTGTCTCGCGTTGTTTCTTGTACTTCTCGTGGCTGCAAGCAGTGCCTTCTCTGTAATGGGGTTCCCTCCAGACTTGATTTTGTACCCCGCGATGATAGTTGGGATTATTTTCTCTATAATTTTAGCAAATGCTATGATAATTTGCAATATTTCTATTGTGATATCTGTTTTGGAGGATGATTCTGGACCGGAGGCGTTGCTTAGGTCTAGTTCTCTCATCAAGGGGCAGACACAAGTTGGGCTATTGATATTTCTTGGATCGACTATTGGGATGACATTTGTGGAGGGATTGTTTGAGCATAGAGTGAAGATAATAAGCTATGAAGATGGATCTTCAAGAATATGGGAAGGGCCTCTTCTGGTAATATTGTACTCTTTTGTGATGCTTATTGACTCTATGATGAGTACTGTTTTTTACTTCAGCTGTAAATCATATAGAATGGAAGCCTCAAATGAAGAAAGTTTGCCTGTATTAGAAGCCTTGACGATTTCTTCAGCATTAGCAGAAGTCCAATAACAACATGTTTGAAAGTATGTCTTGTAAAGAAAGATTTTTCTTAGAATTATATTATCAGAAGAAAAAGTTGCATAAGTTCAAATGATGTACGATAATGGAGTGTTGTTCTTGCATTTTACATTTTGCTAAACTAGTAGTAATTGCTGTCAATTTCTTGAAATGATGTTGTTCATATTTTGGATGGTTTTAAAAAACCATCTGAAGCAAATAGAGGGCACACAGAAGATTTTGAATTAGCGATGGTTTCAACTTTCATATTTGACATTGGATCTTGAATATATTTGACTTCTTTTGTACTAACTGCATTATTTACAAGTATTTTTTTTGCTAACCTAGCTACATATAAGCTATGAAATGAGACAAGCTAACGAACATGCCTTGAAGTAACTAAACATTTAAAAAATTATAGAAATTCATTGAGGACCACAATCACTTAGGGTGTGTTTGGTATGATAGAGAATGTTTTCCTGGAAAATAAGTGGATTTCTAACTTATTTTCTCATTTTTGGTTGGTGAGTAGAGAAAATATTTTTTAATGTTTGGTTGGTGAATGAAAAAATATTTTCCAAAAAACATCTTTTATTATTGGCTTGAGATTAGAATATACTCTTTAGGAAAATAATTTCTGACCCGAAAATCAACCCCAATAATTGATCTAGGACCCGACCTTGACACTCGAACTAGGACACGACTCATAGTATAAAAAATTTAAGCCAACAAAAAATAGAAAAATTAGAAAACATTTTCCAAAAAATGTTTCCCTACATACCAAACACACCCTTAGTCAAACTTGAAGGCCAAAATGAGACTTGGTCAAATTAGGCGTAACTATTACTCCCTCCGTTTTAATTTGTTTATCTTACTTAATGTTTTCCTACATACCAAACACACTCTTAGTCAAACTTGAAGGCCAAAATGAGACTTGGTCAAATTAGGCGTAACTATTACTCCCTCCATTTTAGTTTGTTTGTCTTACTTTTTCTTTTTTTAGTGTGTTTAATACCACAAGATTAAAGACATTTTAGTATATTAAACATATCTTTAGTTTAAATCCACAGCATTGAAAAAAACCTTCTTTTACTTTCTTAAATTCCGTGTCAAGTCAAAATCAGGTAAACAAATTGAAACGGATGGAGTAGTTAGATAACAGATTGAGACCAGTTAGGTCCAGTTAACAAAATTTTGTAAACAAAGAGAAGTTCAAAATAAAAGAAAGAGAGACCTGTGAAGACTTGTAGTTTTCCTTTAATTACTTTGTTCAGTTGCTGTTATCGCATAATCTGCAGAAAGAAGAGGAGAGATTTGTACATGTCTATGAACACATCACGTCCCATTGACACACTGAAGTATGTTGAAAAGCAATTGGTGTGTCGAGGCGATGCTTATTTCATCCAAATTCTGCTGAAAATCGAAAAAGATGTAGACGAACATCAGTCAAAGTTATATCATTTCCTAGACACTCTGCAGTGGGTTGAAGAGAAATGGGGTTCATTCCGTATGTGCTCGGACAACAACCATCTGAGTCGGATCACAGAGGAACCTTATAATATCCTGACAACTCTCCAGCGTTTTGTACAGGCAAGCCATTCGTTCAATATGTTTTTAGAGGGATTTCATTTTTCCAAGGAGTCTCGTCCCCTTGACACACTGCAGAGGATTGAAGAGAAAGATCTTTTGTTTTCAGCCAAGTACCTGCCAATAGTATCTCATTTATCTAAAACTCTGCAGCGGATGGAATATGATTGCAATTCATTCTATACATTCTTAGTTGAATATCTGTTTGCACAGGAACTTGATACCCTTAGCGTTCTGCTACGTATTGAAGAGTATTGGGGCTCATTCCGTATGTATTTGGAGGAATTCAGATCAAAAGTGTCTGATTTCCTTGAAACTTCAGAAGAACATTTGTCTTTGTTAGATAGACTGAGGTTCCTTAAAAGGGATTTCAAGTTCTTGAGTATCATTATCGAATTGCATATCTTCAAAGATGAACCACATGTCAGCTGGGAAAAAGTCCGAGCATTGTTCCACGGTGCTGCAAGTGAACTCATCCAGATGTACAGTACGCAAGTAAGTCCGTGGAGTCAACAATTTTATGACTATTTTTGTCACTTGCAATATGAGTTTCAACAGACTAAGTTGGAAATCATAAAGGCTAATTTCCCCTTCCCCAAAATATCATGTCAAGTGTTAGCCAATGAGGATGGTATTGTGATTCCCGGTTTTGTTATGAAATTCATTGACATTGTTGCTGATAATATCAGTAGTTTACTGAAATTTGATGATCCAAGTTCACCACTTTGTATTGGGGGACGAAGCATGGTTCAAAAAGAAATGGTTTTGAAGGGGTTGAATTTCCTCTCTAGTTTTGTCTGCTTTGTTTCAGATAGATGCATAGAGACTCGGGTCCAACATGCTTTGTTCACTCATGCTGTACAAGTGGCCTGGCAAACAACTATGACTATGTGGTTGTATCTTCCGAGCAATGAATACATGTACCAAGAAACAGCTCCGAACGAAGAGGATCCTTTGCTTTCTGATCTTCTGCAGAGCAAAATCCAGCCTATTCAGCCAAGCATATGCAAGTTCTATATTCATATCCTGCAAGCTCTAAATTTGGTTCAGTCACAATGGTATCCGGTTATCAATGTTAAGTATGTATTTGATTGTGAAGTTGGGTTTCTGGAGTCTCTTCTACACACTTTAAAAGAACTACCAGTCTCTAGTAATTGCATTGCAATAAAGGCAGAACTTCAGGAGACACTCAACTTCTTCGGAGCCATTCTAGACTATCTACCAACACAGGTCCTTGAATATCATCTTCAAGAAATAGACTCTGCGATTGTTGATGCAGGACTTCTGGTTTTCTCATTAAATGATGATAATGAGAATCTTGATTTCACGGGAAAAATCCAAAGTATGCAAGGTGTGATCTACCTTGTCGCTAGAAAGAAATTCCTCCTCCAGTTCAACTTACCTGGAATTGACAGAGTGGGCTCTGCTGATTTCATTTTAGACAACAGGGAGAAGTTTCTGAGCATGTATTCAAATTCAGTTGATTCAGTTAAGAGCCAACTTCCGATAATTCAGAAAGAACTCAAGTACTTTCAAGGTGTCGTAGAACAGCAAGACGGACTTCAACATTTTGCAACGAAGACTACTCGTTTGGTGTTTGAGGTAGAACATATGGTTGATGCTTGTAAGAAAAAAGATGTTCCTGACTGGTGTCTTTTTATCTGGATCTTGAACATCGGAGAGGATATTAGAATGCTCATGGCAGAGGTAGCAGAGATTCATAATGAGATACTGTCATCTCCAAACAAGCTAACTTCATTTGTGCAGTTGGTTCTCAAGGGATTCGTTCGGATCTTTGGTGTTGCTTCTTCACAATTTGCTACTAAACAAAGGATCAATGAAGAAATCGTAGGCTTTGAGGATGTGAAGGATGAACTGATAGGAAAACTAAAAGGAGGATCATCAGGCCTTGATGTAATCTCAATTGTTGGAATGGCTGGATTAGGCAAGACAACTCTGGCTAACAAGCTATATTCTGATAAGTCAGTTGTCTCTTATTTTGACATCCATGCCCATTGCTGTGTCTCTCAAGAATATACGCGGAAGGACTTATTACTAGCCATTCTATGCGATATTACTGATGAAAGAGCTAAACTTGGAAGAGAGACTGAAAATGAATTGGCAGATAAGCTTCGCAAACTTTTACTGCGCAAGAGATACCTTCTCCTCATTGATGATGTCTGGGAAACTAGTGCATGGGATGATCTGAAGTTGTGCTTCCCTGATGATAAAAACGGAAGTAGAATTATTCTGACAACTCGGCAGTATGAGGTTGCTTCTCATGCTAAACATGATAGTGATCCCCATAAGCTTCGATTCCTCTATAGTGATGAAAGTTGGATGTTACTAAACAAAAAGGTGTTCAACAACGAAAGTTGTCCTCTTATCCTAAGAGATGTAGGCCAAGAAATAGTAAGGAAGTGTGGTGGGCTTCCTCTTTCAATTATTCTGGTAGCTGGTATCTTCACAAGAATGAAGAAGGAAAAACATTGTTGGGAACAAGTGGCAACAAATTTAGGTCCAAACATTCAGGATCAGATGGAGGGTACTCTTGATCTGAGCTATCAGAATTTACCACCCTATTTGAAACCTTGCTTTCTGTATTTGGGAGTATTCCCGGAGGATGGAGAGATTCAAGTCTCAAAGTTAACATGGCTGTGGATAGCGGAAGGTTTTATAAAACCTCATACGGGGAAGATTTTGGAGGAAATCACGGAAAATTACTTGGAGAATCTTGTTGGGAGAAACCTTGTGATGGTTGATAAAAGGAGTTTTGATGGAAGGATCAAGACATGTCGCATTCATGACCTGGTGCATGAATTTTGCAGGAAGAAAGCCAAGTTGGAGAACATTTTACAAAGGATAAATGGGTAATCAAAACCTTTAATATTTTTCTTTCTATCTATTCATATTTAAGGCATCATCTGATCATACATATCTCTCCGTTAACAGGGATGCAGGTTCGGATCCTACTCAATTCTTCCCTCCAAAATGCAATACTTCACGTCGCTTATCTCTTCATTCTCAGTGTGATGATCTTGAAAAATGGTGCTTGTGTTTCTCCCATTTGAAATCTTTCCAGTTCAGGGAGTCCAGAAGAACTGCATTCTCTTCAATAGACCATGCATCAGACACTCTTAAAAGGTTCAAGTTTCTGAGGGTGTTAGATTTTGAATTCACTGTCATTGATTCTTTCCCACAAGAATTGATCCTTTTGAGGTATGTTGCTTTTCGGACCGACAATGATACATTATCCCTCCCAGCCAATCTTTGGAACCTTGAAACTTTGATAGTTCAAGGAACTAGAGGACGAATATCACTACCGGAAACCATTTGGAAGATGGTTAAGTTGCGGCATCTGCAAATAAACGACCAGGCATTTTTCACTTTGCAGAATGAACAGGAATTCTTAGTAAGCCCTTCGAAAATGGATGATTTGCAAACTCTTTCCTCAGCATGTTTTTCTTGTGCGGAAAATGCTGAAAAGATATTGGCAAAGACACCAAATCTTCAGAGACTGGTATGTGAATTTTCTGCTTTTGATGGCTCATTTACTGCATTTATCAATCTTACAATGCTCAAAATTCTCAAGATTTCTTCTGGTGCTGCATTGACATCAGTCGATCAGCTGAAGCTCCCGTCACACCTCAAGAAATTGACACTGTCCAATTTCCACATAAATCTTAATGAAGTCACAAGTCTTTCAAATCTTGAGGTACTCAAACTGTTAGGAGTTACCATTAGTTCCAATACATGGAAAGTGAAGGATGAGCAGTTCAGCAAACTCAAATTCTTGAAACTAGAAAATCTATCTTTTTCAGAATGGGATGTCTCAGATGATGCTTTTCCATGCCTTGAACACTTGGTATTGAAAAGATGTCGATATCTTGAGGTGATCCCTTCTTGCATCGGATACATGTCTTCTCTGAAATCCATTGAGGTAAAGTCATGCAAAGAATCACTCGCTGACTCTGCAATGGTCATCAAGGAAATGCAAGTTGAAGACATGGGATTTTCTGATTTTGAGGTCATAATCCACAGAATAGATCAGCAATGCTCCAACACTCGGTCTCAAATTGGTTATCAGGTATGTTGTTGATCCAATGCAACTGAAGTTTCAACATGTTTTTTTTTTATAAACTGGCTTGTTAAGTATTCCCTCCGTTTTGAGAAGAAGTCATGTAATACAAAAATCATTTTGTAAAGCATTTGGAAGCAGGTTCGAATGAAATACATTAATGAAGAAGTCATGTAAGTAAGATAATAGAGAAGAGTAATAAAAATAATATTGAGCAAAAAAAAAATAAACATTCGACTACCTACTAACCTTCCACCTTAACCCTCGGTTCCATGTTCTCTAGGGTAATGTGTCATGTGTTGCCTAATCAGCTCTCCTCAATCGTGCATCTCCTCCTTATATATCTGAATCATCTCAATCTCGCTTATCTTATTTTGTACATCACAGAGACCACTCCCACCGTGTCCTGAAATAGCATCAGTTGCGCTGTGAAATTAAGATTTTCTTGAATGATTTATTTTTTAATGCAACTAATATTACTTATTTCCTTTACAGATTTGAAGGATTTTTATCAGCTGATGCCGTTGGGAAGACCAAGAAACGTATATATGATGTATTAGTTGAATGACTGGTGATATCACTTATGATTTTCTGCAACTTGTTTAAGCGTACTCTATACTTTCAATTAAAAAAATAGGTAGACATATCACCATGTTCAATTTTTAGACTAATAAAAATATGGTAAAATTACATCATTAAACTATAAGAATTTACGTGTCATTTCATCCAACTATTCAATCTACCATCCTTAATGCATGCTGAAACTGTAAGATTCACTGACTAAGCCCTAGCATTCATGAAAAATCAGCAGATGTAAACGTTCCATGCATCAATGCCCTGCAAAAGATGGAGAAAAAACAAATCATAAATATTGATACAAGAAAAAACATAAATACACCAACTATCTTACTAAAACAAATAATTAAAAATGCAACATCTATAACAAAAATTATAATAGTAGTATACAATATAACATTCGTGTGCCAACAGTAGACTTCTGGTGTTGGTTTAAATCAAAGACTTACTCTGCATCTCTGCTTGGGCCAGTTCCGAGGCTCTACACCTGGCTTTTCATTTGGGGTCCTTATCGTATCACGGTGCACCTATCTTCGTAGCAATTGGGGGAGACACAATACATAGACGAGGTGTCTGGGAATGAGAGAGTTCATTCCCTCGTGCTCTGGAACTCCAACACTTGGGCCTCTGCTGGGTTGGGTGGCTGGGCACCCCCTGATGCCTCTGTATCTGGAATAGATACTGCGCTGCCCATCTTGTCTCCCGATGTTAGTTAAAAGCAAAGACTTCTCTGGACTCTTTGCTAGATAAAACAAGAATCCATTTCTGCTTTGAGGATTCTTGGAATTATATGTTCCATTGCCTACTGAATAAATATACTGAAGAGTTGCATACTGTTCCCAGGTAACGTAGTAGAAAGGAACAGTTGATGTAACCCAGAACCAGAAGGTATCTCATCCACACATATCAGTGGCTCCCAAAAGCCAAGGCTTCAAACTGTTCACATAAAACACAAAATTTGTAAGTCACAAATCTTCCCAGGGCAGGAGAAAAAGGATTACTAGAAAACAGACATACTGCTAATGCAAGCCCATCAGATCCAGCAAATTGTGAAAGCCAAGACATCTAATTTGAATCATAGCAGTTAGCATAACAAAGCTTACAGAGAAAATAATCTATGAATATATAAATGATTACGGAGGGGAACAATCACCATGATCAAGTGGAATAGAGGAACGTCTGTGTTTCTTGCTTTCCATCAACAGTATCAAACGTCTGCATTCATTCTGAAGAATCCAAACAAATAATACAATCACAGAGGAACTCCAACAGAAGAGTAAGCTAAAAGATTTCAGATTACTAAAGCCATTTTGAAGAAGGAATATGGAACGTACAGTTTTGAGCAACAGTTTTTACTACCAAAGCACAGCGCGGTAGATGAATCTAAATTCACAGGTGACAAATATTTTGGTACATCCAACAGTTCACATTTCTAGACCCAAACATAGTGGCTGAGTTGCTCTGAGATGATCTCGATGTTGCTCAATTCAAATGTCATACTATATGCAAGAACTACATTCTTACGTGAATGTTTATGATACTTTTTATTTCATAAGTTATCTCGTATATAGCAAAGTCTTGTAATACTTTCTCTGAATATGTCTCACATAAACCCAAAATCTAACCAAATACCCAATCTGAAATATACTTCTAGGCATATGTATAGTCAAAGTACCCAAGCTAGGTTGACCAAATCCGTGTGTGGAGCCCACACCCATGTTGGCAGCAAGAAAATTGAAGAGTCCCAGCAACATAAAACTCAAGTAATAAAGTAACTGTTAAATCTGACGATTTCATCTTCTACCACCATCCCAGCAAAAAATCCAAGCCAACTAAAAGGACATCTTCCCTATTAGAAAACAAAACTTACAACCTCAAAACATGCTGGGAACAAGAGGCAGACCTTGTTTCAAGTAAAATATCAGTCATAAGATGTGAGATGTGTGATTACTTAGAAATTTATGTATGTTCTTTTAAAGGTTTGACTTTTGAAGAATATTTCCCTGACTTTATAGAATCTACTGTTATCTCAGTTCTATATTTAGCATCCACAACCCCATAAGCTCATTACACTATAGGACTAAGTTAATATAATAAGGTTCATGTTTTATCCAAGTTGAACCCTTCTTTATCTCCTCGTTGAACCTATTAACTTAATCTTGAACGTATTGACAAGCCCTATACCTATCAAATTTCTTTCTCGTTTCTGCATTAGGAAAGGGGAAATTCAAGATCAAAGAAGTTCGAAGACAGTAACACAGAGGAGGCAGGCAATATGAATGATCACAGAAGTGCAGTCTTTAATCTCTATTTTGAACATCAAAATGGCAAAAAAAAAAATAAAGACTTACATTCGGAAGAGCACTAAACATAGATGAGACAGAGCCATGTGGCCATCTGAATTCATCTGCAAAGATGTATGTTGAATTCTCATACCTGATTATCAGGCCTCATGATGACCGCACTGCTTGCTATTTACATCAGGAGCACCAACTCTTCTCTTTCCAGTATTACCAAAGTATGTGCTCTTCACATTCAAACGAATATTTATCATCTCCTGCACAGAATAATGATTTGGTGATTCTTCAACAAAGAAAATGAAGGAACACAACCACTTAAGCACAAGGCCCCCCTACCATGCAACAATTTGTGCCTCGCCAAAATTACACTAGATAACCTGCAGTCTTAAGATCAAAACAGATAATTGTCAAGCCACGTTAGGCCCAAAACCAGGCTTCATACTGCTGGATTTAAACCGTTGCATGATACCCAAAAAAAAACACAAAACAAAAAACAAAAAGAGTAAAGAAGATATTGCAGGAAATGAACAAAAGAAACCATATATGCCTACCAACCAACTAACAACGACTCTACTAAGTGTAACGTGTTGAACATACCTCCGATTTTGGGCTGAGTTATTGTTATGCCTAAGGTGCAACTTTTTGGCTTTTATGATTCCATGATGTAGTGCTGCAATGGTATGGCTATCTGGTTGTATTCCCTTTCTCCACATATCATTCACAAGTTCTTTAGCCATCTCAACATGTCCTTGCTTACAATAGCCACATATTAGAGCTGTGTACGTCACACTATCAGGTTCTAAACCTCTATCAATCATTTCAGTGAAAAGGTGAATAGCATCATCAATGTTGTCTGATTTACAATGACTATCAATCAAAACAGTGTAACAAATGACATCAGCAGTTAATTCCATCCCAGTCAGTTCACTCCAAAAAACTAACCCTGTATCCCTTCTTACTCTGTCATTCCTCCTTGTATCTGATGACAATCGATCTCTATTTAAATTCTTAGAATGGCCATCAAGCATAACTGTATAAGTGATAACATCAGGAGAAATGCCCCTTTTCTTCATATCATCAAAAAGATAAATGGCTTCCTGCAAGCGATTCACCCTGCAATAACCATTTAACATCATAGTATAAATGACCACGTCAGGTGTTAATCCTCTCCAAACCAGATTATCGAACACCCACCTGGCCCTTTTCATATCTCCAGCACTACATAAGGAAGCTATTAGTTTGCTGCACGTTATTTTGCAAATGCCATCACCTAATGACAACACTATCTCAAACTGCTTTAACGCTTTTCCATACTCGCCTTCAAGACATAGGCTACTTAGAAGCTTCAAACAAGATTTCCTTTTAATTAAAACACCTTGTTTTGACAGTCTAACAAAAAGCTCAAAAGCATCTTTGGTGTTGCCTAATTCACAATACCCATTCACCATGGCAGCATAATTTTCTGCAGATTTATTTTCCAAACTATTGAAAAATATTTCAGCCTCTTCCCCATAACCTCCAATGCATAAGCCCTCAATAATCACATTATGTGTGACAGTTGTTGGCATCAACTTTTGTCCCTTCATATGGTCCAAAAGGTGAATTGCCTCTTTAACAAGGCCATTTCTAGAAAACCCACCAGCAAGCACATTATAAGTAATAATGTCAGGTTTCAAGCCTTTTTCTTTCATTTCATCAAATAAACCCATCGCATCTAAAATTTGTCCATGGAGGCAATAGCCATTTATTAAAGTAGTGTAATGCACGATATCAGGTGTCATCCTCTTATCCTTCATCTCATCAAGCAACTTCTCAGCCTCTTCAAACCTACCAAGTTTGCACAAAGCATCAATTACACCATTATAAGCCACCTCATCAAGAAAAATACCTTTCTTCTTAAAACTACTGAACTGATCAACGGCATCGCATGCCTTGCCATTTTTGCACAAGCACTGAAGAATTAAGCTAACAATCACACAATTACTTTTGATACCCCTTGTTTCCATCTTGTCATGGAAAGCCAGAACTTTAGAAATGTTCCCTGTAGTGCAGTATCCATTAATTACAGCCCCATAAGAAACAGCATCAGGGACCATTCCTTGCTCCTCCATGTCAAGCAGCACCATTTCTGCCTCTTGCAGCTTCTTCTCATTAACAAACCCACGAATTACAGCAGTGTAGGCATAGACATCAAGGGGTAAATTTACCCCTTTCCATGCCCGCAGTACATCATAGCCCAAGTCTGATCTACCATAAGAGCAAAGCCCTTCGATGTAAGTAGAGTAAGTAAACTCATTAGGAGTTTCACCGGCTTTCTCCATCTCCTCAAATACACTAACTGCTTCTTCAAAATTGCCTTTTCTACATAATGCCTTGATCACAATTCCGTAAGTATACACATTTGGACTCACCGAAATCCTCTTCAACTGTTTATAAACCGCCACAGCCATATCTACTTTCCCACACTCAACAAGCCTATTCATGAGATAATTACACGACAACACACTCAGTCCAAAACCACACCTTTTTGTCTGGAACAAAACATCAATAGCTTCATCAAACATCCTTAAACTAGCATAAGCCTTAACCAATCCATCTAAAGCCCGAACCAACGAATTGGGGCCCTCAGCATTCAACCCCTCCACCAATTCCTCAAACAAGTCAGAAACTTCAAAACCCAACCCCTTCTTTCCCAAATTTATAACCTCTAAAAACAAAGAATCCAACTTCATATCCATACCCCAATAACAAAATGTCCTAATCATAGCCATATAAGTCTGAATATCATGTTTAAACCCACTTTCTTTCAACTGACGAAAAAATGATAGAGCATCATTAGGCTCTTCCCTTAAACTATTAAGCATTTCAGTGACCCAATACGAGTTCACCTCAACAATATTGTTAGTTAACTCATTATTTTTCATGTGGGTATTTCCAATTTGTTCATCAGAACTAGAATCCGACAAATATGGAGTTAATTGAGCTACTGAAGAAACTGATTTCAATCGAATAAATTGGGTGTTCTTGAAAAATTTTCTGTAAGAAGCTAACCTTAGTGACGAAACCCACATGGAAAAAAGATTCAGACAAGCATTTGATTGATTGATTCTACCTGGTTTGTGACAAAAGTAGCAGGAGAGAGTGATACTACTCTTAAACCCTAAACCCTATTTATATACAATTTGTTCAAAAGGAAGACAATCTATGTTCGTCTAAGGGTATTTTAGACTTTTCACTACACCCAACTGCAACACCCTAGGGCTCCTCTTCCCTTATATTTCAATTTCATGACAAGCAAAAATTTGAAACGAATTACTCTGTGGAAAGGTGACAATCGCAGAAAGCTCAGATTTTGCTGGGAAGCTTCAATTTTGGACAAGGTAACAATGGCTTATTCTTATTCTCATTACATTGCTATTGAGGCAGCACAACTATTGGTGCTGAGTAAAAAATTTCCCTCTTTTGGTGAAGTACTAGCAGAAAGATAGATACTTTATATAATGGAGGTACGACTACTTTGAAAGTCTCTCAAGACTTGGGGGTTGCAAATATGGTGTAGTGAGGAGATGGTGTGATAGTATAAATTATCCATATTTGATTTACCAAAGTAATACCCTATGTAGCATTACAAAGAAAATTAACAAATAGAAACGATGAATACACAACTGAAGATTAGTTAATCATTTTCGCCCATGTATGTCCGTACTCGTAAATACTAAACATTTCCCGCCTTTCATCTTAGGCAATACCTCTCATAATCTATTGCATTATACCATTTTTTTTTAAAAAAAAAACTTAGTAGAAAAAGAAGTTAAGCTAATCTTGGTGGTTCATTGCGTGGAGTGCGGTAGGGCTTTTAGCCAAACCAACTAGGTAAAAGAAAGAGAAGAAGAGAATCTAATTGACATGTTACTAGAAACCAATAATAATCATGACATCTGAAGCTACATTCTCGAGATAGTGTCTTTTCACAAGTTTTGCCTTGTCATCTATATGTAGTATGTAAAGTTGAAATAATTTCCCAATCAAAAGTGTTGAAGTACATTCTTTACGTTTGTTGTCGTTTTATCTAAGTTAAGGGGTCATCTCATGTCTTAGTTTCTTGTAGTCTTATCTTTGATACGATGGTTAAGTTTTTTCTAACATGATTTTATCTTGTAATAGGATTGCGATGGACACTATTAAACAAGAGAAAGTACGAAGATTTGAGGAGTTTATTGATCGCCGTCTGAAACCAGATCTAGTTCACGCAATTGCTGAACGGTACTAACAAATATATCATTCACTTCAGTTTTCCTGAATTCATTTTCTATTACATATATATTTATTTGTTTTGGGGATTTCTTTTCTCATTTACTGTTCAACCCCTTTCCTTGAATGAGAAAAATGTTTTTCAGCTAAAGACTTGTCTTATTAATGGGAATGGATCTTTGATGACCTATAGATAAAAGGTCTTTTCAAGAATATTCTCGTTTTGGTGGAATAAAAAACAACTATGTGTATTCATGTCCTGGTTATTTTTGTCATCAAATTGGGGCTTAAATCCGCAGTCATACATGTAAATTTTAACATTTATATATGTGAAGAACGGGGACGTCCAAATTATTGCATAGGAAGTAATGGAATGATTTACACCCAACATTGGTAAAGTTACCTATGTATGAGAAAAGATGTAATAAGATTTTCTGCACAAAATCTTATGGTGGCCTAGCTTTGTTTCATCTTGTTTCCTTCCACTTTATCACTGCAGGGACAAGGTCTTTGAACAACAAAAGATTTTGTATCCTTTTCATGTTATTATATGGTTACATTACCAACATATAGTTGGATCATTCTTTCAGTCTTTCGGACTTTTAGTAGTAGTTCGCACTTGCAGGCATGTGAGTTGATGAATTGCTTAATTACTTACTTATATGAAAATTGACGTTGGAATGATGTCTACATAGTTTTCTTAACCGTTTCGTTTTTTAGCTCTGATTTAAGAAGTAATATAGAGAATTTGGAGAAGAACAATGTAACTAATCTGAAGACATTGGTTAATATTGGCTCTGAAGTATACCTGCAAGCTGATGTGTAAGTCTTTCTAATCTTTATTTAAATGTTTGTAGAAAATTGTTGAATATATAAAAGTTAAGTGATGTCTACTTTTATTTGAACATGTATTGATATTTTTTGCTTTTTTTTCCATTTACAATTGAAAATCTGTATCTTGATGATTTCTAATAACTCGGTATTTTCATCCACTGCATATTGATATTTCTTCCTGAGTTGATCTGACAGCCCAGATACAACACGCATATTTGTTGATGTTGGACTTGGATTTCATGTGGAGTTCACTTGGTCGGAAGCTCTAAATTATATATCAGCAAGGGAGGAGAAACTAGCCAGGTATTACTCATCTCTGCTTCTATCAGTAGTGTCTTATTTCCATTTGAGGACTTAAATTCAAGTAAAGTCCCTTTCAAAATCTTAACATTGTGTAAAGGATAAGTTGGTCGCATGATAAATCCATCTTCTGTTCTTAAGATTTGGAAAATAAGTGCAAAGATAAATATAACATTCAGTAAATTTGCCATCTTAAAAGTAGATCAAACACCTCAAGGAGCATTCAATAGGATGTAGAGTTGGGATCTCTTTCTTGCTAATCAGAAGAGATAGCATGTTTTCATAAATCTAATTACTGGTAAGTCAGGCACTTGAATAAACGGATATGAAAAAGTTCGAGTGCAATTTTCCAGTGTCAAAGGCATGTAGTTAGTAGCATATTTTAATAGCCATCACGCCATTTTCCATGCAATGGACCGAGTCTGGCTAGGTGGAGGAATATGCACCAATGCAGAGTCTTAAAAGTTTTCAAAAAACTCAAGCCGTGAAGTTGTGAAGGAAAAGGTAAAAACCTTGTTTAAGCAAAAATTGGCAACTCTAATAGAATTTGTATAGTGCTGGTAAAGCTAAAATCTCCTGAACTACCACCTTAATTACGATCCACTGACAGCATAACGCAACTAACAACTCCAAATTATTCTGCTCAAGCATGTTTTTGTTTTCCAGATTGGATAAACTTTAATCAGACTGTGCTATTGATTAAAATATAGGAAGATCGAATATGAGCATGTGAATAGCAATGTCTAATCAACTTAGATGTTTGTGCTTATTTTGCACCCCCCCTTCTTCTCTATTTTCACTTTAAGTTTCTTGGTATTGGAACCAACTAGTTCAGCTCTTGTTTTGTTTTCTCGGGTGGAGGGAAGTGAAGGATGGGTGCGTTTTTTAACCTTTCACACTCAAGAAAGAGGAAAAACCTTCTCCGCATGTTTTGAGCGGAAACACTCTGTTCAAAAGTTCAAATGATATTCTTCTGAGTCATGTTTCTTGCCTTAAACTAAGTGTAGATCTTTTGCAATTAAATGTGCAGGCAAATAGAGGAATATACACGTCTAATTGCATCAATTAAGGCCCAGATCAAGATGGTATGTGTTTCAATTGTTCACATAAACTGAAGTCGTGAGAGAGATAAACCAGACCTTTCTTTTATGCTCCTGATTAAATTACACTAAACTGATGAATATTTAATGAAAAAAACTTGAATGCAGGTTTGTGAAGGGATACGTGAGTTGCTCCAGATTCCGCCAGAACGAGCTTACTAAGGTGTATACGTCTTAAATTGCTAAAGGAGAGGGGATTTACCGCGACAAGAGACCCAAAAAGTGAAGAGTGAAGCCAACATAATCTTCTATCCAT
The DNA here is from genome assembly GCA_035578085.1 of Solanum pinnatisectum. Taxonomy (NCBI): domain Eukaryota; kingdom Viridiplantae; phylum Streptophyta; class Magnoliopsida; order Solanales; family Solanaceae; genus Solanum; species Solanum pinnatisectum. The sequence continues at coordinate 242,901 of CM069080.1, read as the reverse complement.
TGAAAGAGCTGTGCAAATTTAATGTCCAAGGACTTGTTTATGCGTTCCTCTTTCTTCTTGTTGAAAAAAAAAACCCCATTAGACACTGACAGTGGAATTGGAACCACACCACCTAGTGACTTGTATATTTGTGGTCAATGCTAATTGTGTGTTTCTGTAAAGTTTTATTTTGTTTAGATGCAGTAACATGGACATGAATAACCAAGAGTTAGAGGCAGATTCAACCATTGATGTTTGACCCTCATTTTATATTGTTCATTTTTGTCGTTGAGGTATAGATCAAAGGTCCATATTGTTTCATACGGAATCATTGTATCATGAGATCAAATTCAATGTCGATGCTAAATTGTACGGGATTATTGTATCATGAAATCAAATTCAATGTCGAGGTTAAATTAAATTGTGAATTCTTTTCATCATCTCTGGTAGAAAGAAGATCCAAAACCAATAAAAGAATTGTATAGCTCCTAATAGCATAACAAACTTAGGCATTGAATGATTATCTACACCCTTTTGGTTCAACTCTAAACACTAAGGATCGTTTGGTTGCTGATTATAAAGAAAATTATTAATGTATTAAAACTAATATAGGTAATGTTTTTAATTGATTTGTATAAAATTCAGTACACCAAGTGTGATGAATGTTTTGTTATCATTTTACAATTTCATAAAAATAGCTCAAGTATAATTGTGAATCAATTTATGTACTATTTAATTGCAAAATAGAATATAGAGATGAGTAATATACATACAAGTATTTACTAATAACGTCATAACTCATGAAAAAAAAAAAAAAAAAAAACCACTTTTTATTAGGAGGTATACTTTACAGGGTGAGGAATGGACTTGACATTGGCACCACTGATTTCGGCGCCAATTCCAAATTTCTGCAAATTCTCTTCTTCTTCTTCAACGCTATTCTGCAAAATTGCTCCTTTCTTCTTCCATCCAGTGGTAAAGTTCCATTCTTTCCTTCAAAACCCTACACCCATTTATCTCTTCTTGTAGTTTCTAAAGCTTTGTGTCTTTACTAATCTCACTATATAATTTTATTTGATTATCAGAATAGTTCTCCTCCTAGAGGTTTTTCTTGTGTCAGAAAGGGTTCCATGGCTTGGTGGGAAGGTCTGGATGAAGCTCGTGTTCTTATTGCAAAAGGTACTTCCTTTAATATACATTTCTTTTTTTTGTGTTTCCTCTAGTTTATGTTGATTACACCTTCATTAGGTTTTGTTAGCAGAAAAGGAAGAAACTTTCAATTCGGTATTATGGTTCTTTTTTTGTTTGTGAGTGTTCATTTGTATCTCTTGGCTTGAGTTTGTGTCTTTTTTCTTGCTGCTGTTTTTCTTTTGAGATTAGAGACATAGTACTATGTTAATTACACCTTCATTATGTTTTGTTAGCAAAAAAGGAAGAAACTTTCAATTGGGTACAATGGTTCTTGATTCTTGTATCTTAATTGAATAATTACACCATAGGAAATCTGTTTTGCCTGTAATTTGGTGGGCAAATTGAGTTCATTATGTGTGCGATATTTCAATTCTTTGAATATCTTCAACCATTTGGAATCTAAAGGAGTGTCTTGAGCATGTATGTTACTGTTGCTTAAGGATCAGTAACTACATGTAAGCTTCATCTCTAAGGATGGAGACGGATATTGAAGATTTCAAGACTTGTTGGTTCTTCCTGGTATGTCGTTAAACTGATACACTTATCATACAGTCGAATCTTGATTATGGAAATACATAACTCTTTTTGACATATCTCTTGCTGTGTTGCTGGTACATGGGAACAATGATATGTCAATCTCTTAGATACAGCTCTAGAATCTTCTATACTCACTTGAATGCAATATCAAGATTCTCACTTTGACATTGCAGAGCCTTCTAAGGATGGGAACAAGGTAGAGCAGCTTTTATCTCTCCGACATCCCAAATCTGGTAAATCCCTGCACTTTTCATGCAGCTGCTTGTTTTAGATGTCTTCAATTATGGGTATTTGTTTACTGTTTTTCCTATGGTTATAATGCTATCATGGCAGCGGCTTGAGATATTGTTTTTGTGGATGTATCGAAATTGCTATAGGTCATTTTTTGTTAAATACGCCCTAACCTCTTGCTGATTGCCATACTATCTTGTGGGAACTGGTTTGCCACTATGATTGTATTAACAGTCCAGTAGCATTGATATAATTTTTTAAAATTTGCTTTTGTGACAGGAAATGCAACATGTTACCTTTGTGTTGATGGATCTCTTCAAGAACTTCACTGGTTCAAGCAATCTTATGGGTCTTGGTTCCTTGGGGATTATGTATGTGAAGGTAAATATTCGTTTGAGCTTAGTCTAAATAACCTTTTCAAAAGCTGATAAATCTGAAGTTGCCTTCGTTGTTCATAATTTGTCTTGATGAACTAATCTCTTCAAGGCAATAGTTTACAGGAATTAAAACTATATGTTTACAAATGATAACTGTGTAACCATCTCATCTAAAAGTTTAAGCGGTTAGAGAGCACACTTTTATTTAATTAAATATATCTTCAACATCTCAATTTGCCTTTCATTATACTTATATTTTACCTCTTGTACTCTTTCTAGAGAAGCCTATTGGTTATATCTTCTACTCTTCAAATCTGTCAATGCCATTAGTCTTGATTTCTAGAGGAATTGTTAGTGCTTTCTTGGTAGTTTTTCTGTACTCATTTATTTCTCAAAACAGATGGTCGTTTGTATACTGCAACTCCAGTCGATCCAGTTTTTGTTCTGTTGCCTATTTTCGAAGAAGCAAGAATGAAGGTATTAATTTCTAACTTCTGAGTGATTTATCTCTCTTAAGTTCTTATATAAACAAACTGCTAGCAAAAAGTTTATAGTGGAGAAGTGTAATACTTTTTTTTTTTTGAATCCATACTTTGTTTATTCCATTTCTTCATCAAAGTACAAAGGAGGGGGGTGAGACCTTGCCTCCGAGAGAACACAAAAAATAGATAAACTTCTTAAGTAGAATCCTAGAAGGATGTCAAAAAAACACACATCTAAAGTACCACTTCTTAAAAAAAGATATGACTTAAAAAGTCTAAAAAACTTCTTACTATAAAAATAGCATTTATCTTCTTGATCCTGCCTAACTAAGAAGAACCCTCACCTAATATGGTACCCTTAAGTCTAAGGTGGGTCAAATATCCAAGAAGATTGTTTGACCACTCTAGTTCTGAAGGAAGGAAGATTCAACCTGTCCAATTCCAGAGCTCCCCTAGCTTCCTCAGGAAGGCGATTTTCTTGAAGATAAATTGTATTCCGGAGGAGAGTAGTCACATACTTTGCAAGCTTATCTGCAACGGTATTGCCTTCTCTATAGCAGTGAGATATTTCATGTCTTTCTCTAACTTTGTCTCTAATTTCTTCAATAATGGAAGTTAGCTTCCAGTGAGTGCTACAAATGCCTTGGATCATATGGACAATTATCGTGGAGTCCAATTCTACTTTGAAGTTGTACATCCCTTGCCCACAACACCATTGAATCCCATCAAGCACAGCTCTGGCTTCACTGAAGTTGTTAGTTGAGAATTGAAGAGGGTTGGCAAAGGCCATAATCATATCTCCATTTCTTTTTCTAACAATTCCTCCTGCCCCAGCCTTGCCTATGCTTTTCTTATAGCTTCCATCAGTGTTGAGAATGATATGGTTACCACAACTATTCCATTTCACTGCCCGAGCAATAATTCTAGGTCTATAAGACATAGCAATATTGCAGACAGTAAACCAGTTCCAATGATCTTCCATTCTACTGAACTTCTTGGCTATAGCAATCTTGGTCTGGAACAAAATAAGATGAATAATTCTAGCCTTGGATATTGTTTTATTCCCATATTTTTTTGAACATCTTGTTTTCCACAAAGCCCAACACACTATACTAGGGGTGATTCTAGTAAGCATTCCATGCACTGCATTGTTGGCTTTGGTATTCCACCAATTGACAGCTATATGAATGATGCCATTGTTACTAGAATCAATTCCAAGTGGCCCTGAAATCCAGCTCCATATCCATTTAGCTATCTCTCCTGCAGCAAATAAGTGATTATATGTCTCCCTGATGGGTGCCCTGCAACAAACACAATCAACATTAATGTTATTTCCAAACTTTGCCAGAGAGTTCCCAAGTGGGAGTTTCCTATTAAAAATTCTCCAAATAAGAAAAGAAATTTTAAAAGGAACAAATTTATTCCAAATGAACTCATAGTGATTAAAGATTTCTCCCTTTTGTCGGAGCTCCTGGAAAGCCGGTGCTAAGGTGAATTTGCCACTGGGATGAAGGTTCCATATAGTTTTATCCTTGTTCTCTCCAAAATTTGTATACACAGATCTGATCTCTTCCACTAGGTGTCTAGGAATTACTTCTTCAACGGCTTCAAAATCCCACCGGTTATTTTCCCAGAACTCTTTCACTTTTGTGTTCTTTGGCTTTGAGGATTGCACAAGTTGTAGGTAAATGGGTCCACTGGGTAATCATTGGTCCCACCAAAACATAATATTCGCTTTACCAATCTTCCAAAATATGTGTTGTTCCATACTACTTCTAGTATTAAGTAAATTTCTCCAAATAGAAGAATCTTTAGGAATCTTGACTTTGGAGATGGGATTGGATCTTGGGCAATACTTTGCATCAAGAAATTTTGATAGTAGGGATTTATCACTCCTATATCTCCACCATCTCTTGGCACCAAAAGCATCACTGATGTCGTGCAATTACTTCTAATACTTGAAAGTGTGTATTTTACACGTATTGTTGCTTTATATATTATTTATTAAGAAAAGGAACTGCTTGTAAACTACTTTCATTTGACTGTAAGAACTGTCTACAATATAGGTGACTCTATTACTCCCTTTCTTCTGAATGACTACATAAGATTCAGATTATCTTCTTTCTCTTTTGGCTGGTTGAGTTTCCTTTTCTGAATGCACCATTTGCAAGAGACAACTGGCTGCCACTTGACGAGCTGGTTTCTAATTGCTCTTTTGTTTATTGTGATAAATGCAGAAAAATGATGATCCAGGAAAGTTTAGGCAAGTGGATGAAATAATTTATGTTGTAGGCTATCCTGGATATCAGCATCTTTCTTCCATTGCTGAGAACTGCATGCAAGTGGTTTGTGATGTCAAAGGTGATAATATACTATCATCCTATCTCCAGTTTGCTTTTTGGTCTTATTATGCTAGATGGCATGACATCTCATATTTTATGGAGTATTCAATAGATATATTATCCATGTATCTGACTTAAAGTTGTTTGGCAAATAAAGTGTAGAGAAAAACATATGAAAATGGTATTGAAATCTAACATGATGTAATCCATAAAACATTTGAAACTATAACATTTACTTTTGGGTTGGTGGTGAATGTCTAATTCAAGTTAATTAATGCTTAATATTGATGTCCATTCCTCTCCCTTGTTTTTTGTCAACAGATGTAGGAATGACAAAGTTTTTCAGGCTTAATGATGAGAAGGTGCTAAAGTGGTTATGCTTGAAGGTCAGACTTCATCCCTTACAAGCCCATATATTGGGTGGTTTTTTTGCTCTGAAACAATGTGCTGTGATGATCATGTTCTAGCATTCAGAGTAAAAATCATAGCTTTTTGGAAAGTAGAAGTTCAAGAGTTCTTGTGATCGACACTCCAGTATCTGATCTTCCCAATCTGTAAAAAGTTATGAAAATCCACTTATAACTTGTTCCAGTTAATGGCCTGTAATAGTTTAGCTTGCAGATGGATCTCCTGTTAGTTATGTCTACATTGAGTTCTGAAGATGGTCCAATGATAAGTATGACGTAGTCCACATAGTTATATAAGAAATTTTCTTCCACATGATCTGGCTGCCACTCTGATCCACTGTAGTGTAAGTATACTTGATTATTTGCTATGGTATAACTTGCTACCTGCCCTGTCACTAGGTTTGAGTAACAACTTATAATAACTAAGAGAAACAGCTTAGCACCACAGTGCATGTGTTATCATCTAGCTCGGACTTGGACTTTTTCAAATGGAAATGATGCAACTTGGGTGTAAAATAACTAGATAAGTCATTTATTTTCAAAGGCCAAAGGGAAACCAACCAGAGTCTTACATAAAAGGAACTAATAATCTCTTCTATTTTGAGGTGTTCTTTATATTTTGGTAGCGTCTTGTAAAGTCTTCTTTGTCTACAATGGCCTATCCATCTTACAGATTGAGTAGTCTCTCAGACAATTTTCATTATGTTCCATGTCTCTATTTTAACTTTTAAGATATTTGTAGGTAATACAATTAAAGAAGACATTGTTGACACTGGATAAGAACTATGCTGCTCGAGATAAGAAAGAAATATGTACGTCTCCTTTTGAATAATGAGTTTGTTAAATTTTTTACACTTGGGACCCGTTTGGTAGGAGGTATTAATCAAAATAGTCCATGAATTAAAATTTAGTCCAACAAATACATTGTTTGGTTATTTTATTTAACTTAATCCATGGATTAGTTATACCTCATACAAGGTCTTATTTTATCCCTAGAAAAGGGAGGGATAACTAATCCAAGGTTTAACAATCCTTGGATAAGACCCCTAAATGACTAAACTATCCCCAAATCTTTTTTCCTAATTTTTTTTTTTTTTGTAATTTAATGCTCTTTTTTATTTATATGAGAATATTTATAAATATTCTTTTAAATTCTCCAAATTCGTTTCATGTAATTTGATGATTTCACAAATTAATATTTTTTTCTCCATGTTTGATTTGTTATATTGAGTTGGTTTTTTCATTTTTTTTTAAAATGTAATTCGTCGATTGACCACTTGAACTATTTTTTTAAAAAAAATAAGCTATGTATTTGAACAATTTAAGTAGCCTTAAATCTATGTTAAGTTTAAGGTTAATATACCGTGCTATCAAGGATCTCTATGGTGGCATATCACACCTCAAAATTTAATAATAATTTTTTAAATATATTTTAGTATTTAATTTGACAAATTAAATGAAATATAAAATCTCATAATAACTCAAGGGTATAATAGGAAAGAAACTTTTTCTAGAATTTTAAACCAAACATAAGATTAAATGGGAAACATGAACCAAACACTTGATAAAAACTAATCCCTGCATTACTAAACCCTGCATTACTAATCCATGCATTAGTAATCCCTGCATTATGCATCTTTGTACCAAATGACCCCTTAAAGGTTATGATTCTCATAGCCAATTCCGGTCCTTCAAAGACATTTTTCGCATCGTTCTTTGTTTGAGTAACTCTTCAAGTATCTTTAATGTATCCTTGGTTTTTAAAGAACCAGGAAATGAGTTTGTTTGGCCAATTCAGCGCGCTTATCATCTTAAATATGTGATTTGCTGTCACGTCCATATGAAAGCTAAAATATTATACTAATTAATGCTTTTTGAAGTAAACAGTAACTGATGCCGTATCTATAATTGGAGAGTACTTGAAGGAAGAGCCTTGGTTGAAGCTCCTCTGCAGCAAATTAAGGTATTTCCTTTAACTGATACATGACCGAGTTTTTTTCTGATTGTTTTTAAAGTTATTTGTCTAGGTATCGTTAGATAGAGGTTATGCTTTTACACAATATCTTAAAAGGTAAAAATGCAATGTGAGTCGATGCAGGCAAACAACTTTCAGGACCTATTTTCTTATTTACACGCTCTGTGTTATGTATAATGTTAGTTCACATTTCGCTTCTGAATTAAGTATCTAATGAGTAAGCCTCCAGCTTATTTTCATAATACCATGAGTTTTCTTGTGACAAATTTGAAGATGAATTACCAATATATAAAGATATCTGGATGGATACATTTCCAACACTAAAAATCAATTGTAAAATTCAGTATTTCCATGTTTAAGCATCTGCTTTATGGCTAGCCTGCAATATGCTGTTGTATGAGTTACAAGGCACGGATGGACTTTCTGGGTTAGATAAGGGGCCCGGCTGGTCTTGTTTAGGGGACCTATGTTCCAGTTAAAGTATTCCTCTTGATGCTTACTGAGAGTACGTTTTATATCAGTGGTGGTTATGTTGTAAAAATCCCATGTCTTCTCTTTACAAGTTCTCTATTTTTTTTGAAGATGGTGACATTAAGTTCTTATCATTATGATTACAGCATAGACTTGCAAGAAGACACAAAAGTGTCAAATTCTGAAATGCATTCATCACCAATGGAAAATAGTTTCGAGTCCTTCAATCACGAACAGGTAAGACAACCACTATTAAACTGGCTTCGATCCCATGACTTGGTGATTAGTATGTATTTTCTAGGGCACCAGGAACAAGGATATAAACTGTGCAAGAATAATATCACCCTGCCTTGATGCATCATGAGAAAAATCGAAATTGAATCTTACGTTTATAATATGTTTCTCTCCCAGGCCTAGCCTACGGTAATATTTGTTGCAATTTATGTTTGGGCGAAGCCTACATGTGTATCAAGAACACTATTTTTTGATGTTCGGGATTCTTCCTTTCCATTTGGGCAGATGAAGGTTAAATTTACCAGAAAGTTGGTCTTTAAAAGATATTTCTATGTATAGTTGATGCACACTTTAATAGAGAAATAGTATATTGTTGTGGCAATGATAATATATATACACACTATTAGCAGCTTAGCAGGCTGTCATAACAGTAGAAAAAACACAAAGCAAATCACAACAGATAGCCATGAACTTGTCTATTATATAAGATTCTGCTCAATTTATTTACTTTCAGTTTTTTGTTTGCGATGTGCATCACTCCTTTTTTTTTCTTTCCAAATCAGCAGGGAAAGAGTGAAGGTCAGGAGAAGACTACCAGGAACAAAAGACAGACTAAGAAGATCAAAGTGGAAACCAACTCCCTTAATATCAAAGACATGTTCAGTAGGGCTACTAGGCGTGGTAAATGAAGTTATGAAGCAGCAGAGCACAGATCAACGGAGATAAGAGGCTTCTTGGAGCAAGGTATTACGAATGGGGGGAGGGGATGACATTTAAAATGTAATTTGAACAGGTTTGGAATGAATTGGATGGCTTAGTTTCTCTGATCTGGTGTCCTTGTTGCTGCTGTAAACAGACGGTATCTGTATCCTCTTTACTGTTAATTTCTTAGTGTATGGTATTCATCACTTTCTACCTGCCCTGCAAAACCAATTGTAAATGCCAAGTCTATGAGTTTTGAAATGGAGACAATTTGTTGCTCTTACTTCATTTTGCTAGTGTTGAAACTCACACGATGTGTGGATAATATTATGATCCAACTGCAAAATTTCATTATTAATACATAGATTGGGCTGTGCCTAATCCCCGCCTTTGGTGAATTTTGAAAACAAAAAAAATTCGATCTACGAATGGACATCAATTAGGATGACTTTACATTCAATCGATTTTTTATTGCTAATTAAATCATAAATTAACTCGTTATGGAATTTTTTTTCAAATCTTTCTTTATAAAGTCCAAGAAGGAATTTATACTATATGACTTTTTTGGTTATCCTATACATTATAGAGTATGCTAGAATCACTAAATGCAAGATGTCATAGATCCCTTATTGCATCACATTAACAGTTACGTTAAGTAATGTAAATATTTTTTACACTCCTCCTTCCCCTATATATAGACGCACATATCATTTGGCCAATTAAACTATATGAACTACCACTATTTTTATTAAGTTCTATTCCTAAAAAAATGAGTGAGAAAAAATCATCACCAATTGTGAATAATGAAGAAATAGAGAGAATTATAGAGCAACTGCCCAAAACTGATTATTTTTGGAATAACTATCAACTATATCAGTGGGAAGGTTTTTGGTCCACTCTTACCACTGTAAAGGCAGCCATGGTCTTCAAGGCAACCTTCAAATCAAAACCTAATGATGTTCTCTTGGCATCATCCATGAAAACAGGTTTTAGTTTAATTAATGAATTCATCAAGTATTTTATGTTCTTGTGGAAAAGTATGTATATGTTCCATATTTAAGGTCGAAGAAAAATGTGTTCCTAATTTTCTCTAATATATGTTAAACATTGTCACAACATCATTTATATATGTGTTGAGGGATAGGGGCGGTTGGGGAGGAAGTGCTGAGGATGGAATATTGGAGCGTAGGGAGGAGACGATTGGCATGGAATTCCCATTATGGAACTTATACCTAACCCTTAGAGTGTGGTCTTTCCTTACATTTTTTTGTTGCATGTATACATTTAAAAATTAGAATGCCTTAAACTCGTATATAGATCTTACGTCTACCTTTCATCAACTTTATATTTTTCGTCAAGTCCAAATTGTAACTTTTTACACATCAATATAATGATTGACAGAAACAAGATATTATTAACTAATAAAAAAAACTAAGTATATATTTTCATTCTAATGTCTGATGTTTGTTTGTCTTACAGGTTCAACATGGCTCAAGGCCATATGTGCATCCATCATGCAAGGTAATAAAGAGGAAGAAGAAGACCTTTTAGTTAAGGATAATCCTCATTTTTATGTTCCAACAATAGAGGCCATGGATTATTATTTAAAAACTCCAACTCATGATTTATACATGCCCTCTCCAAGATTATTTCACACTCATTTACCTTATAGAGTTTTGCCAGACTCAATAAAAAATTCGGATAATTGCAAGATTATATACATAACAAGAAATCCTGAAGATACCTTAATTTCAATGTGGCATTTCTTCAACTATAATCGTAAGCGTTTAGAAGATCTCTCTCCTTTAGAAGAAGTTGTGGAGTACTTTTGCAATGGGGTTCATCAGTATGGACCATTTTTTGAGCATGTTCTTGAATATTGGGAAGAAAGTAAAAAAAAGCCCCAAAAATATTATTCTTAAAGTATGAAGACTTGAAGATAGACCCCAAGAAAGAGGTGGCAAAAATTGCCTTGTTTCTTGGAAAGCCTTTTGGTAATGAAGAGGATTTGGAGATAGTTTTGAACAAGTGTAGCTTGGAGAGGCTTAAGAACTTGGAGGTTAATAAGAGTGGATCAATCTTCTCTTATGTCAACAATAATGCATTTTTCAGAAAAGGAGTTGTTGGGGATTGGAAGAATCACATGACACCTGAAATGGAAGAGCAACTTGACAAGATTACCAAGTTGAAGCTTCAAGGGAGTGGCCTTGAACTTTGATACTTATAAACAAGAAGTATTGTAAACACACCTGAACTACTTGACGTGAATTACTAGTTTCATTCTTGAATTATTGACAGTATTAAAAAATCATCCATCTATTTGGCTAACTCAACTTGAATACGCCCCGATCTGCCACATAGCATAGCAAGTGGTCTCAAACTCTTGTACGAGCGTGAGACTCTTAATTAAAAGCCGAGAGAAGTGTTGAAACACTCCTAAATTCTTGGTGTTTTTCACTCATGTGACAAGATCAGAGGTGTATTTAAATGCAGTTAGTCAAATAGATGGGTATAAAGCTGTTAATAATTCAAGAATGAAACTAATGATTCACGTCGTCAAATTTATGAGTGTTTTCAGTACTTCTCTATTGTAACTACTACTTTAATAAGCTTTTCTATTACTTCATCCTGATGAGTAATAAGTTAGGGTTGTTGAAAATAATAAAACTTAAATGTTTAAGCATCTATCTTCCATGTCTTTTTGTATCTCTTTTTTGAAGTATGAGTCTAGAAATATCTCTTAATTGTTGACACCTATAAAAGTTTATCTTTTGTAATAATGTTGTTATGCACGCATGGAATTTTAATATATTATGGATTGAGTTTTATGTCATTATACTTCTTCGATCTTATTTATGTATTATGCGAAACCTCTTATTTTAATAAGTGATATAGATGAGGTGGTTTTTAAAGCGGCATAATATTTTTGAAATTAAAAATACTAAAGTTAGAGGGTCTATTTTAGAAAAAACGAATTTGTTGATGTGTTAAAATGAAATAGGCAAACAATGATAATGACTTTAGTTAATTAGAAGATATTAATTAATATCCACTAGTCACCATCTCGAATTTTTAATGATTATAACAGGTAAGATTCTTAATTATTTTTATTTTTAATATTTAAATATAGATAAGAAAATAGTATTATAAGGCAATTTAGACTCTATTTATTTTCTATCAAGTATGTATCATGACATGGGTGGATTCATTGCTTGTCTTTTCTTTTTTTCTTCTTCAAATTTTAGAGATGTACAAAATAAACTTAATTTAATTTACAAATATATGATATACCATCAAATTGAATTTGACAATTTTTTTGTACTCATATCGTCATACTTATTAAATTTAACGTGAATGATTTCTAAATAAATGTGAAGTTTAGCGGAATTTCAGAAACCTCCATTTACGTATTTACGTTTTGGTATGTTAATAATCCCTGACGGTGTAAAATAATCAACAGAGATAAGACTTCTCGGAGCAAGTTCTTCCATTGAAAATCGAAAAAATAATATATATATATATATATATATATACACACATACCTGCCCTGCAAAACCAGCTGTAAATGTCAAGTGTCTATCAATTTTGAAATGAAGACAATTTATTGCTCTTACTTCATTTTACTAGTGCCATGTGCGGATAATATTATCATCATCCAACATTCCAACTGCAAAATTTCATTATTAATACATAGATTGGGCTATGCCTATCTGATAGAGCTACGAATGGACATTAATTAGGATGACTTTACATTCAATCGATTTTTCATTGCTAATTAAATCATAAATTAACTTGTGATGGATTTTTTTTTTAAATCTTTCTTTATAAAGTCCAAGAAGAAATTTATACTATATGATCTTTTTTGGTTATCCTATACATTATAGAGTATGCTAGAATCACTGAATGCAAGATGTCATAGATCTCTTATTGCATCACATTAACAATTATGTTAAGTAATTTGATTATGTAAATATTTTTTACACTGCTCCTTCCCCTATATATAAAAGCACATATCATTTGGCCAATTAAACTATATGAACTGTCACTATTTTTATTAAGTTCTACTCCTAAAATGAGTGAGAAAAAATCATCACCAATTGTGAATAATGAGAAAATAGAGAGAATGAACTATAGAACAACTGCCCAAAACTGATTATTTTTTGAAAAACTTTCAACTATATCCATGGGAAGGTTTTTGGTCAGATCTTCCCATTATAAAGGCAGCCATGCATGGTCTTCAAGGCAACCTTTAAATCAGAACCTAATGATGTTCTCTTGGCATCTTCCATAAAAATAGGTTTTCATTAATCAATTGGTTTGAGTTTGATTAATGAATTCATCAACTATTTTATCTTCTTGTGGAAAAATATGTATGTTCCATATTTAAGGTTGTGTATTTGGTACGAAGGGAAATGTGTTCTTAATTTTTTCTCATGTTAAATATTGTACGGAAGAGTGTGTGTGTGGGGAGGGGGACAATGGAGCGTAGGGAGGAGATAATTGGCGTGGGATTCTATTATGGAACTTATTTTCCTATTCTCGTTACGGAAGTCATTTTTTTAATCATCAAAACCTAACCTACACACTCTTAGAATGTGGTCTTTCCTTGCAATTTTTTTGTTGCGTGTATACATTTAAAAATTAAAATTCCTTATACATGTATATAGTTCTTAGGTCTACCTTTCATCAACTTTATATTTTTCGTCAAGTCCAAAGTGTAACTTTTTACACATCAATATAATGATTGGCGGAAACAAAATATTTATTACAGTAACGTAACTAATAAAAAAACTATATATTTTCATTCTAATGTCTGGTGTTTGTCTTACAGGTTCAACATGGCTCAAGGCTATATGTGTATCCATTATGCAAGGTAATAAAGAGGAAGAAGAAGACCTTTTAGTTAAGGATAATCCTCACTTTTATGTTCCAACAATAGAGGCCATGGATTATTATTTAAAAACTCCAACTCATGATCTATACACAATGCCCTCTCCAAGATTATTTCACACACATTTACCTTATAGGGTTTTGCCAGACTCAATCAAAAATTCAAATAATTCCAGAAGTATATACATAACAAGAAATCCTAAAGATACCTTAATTTCTATGTGGCATTTCTTCAACTATAATCGTAAGCGTTTAGAAGATCTCTCTCCTTTAGAAGAAGTTGTGGAGTACTTTTGCAATGGGGTTCATCAGTATGGACCATTTTTTGAACATGTTCTTGAATATTGGGAAGAAAGTAAGAAAAAGCCTCAAAAAATATTATTCTTAAAAGTATGAAGACTTGAAGATAGACCCCAAGAAAGAGGTGCCAAAAATAGCCTTGTTTCTTGGAAAACCTTTTGGTAATGAAGAGGATTTGGAGATAGTTTTGAACAAGTGTAGCTTGGAGAGGCTTAAGAATTTGGAAGTTAATAAGAGTGGATCAATCTTCTCTTATGTCCACAATAATGCATTTTTCAGAAAAGGAGTTGTTGGGGATTGGAAGAATCACAAGTCACCTGAAATGGAAGAGCGACTTGACAAGATTACCAAGTTGAAGCTTCAAGGGAGTGGCCTTGAACTTTGATACTTATAAACAAGAAGTACTGGAAACACACCTAAACTATTTGACGTGAATTACTAGTTTCATTCTTGAATTATTGATAGTCTTAATAACATCCATCTATTTGGCTAACTCAACTTAAATATACCCTTAATATATGTCACATGGCATAACAAGTGGTATCAAAGTACTCTTGTACGAGTGTGTGAGTTCTTAATAGAAAGCCAAGATAAGTGCTGAAAACACCCCTAAGCTTGAGGAGAATTTAGGGGTGTATTTCACCCATGTGACAAGATCAGATGTGTATTTAAGTTTAGTTACCCAAGTAGAGACGGGTGTTTTTAAAGCTGTCAATAGTTCGAAAACGAAACTAATAATTCACGTCAATTTAAGAGTGTTTTCAATACTTTTTTTCTTCTCATAATTACTACTTTAATAAGCTTTTCTATTACTTCATCCGAATGAATAATAAGTTAATGTTGTTGAAAATAATAAACTTAAATGTTTAAACGTCTTCATGTCTTTTTTGTTATTTTAAGTGATTTTTTATTAAGTATGAGTTTCAAAATATCTCTTTATAGTTGACACCTATAAAAATTTACCCTTTGTAATGTTGTTATGCACACATGAAATTTTAATATATTATGGAGTGAGCTTTATGTTGATTGGGAAGTAATTATATTGAAGCTTTAATATATTATCATTCCTCTACATTGTTTTAGTGAAGCTTTCTCCACTGTTGATTGGGAAGTAATTAGGCTTATAATGATGCAATTATAATTGAATTAATATTGCCTTGCTTGTGCATGACTCCACTCTTTGAGATGTGATGTGTCTCTTGATCATAAATGTGAGATATTTTGTGCATCAGGCTAGAAAGTAATACCAAAAATTTTGTGTGCCATATATATAAAGACAGAGGAACAAACTTATTGTAGTTGTCAAGCAAGGTTTTGGAAAATAATACTCCATGTACATAACAAGAATTTTTACATAACTAATTCCATTTTACAGAATAAGTTAAAGTATGAATAAATGAAAATGTTTTAGAAAACCTTAACTAGATGGGGGCAAAACCAATTAAATTTCCATTTTGATCATAAAAGTAAAAAAAAAATAAGTATAAGATCGATTACAACTGTTAGCCTCACACAATTGGGTAATTTTAATAATGAAACACTTAACCGACTTGTGACTTATTGCAGGCAAAGAAGGAAAAAGATTAGCCAAACATATAACACCTAAAGAAGGAGTAAATATGTTCATCAATCAAGGGATGCAGAATATATTCAAGATAGTCAAAATCATCAATCAAGGCAAAGAAATCAAAAAGGAAAGAAGTCAAAACACACTACATCAAGAGGGAAAACCATGTGTAGTACGAGACACAAAAGGAAAACAAATAAATCAAGATTCTAGCATACAAGGAACATATCAATCAAGAAATATCCAAGACCAAGCATTAATTCTAGCATCTGCCTAGGATGAAGCAAATCAACGGAAGATACGAAACTCCATCAGTCAAGGGATACATTCAAGATAGCAAAGATTAGCCAACATCCAAGACTACAAAGGAAGAAATCGAAATCAAGGGATGCATTCAAGATAACAAGATCAACCAAGATTCAAGACCACAAGAAGATCATCATACAAAGGAAGAAATTGATTTGCTTATGCACATATCTGATATGGACATGACTCAGCAAATCAATCAGAATAAAATCAAGGACTCAATCAAAGATCCTTGATTCAAACTCCCTTGGGTTTCCATAAAAGAGCAAAGTCCTCCAAAGCTATATAAACCTCTCTTAGCCATAGTTGTTAAGTAGACACTTCACTTAAACTTATATTGTAATCTTCTTTTATCTTTCATAAAACTTTGTACACACTTGAATGTACAATTGAAAAGAAAAGAGATAGAAAAATCTGAGTGTAGGTTATACCAGTAGAGGTTGTGTTAAAGAAGATCATCTGATTTATCAGATCAGATAGGGCTCTTAACTGTAACACCAAGTTCTCAACAAGCTTTTAAAGAAACCCTTGTAACCCAAGGGGACTGGGCGTAGGCACAACATCGGTGTTTCGAACCAGTATAAAAACTCTATGTGTTATTTACTTACTGCATTTACTATTTCTATATATCTGTTTTACTAACGTGTAGGCGAGTTGACTGACCATTACAGGAAATCGACTGAAGGAAATTTTAATTCACCCCCCTCTTGACTTTCAACAATAACTATACATCTCATCTAAACGAGTTGATATCGACTATATGAATTATCACTAACCATATTCTTCGTAAACAATTTACAAATACTAGGAAGAAATTTTCTCTAAAAATACTAAAACTAAACCAAAAGAAAATTTAATTTCATAGACTGCCTCTAAATAATGTAGAATGTCTAATGTCAAAGTCACTAACAAACTCTAAAGGCCTAAAAGTTTCATTTCTTATTCTTTTAACATTATGACTTGACAAACCTCTATGCCTAAATCCATACAATTTAAGCACTTGATTATCTGCAAAATTAAAAGCTCTTTCCATACTTTTCAAACACTTTTCAACTGGATAATCCCCATAACTTCCACAAGGCTTACAACCAACAAAATGTGTCACAAATGGCCATCTCTCATCTCCGAAACCTGGATTGTATTTTTGAATCATTTCTTCGTATCAATCCACTAAACCAGCCCAATAACCATGTAAATAATACGAATTTTCTGTTAGGGTTTTGCCCTGATTTTCTTACCATAATTTAAGAATTTTTTTTTTTTAAAGAAAAGACAAAACATTACCATAAATGTTTTTACTTTTCCTGAAAGGAAAATATAATATTCTTTCATATTTGGTTTATTATTTCCTTTTAGGAAAAGGTTTTAGAGTAGCTAGTTCTTTTCTAGTAAGAAAGGGTTTTAGGACTATAAATATAAGTTTGTTTCTTCTAACACAAGAACAATAACATCCACAATGTAGTCGTTTAAGAGTCTTGTTTATGGGGAGATTTATTCTCTCTAAAATTTCAATGTTTTTTCTTTATATTAGTTTTGATATAATAATATTTTGATTTTTAGTATAAGTTTTTTGTTATCTGATTTATCAACTATATGATTTGCAAATTGTAAGCTTCCGCATGACGCCCTAATCACCCTTCATAGCCCAACAAGTAGTATCAAAGCACATGGTTCATAGATCCGGTGGTCCTATGGTTCAACGGGTTGAAGACAGTCTCAAGATGGTTTCAAATCAATTTGTAATCAATTTGATGATAATGAAGATTTTTTGTCAAGCTACATGTGGAGAAAAAGTTTCAACCATATTTTCAACATTCTTGTTGCTGCAATTTTTAAGAATAAAAGCAAAATATTTTTAAACCCATTTTTAACCCATATATTTTAAACTTTATTTTTAATCATGGCAAGCAACAATGATGAAGATTTTGTGGAGAACAAGATTATCATGCAATGAAGAAGACAGATCAAGCTTTGTCAAGAAAATCCAGCCAAAATGGGAGATTTGTTAGGGTTTTGTCCTGATTTTCTTACCATAATTTAAGAATTATTTTTCTTTAAAGAAAAGACAAAACATTACCATAAATGTTTTTACTTTTCCTGAAAGGAAAATATAATATTCTTTCATATTTGGTTTATTATTTCCTTTTAGGAAAAGGTTTTAGAGTAGCTAGTTATTTTCTAATAAGAAAGGGTTTTAGGACTATAAATATAAGTTTGTTTCTTCTAACACAAGAACAATAACATCCACAATGTAGTCGTTTAAGAGTCTTGTTTATGGGGAGATTTATTCTCTCTAAAGTTTCAATGTTTTTTCTTTATATTAGTTTTGATATAATAATATTTTGATTTTTAGTATAAGTTTTTTGTTATCTGATTTATCAACTATATGATTTGCAAATTGTAAGCTTCCGCATGACGCCCTAATCACCCTTCATAACCCAACATTTTCAACAAACACCTTGTCCATCCACTTATTATTCCTCAACATTAACATGTATATCAATGCTGATTGATCATCCGCTTCAAAATTAGGCCTACCTTTTAAATTTTCTGACAAAATTTTACCAGCATCGTCGCGAATTTTGCCTTTTGGTCCCATTGGTGCCCAAGAATCAAGCAAATCTAAAGACCATTGATAATTTCTTAAAAGAAAACTTCCAGTGTTCAAAGCAACCCACGATTTTTCATTTAATAATTCAGGAAATCCATGAATGATCAAATTTTTTCCATTATATTTAGATAATGGAATTTCAAATACCACATCTGTGAACATTGCATCACTATCCATCCACCATATCCACTCAATTTCTGGATGAGAAATCATTAATTTTCTAATTAATGGCAATTTTGACCAATATCCTGATAATTGTTTGTCAAAATGTGCCATGTTGTACACAATTTCAATATTGTGAATTCTACAATAATCAATATTGTTCTTTATTGACTTTAACAAATAATGATCCCCAATTGAGTTGTCACAAGGACTTGGAGGTGAACCCGTTACCTATTAGAAAAAAAAAAAATAAACAAAACAGCTTTTCTTAAATTGACTTAGCCTTTAAAGAGAATCATCTTATTTCATGAACATATGTGTCTGTTTAAATTTCAAATTCGAATTTTAAGTCATTTATCTAATAAGTAAAGCCTTTAAATGAAAATATTACAAACTATCTAACATTACCAGCAAAACGCGAGGCTTTCCATTTAAATATCTTGGAAATCTTGGATTTCCATGCAACCAAGTTTTTCTTGTAGAATCCCAATTGTTGATTTTTGGACCTAAACTATAGCTAGAATTTTGAGGATATTCAAAATTATCATCATCATCGTTATCATTATCGTCGTATCGGATCTCAGCAATGACCTGATTCGTTTCTTCTACAAGTTTTTGGTTTTGGTTTAGGGAGGGACTATTAGAGGAGAAGTTGTTAAGGCCTATGGTACCACGTAACACTAAGATTGTTACAACCCCACATAAGATGGTGAACCTAAGGTTGATGAATGAATTTGCGACACGTTGACGGGAGAGACCGAGCGGGCGCCAGCGCCATTGGATGTTGTGGGGAGGGTGGCGCCGGCTCCCGCTGAGGTGAGCCTCTTGAGGGCTGTGAATTGGACCATCGTCGTTGGAATTAAAGGTGATTATATGAAGTTGAAAACATGATAGAAAGCATTAGATATATATTATATGATTGACAATATTGTTTATTATGGAGAAAAACGTGCAGGGATGTTCTCGTTATATGACGTGCAAAAGAGTGCTATATATATAAAAAAAATTATTTTCTTTTTCCTTAATTTCCATTATTTCATCTAACATTGCTTGTGTCATTACAATGAGATTTATTATAAAGCAAATGTCTTGAGATGTATAAGCTTCAACTAGCTGAATAAATAAAAAAGTTTAGGTAAAAATCTCGTAGTGTATTTTTTTGCATAAAATTTTAATTCATATATCTAAGGCCTATAGGATATTAATCTATTAGAGATAAAATTAATGGTAAAAATGAAATTTTGTTGAAAATTATACAAAATATATAGTTAAAATATTATTATAAAAAAACATAAATTTCATATATATAATCATAAAAAATGTATATATAATTTATCAGTTTGATTTGATTTTTTTAATCAATTGTTGTTATTTCTAAACTTTTAAAATCAAAGAAAATCCAAAAAAATATATACTCATTTATTTAAGAAAAAATTACGCGTATAAATAAATATATACTAGTTAATTAAAAAAAAGTTCTCAATGTCGATGTCAAGGCCAAATCCAAGGCCATATACAACTCAAGTATATGTTGCTACACAAAATCATGGTCAGCCAGGCTGATAATGTTGTAGGAATAATATCTCTGCATGGATTGAAGATCTAAGGCCAGAAGTTGATGATATGAAAGATGTTACTCCAAGCGATCTTTGAAGCTCTTTGAGATTGCTCCGAGAAAATGAAAAATAGGGGAGGGGATTAACAATTTGGAGAATTAAATTTTACCGATAAAGTTAAATTATAGGTAGTTAATCAATTGAGATATGAAGATTCTCAAAATAAATAAGCAATTAACAGTGAGTATAAAATGTGATAAAATTATTAAATAAAATAAATAAATATATTTTAAAAATAATGAACAAATAAAATTAAACAGGAGGAATAATAATATAATTTAAACAATAAATAAGGAGACTGAAACTTATACATAAATCGCATTTGCCGAATGCGTTTTATGCCTTATTTTCTCAACTCTTTCTATTTGGACATCCAAGAAGGGTTTTTCAAATTTTCAAAGTTGTGACCTTTTTTTAAAAGACAAAAAATAAAATTGTGGGTCGAGAGGAGGGGATTAACAATTTAGAAAATCAAACATTTACCGATAAAGTTAAATTTTAGGTAGCTAATCAATTGAGATACGAAGATTCTGGAAAAAAAAAGGTAAATAATGTTGACTATAAGATGTAAAAAATTATTATCTCTTCTTGTAATGATAAAAGTATATAATTAAAAAATATATATATTTTCAAAATACTGAACAAATAAAATTAAACTGAAGGGGAAATAATGTAATTTCAACAATAAATAAGAAGAGACTGAAAATTATACATAAATCACATTCGCCGAATGCATTTTATGTCTTATTTTCTCATTTCTTTCTATTTAGGCAGCTAAGAAGGATTTTTCAAGTTTTCAACGCTATGACCTTTTATTAAAAGACAAAAAAAAACAAAATTGTGGGTCGAGAAAAGAAAAATAAGGGAGGGGATTAACAATTTAGAAAATCGAATATTCACCGATAAAGTTAAATTTTAGGTAACTAATCAATTGAGATACGAAAATTCTGAAAACAAATAATCAATTCATGTTGAGTATAAGATGTAAAAAATTATTATCTTTTCTTGCAATGATAAAAGTATTAAATAAAAGAAATAAATATATTTTTAAAATACTGAACAAATAATATTAACGGAAAGGGTAATAATGTAATTTCAACAATATATAAGAAGAGACTGAAACTTATACATAAATCGCATTCGCCGAATGCGTTTTATGCCTTATTTTCTCAGCTCTTTCTATTTAGGTTTCCAAGAAGGGTTTTTTAAGTTTTCAAAGCTATGACCTTTTTTTAAAAGACAAAAATAAAATTGTGGATCGAGAAAAGAAAAATAGGGGAGTGAATCAATAATTTAGAGAATCGAACATTCACCGATAAAGTTAAAATTTAGATAGCTAATCAATTGGGATACGAAGATTTTGAAAAAAAATATTAAGTAAATAATGTTGACTATAAGATGTAAAAAATTATTATTTTTTCTTATAATGATAAAAGTATAAAATAAAAGAAATAAATATATTTTAAAAATAGTAAACATATAAAATAAAAGAAATAAATATATTTTAAAAATAGTAAAAAAATAAAATTAAACGACAAGCAATAATGTAATTTCAACAATAAATAAGAAGAGACTGAAACTTATACATAAATCGCATTCGCCGAATGCGTTTTATGCCTTATTTTCTTAGCTCTTTCTGTTTAGGCATCCAAGAAGGGGTTTTCAAGTTTTCAACGCTATGACCTTTTATTAAAAAACAAAAAATAAAATTGTGGTCGAGAAATGAAAAATAGGGGAGGGGATTATAAATTTAGAGAATCGAACATTCACCTATAAAGTTAAATTTTAGGTAGCTAATCAATTGAGATAAGAAGCTTCTGCAAACAAATAAGCAATTAATGTTGATAATAAGATGTAAAAATTATTATCTTTTCTTGTAATAATAAAAGTATAAAATAAAAGAAATAAATATATTTTCAAAATAGTGAACAAATAAAATTAAACGGAAGGGTTAATAATGAAATTTCAACAATAATAAGAAGAGACTGAAACTTATACATAAATCGCATTCATCGAATGCGTTTTATGCCTTATTTTTTATGCTCTTTCTATTTAGGCATCTAAGAAGGGTTTTTCAAGTTTTCAACGCTATGACCTTTTTTTAAAGACAAAATAATATTGTGGGTCGAGAAAAGAAAACTAAGGGAGGGGATTACCAATTTAGAAAATCGAACATTCCCCGATAAAGTTAAATTTAGATATCTAATCAATTGAGATACGAAGATTCTCAAAACAAATAAGCAATTAATGTTGAGTATAAGATGTAAAAAAATATTATCTTTTCTTGTAATGATAAAAGTATTAAATAAAAGAAATAAATATATTTTCACAATAGTGAACAAATAATATTAAACGGAAAAGTAATAATGTAATTTCAACAATAAATAAGAAGAGACTGAAACTTATACATAAATCGCATTCGCCGAATGCTTTTTATGCCTTATTTTCTCAGCTCTTTCTATTTAGGCATCCAAGAAGGGGTTTTCAAGTTTTCAACGCTATGACATTTTTTTAAAAGACAACAAATAAAATTGTGGGTCGAGAAAAGAAAAATAGTGGAGGAGATTAATAATTTAGAGAATCGAACATTAACCGATAAAGTTAAACTTTAGGGAACTAATCAATTGAGATACGAAAATTCTGAAAGCAAATAACTAATTAATGTTGAGTATAAAATATGAAAAATAATCATCTTTTCTTGTAATGATAAAATTATTAAATAAAAGAAATAAATATATTTTAAAAATAGTGAACAAATAAAATTAAACGAAAGGGGTAATAATGTTATTTCAACAATAATAAGAAGAGACTGGAACTTATACATAAATTGCATTTGCCAAATGCGTTTTATGCTTTATTTTCTCAACTCTTTCTATTTAGGCATCCAAGAAGGGTTTTTCAAGTTTTCAACGCTATGACATTTTTTTAAAAGACAAAAAATAAAATGGTGAGTCGAGAAAAGAAAATAGGGGAGTAGATTAACAATTTAGAGAATCGAATATTCACCGATAAAGTTAAATTTTAGGTAGCTAATCAATTGAGATACGAAGATTCTGAAAACAAATAAGCAATTAATGTTGAGTACAAAATGTAAAAAATAACTATCTTTTTTTGTAATGATAAAAGTATTAAATAAAAAAAATAAATATATTTTCAAAATAGTGAACAAATAAAACTAAATGAAAAGGGTAATAATGTAATTTCAACAATAAATAAAAATACACTGAAACTTATACATAAATCGCATTCACCGAATGCGTTTATGCCTTATTTTATCAGTTCTTTCTATTTAGGCATCTAAAAAAGGTTTTTTAAGTTTTCAACGCTATGACCTTTTTTTAAAAGACAAAAAATAAAATTGTGGGTTGAGAAAAGTTTATAGGGGTGGGGATTAACAATTTAGAGAATCGAACATTCACCGATAAAGTTAAATTTTAGGTATCAATTGAGGTACGAAGATTCTGAAAACAAATAAGCAATTCATGTTGAGTATAAAACGTGAAAAATTATTATCTTTTCTTGTAATGATAAAATTATTAAATAAAAGAAATAAATATATTTTAAAAATAGTGAACAAATAAAATTAAACGGAAGAGGTAATAATGTAATTTCAACAATAATAAGAAGAGACTGAAACTTATACATAAATCACATTCGCTGAATGTGTTTTATGCCTTATTTTCTCAGCTCTTTCTATTTCGACATTAAAGAAGGGTTTTTCAAGTTTTCAACGTTATGTCCGTTTTTTAAAAGACAAAAACATAATTTTGTGGATCGATAAAAGAAAAATAGGGGGGTGAATTAACAATTTAGAGAATCGAACATTAACCGATAAAGTTAAATTTTAGGTAGCTAATCAATTGAGTTACGGAAGGGATAATAATGTAATTTCAACAATAAATAAGTAGAGACTGAAAGAAATTGAAGGAGCAGAATGTTTGCAGGTTGATTGAACCTTTATCCAGGGTCGGGATTGCAAATATTGTTGAGTTGATTGAGTTGCCAGCTGACCATGTTGAGTAGAAGTTAGCTGAAATGATATTAGATAAGAAGTTTGAAGGGACACTGCATCAAAGTGCTGGATGCCTTGTAATTTTTAAGGAGCCTAAGCCAAACACAATTTACCCGGTTACATTAGAAGCCATTTCAAAAACGGGAAAGATTGTTGACAATCTGGTTAAAAGATGTTCAAAGATAATGGGTTAAGTTTTAGATCCTTCATCTAAGACTTGTATTTCTTGAGTTGCAGGCAGAATATCTGTTTTAAGCTTCAACTTCTTTTCTAGTGTTTTGTTTGTATGATAACATTACTTACAAATTACATCAAACATACAAGTATTAACCTTTTCACTCTAAAGTACAAACAAAAGATTTGGTTATACTATGATGTATGGTAGAATTGAGAAATGCAAAAATATACTTCAGCAGGTAGCATACATCTCTTATTATGTATTTGTGTGATTGAGATTTTTGTTTGGACTTTAAAACTCGTTATATTCATTATTTGATGCAAAATATAAATATATATAAAAAAACAATTAATATATATATATATATATATATATATATATATATATATATATATATATATGAAGTTATAATTTTAAAAATACAACATATTCAATGCCAAAACTCTTAAATGTCAAATAAGTATGTAAAATTTAAATTCTAAATCCTAAGATTGTAAAAGTTTACAATATATATAAAATGACTATGGTAAAATTTCATTGCATCCGCTATTTATTATACATAAATATAAACATTATAGAACAATAATATATTTAGTATAATTTTACAAAACATGATTTAAAATGAATATTGACCGTCAATTTAAAATATAAAAAAGTAAAATTTACGAAGAAGTGAAGGTTTGTTAAATAATATGTGATAACGAAAGAGAAGAATATAGTATAACAAATCATTTTGAATTATAATAATGACAAAATAATATGATAATAAAAAAAAAAAAGTAATTACTACTAGAACATTAAGCAAAAAACCTTCTAATAAAAAATAAAAAAATAATCTTTAGCAAATAAAAAAAAATAGTCCCTATTACTAACACTACCCTTCAAGGTTTAATTCCTGTACACGGCAGCTGAGATTCCCATCTTTGTTGTGCAGTCGCTCTACTCCCCCAATTTGAACTCTCTCTCGGCGATCTGTTTCTCCGGCGAAGTCTTTCGGTAAGTTTCTTATCTCATCTCTTATGTTTTCTTCTTCCGTTTATTTCACATTCGAAAAACCCTAACCCCTTTTTTGATTGCGAGTTAAAAGCACCAACTTCGATGTGGGTTTTACAATGGTTTTTTTGAATTTTTCATGTTCATTGTGTTGTGATATTGGATATTAAGTTTAATCATAAGGTGAGGTACCGGAGTCTTCGTAGCTTGTTTAAGAGATCTGTATTATAGTTATCTTAGCGAGTGTGAATGGAGTGGGTATATTGGGAATTCATAAGGGCAATCTGATTCGTTCAGGATTGAGGTGTTATTGTTGTTGTTCTCTTGTATAACAAAGGAAAAAAGTGAAAGGGGTGTAAAAGATGGAAATTTTATCACTTTTCAGCAATTGTGGTGTAAGGTTTAGTTAATGGGGTTCAATTTCAAGAATTTCATGAGCTTGTAAAGATGATGGCTGCCTATTCAATGCTTTATATCATCATATTGTGACTTTTAAGCAGTTGTGCTTTAATTTCTATGAGATGCTTGGAGTCTAGAGGTCTACTTGTGGCTTACATTAGGGCTATTAAGGACATGTGTGATGGAGCCAAAACTCGGGTTATGAAAATTTGTAAGGGCAATTCAATTAGTTTAGGATTGAGGAATTACTGTTGTAATACTCTTATATAACAAAGGGAAAAAGTGGAAGGGGTGTAAAAGATGGAATTTTCATCATCAGGTTTTGACTTTTTAGTAATTGTAGCGTAAGGTTTAGTTAATAGGGTTCATTTCAAGAATTTCATGAACTCTTAAATATGATGACTGCCTATTCAATGTTTTTATTATCAAATTGTTACTTTTCAGCAGTTGGGTTTTACAATGCTTTGTGGATTGTGTCGGTTTGTGCTGCATATTAAAACTTCAATTTCTACAGCTCTCTAAATGTGTTGCAATTGTTGTTCGGAATTAAGGTTTGGTCATGTTGGTATACTTACATAAAGTCTGAGTCTTGTTAGTTTCTTAAAGGATCTGTATATCCTGGGAGAATGTAGAAACTTCTAGTGTTTGAGAAATATTTCTCAAGTGGAATGAAACTGATCCAAATAGAACGGACATTGAAGATTCATAAGGCCAGTTCTAACTAGTTTAGAAATGAGGAGTTGTTGCTGTTTTCTTACAGAATAAGGATGAAATAGGCTAGAACTGTAAAAGATGGATTTTTTATTGCCAGATTGTGCTTTTCAGCAATTGGGGGTGTAAGGTCTAGTTAATGGGGTTCAATTTCAAGAATTTCATGAATGCTTAAATACGTTGACTGCCTATTCAACGGTCTTATGAAACCTCGAGTTTTCATCAATGTAGATAGTCATTGGCCATTTACTCTCCAGAAGCTGTGAAGCTTTTCTGGAGGCTGATGGAATTGTTGATTGTTTTCCGTGTTTAATTTTACTCTGATTTTGTTCAAGTCAGGATGAAGTCCTAGATCAATTTTCCTTTCAAAATGTATTAATAGACCTACTGCATACTTGTGTCCTTTTATGTTTAGAATGAAGATTGCTGGTGCTTATTAAAATCTTGGCAGTGTGCAAGAATACTGAGGATAGAGTTGTTATATTGCTTTCTGAATGTGTTGGTGTTGTACCTTTTAAAGGTTCATGCTGGTTTTACATTTGTGTCCAGTGCTTGGTTGGGACTTTGGTTCACAAAAATATCTGTACTGCTTCCATCCCAGCTCAATGGATTTTCTCTCTAAAATTTCATTATCTCCATCAGACTAGCTAACCTTCATTCTGCAAGTTGCTAGGACAATTGAATTGCAGAGGTATAAATACTTGGGAGGAAATTGAGGACAAGGGTACATTTGGATTGACATGCAGTTGCTTACTTCATTCTAAGTTTACGTCTTCCTTCTTTATTCATTTGTATCAGGACAAAGAAATGAGTTGCTTTTACTTTTAGCTAAATCAATACTTACCTTAGGTCATATATTTTCTATGAGCTTTTTTGCCCTATTAGAGCCTTATAGCTGAAGAGTACTTTTGCACTTGCTTACATATTGGAGAATTTTTGCTTTCTATGTCAAAGTAGCTGGCATAGCTTAATGCAGTTTCTTTATTTTAACTACTCTTACATCTTTAGCGACTAACTGCAAAATAGAATCCATGTAAAAGACAGCAAGACAAAGTGTCCTAAATGCTTCCTTTGTGCTTGTACATATATAATTTCCTTCTTGTCTAAAAATTGCAGGATTTAAGATCTGCTAGCTGTAACAATGGCGTCTTCATATCTACCTGCAACCACAGATTCACTAGCTCAGGCTTCTGAGGCTACAACCCCATCTGAGGCTATCTCCATTCTCTACTGCATCCTTGAGAACCCTTCATCATCTTCTGAGGCCCTAAGGATCAAAGAGCAGGCAATCTTCAATCTCTCTGACCTCCTAAGTCAAGAGAAGAGGGCTGAGGATCTCCAAAAGCTTCTCGTCCAGTTGCGTCCCTTCTTCTCTTTAATACCCAAGGCAAAAACAGCCAAAATTGTTAATAAAGGAATTGTTGATGCGGTGGCTAAAATACCTGGCACATCTGACCTTCAGATTACACTTTGCAAAGATATAGTGCAGTGGGCCCGTTCGGAGAAACGAACTTTCCTTCGTCAGCGGGTTGAGGCAAAACTTGCAGCTCTTTTGATGGAAAACAAAGAGTATTCTGAAGCATTGACACTCCTTTCAGGGTTGATCAAGGAGGTGAGAAGATTGGATGACAAGCTTCTTCTTGTGGAGATTGACTTGCTGGAGAGCCAGCTCCATTTCTCGTTGAGAAATCTTCCCAAAGCCAAGGCTGCACTTACTGCTGCTCGAACAGCCGCCAATGCTATTTATGTCCCTCCAGCTCAGCAAGGTGCCATTGATTTGCAGAGTGGGATACTCCATGCAGAAGAGAAGGATTATAAAACTGCTTACAGCTATTTCTATGAGGCATTTGAAGCATTTAATGCCCTTGAAAATCCCCAGGCCTTATACAGCCTCAAGTATATGTTGCTATGCAAAATCATGGTCAGCCAGGCTGATGATGTTGCAGGAATAATATCAACCAAGGTTGGATTGAATTACCAGGGGCCAGAAGTTGATGCAATGAAAGCTGTTGCTGATGCTCACTCCAAGCGATCTTTGAAGCTCTTTGAGACTGCTCTTCGCAACTTTAAGGCTCAGCTAGATGAAGATCCTATTGTCCATAGGCACCTCTCTTCGCTCTACGACACTTTAATGGAGCAGAATCTTTGCAGGTTGATCGAGCCTTTCTCAAGAGTCGAGATTGCTCATATTGCTGAGTTGATTGAGTTGCCAGCTGACCATGTTGAGAAGAAGTTATCTCAAATGATATTAGACAAGAAGTTTGCTGGAACTCTGGACCAGGGTGCTGGATGCCTTGTAATTTTTGAGGACCCTAAGCAAGACGCAATTTACCCGGCTACATTGGAAACCATTTCAAATATGGGGAAGGTTGTTGACAGTCTGTTTGTAAGATCTTCAAAGATAGTGGCTTGAGTTTCAGATCCTCCGTCTATGACTTGTATTTCCTGAGCTGCAAGCAGATACTGCTTTAAGCTTCAGCGCGTTTTGTTGTGTTTTATGCTTCATTTCTAAATACATTTGAACTTAGTATAAACCTTACATGGCTGGAGTTACCAATGAGCAAGTTCAACTAAATTTCTTAGATGTTTTATGACTTTATTGTTCAATGCTTTGAGATGTTTGAACTATTTAATTATCAGCTTTATTTCTTATGGTGACTGTCGGTGTTTGCCTATCTTGTCTTTTAAATTGAACCTTGGTTGTTTTTATCTTTTTTTGGTGTTTATGCTTATTGTTTACTTGAATACTGTCATGAACTTTACTTCTTCTTACCTTTTAGATGACATTAAATAATGTTTACTTTTCTTATATTTAGTAATTCCTTAATATAGTTACATGTTTGAATTTGATCAAGTTTCCAAAACATTTTTTTTTTTTTTTTGGTTAGAGGTGCTTTCTAAAAAGTATAAGAATAATTGTGCTCATTGATCAATTGAAAAATACTTCTATCAATATTAAAACTTTTTAGGCTTCTCAAAAAAATTATAATTTTTTTGGCTTAGAATTAGAATAATAATCTATAACTACTAAAAGGTAATAATTTTTTCTGTAAAAACTTAAACCAAATATTTTAAATCTCCATGATAAATATTATTATTTTTGTTTCTCAAAAACTTATAATCGAATAGACTATTAAGACACATCAAAATGAATTGGAGGAAGTAAACAATATATAATTCTACATTCGATGTGATACACTGGATGAAATTATTTTTCTCTTAATTATATAATTTTTCATTTCGAGCTTTTGTGTATGAGTCTTATACGCAAATTTGGATTAATTTGACTTCAATGCGGATATTTTGAGTCTTGACTTACCCAATAAATTTGGACTAATTTGATTTCAATGCGGATATCTCAAAATTATTATTTTTATAATAAAAAATTATTCTCATTTTCTCTCACTACTAGTAGTCTTCTCGTTTTATTCTCGATTTTCTTGCTCACTCTTTCGGAGGAGGTCTCTCTAGTCATCTTCAGCTATAGATCCACACACAGGTAAACCCTTTTTCTCTCTCTTTTTTGCTTTCTCTTCTTCAATTTCACGCATTTTTACATCGACTTTTTTTGGAAAAAAATGATGTTTTTTTTGATCAATTCTGGGTACAGCAGTGTGAATATAATTTTTTTTGTTTATTTTGTAATAATTTTCATAAAAATAAATATAATTGTAATGTAAGAGTTGTTGACATGTTGTTGAGTTGTTTATAGTCATTAATTTGGAATTTATTTTTTGGTGTTGATTAATTGTTTGGATCTTCAACATTTTAGTTGCTGATCTAAAAGTTTGAGATATATGGTATACCATCTAGAGGTCTCAGGGTTCAAATTCCAGCAGGGAACACTAGTGATTTCTGGTGGAGGTGGCAGATATTTCGTGGAATTAGTTGAGGTGTGTGTAAGCTGGTCCAGATACCATGATTATCTAAAAAAATAAAAAAAGGGTATACTATCTTAGGACTTGAAAGTTGAGTGTGTGTTTTTGTGGCAGTAGTTTGTTGATTGGAGGACGAGACATGGGTCAACAGTAGAGCTGCTCCATTGGTGATTTGTAGGTGGGAAGGCTGCGTATTGTATACATCGACATCTCTCCCTGTCCCGCCACTATCAAGTGAGCACTTTGTGCGTGTGGTATGCCTCTTTCACTTGTGATAATTGACTTGGCTATATTGACCACATTGCTGAATGAATTGTTGTTCTTTCACTAAGTGGATGTCTTCTTCTTTATTGTGTATCCCAAAAGAATGTCAATTGACTTGGGGAGAAAAACTTGTTTTATTTAGTTGATGGAATTTGAGGAACTGTAGTATGCTTTTTCGTTTTTCTTTTCTCTGTGTGAGTTTTTCTGGCCAAGGAAATGTGTGAAAGTAATTCAAATGCTTATTTGTATTGCTTTTCTACTTTTGGCAAGCAGTGTAATCATATTTACTCCCTCCATTACTTTTTACTTGTCCCTCATACTAAAAATAGATCTACTATTGACTTGTCCAGTTTAGCTAATCAAGAGAGATTTATTACTTTCTTTCAATATTACACTTATCATTAAGTAACTATAAAGTACTAGTAGTCAAACTTAGATTTTCAAAGCATAATTAATAAGGGTAATTTAGTATAACAAATTATGCCTAGTAAATAGAGATTGAGGGAGTAAGTAGTGGTGAAGACATTCACTGCCTAATGAGTAGCTATGTGCATGAAGTTTCCATTTGCCTAGTTGTACCCGTGTCAAACAAGAATGACGGGTGTTTTATTTTGATTAGATTGCTCAAAATATACACTAATTACCTACTGATAATTGGATCATATTCCAATGCCAGATTCATACCCAAATTCAGAATTCACAAACCAGTCCCTGTAAAGTAAGTGAGTGGTCTGTAGTCGTTTGGGACTCTGACAGCCATTACTATAGAAATTTAAGAAATTTCCTACTTGTGAGTTGTGACAGCAGCCAGCGACATAGGTAGAATGCACTTACAATAATATGATGTTTACTTGCTGGGGGTTAGAGAGCTGAAAACTTTCTGATTTCATGCATGTGCACCAATTTAATCATCCTTTTTTCTAGGACAGTCTTTGGAAAGGAGAAATGGCAATAACTAAATCAGGTATTGTGTCTCAGGGTCTAGATGACACACTTACTTATTAATCATATTTTATTAGCATATTGTGGGAATCTGGTAGCAACATCAGACCGTTTATCTTCATTCTCTCTATCTGCCAGAGGGAGATTCCTTTTTATTTTTACTACTCCAAGCTTCTTGTTGTTAGGTATTATAATTGACAGTAGCAAGATTAACTTTGTGATAGTGCCAGTGCTCATTTGCTGCATAGTATTTGGCACAGGGATGACATGTGAGCAGAGCGAGGGGAAATCGGGTGTGGTGGCAGTAAAGCAAATGTGGGACTAAGATGTAGTTGCAATGGTATCCATAGATTACGCTGCAGTGTATGATGTTGCTAAGTTTCAATCTTTTGACCAAATAATTTTTGGATTGAAAGGGATCAGTTATCTGTACCGCTAGTCCGCTACTATTATTTTATTTCGTGCTATTAAAGATAGTACAAAAGCAGACTTTGTTTTTAGTCTATTCCTTTTACCTTTGAGAGCTCTGTGAACAATTACATGGCTTTTATATTGTAAAATATCCAGGATGCATTTGGTACCTCATTACTCTTTCTGAGAAGTTAATAGATATATAATATAACTGCATTCTATTTTACTGTTGTTCTTTGCAGACCACAAAGACGGCCTTTTAGAACAACCCTGTGAAGCGCGGCCTTGACTACAAATCCAGAATACAATCCAATTGCACATTTTTTCGAAATGGGGCGTTTAAGGCCACAATCTAGTATCAAGGCAATTGAAGAGGAACCAGAGGATTGTGAGACAACCTCTTCCAACAAAACTGCTATAGCTTGTATGATTAACTCTGAAGTAAGTGCTGTTTTAGCAGTCATGAGAAGAAATGTTAGGTGGGGTGGTCGTTATGTTTCAGGAGATGATCAGCTAGAACACTCTCTAATCCAGTCTCTTAAGACATTGCGTAAGCAGATATTTTCGTGGCAGCATTCGGGTCAAACCATCAGTCCGGCCTTATATCTCCAGCCATTTCTGGATGTTATTCGGTCTGATGAAACTGGGGCACCAATCACTGGTGTTGCATTGTCTTCTGTTTTCAAGATTTTGACCCTTGATATTCTTGATCTTGATGCTGTCAATATTGAAGATGCAATGCACTCTGTTGTGGATGCTGTGACTAGTTGCAGATTTGAGGTGACAGATCCTGCATCAGAAGAAGTTGTATTGATGAAGATACTTCAAGTTCTTTTGGCATGCATGAGAAGTAAAACATCAGTTGTGTTGAGTAACCAGCATGTTTGCACCATTGTCAACACATGCTTCAGAGTAGTTCATCAAGCTGGAGCTAAAAGTGAGGTCTTACAGCGGATAGCACGTCACACCATGCATGAACTTGTGAGATGTATTTTTGCACACCTTCCAGAAGTTGACAACACACAACACTCCATAGTTAGACAGCACGGTTCCTCCAAAAACGAGGTACAGGTGCACCTTTATTTTTAATCTCTGAAAGTTATCCTTTGCTGCAGTCTCTAACATTATAGTTCCCAGCTATTGACTTGGCAATCTAACAAACTGTCCATAATCTCCAGTCCTTGGACCCAAAAATTAATAAAAAATGTGAAAAACATACTATATCTAATAGTGGTAGAATATTTCTCATGAAGGGGTGATTGAGTGGTTGAGGCATAGGAGTAAAAGTCCGGAGATCCCAGGTCTGGTTTCCAGCTAAAATACTCAAATGTGAGTGATCTGCTCCAGCCCTAGTGGATAGGTTTGTCCAGTACCTGTGCTTGTGATATATAGTAAGTTATCTATTGGATAAATCAAGGTGAGCGCAAGCTTAGTCCAAACACCACCATCATTAGAAAAAAAGGAATCTTCTCATGGACCAATCTTGCCTTATGGGCATCATCCGATAAGCAAAGAAAATGGGAGCATGTCTTTTATGTTGGCTAAGTTCATCCTTTAATTAAACTTCGCCTTTGCATTTTGTCCACACATGCATTTTTTTCCAGCGCAGAGATGTCCAACTGGATTAAATAGAGCCTGGATACGGTACATTATATCTGATCTTTTTGGTCAGCAGTCTAGAATCTAGATTGATCTAGTACTTCTTGTGGATTCATCTTTTGCCTTTTGTTCTCTTATTCTTCTACCATATATGTTCGAAGCATTATATGTTAATTTCTTCTTACATAGGTTGCTGGTATTGATAACGAGTACAGTTTGAGTAGCAAGTCGGAGAATGGGAGTGGTCCTTCTGAATATGATAGTCTACCACCTTCTGGAGGTTTCACTTCTGCTTCAACAGGTCTGCTTGGCAGTGTTACAGAGGAAGGCATGGTCATGGGTGACAATGGGAAGGATAGTGTTCCTTATGACCTACATTTAATGACCGAACCATATGGAGTCCCATGCATGGTTGAGATATTTCACTTCTTGTGCTCTTTGTTGAATGTTGTAGAACATGTAGGGATGGGTCCTAGGGCAAATACTATGGCATTTGATGAAGATGTTCCTCTATTTGCCCTTGGTTTGATCAACTCAGCCATTGAACTGGGAGGCCCTGCTATTTGCAGTCACCCCAGATTGTTGAGTTTGGTCCAGGATGAATTATTCCGTAATCTAATGCAGTTTGGTTTGTCAATGAGTCCATTGATTCTTTCAATGGTCTGCAGTATCGTTCTAAATCTGTATCAGCACTTGCGAACTGAACTGAAACT
Source organism: Solanum pinnatisectum (assembly GCA_035578085.1). Classification (NCBI taxonomy): domain Eukaryota; kingdom Viridiplantae; phylum Streptophyta; class Magnoliopsida; order Solanales; family Solanaceae; genus Solanum; species Solanum pinnatisectum. The sequence continues at coordinate 208,421 of CM069080.1, read as the reverse complement.
ACAGATTGAGGCTTTCTTTTCCTGTGTGGTCCTGAGACTTGCACAAAGCCGTTATGGGGCTTCATACCAGCAGCAGGAAGTAGCAATGGAGGCTCTTGTTGACTTTTGCAGGCAAAAGTCCTTCATGGTAGAAATGTATGCAAATTTAGATTGTGATATCACCTGCAGTAACATTTTTGAAGAACTGGCAAATTTATTATCTAAGAGTGCATTCCCGGTGAACTCTCCATTGTCTTCCATGCACATTCTTGCTTTGGATGGTCTAATTGCTGTTATCCAGGGAATGGCTGAGAGGATAGGCAATGGATCCTATAGTTCAGAATACACTCCAATAAATCTAGAGGAATATAGTCCATTCTGGATGGTCAAGTGTGAGAACTATAGCGACCCTGATCATTGGGTACCATTTGTACGTCGACGGAAGTACATCAAGAGAAGGTTAATGATTGGAGCTGATCACTTTAATAGGGACCCAAAGAAAGGTCTAGAGTTTCTTCAAGGAACACATCTATTGCCGGAAAAACTTGATCCCCAGAGTGTGGCTTGCTTTTTCAGGTTCACAGCTGGGTTAGATAAGAATCTCGTTGGGGATTTTCTTGGAAATCATGATGAATTTTGTGTTCAGGTGCTTCATGAGTTTGCTGGAACATTTGATTTCCAAGACATGAACCTAGATACTGCATTGAGGCTGTTTTTGGAAACTTTCCGACTGCCTGGGGAATCTCAAAAGATAGCAAGGGTGCTTGAGGCATTTTCAGAGAGATACTATGAGCAATCTCCCCAGATTCTAGCTAATAAAGATGCTGCTCTGTTGTTATCATATTCAATAATAATGCTCAACACTGACCAGCACAATGTTCAGGTAAAGAAGAAGATGACAGAGGAGGATTTCATCCGTAACAATCGGCACATTAATGGAGGTAATGATCTTCCTCGTGAATTTCTATCTGAATTGTACCACTCAATCTGCAACAATGAGATCCGGACAACACCAGAACAAGGTGATGGTTTTGCTGAAATGAACCCAAGCCGTTGGATTGATTTGATGCACAAATCTAAAAAAACTCCTCCATACATCATGTGTGATTCTAAAGCCTACCTTGATCATGATATGTTCGCAATAATGTCGGGCCCTACTATTGCTGCTATCTCTGTGGTGTTTGATCATGCTGAACATAAGGATGTCTACCAAACCTGTATAGATGGTTTCTTGGCTGTTGCAAAGATTTCGGCGTGCCATCATCTTGAAGATGTTTTGGATGATCTAGTGGTATCTCTATGTAAGTTCACAACCCTATTGAATCCCTCATTGGTGGAGGAACCTGTTTTAGCCTTTGGCGATGATGCAAAAGCAAGAAAGGCAACTGTTACAGTTTTCACTATAGCAAACAAATGTGGTGATTTTATCCGTACTGGCTGGAGAAATATCTTGGATTGCATCTTAAGACTGCACAAGCTTGGTCTTCTTCCTGCTCGTGTAGCCAGTGATGCAGCTGATGACTCAGAGGCATCTTCTGATCCAGGACATGGGAAACCCCTCCCTAATTCATTGTCTGCTGCTCATATGCAATCCTTAGGTACTCCCAGAAGATCTTCAGGACTTATGGGACGATTTAGTCAACTCCTATCTATAGATACAGAAGAGCCTAGGTCTCAACCTACTGAGCAACAACTTGCAGCTCATCAGCGCACACTGCAGACAATTCAGAAGTGTCAAATTGATACCATCTTCACAGAAAGTAAGTTTCTCCTAGCTGATTCTTTATTGCAGTTGGCAAGGGCCCTCATATGGGCTGCTGGGAGACCTCAGAAAGGTAGTAGTTCCCTGGAGGATGAAGATACTGCAGTGTTCTGCTTGGAATTGCTGATTGCAATCACTTTGAACAATAGAGATAGAATAGCACTTCTTTGGCAGGGAGTTTATGAACATATTGCTCATATTGTACACTCAACAATTATGCCTTGTGCTCTAATTGAGAAAGCTGTTTTTGGACTACTACGCATCTGCCAGAGGCTGCTTCCTTATAAAGAGAATTTAGCAGATGACCTTCTCAGATCATTACAACTTGTAACCAAGCTTGATGCCCGGGTAACTGATGCATATTGCGAACAAATTACACAGGAAGTCAGTCGGCTGGTTAGAGCAAATGCTTCACATATCCGATCTCAAATGGGATGGCGAACTATTACTCAGTTACTTTCTATAACAGCTAGACATCCAGAAGCTTCGGAAGCAGGATTTGATGTCCTAGGTTTCATCATGTCTGATGGATCCCATTTGTCTCCGGCTAATTTTGTTCTTTGCATTGATGCAGCAAGAAATTTTGCAGAGTCTCGTGTTGGACCAGCCGATAGACCTACTCGTGCGGTGGATCTTATGGCAGGTTCTGCTGCTTGTTTAGCATGCTGGTCTAAAGATACCAGGGAAGCGATGACAGAGGCAGAAGCTTTGAAGCTGTCTCAGGATATAGGGGAAATGTGGCTGAGGCTTGTACAGGGTCTGAGGAAAGTTTGTCTGGATCAGAGAGAAGTTAGGAATCATGCTCTTTCATCCCTACAAATGTGCTTGACAGGAGTAGATGAAATGTACCTTTCACATGGTCTCTGGTTGCAGTGCTTTGATATTGTCATTTTCACAATGCTGGACGACTTGATTGAGCTCACATCACAGAAAGATTATAGAAACATGGAAGAGACACTTCTTCTTGCCTTGAAGCTATTAACTACGGTGTTTTTACAGTTGCTTCATGAGCTATCTCAATTGAGCACCTTCTGTAAACTCTGGCTTGGAGTCCTCAACCGGATGGAGAAATACATGAAGGTGAAGGTCAGAGGTAAGAAGAGTGAAAAACTTCAGGAGCTAGTCCCTGAACTTCTTAAGAACACCTTGGTTGTAATGAAATCTAAGGGGGTACTCGTTCAGAGGAGTGCTCTCGGTGGAGATAGCTTGTGGGAACTGACATGGTTGCATGTGAATAACATTGTTCCTTCTCTGCAAGCTGAGGTTTTCCCTGAGAATGAGTCAGGGCATGTAGAGTCTGACCAGACAGACGTAGGAGGAACTGCATATGATGTTACTGATCCGAGTTGATAAGCTTATCACTGTATCTGTTAGATGAGAGTTAAAATTCTGTCCAAATTTAGGTAAGAATTTGCATATTTTCCCATGATATAAAACACATAGAGATAAACATCTGCTCACTTTCTCACTGAGAAATTCGAACATGATCTTTCTCTGATATTGTATTAGATTTGTGCATATTGTACAGAATGTAGAGTTCTAACCTAGTTTTTACCCTGCAGTAGGGTGTTCAGACTTATTGCACAAGATTGCCTTGGCCTTTTTGAAACATTAGTGCATACCGTTTGTGTAATTCTGGTCATGGAGTGTGTTTTCTCTGCACAATTTGAAAAATTGCAATGTTTATTACAATATTGAGTTAGCAAACTAGAGTTCAACCTCTCTATAACAACATTTGCAATAACAGTACAAGTTTCTTAAAACCAATTTTTAATGGACAAATGTAAACCTTAGTTTTACCTTTTGGTTAGAGAGGGTATTTTCAATTGATTTTTAACTATAAAAAAGTAATCAAAGTAGGATTAAAGGAAGATAACGACGATAAAATAATATGCGAATACCAAATAATATAACTCAATAAGGAGAAGACGAGTAGATGATACTTGCGCCCCCTTCCTCTTCCACATAAATATACTTAGTTACCTACTATCCTTCTAAACCAAATTAAAAAAAAAAATACAATCTTTTCTCTTCGTCCCTCACTTCTATTTATTGGATTAAAAAGTCTTTAACGTATTAAAAGTAGCACAAAAATATCTTTCTTCCCCTTATGGATCAAATTTTCTATTAATTTGGGGAAATATGTGAGTATTCAAAAGCTAAAGGGCTTTCTAAGAAAAAAGAAAAACTTACATTTTTTTCAAGTCCCTATTTTTTATGAAAAATAAACTGTGACTACTCATATTTCTCTCCCTGCGAGCAATTTCCGTTTCTCCTCAACAAAGCTCTGATCCGAGTCCACTCAGTTTTAGCTCGTCAGTGACTCAACGTACATCGCCGTCTCCGATCATACGTACGCCGTACGATTTCATTACTGGTATATTTATCCTACTTATACGTGTATCTACTTGATTGTGTTTGGTGGATCGATTTTTTTTTTTTTTTTATTTCGTTTTGGTTTCTCAAAAACTTAGCTGAACTTGATTCAATCGTTTGATTTGATTTGATTTGTATTTACAGGTTGAATTTTGTTTGGGCGGAGATTTTGAGGGAAGATGAGTGAAGTATTTGAGGGATATGAGAGGCAGTACTGTGAACTTTCTGTCAATTTGTCTCGGAAATGCAATTCTGCTGCTCTATTGGCTGACGGAGGTAACTGATTCACTTGATCTTTAATATATTTTTTTGAAACTTTATATAGCTTTTGTGGATCAATGCGGAAATGTGAATTATAGGATTTACAGCCAAGAGTGTGTCCTAGTGGTCAGTGATCGGGTTGAGAGTTGCTAGGTACTTGTGCTAGTGGGAAGTAGCAGGTACCTGTGCAAGATGTCCCAGACACCACTATTATAAAAATAATATATGGATTTTGGGTATATATGCAAACTAAGCTACTGGACATGCCCAATTAGTTAGGATTAGGGCTTTTAGTTGTTGTACTCTTGCATCATTCTTTTAAGACTGGTGAAAGAATTGCATGTCAATGCAGGGATAAGTGTGAGATTTAGAGAAGCATTAGCAGTTTGGCAGAACCCCTAATTTGCTTTAAAAGACAAATTATTTTCCCGTATTGGAATTGAAATAAGCCCATATATCGTGGAATAGTTATAGATGATTCATATATCCGACTCCAACTAGTCTAGGATTAAGAAGTAGAAGTAGTTCTTTGATTGATTAATTGACTTTATGTAAATTCCGAGTTTTTATCGATGTGAACTTATTGCTTCTGATGTTCTCCACCAAGTCTGGTTAGAGCCTTTTATGTTAGTGTACATACAAGTGTGAGATTTTAAGTGTCCTTTGGTTGGAGAACCCTTATATACCTTAACTGACAAATTATTTTCCATTACTGAAATAAAATGGATTTGTCCAGAGTGGAATATATAATGATGATACATATAGCTGACCTCAACTAGTGTGGGATGGAGATGTAGTTTTTGTTTATTGAGTTGTCTCTATACACATCAAGCAAGCAAACAATTCACCCTTTTTAGTGTACCTGTCCATTAAAGCATTCTTTTTTCTGGTGTTGCTACGTATTAGTTTTTTGCTGTAAAAAAGATTTTCTTCCTAAAATCCCTGAAGTCGCTTCAACTTTCAAGATTGGGTTGGTATTCCAATAGGGAAGAGGTGTAAGCATGGCAAGTTGTGAAGTCAGATCATACTAAAGATAATTAAAACATTTAGGAAAGGAGAGAATTGAAGGAACAAGTAAAAATAAGAATGAAAGACTGTTCAATTCTGATTTCTATGTTAGTATGTATTTTTGCTAATTTATTTAGGTTATACTACTTGAACAAACAACAAAACAAGCATCTGATTTTCCTTTTCTGTGTTAAGGCTTTGGTAAGTTGTTAAATATCTTCTGTTACGCTTCTGATGGATTATGACTATAACTTTGCAACTGTAATGAGCAGAGCCAAAAAAGCAACAGATTTCCGAACTCAAAGTGGGATTGGATGATGCAGATGTGTTGGTAAGTTATTGACTTTTAAATTTATTCCTTTTCGAAAAGATTTCTTTTTTTAGAACTGATGATAAGTGATGGTCTATGCTTAGATACGGAAAATGGATCTTGAGGCAAGAAGTTTGCAACCAAGTTTAAAAGCAACATTACTTGCTAAACTGAGGGAATACAAATCAGACCTGAATAAGTTGAAGAAAGAAGTGAATAAACTAACCTTGACTAGTGCTAATCAAGTTGCCCATGATTTAGAGTCTGGAATGATGGATCCACATGCAGTATGTATACTAAAATTTTCCTTCTCCTCCATTTTTTCTTCTTCTCCTTATATTGTCGTTTGAGGATTCCACTATGTCATACATGTTTTCATATAATTTGACTTTGGGGATGTATTAGCATTTGCCATAGTAAAGTTTTGTGGTCTCAAGGTTATATAAATTTCACTTGAATGATATGTTATCATCCATTGTACACAAATTTCTTTGGGAGAAGTTAATTGTGGTCTTACATATAATGTTCATGCTTGGTTGGTGATATCAAAGTTTGTCAAATCAATCGAAGATCAGAATTTGCATGACATATAAATCTGCTACTTATCTAGGAGGAACTGATTAGGTTCACTTACATTGCCATCTGTGATCTGTCCATTGGTTTTTCTCATACTGTTAGTGGCCTTTGTTGGTCAAGCCCTGACATAAATTGATGAAATGCCACGGTGCCAAGCAAAGAAAAGGTTCAGCATATATTACCTGCTGACCACTTCAGTTCCTTCTCTCTCTTTCTTACACGAGATAGTTGAAAGCATTGATGTTCAGCACGGCTAAAGGACAGGTCGGCTAATGTTTGGTTGGCTTTTCAAAAAATCAACTGTAGGCAAAACATATTATCTTAATCCAAATGTGTGTAGTGGAATTCATCTTTACATTTCCCGGCTTTACCTGTAAAGAGCCATAATATGATTTTATAGGCTTCTGCAAATCAAAGGGAACGCTTAGCAATGTCAACAGAGAGGCTCGATCAGTCAAGTGACAGAATCAGGGAGAGCCGAAGGATTGCCCTAGAGACTGAAGAGCTTAGTGTGTCAATTCTAGGGGATTTGCACCAACAGCGTGAAACACTGCTACATTCACATAATAAGGTATGAGTCCATTTGAGATTTTCTTTCTGGTTTCTAGTAGCCCTTGAATTTCCTCCCTGACCTCTATTTGAGTAATTTCAACTGTTCTGGTTAGTGTGGCTCCCTGAGCGGCTATGTTTATTAATTGTCTTTTATCTTTTTTACAGCTTCATGGTGTGGATGATGCCATTGACAAGAGCAAGAAGATCTTGACTTCGATGTCTAGAAGAATTAGCCGAAACAAGTGGATTATGGGCTCTGTGATTGGAGCCCTTATCCTGGCAATCATTATTATTCTGTATTTCAAGCTTTTCCACCATTGAGTACCCATGTAATTCATTGGGAGTTTGGATGTAAATCTGATTTGTTATCATGTATCTACCTTGTAAGCTATACAGGTTCCCACTTTCAGCTGCATTCTAGTGTATATCCTAAATGAAACCATCTGATACTTTTAAGGGAAAAATAAGCACTTGATTGTCACAATAATGCTCCCACTCTCTTATCCCTTTCTACCTGATATTTTGTAGAGTTGCCTGCTGCCTCTCTTAGTTGATTGTCAGTTTCATGTTGCGTTTGATAATGTACCATGCACGTAAAAGAAGCCTGTTGCACAAAGCATCTACAATCGGCTGGTCTGATGAAAGGTTGCACCTCTGAAGCAGCCTATATTGCAATCATGCAGGATCTGGAAAAGGCTTAACTAAAGGTTGCACCTCAGAAGCAGCCTATGTTGTAATCATGCATGATCCGGAAAAGGATCGCACCTCAAGCGTATTACGTAGGTAGCCTAGATGATGCAAGCTCGTTGACTTGAGTTTTGAAAACAACTTTTGACAAGTCTTTGCAACAATTTCTGATTTTCTAGTCCGAACTTTGAACAAACAGGTCCATAAAGGTGTCACCAAAAGGCCGAAGTGTGTGACGTGAGGGAATAGGAGATGAAGATAGGTCAACAGAACTTATTGCGTTACGCCTAGACTAAAAAAAATTTGGTTGAATTATATGTGTATATTTTCGAGATTTAAATTATTACTTCCTTCGTTTTAATTTATTTTTCTAACTTTCATTTTTTATCTTTTGGATATATGTTACTTGAGTCAATCGACTACTACAACATCTCTTCCTTTACAAAGGTAGGTAAAGCTGCATACACACTATCCTCAGTCGTGGAACAAAGTATTTTATTTATTTTAACAAAAAATCCAAAATGTTGAATAACAAAAATCTGGAAAACAGAAAACTCCAAAGAAGATTCACAAAAACTCTCCAGCTGCCTACACATAACAAACTCCTATTTCTCTTCTCTTCCCTTCCAACTACCTTCCCCATTTCCATTTTTTCCTCTTACACACTAGACAATTCTCTGTTTCTCTCAATGGATTCTCTATCATCAGTTTCTCCGTCAATCGTTCTTCCTTCTGGGAAGCTTATCCGTCACCACAATCACCGGCGGCGAATCTCCGTTTTCTCTTCTCACGCCAAGCTCAAAGGTTTTCCTCAATTCCGGATTTCAATTTTCAATGGAAGTAGTGGTAGAACGAGGTCTATCTCTGTTTGTTGCAAATTGAGTACTAGCGGAGGAGATGAGGAGAAAGAAGAAGAAGAGGAAAGTTTGAGGAGAGATGATGAAGTGGAAAGAGCGCTTCGTATGGATGGGACTATTCCAGGAACTCCTAACGAATTTGTAGAACAAGTGTCTTCTCGTGCCTATGACATGCGTAGACATCTTCAACAGAGTTTCGACAGCAGCAGCTATGATGGTGAATTTCATTTCTCTAGTCTAACCCAGTTTCTCTTACTTTTTTTCCATTTCGTTTTACTTAATTATGCAGCTGCCAAAAATATTACTCTATCAGAACCGCTATCAATTTTCTGATGTTCAATAAAGTTATAGATTTATATTTCAAGATTAACATATATTATAATTAAGTGTGCAAAAACCTCAGCATATAAATTTTTAATGAGTTAGTATTTGTTAATTATCGGAATTTGGAGTATTATACTTAAAAGATTATTATATTAGTTAAACAATATTTTCATTGAACTATATTCAGTAAACTTCTTTTGCATAGAAATGATCTTTTCTGTTTGTAATTTTTCATTATGATGGACTTGTGATGAAGTAGTTTGCTTAAGTACATCAAAAAAATTCGATCTTTTCCTTAACAATGTACTTGTAGGTCTGCTAGTACGACTATGCGCCAAAATGTTTAGTGATTTCAGGATGCCGTATTAATAATTTAATGCTAGCTGATAGAAATCTTTCCTGCTACATGCAAAACATATAATGTAGGTCTTAGAGCAGACAAATCATAGAATAAAACAGAAGGTTATATTAGTAGCCAGGGTCCATATCATAACCAAAGAACATGAGCGGAAGAAGCTAGCTGTAGCATCTGCATTTTGAACATTTCTCTTTCGAAGTGTCAAGAAGTCATTAATTTTTGATCTTTTGCTGCAGTGCTGGAGGCTAACCCTTGGAGAGAAACACCTAAACCTGTATATGTGCTGACCCAGAGAGAAAACCAGCTGTGTACAATGAAGACCCGGAGAAACCGAAGGTGTGTTTATTTCTTTTAACTTAAGTGAGTATCCTAATTGTATTGGCTGAGATTCTTTTCCTCTTGCAGTGAGGTTGAAAGAGAGCTTGGGATGTTGTTCTCCAAAGGAGGAAAATGGAAAAATCGTGCAAAGCAGCCAGAAGCTGACACGAGATTTCAGATGCTTGTTGAGGATATCACAGAGGGAGTACTTGTAAGTATTTGTGTTGATTTCCTCTTTCAGTTTTCTATTTCATGAGACTCTTGAGTTTTCTTACATATTTCTGTAAGATCTAGAGCACAGAAGATCCTGAAGCATCTGTAACCCTTAAGAAAAAGCCTTAAGTTAGTACTGATACATGCTTAAACCAAAGAAGAATTGTTGTACGCTTGAAGCATTACTATGTGTAGATATATTACATCCTTAGAGTATGATATGTCTGAGACTATGACCAAATATGAGCTTTCTCTTAGATTTTTTTTTGAAAAAATTTCTTTATCTGCACCAGTGTGTTCAAGAAATAACATTGTAGACTAGAGCTTCAAATTAGCTGATTGTTAGGTGATTAGACATCCTCCTACATATGCTGACCACTGACTGATGATTGAGACAGTTCTCTATCTGTAAATTGTCCATGTGCAATTCAAGATTTCACATGGAGGATCAAATTAAAATTGCTAGAGAAAGAAATTGGGGAAGGAAAGAATAAGATTGAAAAGTTGTGTTCCTTAAGAATATTTGTCTCATTACACGAGGTCTTGATATTTCACATGTATGGAAGTTGTTGACTCTAGTATGCCACGTGAAATGATTCAAATAAGTTCTGGAAGCGATAGTTTTACAGGTGAATTCAAGTATTCAACAACTGATCATTCTATTTAGAGAAATCAGTTTTTGTTCTTCAATTTATTGATGTGTGTATGTTTGTGATATTGTGAAAGGAAGAGTATATAGATAATGTAACAACCATCTCAGAGCTAAAGCTCTATATGCTTGCAACTCTGATGAATAGAATGCAAAGACTCAGCACTCCTTCAACCTAAAGAAAAGGAATCAAAAAATAATTGTGCTTCTATATTTTATACTGCTTGTACAAAATTTTACTGAAGTTAAATTGCTGGTTTTATTTGAAACCTTTGAAAGAGATGGAATGGTGTTTACTTTGTCAAAGTTTTTGGTCTGGTGAGTGGTTATTGAATATGGAAAGTGGGCAGTCCTGTCGTTGGAATATGCATTTTTCTATGTAGACATGTTATTGCTTTTCACTTTCCCCAGGACTCATTCCATCCCAATGGAGGACTGCTCGTCTGTCGTTTATAGAATGCCTGGAATACCAAATTCACCTTTCCAAAAAGCAAATCACACCTTTGTTTTATATCAGAAATAGTGGCGGAGCCAGGATTCACCAATGGGGTTCAAAATATGAAGAAGTAAACACACGAAGAAGTCAAGGGGATTCAATATCTATTATATATACATCAAAAGTAATTCTAATGTTGTCTATACAATATAATTTTCCACATAAGAGGGTTCAGATGAAGCCCTTGCTCCTACGTGGCTCCGCCCTGATCAGAAAGTGTTCTAAGCATCTTCATCCAGAAATGCTAGAATTTTGGTTTTCCATCATTGCCAGCTCCAGTTTTTATTCTCCATTAACTTGACATTCCTGCTAAATAAAGGCTTTGTCATTTTGCGGCAGATAGATTTTGTTAGCTTTCCTATTCTAGTTTTCTTTTTTTAATGTTTGGGAGAACATTATTGCCCTTTTTAGCAACTACTTAATAGACATATATTATAGGTAGACTATGTGAAAGGGAATAAGTTGTCAGAAGAGTGATCATGTTAATCATTCATACTGTGATTTTCATTCATAGATAAAGTAGGTAGTTTACCTTTCTGAGTCTTTTGGCTAAGATCAAATGAAGTTATTAATTCGGTATTTCTTGTTCAACTGAAAACTAGATTAAGCGAAATTCTTCTGCAACCTAATATGTTAAACTCTATGAAGGTATTTGAGGATGAAAATGAGGCTGCAAAATACTGTGACTTGCTTCAAGGAGGTGGTCAAGGTTGTGAAGGTGTTGCAGAAATAGAAGCTTCATCAGTAAGAAAAAAAGCTACAGAGCTACTTTCAGGCGTGAGTTAATTTTCTAGTCGTTCTAATTGCAACTTGAACCTTCTGTAGGTATTTGATCTATGCCGGAAGATGAGGGCACTGGCAGTTCTATTTCGTCGGGGCAGAACACCTCCGTTGCCCGAAAGCCTCAAGCTAAACTTAAGGGCACGCAAGCGCTCACTTGAAGATCAAGAGAACGTAATGTAACGTTGCTATGTTTGAGCTGAGTGCAGGTGATCTCCTTTGTCTAGTATGCAAAAACATATTGGACACGGTAAATCAGTAATATAATTCTTCTATGTGCAGCTATTTTAGTCTGCGATAGATCTTACATGTATATAATAGTGCCACATAATTCTAATGATTAATGTATATAAAAGATTCTCAACTCAACTGTATCCCTACCCTAAACATTATCAACATACCCAGTGTAAAACCACAAATGAGGCCTAGGGAGAGTGGTATTCATGCATACCTTAAAGCATATCAAAGCAGCTAAGCGAAGGGAATAATAATGAAGAAGTCATGATGAAAATACTAGAAAAAAGAATTGTAGCACAACAAATAATAATATGAAAATTGAAACAAAGGAAGTAGCAAATATTTTTACAATCAAAGAATAAGATAATAGGGGAGTAGTAATGAAAATATTGATAAGAAAAACTATACCGCAGTCGTTTACCTACTACTATGATCCTCACCCTTCATATCGCATTGTTCTATCTAGAGTCATATCCTCGGTAAGGTGTAGGTGTGTCGCTCTATTACTTTTTCAACCTACTTTTACTTCTCCTCAGGGCCACTTTGGCTAACCTATCACATGCATCTCCTCTTCGCATGCACGAATCATCTCACTGTCGCTTCTCTGCACTTTCACTTTGTCCCGAATTTCTTCTTTTCTAATCTTATCACTCCTAGTATGGCCACACATTTGTCTCAACATACTCATTTTTGCTATTTTCATCTTTTGAACGTGCAAGTTCTTAACGGGCCAACATAGATCTTAGCTGTAATCCTGTATAAGCTTGTTTTTTTATTTTTAAGAAAGAGATTACAATCATGTAGTCTCATATTGACAGTTGATCTTTTCTGTTTCATATAATAAAATATTGAGTTCATATCCACAATTTGTGTTGTTGTAATATTTAGGCATAAATTTACACTCCATATGAAAAGCAGTAGATTCAGATGAATCCACTATATATCCGGAAAAGTTGCATGCATCTACATATGATCCGGGCAATAGAACATGGATGTGCTAGCTAGGCACAATAAATTAAAAAATTTAAGAATGAAGCTCATCAAGCACACAAGCCCTACTTTTATGGATTATATTTGACTTGGATGGTAACAAGCATATATGAAAAATGTAGGAGCATAATTCTGAATATCTGGAGGATCTCCTTATTACTGTCTTGACTTTGCATGTTCTATGGTATCCTCATTCATTTCAAGCAAATTGAACGTGTCTGTCTATAAATGGAAACACATTGGTCACAGAACAATGACTATCAACACAAAAGATATATGAATCCGTAAAATATTTATGTTTACGCCAAAATAAATAAAAACAATCATAGGGTCCTTCTTCTGAGCTGCAGATTAAATAGTGAAACATATATATGTAGCCGTCAAAAGGACTGTCGGTAATATGCTAACTACCGTTGATAATAATAATAATAATAATAATAATAATAATAATAATAATTATAATAATTTAATCTAGCAAATACCAAAATAGAAATAATTGACTTATTTCATACAACTCAAAACAAAATATAATCTTTGACATTGATTTCATTTCTCTTTGATTATTTGGAAAAAGTATTAGTAAACTGAATTTGATAAACAAAACGTTGACAACTTGAGTTTATATAATGTTAAAGATAGTATCTAATATATTTAATAAATATTTTACATTAATCATATTTTTTTCACTCAAGGAAGAAATAATTACTCAAATAAATATGTTAACATAAATTTTGTCACTCTCTCACACAATGTTTCTTAGTTCAAAACAATATACTAATATTACATTTTTTTTTGTTGTTTAGTTGACGTATCCAATTAACCATAAATTCTGGAATTTAAATGAACGAAAATCCACCATTACTATCCTTAAGGTAAACTCATTCATATGTAAAAGTTCTCAAATCAAGTTCACGCAAATAGAGAAAATAGGTAATTAGTTTCGAATTTGAGATCTCTTATTTTAAATTAAAGATTACTTGTTCAATCAACTCAAGTATGACAATTTTTTAAATTTGAATCTTTATCTTTTAAAAGAAAAAAATGATTTTCCTAGTATATTAATTGATCAAAAAGTCATTAGCAAAGGTGTTTGAAAAGGATCTAATTCTATTGACAAAGTAATAGAAGAATATCCATTAAATCACATTTTAAGAAAATAAATAAATCAATTTTTATTCATTTTTCATATAAATACAGAGGAAGAGAGAGACTCAAAACTAAACTGTGTACACACATTCAAAAGAAACGGAACACACGAGTCTATTGATCCATTATCGATCCAAATGAGTGCAAGTGAAGGGAGCTCCGGCTCATCGGCTGCAGCCGCCGTCGAAGTACCGGTGGTATCAACGGAGAAGAAGAAGGAAAAGTCAAGAGTGAGCAAGACATCGCAAATACTGTGGCACGCTCATCATAACGATGCCGCTGCCGTACGGAAGCTACTAGAAGAAGATCGGACGCTTGTTCAAGCTAGAGATTACGATAATCGAACTCCACTCCACGTTGCAGCGTTACATGGCTGGATCGATGTTGCAAAGTGCTTGATTGACTATGGCGCCGATGTCAACGCTCAGGATCGTTGGAGAAACACGGTAAAAAATTTGCATTTGCTTATTTCCAGTAAATCTTCATACAGTATAGGTTATGTGCCTAAGCTTGTTAGGTGTGTCTGTATATGAAACTGATAACTGGTAGTAGCATAGTAATTTGCTTACCTTATCCTGATTTTGGAGCAAAATTGTGATAGCTGTTGATCTCTTAAATCTTACTGAAGTTACCTCTTGTCTTGTTATGAAATGAAAACATTAGGCATCAGGAATTGGAATTTTAGTCTTCAGCTATTAAGTGATGTCTTGTGATCAATCAGGAGTCAAAAAGTGTGCGGGATGTTACCACTTACCAGTGAAATTCATGTGGCATAGGTTGATTAACTGTTTGATAAAAGAATTAACTGGATTTTAGATTATTGAAAATACGAGTTTGCACATTTCTCTGGTTTTGCATATTTTCGTCCATGTTTTTAATCTTTTCCATGTGCCTGTTGTGACACTGACTTTTCTATGCAATCCTTGATTCTTGAGTGAATTTCACTAATCTGCTGCTTTGATCTAAGTTTTCAATTGTTTGTGACAGCCTCTAGCTGATGCAGAAGGCGCTAAGAAAGCTGCCATGATTGAATTGTTAAAGACATATGGCGGGCTATCTTATGTGAGTTACATTCCTTTTCCTTTTGATATATCTTATATATCATAACAGTCGTTTGCCATTTGCAAAAGCTTGTATTTATCAACATTTAATGCATCAACTTGTTCTTAGTTAAAAGGTATGTTAGCTAGCATATTTATCAAGCTTCTAGCTCTGTTTCTGTACAGCCATCCAGGTCTTGATGAGCTAGCAAAGCTGTTTATTAACTAATTAGTGAATGAAATGTCCCACATCAGTAAACGAATGGAATTCTGGGCTCCTTATTAACTAGCTAGCATATTTATTAGGCTTCTAGATTGATGGCATGATTAGGAGATCATTTACCTGAGTTGGGCAAAAATCTTTTACTTTGAGCAAATAACTGATTGGAGCTATCGCCTTAATAATGAGCCAAGAGCTAATGGTTGCTGGTACTATAACAAGAAAATAATCTAACAGCGTTGGAAGCAGGATGTTCAATTCTTCCCAAGTCACTGAACAACTGTTTTACCTTATGTCATGTTGTGCCACTTCAAGATTTTTCTTTACATAATTATTGAGAATTACTTGATTTTTCCTGAATATGCTAACGGTGTCTTTGATTTCTTAGGATTGGTCTTTAAGAGCCTTTAATGTTTTAATATATGCTATAGGGACAAAATGGAAGCCATTTTGAACCAAGGCCTGTCGCCCCACCTCTACCAAAGAAGTGTGATTGGGAGATTGATCCTACTGAGCTGGACTTCTCAAATTCTGCAATCATTGGAAAGGTATGTTTTGCTATACTAGAAGTGCTGCTATTTAGCTTGTTGGAGGTTAATTAAAGTCTGTTTAAGCTACCCTGTCCAGTATCTTTTCAAATGAATTGGCAACTGTAGTATACAAAGATAGCTACTCTTGTGTACCATTTTTTGTGTTTTTTCAATAAAATCTTTCAATCCGTGTTGTATTAGTGCATGACTGAAAGTCTTTTGTGAAGAGGTTTCTCCCAAATATAAGCAATTGAAGTGAATTTATGATGATTAAGCTAACACTTGTTCTATGGGGTGTTGATGAATGAAAAATCTCAACTAATCTAGTTTTTTAAATTTTAAAATGTGTGGATAGTTGTAGAGGAGTGAATCTGTTTAGCACTGTGTTTAACATTTTATTTCATTCCAAAATAGAAAGTGTCTCATAATCAGGAAAGCTGCACAATTTTTGTGCTTGGAGCTGTCGTTCTTAGGTGTTTTTGATTGACGTTTCCCTTTGGTATTTTTATATTTTGTCTATAGTTTAAGGACTGAGATAATTCTATTTCCTTATTATGCGGTTACTATAATCCTAACTACTTACAAGAAAAAAGAGGGACAGTCTCTGGTAACTGGCTGTCCATTTTGCTTCAACCCATTTATCTTTTTAACTATTTAGTTTTGATACTGTTGTGCTTGATTTCAAATTGCTTAATCTACTTTTCATCATTGATAAAAAATTGCCAGCGAGGTTGCCATTTATGTATCTAATATGGAAGCTGATATTGATAGGGGTCTTTTGGTGAGATCTTAAAAGCTTGCTGGCGTGGAACACCTGTAGCTGTTAAACGCATCCTCCCAAACCTTTCAGATGATCGATTGGTGATGTAAGCTCTATTGTGGGGTTAGCACTACAATATCCTGTATATATGATTCTGATATGTTGTGTTGTCTGCTGCTGTTGTCAAGTTTCACAGTTTTCTTTTTGGGTGGGTGGGTGTGAAGGGTGAGGTTAAGGAGGACAGGAGTCTAGCTTTGGTCTCCTCTGTTATATATTGACTTTTAAAGTATTCCACATCATTGACCAAAACTATAACAAGAAGATGCTGCTTTTGCAAGCATGTCACATCCTCTAATTATCAATAAATCATATTCTATTTGTTAAGAATCTTTACTCTGCTAATATTGTAAGAGGACCTGGAATTTAAGTGGATCAAGAAGCTTCACATGTTACCCAAGGCTGTCAGCATTCTCAATTCACAATTGTCTCTTTAAGCTTGATGCAGATTTATATAATTATAAAAGTAGGATGTTAGTTAGATCCTGCTGCAGTAATTAATTTTTGATATTTTAATATGATACTGATCTTTTTTTCTTTTTTTGGGATAACCGAGAAATTTGTCTGTGACCCGCCCTTTGGAATATGATACTGATCTGCCTAATTTCATTCCTCTCATGCAGTCAAGATTTCAGGCATGAGGTAAATTTGCTGGTGAAGCTCCGTCATCCAAATATAGTGCAATTTCTTGGAGCTGTTACTGAGAAAAAACCCTTAATGTTAATAACTGAATACTTGAGAGGGGTATGTGGTTTTGTTTTTTCTCAATATTTTGATTGAACATTGGATTATTTCTCTTTATCTTATGATGTACCTGTGCTGATTTGGTGCATATATTCGTTGTAGGGCGATCTACATCAGCACCTCAAGGAAAAAGGTGCTCTTACACCATCTACAGCAATCAATTTTGCTATGGATATAGCAAGGTAGTATGAATAATTGTTAGCATTTCATACTTCATTTTCCTTGAAAAACTCAAAGTTCTCTTGATTTCGTCTGATTCTTGAAACTCTTGTAAGCTATGTTTTGAGTTGCCTATTTACACCGACTGATGTTGGTAAGCATCATTGATGGACTAAATGTGCTCAGCCTGTTGCTGTTTACTTTCTGTCCAAAACTCATCTTCTTCACAGTAGCTGGTCTGTTGAATTAGCTGTAGGGAAAATACAAAAAATGTGCATCCAGAAGATGGTCTGCATAACGTGAACAAGTTACTATAACTCTCGGTTGATCTTTCTGATGTGGCATACTTTCTGTCATTTTTGCCTCAGCATACCATTTTATGAGATACTGTAGTTATCTGACAATTTACCCAACATTCCAATGCCTAGTTTTACATTTTAAAAATTGCATTGCGTAGTTACTTATGCAATGTTTGATGTTTTTGTGGGCAGAGGCATGACTTATCTTCACAATGAGCCAAATGTTATAATCCACAGAGATCTAAAGCCCAGGTCTGTTTTTCTCTCTTCATGGCTCTGCTATTGTTATGATTCAATTGACTTTAATGCTGAATGTATCAATGTTTCTAGGAATGTTCTTCTAGTCAATTCCAATGCAGACCATTTGAAAGTTGGAGATTTTGGATTAAGCAAACTAATCAGGGTTCAGAACTCCCATGATGTTTATAAAATGACTGGGGAGACAGGGAGCTGTAAGTGACAATGCCATAATTCTCCCTCAATTGATTAACATATTCTTTCAAATGTAATTATTTGTTTGTGATATCTTTTTCTGTAATAAAAAATAGACCGCTATATGGCACCTGAAGTTTTCAAGCACCGGAAGTATGACAAGAAGGTTGATGTTTTCTCTTTCGCAATGATCTTATATGAGGTAATTCTGACTTCTAGGCTCTGCCTATTAGGATTGGGAATAACATGATATGAAACAAATAATGCATCAATGAATTTTCTATTGGTGCAGATGCTAGAGGGTGATCCACCATTATCCCACTATGAACCATATGAAGCAGCCAAGTATGTGGCAGAAGGACACAGGCCTATGTTCAGGGCAAAAGGTTTTACCCCAGAATTGAAAGAGTAAGTCCAAACTGGATCTTGATGCTCCCTTTTTTTTAAGCATCATACAATATACAATAACTTTAGCTATGTATGGTGTGGGTTTTCAACATGGACAAATGTGGCACAGTTAGAAGATGAGCTATGAAAGCATTTTTAGGTACTACAGCTTGGAAAAGATTCAGGTAGGGGTATCTGGGATTTCCAAAAGTGAGATTACTTGCTGTGAAGGTCCTCTTTCAGTGAGCTGTAGCCTGTAGGCATCCTAATTGCAGAAAAAATTGAAACATGATATATGCTTTTTTTTTCTTCCTCTTGCGACCTTAGGTTTTATATATGCACTGCAAAGTTTATTTCTTTTGACTATTAGCCAACGCAAAAAGATGGTGGGCAGCGTTTTGTTTATGCTTTTCTAAAGACAATCAATTTTTTGCAGGTTGGTAGAGGAATGTTGGGCACCAGATATGAACAAGAGACCCTCATTTTTGGATATTCTAAAAAGACTTGAAAAAATTAAAGAAGCTCTACCCTCGGAGCATCATTGGAACCTTTTCACTTCATGACATCAAATTCCAGAGCTGACCAGATATTTCGTTGAATTCTCCCATCAAATGCACTTTTGAAATTGATATGTTCGTAGGATTGTGCATAGGATCAACTGGCTAAGGTCTGCAAAAAGTGTTGCTGTACCAATTCTTTATGCCCCATTCAACATTCCAGCTATGCTTGTTGTAGATTTTATCAAGATATTTCCACAAAATATCAAGTAGAACTGTGTGTCGAGAGATTTGTAACAAAATTTACTAGCTTCGCCCCCTCTTACATTTGCTTCTTTTTTAAAATGTGATTCCCAGTGGTATTGAAGTGGCAACTTTATTTTTAACCTTTATTATTCGTTTGTGTTTATGATAAATGCAATTCTTGCTTTTTATGTAAAAGGTTACAGACATCTCCGATCCAAAGTGAAGTTAAAAATGTCTTGTGATAAAAAGAATTCACTGATTTATCTACCTACCTGTTTATTCTTCTTCTTGAGAGAGTTATTTCATAAATTGTTTGCTGTGACAGTTGCTCTTTCTTCTTTTGCTAAGCATGCTTTTGTCCCAGTCCAACTACTATTAGATTTGTCAGTTCACCACTAGG
Source organism: Solanum pinnatisectum (assembly GCA_035578085.1). NCBI lineage: Eukaryota > Viridiplantae > Streptophyta > Magnoliopsida > Solanales > Solanaceae > Solanum > Solanum pinnatisectum. Next base: position 188,771 of record CM069080.1, on the reverse strand, counting down.
GGAAAGGGTGAAATATATTTACTTTTCTGTCGATGCATTGTAGGAGGATGGAGCTATTGGAAACAAATTCTCTACCTCCCAAGCTAAGGGCAAGGTTTGCTTACGCTCTACCCTCCACAAATCACACTTATGGAATTACACTTGAAACTTTGTAATTACATGCAATGATACCGTGGCTATAAAATTATGACATCAAGGTAGAATGAAAAGTTCGACAAGTAAACTCCAAATAAAATGGAGACAGACTAAATAGGAAAATGTGACATATAAAAGGACAGAACGAGTAATAGTAATAAACTAAAAAGATCCAAGTTCTCTCTATCACAATTAACTCAAAAACATTGCCTTCCCTCTTCAACTGTAATCTATGGAAAATTCTACACATACATGTTGCATTATTAAGCTATCAGAAACAAGATTAGATAAGCTTTTTCTTTTCAAAGAAAGTCTTCAAATGCCACAACTGCAATCCTGCCACACCTAAACACAAGAGGATTGACAAGCCAGTCATCCAAGCCATTTTGGAGTTGGTAGATCTGTTCAGTTCCTGCATTTCAGCTTCCCTGCATCGTGCCAAAAAATTATCAAGCGACAATTATTAACGATGTAGCTCGGACTCTTCAAAAATGTTGCAGCACTTGTATTTAATCCTCCAAAAATAGTACTCCCACTTGTTTTTCAAAAAGAATGTCCCTTTCCCTTTTGGCATCTATGTAGTTCCAACTTTCCAAATAACATGTTTAAGACCACAAGAATGACATTTTAGTGCAATTGACATATCTTTTAAGTTATGACCATAAGATTCAAAAGCCTTCTTTTCTTCATTAAACTCTGTGCCAAGTCAAAATAGGACAAACAAATTAAATCGGAGGGAGTACTAACCAGGGATGATTTGACATGCATCGCCAGCATTTTTGAAGATTGAAACTTAAAATATTAACAAATGATAAACTCACCTTTCACGGAGGAAAAACATCTCATCATGGATGGCTTTAACATTTTCAAGCATCTTCTTTAGTTCAAATTCCATTACCTATTAAGATGACAAGAGTTTATGTTAGTCATAACTCAGAACTCCACAAGGTGCAGTCAACAAGTTCAAGGTCAATTTCCTCTCTTCAGAAGCCCCTTTGTCCGGGCACAAAGTTGACATAACTAAAGGTTTTTGAAATACAGGCGCACACTTCTGCCAACAATCTTTTTTCTACTACTCTAAGTTTTGATTTAAATAAGACTCTAGACTATTGTTCAAAACAAAGAAAACTAGTCCTAATTAAGAATAACTGAATGCAGAAATGTTTTACTGTAAAACTTAAGATTATAACCCTTGTTGTTTTGCAAGAACATATTAATAACACTTCGCGAGCATGCATCATAACATCAGTCTCACATGAGGATTGAGCCATAGGCCGTCAGATATTGAAATTCCTTTCTTCTTTCAATAAGTAGCAAGGCACTAGAATTCTAGTGACATGGTTTTATTTCAGTACCTCTATTAATGACAGAATGACAGTAACTAAAATTATAATTACTAATAGGCTAATGGGCTTGTAGGCTTTTAATTCTTTTGCTGACAGTAACAAGAATCTGGAAATAATATCTACCAAATCCGAGTTACTTCGAACGGATGGTTTTTAGCGTATTCTTCCTTCCATTCTTTATCTGTATTTGCTTCTATTCGAGAGGAGGAAAGTACAAAAATGAAACCAGTAGCTAATGCCTTATAACATCAATAGCGGTAGTAGCTTCTCCAGCAGAAGTAATAAACACTAAAGTTCAAGCTGACATGCGCAGAGAAACATGAATCTCATTATACGTGCAAATAAATGCACAGAAATTTAATACCTTGATTAAAAATGTTGAATAATAAATTCATCCTCATATTTTGGGATTCCCTACTATTTAATAAAAGTTCATTTACATCTAGTAGATCCATCAAGTAGAGACTCCAGTCTCCAAGTTTAAGGGCATGAATGGGGTGAGAGGGGCTCAGAGACCTCAGGATAATGCAGAAGCTACATCATAATTTTCCTGTTTCCTTCGAACTATCGATGTAGTCTATGAAACTTCTCAAGTGCAAATTTATTGTGCACAAGGGATTCTTGTGAGCTACATTCTATATTTAGCTTTCATGAAACCTAAGGATGAGTGCGAACTGTCATATCATCTATGCAAATGCATATCTAACACAAGTATATGTGGAATAGAGATACATTAACATGTAGATAAAAGAAGAAAATGGACTTACTTCAACAGAACCTTTCTTGGCAACACTCGTCCAATCCTTAGCAGCTACACCAGTCTTCCAGTCAAAATCGAGAGTAACAGTTACAGGGGGCTTGTGATCAGCAGCAAAGAAGCAAGTCATGTAATCCCCAGCTTCCGCTGCCTCAAAAGCAAAATGCCCTTCAACAACATTGTCCCCTTGATGATAGGTATTTCCATGTGTAGATGTCACCTAAATCACATAGATCAATTTTAAATGGAATATTTTCCTTGCATGTTCGATAATTGAAACTCAATTTAGCTCAAAATTGAAGCTTTACAACTCCAGCATAAAATTCACATTTCAAACCAAAAACATCCAACACACACAAACCATTCTTGATTACTCATAGATCGACCAAAAAAACTCAAACTTTAACATAAACAGATCAAATAAAGAAACCCCATTTGCTTAAACATCAAAATAAATAAAAATAACAAGAAATTACCCTGACAGTGACTTTGTGAGTATCAGGCAAAGGATAACCTTCATTAGGGTTAACAATATGGTACTTGCCTACAGTCATGGCATGGCTCTTAATATCTTCAGCTATGCATTTAGTGAGACCAGATTGCAGATCAAATCGAAGGGATTCCACTTGAGTAGCAATAAACCCCAAAATTACAACTACCAATTGGATGTTTCTTCTCTCAATCATCCTGTGACTAAATTCAAATAAATTATTGCTAGATTTTTCACTGATGGAATGTTGGTTTGGAGAAGAGATTCAGATTGAGAGGGATGAAAGAATATTATTATTATTATTATTATAGTAAATAAATAAATAAATAAAAGTTTTATTTTCTTGAGGGTTGTAGGCTACAGGGAAACAATCCAAATTTTGCTCTCAAGTCTCAACTATACAAATATTTTATTTGCTTCTCTTTAAATTCAATTGAATATAAAGTTTAAGATTATAGTAACAAAGAATTCAAATTTTACATTTACTAAATAAGAATAATTTGGTAATTCTTAATGAATATAATATTGGCTATTAAATTATATTTATTTCAATATGATTGGCTCTCTATTTGTAGTTGGCCTATTTATGAATTTGCCAAAAGACTATCTTCACTTCAAAGGAACGTTTCCCCTCTAATTTTGAACCCCTTTTCCAATTTTAACCTTATTTCTTTCTTTTCTTTCCTGAAATTAAAATATTAAATCCAGGTTTTCCTTATAAATGAATTATTTTTCTTCTAGATTTTAAAGGTGGTGGTGAAAGGGATAGATAGAAAAGGAAAGACCTTTAAATTTGCTAAAAGTGATGTTGATTGGATTGAAAATGTTAAAATTACCATTGCATTTCTTTCTGAGTAGATTTGAAACTTTTAAAAAATGTTATATTAATGATTTGTATAATTGATAAGATGTATAAATAGAATTATCAAAGTTACATACTTTTCTATATTTATTTGACATTAATAAATATTTTAAGTTTTTCGAGTTTATCATTGATTCTTAATGTTGAAGATATACCTTAATTTATTAAAACCAAATAACATCGAAAAGAAATGCATCAGTCCTTTTTTATGAGAGTAATCGTTATTAAATAATTTAATTAATATAAATTTTTTTATCATAAAGTTTATATTAATATGAGTATTTAAAAAAATAATTGAGTGAAAATCTATTTTTAAAATAATGAGATAAGTAAAAGTCAAGCAATTATTTTTATTACATTATTAACATATTCATCTTATAAGGAAATTGTACGTCAAATGACATGTTTTATTTTAGATTTTTTATATTACAATTATTCTGTAATTATAAGATAATTAACCTTTCACGTGTTGTTCTAAAATCTTATAATTATAATAAGAGAATCTTCTTTTTATAGTAATTATTTTAATTTAATTTGTGAGAAGAGAGAATTTACAACACACACTTGATTAGTTTAGTAACTTTAGTCACAAGTTCAAGTTCCTTTATGCCACTTCACTTTGATTTATAAACTAAAAAACAATTTAATAATATTCTAAATTAATTCAATATAAATAATTTTTATTTATTGACAGATGGGATCTTAATTTAAAATACCAAAAGGTCTCTTGATATTTAAAAATTTACTATATATGGATTGACATTTTTCTTAAATTAAAAAAAAAAAAAAAAGGAAAGCAACACATCTAAATTAATTGTAACACGTAAAAGAGTAATAATTTTCCATTAATATATTTTGAGTGTGTTAATTTGCACTATTTGTTTAATACTATTACGTAAAAAGTACATTTTTGGGTACAAACTTCTAAGTTACATATTTATTCTTTTTTTCTTTTATGATAATCTTAGATCTCTTCCATCTCTGTCATTTTCTTCCTTAGATCCTGCTACTTCAAGATACTGTACAAGTTTTTATCTTTTTACAGAGAAAAAAGCTTTCAGAAAATTCATTAAAAGCATTTTTTTTTTCAGATTTAAAGCATATTGACTATTGTCCCTACTACAGCTTTCTCCTTGTGCTGCATTGTTGACACCCCTAAAAAAAAATTAATTTCATCACCGCTTCTCATCTTTTACTTCTTCATAGATTTCCCATTTCTTGGTTTTGCTCAAAGTTCGAGATTTTTTTCCATATTGGGTGTTGAAAAGTTCCAGTTTTTTTCATTTTGGGTCTTGAATTTTTTTGTCAATCTGGGGTTATAATTTTCCATTTTCCTCATTTCTTGGTTTTGCTCCAAAGTTGAGATCTTTTTCCATATTGGGTGTTGAAAAGTTTAAATTTTTAGTCAATCTGGGGTGATAATTTCTCATTTTCCAATGTGGTTTGAGTTTTGATGCAATTGGGTATTACCTTAACATGCATGTACATATGAGAAATTTGTGTATGAAGAGATTTGAGGGGTTTGGTGATTTGGGGTTGAAGTATTGGCTATGAAGAGTGAAAAGGAGGTAAAATGGAGGTTAGATCCGAGAGTGAGGTACATGTTAGAAGTGAGAAAGTACTCCCATTACAAGGGCAGATGATACAGAGGACTAAATTAAAAGTTTTGTTTATAAGGGTTTGTTCCAGCATTTTGATATGGACATGTTTGGTTCAGCTTATTGCTGTTTGGGAGCTTTATAATCCACGTTGGTTTTCGGGTTTTACTGGTTATACTACTAAGATGTCTGTTCATGTTGAAGGGACTTTGCCTCTTCTTCCACCTAGTGAGTCTCTCTGAGCTTGAATCTCTATTAGTTACATGTTTTTTTCCAAAGTATTTAGTTAGTTAATTGATGTCATTGATGTATGTGATCTTTCCGTTTATATTAGTAGTCGTAGTATTGTTCCTGTAGTTTCTTGTCCTTTGATTTCTGTTACTGTATATTGTTTCTTGTACCTTGATTATGATATTTATTATAGTTTCCATTTTGTTATTATATGTTGTTTTTATTATTATTGGTTGTTTCTTGTACCTTTTTCGGGATTGCATTGGACTGTTTTTCCTTAAGCTGAGGTCTATCGGAAACAGTCTCTCTACCTTTGAGGTGGGGGTAAGGTCTACATACACTCTACCCTCTTCATACCCTACTTTGTGGGACTATATTGGGTATGATGATGTTGTTGAAGTATGTGATCTGTCTGCGGTTATATTAAGTTGGTTGTAATTCTTTAGCTAATAACCTTACACCAATGGAAGTGAAGGATCCATATGGGAGAATAGAGATGCCTAGTAGTTGGGATTAACACATAGTTGTTGTTGTTACACTTGTGTGAGGCCTGGTCATTGATCCGGTCTTTTTAGTATAGTTAGGATAAATAGAGACTTATACAACGTGAGATTTAGAGAACTTCTAGTTTTTAGAGAATCCCTAATTTGCTGAAAACGTCAAAGTTTAGCATTTGAATGAAGGCGCCCCTACCAGAGTGGAATGCAAAAGAGGATTATATAGTTGATGCTAACTAGTTTGAGATTGAGGCTAGTTAATTGATTGACAGGGAAAAAGAAAAAGAAGAATTAGGGGAGAGACCTGAGCATGGTATTCATAGTTTTTTAGATCTGATGGTTTGGAAGTACGACCTTAACAGATCTGTAATCTAGAGAGAGCTACCAATGGGATGTCTATAGTCAGTTTGTCTTCCTATTTTTAGTTTTATCACTTCGGTGTCCAAATGGCGATAAGAAAAATGTCAGCTTAAAAGGTTTGTGGTTAGAATTAGGTAAGGTTTAAATTTGGTTTCAAATGTCTTCTTTTCGTCCCAAATTGGTATCCATTTATGGTGTGTTTTCCTCTGCTAATTGAGTTACTTTCGGTTGATGCTATTATATTTCCCCATTCCAGGTCCCGTAATCTTGTGACATACTGCTTTATTAAGCATTCCTGAAAAATGGAACATAATACTATATATTCTGAAAAAGTTAATGAAGTCACCATGTGTGAAATAGGAAACCTAAACTCATGTTCCTTGACTAAATAAGCATAGATCCAATGAAAGACTCCATTAGCTTTTCAGAACATATATACTCTTCCCATTTTAAAAACTATATTCTGAAAAGCTAATGAAGGTGCTCGTTGGATCTATGCTTAGTCTGTCGATGGATAATCAATTGGATTAGCAAGAAGTGCTTCCCTAGAGATAAAAACAAATGTTCTTTTGAAGGGAAGTCGAGAAATGGACTGGATGAGAGACTTTCTTTTCTAGTCCTCTCTGTAGCATTCCTTATTACAGCTTTCCTTTTAACGTTTAAGACAGAATTTTCTCCATCCGAAATAGGGTGAAAAGTCTCATATTCTTCCAATTTTTCCCGGGGTTAATCGTCTAGCGTGAATCATGAAGTAGTGTAAACATAATTTTTCCTGATGTTTTTGAACAAATTAATGCTGCTAGACGAAATGTCGCAACAATAAGGAACTAATAAAAGAAAAAAATGTCTCAACTATAAGGGGATAGATGTAAACACACGTTTATGGATGAAAGTACATTTTAAGTTGCTGGAGGCAACCTTTTTCTTTTTCTTGCAATATGAGACATTGTAGTTAAGTTTATACATCTCCATGTGCAATTGTACACTTCCGCTAGCATTTTGGTGTAGGTTGGATTTTGTAAATGATGTAGACACATTCTTAGACTTCATCAGTTCCTTTCAGTCTAGAGTAGGAATTGATCTTTGTAATCAGTTATACAGATGTCAGCACAATATTAGTGCTGTCTTGAATCATTAAAGATTTACATAATTATCCAAAAAACTTGTATATCTGCCATTCTACTAACTAAACATTCAGTGACCAAAACTCCAAAAGTACTGTTACCTAGTATCATACGTGTAACAATAATAGGAACTGTATCTTTCTATGAGTTCCATATTCTGCTTCTTCAACATTCATAACAATTTTGACATATGACATTATGCAGGAAATTATACAAATAATGGGTTTCTTCAAGTGTCCTGCAATGGTGGCTTGAATCAAATGCGTGCAGCCGTTAGTATTTGTTCTTCTGTTTTTTCCTTTATACATTCTTGTCCAATTCATATGGAAAGAAAGTCAGAAAATCCGGAACTGTATTCAAACTAAAGTAGGCTCCGGAATTTCAAACTCCTAATCTGTAACTATTTCTGCCATCTTTTGAATGTAGATCTGTGACATGGTGACTGTTGCACGGCTTTTAAATCTAACTTTGGTTGTCCCAGAGCTTGATAAAACATCTTTCTGGGCAGATCCTAGGTATTTCTGGTGTTATGTAGAAGTAGTTCTTTGACCTATTGCTTTGTGTTTTATAACAAGTTGTAACATTTCTTGGCAGCAATTTTGATGATATTTTTGATGTGAGACACTTCATTGATTCACTAAGAGATGAAGTTCGGATAATAAAGAGATTGCCAAAGAGGTTCAGCAGGAGATATGGATACCAACCGCTAGAAATGCCTCCTGTTAGCTGGTCAAATGAAAAGTACTACTTGCAACAGGTTTATCTACTTGCAATACATTCTTGTCTTATTATCAATTTGTGATTGACCTACACTGTTGATTCTTCTTCGTGACTGTGGACATTGTCATTTGTCTGTCATTTAGAAGACTAGTGCTTAAATCTTATACGATACATCTCAACTTTTAAAGTACGTCTCTTTTTGCTGTATGTAGTTTCATGTACTGCTTTTGATACTGGAATCAATCTGCATAGAATGATTCTAATACCTTGATAATTGAATATATCTCTTCTAATGCTATATATGCCTCATCAACAGTTGTTTAATTTTACCTGCTTTAACACATTCGGATTAATATTGCAGATTCTGCCTCTCTTCAGCAAGCATCAAGCAATACATTTCAACAGAACAGATACTAGGTTAGCAAACAATGGGATTCCTCTTGAGCTTCAAAAACTCAGATGTCGTGTGAATTTCCAGGCATTGAAATTCACTCCAGATATTGAGGCTTTGGGAGAAAAATTGGTACGAATGCTTCAGGAGAGAGGGCCATTTGTAGCATTGCATCTAAGATATGAGATGGATATGTTGGCATTCTCTGGTTGCACCCATGGCTGCACTGAGGAGGAAGCTGAGGAGCTCAAACGGTTAAGGTGATTATCTCAGAACAACTGTTGTATTTTAGTTTTATTCTCTTTTTTGTTTTTTTCTTTAAAAAATATGGAAAGAAGTTGATCCGCCTTCGTCAGCCTGTCCTCGTCATGGGCATAATAAAATTGGTGGATTGGATACCAGTGGGTTACTAACATAAACTAGAGCTGCTGTTGTGACAATGACATTTACTCATAAATTTTATTTTCTATTTCAAGATTTTGAAGTTTTACATTGTTGGATGATTTAATGATTTCACTTTGTTCTCCCACTCCCACCGATACAATTTTCTCTATTTCACCCTTTTGTCTTGACCAACACGCGAACTTGTTGTCTATATAGTAAATTCCTTTCTGGTTGCCTTTGTTTCCTTAGGTATGCATTCCCTTGGTGGAGGGAGAAAGAGATTGTATCTGAGGAGAAGAGATCTCAAGGATTGTGTCCTCTCACCCCAGAAGAGGCAGCTTTGATTTTGCAAGCGTTGGGTTTTGATAAAGACATACAAATATATATTGCATCTGGTGACATTTATGGAGGTGAACGTAGGCTTGCTTCTTTGAGAGCTGTCTTCCCAAAAATTGTAAGTGATTATTTGTATCTGTTGCTGGGACATTTAAACTACCAGTTTTAGGACTGTTGCTTAAACATTAATCCGAAATCTGTTGCATGAAATAGCGAACATGTGCCTTAGCCAACATTGTTGTAGTCTATTGCATGTATTCAGGAGACGAGCAACTTGGAAAATGATCTCTGATACAAGTTTCTGATATTTGAATTACCCGACATGCTTTGAGACATTTGGTAGCCTGGAAATGTGCTCAAAATGTTCTACGTTTTGTGCTGCTAGTTTTTTTTATTGCTGAGGACTTCATTGCGACTATTTACTGGACACTATGAGCTAATTATCCTTCTTTCCTATTATGTTTAATATCAGGTGAAAAAGGACATGCTGCTAGAACCTGGGGAATTGCAGCATTTCCAGAATCATTCATCTCAGATGGCAGCCCTGGATTTCATCGTTTCAACTGCTAGTAATGTATTTGTTCCCACTTATGACGGGAACATGGCTAAAGTTGTTGAAGGTCATCGTAGGTACATATTACCTACTGCGATGGAAATGATTCCATAACATTAACAACATTATGAAGGCATTTCTGATTATATTTTGCAGGTATCTTGGGTTTAAGAAAACCATTCGATTGGATCGAAAAAGACTGGTAGAGTTATTAGATTTGCATCAGAATGGAACACTTACATGGGATGAGTTCACAGCTACAGTCCGGCAGTCACATGAGGGACGAATGGGACAACTGGCTCGACGCAGAGTCATTGCAGACAAACCAAAAGAAGAGGATTATTTTTATGCAAATCCACAGGAGTGTCTGTGTGAGAGTAAAACCTGTGATGACTTGTTTGGGCCTGATAATTCCACTGCTGTCCAATGAAATGCAATTCAGGGCATGTCTTCCATGGGTAGTTACTCCATGGTAATGCACAGGCGTTTTGTGAAGAAAGCAAAGGGAAAGGCGTAAAGTTGTTGGTATGCACAATCCAGATCTGTTGGCCAAAAGGCTGAAATGCGGCCTTCAGTCGTCAGGGTATTTTGGAGAGGTGTTTTGTCATAGATAGGTAGTCTATAACTGGGAGAAGCAGGAGGGAAAAAATGAAGAAACCAAACGTGTCATACTTGCCAAAAAGAAAAGAAGTGTCATTTTAATGTGTTCATTCATTTTGTTCATATGTTTTTGCTCTCTTCCACAAGTTGGACAGTGTTGATTGTACTTGATACCACAGTTTTTTACAGGAATATAACCTTTTTTACAATCAAATGCTCTAAAATGTGGAGCAAAGAGATGTAACAGTTTGATCATTTATCTAATTGTCATGCCCAAATCCGAATTGTGGTGCTGAGAAGTCAAATAGCTAAGTTGAGCTTCTTATAGGAACCTATATACTTAAAATTCTAAATCCGCCTCCGCCTTTGAATTCCAAGCAGTTGTAACTCAACTAGACTGATCATAGGGTCAGCAGAGAGTTCCTTACTTCGGCTCTCCAACAAGATCAAGATCTTTAAGCCTCCTTTCTTGGTAGTACTCTAATTCATCTAGTTCCAGTTCTCTTTCTTTAAAAATGTCGTGGAGTTGTTGTAAAACCTTCTTCTCCCCTGCTCTCACCCCTACTGCTATCTGAAGCCTTGAGCCGAGGTTCCCTTCCTTCATCAGTTTCTCATCCTACAATAATCTTTGTGTTCAATGCCAAAAGACAATACATGTACTACATAATGGAGATAAAAACAGTTTTATTCATATGATTCAGAGTCCAGATACCATAATATTTAGCAGAATGCTTCAAAGAAGGCGATAATGAAGACATGGACAACCAAAATATAGTAAGACGAGGAATGACAATGCCATACCTCTTCAATTGTGGTGTTATATCCAGAAAGTGCAGATCTGCATGAATCTCGTACGACTTTACATATGAGCTCTTCGTTTGCTCTGCTGACAGGCAACTCAAGAAGATTCCAAACAGCGTTTCCAGAAATTGATTCTAGTAGGAAATTATCAGTTCCACCAAGGGCAACCAGCCTTAGATATGAAAATAGAGAAGGAGGGAGAGATTGTCCAAGTTTTATGTCAAAGTCAGCAGTTTCTCCTAGGCCATTTGACTCTGCTATATCCAGCTTGTCCCCATAAAACTCGTCAGTCTTTGATATTTCCAATGTTAATGTAAATGCATCACGAGCTGAGTTTGGTTCGATGAAGCCATAGCCAATAGCCATATCAGCATTGCTTTTATTCAAGCCATATTGGATAAGAAACTGTCAAAAACACATCTGTTATGTACCACTTTGGTATGAGTACATTAAAGGTTTTAGTTCTAACAGAAGTACTTCAAATCTTCAATCAAATATATGAAGCAAACAAGGCCTCCTATATACTCTTAACAGATGATTCAGCAAAAATGCTACATAATGCATGAAATTATGAGATAGGAAGTAATGAAGGTTTTTACTCAAAATGTTGGAATTTGAATGACCAATAGCAGAATGGCCTTTTTTAAAAAAAACTCAGCAAGCCTTACCTGGTCACCGGCCTTCAGTTTCAATGGACTTTGAAAAGAAAATAACAAATCCCAGGAGAACAGACCTGCTGGTCCCCCAATTTCATTGATATGATCTTCTGTGGTCACTTTGACACTGTGGTTTGCCTGATAAGTAAACCATTTGTATAACGTTATTCACCAATCGATAGCCAAAAATATAGGTGAAATGCTGTATTGGAATTTGGAAAAGAACTTCAACAAACAATGAAATTCTGACAACAGTCCTCAGACTATTTTAATACTCGTTTCTAGCTGAAGCTAAAGCTTTCATGTCTCTATAGGTTCATTTGATCATCAACATACTTTTGAATCAATCTTGTAACTAAGATGAATTTATTCTGAATATCCAACACTTCCTCCTTTTCATTGTGGGCTTCTTAGAAGTAGTCATTCATCACTAGAAAACTTCAATTGCTCATCTAAGTAATTTTGTTTACCTAAAATCTTACCAGGTCAGCAAAGGGGACCAGCATTAGATTTTGAATCCCACCACGGGAAAACGCCCTTGATCTGAGTATTCCAAATGCCCAGAAGAAATCATCCAACGTTATAGGAAAAGGGAAAAGCTGCTTGTTACCAAGTATGACTTGTTCTTCCACTTTTTGAAATTCATTTTGCGCATACTCTTTCACACTCAACGTTGTGCTTAAAAGTTGAGTTCCTGCAAATGATAGCACAGCAAACATGCAACATCACATTTCTTATCACAAGTACTTGGAGAACTTAACATCTCACTTAATCAAACATGCAACATCACATTTCTTACCTAAGGGCAGTTTCAACTTTGCTTAGAGACAGTGCCAATGTGCCATCCCACTCTACTTATTTGACTATGGAGTATAATCAAGAGAATCACGCAACAGTTCTATATAAAAGGCATACCAATCTCTATAACAAAGTCATAAGGGATCACAATTTCACAGGTTACATGAAAACAATCAAGCAGCCTATAGCTACAACATACAAGATTGCATCCAGTGCAGAAACAACCTTCAAGAGATTGTGCAACCATATAGAGTTAAAAAATAATTTACAATGTCAGTATATATAACTTAACTCCATCATGAACACAAGAATCTGAAATTTTCCTATTAAAGGCATGTTTTACAAGGAAACAAGTTTACCTTGAATCTCAGAGAGCTCCTCTTCAGACCTGCACTGAAAGAACATACCAAGCAACATCAGCAACACAACCTCAAAAGAAAAAAATATTCATAAAAACTGTAAAGATAATGATATGACACTTGAACCTAACTCAACCCCAAAAGCTAGTTCATGGGTAGAAGAGTGATCAAGACCATATAAACAAATCATCCCTCGAACCAACGTGGGACTCTAACCCACTCTTACACTCCCCTTCACATCCAGACGCATCTCGAGTGTGGACCGGAAGCCCAAACGGGATGGACCTGGTTTCGATACCATGTAAACATATGACAATTGAGCCTAAGTCAAACTCAAAATCTAGCTAATGAGGGACTCTAATCCAGCCTAACAATAACAAGGAAAAAAATAAATTTAAGGCAGACCCACCAATATATAGTGGAATCAGTAGACTCTGGAAGAACAGCCATGTAATATTTCCACTTGGAATCATCTTTCCATTTCTCTCTCAACAAGAAAAGAGCAAGAGAAATCCAAGGTTCTAATCCAGTACACACATTCCCAATTTCAGATTCTGCAACTGCATCTGTGTTGATCCAGAACCTTTTAGGCACTCCTAAAACTGTTTCCCCTTTTGAAATATCTCTCTTAGCAACTAATCCTAAACCCTCTGCTACAATTCCTGGCTTTACAGGTGTCTTTATTGATACAACTCCTTCATCACATAGCCACTTCCAGAATGTTTGGACTGGTTGTGGGATTTTTGGGTCAAGTTCTCTTAACTGAAGTGAATTTATCAAGAATGGTTTTTGAGAACTCTGTAAAGTTTGAAGCTTTATTCTTAATTTTGCGGTTTTGAGTGGACAGAGGAAAGAAGAAGAGAAAACAGAAGCCATGCTTCACTTTAGCTTACTTAGTTCTACAAATGCTATCTCATTTGTTCTTTAATGATTGCAGAATGAAAAAGGACTAAAAAAAAAAAAGATGAATAATACTTAAATGGTAGTAATGTTATGCAATTGAAGCATTGTATATTTATCCTAGTCTCAGAAACAAATGACTGGTTATGGTTAGCTATGAGGTGTGGTCATGGAAACAAATGACTGGTTATGGTTAGCTTTGAGGTGTGGTCATGGAACTTGACTACAAGACAAAAAAGTGGTGGTTCAAATTAGAGCAGTCCACCAGGCATTCATTGGACTTGTACGACACTGGCTCGTTATCCTTCCACTATACTACGGGATCCAACTCTGTACCAGAGTAACTTTAGGACCCCAGTAGCCCAAGCCTTCGCCATAGACTACAGGATCCAACTCTGCGATTGGATAGGGCAGGCCAGAAAATTGCCACTCAAGCCCAACCATTTGGACATGTCAAACATTCAACCACACTAATACCCCCACTTGAGTTACAAGCCCACGCTATTGAGCTCGACAATATGAGTTATGCTCCCTGCACATATAAAGAGGCAAATATCTTTATTTATTAGCGATGTGGGAGAGCACTTGGGGAAAAAAAGATAATTATGTCAAGAATAGAAAATTTGTTATTAATACAACAATAATATAACCAGGGAAATTTCACAAGTCATATCTGGGACTGGGAGGGTAGATTATACACAAATTTTACTATTACGCCTGGAGGTAGAGAGACGGTTTCGAAAGACCCTCAACTCAAGTGCAATAAAGTAAAATAAGAAGAAGTAAAATAGCGAGGCAAACATAACAACTAATACAGAAAGCATTGCAGAGCCTACAAGAAAGAAATAATAACAACGACAAAATAATGTGATTATCGAAACACAATAAAAAAGATATGATGATAGATATTTTATTTTAATTAACTTAATAAAATAAAGAAGATAGAAAAGGTCTTGTCTTAACTGTTTAACAACCTCATCTGGAAATCTAGTTACTCTGAAATCCAGTAGAACCAAACCAAGCTAGCTAAAAGGGAAACAAAGCTAGAACAAATGGCTTCTGTTTTCTCTTTACCCTCTTCATCTTTCCTCAGTCCACTCAAAACCACAAGATTCAGAACAAAATTTCAATCTTTGCACAGTTCCCCAAAACCATTCTTGATAAACTCACTTCAGTTAAAAGAACTTGACCCAAATATCCCAGAACCAGTCCAAACATTCTGGAAGTGGCTATGTGATGAAGGAGTTGTATCAGCAAAGACACCTGTAAAGCCAGGAATTGTACCAGAAGGTTTAGGATTAGTTGCTAAGAGAGATATAGCTAAAGGGGAGACAGTACTAGAAGTTCCTAGAAGGTTCTGGATTAATCCAGATGCAGTTGCAGATACTGAAATTGGGAATGTGTGTACTGGATTGAAACCTTGGATTTCTGTTGCTCTTTTCTTGCTTAGAGAGAAATGGAGAGATGATTCAAAGTGGAAATATTACATGGCTGTTCTTCCAGAGTCTACTGATTCCACTATATATTGGTGGGTCTGCCTTCAATTTGCTTTTTTTTTTGTTTTTTTTAATTTTATGAATAATTTTTGCTTGCTTTTCTCAAGGTAGGTGTAAGGTTTGCATATTGAAGGCAGATTTTTGTTTAATTTTTGCTTCCGCTGACCCCACTTGTGTAATTACACTAGATATGTTGTTATGAAAAATTATTTTTGGAAGTTGTATTGCTGATGAAGGTTGCTTGATATGTTCTTCCAGTGCAGGTCTGAAGAGGAGCTTTCTGAGATTCAAGGTAATCTAATCTGCTTTACTATGTAAAAACAAAACCTTAAATAGGAAAATTGCAGATATTTGTGTTCATTCACTGTGTGCCACCCACACCGTCTGAGTATTTTATGGAAACCGAAGTCCACAACTAGCTATCTTTTTGTAGGTGTCCGCTCACAAGGGGAAGTAAATCGAGCTCCATGCCATTGTATAAACAGTTTTGGACTGTGCAGTATGTAGAACTTAAACTCTAGTTTTATTACTTAAGTGCTTGCCCTATGACACAGTACTTTAAACTGCAGCCTTCCCCTTGTATCTTACTCTCTACAAGAGTACATTTTCACGCCTTAAACCCATGGCTTTTAGGTTACCAAAGGAGCAACTGTATCATCGCGTCATGGCAAGTCCTAGTTGCTTATATTGTTAGTCTTAAAATTTTGGACTATTGAGAGTTATCATATGGTTACAGAATCTCTTGAAGTTTGTTTCCGGCTTTGGATGCAATCTTGTATGTTGAAGGCTTCATGTAACCTATGAAATAGTGATCCCTTATGACTTTGTTAGAGATACTGGTTATGTCTTTATATAGGGTTGTTACATGATTGTCTTGATTATACTCCATAATCAAATATGTAGAATGCGATGGCATTGTCTCTAACGATGATGAAATTGGTCGTAGCTAGATAAGAAATGTGATGTTCCTTGTTTGGTTAAGTGAGAATTTGGGAGTTCCAGGTATTTGTGATTCATTTTGTTTGTCATGCTATTATTTGCAGGGACTCAACTTTTAAGCACAACATTGAGTGTGAAAGATTATGTGCAAAATGAATTTCAAAAAGTGGAAGAAGAAGTCATACTTCCTAACAAGCAGCTTTTCCCTTTTCCCATAACCTTGGATGATTTCTTCTGGGCATTTGGAATGCTCAGATCAAGGGCATTTTCTCGTCTTCGGAATCAAAATCTTATTCTGGTCCCTTTTGCTGATCTGGTAAGATTTTAGGTAAATGAAAACTACTTAGATAAGCAATTGAAGTATTTTAATGATGACTGACTGCTCATAAGAAGCCCACAATGGTGAGGCTCTGGCTCTGTGCACCTGCAGTAAATGTTGTTAGAATTTCATTGTTATATAACATTTCATCATTTTTTTAGCTATGATGGATTGGTGAATAACGTTATACGAATGGTTTAATTATCAGACAAACCACAATGCCAGAGTGACCACAGAAGATCATGCCCATGAAGTTAGGGGACCAGCAGGTCTGTTCTCGTGGGATTTGTTATTTTCTTTACGAAGTCCATTGAAACTGAAGGCTGGAGACCAGGTAAAGCATACCGAGTTCTTCAAAATTCAGAGACTATCTTCACTAGAGAATAAGTCATTCTGCTATTGTTCATTGAAAAGCTAATATTGTGAAAACAATTATTCATTACTTCCTATCTCATAATCACATGCATTATGTATCATTTCAATTTGATCATCCGTTAATGAACAAAAGCCAACTTGGTTGATTTTGACAGCTTTTCATCCAATATGACTTGAACAAAAGCAATGCTGATATGGCTCTTGACTATGGCTTCATCGAACCAAGTACTTCAGCTCGTGATGCATTTACGTTAACTTTGGAAATATCAGAGTCTGATGATTTTTATGAGGACAAGCTGGATATAGCAGAGTCAAATGGCCTAGGAGAAACTGCTTACTTTGACATAAAACTTGGACAATCTCTCCCCCGTTTTCTGATTCCATATCTAAGGCTGGTTGCCCTTAGTGGAACTGATGCTTTCCTACTAGAATCAATTTTCAGAAATGCTGTTTGGGGTCATCTTGAGTTACCTGTCAGCAGAGCAAATGAGGAGCTCATATGTAAGGTCGTACGAGATGCATGCAAATCTGCACTTTCAGCCTATCACACCACAATTAAAGAGGTATATTTACATCACTAGTTAATTATGTTACTAAGACATTGTCATTGCCTCTTGTCCTACTATATTTTAGTCGTCCATGTTTTCATTGTCGCCTTCCTTTAAAGCATTCTGCTAAATTCTATGGAATCTGGATTCTCAATCTTATGAATAAAACCGCTTTATGGCATTGAACACAACAATGATTGTAGGATGAGAGACTGATGGAGGAAGGGAACCTCAGTTCAAGGCTTCAGATAGCAGTAGGGATAAGAGCAGGAGAGAAGAAGGTTTTACAACAAATCGACGATATCTTTAGAGAAAGAGAATTGGAACTAGATGAATTAGAATACTACCAAGAAAGGAGGCTTAAAGATCTTGGTCTTGTTGGAGAGCAAGGGGATATCATATTTTGGGAGCCAAAATAAAGACTTCTGCTGATCTTATGATCTGTCTAGTTGAGTTATATTACAAGGTCAATTTTTATTTGATGTAAATAATGAAATTACGAGCAGTTTCTTATCGCCTTCTTGTGAAGATCCTCAAACATCAGAAGGAGAAAAGTTGAAAAAACAACCTCAGATATCTCAAGGATGTAGAATTTGATTGAGGAGATCACTATCATCCTATTTGGCCTCTCAACTAAAGATGTTATTTTTTTAAATGATTTTTCTGTCACTTCTATGCTTCCTCACCCAGACCCCACTTGTGGGATTACACTCGGCATGTTATTGTTCTATGCTCGTACTTTTAAACAGAAGAAGATGCACTAGAAAAGATGAATATATGGTCATCAAACTCAATTTAGCTATCTGATTTCTCAGCACACGATTCGGATTTGCTTCAAGCACCCTTTTTGGGAATGACATTTAGATAAATATTCAACAGTTACATCTCTTTGCTCCATATTTTAGAGCATTTGATTGTAGAAAGGGTTATATTCCTGTAAATAACTGTATGTGTTCTGCTCTGATGCAAATCTAATAGCTCTATCAGGAATGTCAAATGCCTTTATGATGGTTGTTAATGTTATGGAATCGCGATTTCCCCGGGTTCTAGCAGCATTTCCTTTTCCAGCTGATACTTAAGCACATAATCATAGCCATGCCAGTCACATAATTAGTACTAGCAGATAATGAAACAACTAACTAGAAAAAGGAAGAAGAAAGAACAACATTTTCTTTTTTCTTCTATTAAGCATAATTAATCCTTTTTTCCCCAAGTGCTCTCCCACATCGTTGATAAGTATAGCTATTTGCCTCTTTATTTTTGCAAGAAGCAGAGTTCACATCGCCGAGCCCAGTAGCTGGGCTCCTAAAGTGGGATGGACTGCGTGAGGCTGGTTTCACAGAACAAATAGCTCCCGCTCTGGGCAGTGGAAGGATAACGGGCCATTGTCATACAAGTTCAATGAATGTCTAATGGGCTGCTCTATTAAACCACCACATTTTTGAGCTTGATTTCTAACTGTAGCAAGTTTCAGTAATCTTGTTGTTTGGTCTTTGTTTATCCTTTTTGTTTCAGGAAAATAGGGATAAAATGTTACAAAACGCCAAAGTAACTTGGCTTTTCTATTTTATGATGAGGAGCTTTCAAAAATGATTATAGTTTGAGCTTAACTAGAATTCGATAGTTACAGCTGACTTAATTATGATTCATAACTACATGAAAGAAGTAGGAGAGAGGTGAGCACGACTGGGAGAGGGAGTAGAGGTGATTGAGATTTGAGAGAGAGGATGAATACATGTTGTATTAATTGTATCATACAATTGATTTGTATCAAATGTATTTGTTCCTTGTGTATTCACTCAATATCAACAAACACAACTTGTATCAACAAATTACAAGCATATGTTTGATTTCCCACCTTGTTATTTCCTCCCAAATTTCCCCTACCCCTGCGAGCGATTTGGTTTGTCTAGCAAAATTGTGTTATGTCCAATTACCCCACAAGTCAGCCACTATTAGGCAATGAGAATGATATACGCAACCAGAGGCAAAGAGATACAATACACAATATAAGCAATTAAAAAAAAAAATCATTGTCATTTCGAGTCTCGGAACCAAATGAAACTGAATATTTACAAACATCAGAGACTGCTAAGAGCAGCTCAAAAACACATGGACAGAGATGGAAAGGTTGGTTGAAATGAGGGCATTATGCAGATTTTGGGACAAAATCCTCAAACGGTTTCCAGAGCCTGAAGGATATAAGCCAATCCACAAGTAGAGCAAGAACACACAAGAATCTCAACTCAAAGATAAGCCAATCAGGGTAAATCATGATTGCCACGAAGCATAACAATGATACACAGTATTAATAGTTCAATATGACTAGGTCAGAGACCAGCAAAACTAAGATCGAAAGAGCTGTTTAAGATGCAAGCACCAAAAAGGATAAATAGCAAGTAAAATGGACCATACTGTAGCTTCTAGCATACCACAGCACCAGATTGCACGCAACACAAAATGAAAATACAAATATGACAGGGACAAATTGATGAACGCTGCAGTATACATGACATAGGAAGTATGTAGCCAGGGAGGGGAATTTGAATTTCTGTTTATATCAGTTCACAGGTATTGCATTGGTATTTTGTATGACGGTCGTTATGGATAGCCTCGTCTGTAAGAAAAATAAAATTTTAATGTATTTGGAGCACAACAGGAGCAGATCTCTTGAAACGCTATTTCATAATGTAAACAAACCATCTTCTTCTAAAAAGGAGAAGGTAAGAGAGATGCGAGCTATCTAAAAGATGATGAGATTCAATCAACAAGCAAGAAATGAGATATAATGAGCTAAAGCGATTAAAGAACCTAAGCAAAAGTCATATGAAGAGCACTAACATAAGCCCCAGTATATCAGCTAATCTACTTGATACACACTTCCTGGAGCACAGTGCTGAATGCAGGTGTAATGTTAAGCAGCAGTAAAAGCCTAACCATATTTTTCCAACATAAAACGGCATTTTCCTCTGGGTATGGGAACAAATATTTTCCTCGGAATATCTGGTTGAGGAGCAGCGCAACAGGATGCACTTCCTTTTATAGTACAGTGCAGAGGACAACATCAGTGGCTTAAAATGCATTGCACATGCAGATACCCGCCATTATGACAATATCATGGAACCTTTAGTAGCATACATTACAAAAGATCAGGTGATTAACAGCAGCAGCAGGATACAACCAAAAACCTACTTCATTTGTACAGTCAAGTCTTCAAACAAAATCAATAAAAGCTATAGATGGTAAGGATGTATATATTTACAGTTAAGGAACTTGAGATTCTTGCAGGCAACAGCACTGAAAGACTGGGTTTACCCTTTACTTTTTCTGGCATACTATATTCACAATTTGTTTTCAGTCAAACAATTGAAAAAACAAAAACTCATGTACTGCAACGGATAAGCAAAGAAGTTGAGTTGATATCACAGACTCAAACTTTATCAGTATTAGGAAAGGTAACTCTTGCCAAGCAAGAACCTTTAGAACCACATAGTTTGTCTTTTAGAAAACTTAAATTGTCCAAAACATGGGATTGAGGTCATTGATGAGTAAATAGAACAATGTCTCACTTTATTATACCATATTAATATTAAGATAACTTTGATAAGCTATATGACTGGCTCATGGATCTTAACAACTGATAGTAGAATATAACAAGATGCAATAACATTACCGTAGCTCTACAAATGCAATCTTGCATTCTTATCTTGCTCAGTCTGTTTCCAGCTGAACACACGGAAAAAAGAGAGTTATCTCACTGGTCTTCAAAAGATTCAAACCAATAACCAATTACCAACTATTACTCAGATCAAATTTCTTTTGAAACAGTTGAAAGTCAAAACCTTGCAGAAAAAAAAAGAAATAGATACTTCTAAACTGATGAAGAATACAGATAGCAAGTAGTCAATCCATCTGATTTTCCTTAATGCATCCACACTATTTTTCCTCACAATTAATGCATTTACACATAAATCAAGAGTTGAAGGTCATAGCTGGAAGATTTCATCTGCTCATTCCAGCATCATTATATCATAAATCAGAAGAAACTATAGTTTACACCAAATTTCGCTGAGTATACAAAAAAAACAAGACAAATGCAACTAATTATTCAGTTCATGAGAAACCATATAATGTTAAAATTTGAGGCATCTTCAGTACAATTATTGGACTATTCTCTTCCCTCAATTCAAAAGAATCTCCCAGTTTCCACTTTTTAATTATCAAAATCACCTATAATATCCCAAGCAAAAAATATCTTTTTTTTTTCTGATTCTGCAGACTTACTAGCCTCTGCTTTAGCTAAGAACTATTTGAACTCCCTTCCAATTTGGTGTCTGATCCGGTGTTGTTGCCTTCATTTCCTTGCTCCTTCTGCTTCTCCAATTCAGCCTCTGCAGCTTTCTCAGCTTGTAATATAGGAGCATAATAGTCAGAGTGCACCTCCATACACTTCTTCAAAGCAGAAGTAACCTCAAAACACTTTTCCACTATATCCTCTTTGTTCTTCTCCCCCTCTTCAATACATTTTTCCCAGTCAATAAAAGAGTCTTTACAACCTCCCCCTTTCATAAACAAGCAAAAGCCACATTCACCTTCCTCCTCTTCTTCCTCCTCGTTTCCAATTTCTTCTTGGTCTTCCTCCTTAGGTTTTTGGGTTTCACCCGTTTCAGCTTGATGGGTCTCTTCAATTTCAGATTTTGATTCGTGGGTCGGTGAGGAAGACATGGTGAGGATTGTTGAATTGGGGGAGCTAGGGTTTGAATCTGAAAGCATGCAAGTAAAGTTTCCCAGCCTGCTCATAAACCTCCTCTTAAACCCTTTTTTATTACTTTTAGGACATTATTTATTCATTTATTTAGAAGAAAGTCAGGTCAATGAAAATTATTAATGCCAAATAAAAGAACTGCTTTATTTTTTTTCCAGGTTGGCACAACATGACAAGACAACAAGTATCTTCTAGATAAAAATTACCCCTAGCAATGGAAAAGGAAAATACGGTTTGCTAAATGGTTTAAAATCGTCCACAAAAGGAATGTCATAACATATGAAGTTTGGGAACATGACAATATATTGGCTCAATGAATTTGGTATCCTAAAGCCATTAAATATGATTAATAAAATTAAATATGTTTGATTTTTTTTTCTTCATGATCATTCACTTGGTTATGTAGTTCGAAATCATTCTCAACTATGAACAAATGCAACACGCAACACGTGTGAGAGTATTCACTATCTTCGACTTGAACAATATACCATCAAGAAGTTTTTAAAATTAGTATAATTCTCAACAATGTATTCTTTCTCTCCCTCCTTGTCATTCCACATCTTGCCTTGTTCTGAAATCTGCCTGTTTTTTTGTGTGTGAAGATTAAGCTCTTTCACACGTGTTCTACTCTTGGCGTCTGCCTTTAAGCCCAGAAATGCAACAACTTCTTGAGCTTAGATAGAAAATGTTGTATATCAGACAACATTTGACATGTGAACTCTTCATGATGAATGACATTTTCTGTTGGCCAAAGTTTGGCAGTTGCTAGCACTCTGATAAGGTAATGGGGATAGATAAATGTTCATCTTTATTCTTCTTTGTGATCATCCTCTTCATGGTACGCGAAAGGAAGTGGTACTGACTTGAATGCCCGGTATTTCCCCACATTGTTCAGGTGCTCATTTTCCAACCTGATAAATTACAATGTATATATCTCAGTTCGCGTACAATTATCAACAAGATTGTACATGGACAGCAGAACTGCTGTGAGCTGTCCAATGTTAATTCACAGAACTTCAAAGATGATAAATACGTCAATACACAATTTTTCTGCAAGTCATTTTAAGTTGGGAACAACTGATCCAAAAGAAAATGTGGCATGACAGATTGTAATACCTGAAAAAATTCCACATGCCACGTCGAATCACTTCTAAGCAAGCAAATATGCTTGAGACAGTACTTCCTCGCAAAGAGTGCACGTTGAATCTTAATACCAGTTGTAGCCAGGCAAATCTGAGCAAAACATCCAAGACCTGTGAGAACGAAAAAAGTTAAGAGTAGCTAACAGCTCATCTTAAAATGAATCGGAACAACTTAATTGTCATATGGAAGTTACCATGGCTGTGAAGTATACACTTTTATGGTGCAGTATGAGCTTATCCCGCAAGAACTTGTTTTTGGACTTCCTTCTCAACAGCCCCCAATCGACAACTATATCCCAGTATGTGTTGAAAAGAGTTGTGATAAGTGAGCTCAGTATAACCAACACCTCCCAAGTCAAACTCTTTCTCAGTACATAAGCTGTTTTAATAACGACTGCCAGAATTGTCAAAAAGTATCTCAAGCCATTGTATGCCTGTGCTTGATCCTTTTCTTCAAACAGTCGACGGACACACTACAGTGAAAGCATAAGCATCTTTAAATCTACTGTAAAGGAAAAAGATTCCATTCTTGAGTGTTGAAAGAAATGGCATAAAGATACTATTAAGTTGTATACAGTTGTCTCACATGGGTTATGTAAGAACTTTCAAAGATGTATATAAAATATTTAACTTCCATCCTTTGCTTAAAGGTTTTGAGTTGAATGTTATATTCTTTCACATGTTATCGGAGCTAAAATTTGCAAACCCATATTAGTTTGACTAGCAGTAACAAAAATTGAAGGAAAAGAAACTATAGGAGAAATACTACAACTACCAGTAATAGAAATTGAAGGAAAAGAAACTAGGAGAAATACTACGACCGCCAGTATGGAAAGATAAACAAGACCCAACTCTACTACATACTAACATTCTACCCTAATTTGTACCCTCCACAACCTCCTATCTAAGTTCATGCTTTAGATGTGCAGATTCGTTCACAGATATCATAGGGCAATTCTAGGTTCAATGCTGATGAAAATTTCAATTTAGAAACCATCTACACCCATAACCATGAGTCATTTCATTGCCGAGGCTTCAGTTTTCAGTAGAAGCAAGAGATATATGTTATTAGTACATTATGGAGAAGATAAAAATATATTAAGAGAAGCGAGTTCCTAACAAAACATGATTTATGCTTAAAGCCACCAAGGATATAGCTGAGCAAGAGATGTTGGATTTTCATAAATTGTGAAAACAATCTAGAAGATGTCCCAAGTCCTAGAAACAAAACACAGGCAGGGGGAATCACCAGAGATGAAAGGAGGATGGAAGATCCTTAGTGGCACTCATATTTTCATATACACAATTTACAGTAATGAACTAACAATCAAAAGTTGTTGTCAAACCTGAAAAAACCGAAACCAATATGGTATGATCGCTAGAATGAAGTAAAATATGTTATAGACATTGTGACTTTGGCACGTATTATGTCCATGCGAAGGTTTAATCCAAGTATAATAGCAAATGTAATACTCCAAACTCCTTATTGCTTCAACCTGTATTATGTAGGAAGTTAAAACCACTACAACAACTAAAAGACGAAGTAGAAACTAAACTCTACAATGTCGAGAAGTCAGAGAACCTGGCTAGTCAGCTGGTCTGCTAGAAAGAAATCTGGAAGAGTAACCTGCACAAAATGAGAATTTGAAGAGAGAGTTAGCCCACCTGGATATAACTATATAGTTTTGATTTACGACTCATTATCTGTTGAATAGACCTTGTAAAGAGGAGCACAGATACAGCGGAAGACGCATCTTATAAGGAACGAACGACTTGAGCGATAAATGATGTTAAACGGGCAGAAAGTAATGAAAAGAAGTACCTGCATAGAGAATTATCTTTGGTGAAAGAAAGTAAATACAGTAGAACTGATCAGTCAGAAAGCTCTAAAATCTTACCATTATCAATCCCAGAGGAACATATTCAATATGTGTACCATATACTTCAGCTCTTGAATTCATGTGCAGATGCATCAGGAGAGCGGCAAGGACGAGCATTGCTAGACCATTGCTAAGAAGAAAGACTTCCCTATAGCTTAACTCGGTCCCTTGCTTGAAACCAAAGATAAATGCATAGTTGATTTTGTAGTTCCTCCAGAAATATATGTTTGCAGCATATAAAAGCATATGCAACACAATGTATGCATAAAAACTGCCAGACAATTCAAAACTCTTCTCTAGTCAAATTACAGGGTCAGGAAACCCCAAGTATGGTTTTTCATTATGCTGGTATTAGGTATATTCTCATAGAAAAGAGTTTAATTCTCCCTTACCTGTAAAGTGGAACTATCTTGTCCAAATAAGAGGTGCCTTCATCTTTATCTATCAACTTTCTGTCATCTCTTAATAGAATTACAGCAACTAGTAGAGCAATTGAGCAACCAGAAAAGAAGCCTGTAAATTGTGAATGATAAAATTTGAAATAGCACGAAGGACCAAAATATGAAGGGTACTATAAAATGCAAAAAAAGACAACATCATATCTAAAAAAAAAAAAGACTGTCCAATTAGTTCTGTACATCATATATTTGTATTACTTGCCTGACATGAATGTTATACGATGTTTTTCTCTTTTATGCTTTGGCCGCAATATCTTCATGCCTTCCCTGCGGTTTGACTGCGAAAAATGCTTGATGAAGGTGGTCTCCACCCTGTCCAGAAGACTGGTAACCTATAGAATGGCATGATACCATCAATGATGTAACAGTCAGTTTCAAGTACAACACTACGATAAGATTCTCGTTTTTTTTACAAGAACAACATAATCCTAATGGTGGAAGGATAGATCAGACTAACCTCCTCAGAGCTCCCAAGGTAAGAGTTATCCACCATTTTCAAGTATGATCTTGCTGCTTTTCTAGATGTAATCTGCACTTGGGAAAAGGATCCAAAATTTTAGGATTTTAAGTTCCTTGGTGACAGACTGCAGCATTCCTGGAACTTGCTCAAAATGTTGCTTTCACTTATAGCTAATACTCCATCCTTTTCAATTTATTTGTCTTTCCTTTTTAATCGTTACAGAAAGAATGTCTTTTTCCTTTTTGGCTACTCTTTAATTTCAACTTTCCACATGACATATTTTAAAACCACAAGATTAAAGGACATCTTGGTATATTCTATATATCTTTATTTCAAGACTATAAGATTCAAAAGTCTTTTTTACTTTCTTAAACTCCGTGCCAAGTAAACACCAGATAAATAAATTGAAACGGAGGGAGTATAATGTAAATGTAACTGAAAGGCAGGCTATTGAAATAAGCTTTTGGTTAGTGAAACCTAACCTTTTCATATTTTTTGAGGATCTTGGAGAACGCAGACAGGTTCATATAGCTGTTATAAGTTCATCCAAGAAGTAGCAGGCCAAATGCAGAGAGCCAGAAATAATTAAATTGAAAGAATAATTTTGGAAAGGAAATTAAAGCAAGTCAGAATTTAGTTTGCACTACCTGAAGTGTTTTAGATGGCGAAGTTTTTGATAGAACTCAATGAAAATAAGCTTCAGCCTATGTTCAACCTTCTTTAGTTCCTCTTTCTTATAACTCAAATCATTCTCCTTGGATTCGCTCAAGACACCTCTTATAGTTGATATGGGACTTTCAAATGTATTAACAATCTTAACATGATCTAGGATTTCAAGAGGATCTGTTTTTTGTGAATCAGTATCTCTGTTCTCTCTTAAAGAATTGCGGTTGACGGGAAGCTTTGAATATGAAGCATTAGTCATAGAAACCTGTCTTCCATAAGTGGGGTCAAAACTTGGACTGACAGGCATATCATCTGTATCTGCACATTGACAGTGAAGAATCTGAAAATGCACTAGAACCAAATATACATAAACATCATCTGCCTAATCACTCAATGAAGCGAAAGATAGTCATAGAGTTGGGCTATGTAAGCAAATGTAAGCTGCAAGTACTAAGTTGAGATTGGACCTTGTAGTCAACTGAAGGCCAGCTAAAATACAGAAGATGTGGTTTCTCTGGTAGAGCTTCAAGTACTACACTATTGAACTTTGTTGACCTTACCAAACATAGCATATTCACGCAGCTCTTACCATAATATCCAGGTTACTTGCATAATTATACTCCCTCTATTTCAATTTGTTTGTCTTTCGTTTTTAGTCTATTTCAAAAAGAATGTCTCTTTCCTTTTTTTTTGGCAAGAGTAAAAGACATTTTAGTACATTCTACATGACTTTAGTTTAAAACCACAAGATTCAAAAGTCTTTCTTTATTTTTTCTTAAACTCCGGGGTAAGTCAAAAGCAGACAAACAAATTGAAATGGAAGGAGTATTATTTGATGAGTTACTGTTGGTTTGTCATTGAGTCTGCTCCGAAGGGGGATCAGCATCATGAAAATTCCAACTATCAATTTTATTGCTATATATTTACTACCTGTTAAGCTCATAAACTCCTTATTAGAACATCTTAAAGAGTCATATTCTCTCTCAAAGTTGCACATCTAATATGTGAAATTCATGAAGTGGATTTGATTGAGTCCCTTACCTATAACCGTCATTCTGAGAGGAGATGTGATCCTCGAAGGTGTTGAGTTGTTAATGTCCAAGGAAAGACTTTGAAGGGAAGGAAATGCATTGAAACCCGGATCCATTACCTTGATACGTAACGCGATCAAAGCATCCATCTGTTTATTCAGCAAAGTTACTTCCCTCATGACTTCATCCACCTTGTCCTTGTAGAAGGTATTAACCTTGTTGAATTCATGGTCTAGTTTGTCAAAGAAGATAATTTCATTTTCTGCTCCTTCAGGAGATGCCAGGAACTTGGTTTTGTAAAATTTTCTGTAGTTTTCGTGTGGAACCGTGTTTACTGCTATCACCTGATTCTCAATATCACCAGTATTCTGAACACCGCCTTGTAGATTTAGACCACTAAAGTTGCGATACAATGCCAACCTCTGATCTAAAGATGTTGCAGGCGTTGGAGGTTGCTTGCTTTCCTTGAAACGGCGGATCTCCTGTAATATTTGTTTGAGTCCAGTGTAGTCCACATAAGCTTCTATCCATTCTGGGACCATTTCCCTTTTGAATTCCTTACCAAACTTCATTCTTGAATGTTATATCTGTTTACGATCAAAATTTATACTCTTTATGGAAAGCAAACGCCTGACTGTTGGCGGATATTTCTGCAAGATTCCAAAATGTGTGTCATTTTCAAGTGATACAGAAAATGACAAGTGCACATCCAATAATTAGCATGATCACAAAGAAAGATTCCAGCTTTCAATTAAGTCATAATATCCAAGATGATAGATTAGGAAGAAAATGTGAAAAGGCAAGCAAAGATATAAACAAACAAACAAAGTGTCTGTCCTCCCTTGCACAAATTAAACAACAAAGAGATGAGTTAATGTTTTGGTATGGTTGAAGTAATGTTACTTGACACCGATATGGCAGCTAAACATGCATTTAAACACTAGTACAGGCTAAAATTTGGAGTTTGCAATCCATTTTTAGATAACCAGGGACTTGTAATCCACAATCTAATTATGACCATATACAATCTGCAACTCATACTTTTTTTCTCTAAGAAATCATCGATATTTTCAACTTTCAACTTACTGGTAATAAGAAGCAATCTCTCAAACTAACTGAACCAGCAGAAATATGGAGAAGCTAATTACCATAAATCCAATGTTCCTCCATCAACACACTTTCTACCCATTCAACAGATTACATCACTGATATGCAGAGTAACAAAACTCAAATAACTTTTTTAAAAAATTACTAAACCAACAATCTCCTGAAATACCCAACTCATCAGAATTCAAGAAGCTATATTAGGGGATCTTAATTATAACTTACCTCAACATTTAGGATAATTTTGATTCCCCACCTTATAATCCCGTCTTTCGCTAACAAGCTTATAGTAGCAATTAGTATGTACAAATATTGTTAAGCGGATAACTAATAGTGCTTCATTTGCCTAATAAGGTGATCTAAAGACGTGACCTACTAAGCTCAGAATTAGATCACGTCCAAGATAAATGAGAATACTATCAATCCTCTTCTAAGCTAGAAAAAGATACATACATATAAGAAATAAAGTTATGTGTATATTTATATATTAATTAATTTGTGGAAACTATACAAATTAAAAAACCCATGCATGATATATATATATATATATATATATATATATATATATATATATACACGGCATAATTTGGAAATGAGTCGGTGTACCTTTTTTTTTTTTTGGCTTTGTGATGCAGAAACTTGGAAGAGCTGATGATGAACGACTTTTACCAATTTATAATTTTGGATTTTGGTTTGCTTGTGTTAACAAACAAACGTCAGCTGTAACGCGCTGGTTTAGTTAGTTATCATCCGTAAATCTCAGTGTATTACACGTGGAATATACTATGATCATTAATACGTGTTTTTATTTTTATTTTGAGTTAATATCTCATATGATCACTCAATTATCTACTTTTCTCTAGAAAGTCACTCAACTTTGTATTTTAACTCAAAAGTCACTCAATTATCCACTTTTCTCTTAAAAAGTCGTTCAACTTTGAATTTTAATTCAAAAATCACTCAAATTTGCTGATATATTTTTTAATTTAAAATCTAAAATTTTAAAAATAATAAAAAATACTAGTTAAACCATTTAGTGACCCGCCTCACTTGACCCAACCCGTTAAAAAAATAATATTGACCCATTTTATTTTACTCATTCTCCTACCTTATTCCCTCTCCTCGGACTCTGTCTCCTTTTCTCCTTTGCGTTTTTTTTTTTCTTCTGGTTCTCCATTGCTGCCTCTTCTTCCTCTTTTATCTATAAAGTTTGATAAAAATCCTACAGATGTTATATACAAAATTATAATGTAATAATTAGTTCCTATAGGTTTTAATTATGACTCATTCCTCCTTTAATTCTTCAATTTCAAGTTCTATATTACGTAGGAAACTAAAGAAATCTGATTTAAAAAAGTCAAATTAAAAGAATCTGAATAATCAGAATAAAAATATGTGCTTTGGCTATGTTCAACTCTTAACATGTAATAATTTGCTTTTGGTTGGAAGAATCATATGCACCAGAATCTCCATAGAGCCTTTAAGTAATTAAACTTGCTTTTACATGTCTCTCTTCAGACCACATTCACCTCTTTTTAGCGTTGTGAGAATTATTTGCTTAGGAAGATGTAATCAAAGGGACTCAGTTTCCGAACAAATATTCGTATATCGAAACAATACTCTAAAATACAAATCAAAATAAATCTGTGCCAGTCCGAACCTATGCATTAGATTCCTTTAATTTCATATACTAGAAATTGAGATACCTAATTAAAACTCAACTAAATGAAGAAGAAAAGGCAGCAAAGGAGAGCCAAAAAAAAAAAAAAAACAGAGGAGAAAGAGTCCGAGAAGAGTGTGGAATAAGGTACGAGAATGGGCAAAATAAAATGGGTCAATATTATATTTTTAATAGGTCAGGTCAAGTGAGGCGGGTCACTAAATGTTTTAAATGGTTTTTTTTTTTTAAATTTGGATTTTAAATAAAAAAAATTATATTAGCAAATTTTAATTAAAATATCAATTAAATAGATTGAGCGACTTTCTGAAAAAACAATTGATAGTTGAGTGACTTTTGAGTTAAAATTCAAAATTGAGTGACTTTCTGAAAAGAGTGGATAGTTGAGTGACTTTTAAATTAAAATACAAAGTTGAGTGATTTTCTGAAAAAAAAGTAGATAGTTGAGTGACATATGAGATATTAACTCTTTTATTTTTATTCTTTAAAATGTTTTTATTACATCGAGGTAAGAAATAAGGCTAGGAAGAGAATCAAACTCTTATGTGAAGGTTATGTTAACACTATAATTGGTGTTTAATGTGTATGTTTTCTCTAAATAGTGTTTGATATTTATATTAAAATCCGATTAAATATAAATTTATATGATATTTCTAGAATCATTTTAGATTTTTTTTTAAAAAAAGGTTCTCATTTCGAAAAGTTTTAATACGGGAGTAAGGAATCAATCGAAAAGCCAGCGATTTTTCTGTTTCATCATATGTGGTGCGGAATTTGATGCTCATTTTCCGGTCCTCATTTGATGCTATAGCAATTTTATACGCAACATTTTTGTCAAACATTCTCTTTTTTCATACCAAAAATAATTTAATAATTCTTTATTTCTCACGATAGGTTGGAATGTTTTAAAGTTAAAAGAGTTTTAAGTTTCATGTACTACTATAAAATATAATATAAAATGATTGTGATAGATTTGTTTAGCTTTTTTTTTTTTTGTTTAAAAAAGAAGCTCTAAGCTTTTCTTAAATTCTGATGATATATTGGAAGTTTGGAAAATAAGTTAAATATTTGGATTAAGAATACTTATCAAAGGTATATAGTTTTATATCTTTATTAAAAATAGGAATCATTTGTACAATCAAGTTATTTTTAAATTTTAAATAATTATAGATAAACTTTGACAAGTATTTAAATTGTGATAGAAATAGTATAACTTTTTCCAAATGTCTTCCACAATTATTTTCTAAATTGGGTTTTGAAATATAGTATCGTGCACACAACATGACAATAGAGCATTTGTTTGTGCAATTGGTTTGTGATAACGTGATTTTCTTTTTCGTATAAAAAATAATAATTCTTTTTTCTTTCACTAAAGGAATTTTTTTTATAGAGATTTTAACTATAATGAATTTCATTGTAAGTTAATGTAATTTTACAAGTGAGCAAAATCTAAAAATGATATAGAATATATAAAGACTTTATCCCTATCTTTTAAATAGAAAGACTATCGATTCAATAAAAATTGTGATATAGAAAAATAAAAA
This sequence comes from Solanum pinnatisectum, assembly GCA_035578085.1. Classification (NCBI taxonomy): domain Eukaryota; kingdom Viridiplantae; phylum Streptophyta; class Magnoliopsida; order Solanales; family Solanaceae; genus Solanum; species Solanum pinnatisectum. The sequence continues at coordinate 156,468 of CM069080.1, read as the reverse complement.
AGGGTATTAATGCGTTACTTAGACAAAGAGCTAAGTTTGAATGTGAAAATCTTATTGAGTATAATATTTGAATGTCAACTTGCTAATCCTTAAAAAAAAAATTTATGGGTTTCTTACATTAATTATTTATTTAGAGACCTTATAGGCTATATATAGATGTATTTTTTTCAACTCTCTCAACTGTATTTACGTTGGCAATGATATATTACACTTATCATCTTATAAACTTATTTAAACAACACATATAGCTAACGTTAATTCTTTCCCAAAACAGCATATTCCTTCTTTAACCCCATTTGGTTGCAATATAGTATTATTATTATTTCTACATATGCTTGATTATCAAGTTTCTTCATCATACTTCTAGTTTTGCCTATTTTTAAAATTTATTTGTTTGGATGTAGGAACGTGCATTTATAATATCAACTTCTAAGATTATCAACGAACTTTAAAAGAATTTATAACTATAAGAAGTATAAGAAGTCGTGACAGAGTGGTAAGTATTTATTCATTTTTAAGTAGAGGCTAGAGATGTTGAATCGAGCCCTAGATATGAATCACTTTTGGTAGAGAACATTAATTTACTCCATAGTATGAAACTTTTCAATGCAAATCAGAAGTAGTTGGGTCTCAAAACGAATACCAGACATTGAGTAGAAAACAAAAACGTATGACATAATTTAAAGTTGAGGGCATTACATAAGATTTAATTCTTATTTTGGATAATCATGATGTGTAAAAGACACATAATCCATGCTTGTTGCTTTATTGTCAATAAATAGATATTCAAATCATATAATGCAAGTCAATAAGCAATCCTACAAGGTTCTATTAATTGGTCTCCATATTCTTTGCAACTATTTATATCTACGTTTGTATGCTTGTTATATTATTTAAATATATATATATAAAACTACCAATATAAATGTTGGGTTATAAAAAATAGTGGTAGATTATCTCTTCAAAAAACTATTACATTATTTTTGGACAAACAAGATTGTAACGTCAAAACCTCTTTCCAAAGCAATCAAGTTCCAACTTTTTATACAACATGCCTAGTGACTAGTGTCTAGAGTAATTCCACACATGAGTTTGGAGATGGTAAAGCTACTTAGACCTTACCCTTAACTCATGGAGGTAGAGACACTGTTTCTAAAAGACCCTTAGCTCGAGTGCAATAAATCAAATTAGTTATAAAAAACAATATACTGTTAACTCTTGAAAAAAATGTAGTGTTTTTCCTATTTACAGAGTACTATTTTCCGACAAAGAGAATGCAATTGAAGCAAGTTTGAACCATGTAATTCCACCACCACAAGGTGAAACAAATTCAAATCACAACTCAACAACTGAAAGATAAGACATCAAAATTCAAAAATATTTCAAAGAATAATTTCTGATATGTCTTGCATGGGAAACAAAATCCAACCTTTCAATAGCATAAACACAGTTTAGCAGCTTCAACTAGGCTGATTGTTTCTCATACATACTGCGCGCTTACCAATGCCATAGAGGAAGAACAAATCCTTCAACAAAAGAACTCAAAAGTGATGAGAATGCTACAGATATGAAACTTTCATACTTAACGGTGCAACTTCACAAAGTACATGAACAGTTCTGATAGTCACGGAGAACAGACGATATATCCTGATGTATGTTCTTGCTTGTTCGCTCAGGGGAGCATCAGGAATCATTGTTCCAGAGTAATGAATGTGAAAGAGTTACGTGCTCTGGTCTCCGAATTCTAATGCTTTGTGATTTTCAAGAACTAGTCGTTGTCATCAATCAAAGGGAAGACTTCGAAGAAATAAAACTAATATAGTGCTACTTAAACATGCAAAACAGGACCTTCAGCAAGAGGCCTATGCTATTGTGCAGCCATGGTGCATATTTAAACTTCTTTCTTTCAAATAAAACAGATTCTACCAGAACAACAAAGTTGAAGTTGAAGAAATTATGTTGGATGCTCCACTTCAAGTTGATCAACTATTGGAACTATTCTCATCACCAGGCTTGACTCCACTGCAGCAAAAGAAATGTGGTAATTTGACTCGACCGCAGACCCTGCAAGTTTATTTGCAAGCAGAAGGATGTTAAGAGAATTAGCATGGAAAAGTGTAGACCTTAGATGGAAGACCAACAAAGAAAAATGGGACTGGGAGCACAACAAAAATCATTGCATTAGACAAGAAAATGAAACATGACATTAAGCAATTGTCTTCCTTACGGAGGACCAAGATAAACATCACGGTGACACATCTGAATCACAAAATTATACAGATCTTTCAAATATCATCAGTTAAATTTTTTTAATGTCCTACTGAATCTTTCTTGTGTCAACAATCATAATCTTATTGTTTAACAATCATTCAAGCAAGATGTTACCTTGGAACAAATCATACTTGAAACCCATCAATTTGGGAGAACAATTTTAGAAGCACACGGTTAGTCCGACTCCTGAGCTAAGATCAGACAGCCGAATAAAATCTCAAAGACTCACTCCATTGGATAGCCAATGCAAGCTCAAAAATGGGATATTTGACGAAAGAAAAACACTGTTACCTTTTTGTCAATCTTTTTTCAATTTATGGGTAGCCCAAGTACACTTTTACTCTTTCATTGCCTTTTTTCCAAGGAGTTCTTCCCCTATCAAAACTTCCCTTGAGACAGAGACACATAGTCCGACTTTCATGCTAGTTTTTGTTCCAACATGAAAGTTCCATTACAGGGAAAGACAATCTACTATAGTACTTTTTTTGTGCCGAGCCTTGCTTTGGTCTCTGGTTTTGAAAGTGGGAGACATAATAATATTTCAGAAGCACCAAGAAAGACATACATATATCGATATATCCAATCTTATGTTGTTTACAAGCTAAATAGAAAATTCGTTTTCTCTTACTAGCTAAACATTTCATTCCTCAATATGTTTTATGGGAAGAAGCAAAAGATTTATCTAGTCCTTTTTGATGGCATAAAGCTCTTACTTGCACCGCATAATCACTGGCACTGGTTTTAGAGCCTTTGGTCCATTTCTTATGCCTCTCTTATGAGGGGAAACCTGCATGATCAAGCATATCCTATCAGCAACAAAATGTGAACTATATGTAACATGAATACACATATGCACTCTCTCGGTGTCACATAAGTGCGGGAGCAAATGCAACCTCACAGCATAAGCATTACATCCATCTACACATGTGGAAATTTAAACAAGTGCCCCAAGCTGGCATGCACTACGCAAAAAAACACAAAGAAAAGGGTCAATGAGGTAGTCTAATTGACAAGGCTCCAACTTGTTAGATAAAGATTCAGAATTTCAACATTCCTTTTTGTGTAGGTAGTTGGATCAATTCTTCAGGAAACTTAATGTTACACACTGTAAATTTTTGCAGACATTTCATGTGGAATATGCACAAGTAAGCAGAAAACCCCTCTTCATGAATAACCTATTAAAGTGTGAAAGGTTATCAATCTTGCTGCCAATTATTAACAAAAAGTCAGAACATATATATGTGGAGGCCTCCTCAAAGCCACGAGTTTACCAGAATTCAGTTACAGTCAAAGGGTAGCTAAGATCAGAGTAGGCACTTAACTAAATTGTTATTAATTGTGAATAAATAGCCAAAATGTAAAGCTATTATACAGGAAAATCTTATTTCCGGGTTCTTAATTTAAGTCTCAACTCCATATTCTTGTATTTACTGAAATCTGATTAGCCCCCAAACCCCATTCTGACTGTTGCTAGCTTCCGCAATATCCAGAAAAATAAACAATTGTAGGAGGTGTGTCTTGCCCCAAGCAACTCCATTTTATGCTTTTAAGCTTAGTTTTACTACCTACTTTCATATCTGGAACTGTCTGGAAATTCCTGGTCAGATCCAAGCTTCGAGAATTGCAGGGGAACAAAGGCCAAAAGAAAACAAAGAGTAACTACACTTTATCTTAATCTCGTGTATTTTGCAAGGGGAATAGAGAAACTTGAGCCACTTCCCAAATTTCGCCACCCACATAGTAAAGGCCCCAAATGCATTTACAGGACTTTGATATTCTTAGTGCTTCAATTAGGATGGATTTTTTCCCAGCCGTACTTATGTTCTCTGATTTTATTTCCCCAATAAAGATCATGATGGTACGTGATCTCCCTAAAGACGTCTTTCTAAACATCCTGAATCTATCATCTACTGAGTCTATTACCTCATATTCAAAAATAGAAAAACACAAAAGTTCGGCATACATATAAGGTCCTGCTTCACATATTAGCACGAGAGACTTTGCAACGTTACTGATATCAACTCACAACCTAATCAGAACTGAAGACAATAACATCACAGGAACAAATCCTTAAAGAGTATAATGTAAAACTCAATACAACAATTAGTCGTGCTGCAACATTGTTCTATATAATCTGTCAAAGCCAAAATACATGGCAATGACAAGCAAAACTCAAGATTCAACAGACAGATATAACATATTAATCATTAACAACAACTACATCTCTATCTCAAACAAGTTAGGATTGACTATATGAATTGTCATTGACCACCTTACTCCATTTAAACTCATCATGTATAATTTCTGAACAATGAAATATGGCCAAACGCCCACACTATTGTTTCCAGATCAATATTCTGAAACTCTATAACCACAAAAGAGAACATGCCCCAAAGGAACACTAAGCAATATGGTATCCCAAAATCCTGGCCGTCAAAATGAACATCAGCCCACAGAAATTAAGCTCAAAACTAAATTTATAACCTTAATTATCACTTCAAACAATAGTAATAAGAAAAAAAAAACAATTTAGGAAATACGAGAAAAAGGCTCTCATTTGAGCTTAATTACAAAGTGAAAAAGGAATGATCTTGTTACCTTTTTCTTAGGAACAGCCATTAGCTCCATAGACCCTCCAAGAAAAGGTGAATTTGGGACCATAAATCCTATGTTGTTGTTGTTGTTGTTGTCGTGTTCAGGTAAAACCAACGATGGTGATGAAGCTGTCTGGAGATAAATGGTGCTATCAAGTGGTGGTGGTATGGATATTGCGTGAGAAAATCTTCGAAGGCCGTTTATGAAATTGGGGCTGCTTCTAAGCTTAGACGCCATTTTTGACAGGATGAAGTAACTGAGGTAGGAGAAGGTTGAACTTGAGTTAGAGGCCCATATGGGCAATGAATAGTGGGCTTGAACTATTTAAAAGTTGGGCTTGTGTTGTTGCTGCTAAGCCTGATTTGACACCCAAAACTATTGGCAATAATCTTAGTAACTAGTGTTATTTAGTGGCACTGAGAATGATTAGATACACAAGAATGAATTTATAAAGATGGAAATAGGAGAACATTTTTTCAAGAAAAAGACTGGGAAAGGATAATTGTGGCGCAAAATGAAAGGCCAAAAGGAGGAAAAGCCAAACTCAAAATAATCCTTTTGATTTGATTTGCAGTATAAAATCCCTTAGCTGTATGTAAATCTGTAATCCATGGCTATTCAAACTCCATTACTCATAGTAGGTCCTTTCTCTTGCCAAGAAATCACCAAAAAAAATTCAAGAAAAGACACATTTACACCAATTGACCCTCTTGCTCTTGTACCCAAATGCAAATCTTTAAGAGACCTCAAGCAAATTCAAGCCTTTTCTATAAAAACCCAAATGCAAAATGATATCTTTTTTATGAGTAAGCTCATAAATTTTTGCACAAAAAATCCAACACCTGCATTTATGTACCATGCTCACCTCCTGTTTGATAAAATTCCACAACCAGACATAGTCCTTTTTAACTTCTTGGCCCGTGGTTATGCTCGTAGTGACACCCCATTAAATGCTTTTGTTCCGTTCTTGAAAATTCTAACATTGGGTGTTGTCCCTGATTTTTATACATTTCCTTCTTTGTTGAAGGCTTGTGCAGGTGCTGAAGCTCTGGAAGAAGGTAAGCAGTTGCATTGTCTTTTGATTAAATATGGCCTTAACGGTGATATGTATGTTTGTCCTGCACTTATGAATATGTACATTGAGTGTAAGGGCAATGGTTCAGCTCGTCGTGTGTTTGATAGGATAGCTGACCCTTGTGTGGTAACGTATAATGCGATCATAATGGGTTACGTGAGAAGTAGCGAGCCAAATGAGGCTCTTTTGCTGTTTTGTGAATTACAAGTGAAAAAAATTAAGCCTTCTGATGTTACAATTCTAGGTGTTGTTTCATCATGTGCTTTGTTGGGAACGTTGGGATTTGGAAAATGGGTGCATGAATATGTTAAGAAGAATGGTTTTGATCAATATGTTAAGGTGAACACAGCACTAATTGATATGTATGCAAAGTGTGGGAGCTTGGCTGATGCGATTTCAGTTTTTGAGAACATGCCTAATAGGGACACTCAAGCATGGTCAGCAATGATCATGGCTTATGCTATTCATGGGCATGCTCGTTGTGCAATAACTTTGTTTCAAGAGATGCAGAACACTCAAGTTAATCCTGATGGAATTACATTTTTGGGCCTACTCTATGCCTGCAACCACAGTGGATTGATTGAAGAGGGTTTTAGATTTTTCAATAGCATGAAAGAAAATTACAGGATTGTACCAGGGGTGAAACACTATGGATGCCTGTTGGATTCGTTAGCTCGGGCTGGCCGCCTTACTGATGCTTTTAAGTTCTTAACAGAATTGCCAATTCCGCCTACACTTTTACTTTGGCGGACATTGTTAGCTGCTTGCAGCATCCATGGAAATGTGGATTTGGGGAAGCTGGTACTTGAGAGAATCTTTGAACTGGACAAATCACATAGTGGCGATTATGTGATCTTTTCAAACATGTGTGCACGAGCTGGGAAGTGGGAAGAAGTGAATTACATCTGGAAATTGATGAAAGAAAGAGGGATTAAAAAAATTCCTGGATGTAGTTCGGTAGAGGTTAACAATGTACTACATGAATTCTTCTCTGGGGAGGTTATGCATATTGAGCACAGGGAACTGCACCAGGAAGTTGACAAGTTAATCGAGAAATTGAAATTGGTTGGTTATGTTCCTGATATATCTATAGCTTTTCGTCCCGGCCTAAAAGATGAAGATAAAGAAGCCACTTTGAGGTACCACAGCGAAAAATTGGCAATTACTTTTGGTCTTCTTAATAGTCCACCCGGAAAAACAATCCGTGTTGTTAAGAACCTTAGAATCTGTGGGGATTGCCATTCAGCTGCAAAATTCATATCACTTATCTTTAAACGAAATATTATTATTCGAGATTTGCATAGATTTCATCATTTTGAAGGTGGAAACTGTTCTTGTGGGGATTTTTGGTGACAAATGATACATATGCACTCTTGCGAGAGGAAACCTCTATCACCTTCACATTAATTAGTTTCGTCAATTTTGAAGGTTTTATATTGAGTAGTTTTGGTTACATGATTGATGGAATGCACACTAGCGAGACCAAGCCTATACCAGCTTAACACCAACTGGGGACAATGCAGAATTTTCTTGTGATAATTGGGTATTCTCATCAGTCATCATAATAGTTTATCGTTCAGATTTGTTTTGCTAGTGAATGCTGGTGAAAAGCTAACCCGAGGTTAGAAAATAAGCAGGTTTCTTATCCTTCTCTATAATATTACATTCAGTTCAGTTTCTTTAATTTTTGTAATACATAAATTAAAGATGAAGCTACAACTTTCTTAAATCAACTGTAGTACTAAACAGCACTAATTCAAGAAGACAACCTAAAATTTGATACATTATCCCTGTTTTGAGTAAAATGAAATTTTTCTACAACTAACATCCTTGAAATATATTTTTTTTTTCATTTTGTTATAGTTATATAGTTTCCATAATTTTCCAATTGAAGGCCTAATTGAGTTCCCTAGATGGGATCATTATATTTGCATGGACCACGTTTTTCTTTTAACTAATAATGTTTAATGAAAAGAGAGGACAACAAAACTTGTAGTACATTAATCTGCTTGGTGAAATTCTGATCACTAGCCATCAGTTAGACTTTATGAACAACCATGCAGTTTCCTAATACATGTGCTATCGCTCATAGGATATTCATAACTATTCTTAGCATGCTTCCGACACTTCTCTGTGATTGAGAGCCAAATCAAGAATGGCTTCATTTGGCACATGCTCACTGTCCAGATAAACCTGTTAGAGGGACATAGCCGTGTGTACTCCACATGATTGTACTCTTCTGGCATGACGAGAACTTAAGCAGAGTTTGGTGATTCTTTCCATCCGCACACTGGTAGTCCTGATGATTTGTGTTGTACATACATATATATGTGTATAAAGCTCCAGATGGCAAACACCATCTTCAACTCCAATAGCAACCATATATGCACACAAGGATAGGATACTACCGCCCTATGCTGATCAAGATTATTGTAGTAAAATGTTTGTTTGTTCTCTGTGTCGCACAGAATTTTTTTTTTTTTTTTACTTTGTTCAGCAGGCAAGTCCTCCTTTTATCGCTAGTTCCTCATAGAATATGATATTATTACTCCTGGAATGTTTTTAGGTAAAAATTATTGGAGTTTCCCTAGATTTGAACTTTCTAACTTTAAGGTTATGTTTGTTCTCAGTGGCCACCAGCACTATGTGATCAAAAGCGAAGTTGTTGTTATCCAACTACTGGAAAGCCAACACTTGACTTTGGCGTTCATGGACTATGGCCAAATTACCACAATGGCTCCTATCCATCAAGTTGTGATAACACAAACCTCTATGATGAAACAGAGGTAAGCTCAATGAATTGCAATTTTATATATTATATTGCGATGCTCTTTGTACCTCTGGCACACTGGCATTTTCTCGTGAACATAGTTAATTTTGTCGAAATAGTTTCTCAAGCAAGTTTTCTCCCAAGTTTCTACCAGTGAAGTTCCTTTTTATGATTCTTATGAGAATGCATTAGTGTGTTTGAAGGGAGGGTCTCTACATTAATGTATCCTGCACAGATGAAAACCAATTATATATAGGTCGGAAGACTGGTCATTTGGAGATCTGGATACTAACTCTGCACATGAAAATTTACGTTGGTGCAGATCAAAGACCTGATAAGTAGCATGCAACAGAACTGGCCAACGCTAGCCTGTCCAAGAAATAAGGGAACAAAATTCTGATCACACGAATGGGACAAACATGGTACCTGTTCCCTTTCTACTCTAGATGAGCATTCTAAATTCAAAGCAGCTCTGACCATTAAGGAGAAGGTGAATCTTCTTTCTGTTCTTAAGGATGCAAGTACTTATAGTTATCGTCCAGCCCAGCATCAAATTATTCTATTAAGTCTCAAAACAAACACGTAGCAGGAATTGAGCCAGGAGGCTTTTACAGCTTGGAAGTGATCAAGGAAGCTGTAAAGAATGGAACTGGACATGAAGCAGCAATAGAATGCAATAAGGATGCACTTGGTAACAACTAACAACCAACTGTACCAGGTTTTTCTTTGTGTTGATAAGTATGGTACAGACCTCATCAATTGTCCAATACTCCCCCAAAAAAGAAATGCAATGAACTATTGAGTTCGCAACCTTTGGTCCAGAAGCCTTCGTCGAGGAGGGATCTTTCTTCACTCTTTCTCTAGAGAGTGATCAATCTTCAACCTAGGCCTTCTCTTTCCCATGTTGCATTGGGCCTTCTTATGAAATAATTTTTCCTACTCATAGAATTTCCATGCATTTCCATTGAAGTTAATAGAGCTTTAGCAGGAAGCAACTTTGTGCAACTTATTTTGCTTTACTTCTATTGGCTTCTTGTAATTGAACTCCCAGTTATTCACTCCAATTATCAAGAAAAATTGGGTTGCTTCTCTTTCTTATCTTGTTTGAAAGTCCATATTTGAGTGTTTAGTTTGTCCATCAATCCAATATTCTTTGGATCAGCAGATTTCTTTTGGACAATCATTGTCAAACTAACCACATTGGCTATGAAAAAAGAGCGAAGCTTCTTTTGAGGTTCTTACCAATTCATAGGCCTATTCAACTTTTGATGATGACACGAAGTGGATGTGACATTTTACCGTCACAAATAGTCACTTTTCAGTTCCTATAAATGAAAAGCAGCCGCTGTCATGGAGTTTCAAATTCCAGAGATGAAACTCCAGGACATTATCATGAAGTCTTTCCTGTGGATCTGGCATCTAAGGTGTCTAGAATTTCTCTCAAAAGTAAGTAGGAGTGCTCTTCCTTTTAAGCCCTTTTCCTTACGGTTCTATAGACCTTACCTCACCAATCTTTTATTTTCTCTTGGGATTTAATTCAAGTTGCTGTCTCAGTAGTTGCATTCTTTCTAGTCCCCTTGAAAGAGGAAAGGGGCCTAAGTCTGTTTCATTCCATCTCCTCGAGTTTCAATTGGAATGCTAGCGGTCAGAGTCCAAAGGTAATTTGAAACTCCACGACAATAGTTATTTTTCAATTACATTACCGAGAGTGGCCTTTTACTTGTTTTAACAATGACGTGGTTTGGCGGATTATAAATTTTTGCCCCCTAGCCCCAACAACCATAAACTCCCTACTGGATTGGAGTCATGAACATAAAACAAGATTGAAACTCATGGCTGGCTGACATAATATGAGTACTATAATCACTTTGTATGTACCTCTTTGTTAGAAAGCCTACTATTTGATCTGCATTTTGAAATAGTCGCAGAGTGTCAAATGCCATCTTAAATAATTGGTTATCCATAAGGAGCACAAAGTTCTGGTTTTATTTACTTACTAAAACAAACATTGGATATAAGAGTTTAATTTGTTCCTAAGTTTAGCATCGTTAAGACCTAGGTTGCTGCTGGACATTGCTAGCTAAAGTAGCCAGAAAAAACAGATCTAGGATTTGAAGTTTAGGGTTCCTACGGCGACATCAAGTTAGTATAGTATAATAACCGGGTTCACATTCAAATATTTCTTGATATTTTACAAAGCGGGCCGGGTGGAGTTACAATATTAGGTACGGGTTGAGACAAACCCAATAGTTTTTGCTTAGATCATGTATTTATGTTAGAACTTCATTAAATATGTATTATGTATTTAATTGTGAACCTAGTAACTAAAACGAGCTACAGATACATATGGTCCTATCTCAAAGAACCAGTCATATACCATGTGTAACTTGCTCTCCTCTTGCAAATTGCAATATCACATCACATCTTTCCTGTTTTTGGAATAGTGGTCCTGTGAATAAAAGGTAAAGGATACAAAAAGGAATAAAAGGCATAAAATGTACAAGTAGACACTTAAAGCTAAACAAATAAACACATGTGTCCTATGTGGCATAATACACGTAGGACACGTGTGTACTTGTTCAACTGACACAAAAAAAAAAGTGCCAAAAACTAAAAGTAATAAAAATAAGGCTAGCTCATGAATTTCATGTGTTATACCCAACACATTGATGGTATGTTGGGTATGAAGAAAAATATTCTAAATGACATATTTAAGATTACATGTTTCAAAAGTATACTCTGTGTCTAATCAAACTAAGACAAACAAATTGAAATGATTCAAGATTCAAGAACAGGATATTTTCCTTCAACAAATAAAGAGGCTAATTCAACATTGAAATAAAAAGATTGAAATTCAAGTCACCAATCTAATTCAAAGTTTGTAATGAAATTGAAATTTGAACTACCTACTGATTGCCTCATTTGGCTTGTACTTGTAGATACATTAATTGTACAAATAATTGTTTGCACAATTTAATGTACTAGAGTGATTTTTGTAGGTGTTGTACATTTTTCAGTATGAAGCATCAACATGAGACTTGAGCGGGAAAATCATCAATCTCATTTGTCCACGCGTTCTTTTCTTTGGCTGGATTGACTGTCCTGAGGGCGCGCCAAACAGCACTATTACATTTGAATCCTGATCCGAATCCTATTTGCCACGCTCTATCTCCCTTCTTAATCCTCCCTTTAGCCTCTGAATAGGCCAAATTGTACCACACTGAGCTACTTGAAGTATTCCCAAACCTATACAGAGTCATTCTAGAAGGTTCCATAAGTGCTTCTGAGAGATCAAGATTCTTCTGAAGCTCATCCAACACAGCTCTCCCCCCTGCATGAATGCAGAAATGCTCGAATGCCATCTTGAAATCCGGAATGTACGGTTTGATTTTCCGTTTAAACACGTTCCTTGCAATTAACGAGACGAAAAAGAGGATCTGCTCGGACATTGGCAAGACTAGTGGGCCTAAAGTTGTGATGTTGGTTTTTAAGGCCTCACCAGCTACTGCCATTAGGTCCTTTGACAATGACATGCCTTTTTTCCCATCCTCTTCCTCATCTTGAAAAACGCAACTGAATGCTCTGTCGTCCGCACCTTTATGTGTGCGGACGACATGCATCAGTTGATATTTTGACTGCCTTCGGTCGGAGAAGCGATTTGATAGGAGAACAGCGGATGCACCCATCCGGAAAATCATGTTTGGTATTAGCTTTGATTTATCATTCCCAGTATAGAAGGCTGATGAGACTATTTCTGTGCTTACTATAAGTGCATAGCTGTTGGCTTGGCCCTGTTCAATCATTTCAAAACTCAACAATTTTGACCAACATGATATATATTTTCTGCATAGTATATGATGATGTTTGATCGAACAATATAAATTTTTTTAACATGTATGATTGTTTGGTATGACTAAAGTTATCTTTCAGAAAATGACTTACTTTCTAAAAATTGATTTGAGAGTGGAATCTATTTATTATTAAAAGTTGTTGATGATATTAATGAATCAAATAGTATTTTGATGGATTTTTAAAGTATTAAAGATTTGATAATAATGTCAAGTATTATTGTGATATGATGTAATGAGATGAAATAATTATGGAGGAGAATAACTTCCATCCAAAAGCGAGAGAAGTCACGTTCAAAAACGTCTTCGTTGGAAAATATCTAATAGCAATCAAACACCAGAAAATGACTAAGAAAAACATTTTAAAGAAAATATTCTTCTTCATATCGAACACACCCCAAAATATAAAAATATAAAAAAATTAAGATATTGAGCTTTTTGCAAAATGGACTAAAAAAGGAGGGACATACCTTCATAAAAAGTGTTTCTCTATGAAGTAATTAAAGTTTCCATGAGAATTTACAAGAAAATTTACATAATCAGTTCAATTTAACTAGCTATATTTAGAGGTTATTTCTAAATATTTTTTTTTTTTTTTACTAATCTTTTTGAAACGTACTAAAAAAATATATCGAGAAAGAGATACACCAACCTGTAAAAGTCTGTTGGCCAAGTCCACAGAAATAAGCCCAGCACTGCAGCCCATGCCTCCAAGATTGTAAGTAATCACATTGACACCAAGCTTGTAATGGTTCACAACCATGGCAGAAAGAGAAGGTGTTGGATTAAACATACTAGAATTCACAATAATAAATCCAATATCTCGAATTTTTACTCCGGTTTTCGCCAATAAATCATCGATGGCACCAATAATAACCAATTTCGCTTGATGTTGGTTACTACTAAGGGAAAAATTTGAAGGGATCCACTTATCGACTGGAACATATGTCTTATCACTTAAACCTGAGTTGTACAAGATTTTCTTTTGAAAGTTCAAACTACTTTCATCAAAAATATCTTTCAGTTTCTCTACTAAACGTTCTTTCGATATCATGTAACGTTCATGTGGCTTGTAACACGAGAAATCAACTAAGTAAACGTTTCTCGGACGACTCATGAAGTATACCGTGCCCAAAAATACAACAAGAGTTGAATAAGATTTCAACATGGCAAGATTTGTCATGAGGTCTTCAAGTGTAAGAGTTGAAAGATGAAGTCCCACAGCAACAAGAATTGGAACAATTAGGAGATAAATTGCATTTGAGATTAAGTAATGGTAACCAAGTTTAACATATTTGAGTCTAACAGAGAGAAGAAAATTTGGTAAATTTGATGATTGAATTTCTCCATTAGGAGAATTTTGTGCCATTTTGCTACAAGAAAATTATGAGTAGAACAAGAAAGATTGGAGTATATGATATGATTGTTGAATTTCCAAAATACATCAAGATTGGTCAATTTAAAGAGTGTGAAAAAAAAAAAAAAGACCACCTCCTATTACATTAATTAATGTGTCATAAATTGATAATGTAAAGTCAATTTTGTTCATTTAAATTTATCATCTTTCCATTGCCGTAATATTAAATGCAATTAAACACCCAACACATTATGTATACCCCTACCTATATGGGTCGGAAGGAATTTTCCAACTCGTGATAAGAAGATAAGCTAATAAATTACTTTTCTTCCATTTTATATTACTTGATTCATATTGAGTATTTGATATATTTTTTAATAAGACTTTAATTAGAGATATATTTTACTAAATAATGTTATTAATGATGCTTTTGGAACTCTGAATTGACTATCACTACAACAAAAACAACTTTTAGTGATAAAAAATATACATATTAACAAAGAATGCTAAAGTCTTTACTGATATTAGTTCATTGTCATCGGATTCAATGTCTCTATTGGCTTCAGAAACATTTACAAAGAATGTTAATTAATTATCGCACATATAGTGATAGTTAAGTGCTAAAAATCATTTTTAATATAGCGTACCACTATTTTATGTAGTTATTTAATACTAAGTGTAGTATGAAAAAAGACTCTTGAGTTGGTAAGATAAAATGTATATTTATTTTTCGATATAAGGGGCAAGTAATTAAAATGAAATTGATAGAGTAACCGTTTTACTTATAATTAAGAAAACATAGCGAATTATAAAGTTAAATTTCTTAAATGGTCATCCATATAAGTGTCAAATAAATGGGTTGAAATGAATTTAAACGGATTAAAATGAAGTGATTAATAAATTGACAAGTTATTGACTTATCCAAAAGTTATTTAGATTAAAATTAATATGAGTCTTAACCTATCACATTCCGTTCTTATTAAGTTTTAATTGTGTTATTTGTTTATTTTTTTAATCATGACATAGATATGAAAGGCAAAACCAATAGAGAGAGAGAATGGAATACTAAAAGAAGAGAATTCTAAGACTTCAAGAAAGTCAGGCGAATGATGTCTTTTTCCTAAATAAAACAATATAAGCATGCATTGCATGATCAAACAAAATTGAAAGCTAATATATAGGAGGTTAGAGGTAGTGTAAAACAATATTGGGGTCGAAAGAACATAACATTATATTAAATTTAATAATTGTTAATTTTGAACGATAATTAATCAAACAATAAAAAAATAATCTCTTTATAAGCAAAACTCTCAAACAACTAGATCGTGGACATGATTGTATGACAAATATTTTATTTATAGAAATTCAAACAACTTCTTCAAGAAAAGGATAGATATAATAGACTCATTTTCCAAAAAATACACAAACAAAAAGACTATTAATTTTATTTTATTTTTGAATAAAATATAATTATGATAAAATTCAGTGAAATACTAACAATAAAGCTTATTCTAGAGAATGGTTAGTAATTTTCATTAGAAAATAAATGTCTTATACAAACACAATTTATTTTTTAAGACTCAATTACGTCCAGTAATATGATTGAACTTAGGAAATTACATTTCACCTCTTCTTATATTTCACATTCATATAATCTTATGCTTTTATCGTTAATTTTCATGTTTTTTTCTCATCTTTTATGTATCAAAATAATAAATTATGTTGACATGTTATCTCATATTAATGTTAGAGCTTATTCTAGAGAATGATTAGTAATTTTCATTAGAAAAGAAAATTCTTATACATATACAATTTTTCTTTTAAGACTCAATACTTGTAGTAATATGATTGAATTTAGGAAATTACATTGCACCTCTTCTTATATTTCACATTCATATAATCTTATGCTTTTATCGTTAATCTCATATTTTTTTGCTCATCTTTTATGGATTAAAAATTAATAAATTACGTTGACATGTTATCTCATATTAAATATTAAATGTTAGAGCTTATTCTAGAGAATGATTAGTAATGTTCATTATAAAAGAGATTTTTTATACAAATACAATTTATCCTTTCATTTTCAGACTCAATTACTCCGGGCAATGTGATTGAACTTAAGAAATTACATTGCACTTCTGCTTACATTTCACAATTCACATAATCCTATATTTTTATCGTTAGCCTTCATATTTTTCTTGCTCATCTTTCATGTATCAAATTAATGAATTACATTGACATGTTATCTTATATTAAATGCTTAGTCGGCATACTAATTAGGCAAAGTCACCCAAAATCCAAATATCTCAACTCAAACACAAAAACCCCACCTGATTGATGACCTATTTGACCGGAATCCAACAATGTGTGTACTGTGTAGTATAAATTATTGTCCCTTTCCCATTTATTTTCCAAAATATTTGATTTCAAGCTAGAAATCAGAAGAGGGGCCCTATGGTAATTTAATTTGTTTAGGGTTCTAATAAAGTACCCTTTAAGTATGAAACTTTGATAAAAAAATTAAATTATGATTTTCAGTATGTAAATTGAAAATTATTGATTTATCATCACAATTTGAAATGAATTCATTGATTTAGCTAATTAACTAGTATATGTTTGCTTATTCGCTTAATTTCTCCTAAAAACAAATACATCAAGTACATTGGCCTAAGTAGGGGTGTGCATCGTACGACATTATTTTTTTTTTATTATACCAAATTAAAATGATTCGGTATTTAAGTTTCAAAGTTTCAATGTCTAAATAATTTGTTTTGTACTAATACTAACTTATACTCCCTCTATCCCTGATTACTTGTCCACTTTTAAATTGAACCAACTATTAAGAAAACAATTATTGACATAGTGAATTTACCATTTTACTCCTATTAATTATGAATAAGATTTTCAAGAAATTCTATCTTTTTCAAAGTAATCAATTAAGGGTATAATAGGTAAAAAGTCCTTTGTTGATTTGTCAAAATGAACAAGTAATTAGAGACAACTAAAAAAGGAAAAATGGACAAATAATTAGGACTCCCCAAGAACTACTCACATTTAAGACTCTCTTACCAGCAACACCAACCCACTTGCCAATTTGCTACACTTTTAAGTACCCATACTATTCACCACCTCTCTGGCATACACCAAAAGTTCCAAAACAGTGCAATAACTATCCCAACTACCAGAATTAAAAACCAATTAATTAATTACCTACCAAAAAAAAGGTATTTTACAACAACTTTGAATATGAGTTGTTAAAATTAGTAGTTGTCATCTTATTTTGTTTACAGAAAATAATACTAAGTTTATGAAAATGACACAAAACAACGAGTGTCCGTGCACTGATGCTTTTCTCGAAGTGTAAGTGGAAGCTGTCATATTTGACTAAATTCTCTCTCTTTTAACATTATTACCAATTCAATGGGTAAGAGATTGAGCCATTTTTGATTAACAGTAAAGTTGTGTGAAACTTATAGATTATAGATTTAGATTACGAAAGAAGTCACTAATACTTATATTAGAGTAGGTTGTAGGCTGTCTACATGACTACATCATACTCCTTAGAGTGCGACATTTTTCTAGACCCTGCTAAAAACAATAAAGAAACTGAAAAATTAAAGAATACACGGCTATAGCCTATATATTTCTCATGTGGATGATTTAATGGATGTTAGTTTGGTGGGGCCGGGGGATTGGGCTTATCCCGCATTAATCCGCCCTGTCGTATAAATAGGTGGAGCCAAAATTTAAACTTTATGAGTTTTTTTTTTCTAAAATAGTGACATAAGATATCATTAAATTAATTTATTTTTTATACATATTTAATTAGTGGATTTCTTAACATAAAATTTGAATTAAAACACTGAGTTCGAGCAGACCCTTATGCAACTTTCTGTTGGGTTTGAAAGTGATTAGGGTGTCATGCGGAAGCTTACAATTGCAAATCATATGACGATAAATTAGACGACACATAAAATTATACTAAAAGTCATAATATTATTATTTGATACGGCTAATTGACCTACATAATTAAAAACTAATTAAAAGCCTAAAAACTGTAGAGAGAAAATCTTCTCATAAACAAATCTCTCTAAACGACTATATTGTGAATTCTATTGTATTGTTGGTATGAGAAGAGGGGTCTTCAATTTATAGAGTTCCAAACTTTTCCTAAAGGAAAGAATAAACCAAATATGAAAGAAAATAATGTTTTCCTTTCAGGAAAAATTAAAGCATTTATGGTAATACTTTGTCATTCCTTTTAGGAAAAAATAAACTTCAAATAAAATAAGAAAATCAAATATTGTTCTTCTAAATTGATCTGCATGTTTGACGGATTCATCAGCAGTTGGAGAAGGCTGAGCAGATGAAGGATTTGTTCTACGGAGAGTATCACCTTTGTTCTAGCCTAGATGATTGGATGGAGCTCTCTTGGATTTACTAATTTCATATTGGCTGCTAACTCAGGAAGCTGAGGCTCTAGTTTCAGTTTTTTAAATGGAAGTAACTTGACAGTTTACTTAATTTTGTTTGTGTTTGAAAGTCCATCTGATGTGGTGTAAGCTAAATTGTAGAGTGGTACAAAGGTTTCAATTGCACTTTTTGTTGCATTATTTCAATACTCTCACCTTATCAAAAATACAATAAGAGTAGTAGGAAAGTTGCATTGCCATGTATTTACTAATCGTCCTCTTGATGATATATATTTCCAGTTCCACCCCGGGAAGCAATGACACAATATTTCCTTTGACAAGTTTACATCGTGAATGTAAAAAAGATTGGTAGGGGCTGAGGATAATCCCACTACCACTTGCTCATATTGGTCTTTTCATTTTGGTTATTGATACTAGTCACATTGCGAAATTTTGCCTCTGCCTTTTGCTAGTAAATTGCATTACTGAATTTGCCTTCCATTTTTACTTAAAAATGCGAACGTTTGCCCCTCGAGACTAACACACGTGTCGTCATAGACGCCCACACCATTAATAAGATCGTCACAGATGCCCACAAAAAGTTTTGGCCAAAAACCCGTGGGGATCACATATCACCAAAAATCCGTGGACTATAACATGCGTAAAACAAAGAATTCGGTATTGCTTTGGGCCTTGTTTGAACTTTAAAATGCGGATGTTTTCCCCTTGGGACCAACACACACCATTAATAAGATCGTCACGGATGCCCACAAAAAATTTTGGCAAAAACTTGTTGGGATCACCTTTCACCAAAATTCCTTGGACTATAACACACGTAAAACGAAAAATTTGGTATTTCCTACTCTGGGCCTTGTTTCAACTTGAAAATGTGGACGTTTGCCCCTCGGGAACAACACACACCAGCAAAGCCAATTCTTTGAGATTACACATAACTCCATTATCTTCGCTGCTGCTTTCTATTGAAGCTGTGTCTTCAATCATTCTCATGATTTGATCTACATCATATTTTTCAAAATTTTCCAATGCTTCCTCTTTCTGAGTGCTGCTTTGGAAGAATTCTTTGAAGAATTTGATGAACTGGCCTTGTCACAAGACTGGACTTTAGGTTGTTTGGGAACCCAACCTTTAACCTGAATTTGCTTACACAAATATTGGATACGATCAATATTATTCTTAGAAAAATTCCAAGTAATAATATATGATATTCTTTTCTGAACATAATATTTGCATAATTTAATATGCTCAGGTAATGTGGTAATTTCTTCCTTGATCTGAAATTCTTCAAACCTGTTTAGAAATTGCTAAGGGAGAACTTCCTTGGTTCCTCCAAATAAATTCCACCATTTATAAAACCATCTTGGAATAATGGCTTTAATGATGCTAGGACTGTATTTTATAAACCAAGTATGTCTTGGTCGTAGATAAAGGAAATTCATCCATGCTGCCTTATAGTCATACCAATTATAAATTTGAGGACGATGAGCTACTGATAATGCAATCGGAGTATGTAAATGGTCTGCAAATCATTCGAATGGATTCAAGGTTTTCTTAATGGTAAATCTTGAATATTTAATAATGGAGGGATTATTTTCATCCCTAGAATGCTCTATCTCGATAGAATCAGTGTCAACAAGAATAGCTTCACAGAACCTTCTTGTTTTAAGGGGATTGTCAGTATCCACAAAATTAGAATCTGTATAGCAAGGTTTGATCAGTTGCTGTATGTCAATGTTGCCATACTCTTTGTTTAATGCCATTATTGGCAATACCTGTGAAGTCACAAAATCAAAAGATTCTTCTTTTGGGTTAGGGATTTTTGGAATAGTTTTTGTTAACTTAGGGTTAACTGCTTGGGCAAAGGTTTCAGGAGTTTTCATTTCATAACTCTATTTTGATTGGATGGAGCTAGAAGATGCTTCTTTGTCAAATGGTTTTGCTGGCCTAAGATCAACTTTGGTTGGGGTGGACAAAGCAGTTTCGAGGGCTGAGTTTGAACTGGGGAAGGGAGTCTTGGAAACTCAGCTAGAACTAAAAATTTGTTTTGAAAGGGAGCTATAGGCCTTTGTGGACCTTCTTGTTTTGGAAGTAATTGTGGGAGGGTAAATGGTTTGACCATTTTTGCTTTTGGGAGATCGTCTCCCTTGGAAGGAGTGACCGATTTAAACGGCGTCATGCTTAACCTGCAAAAATTCACGGGTTAGAAAATCTGGAAGAGAATTTTCTTCTCCTTTTATAAAATCGATTTTAAAATCAAAACTAGATAGTAGAGCTTGCCATCTAGCAAAGATTTGTTTAGAAACAAGTTTTTTAACATCTTTTTGTAAAATTTCTTTAGCATATTTTCAATCTACTCTTAATAAAAGTTCTTTATTTATAAGATCATCTTGGAACTTAGTGACACATAGCACTATAGCAAAAATCTCCTTTTTTACCGTAGAGTAATTTTTTGAGCAGAATTCCAGATTTCGGATGTAAAATGAACAAGTTGTTCTGTAGATTCAAGATCTACTTTTTGTTTAAGGATGCCTCCATAACCTGCATCAGATGCGTCAGTTTCAACAATTATAAAAGCATTGGGGTTAGGGATTCCTAGGCATGGAATGTTTTGTAGTAAGGCTTTAACTTGAATGACAGCCTGGGTTTGTTCAGAACTCCAAGGGACCGGATTCTTCCTAAGTCTTTTATACAAAGGCTCGCAAACATGTCTGACTTTAGGAATAAAATCAGCAACATAATTTAAACTCCCTAGAAATCTCTGAAACTGAGTTTTATCAGAAATTTCTGTAGGAAATTTGAATGAGAACTCGATGGCCCTGCAAATAGGTTTATATGTTCCTTGATAAAGATCATGACCTAGAAATCTGATGGTAGTTTGAAAAAGCACCATTTTCTTGGCACTGACTACTAAACCATATTTCTTAATAATATTAAAAAATGTATTTAAATGTTTAAAGTGAGAATCAATGTTCTCGGAAAATATTAAGACATCATCAGTATAAACTATTGACAAATAAGAATAATCATTAAAAATAGAATTCATAATATTTTGAAATTCAGATGGGGCGTTCTTAAGACCAAAAGGCATAACATTCCGTTCATATTGTCCAAACGGGACGTTGAAAGCTGTTTTATACTTATCATTCTCAGAAATTTGAATTTGCCAAAATCTTGATTTCATATCAAATTTGATATATAAATTAGCTTTGAAAGTTCTATTCAAAAGTTCTCGTTTGTTAGGTATGGGATACCTAATCCATTTTAAAACGGAGTTAAGGGGTTTATAATTAATCACCAGTCTTGGTGCTCCTCTTTCTTTCTCTGCGTTATTATTAACGTAGAAAGTAGAACAACTCCAAGGAGATTTAGAAACCCTGATGATCTTGTTTTTCAAAAGAGTGTTAATCTCTTTCTTACAAAATTTCATCATTTCGTGATTCATTTGAATAGGCCGATCTTTAGTAGAAATAGCCTGTTCATTGAATCCATCAATGTATGGTAAGGAAACAATATGTTTCTTGCATTCCCAAAATGCATTAGGAAAATCAGAACATATTTCTTTTTCAAAATTCTCACGAAGTTTGGCTATTTTAGTAACCATCTCCGGGGTTTTTAAAATCTGTTCGATTTTCTTAACACGAATTTCATCCTTTAAAAAGGTGAGATGTTGTGATAGATTATTAATACGGAAAACTATTTTTTCCCTTATAAAATTGCTTTCGTCTTGTGAAAGAGTTTTAACAAAAGGAAAATGTAAATCTTTTCCAAATATAGTAGTATTAATACCATTTAAATCAGTAGAATATGGTTTTATCTGAGTGATAAAAGGTATTCCAAGAATGATATCTTCATTGATATCTTCAGTAATTACAAAATCATTTGTCAAACAAATGCCATTGTTGCAAATATGAGCTTTAGAAAGTTTGTAATTAATTTTAAAAGTTCTCCTATAGCGGAGTATTATTTGGAAGTGCTTTTTGCAAATACTCATAGGGACTATACCTTTTACAATGCAGTTTCGATTTGCACCACTGTCAAGCAAAGCAATTTTGTTAATAACAAAATGTTTATTAACTACAATTTTTACCAGAATATGATGACTCTGAGGTCTAATTAAAGAGATTACCGTTACTCCTAGTGCTACCGAGGTAGATGAAAAATTACCGGTATTAGTAACAATTGGTTCAGCCAAATGATCATTATTAATAGACTCTATGTCATCATCTTTTATAGATTCATGTTCTGAATCTTGCTCCTGTAAATTGGTCTTCCTGAGAACCTGATCAGTAAGGACATCCATTTCGACTTTTCCTAGTCGAGATTTAATATTCTTAATTTCTTCTTTGAGATTAGATACTTCATGGCGAAGGTCAAATATAGTGGTTTCAGAATTATTATCTGAGCGGTTCATGATTTGATTCATGCTGAAGGGTTCAACAACTGGACGGGATTTAGGTTTATCCGTGTTAAGGATGATGTTTTTGAGTTCTAGGAGGAAACAGTTTCTAGCTTCATCATCAATTATGTGCTGAATAACATCAAATAGAGCTTCCTTTGAATGATCTCAAAGAACCTTGATAGAATGAGTACTATCACAAGTACAAAATGCTTCAGTACAGGTGCAATCTTTTCCTGATTGACTTCTGTCTGATTCATAGTCAAGATCAATGTCCTCGTCATCACTGTATTCCTCAGATGTACCTGAAGATTCAGAAAAAGGTTCGTCAAGAATAGCTAGAAGTTTACCTTTGGTTTCTTCATCTATTCCAAGAAGATTTATCTTCTTCTTCTTTGTCTGCGATTGACATTCATTAGCTTTCTGGCCTGTCTTACCACACGTCCAACAGACATCTGTTTTGGAATCTCTAGGTCTTTTGGACCTTCTTCTCTTAGATTTGGAAGAATCATCTCTTCTGTGACGAGATTTCTTTCTGTGAGATTTCTTTTCTCTTTTATCCTTTTTCACCTTGTCAGGTGGAGTAATAAAACCAAAATCTCTACAAAAGCTTCCAAGTTCTCGTCTTGAAGATGATTGTTCTTACTTAAGTTGATGCTTAAGCTTGATATCCGTATAGAGTTCCAAATCTACAATATTAATGGTGCTTACCAAATCACCATAGGTTAAACTACTGTAGGGTATGCGACCGTCATTGCGATCCTATATTTTAGTCCTTACTTTGTCAGCAAAGAGTGGGGGTAGACCGTTGATAAAACGTTCTTTGCAAAAAATCCAGGTGGCAATCTGGCGAATCATAACTTTGCTTAAAAAGGCATGCTTGTAGTGAATGAAACTGTCTAAATTTGGACAGCTGAGATTGTTCAGGATTTGGAGACTTCTATCCTGAAATAGCTTTGGTTCGCCAATAAAATGCTTAGTGATATGATAGAGTAAAATTGCACAAGCATCTTCTCTAGTGATTTGAGAAGTACTTTGGCTGTTTCCTTCAACCTTTACAACAGTCTCTGTTGGTGTAGCGCTGATGATGAGTTGCTTGGTCTCATCTTTGCAGTAGTTATCCCACCAGTGTTTCAGCATTCCTGTGAAACCTGCAGTAATCATAGTAGCAGCTTCTTTATTAGTTGATCCTCTCATCTTGTAAGCAGTGATTGCAAAACCCATTTCATGGAGTTTGTTGTAAATCTGATGTTCTGCAAGACCATCAATATTCCATTCAGTAATGCTTCGTCCTTCATGAGAAGAAGTAGATAAGAAGGCGTTTTCCTCATACTGCAAGTCTGGGAAAGAGGGACGGCTATGATAGTTTTTTCGTTTATGGAATCTATCATTGGATAACTTTTGGAGAAGGATATCTTTATCCGGAGTGGTTGAAACAATTTTTTCTTGAAGGGTAGAAACTTTGTTTTGGTTTTTGTCTTCTTGTTTAGAGACTTTGAATTTAGTAAGTTGTTCATTGATTTGGTCAATAAGGTTATTTCCTGAGATTTCAAAGGTTTCTGAAGGTTTAGGGAATTTTTCTTTGGAAAATTATGGTAGTCTGAATCTTGGATTAGGTTCAATATCATGGTTGGAAGAAGTAGAAGCCGGGATAGGTCTTCCACTAAAAGTAGGTTTAGTATCTTCAATTTGTTTGGAGATTACATGAAGGATTTGGTTTGAGTTGTTGTTTTGTTCTACTACTCTGTCAATATCTGCAGTGGTGAGTGAAGTACCAGTTTTATCACTTTTCTCTTTGAAAGGAGAAGTTTTAATCACCGTTCCTGCAATAGGAATGTTAATACCTTCTAGGGGAGGAGTAATAGATTCAACAATCTTATTAGAAGTTGTATACCATTTATTAATGATAACCTGTAATGACTTAGTCTGGTTTGATCTTATAAATGGGCCGTTTTGGCTGTGGCGACCAACTGGATCCATAGCTAAGGTTTAAAGGAGGTCCATGTAAGTTTTTGGCAACAATGACATCGAAATTCTTGGTCACCATAAAATGTCGTGGACTATAGCACACGAAAATCGGCAAAATAGGGGGTTTACCTACTTAGGGGCTCGTTTAACCTTGTAAATGGGTCATTTTGGTCGTGGCTACAAATTGGCTCCATATCTAAGGTCTTAACGGATGTACATGGAAGCTTTTGGCAAATATTATGTCGAAATTCTGGGTCACCATAAAATGTCATGGACTATAGCACATGAAAATCGGTAAAATGGGGGGTTTACTTGCTCTGGGGCTCGTTTGACCTTGTAAATTGGCTGTTTTAGCCGTGGCGAACAACTAGCTCCATAGCTAAGGTCTAAATGGAGGTCCTTGTAAGTTTTTGGCAAAAATGACATCAAAATTCTGGGTAACCATTAAATGCCGTGGACTATAGCACAGGTAAATCGACAAAATAAGGGGTTTACCTACTTAAGGGCTCGTTCGAACTTGTAAATGGGTCATTTTGGCCGTGGCTACAAATTGGTTCCATATCTAAGGTCTTAACGGATGTACATGTAAGTTTTTGGCAAAATTTATGTCAGAATTCTTGGTCACCATAAAATATCATGGACTATAGCACACGAAAATTGGCAAAATGGGGGGTTTACCGGCTCTGGGGCTCGTTTGACCTTGTAAATGGGCTGTTTTAGCCATGGCGACCAACTAGCTCCATAGCTAAGCTCTAAATGGAGGTCTAAGTAAGTTTTTTCCAAAAATGACATCGAAATTCTAGGTCACCATAAAATGTCGTGGACTATAGCACACGAAAATCGACAAAATGGGGGGTTTACCTACTTTGGGGCTCGTTTGACCTTGTAAATGGGCCGTTTTAGCCGTGCGACCTACTGGCTCCAAAGCTAAGGTCATATCGGAGGTCCATGTAAGTTTTTGGCAAAAATGATGTTGGAATTCCAGGTCACCACAAAATGTCGTGGACTATAGCACACAAAAATTGACAAAATGAGGGTTTACCTGCTCAGGTTTCGTTTGACCCTGTAAATGGGCCATTTTGGCCGTGACGACAAGCTAGCTCCATGGCTAAGGTCCTAACAGATGTCCGTGAATGTTTTTGGCAAACATGATCTCGAAATTCTGGGTCACCATAAAATACTGTGGACTATAGATCACGAAAATTGGAAAAATGGAGGGTTTACCTGCTCTTGGGATTGTTTGATCTTGTAAATGGACCATTTTAGCCATGGCGACCAACTGGCTCCATTGCGAAGGTCTTAATGGAGGTCCATGTAAGTTTTTGGCAAAAATGACATCAAAATTCTGAGTCACCATAAAATGTCGTGTACTATAGCACACAAAAATCGGCAAAATGGGGTTTACCTGCTCTGGGGCTCATTTGACCTTTAAAATGGGCCAAATTGGCCGTGAGCACCAAATAGCTCTATAGCTAAGGTCTTAACAAATGTCCATAAAAAATTTCGGCAAAAATGAGGTCGGAATTTTGGATAAAAAAAATTTGTGGACTATAGCACACAAAAATCAATAAAATGCAGGGTTTACCTGCTCCTGGGCTCGTTTGACCTTCAAAATGGGTCGTTTTGTCCATGAGGGGTAACTGGCTCCATAGCTGAGGTCTTAACAGACGTCCATGAATAATTTCGGCAATAATGATGTCAGAATTTTGGATCATCAAAAAAGATGGTGAACTATAGCACATGAAAATAGGAAAAATAGGGGGATTAGTTGCTCTGGGTATGTTTGAACTTGAAAATGGGTCGTTTTGGCCGTGAGGGCCAACTGGCTCCATAGCTAAGGTCTTAACTGACGTTAATGAAAAGTTTCAGCAAAAATGAGGTCGAAATTCTGGATCACCAAAAAAGATAGTGAACTATAGCACACAAAAAATTGGAAAATGAGGGGTATACCTACTCTGGGGCTCGTTTGACCTTGAAAATTGGCCGTTTTTGCCATGAGGTCCAACTGGATCCGTAGCAAAGGTCTTAACGGACGTCCATGAAAAAATTTGGCAAAAATGAGGTCAGAATTTTGGATCACCAAAAAATATGGTGAACTATAGCACACAAAAATCGGCAAAATGGGGGGTTTACCTGCTCCGGGGCTCATTTGACCTTAAAAATGGGTCATTCTGGCCGTGAGGGCTAACTGACTCCATATCTAAGGTCTTAACAGACGTCCATGAAATGTTTCAGCAAAAATGAGATCGGAATTTTGGGTCACCAAAAAATCCATGGACTATAGCACACGAAAATTGGCAAAATGAGGGGTTTACCTGCTCCAGGGCACGTTTGACTTTGAAAATAGGCCATTTTGGCCGTGAGGGCCAACTGGCTCTATAGCTAAGGTCTTAACAGATGTCCATGAAATATTTTGGCAAAAATAAGGTTGAAATTCTATATCACGAAAAAATCCATGGACTATAACATGCGAAAATTGGTAAAATATGGGGTTTACCTGCTTCGAGGCTCGTTTAACCTTGAAAATAGGTTGTTTTAGCTGTGCTGACCATCTAGATCCATAGCTAAGGTCTTAACGGACGTCCATGAAAAGTTTTGGCAAAAATAAGGCCAAAATTTCGGATCAACAAAAAATCCACGGACTATAGCAAATGAAAATAGGCAAAATGGGGGTTTACCTGCTCCGAGGATCATTTAACCTTGAAAATGGGCTGTTTTGGCTGTGAGGGACAACTAGCTCCATACCTAAGGTCTTAAGGGACGTCTATGAAAAATTTTGGCGTTAATGAGGTCGGAATTTCGGATCACCAAAACAGATGGTTAATTGTAGCACACGAAAATTGGTAAATGGGGGGTTTACCAACTCCGGGGCTCATTTTATCTTGAAAATGGGCCATTTTGGCTGTGAGGGCCAACTGGCTCTATAGCTAAGGTCTTAATGTACGTCCTTTAAAAATTTCATCAAATGAGGTCGAAATTGCAGAACTCCAAAAAATCCATCTACTATAGCACACGACTATCAGTAAAATGGGGGTTTACCTGCATCGGGGCTCGTTTAACCATGAAAATGGGTTGTTTTTGTCGTGAGAGCCAACTCGCTCCATAGCTAGGTCTTAACGGATGTCCATGAAAAATTTTGGCAAAAATGACGTCGAAATTTTGTATCACCAAAATAGATGGTGAACTATAGCACACGAAAATAGGCAAAATGGTGGGTTTACTCGCTCCGGGTATCATTTGACTTTGAAAATGGGTCATTTTGGCCTTAAGGACCAAATGCCTCTATAGCTAAGGTCTTAACGGACGTCCAAGAAAAGTTTTGACAAAAATGAGGTCGGAATTCTGAATCACCAAAAAATTCTTGGACTATAGCACACTAAAATTGACAAAATAGGGGGTTTACCTGCTCCGTGGATCGTTTGACTTTGAAATGGGCTGTTTTGGCCGTTAGGGCCAACTGGCTCCATAGTTAAGGTCTTAACGGACGTCTATGAAAAATTTCAGCAAAAATGAGGTCGAAATTCCAGATCACCAAAAAAGATAGTGAACTATAGCACAAAAAAATTGGCAAAATGGGGGTTTACCTACTCCACGGTTCATTTGACCTTGAAAATGGGCCATTTTGATCATAACGGCAAACTGGCTCTATATATAAGGTCTTAATGGACGTCCATGAAAATATTCAGCAAATATGAGATCGAAATTTGGGATCATCAAAAAATCCATGGACTATAGCACCCGAAAATTAGAAAAATGGGGGGTTTACTTGCTCTGGTGATTGTTTGACCTTAAAAATGGGCCGTTTGGCTGTGAGGGCCAACTTGCTCCATAGTTAAGGCCTTAACGGACGTTCATGAAAAATTTCATCAAAAATAAGGTCAAAATTCTAGATCACCAAAAAATCCATAGATAGCACACGAAAATTGGAAAAATGGGGGGTTTACCTGCTCCAGGGTTCATTTGACCTTTAAAATGGGCCGTTTTGGCCGTGAGGGAAAATTGGGTCCATAGCTAATGTCTTAACGGACGTCCATTAAAATATTCAGCAAATATGAGGTAGGAATTCGATATTATCAAAAAATTCATGGACTATAACACCCGAAAATTGGAAAAATGGGGGGTTTACTTGCTCTGGGGATAGTTTGACCTTGAAAATAGGTCGTTTTGGCCGTGAGGGCCAACTTGCTCCATAGCTAAGGTCTTAACGGATGTCTATGAAAAATTTCATCAAAAATGAGGTCGGAATTCTGGATCACCAAAAAATCCAAGGACTATAGCATACGAAAATTGGCAAAATGTGGGGTTTACCTGCTCCAGGGTTCATTTGACCTTGAAAATGGGCCATTTTGGCCGTGAGGGCAAACTGGCTCCGTAGCTAAGGTCTTAACGGACGTTTATGAAAATATTCAACAAATATGATGTTGGCATTTCAGATTATCAAAAAATCCATGGACTATAGCATCCGAAAATTAGAAAAATAGGGGGTTTACTTGCTCTGGTGATTGTTTGACCCTGAAAATGGGTCGTTTTGGCTGTGAGGGCCAACTTGCTCCATAGTTAAGGTCTTAACGAACGTCCATGAAAAATTTCATCAAAAATAAGGTCGGAATTCTGGATCACCAAAAAATCCATGGACTATAGCACATGAAAATCCGCAAATTGGGGGGTTTACCGGCTCCAGGGTTCATTTGATCTTGAAAATGGGCCGTTTTGGCCGTGAGGGAAAACTGGGTCCATAGCTAAGGTCTTAACGGATGTCCATTAAAATATTCGGCAAATATGAGGTAGGAATTCCAAATCATCAAAAAATCCATGGACTATAGCACCAGAAAATTGGAAAAATAGGGGTTTACTTGCTCTAGGGATAGTTTGACCTTGAAAATGGGACATTTTGGACGTGAGGGCCAACTTGCTCCATAGCTAAGGTCTTAACGGATGTCCATGAATATTTCATCAAAAATGAGGTCAAAATTCTGGATCACCAAAAAATCCATGGACTATAGCATACGAAAATCAGCAAAATGTGGGGTTTACCCACTCCGTGGATTGTTTGGCCTTGAAAATGGGCCAAATTGGTCGTGAGGGCCAACTAGCTCTATAGCTAAGGTCTTTATGGACGTCCATGAAAAATTTCAGAGAAAATGAGATCAAAATCCTAGATCATTCAAAAAGATGGTGAACTATAACACACGAAAATCGAAAAATGGGGGTTTGCCTGCTCTGGGGCTCTTAGACCTTGAAAATTGGCCTTTTTGTCGTGATGGCCATCTAGATCCATAGCTAAATTCTTAACGGATGACCATGAAAAATTTAGGCAAAAATGAGGTCGAAATTCTATATCACCAAAATTCAATGGACTATAACATACTAAAATTGGCAAAATGGGGGGTTTACCTACTCCGGGGATCGTTTGACCTTGAAAATAGGTCGTTTTAGCCGTGAGGGCTAGCTAGCTCCATATCTAAGGTCTTAACAAATGTCAATGAAAAATTTCAGCAAAAATGAGGACGGAATTTTGGATTACCAAAAAATTAATGGACTATAGCACACGAAAATTGGTAAAATATGGAGTTTACTTGCTCCGGAGCTCGTTTGACCTTTAAAATGGGCTAAATTGGCTGTGCAAGCCAACTGTCTATATAGCTAAGGTCTTAACGAACGTCCATGAAAATTTGGCAAAAATGAGGTCGAAATTTTGGGTCACACAAAAATCCATGGACTATAGCATACGAAAATCGATAAAATAAGGGGTTTGCCTGCTCTGAGGATCGTTTGACTTTGAAAGTGGCCATTTTGTACATGAATGCCAACTGACTCCATTCTTAAGGTCTTAACGGACGTCTTTGAAAAGTTTCGGCAAAAATGAGATCAGAATTTCGGATCACCAAAAAAGATAGTGAACTATAGCACACGAAAATCTTTAAAATGGGGGGTTTACCTGCTCTATGGTTTATTTTACCTTGAAAATGGGTCGTTTCGCCGTGAGGGCCATCTGGATCCATAGCTAAAGTCGTAACGGACAACAATGGAAAATTTTGGCAAAAATGAGGTCGGAATACCGGATCACCAAAATTACATGGACTATAGCACACGAAAATTGGCAAAATAGGTGTTTTACCTGCTCCGGGGATCGTTTGACCTTGAAAATGGGTCGTTTTACCTGTGAGAGCTAACTAGTTCCTTAGATAAGGTCTTAACGGAAGTCCATAAAAAATTTTGGCAAAAATGAGGCCAGAATTCTGGATTACTAAAAAATCCACGGACTATAGCACACAAAAATTGATAAAATATGGGGATTTCCTGCTCCAGGGATCATTTATCCTTAAAAATTGGTTTAATTGGCTGTGAGGGACAACTAACTCTATAGCTAAGGTTTAAACGGATGTCCATGAAAATTTTTTGCAAAATGAGGTCGAAATTCTAGATCACCAAAAACTCCATGGACTATAGCACACGAAAATAGGCAAAATGGTGGGTTTACTTGCTTTGGGGCTTGTTTGACCATGAAAATGGGTCGTTTTGGCTATGAAGGCCAACTGGCTCCATAGCTAAGGTCTTAATGGACGTCCATGAAAAATTTCAGAGAAAATGAGGTCGAAATCCTAGATCACCTAAAAAGATGATGAACTATAGCACACAAAAATTGAAAAATTGGGGGTTTACCTTCTCTAAGGCTCTTTGACCTTGAAAATGGGTCGTTTTTGCCGTAAGGGCCATTTGGATCCATAGCTAAAGTCTTAACGGATGACCATGAAAAATTTTGACAAATATGAGGTCGAAATTCTGGATCACCAAAATTTCATGGACTATAGCATACGAAAATTAGCGAAATGAGGGGTTTACCTACTTCGGGGATCGTTTGACCTTGAAAATGGGCCGCTTTAGCCGTGAGAGACAACTAGCTCCATAGCTTAGGTCTTAACGGATGTCCATGAAAAATTTCAGCAAAAATGAGGACGAAATTTTGGATCACCCAAAAATCCATGGACTATATAGCACACAATAATTTGCAAATTGTAGGGTTTACTTGCTATGGGGTTTGTTTGACCTTTCAAATGGGCCAAATAGAATGTGAGAGCCAATTGGCTCTATAGCTAAAGTCTTAACGGATGTCCATGAAATTTTTTGGCAAAAATGAGGTCGAAATTTTGGGTCACACAAAAATTCATGGACTATAGCATACGAAAATCGACAAAATAGGGGGTTTACCTGCTCTGGGGATCGTTTGACTTTGAAAGTGGCCGTTTTGTCCATGAATGCCAACTGGCTCTATTCTTAAGGTCTTAACAGACGTCTATGAAAAGTTTTGGCAAAAATGAGGTTAGATTTCCGGACCACCAAAAAAGATGGTGAACTATAGCACACGAAAATAGGCAAAATGTGGGGATTACTTGCTCTGGGTTTATTTGACCTTAAAAATGGGTCGTTTTGGCCGTAAGGGACAACTGGTTCCATAGTTAATGTCTTAACGAAAGTCCATGAAAAGTTTCGGCAAAAATAAGGTCAAAATTCTGGATCACCAAAAAAGATGGAGAACTATAGCACACAAAAATCCAAAAATGGGGGGTTTACAGCTTTGGGGCTCGTTTGACATGTAAAATTAGTGTTTTTTGCCCTGAGGGCCAACTGGATCCATAACAAAGGTCGTAACGGACGTCTATGAAAAATTTCAGCAAAAATGAGGTCGAAATTCTGGATCACCAAAAAATCCATGGACTATAATAGCACACGAAAATCAGTAAAATGGGGATTTACCTGCTCCGGGGTTTATTTGACCTTGAAAATGGGCCGTTTTGGTCGTGAGGGCCAAGTGGCTCCATTGTTATGGTCTTAACAGACATCCATGAAAAATTTCATCATAAATGAGGTCAGAATTCCGAATCACCAAATAAGATGCTGAATTATAGCACAGAAAAATATGCAAATGGGGTGTCTACCTTCTCTGGAATTCAGTTTACCTTGAAAATGGGTCGTTTTGGCTGTGAGGGCCAACTAGCTCCATAGCTTAGGTCTTAACGGAGACCATGAAAAATTTCAGCCAAAATGAGGTCGAAATTCTGAATAACCAAAAAATTCATAGACTATAGCGTACAAAAATTGGCAAAATAGGGGGTTTACCTGCTCCGAGGATCGTTTGACCTTTAGAATGGGTTTTTTTAGCCTTGAGGGCCAACTGGCTCCATAGTAAAGGTCATAACGGACGTCCATGAAAAATTTTAGCAAAAATGAGATCAGAATTCTAGATTACCAAAAAATCCATTGACTATAGCACATGAAAATTGGAAAAAATAGGGGGTTTACATGGTCCGAGGATCGTTTGACCTTGAAAATGGACCGTTTTGGCTGTAAGGCCCAACTTGCTCCATAGCTAGTGTCTAAATGGACGTCCATGAATATTTTCGGCAAAAATGAGGTTGGAATTTTGGATCACCAACAAAATCCATGGAATATAGCACATGAAAATTGGCAAAATGGGGGGTTTACCTATTCGGGGTTCGTTTGACCTTGAAAATCGGCCAAATTGGCCGTGAGGGCCAACTGGCTCCATAGCTAAGGTCTGAACGGTCGTCCATGAAAAATTTTGGCAAAAATGAGGTTCGAATCCTGGATCACCAAAAAATTCATGGATTATATAGCACACGAAAATAGGCAAAATAGGGGGTTTACCTTCTCTGGGGCTCGTTTAACCATGAAAATGGGTTGTTTTGGCCGTGAGGGCTAACTGCCTCCATAGCTAAGGTCTTAATGGACGTCCATGAAAAAATTTGATGAAAATGAGGTCAAAATCCTAGATCACCCAAAAAGATGGTGAACTATAGCACACGAAAATTGTAAAATGGGGGGTTTACATGCTCTTGGGCTCTTTGACCTTGAAAATGGGCCCTTTTTGACGTGAGGGCCATTTGCATCTATAGCTAAAATCTTAACGGACTACCATGAAAAGTTTCAGCAAAAATGAGGTCAGAATTCTGGATCACCAAAATTCCATGGTCTATAGCACACAAAAATCAGCAAAATGGGGGGTTTACCTGCTCTGGAGATCGTTTGACCTGTAAAATGGGTTGTTTTAGCCGTGAGGGCCAACTAGCTCCATACCTAAGCTCATAACGGATGTCCATGATAAATTACTACAAAAATGAGGAAAAAAGTACGGATCACCAAAAAATTCATAGACTATAGCACACAAAATTTGGAAAAAATTGGGATTTACCTATTCTGGGCTCGTTTGACCTTTAAAATGGGCCAAATTGGCCGTGAGCGCCAAATAGCTCTACAGCTAAGGTTTTAATAGACGTCCATGAAAAATTTTGGCAAAAATAAGATCGAAATTTTGGATCACAATAAAATCCATGCACTATAACATAAGAAAATTGACAAAATGTAGGGTTTACCTGCTCCTGGGCTCGTTTGACCTTCAAAATAGGTCGTTTTGTCCATGAGGGCCAACTGGTTCCATTTCTAAGGCCTTAACAGACGTACATGAATAATTTCGGCAATAATGAGGTCAAAATTTTGGATCATCAAAGAAAGATGGTGAACTACAGCATATGAAGATAGGAAAAATAGGGGGATTACTTGTTCCGGGTTTATTTGAACTTGAAAATGGGTCGTTTTGGCCATGAGGGCCAGCTGGCTCCATAGCTAAGGTTTTAACGGACGTCCATGAAAAGTTTCATCAAAAATGAGGTCGAAATTCTGGATAACCCAAAAGGATGGTGAACTATAGCACACGAAAATCAAAAAATTGGGGGTTTACTTGCTCTTGGGATCATTTGACCTTAAAAATGGGCCATTTTGGCCGTGAGGGACAACTGGCTCCATAGCTAAGGTCTTAACAGACGTCCTTGAAATGTTTCAGCAAAAATGGGATCGAAATTCTGGGTCACCAAAAAATCCATGGACTATAGCACACGAAAATTGGCAAAATATGGGGTTTACCTGCTCCGGGGCACTTTTGACTATGAAAATGGGCCGTTTTGGTCATGAGGGATAACTGGCTCCATAGCTAAGGTCTTAACGGACGTCCATAAAATATTTTGGCAAAAATAAGGTCGGAATTCTATATCACGAAAAAATCCATGCACTGTAACACGCGAAAATCAGCAAAATATGGGGTTTACCTGCTTCGAGGCTCGTTTAACCTTGAAAATGGGCTGTTTTAGCTGTGCTGGCCAACTGGCTCCATAGCTAAGGTCTTAACACACGTCCATGAAATATTTTGGTAAAAATAAGGCCAAAATTTTGGATCAACAAAAAATCCACCGACTATAGCAAACAAAAATCGGCAAAATGAGGGGTCTACCTGCTCCGGGGCTCGTTTGACCTTGAAAATGGGCCGTTTTGGCTGTGAGGAACAACTAGCTCTATACCTAAGGTCTTAACGGACATCCATAAAAAATATTGGCATTAATTAGGTCGGAATTCCGGATCACCAAAATGGATGGTGAACTGTAGCACACGAAAATTGGTAAAATTAGGGGTTTACTAGCTCTGGGGCTCATTTGATCTTGTAAATGGGCCGTTTTGGCTATCAGGGCCAACTGGTTCCATAGCTAAGGTCTTAACATACGTCTTTGAAATATTCCGTGAAAAATGAGGTCGAAATTGCAGAACTCCAAAAACTCCATGTACTATAGCACACGACTAAATGGGGGGTTTACCGGCACCGGGGTTCGTTTGACCATGAAAATGTGTCGTTTTTATCATGAGAGCCAACTCGCTCCATAGCTAAGGTCTTAACGGACGTCCATGAAAAATTTTGACAAAAATGACGTCGAAATTCTGTATCACCAAAAAAGATGATGAACTATAGCACACAAAAATAGGTAAAATGGTGGGTTTACTCACTCTGGGTATCATTTGACCTTGAAAATGAGTCGTTTTGGCCTTGAGGACCAATTGCCTGCATAGCTAAGGTCTTAACGGACGTCCAAGAAAAGTTTCAGCAAAAATGAGGTATGAATTCTGAATCATCAAAAAATTCATGGACTATAGCACACGAAAATCGGCAAAATAGGGGGTTTACCTGCTCCGTGGATCGTTTGACTTTGAAATGGGCTATTTTGGCCATTAGGGCCAACTGGCTCCATTGCTATGGTCTTAACAGAGGTCCATGAAAAATTTTGGTTAAAATTAGGTCGGAATTCTGGATCACCAAAAAATTCAGTGAACTATAGCACATGAAAATCAAAAAATGCGGGGTTTACCTTCTCTAGGGCTCTTTGACCTTGAAAATGGGTCGTTTTTGCCATGAGGGCCATCTGGATCCATAGGTCAGAATTTTGGATCACCAAAAAATTCATGGACTATAGTACACCGATAATCGGCAAAATGGGGTTTACCTGCTTTGGGGCTCATTTGACCTTTAAAATGGGCCAAATTGGACGTGAGAGCCAAGTGGCTCTATAGATAAGGTCTTAACAAACATCCATGAAAAATTTTGGCAAAAATGAGGTCGAAATTCTAGATCACACAAAAAATTCATGGACTATAGCACACGAAAATCGGTAAAATATAGGATTTACCTACTCCTGCGCTCGTTTTACCTTCAAAATGGGCCGTTTTGTCCATAAGGGCTAACTAGCTCCATAGTTAAGGTCTTAACAGACGTCCATGAAAAATTTAGGCAAAAATGAGGTCAGAATTCCGAATCACCAAAAAAGATGGTGAACTATAGCACACGAAAATAGGCAAAATGTGGGGATTACTTGCTCCGGGTTTGTTTGACTTTGAAAATGGGTCATTTTGGCCGTGAGGGACAACTGGCTCCATAGCTAATATCTTAACGAAAGTCCATGAAAAGTTTCGGCAAAAATGAGGTCGAAATTCTGGATCACCAAAAATATGGAGAACTATAGCACACGAAAATTCAAAAATGGGGTTTACCAGCTTTGGGGCTCGTTTGACCTGTAAATTTGGCCATTTTTGCCGTGAGGGCCAACTGGATCCATAGCAAAGGTCTTAACGGACGTCCACAAAAATTTTTAGCAAAAATGAGGTCTAAATTTTAGATCACCAAAAAATCCATGGACTATAATAGCACACGAAAATCGGCAAAATAAGGGTTTGCCTGCTCTGGGGCTCATTTGACCTTGAAAATGGGCCGTTTTGGTCATGAGGGCCAACTGGCTCCATTGCTATGGTCTTAATAGACGTCCATGAAAAATTTCATCATAAATGAGGTCAGAATTTAGAATCACCAAAAAAGATGCTGAATTATAGCACACAAAAATATGCAAATGGGGTGTCTACCTTCTCTGGGGTTTAGTTTACCTTGAAAATGGGTCGTTTTGGCTGTGAGGGGCAACTAGCTTCATAGCTAAGGTCTTAACGGAGTCCATGAAAAATTTCAGCAAAAATGAGGTCGAAATTCTGGATAACCAAAAAATTCATAGACTATAGCACACAAAAATTGGCAAAATAGGGGGTTTACCTGCTCCGGGGATCATTTGACCTTTGAAATAGGTTGTTTTAGATGTGAGGGCCAACTGGCTCCACAGTTAAGGTCTTAATGGCCGTCCATAAAAAATTTTGGCAAAAATGAGATCGAAATTCTGGATTACCAAAAAATTCATTGACTATAGCACACAAAAATTGAAAAAAATGGGGTTTTACCTGCTCCGAGGATCGTTTGACCTTGAAAATGGACCGTTTTGGCCGTGAGGGCCAACTTGCTCCATAGATAATGTCTAAATGGACGTCTATGAAAATTTTTAGCCAAAATGAGGTCGGAATTTTGAATCACAAAAAAATCCATCGATTATAGCACACGAAAATTGACAAAATGGGGGGTTTACCTGCTTTGGATTTGTTTGACCTTGAAAATGGGCCAAATTGGCCGTGAGGGCCAAGTGGGTCTATTGCTAAGGTCATAACAGACGTCCATGATAAATTTTGGCATAATTGAGGTCCAAATCCTGGATCACCAAAAAATCCAAGGATTATATAGGACATGAAAATAGGCAAAATGGGGGGTTTACCTTCTCTGGGGCTCGTTTAACCATGAAAATGGGTCCTTTTGGCCGTGAGGGCCAACTGCCTCCATAGCTAAGGTCTTAATAGACGTGCATGAAAATTTTTGGAGAAAATGAGGTTGAAATCCTGGATCACCCAAAAAGATGGTGAACTATAGCACACAGAAATCAGAAAATGGGGGGTTTACATGCTCTTGGGCCCTTTTTGCCGTGAAGGCCATCTGGATCCATAGCTAAAGTCTTAACGGACTACCATGAAAAATTTTCGCAAAAATGAGGTTGGATCTCTAGATCACCAAAATTTCATGGACTATATCAAACGAAAATCGACAAAATGGGGGTTTACCTGCTCCGGGAATTGTTTGGCCTATAAAATGGGTTGTTTTAGCCGTGAGGGCCAACAATCTCCATGCCTAAGGTCATAACGGATGTCCATGAAAAATTTCAACAAAACTGAGGACGAAATTATGGATCACCAAAAAATCCATGGACTATAGCACACTAAAATCGACAAAAAGTGGGGTTTACCTGCTCTGGGCTCGTTTGACCTTTAAAATGGGCCAAATTGGCCGTGAGCGCCAAATAGCTCTATAACTAAGGGCTTAACAGACGTCCATGAAAAATTTTGGCAAAAATGAGGTCGAAATTTCGGATCACAAAAAAATCCATGGACTATAGCACATGAAAATCGACAAAATATAGGGTTTACCTGCTCCTAGGCTCGTTTGACCTTACAAATGGATCGTTTTGTCCATGAGGGCTAACTGGCTCCATAGCTATGATCTTAATAGACGTCCATGAATAATTTTGGCAAAAATAAGGTTAGAACTTTGGATCATCAAAAAAGATAGTGAACTATAGCACATGAAAATAGAAAAAATGGGGGGATTACTTGCTCCGAGTTTATTTGAACTTGAAAATGGGTCATTTTTGGCCGTGAGGGCCAATTGGCTCCATAGCTAAGGTTTTAACGGACTTCCATGAAAAGTTTAAAGAAAAATGAGGTCGAAATTCTGGATCACCAAAAAAGATGGTGAACTATAGCACATGAAAATTGGAAAATGGGGGGTTTACCTACTCTGGGGCTCATTTGACCTTGAAAATTGGCCGTTTTTGCCGTGCTGTCCAATTGGATCCGTAGCAAAGGTCTTAACGTAGGTCAATGAAAAATTTTTGCAAAAATAAAGTCGGAATTTCGGATCACCAAAAAAGATAGTGAACTATAGCACATAAAAATTGGCAAAATGGGGGGGGGGGTTTACCTGCTTCGGGGTTTATTTGACCTTAAAAATGGGTCATTCTGGCCATGAAGGCCAACTAGCTCCATAGCTAAGGTCTTAACAGATGTCAATGAAATGTTTCAGCAAAAATGAGATCGGAATTTCGGGTCACCAAAAAATCCATGAACTATAGCACACAAAAATTGGCAAAATTAGGGGTTTACCTGCTCTGGGGGCATGTTTGACTATGAAAATAGGCCGTTTTGGCCGTGAGGGCCAACTGGCTCCATAGCTAAGGTCTTAACGGACGTCCATGAAATATTTTGGCAAAAATGAGGTCGAAATGCCTTATCAAGAAAAAATCCATGGACTATAACATGCAAAAATTGGCAAAATGTGGGGTTTACCTGCTTTGAGGCTCGTTTAACCTTGAAAATGGGTTTTTTTAGCTGTGCTGGTAAACTGACTCCATAGCTAAAGTCTTAACGGACGTCCATGAAAAGTTTTGGCAAAAATAAGGCCAAAATTTTGGATCAACAAAAAATACATAGACTATAGCAAACGAAAATCGATAATATGGGGGTTTTACCTACTCCGAGAATTATTTAACCTAGAAAATAGGCCGTTTTGGCTGTGAGGGACAACTAGCTCCATACCTAAGGTCTTAATGGACGTTCATGAAAAATTTTGGCATTAATGAGGTCGGAATTCTGGATCACCAAAATAGATGGTTAACTATAGTATACGAAAATTGGTAAAATTGGGAGTTTACCAGCTCTGGGGCTTATTTGATCTTGAAAATGGGTTGTTTTAGCTATGAGGGCCAACTGGCTCCATAGCTAAGGTCTTAACGTACGTCCTTGAAAAATTTCATGAAAAATAAGGTCGAAATTGCAGAACTCCAAAAAAGCCACGTACTATAGCACACGACTATCAGTAAAATAGGGGGTTTACCTGCACCGGGGCTCGTTTGACTATGAAAATGGGCCATTTTTGTCGTGAGAACCAACTCGCTCCATAGCTAAGGTCTTAACAGATGTCTGTTAAAAATTTTGGCAAAAATGACGTCGGAATTCTTTATCACCAAAAAAGATGGTGAAATATAACACACGAAAATAGGCAAAATAGTGGGTTTACTCGCTCCGGGTATCATTTGACCTTGAAAATGGGTTGTTTTAGCCTTGAGGACCAACTGCCTCCATAGCTAAGGTCTTAATGGATGTCCAAGAAAAGTTTTGGCAAAAATGAGGTCTAAATTCCGAATCACCAAAATATCCATGAACTATAGCACACAAAAATCTGCAAAGTAAGGGGTTTATCTGGTCCGTGGATCGTTGGACTTTGAAATGGCTGTTTAGGCCGTAAGGGCCAACTAGCTCCACAGTTAAGGTCTTAACGAACGTCTATGAAAAATTTCAGCAAAAATGAGGTCGAAATTCCAGATAACCAAAAAAAATAATGAACTATAGCACACGAAAATTGGCAAAATGGGGGTTTACCTGCTCAAATGGGCCGTTTTGGCCATGAGGGCAAATTGGCTCCGTAGCTAAGGTCTTAATGGACGTCCATGAAAATATTCAGCAAATATGAGGTCGAAATTTTGAATCATCAAAAAATCCATGGACTATATAGCACCCAAAAATTGGAAAATTAGGGGGTTTACTTGCTTTGGTGATCATTTGAATTTGAAAATGGGCCGTTTTGGCTGTGAGGGCCAACTTGCTCTATAGCTAAGGTCTTAACGGATATCCATGAAAAATTTCACCAAAAATAAGGTCAGAATTCTGGATTAGCAAAAAATCCATGGACTATAGCACACGAAAATTCACAAAATGGGGGGTTTACCTGCTTCAGGGTTCATTTGACCTTGAAAATGGGCTGTTTTGGTAGTGAGGGAAAAATGGGTCCATAGCTAAGGTCTTAACGGACGTCCATTAAAATATTCGGCAAATATGAGGTAGGAATTCCAGATCATCAAAAAATCCATGGACTATAGCACTCGAAAATCAGAAAAATGGGGGGTTTACTTGCTCTGGGGATAGTTTGACCTTGAAAATGGGTCGTTTTGGTTGTGAGGGCCAACTTGCTCCATAGTTAAGGTCTTAATGGACGTCCATGAAAAAATTTGTCAAAAATGAGGTTGGAATTCTGGATCACCAAAAAATCCTTAGACTATAGCATACTAAAATCAGCAAAATGTTGGGTTTACCTGCTCTGGGGATCGTTTGGCCTTGAAAATGGGCCAAATTGGCTGTGAGGGCCAACTAGCTCTATAGCTAAGGTCTTAACAGATGTTTATGAAAAATTTCGTCAAAAATGAGGTTGGAATTCTGGATCACCAAAAAATATATGGACTATAACACACGAAAATTGGCAAAATGGTGGGTTTACCTGCTCTGGGGCTCATTTGAACATGAAAATGGGCCGTTTTGGACGTGAGGGCCAACTGGCTCCATAGCTAAGGTTTTTACGGACGTCCACGAAAATAGGCAAAGTGGTGGATTTACCTACTTTGGGGCTCGTTTGACCATGAAAATAGGTCGTTTTGGCCATGAAGACCAATTGGCTCTATAACTAAGGTCTTAATCGACGTCTATGAAAAATTTAAGAGAAAATGAGGTCAAAATCCTGGATCACCTAAAAAGATGGTGAACAATAGTACACGAGAATCGAAAAATGGGG
Source organism: Solanum pinnatisectum (assembly GCA_035578085.1). NCBI lineage: Eukaryota > Viridiplantae > Streptophyta > Magnoliopsida > Solanales > Solanaceae > Solanum > Solanum pinnatisectum. The sequence continues at coordinate 114,882 of CM069080.1, read as the reverse complement.
GGTTTACCTTCTCTAAGGCTCTTTGACCTTGAAAATGGGTCCTTTTTGCCGTAAGGGCCATCTGGATCCATAGCTTATGTCTTAATGGACGACCATAAAAATTTTTGACAAATATGAGGTCGGAATTCTGGATCACCAAAATTCCACGAACTATAGCACACAAAAATCAGCAAAATGAGGGGTTTACTTGCTCTGGGGATAGTTTGACCATGCAAATGGGCTGTTTTAGCCGTGAGGGACAACTAGCTCCATAGCCTAGATCATAACAGATGTCTATGAAAAATTTCAGCAAAAATGAGAACGAAATTTTGGATCACCCAAAAATTCATGAACTGTAGCACATGATAATCTGTAAATTGTAGGGTTTACCTGCTTCGGGGCTCGTTTGACCTATAAAATGGCCAAATAGAACGTGAGAGCCAACTGGCTCTATAGCAAAGGTCTTAACGGATGTTCATGAAAAATTTCAGCAAAAATGATGTCGGAATTCCAGATCACAAAATAATCCATGGACTATAGCACACAAAAATCAGCAAAATATAGGGTTTACCTGCTCCTGGGATCGTTTGACCTTCAGAATGGGCCGTTTTGTCTATGAGGACCAACTGGCTCCATAGCTTAGGTCTTAACAAACGTCCATGAAAAATTTTGGCAAAAATAAAGTTAGAATTCTGGATCACCAAAAAAGATGGTGAACTATAGCACATGAAAATAGGCAAAATGTGGGGATTACTTGCTCCGACTTAATTTAACGTTGAAAATGGATCGTTTTGGCCGTTAGGGACAACTGGCTCCATAGCTAATGTCTTAACGAAAGTCCGTGAAAAATTTCAGCAAAAATGAGGTTGAAATTCTGGATCACCAAAAAGATGGAGAACTATAGCACACGAAAATAAAAAATGGGGAGTTTACCAGCTTTGGGGCTCGTTTGACATGTAAAATTGGCCCTTTTTGCCGTGAGGGCCAACTGGATCCATAGCAAAGGTCTTAACGGACGTCCATGAAAAATTTCAGCAAAAATAAGGTCGGAATTTCGGATCACCAAAAAATCCATGGACAATAACAGCACATGAAAATGGACAAAATAGGGGTTTACCTACTCCGGGGCTCATTTGACCTTGAAAATGGGTCGTTTTATTCGTGAGGGCCATTGCTATGGTCTTAACAGACGTCCATAAAAAATTTCATCATAAATGAGGTTAGAATTCCAAATCACCAAAAAAAATGCCGAATTATAGCACACGAGAATATGCAAATGGGGTGTCTACCTTCTCTGGGGTTCAGTTTACCTTGAAAATGGGTCGTTTTGGCTGTAAGGGCTAACTAGCTCCATAACTAAGGTCTTAACAGAGTCCATGAAAAATTTTAGCAAAAATGAGGTCGAATTCTGGATGACCAAAATATTTATAGACTATAGCACAAAAAAATTGGCAAAATAGGGGGTTTACCTGCTCCGAGGATCGTTTGACCAATAAAATGGGTTGTTTTAGCCGTGAGGGCCAACTGGCTCCATAGTTAAGGGCTTAACAGACGTACATGTAAAATTTTGGCAAAAATGAGATTGGAATTCTGGATTACCAAAAAATCCATTGACTATAGCACAAAAAAATTAGATAAAATGGGGGGTTTACATGCTCCGAGGATTGTTTGACCTTGAAAAAGGACCGTTTTGGCCTTGAGGGCCAACTTGCTCCATAGCTAATGTCTAAACGGATGTCCATGGAAATTTTTGACAAAAATGAGATTGGAATTTCGGATCACCAAAAAATCCATGGAATATAATACACGAAAAATGGCAAAATAGATGGTTTACCTGCTCCGGGGTTCGTTTGACCTTGAAAATGGTCCAAATTGGCCGTGAGGGTCAATTGGCTCCATATCTAAGGTCTTAACGTACGTCCATGAAAATTTTTTGGCAAAAATGAGGTCCGAATCTTGGATCACCAAAAAAAGCATGGATTATATAGCACATGAAAATAGGCAAAATGGGGGGTTTACCTTTTCTGGGGCTCGTTTAACCATGAAAATGGGTTGTTTTGGTCGTGAGGGCTAACTACCTCCATAGCTAAGGTCTTAATGGACGTCCATGAAAAATTTTAAAGAAAATGAGGCCGAAATCCTGGATCACCCAAAAAGATGGTGAACTATAGCACACGAAAATCGTAAAATGGGGGGTTTACATGCTCTTAGGCTCTTTGACCTTGAAAATGGACCCTTTTTGCCGTGAGGGCCATCTGGATCTATAGCTAAAGTCTTAACGGACTACCATGAAAAATTTCAGCCAAAATAAGGTCGAAATTATGGATCACCAAAATTTCATTGACTATAGCAAACAAAAATTGGCAAAATAGAGGGTTTACCTGCTCCGGGGATCGTTTGACCTGTAAAATGGGTAGTTTTAGCCGTGAGGGCCAATTAGCCCCATACCTAAGCTCATAACGGATGTCCATGAAAAATTTCAGCAAAAATGAGGTCAAAATTACGGAGCACCAAAAAATTCATGGACTATAGCACACGAAAATCGGCAAAAGTGGGGGATTTACCTGCTCTGGGCTCGTTTGACCTTTAAAATAGGCCAAATTGGCCGTGAGCACCAAATAGCTCTATAGCTAAGGTCTTAACAGACGTTTGAAAAATTTCAACAAAAATGAGGTCAAAATTTTGGATCACAAGAAAATCCATGGACTATAGCACTCGAAAATCGATAAAATATAGGGTTTACCTGCTCCTGGGCTCGTTTGACCTTCAAAATGGGTCGTTTTGTCCATGAGGGCCAACTGGTTCCATTGCTAAGGTCTTAACAGACGTCCATGAATAATTTTGGCAGAAATGAGGTCAGAATTTCGGATCATCAAAAAAGATGGTGAACTACAGCATATGAAAATAGGAAAAATAGGGGAATTACTTGCTCTGAGTTTGTTTGAACTTGAAAATGGGTCGTTTTGGCCGTGAGGCCCAACTAGCTCCATAGCTAAGGTCTTAACCGACATCCATGAAAAGTTTTAGCAAAAATGAGGTCAAAATTTTGGATCACCGAAAAAGATGGTGAACTATAGCACACGAAAATTGGAAAATAGGGGGTTTACCTGCTCTGGGGCTCGTTTGACCTTGAAAATTGGCCATTCTGGCCGTGAGGGCCAACTGGCTCCATATCTAAGGTCTTAACAGACATCCATGAAATGTTTCAGCAAAAATGAGATTGGAATTCCGGGTCACCAAAAAATTCATGAACTATAGCACACGAATATTGGATAAATAAGGGGTTTACCTGCTCCGGGGCACATTTGACTATGAAAATAGGTCATTTTGGCCGTGAGGGAGAACTAGCTCAATAACTAAGGTCTTAAGGGATGTCCATGAAATATTTAAGCAAAAATGAGGCTGGAATTTCGGATCACAAAAAAATTCATGGACTATAACACGCGAAAATTGGCAAAATGTGGGGTTTACCTGATTCAAGGCTCGTTTAACCTTGAAAATGGGTTTTTTTAGCTGTGCTTGCCAACTGGCTCCATAGCTAAGGTCTTAACGGGAATTCATAAAAAGTTTTGGCAAAAATAAGGCCAAAATTTTGGATTAACAAAAAATCCACAGACTATAGCAAACAAAAATCGGCAAAATAGGGGGTTTACCTGCTCCGAGGATCATTTAACCTTTAAAATGGGCCGTTTTAGCTGTGAAGGACAACTAGCTCCATACCTAAGGTCTTAACGAACTTCCATGAAAAATATTGGCATTAATGAGGTCGAAATTCCAGATCACCAAAATAGATGGTGAACTGTAGTACATGAAAATTGGTAAAATTGGGGTTTTACCAGCTCCGAGGCTCATTTGATCTTGAAAATGGGTCGTTTTGGCTGTGAGGGCCAACTGGCTCCATAGCTAAGGTTTTAACGTACGTCCTTGAAAAATTTCATGAAAAATGAGGTTGAAATTGCAGAACTCCAAAAAATCCATGTACTATAGCACAGGACTATCAGTAAAATGGGGGGTTTACCTGCATCGGGGCTCATTTGACTATGAAAATTAGCTATTTTTATCGTGAGAGCCAACTCGCTCCATAGCTAAGGTCTTAACGGATGTTCATGAAAAATTTCAGCAAAAAAGACTTCGAAATTCTGTATCACCAAAAATGATGGTGGACTATAGCACACAAAAATTGACAAAATGGGGGGTTTACCTACTCAGGGGCTCATTTGTCCTTAAAAATGGGCCATTCTGGCCATGAAGGCCAACTAGCTCCATAGCTAAGGTCTTAACAGACGTCCATGAAATGTTTCAGCAAAAATGAGATTGTAATTCTGGGTCACCAAAAAATCCATGGACAATAGCACACGAATATTGCATAAATAAGGGGTTTACCTGCACCGGGGCACTTTTGACTAGGACAATGGGTCGTTTTGGCCGTGAGGGAGAACTGACTCAATAGCTAAGGTCTGAACGGACGTCCATGAATTCTTTCAGCAAAAATGAGGTCGAAATTCTAGATCACAAAAAAATCCATGGACTATAACACGCGAAAATTGGCAAAATATAGGGTTTACCTGCTTCGAGGCTTGTTTAACCTTGAAAATGGGTTTTTTTAGCTGTGCTTGCCAACTGGCTCCACAGCTAAGGTCTTAACGGGCGTCCATGAAAAGTTTGGCAAAAATAAGGCCAAAATTTTGGATTAACAAAAAATCCACGGACTATAGCAAACAAAAATCTACAAAAGGGGGGGTTTACTGCTCCGAGGATCATTTAACCTTTAAAATGGGCCGTTTTGGCTGTGAGGGACAACTAGCTCCATACCTAAGGTCTTAACGAATATGCATAAAAAATATTAGCATTAATGAGGTCGGAATTCTAGATCACCAAAACAGATGGTGAACTGTAGCACATGAAAATTGGTAAAATTGGGGGTTTACCAGCTCTGGGGCTCATTTGATCTTGAAAATGGGCTGTTTTGGCTGTGAGGGCTAATTGGCTGCATAGCTAAGGTCTTAACGTACGTCCTTGAAAAATTTCGTGAAAAATGAGGTTGAAATTGTAGAACTCCAAAAAATCCATGTACTATACCACACGAATATCAGTAAAATGGGGGGTTTACCTGCATCGGGGCTTGTTTGAACATGAAAATGGGCTATTTTTGTCGTGAGAGCCAACTCGCTCCATAGCTAAGGTCTTAATGAACGTCCATGAAAAATTTCAGCAAAAAAGATGTCAAAATTCTGTATCACCAAAAAAGATGTGAACTTTAGCATACGAAAATAGGTAAGATGGTGGGTTTACTCGATTCGGTATTATTTGACCTTGAAAATGGGTCATTTTGGCCTTGAGGACCAACTGCCTCCATAGCTAAGGTCATAACGGACGTCCAAGAAAAGTTTTGGCAAAAATGAGGTGAAAATTCTGAATCACCATAAAATCCATGGACAATAGCACACGAAAATTGGTAAAATAGGGGTTTACCTGCTCCGTGGATCATTTGTCATTGAAATGGGCTGTTTTGGCGGTGAGGGCCAACTGGCTCTATTGCTATGGTCTTAACAGACGTTCATGAAAATTTTTGGCTAAAATAAGGTCGGAATTATGGATCACCAAAAAATCCAGTGAACAATAGCACACAAAAATAAGAAAATAGGGGGGTTTACCTGCTCTAGGGCTCTTTGACCTTGAAACTGGGTCGCTTTTGCTGTGAGGGCCATCTGGATCCACAGCTAAAGTCTTAACGGACGACCATGAAAAATTTTGACAAAAATGATGTCAGAATTCTGGATCACCAAAATTCTATGGACTATAGCACATGAAAATCAGCAAAGTGGGGGGTTTTCCTGCTCCTGGGATCATTTGACCTTGAAAATAGGCCATTTTAGCCATGAGGGACAACTAGCTCCATAACTTAGGTCTTAACCGATGTCCATGAAAATTTTCAGCAAAAATGAGGATGAAATTTTGGATCACCAAAATATCCAAGGACTATATATCACACGATAATCGGCAAATTATGGGGTTTACCTGCTCCGGGGTTTGTTTGACCTTTAAAATGAGCCAAATTGGGCGTGAGAGCCTACTGGCTCTATTGCTAAGGTCTTAACGGACGTCCATAAAAATTTTTGGCAAAAATGAGGTCGAAATTCCAGATCACAAAAAAATCCATGGACTATAGCACACAAAAATCGGCAAAATATAGGGTTTACCTGCTCTTGGGCTCGTTTAACCTTCAAAATAGGGGGTTTACCTACTCCGGGGATCGTTTGACCTTGAAAATGGGTCGTTTTAGCCATGAGGGCCAACTAGCTCTATTGTTAAGGTCTTAACGGACGTCCATAAAAATTTTTGGCAAAAATGAGGTCGAAATTCCAGATCACAAAAAAATCCATGGACTATAGCACACAAAAATCGGCAAAATGTAGGGTTTACCTGCTCTTGGGCTCGTTTAACCTTCAAAATGGGGGGTTTACCTACTCCGGGGATCGTTTGACCTTGAAAATGGGTCATTTTAGCCATGAGGACCAACTAGCTCCATTGCTATGGTCTTAACAGACCTCCATGAAAAATTTTGGCTAAAATGAGGCCAGAATTATGGATCACCAAAAAATCCAGAGAACTATAGCACACGAAAATCTGAAAATGGGGGGTTTACGTGCTTTGGGGCTCGTTTGACCATGAAAATGGGTCGTTTTAGCCATGAAGGCCAATTCGCTCCACAGCTAAGGTCTTAACGTACGTCCATGAAAAATTTCGACAAAAAAGACGTCGGAATTCTGTATTACCAAAAAAGATGGTGAACTATAGCACACGAAAATAGATAATATGGTGGGTTTACTTGCTTCGTGTATCATTTGACCTTGAAAATGGGTGTTTTGGCTTTGAGGACCAACTGCCTCCATAGCTAAGGTCTTAACGGACGTCCAAGAAAAGTTTTGGCAAAAATGAGGTCGAAATTCTGAATCACAAAAAAATTCATGGACTATAGCATACGAAAATCAACAAAATAGGGGTTTACCTGCTCCATGAATCGTTAGACTTTGAAATGGGCTGTTTTGGCCGTGAGGGCCAACTAGCTCCATTGCTACGGTCTTAAAAGACGTCTATGAAAAATTTTGGCTAAAATAAGGTCGGAATTATGGATCACCAAAAAATCCAGTGAACTATAGCACATGAAAATCAGAAAATGGGGGGTTTACCTGCTCTAGGGCTGTTTGACCTTGAAAATGGGTGGTTTTTGCCGTGAGGGCCATCTGGATCAATAGCTAAAGTCTTAACGGATGACCATGAAAAAATTTTGAAAAAAATGATGTCAAAATTCTGGATCACCAAAATTATATGGACTATAGCACACAAAAATCAGCAAAGCGGGGGGTTTACTTACTTTGGGGATCATTTGACCTTGAAAATGGTCCATTTTAGCTGTGAGGGACAACTAGCTCTATAGCTTAGGTCTTAACGGATGTCCATGAAAAATTTCAGCAAAAATGAGGACCGAATTTTAGATCACCAAAAAATCCAAGGACTATAGCACACGAAAATCGGCAAAATATAGGGTTTACCTACTCTTGGGCGTGTTTGACCTTCAAAATGCGCCGTTTTGTCCATGAGGGCCAACTGGCTTCGTAGCTAAGGTCTTAACAGATGTCTATAAAAATTTTTGGCAAAAATGAGGTCAGAATTCTGGATCACCAAAAAATATGGTGAACTATAACACACGAAAATAGGCAAAATGTGGGGATTACTTGCTCCGGGTTTGTTTGACCTTGAAAATAGGTCGTTTTGGCTGTGAGGGACAACTGGCTCCATAGCTAATGTCTTAATGAAAGTCCATGAAAAGTTTCAACAAAAATGAGGTCGAAATTCTGGATCACCAAAAAAGATGGAGAACTATAGCACACGAAAATCCAAAAATGAGGGGTTTACCAGCTTTGGGGCTTGTTTGACCTATAAAATTGGCTTTTTTTTATCGTGAGGGCCAACTGGATCCATAGCAAAGGTCTTAACGAACATCCATGAAAAATTTTGGCAAAATTGAGGTCAAAATTTCGGATCACCAAAAAATTCATCAACTATAATATCACACGAAAATTGACAAAATGGGGGTTTACCTGCTCCGGGGCTCATTTTACATTAAAAGTGGGTTGTTTTGGTCGTGAGGGCCAACTGCCTCTATTGCTATGGTCTTAACAGACGTCCTTGAAAAATTTCATCCTAAATGAAGTCAGAATTCCTGATCACCAAAAAAGATGTTGAATTATAACACACAAAAATCTGCAAATGGGGTATCTACCTTCTCTGGGGTTTAGTTTACCTTGAAAATTGGTCGTTTTGGCTGTAAGGGTCAACTAGCTCCATAGCTAAGGTCTTAACATGGTCCATAAAAAATTGGAGTAAAAATGAGGTCGGAATTCTGGATAACCAAAAAATTCATAGACTATAGCACACAAAAATTGGTAAAATAGGGGGTTTACCTGCTCCGGGAATCGTTTGACCTTTAAAATAGGTTGTTTTTGCCATGAGGGTCAACTAGCTCCACAGTTAAGGTCTTAACGGACGTCTATGAAAAATTTTGGCAAAAATGACATCGAAACTCCGGATCACCAAAAAATTCATTGACTATAGCACACAAAAATTAGAAAAAATGGGGGATTTACCTACTTCGAGGATAGTTTGACCTTGAAAATGGACCGTTTTAGCCATGAGGGCCAACTTGTTCTATATCTAATGTCTAAACGGACGTCCATGAAAATTTTTGACAAAAATAAGGTCAGAATTTCAAATGACAAAAAAATCTATTGGAATATAGCACACGAAAATTGACAAAATGGGGCTTTACCTACTCCGGGGTTCATTTGACCTTGAAAATGGGCCAAATTGGTCGTGAGGGCCAACTGGCTCCATAGATAAGGTCTTAACATACGTCCTTGAAAAATTTTGAGAAAAATGAGGTCGAAATTTCAAAACTCTAAAAAAGCCATGTACTATAGCACACGACTATCAATAAAATGGGGGGTTTACCTGCATCGGGGCTCGTTTGACCATAAAAATGGGCTGTTTTTGTCGTGAGAGCCAACTCGCTCCATAGCTAAGGTCTTAACAGACGTCTATGAAAATTTTTGACAAAAATAACGTCGAAATTCTTTATCACCAAAAAAGATGGTGAATTATAACACACGAAAATAGGCAAAATAGTGGGTTTACTAGCTCTGGGTATCATTTGACCTTGAAAATGGGTCGTTTTGGCCTTGAGGACCAACTGCATCCATAGCTAAGGTCTTAACGGATGTCCAAGAAAAATTTGGGCAAACATGAGGTCTGAATTCTGAATCACCAAAAATCATGGACTATAGCACACGAAAATCGGCAAAATAAGGGGTTTACCTGCTCCGTGGATCATTAGACTTTGAAATGGGCTGTTTAGGCAGTGAGGGCCAACTAGCTCCATAGTAAGGTCTTAACGGACGTCTATGAAAAATTTCAGCAAAAATGAGGTCGAAATTCCAGATAACCAAAAAAGATAGTGAACTATAACACAAGAAAATTGGCAAAATGGGGGTTTACCTACTCCATGGTTCATTTGACCTTGAAAATGGGCCGTTTTTGCTGTGAGGGCAAATTGGCTCCGTAGCTAAGGTCTTAACGGACGTCCATGAAAATATTCAGCAAATATGAGGTCGGAATTTTGGATCATCAAAATATCCATGGACTATAGCACCCAAAAATTAGAAAAATGGGGGGTTTACTTGCTCTGGTAATCGTTTGACCTTGAAAATAGGTAGTTTTGGCTATGAGGGCCAACTTGCTCTCTAGCTAAGGTCTTAACGGATGTGCATGAAAAATTTCACCAAAAATAAGATCGGAATTCCCAATTACCAAAAAATCAATGGACTATAGCACACTAAAATCCACAAAATATGGGGTTTACCTGCTCCAGGGTTTATTTGACCTTGAAAATGGGCCGTTTTAGCCGTGAGGGAAAAATGGGTCCATAGTTAAGGTCTTAACAGATGTCCATTAAAATATTCGGCAAATATGAGGTAGGAATTCCAGATCATCAAAAAATCCATGGACTATACACTCGAAAATCAGAAAAATGGGGGGTTTACTTGCTCAGGGGATATTTTGACCTTGAAAATGGATCGTTTTGGCCGTGAGGGCCAACTTGTTCCATAGCTAAGGTCTTAACGGACTTCCATGAAAATTTTTGTCAAAAATGAGGTCGAAATTCTGGATCACCAAAAAATCCATAGACTATAGCACACGAAAATCAGCAAAATGTGGGGTTTACCTGCTCTGGGATCGTTTGGCCTTGAAAATGGGCCAAATTGGCTGTGAGGGCCAACTAGCTCTATAGCTAAGGTCTTAACAGATGTCCATGAAAAATTTCATCAAAAATGAGTTTGGAATTCTGGATCACCAAAAAATCTATGGACTATAGCACACGAAAATTGGCAAAAATGGTGGATTTACATGCTCTGGGGCTCATTTGAACATAAAAATGGGCCGTTTTGGTTGTGAGGGCCAACTGGCTCCATATCTAAGGTCTTTACGGACGTCCATGAAAATTTTTAAAGAAAATGAGGTCGAAATCCTAGATCATTCAAAAAGATGGTGAACTATAGCACACGAAAATCAGAAAATAGGGGTTTACCTACTCTGGGTTCTTTGACCTTGAAAATTGGTCGTTTTTGCCATGATGTCCATCTAGATCTAGATGACCATGAAAAATTTTGACAAAAGTGAGGTCAGAATTCTGTATCACCAAAATTCAATGGATTATAACACACAAAAATCAGTAAAATGGGGGGTTTACCAACTCCGGGGATCGTTTGACCTTGAAAATGGGTCGTGTTAGCCTTGAGGGCCAACTAGGTCCATAGCTAAGGTCTTAACAAATGTCCATGAAAAATTTCAACAAAAATGAGGACGGAATTTTGGATCACCAAAAAATTCATAGACTATAGCACACGAAAATTGGCAAAATGTGGGGTTTACCTGCTCCGGGGCTCGTTTGACCTTTAAAATTGGCTAAATTGGCCGTGCGAGCCAACTGGCTATATAACTAAAGTCTTAACTGACATCCATGAAAAAAATTGTCAAAAATGAGGTCGAAATTCCGGGTTACAAAAAAATTCATGGACTATAGCACACGAAAATCAGCAAAATAGGGGGTTTACCTGCTTCGGGGATTATTTGACTTTGAAAGTGGTCGTTTTGTCCGTGAGGGCCAACTGGCTCCATTGTTAAGGTCTTAACAGATGTATATGAAAAGTTTTGGCAAAAATGAGATCGGAATTCCGAATCACCAAAAAAGAAACTGAACTATAGCACACGAAAATCATTAAAATGGGGGGTTTACCTGCTCTATGGTTTATTTTACCTTGAAAATAGGCCGTTTTTGCCGTGAGGGTAAATTGGATCCATAGGTAAAGTCTTAACGGATAACAATGTAAATTTTGGCAAAAATGAGGTCAGAATACCGAATCACCAAAATTCCATGGGCTATAGCACACGAAAATTGGCAAAATGGGTGTTTTACCTGCTCCGGGGATCGTTTGACCTTGAAAATGGGTCGTTTTACCTGTGAGAGCTAACTAGTTCCTTAGCTAAGCTCTTAAAGGAAGTCTACGAAACATTTTTACAAAAATACGTTCGAAATTCTAGAGCATTAAAAATTCACGGACAATAGTACACGAAAATTGGTAAAATATGGGGACTACCTACTTCGAGGCTCGTTTGTCCTTGAAAATAGGCTTAATTGGCCGTGAAGGACAACTGGATCTATAACTAAGGTCTAAACGGACGTCCATGAAAAATTTTGGCAAAACGAGGTCGGAATTCTGGATCATCAAAAAATTCATGGACTATAACACATGAAAATAGGCTAAATTATGGGTTTACGTGCTTTGGGGCTCGTTTGACCATGAAAATTGGTCGTTTTGGCCATGAAGGCCAACTGGCTCCATAACTAAGGACTTAATGGACATCCATGAAAAATTTTAGAGAATATAAGTTTGAAATCCTGGATCACCTAAAAAGATGGTGAACTATAGCACACGAGAATCGAAAAATGGGGGGTTTACCTTCTCTAAGGCTCTTTGACCTTGAAAATGGGTCGTTTTTACCGTAAGGGCCATCAGCATCCATAACTTAAGTCTTAACAGATGACCATGAAAATTTTCGGCAAATGTAAGGTTGGAATTCTGGATCACCAAAATTCCATGGACTATAGCACACGAAAATCAGCAAAATGGGGGATTTACTTGCTCTGGGGATCGTTTGACCATGAAAATGGATCATTTTAGCCGTGAGGGACAACTAGCTCCATAGCTTAGGTCTTACCGGATGTCCATGAAAAATTTCAGCAAAAATGAGGACGGAATTTTGGATCACCTAAAATTCCATAGACTATAGCACACGATAATCGGCAAATTATGGGATTTACCTGTTCCGAGGCTCGTTTGACCTTTAAAATGGGCCAAATAGGACGTGAGAGCCTACTGGCTCTATAGCAAAGGTCTTAACGGACGTCCATGAAAAATATTGGCAAAAATAAGATTAGAATTCCAGATCACAAAATAATCCATGGACTATAGCATACAAAAATCGGCAAAATGTAGGGTTTACCTGCTCCTGGGATCGTTTGACCTTCAAAATGGGCCGTTTTGTCCATGAGAGCCAATTGGCTCCATAGATAAGCTCTTAACAAACGTTCATAAAAAATTTTGGCAAACATGAGGTCATAATTTCGGATCACCGAAAATGAAGGTGAACTATAGCACATGAAAATGGGCAAAATGTGGGGATTACTTGCTCCGAGTTTATTTGACCTTGAAAATGGGTCGTTTTGGCCGTGAGGGCTAACTATCTCCATAGCTAAGGTCTTAATGGACGTCCATGAAAATTTTTGAAGAAAATGAGGTCGAAATCCTGGATCACCCAAAAATATGGTGAACTATAGCACACGAAAATCGTAAAATAGGGGGTTTACATGCTCTTGGGCTCTTTGACCTTGAAAATGGGCCCTTTTTGCCATGAGGGCTATCTGGATCTAAAGGTAAAGTCTTAACGAACTACCATGAAAAATTTTGGCAAAAATGAGGTCGAAATTATGGATCCCCAAAATTTCATGGACTATAGCACATGAAAATTGATAAAATAGGAGGTTTACCTGCTCCGAGGATCATTTGACCTGTAAAATAGGTAGTTTTAGCCGTGAGGGCCAACTAGCTCCATACCTAAGCTCATAACGGATGTCCTTGAAAAATTTTAGCAAAAATGAGGACGAAATTATGGATCACCAAAAAATGCATTGACTATAGCACACAAAAATTGGTAAAAGTGGGGGGCTTACCTGCTCTGGGCTCGTTTGACCTTTAAAATGGGCCAAATTGGCCGTGAGCACAAAATAGCTCTATAGCTAAGGTTTTAACACACGTCCATGAAAAATTTTAGCAAAAATGAGGTCAGAATTTCGTATCACAAAAAAATTCATGGACTATAGCACTCGAAAATCAACAAAATATAAGGTTTACCTGCTCCTGGGCTCGTTTGAACTTCAAAATGGGTCGTTTTGTCCATGAGGGCCAATCGGTTCCATTGCTAAGGTCTTAACAGACATCCATGAATAATTTCAGCAGAAATGAGGTCAGAATTTCGGATCATCAAAAAACATGGTGAACTACAGCACACAAAAATAGGTAAAATGGGGGTTTACTCGCTCCGGGTATCATTTGACCTTGAAAATGGGTCGTTTTGGCCTTGAGTACCAACTACCTCCATAGTTAAGGTCTTAACAGACCTCCATAGTTAAGGTCTTAACAGACCTACTCCGTGGATCGTTTGAGTTTGAAATGGGCTGTTTTGGCCGTGAGGGCCAACTGGCTCCATTGCTATGGTCTTAAAAGACGTCCATGAAAAATTTTGGCTAAAATTAGATTGGAATTATGGATCACCAAAAATCCAGTGAACTATGGCATACGAAAATCAGAAAATGGGGAGTTTACATGCTCTAGGGCTCTTTGACCTTGAAAATGGGTCATTTTTGCCGTGAGGGCCATTTGAATTCGTAGCTAAAATCTTAATGGATGACCATGAAAAATTTTGGCAAAAATGATGTCGGAATTCTAGATCACCAAAATTGTATGGACTATATCACACGAAAATCAGCAAAGCGAGGGGTTTACCTGCTTCGGGGATCATTTGACCTTGAAAATGGGCCATTTTAGCCGTGAGGGACAACTAGCTCTATAGCTTAGGTCTTAACGGATGTTTATGAAAAATTTCAGCAAAAATGAGGACGAAATTTTGAATCACCAAAAAATTCATGGCCTATATAACATATGATAATTGGCAAATTGTGGGGTTCACATGCTCCGTGGCTTGTTTGACCTTTAAAATGGACCAAGTTGGACGTGAGAGCCTACTGGCTCTATAGCTAAGGTTTTAACGGACGTCCATGAAAAATTTTTGCAAAAATGAGGTCGAAATTCCAGATCACAAAAAATTTTATGGACTATAGCACACTGAAATTGGCAAAATGTAGGATTTACCTGCTCCTGGGCTCATTTGACCTTCAAAATGCACCGTTTTATCCATGAGGGCCAACTGGATTCATAACTAAGGTCTTAACAGACGTACATGAAAATTTTTGGTAAAAATGAGGTCAAAAATCCGGATCACCAAAAAAGATGGTGAACTATAGAACATAAAAATAGGCAAAATGTGGGGATTACTTGCTCTGGGTTTGTTTGACCTTGAAAATGGATCGTTTTGGCTGTGAGGGACAACTGGCTCCATAGCTAATGTCTTAACGAAAGTCGATGAAAAGTTTTGGCAAAAATGAGGTCAAAATTCTGGATCACCAAAAAATATGGAGAACTATAGCACACGAAAATCCAAAAATGGGGGGTTTACCAGCTTTGGGGCTTGTTTTATCTGTAAAATTGGCTGTGTTTTCCATGAGGGCCAACTGGATCCACAGTAAAGGTCTTAACGAACGTCCATGAAAAATTTTGGCAAAACTGAGGTCCAAATTCTAAATCACCAAAAAATCTATGGACTATAATAGCACAGAAAAATCGGCAAAATGGGGGTTTACCTGCTCCGGGGCTCATTTGACCTTGAAAATGGGCCGTTTTGATCGTGAGGGCCAACTGGCTCCATTGCTATGGTCTTAACAGATGTCCATGAAAAATTTCATCATAAATGAGGTCAGAATTCCTGATCACCAAAAAAGATGCTGCATTATAGCACACGAAAATCTACAAATGGGGTATCTACCTTTTCTGGGGTTTAGTTTACCTTGAAAATGGGTCGTTTTGGCTATAAGGGTCAACTAGCTCCATAGCTAAGGTCTTAACGGAGTTCGTGAAAAATTTCAGCAAAAATGAGGTCAAAATTTTGGATCACAAAAAAATCCATAGACTATAGCACACAAAAATTGGCCAAATAGGGGGTTTACCTGCTCTGCGAATCGTTTGACCTTTAAAATGGGTTGTTTCTGCCGTGAGGGCCAACTGGCTCCACAGTTAAGGTCTTAATAGATGTCCATGAAAAATTTTGGCAAAAATGAAATCAGAATTCCGAATTACCAAAAAATCCATTGACTATAGCATACGAAAATAGAAAAAAATTGGGGGTTTACCTGCTCTGAGGATCGTTTGACCTTGAAAATGGACCGTTTTAGCCGTGAGGGCCTACTTGCTCCATAGCTAATGTCTAAACGGACGTCCATGAAAATTTTATGCAAAAATGAGGTCAGAATTTCAAATCACAAAAAAATCTATGGAATATAGCACACAAAAATTGGAAATATGGGAGTTTACCTGCTCCGGAGTTCGTTTGACCTTGAAAATGGGACAAATTGGTCGTGAGGGCCAACTTGCTCCATAACTAAGGTCATAACGGACGTGCATGAAAAATTTTGGCAAAATTGAGGTCTGAATCCTGGATCACCAAAAAATCCATGGATCATATAACACACGAAAATAGGCAAAATGAGGTCTAAATCTTGGATCACCCAAACAGATGGTGAACTATAGCACACGAAAATCTAAAAATAGGGGGTTTACATGCTCTTGGGCTCTTTGACCTTGAAAATGGGCCCTTTTTACCGTGAGAGCCATGTAGATCCATAACTAAAGTCTTATTGGACTACCATGAAAAATTTTGGCAAAAATGAGGTCAGAATTTTGGATCACCAAAATTTCATGGACTATAGCACACGAAAATTGGTATAATAGGGGGTTTATCTGCTCTGGGGATCGTTTGACCTATAAAATGGGTCGCTTTAGCCGTTAGGGCCAACTAGCTCCATATCTAAGGTCATAACGGATGTCCATGAAAAATTTCAGCAAAAATGAGGATGAAATTTAGGAGCACCAAAAATTCATGGACTATATCACACGAAAATCGATAAAAAATGGGGTTTACCTGCTCTGGGGCTCTTTGACCTTTAAAATGGGCCAAATTGGCCATGAGCGCCAAATAGCTATATAGTTGAGGTCTTACCAGACGTCCTTGAAAAATTTCTGCAAATATGAGGTCCGAAGTTTGGATCACAAAAAAATTCATGGACTATAACACACGAAAATCGACCAAATATAGGGTTTACCTACTCATGCGCTCCTTTGACCTTCAAAATGGGTCGTTTTGTCCATTAGGGCTAACTGGCTCCAAAGCTAAGGTCTTAACAGACGTCCATGAATAACTTCGGCAAAAATGAGGTCATAATTTTGGATCATCAAAAAAGAAGGTGAACTATAGCACATGAAAATAGGAAAAATGGGGGGATTACTTGCTCCGGGATTGTTTGAACTTGAAAATGGGTCGTTTTGGCTGTGAGGGCCAATTGGCTGCATAGCTAAGGTCTTAATGGACGTCCATGAAAAGTTTAAGCAAAAATTAGGTCAAAATTCTGGATCACCAAAAAAGATGGTGAACTAGCACACGAAAATCGAAAAATGGGGGGTTTACCTGCTTTGGGGCTCGTTTGACCTTGAAAATTGGCCTTTTTGTTGTGATGTCCAACTGGATTCTTAGCAAAGGTCTTAACGAAAGTTCATAAAAAGTTTTGGCAAAAATGAGGTCGGAATTTTGGATCACCAAAAAAGATGGTGAACTATAACACATGAAAATCGGCAAAAATGGGGGGTTTACCTGCTCCGGGGCACGTTTGACTATGAAAATAGGCTGTTTGGGCCGTGAGGGCCAAATGACTTCATATCTAAGCTCTTAACGGACGTCCATGAAATATTTTGGCAAAAATGAGGTCGGAATTCCTTATCACGAAAAAATCCATGGAATATAACACGCGAAAATTGGCAAAATATGGCATTTACCTGCTTTGAGGCTCGTTTAACCTTGAAAATGGGTTGTTTTAGTTGTGCTGGCCAACTGGCTCCATAGCTAAGGTCTTAACGAACGTCCATGAAAAGTTTTGGCAAAAATAAGGTCAAAATTTCGGATCAACAAAAAATCCACGGACTAGAGCAAATGAAAATCGACAATATGGGGGGTTTACCTGCTCCGAAGATCATTAACCTTGAAAATGGATCGTTTTGGCTGTGAGGGACAGCTAGCTCCATACTTAGGGCCTTAATGGACGTCCTTGAAAAATTTTGGCATCAATGAGGTCGGGATTCCGAATCACCAAAACAGATGGTTAACTGTAGCATACAAAAATTGGTAAAATGGGGGCTTTACCAGCTCCGAGGCTCATTTGACCTTGAAAATGGGTCATTTTGGTTGTGAGGGCCAACTGGCTCCATAGCTAAGGTCTTAATGTATGTCCTTGAAAAATTTTGTGAAAAATGAGGTCGAAATTGCAGAACTCCAAAAAATACATGTACTATAGCACATGACAATCAATAAAATAGGGGGCTTACCTACGCCGGGGCTCGTTTGACCATGAAAATGGGTTCTTTTTGTCATGAGAGCCAACTCGCTCCATAGCTAAGGTCTTAACGGACATCCATGAAAAATTTTGGCAAAATAACGTCGAAATTTTGTATCACCAAAAAGGATGGTGAACTATAGCACACGAAAATAGGCAAAATAGTGGGTTTACTCGCTCCGGGTATCATTTGACCTTGAAAATGGGTCGTTTTGACCTTGAGGACCAACTGCCTCCATAGCTAAGGTCTTAACGGATGTCCAAGAAAAGTTTCGACAAAAATGAGTTCTGAATTTTGAATCACCAAAAAATCCATGGATGATAGCACACAAAAATTGATAAAATAAGGGGTTTACCTGCTCCGTGGATCGTTTGACTTTGAAATGGGCTGTTTTGGCCGTGAGGGCCAACTGGCTTCATTGTTAAGGTCTTAACAGACGTCTATGAAAAATTTCAGCAAAAATGAGGTCAAAATTCAAGATCACCAAAAAAGATAGTGAACTATAGCACACGAAAATCGACAAAATGGGGGTTTACCTGCTCCAGGGTTCATTTGACCTAAAAAATGGGCCCTTTTTGCCGTGAGGGAAAACTGGCTCTGTAGCTAAGGTCTTAATGGACGTCCATGAAAATATTCAGCAAATATGAGGTCGGAATTCTGAATCATCAAAAAATCCTTGGACTATAGCACCCGAAAATTGAAAAAATAGGGGGTTTACTTGCTCTGGTAATCGTTTGACCTTGAAAATGAGTCGTTTTGGCGATGAGGGCCAACTTGCTCCATAGCTAAGGTCTTAACGGACGTCTACGAAAAGTTTCACCAAAAATAATTTCAAAATTCCAGATCACCAAAAAATTCATAGACTATAGCACATGAAAATCTGCAAAATTGGGGGATTACGTGCTCCAGTGTTCATTTGACCTTGAAAATGGGCCATTTTGGCCGTGAGGGAAAATTGGGTCCATAGTTAAGGTCTTAACGGACGTCCATTAAAATATTTGGCAAATATGAGGTAGGAATTCCAGATTATCAAAAAATTCATGGATTATAGCACCCGAAAATCAAAAAAATGAGGGGTTTACTTGCTTTGGGGATAGTTTGACCTTGAAAATGGGTCGTTTTGGCCGTGAGGGCCAACTTGCTCCATAGCTAAGGTCTTAATAGATGACCATGAAAAATTTTGTCAAAAATAAAGTTGGAATTCTGGATCACCAAAAAATTCATGGATTATAGCACACGAAAATTGGCAAAATGGTGAGTTTACCTGCTCTGGGGCTCATTTGAACATGAAAATGGGCCGTTTTGGCCGTGAGGGCAAACTAGCTCCAAGCTAAGATCTTTACGGATATCCATGAAAAATTTTGGAGAAAATGAGGTCAAAATCCTAGATCATTCAAAAAGATAGTGAGCTATTGCACACGAAAATCAGAAAATGGGGGGTTTACCTGCTCTGGGTTCTTTGACCTTGAAAATTGGACCTTTTTGTCGTGATGTCTATCTAGATCCATAGCTAAATTCTTAGCGGACGACCATAAAAAATTTTGGCAAAAATGTGGTCGGAATTCTGTATCACCAAAATTCAAGGAACTATAGCACACGAAAATCGGCAAAATGGGGAATTTACCTACTCTGGGGATCGTTTGACATTGAAAATGGATTGTTTTAGCCGTGAGGGCCAACTAGCTCCATAGCTAAGATTTTAACAAATGTCCATGAAAAATTTCAGCAAAAATGAGAACGGAATTTTGGATCACCAAAAAATCCATGGACTATAGCACACGAAAATGGGCAAAATATGGGGTTTACCTGCTCCGGGGTTCATTTGACCTTTAAAATGGGCTAAATTGGCCGTGCAAGCCAATTGGCTATATAGCTAAGGTCTTAACGGACGTCCATGAAAAAATTTGGCAAAAATGAGGTCGGAATTTTGGGTCAATAAAAAATTCATGGACTATAGCACACAAAATCGACAAAATAAGGGGTTTACCTGCTCTGGGTATCGTTTGACTTTGAAAGTGGTCGTTTTGTCCATGAGGGCCAACTGGTTCCATTGTTAAGGTTTTAATGGATGTCCATGAAAAGTTTTGGCAAAAATGAGATCGAAATTTCGGATCACCAAAAAAGATAGTGAACTATAGCACACGAAAATCATTAAAATGGGAGGTTTACTTGCTCTAGGCTTTATTTTACCTTGAAAATGGGCCATTTTTGCCGTGATGGCAATATGGATCCATAGCTAAAGTCTTAACGAACAACAATGGAAAATTTTGGCAAAAATGAGGTCGAAATACCGGATCACCAAAATTTCATGGACTATAGCACACGAAAATCAGTAAAATGGGTGTTTTACCTGCTTCGGGGATCGTTTGACCATAAAAATAGGTCGTTTTACCTGTGATAGCTAACTAGTTCCTTAGCTAAGGTCTTAACGGAAGTCCATGAAAAATTTTCGCAAAAATTAGGCCAAAATTCTGGATCACTAAAAAATCCTTAGACTATAGCACACGAAAATCAGTAAAATATGAGGTCAAAATTCTGGATCTCCAAAAAATCCATGGACTATAGCACACGAAAATAGGCAAAGTGGTGGATTTACCTACTTTGGGGCTCGTTTGACCATGAAAATGGGTCGTTTTGGCCATGAAGATCAACTGGCTCTATAACTAAGGTCTTAATCGACGTCTATGAAAAATTTAAGAAAAAATGAGGTCAAAATCCTGGATCACCTAAAAAGATGGTGAACAATAGCACACAAGAATCGAAAAATGGGGGGTTTACCTTCTCTAAGGCTCTTTGACCTTGAAAATGGGTCGTTTTTGCCGTAAGGGCCATTTGGATCCATAGCTTAGGTCTTAACGGACGACCATAAAAAATTTCGACAAATATGAGGTCGAAATTCTGGATCACCAAAATTCCACGGACTATAGCACACAAAAATCAGCAAAATAGGAGGTTTACTTGCTCTGGGGATCGTTTGACCTTGCAAATGGGCCATTTTTGCCGTGAGGGACAACTAGCTCCATATCTTAGATCTTAACAGATGTCCATGAAAAAATTCAGCAAAAATGAGGACGAAATTTTGGATCACCAAAAAATCCATGGACTATATAGCACATGATAATTGGCAAATTGTGGGGTTTACCTGCTTTGAGGCTGGTTTGACCTATAAAATGGCCAAATAGGACATGAGAGCCTACTGGCTCTATAGCTAAGGTCTTAATGGACGTCCATGAAAAATTTTGGCAAAAATGAGGTAGAAATTCCAGATCACAAAATAATCCACGGACCATAGCACACAAAAGTCGGCAAAATGTAGGGTTTACCTGCTCCTAGGATCATTTGACCTTCAATATGCGTCGTTTTGTCCATGAGGACCAATTGGCTCCATAGCTAAGGTCTTAACAAACGTCCATGAAAAATTTTGGCAAAAATGAGGTCAAAAATCCGAATCACCAAAAAAGATGGTGAACTATAGCACATGAAAATATGCAAAATGTGGGGATTACTTGCTTCGGGTTTATTTAACCTTGAAAATGGATCGTTTTGGCCATGAGGGACAACTGGCTCCATAGATAATGTCTTAACGAAAGTCCATAAAAAGTTTTGGCAAAAATGAGGTCGAAATTCTGGATCACCAAAAAGATGGAGAACTGTAGCACACGAAAATAAAAAATGGGGAGTTTACCAGCTTTGGGGCTCGTTTGACATGTCCAATTGGCCCTTTTTGCCTTGAGGGCCAACTGGATCCATAGCAAAGGTCTTAACGGATGTCCATGAAAAATTTCAGCAAAAATGAGGTCCGAATTTTGGATCACGAAAAAATCCATGGACTATAATAGCATATAAAAATAGGTAAAATAGGGGTTTACCTACTCCGGGGTTCATTTGACCTTGAAAATGGGCCGTTTTATTCGTGAGGGCCATTGCTATGGTCTTAACAGACGTCCAAGAAAAATTTCATTATAAATGAGGTCAGAATTCAGAATCACCAAAAAAGATGCCGAATTATAGCACACGAGAATATGCAAATGGGGTGTCTACCTTCTCTGGGGTTCAGTTTACCTTGAAAATGGGTCATTTTGGCTGTGAGGGCTAACTAGCTCCATAGCTAAGGTCTTAACAGAGTCCATGAAAAATTTCAGCAAAAATGAGGTCGAATTCTGGATAACCAAAAAATTTATAGACTATAGCACACAAAAATTGGCAAAATAGGGGGTTTACCTGCTCCGAGGATCATTTGACCATTAAAATGGGTTGGTTTAGCCTTGTGGGCCAACTGGCTCCACAGTTAAGGACTTAACAGACGTACATGAAAAATTTTGGCAAAAATGAGATTGGAATTCTGGATTACCAAAAAATCCATTGATTATAGCACATAAAAATTAGATAAAATGGGGGGTTTACATGCTCTGAGGATTGTTTGACCTTGAAAATGGACCGTTTTGGCCGTGAGGGCCAACTTGCTCCATAGCTAATGTCTAAACGAACGTCCATGAAAATTTTCGGCAAAAATGAGATTGGAATTTTGGATCACCAAAAAATCCATGGAATATAATGCACAAAAAATGGCAAAATAGGTGGTTTACCTGCTCCGGGGTTCGTTTGACCTTGAAAATGGTCTAAATTGGCCGTGAAGGCCAACTGGCTCCATATCTAAGGTCTTAACGGACGTCCATGAAAATTTTTGGCAAAAATGAGGTCCGAATCTTGGATCACCAAAAAATCCATGGATTATATAGCACATGAAAATAGGCAAAATTGGGGGTTTACCTTCTCTGGGGCTCGTTTAACCATGAAAATGGGTCGTTTTGGCCGTGAGGGCTAACTACCTCCATATCTAAGGCCTTAATGGACGTCTATGAAAAATTTTTAAGAAAATAAGGTCGAAATCCTGGATCACCCAAAAAGATGGTGAACTATAGCACACGAAAATCGTAAAATGGGGGGGTTTACATGCTCTTGGGCTCTTTGACCTTGAAAATGGACCCTTTTTGCCGTGAGGGCCATCTGGATCTATAGCTAAAGTCTTAATGGACTACCATGAAAAATTTTAGCAAAAATAAGGGCGAAATTATAGATCGCCAAAATTCCATGGACTATAGCACGCAAAAATCGACAAAATGGGGGGTTTACCTGCTCTGGGGATCGTTTGACCTGTAAAATGGGTAGTTTTAGCCGTGAGGGCCAATTAGCCCCATGCCTAAGCTCATAACGGATGTCCATGAAAAATTTCAGCAAAAATGAGGTCAAAATTACGGAGCACCAAAAAATTTATAGACTATAGCACACGAAAATCGGCAAAAGTGGGGGCCTTACCTGCTCTGGGCTCGTTTGACCTTTAAAATAGGCCAAATTAGCCGTGAGCGCCAAATAGCTCTATAGCTAAGGTCTTAACAGGCGTTTGAAAAATTTCAACAAAAATGAGATCGAAATTTTGGATCACAAGAAAATCCATGGACTATAGCACTCGAAAATCGATAAATTGTAGGGTTTACCTGCTCCTGGGCTCGTTTGACCTTCAAAATGGGTCATTTTGTCCATGAGGGCCAACTGGTTCCATTGCTAAGGTCTTAACAGACATCCATGAATAATTTCGGCAGAAATGAGGTCAGAATTTTGGATCATCAAAAAAGATGGTGAACTATAGCATATGAAAATAGGAAAAATAGGGGAATTACTTGCTCTGAGTTTGTTTGAACTTGAAAATGGGTCGTTTTGGCTATGAGGCCCAACTAGCTCCATAGCTAAGGTCTTAACCGACGTCCATGAAAAGTTTTAGCAAAAATGAGGTCGAAATTTTGGATCACCAAAAAAGATGGTGAACTATAGCACACGAAAATCGGAAAATAGGGGGTTTACCTGCTCTGGGGATCGTTTGACCTTGAAAATTGGCCATTCTGGCCGTGAGGGCCAACTGGCTCCATATCTAAGGTCTTAACAGACATCCATGAAATGTTTCAGCAAAAATGAGATTGGAATTCCGGGTCACCAAAAAATTCATGGACTATAGCACACGAATATTGGATAAATAAGTGGTTTACCTGCTCCGGGGCACATTTGACTATGAAAATAGGTCATTTTGGCCGTGAGGGAGAACTAGCTCAATAGCTAAGGTCTTAAGGGATGTCCATGAAATATTTAAGCAAAAATGAGGCTGGAATTTCGGATCACAAAAAAATTCATGGACTATAACACGTGAAAATTGGTAAAATGTGGGGTTTACCTGATTCAAGGCTCGTTTAACCTTGAAAATGGGTTTTTTTAGCTGTGCTTGCCAACTGGCTCCATAGCTAAGGTCTTAACGGGCGTCCATGAAAAGTTTTGGCAAAAATAAGGCCAAAATTTTGGATTAACAAAAAATCCACAGACTATAACAAACAAAAATCAGCAAAATGGGGGGTTTACCTGCTCCGAGGATCATCTAACCTTTAAAATAGGCCGTTTTAGCTGTGAGGGACAACTAGCTCCATACCTAAGGTCTTAACGAACTTCCGTGAAAAATATTGGCATTAATGAGGTTGGAATTCCAGATCACCAAAACAGATGGTGAACTGTAGTACATGAAAATTGGTAAAATTGGGGTTTTACCAGCTCCGAGGCTCATTTGATCTTGAAAATGGATCGTTTTGGCTGTGAGGGCCAACTGGCTCCATAGCTAAGGTTTTAACAGACATCCATGAAATGTTTCAGCAAAAATGAGATTGGAATTCCGGGTCACCAAAAAATTCATGGACTATAGCACACGAATATTGGATAAATAAGGGGTTTACTTGCTCCGGGGCACATTTGACTATGAAAATAGGTCATTTTGGCCGTGAGGGAGAACTAGCTCAATAGCTAAGGTCTTAAGGGATGTCCATGAAATATTTAAGTAAAAATGAGGCCAAAATTCTGGATCATGAAAAAATCCATGGACTATAACACGCAAAATTTAGCAAAATATGGGGTTTACCTGATTCAAGGCTCGTTTAACCTTGAAAATGGGTTTTTTTAGCTGTGCTTGTCAACTGGCTCTATAACTAAGGTCTTAACGGGCGTCCATGAAAAGTTTTGGCATAAATAAGGCCAAAATTTTGGATCAACAAAAAATCCACAGACTATAGCAAACAAAAATCGGTAAAATATGGGGTTTACCTGCTTCGAGGATCATTTAACCTTTAAAATGGGCCATTTTAGCTATGAGGGAAAACTAGCTCCATACCTAAGGTCTTAACGAACGTCCATGAAAAATATTGGCACTAATGAGGTCGGAATTCCAGATCACCAAAATAGATGGTGAACTGTAGCACATGAAAATTGGTAAAATTGGGGTTTTACTAGCTCCAGGGCTCATTTGATCTTGAAAATGGGCCGTTTTGGCTGTGAGGGCCAACTGGCTCCATAGCTAAGGTCTTAACGTACGTCCTTGAAAAATTTCATCAAAAATGCGGTTGAAATGGGAGAAATCTACACCATGAAGTTTTCTATGGTCAGGCTGGCTAATACTATCTTCATCCTCCTCCCGGGTTTGAAAAGAAGAAGGTCTTGCCGAAGATATTCTTCTACTTGAAGAAGCTTGGCTAAAAGAACTGGATCTTAAAAACTTAAGGTTAATAGATCCGTCAAGGAACTGGATAACCCGATCTAACTGTGAAGTTTCAGGTTGAAGGGGTAATGGATTCGTAATGGAATCAAATTTCCATTCTTCATCGGCTAAAATATCAGTCCACTTAAGAAGTCTAGGGACAAAAGTAGTACTATGCTCTTGGTTAGCTTTCATAAGCATAGTAACTCCTTTAACACTAGATGCTATAGCCTTTGGGGTTATAGTCGTCTTCAATAGCTTATAATATACCCGATATATTACAGCTATTTCTCTGGTATCTATTTTACTATTCATGTTCTTAGTCTTAACATTAAGTGTCAAAGTATCAATAATATTTGGATCATGAATATCAACTGTAAAATTAAGATAACAGTTAAAGTAAACTGGTCCATAAGCAAGATTACTTTCTAAAACTCCTAACAGAGAATCATCAATATTAAGTAGTCTATCATCTCTAAGAAGCAGACAAATAGGAATATTTAAACCTTTACGGAAAAGAGGTTTTGGGAAGTCCTACTACCAGTGATACGAAACCTGTTCATCAAAGAAAAGATTCCATCGGAGTACTTACTTCTGATGAGGAAGACTTTGTCCCCAGTAAAAGGAAATTACATTCTTGGTGGAAAGCTCCTGAACATAAGCAAAAGGTAGATTGGTATAAAGCTACCTATACTGTGGAACAACAAACCGCTTTTAGAGACAAGTGGTTCAAAGACATGAAAAGGTTTAAAACAAAAATCGAGTTTTTTAAATGGTTTGAATCTTCTGGACAAATTGATGACAAGCAATCATCTCTTCAAGTCCTTATTAACAAATGGTACACCAAAGATCAGGTGATTGAAAGTGTTACTTCTCCGCTTAAAGGACTTAGCATTCCCTATCGTAAGGAGATCTTGAAAGCCGCTCCCTTTAAGAAACCCATAGAAAAGGAAGCAACTTTTATAACAGGAGGAGATATTAACAAAATCCTTGAATAGAACAATTATACCAACCAGATTCTCCATGTTATCTCCCGACAGATAGAGGAAGAGAAAGGAAATAATTTCAAAGGAATTAGTCAAATAGGGGATAAACCTAGTTATTCAAAATCTAGTCCTCAAATAGAGACTCCTATTTTTAAGATTCTTGAGTTCTCCAAGGAAAACTTCCCTAAATTATCCAAAGAGTTTAGTCATTCTGATGAACTGCTAGACAGGATTAATTAGCAATTGTCTAAGCTTAAGATCACCCAAGGAAATAAGCTTAGAACTCTATTGGAAAGACATCCTAACAAAATGAATTATTATTCTAGACCTTCTTTCCCTGATGTTCAATTTGAGGAAGATGTTCTCCATCGAGCATCTGCTGCAGATGGTTCAAGTTTGACTGAATGGAATATAGATGGTATGGCCGAAGGTCAGATTTAGTCCAAGCTCCAGGAAATGGGAATGAACATCAGAGCATATAAAATGAAAGGTGTTGGTGATAAGGAAGCTGCTAACATGATCATTGCAGGTTTTACAGGAACCCTTAGAAATTGGTGGGACAATTACCTAACGGATCAAAATAGGGTTGATATCCTTGGTGCTGTAACCACTAAAGTAGGTGTAAAGATTGAAGAAGGAACTAGTGTCCCTTCAGAAATTGTCTATGAAGATGCTACTGCTACTTTGCTCTATAGCATAGTGCATCTTTTCCAAGATAGAAGTTTAGAAATCCTGAATAATTTGTACTGCAAGAAATTGACAGATTTCAGATGGTACAAAGACATGTTTCTAAATAAGGTCATGATAAGATCTGATTGCAATAATGATTATTGGAAAGAACGATTTGTCAGCGGATTACCTACTCACTTTGCTGAAAAAGTTAGATCCAAAATTAGAGATCGATGCGAAGGGAAAATCCCATATTCCCAACTGGCATACGGAGATCTCATCAGTCTTATTAATGTGGTTGCAATGGAACTTTGCACTGATCTTAAGCTGAAGGATCAGCTTAAAAAGGATCAGAAGACTTCATATGCAGAACTTGGAAGTTTTTGCCAAGATTTTGGATTTCCATTGTTAAAACCGCCTTCTGCTAGGAAAGCGGGAAAAAGAGAAAGAACTACGGGGAAATATAAAAGAAAATCTTCTAGAAAAGAAAGAGAACCCCATGAGAAATACAAGAAAAAAGGAAAGAAGCATGCTGCTAAAGAATCCTCTTCAGAAGACACATGCTGGACATGTGGTAAAAAGGGTCACCGATCTAATAAGTGCCCCAGAAATAAGAAGAAGAAAAAGAAGATTAATCTTCTTGAAGTTGATGATGAAGTCAAGCAAAAGCTCTTCTCCATCATTGAAGAAGAAGAAGCTTCAGACTCAGAATATTCTTCTTCCGAAGAAGAAAGTGATGAAGAGTTTCTCAATGTCGCTCATAATTCAGAATCTGAAGAAAGTGAGTCAGAGTGTAATTGCAATGGTGCATTTTGCCTTTGTGATAGTAAAACTATCAGTGTCACTCTGAGAAAACTGCTGAAATTCTCTTTTCTACAATTGAGCATATTCAAGATGAAGAAGCCAGGAGAAAGTATCTCCTTGAATTGCAGAAATTGGTTACTAGGCAAAAGGAAGAAAAGCCTAAAGTTACTCATTTTAGCATGAAGCAAATCATGAACAGATTTGACTCTAAAAAGGAAGAACCTTCAATTGAAGAACTTAGAAGAGAAGTCTATTCTCTTAAAGAAGAAATGAAAGGAATTAAGTCCAGACTTCATAAGATAGAGATTGAAGCTATCACAGAAAAACTTCTCAAAGAAGTTAGAAATGATGAAGGAACCTCTAAGGCGGTTGCTTCAGATAATGAAGAACATGAGGGAGATTCGGATAGCGAAGCAGGTATTCATGCTATTACCAAAATTAGACCTCAGAGTTCTCATATTATGATTAAACTGGTTATTAATGATCATTTAACTCTTAACAAGATTGCTTTGTTAGATAGTGGTGCAGATCGAAATTGCATTATTGAAGGATTAATTCCTACTAAGTACCTTACCAAAGGGACTACCAAATTATACAGCGCCACAGGTGAACGTATAATCATTGAATATAAGTTATTTGATGCTCATATTTGCAATAATGGTATATGCCTTAAAAATGATTTTGTTATAACAAAAAATATTAACGAGGAAATTATTTTAGGTATACCATTTATTACTCAAATAAAACCTTATATTTCAGATTTTGATTCTATCAAAACTAAGATTTTAGGAAAAGAAATTTCATTTCCTTTTATTAAAACTCTTTCTTAGGAAGAAAGTAAATTTTTACATAAATAAACTGTTTTTAGAATTAATCTAATTTCTAATCAAATTTGTTTTCTTAAAGAAGATATAAAAATTAAGAAAATTAAGCAAATTTTAAAAACCCCGGGAATGGTAACTAAGATTGCCAATTTACAAAAGACTTTTGAAAAAGAAATTTGCTCTGGATTTCCAAATGCATTTTGGGCCAGAAAAGCCCATACTGTTGATCTCCCTTATATTGATGGATTCAATGAAAAGGCCATTTCCACGAAAGCTAGGCCCATTCAGATGAATCACAATTTAATGAAAATCTGTAAAAATGAGATTAATACTCTTCGTGGAGCTGTTCAGCCTTTTATGTCAACAACGCGGCGGAAAAAGAGAGAGGCTCTTCCTGACTTGTTATTAATTATTAACCATTAAACTCTGTTTTAAAATGGATTAGATATCCGATTCCTAATAAAAGGGATCTTTTAAAGAGAACTTTTAAAGCTAATACTTATAGTAAATTCTATATGAAGTTAGGATTTTGGCAAATACAGATTTCTAAAAAGGATAAATATAAAATTGCTTTCAATGTCCCGTTTGGACAATATGAATGGAACGTTATGCCTTTTGGGCTTAAGAATGCCCCTTCAGAATTTCAAAATATTATGAATTCTATCTTTAATCATATTAGTCATATTTCAATTGTTTATATTGATGATGTGTTAATTTTTTCTGAGAACATTGATGCTCATTTCAAACATTTAAATATATTCTTTAAAATTGTTAAACATAATGGTTTGGTGGTTAGCGCCAAAAAGATTAAACTTTTTCAAACAAAAATCAAATTTCTTGGTCATGATTTGTATCAAGGCACATATAAACCCATTTGCAGAGCCATTGAGTTTTCAGATAAATGGGTTGTTTTGGTCGTGGCGACCAATAGGCTCCATAGCTATGGCCTTAACGGAAGTCTATGTAAGATTTTGGCAAAAATTACATGGTAATTCTGGGTCACCATAAAATATCGTGGACTATAGCACACGAAAATCGGTAAAATGGGGGGTTTACCTGCTTTAGGGCTTGTTTGACCTTCTAAATGGGTCATTTTTGTTTTGCCGACCAATGGCTCCATAGCTATGGTCTTAACGGAGGTCCATGTAAGTTTTTAGCAAAAATGACATCGAAATTCTGGGTCACCATAAAATGACTTGGACTATAGCACACGAAAATAGGTAAAATGGGCGGTTTAGGTGTTCTAGGGCTCGTTTAACTTTGTAAATGGGACGTTTTGGCCATGACAATGAACTGCCTCCATAGATAAGGTCTTAACGGATGTTCATGTAAGTTTTTAGCAAAAATAATGTCAAAATTTTGTGTCACGATTAAATGTCGTGGACTATAGCACACGAAAATCATCAAAATGGGGGGTTGACCTACTCTGGGACTCGTTTGACCCTGTAAATGGGCAGTTTTGGCTGTGGAGACAAGCTAGCTCCATAGCTAAGATCCTAACAGATGTCCATGTAAATTTTTCCTAAAAATGATCTCGAAATTCTGTGTCACCATAAAATGTTGTGGACTATAGCACACAAAAATTGGAAAAATTGGGGGTTTACCAACTCTGGGGATCATGTGATCTTGTAAATGGGTCATTTTGGCCGTGGTGACCAACTAGCTCCATAGATAAGGTCTTAACAGAGGTCTATGTAAGCTTTTGGCAAAAATGACATCGAAATTTTGGGTCACCATAAAATGCAATGGACAATAGCACACAAAAATCGACAAAATAGGGGGTTTACCTACTTAGGGGCTCATTTGACATTGTAAATGGGTCGTTTTAGCCATGGCTACAAATTGGCTCCATATCTAAGGTCTTAACGGGTGTACATGTAAGATTTTGGCAAAAATTATGTCGGATTCTGGGTCACCATAATCTGTCGTGGACTATAGCAAGCAAAAATGCGCAAAATGGGGGGTTTACCTGCTCTGGGGCTCGTTTGACCTTGTAAATGGGTTGTTTTAGCCATGGCAACCAACTAGCTCCATCGCTAAGGTCTAAATAGAGGTCCATGTAAGTTTTTGGTAAAAAGACATCGAAATTCTAGGTCACCATAAAATGTCGTGGACTATAGCACATGAAAATTGACAAAATTGAGGGTTTACCAGCTTTGGAGATCATTTGACCTTGTAAATATGTTGTTTGGGCAGTAGCAACCAACTGGCTCCAAAGCTAAGGTCATATCGGAGGTCCATGTACATTTTTGGCAAAAATGACATCAAAATTCCAGGTCACCATAAATTGTCGTGGACTATAGCACATGAAAATCGGCAAAATGAGGGTTTACCTGCTCTGGGCTTGTTTGACCCTGTAAATGGGCCGTTTTGGCCGTGCCGACAAGCTAGCTCCCAAAGGTCCCAACGGATGTCCATTTAAGTTTTTGGCAAAAATGATCTCAAAATTCTGGGTCACCATAAAATGATATGGACTATAGCATACAAAAATTGGAAAAATTGGGGGTTTACCTGCTCTGGGGCTCGTTTGATCTTGTGAATGGGCTCTTTTGGCCATGGTGACCAACTGGATCTATAGCTAAGGTTTAAAGGAGGTCCATGTAAGTTTTTGGCAAAAATAACATCGGAATTATGGGTTACCATAAATTGTTGTGGACTATAACACATGAAAATCGACAAAATTGGGGGTTTACCTACTTTAGGGGCTCGTTTGACCTTGTAAATGGGTCGTTTTGGCCGTGGCTAAAAATTTTCTCCATATCTAAAGTCTTAACGGATGTACATGTAAGTTTTTGGCAAACATTATGTCGGAATTCTGGGTCACCATAAAATGTTGTGAATTATAGCACACGAAAATCAGCAAAATGGTGGGTTTACCCGCTCTGGGGCTCGTTTGACCTTGTAAATAGGTTATTTTAGCCATGGCGACCAACTAGCTCCATAGATAAGGTGTAAACGGAGGACCATGTAAGTTTTTGCCAAAAATGACATCGAAATTCTAGGTCACCATAAAATATCGTGGATTATAGCACACAAAAATTGACAAAATGGGGGGTTTACCTACTTTGGGGCTTATTTGACTTGTAAATGGGCCGTTTAGGCAGTGGCAACCAACAGGCTCCAATGCTAAGGTCATATCAGAGGTCCATGTAAGTTTTTGGCAAAAACAACGTCGAAATCAAGGTCACCATAAAATGTCGTGGGCAATAGCACACTAAAATTAACAAAATGAGGGTTTACCTGCTCAAGGCTCGTTTGACCCTGTAAATGGGCCATTTTTACCGTGGCGACAAGCTGGCACCATAGATAAGGTCCTAACAGATGTCGGTGAAAGTTTTTGGTAAAAATGATCTCAAAATTCTAGGTTACCATAAAATGATGTGGACTATAGCACACAAAAATTAGAAAAATGGGGGGTTTATCTGTTCTGGGCTTGCTTGATCTTGTAAATGGGCTGTTTTGGCCATGGCGACCAACTGGCTCCATAGCTAAGGTCCTAACAGATGTCGGTGTAAGTTTTTGGCAAAAATAATCTCGAAATTCTAGGTTACCATAAAATGTTGTGTACTATAACACACGAAAATCGGTAAAATAGGGGGTTTACCTGCTAAGGGGCTTGTTGGACCTTGTAATTGGGCCTTTTTGGCCGTGGTGACCAACAGGCTCCATAGCTAAGGTCTTATTAGAGGTCCATGTAAGTTTTAGGGAAAAATAACATAAAAATTCTGGGTCAGCATTAAATGTCGTGCATTATAGCACACAAAAATTGGAAAAATGGTGGGTTTATTTGCTCTCTAGCTTGTTTTACCTTGTAAATGGGCCTTTTTGGCCGTGGCGACCAACTGGCTCTATTGCTAAGGACTAAACAGAGGTCCATGTAAGCTTTTGGCAAAAATGACATCGAAATTTTAGGTCACCATAATATGACATGGACTATAGCACACGAAAATAGGCAAAATAGGGTGTTAACCTACTTTGGGGCTCGTTTGACCTTGTAAATGGGTCGTTTTGGCTGTGGCGACTAACTATCTTCATTGCTAAGGTATTAACGGAGGTCCATGTAAGTTTATGGCAAAAATGACGTTGAAATTCTGAGTCACCATAAAATGCCGTGTACTATACGGACAAAAATTAGCAAAATTGGGGTTTACCTGCTATGGGGCTAGTAAGACCTTGTAATTAGGCATTTCTTGCCGTGGCGACCACCAGGCTTCATGCTAAGGTCTTATCAGAGGTCCATGTAAGTTTTTGTCAAAAATAACGTCAAAATTTTGGGTCAGCATTGAATGTCGTGGACTATAGAACACAAAAATTGGAAAAATGGTGGGTTTATCTGCTCTCTGGCTTGTTTGACCTTGTAAATGGGCCGTTTTGGCCGTGGCGACCAACTGGCTCCATTGCTAAGGTCTAAACGGAAGTCCATGTTAGTTTTTGTCATAAATGACATCAAAATTCTGGTTCACAATAAAATATCGTGGACTATAGCACACGAATACTAGAATAATGAGGGGTTTACGTGCTCTGGGCTCGTTTGACTTGGTAAATGGGCCGTATTAGCTGTGGCAACGAACTGGCTCCATAACGAATATCTAAACGGAGGTTCATGTAAGTTTTTGGCAAAAATGACGTCAGAATTTTGGGTCACCATAAAATGTCTTAGACTATAGCACACGAAAATCAGCAAAATGGGGGGTTTACCTTATCTAGGGTTCGTTAGACCTTGTAAATGGGTCGTTTTGGCTGTGGCAACCAACTGGCCCCTTAGATAAGGTCTTAACCTAGGTCCATGTATGTTTTAGGCAAAAATAACATCGGAATTCCATATCAGCATTAAATGTCGTGGACTATAGCACCCAAAAATATGCAAAATTAGGGGTTTAACTGCTCAGGCACTCGTTTGACCTCGTAAATGGGCTGTTTTGGCTGCGGCGACCAACTAGCTCCATAGCTAAGGTCTTAATGGAGGTCCTTTTAAGTTTTTGGCAAAAATGACGTCAAATTCTGGGTCACAATAAAATGATGTGGACTATAGCACAAAAAAATTGACAAAATAGGGGGTTTACCTGCTTTGGGGTTCGTTTGACCTTGTAAATGGGCCGTTTTGGCAGTGGCGACCAACCAACTTCAAAGATAAGGCCTTATTGGAGGTCCATGTAAGTTTTTTTGAAAAAATGACATAGGAATTCCAGGTTACCATGAATTGTCATGAACTATGGCACACAAAAATTGGTAAAATTGAGGGTTTATCTATTCTCGATTCGTTTGAACTTGTAAATGGGCCGTTTTGGGTGTGGCGACAAGCTGGCTCTATAGCTAAGGTCTTAACTGATGTCCATGTAAGTTTTTGGCAAAAATGATGTCGAAATTCTGGGTCACCATAAAATATGGTGGACTATAGCACTAAAAAATTGGAAAAATAGGGGCTTTACTTGCTCTGCGCTTGTTTGATCTTGTAAATGGGCAGTATTGGCCGTTGCGACCAACTGGGTCCACAACTATGGTCTTAATGGGGGTTCATGTAAGTTTTTGGCAAAAATGATCTTGGAATTCTGAGTTACCATAAAATGTCGTGTACTATAGCACACAAAAATCGGCAAAATGGAGGTTTTCCCTGATTTGGGGATCGTTTGATATGTAATTTGTCCTTTTTGTCCGTGGCGACCAACATGCTTCATAGCTAAGGTCTTAATGGAAGTCGATGTTAGTTTGTGGCAAAAATAATGTTAGAATTTTGGGTCACCATAAAATGTCGTGGACTATAGCACATGAAAATCGGCAAAATGGAGGGTTTACCTTCTCTCCGGGTCGTTTGACCTTATAAATGAGCCAATTTTGCCATGGGGAATAACTAGCTCCATAGCTAAGGTATTAACGGAAGTCTATGTAAGTTTTTGATAAAAATTACATCGGAATTTTGGGTCACCATAAAATAACGTGGACTATAGCACACAAAAATAGTCAAAATAGGGGTTAACCTACTCTTGGGATCGTTTGACCATATAAATTGGTCGTTTTGGCTATAGCGACTAACTGGATCTATAGCTAAGGTCTTAACAGATGTCCATGTAAATTTTTGGGAAAAATGACATCGAAATTCCTGGTCAAAATTAAATGTTGTGGACTATAGACACTAAAATCTGCAAAATGTGGGGTTTACCTGCCTGGGCTCGTTTGACCTTGTAAATGGGCTATTTTGGTCATGGCGATTAACTGGCTCCATAGGTAAGGTCTTAACGGTGTTCTATGTTAGTTTTTGGCTTAAATGACGTCATAATTCTGGGTCACCATAAAATGTCGTGGACTATAACATACGAAAATCGACAAAATTGGTGGGTTTACCTGATCTAGGGCTCGTTTGACCTTGTAAATAGGCCGTATTTGCCGTGGCAATCAACTGTATCCATAGCTTAAGTCTTAATGGATGTCTATATAAGTTTTTAGCAAAAATGGATCACCTAAAATGTCATGGACAATAGATCAAGAAAATAAACAAAGAAGGGGTTGACCTGCTCTAGGCTCATTTGACCTTGAAAATAGGCCATTTTGGTCATAGCGACCAACTAGCTCCATAGCTAAGGTCTTAATGGACGTACATGTAAATTTTTGGCAAAAACTATGCTGTATTTCTGGGTTACCATAAAATGTTGTAGACTATAACACACGAAAATCAACAAAATGAAGGGTTTACCTGCTCTAGGTCTCGTTTGACCTTGTAAATGGGCCATTTTTTCTGTACCAAATAATGGTTCCATAGCTAATGTCTTAACCGAGGTCTATGTAAGTTTTTGGCAAAAATGACATCGAAATTCTGGGTCACCAAAAAATGACGTGGACTATAGCACATGAAAATAAGAAAAATAGGGGGTTAACCTACTTTGGGGCTGGTTCGACCTTGTAAATGGGTCGTTTTGGCCGTGGCAACCAACTGGCTCCATCGCTAAGGTCTTAACGGAGGTCCATGTAAGTTTTTGGCAAAAATGATGCCATAATTCTGAGTTACCATAAAATACCGTGTACTATAGCACACAAAAATCGGCAAAATGGGGGTTTACCTGCTATGGGGCTAGTTAGACCTTGTAATTGGGCCTTTTTGGCTGTGGCGACCAACAGGCTCCATAGCTAAGGTCTTATCGGAGGTCCATGTATGTATTTGACAAAAATAATATCGAAATTCTGAGTTAACATTAAATGTCGTTGACTACAGCACACGAAAATTGGCAAAATGGTGGGTTTATCTGCTCTCCGGCTTGTTTCACCTCGTAAATGGGCTGTTTTGGCCGTGGCAACCAACTGGCTCCATTGCTAAGGTCTAAACGGAAGTCTATGTAAGTTTTCAGCAAAAATGACATCAAAATTCTGGGTCACCATAAAATGTCGTAGACTATAGCACACAAAAATTGGAATAATGGGAGGTTTACCTACTCTGGGCTCGTTTGAACTTGTAAATGGGCCATTTTAGCTGTGGCGACCAACTGGCTACATAGCTAATGTCTTAACGGAGGTCCATGTAAGTTTTTGGCAAAAATGACGTCAGAATTTTGGGTCACCATAGAATGTCCTAGACTATATCATACGAAAATCAGCAAAATGGGGGGCTTACCTTATCTGGGGTTCGTTTGACCCTATAAATGGGCTGTTTTGGCCGTCGTGACCAACTGGCTCCTTAGATAAGGTCTTAACCTAGGTCCATGTATGTTTTAGGCAAAAATGATGTCGGAATTCTGAGTCAGCATAAAATGTCGTGGACTAAAGCACCCGAACCAGCTCAGGGGCTCGTTTGACCTTGTAAATGGGTTGTTTTGGTCGTGGCGACCAAATAGCTCCATAGCTAAGTTCTTAATGGAGGTCTTTGTAAGTTTTTGGGAAAAATGACGTCAGAATTCTGGGTCACAATAAAATGATGTGAACTATAGCATATGAAAATTGACAAAATGGGGGGAGTGGGGTTAACTTGCTTTGGGGTTCGTTTGACCATGTAAATGGGATGTTTTTGTAGTGGCAACCAACTGACTTCATAGATAAGGTCTTATCAGAGTTCTATGTAAGTTTTTTGCAAAAATGACGTAGGAATTCCATGTCACCATAAAATGTCATGGACTATAGCACACGAAAACTGATAAAATGAGGGGTTTACCTGCTCTGGGTTCGTTTATCATTGTAAATGGGCTAAGGTGTTAACAGAGGTCAATGTACGTTTTTAGCAAAAATGACTTCGGAATTCTTAGTCACCATAAAATGTCATGTACTATAGCACACAAAAATTGGCAAAATAGGGAGTTTACCTGCTATGGGGCTCGTTAGACCTTGTAATTGGGCCTTTTTAGTCGTGGCGACCAACAAGCTCCATAGCTAAGGTCTTATTGGAGGTCCGTGTAAGTTTTTGGTAAAAATAACGTCAAAATTCTGGGTCACCATAAAATGTCTTGGACTATAGCACACGAAAATCAATAAAATAAGGGATTTCCTGCTTAGGGGCTCGTTTGACCTTGTAAATGGATCGTTTTGGCCGCGGTGACAAACGCTCCATAGCTAAGGTCTTAACGGATGTCTATGTATGTTTTTGGAAAAAATAATGCCAAAATTCTGGGTCACCATAAAATGTCGTGGACTATAACACAAAATTGGAAAAATGGGGGGTTTACCTACTCTACGCTCTTTTGACCTAGTAAATAGGCCGTTTTGGCCGTGGAGATCAACTAGAACCATAGCTAAGGTCTTAACGGAGGTCCATGCAAGTTGCTAGTTAAAATGATATCGAAATTTTGGGTCACCATAAAATGTCATGGACTATAACACACGAAAATTGGTAAAATGGGTGTTTACCTGCTCTGGGTATATTTGACATTGTAAATGGGTCGTTTTAGCCATGGCGACCAACTGGATCCATAACTAAGGTGCAAACGGAGGTCCATGTAAGGTTTTGGCAAAAATAAAGTTGAAATTCTAGGTCACCATAAAATATAGCACACAAAAATTGGCAAAATGGGGGATTTACCTGCTTTAGGCTCGTTTGACCTTATAAATGGGCCGTTTTGGCTATCGCGACACTCTAGCTCCATAGCTAAGGTTTTAACAGAGGTCCATGTAAGGTTTCGGCAAAAATGACAACAGAATTTTGGTTAACCATAAAATGTCGTGGACTATAGCACACGAAAATTAGAAATATAGGGGGCTTACCCTCTCTGTGGCTCGTTTGACCTTGTAAATGGGCCGTTATAGCCGTGGCAACCAACAGGATCCATAACTAAGGTCTAAACGGAGGTCCATGTAATGTTTTGGAAAAAATGATGTCGAAATTATAGGTCACCATAAAATGTCATGGACTATAGCATACTAAAATAGGCAAAATATGGAGTTTACCTGCTCTAGGCTTGTTTGACCTTGTAAATGGGCCATTTTGGTCATAGCGACCAACTAGCTCCATAGCTAAAGTCTCAAAAGAGGCCCATGTAAGTTTTTGGCAAAAATGAAGTCGCATTTCCTGATCACCATAAAATGTCGTGGACTATAGCACAAGAAAATCGATAAAATAGGAGGTTTACCTACTCTGGACTCGTTTGACCTTGTAAATGGGTCATTTTGGCCGTGGATATAAACTGGATCCATAGTTAAGGTCTTAAAGGAAGTCCATGTAAGTTTTTTAGCAAAAATGACTACGGAATTCTGGGTCACCATAAAATGCCGTGGACTATAGCAAACAAAAATCGGCAAAATAGGGGGTTTATGTACTCTAGGGCTTGTTTCACCTTGTAAATGGGCTGTTTTGGCCGTGGTGACCAACTAGCTCCAAAGCTAAGGTCTTAACAGATGTTCATGTAGTTTTTCATAAAAATAACGTCGAAATTTTGGGTCACCATAAAATGTTGTAGACTATAGCATACGAAAATAGCAAAATGGGGGCTTTACCTGTTTTTAGGGTCATTTGACCTTGTCAATGGGCCGTTCTGGCCATGGCGATCAAATGGTTCCATAGCTAAGGTCTTAACGTAGGTCCATGTAAGTTTTAGGCAAAGAGGACATAGGAATTCTGAGCCACAATAAATTGTCATGGATTATAGCAAACGAAAATTTGAAAAATTGGCGATTTACCTGCTCTGGGGCTCAGTTGACCTTGTAAATGAGCCGATTTGGTTATGGCGACCAACTGGCTCCATAGCTAAGGTCTTAATGGAGGTCCATGTATGTTTTTGGAACAAATTACATCAGAATTTTGGGTCACCATAAAATGTCATGTACTATAGCACACAAAAATCTGCAAAATAGGGGGTTTACCTGCTCAGGGGTTCGTTTGACCTTGTAAATGGGCTGTTTTAGCCGTGGCGACCAACTGGCTCCATAGCTAAGGTCTTAAAGGAGGTCTATGTTAGTTTTTAGCAAAAATTACAACAGAATTTTAAGTCACCATAAAATGTCGTGTACTATAGCACACGAAAATCTTCAAAATGGGGGATTTACCTGCTCAAGGGTTCGTTTGACCTTGTAAATGGGCCTTTTTGGCTGTGGTGACTAATAGACTCCATAGCTAAGGTCTTAATAGAGGTCCATGTAAGTTTTTGGCAAAAATAACATCGGAATTTCGGGTCACTATAAATGGTCGTAGACTATAGCACACGAAGATCGGTAAAATGGGGCGTTTACCTGCTCTCAAGCTTATTTGACCTTGTAAATGGACTGTTTTGGCCATGGCAACCAACTGGCTCCATAGCTAAGGTCTTATCGGAGGTCCATATAAGTTTTTGGCAAAAATGACATCAGAATTCATGTCACCACAATATGTCGTAGACTATAGCACAGGAAAATTGGAAAAATGGGGGGTTTACCTGCTCTGGGCTCATTTGACCTTGTTAATTGGACGTTTTGGCCGTGACAACCAATTGGCTCCATAGCTATAGTCTTAATAGTGGTCCACTTACGTTTTTGGAAAAAATGACATCAAAATTCTGGGTTTCCATAAAATGTGTGGACTATAGCATATGAAAATCGACAAAATGAGGTGTCTACCTGCACTGGAGCTCGTTTGACCTTGTAAATGGGTCGTGATGGCTGTGGCGACAAGCTGGGTCTATAGATAATGTCTTAATGGTGTCCATGTATGTTTTTGGCAAAAATGATGTCGAACACTGGGTCACCAAAAAATTTAGTAGACTATAGCACACAAAAATTGGCAAAATGGGGGGCTTACCTGCTCGGGGCTCGTTGGACGTTGTAAATAGGCCATTTTGTCCATGGAGACAAACTAGATCCATAGCTAAGGTCTTAATGAATGTCCATGTAAGTTTTTGGAAAAAATGATGTCGGATTCTGGGTCACCATAAAATGTCGTGGACTATAGGTCACAAAAATTGGAAAAATAGGGAGTTTAGCTGCTCTGGGGCTCGTTTGATCTTTTAAATGGGACGTTTTGGCTATGGTGACCAACTGGCTTCACAACTAAGGTTTTAACGGGGGTCCATGTAAGTTTTTGGCAAAAATGACAACGGATTTCCAAGTCACCATAAAATGTCGTAAACTAAAGAACATGAAAATTGACAAAATGGGAGGTTTACCTGTTTCTGGGCTCATTTGACCTTGTAAATGGGCCGTATTGGTTGTGGCGATCAACTGGCTCCATAGATAAGGTCTTAACTGAGGTCCATGTAAGTTTTCGGCAAAAATGACATCGTAATATTGGGTAACCATAAAATGTCCTGGACTATAGCACACGAAAATTGGCAAAATAGGGGATTTACCTGCTCTAGGGCTCGTTTGACCTTGTAAATAGGCCCTTTTTGCCATAGCGACCAACTGGATCCATAGATAAGGTCTTAACGGAGGTACATATAAGTTTCTGGAAAAAATGACATCAGAATTTTGGGTAACCATAAAATGATGTGGAGTATAGCACACGAAAATTGACAAAAATGGGGGGTTTACCTGCTTTTTGGCTCGTTCGACCTTGTAAATTTACTGTTTTGGCAGTGGCGATGACCTGGCTCCATTGTTAAGGTCTTAACGGTGGTCCATGAATGTTTTTGGCAAAAATGACGTTGGAATTCTGAGTTACCATAAAATGTCGTGTACTATGATACACAAAAATTGGCAAAATAGGGGTTTCCCTGATTTGGGGATCGTTTGACCTTGTAATTGGTCCTTTTTATCCGTGGTGACCAACAGGGTTCATAGCTAAGGTCTTAATGAATATCCATGTTAGTTTTTGGCAAAAATAACGTCGGAATTCTGGGTCACCATAAAATATCGTGGACTATAACACATGAAAATCAGTAAAATGGGGGTTTACCTGCTTTTTGGTCGTTTGACCTTATAAATGGTTGTTTTTGCCATGGTGACTAACTAGATCTATAGCTAAGGTCTTAACGGAAGTCCATGTAAGTTTTTGGTAAAAATTACATCGGAATTCCAGGTCACCACAGAATGTCGGGGACTATAGCATACGAAAATTGGCAAAATGGGGGGTTTATCTACTCTAGGGCTCGTTTGACCTTGTAAATGGGTCGTTTTTGCCATGCCGACCAATGGCTCCATAGCTAAGGTCTTAGCGGAGGTCCATATAAGTTTTTGGCAAAAATGGCATCGGAATTTTGGGTCACCATAAATGACGTGGACTTATAGCACACGAAAATAGGCAAAATAGGGGTTAACCTACTCTGGGGATCGCTTGACCTTGTTAATGGGTCATTTTGGCCATGGTAACCATCTTGATCCATAGCTAAGGTCTTAACGGAGGTCCATGCAAGTTTTTGGCAAAAATGACGTCGAAATTATGGATCACCACAAAATGTCGTGGACAATAGCTTAAAAAGCTAAGCAAAGAAGGGGGTTTATCTGCTCTGGGCTCGTTTGACATTAAAAATAGGCCATTTTGGTTGTAGTGACCAACTAGCTCTGTAGCTAAGGTCTTAATGGACGTCTATGTAAATTTTTGGCAAAAATGATGTCGTATTTCTAGGTCACCATAAAATACTGTGGACTATAGCACATGCAAATTGGCATAATAGGGGTTTTACCTGCTCTTGTCTTGTTTGACCTTTAAAATGGCCCGTTTTGGCCGTGGCGACAAATTGGTTCCATGGCTAAGGTCTTAATGGACTTCCATGCAAATTTTTGGCATAAATAACGTCGAAATTCTGGATCACCATAAAATGCAGTGGACTATAGCACACAAAAATCAGCAATAAAGGAGGTTTACCTGCTTTTGGAATTGTTTAATCTTGTAAATGGGCTATTTTAGACATGGCTACAAATTGGCTCCATATCTAAGGTCTTAACGGAGTTCCATGTATGTTTTTGGTAAAAATGACATCAGAATTTATGGCAAAAATGACATCATAAAATGTCTTGGTCTATAACATACGAAAATTAGCAAAATGGGGGGTTTACCTGCTGTGGGGCTCGTGTGACCTTGTAAATGGGTTATTTTAGTCGTGGCGACTAACTAGCTCTATAGCTAAGGTCTAAACAGAGGTCCAAGTAACTTTTTGCCAAAAATGACATCAAAATTTTAGGTCACCATAAAATGCCGTGGACTATAGCACACGAAAATTGGCAAAATAAGGAGTCTACCTACATTGCGGCTCATTTGACTTTGTAAATGGGCCGTTAATGTCGTGGCGACAAACTGGCTCGATAGATAAGGTCTTAATGGATATCCTTGTCAGTTTTTGGCAAAAATGACGTCTGAATTCTGGGTCACCATAAAATGTAGTGAACTATAAAGCACACAAAAATTAGCAAAATGGGGGGTTTCCCTGCTCGGGGTTCGTTTGAACTTGTAAATAGGCCGTTTTGGATGTTGAGACAACTGGCTCCAAAGGTAAGGTCTTAACGGATGTCCATGTATGTTTCTCGCAAAAAAGACATTGGAATTTCGGGTAACCATAAAATGTTGTGGACTATAGCACACAAAAATTGACAAAATGGGGGGTTTACTTTCTTTGGGGATCATTCGACCTTGTAAATGGGCTGTTTTGGCAGTGGCGACCAACTAGCTCCATTACTAAGGTCATAAC
Organism: Solanum pinnatisectum; assembly: GCA_035578085.1. NCBI lineage: Eukaryota > Viridiplantae > Streptophyta > Magnoliopsida > Solanales > Solanaceae > Solanum > Solanum pinnatisectum. The sequence continues at coordinate 72,159 of CM069080.1, read as the reverse complement.
AGAGGTCCATGTAAGTTTATGGCAAAAATAACGTCTAAATTCTGAGTCACCATAAAATGCCATGTACTATGCACACAAAAATTGGCAAAACGGGGGGTTTACCTGCTATAGGGCTCGTTTAACCTTGTAATTGGGCCTTTTTGGCTGTGGTGACCAACATGCTCCATAGCTAAGGTCTTAACGGAGGTCCATGTATGTTTTTGGAAAATATAATGTCAAAATTCTGGGTCACCATAAAATGTCGTGGACTATAGCACACAAAAATTGGCAAAATGGGGGGTTTACCTGCTCTTCGGCTCGTTTGATCTTGTAAATGGGCCGTTTTGGCTGTGGCGACCATTAGGCTCCATAGCTAAGGTCTTAACGGAAGTCAATGTAAGATTTTGGCAAAAATTACATCATAATTCTGGGTCACCATAAAATATCCTGGACTATAGCACACGAAAATCGTCAAAATAGGGGGTTGACCTACTCTGGGACTAGTTTGACCTTGTAAATGGGTCGTATTGGCCGTGGCGATCAACTGGCTCCATAGATAAGGTCTTAACTGAGGTCCATCTAAGTTTTTGGCAAAAATGAGATCGGAATTTTGGGTAACCATAAAATGTCGTGGACTATAGCACACAAAAATTGGCAAAATGGGGAGTTTACCTACTCTAGGGCTCGTTTGACCTTGTAAATAGGCCATTTTTGCCATGGCGACCAACTGGCTCCATAGCTAAGGTCTTAACGGAGGTCTATGTAAGTTTCTGGAAAAAATGACATTGGAATTTCGGGTAACCATAAAATGATGTGGAGTATAGCACACGAAAATTGACAAAATGGGGGGTTTACCTACTTTTGGGCTTGTTCGACCTTGTAAATGGGCTGTTTTGGCAGTGGCGATGACCTGGCTCCACCTCTAAGGTCTTAACGGTAGTCCATAGAAGTTTTTGGCAAAAATGACGTCAGAATTCCTTGTTACCATAAAATGTTGTGTACTATAACACACAAAAATTAGCAAAATGGGGGGTTTCACTGATTTGGGGATCGTTTGACCTTGTAATTGGTCCTTCTTGTCAGTGGCAACCAACAAGGTTCATAGCTAAGGTCTTAATGGATGTCCATGTAAGTTTCTGGCAAAAATAACGTCAGAATTTTGAGTCACTATAAAATGTCGTGGACTATAACACATGAAAATGGGCAAAATGGGGGGTTTACCTGCTCTCCGGGTCGTTTGACCTTATAAATAGGTTGTTTTTACCATGGCGATCAACTAGCTCCATAGCTAAGGTCTTAACGGAAGTCCATGTAAGTTTTTGGTAAAAATTACATCGAAATTCCAGGTAACCACAAAATGTCGGGGACTATAGCACACGAAAATCAGCAAAATGGGGGATTTACCTACTCTAGGGTTCGTTTGACCTTGTAAATGGGTCGTTTTTGCCATGCCGACCAATGACTCCATAGTTAAGGTCTTAACGTAGGTCCATGTAAGTTTTTAATAAAAATTACATCAAAATTCTGAGTCACCATAAAATGCCGAGGACTATACCACACGAAAATCAGTATAATGGGGGGTTTACCTATTATGGGGTTCGTTTGTCCTTGTAAATGGGTCATTTTGGCTGTTGCAATCAACTGGCTCCATAAATAAGGTCTTAATGGAGGTCCATGTATGGTTTTGGAAAAAATGACGTCTGAATTCCAGATCACTATAAAATGTAGTGAACTATAGCACACGAAAATTGGTAAAATAGGGGGTTTACCTGCTTTGGGCTCGTTTGACCTTATAAATGGGCTGTTTTGGCAGTGGCGACCAACTGGCTCCATAGATAAGGTCTTAACAAAGGTCCATGTAAGCTTTCGGCAAAAATGACATCAGAATTTTGGGAAACCATAAAATATCATGGACTATAACACTCGAAAATTGGCAATATTGGGGGTTTACCTACTCTGGGGCTCGTTTGACCTTGTAAATGGGGCATTTTAGCCTTGGCGACCAACAGGATCCATAACTTAGGTATAAACGGAGGTCCATGAAAGGTTTTGGTAAAAATAACGTTGAAATTCTAGGTCACCATAAAATGTCTTAGACTATAAAACACTAAAATAGGCAAAATGTGGGGTTTACCTGCTCTGGGTTCATTTGACCTTGTAAATGGGCCATTTTGGTCCCGGAGACCAACAATCTCTATAGCTAAAGTCTTAAAGGAGCTCATATAAGTTTTTGGCAAAATTAATGTCGCATTTTTGGGTCACTACAAAATGTCGTGGACAATAGCACATGAAAATGGGCAAAATAGGGGGTTTACCTACTCTGGGGCTCATTTTACCTTGTAAATAGGCCGTTTTGGCCGTGGAGACTAACTGGCTCCATAGCTAATGTCTTAACAAAGGTTCATGTAGTTTTTGACAAAAATGAAGTGGAAATTCATGGTCACCATAAAATGTCGTAGACTATAGCACACGAAAATTGATAAAATGGGGGGTTTACCTGCTCTTAGGGTTGTTTGAACTTGTAAATGGGCTATTTTGGCCGTCGCGACCAAATGGTTCCATAGCTAACGTCTTAACGTAGGTCCATGTAAATTTTAAGGAAAAATGACGTAGGAATTCTTAGTCTCAATAAAATGTCGTGGACTATAGCACACGAAAATCGACAAAATTGGGGGTTTATCTACTCTGGGATCAGTTGACCTTGTAAATGGGCCGATTTAGCTGTGGCGACCAACTGGCTCCATAGCTAAGGTTATAACGGAGGTCCATGAAAGTTTTTGGTAAGCATGATGTCAAAATTCTAGGTAACCAAAAAATAATGTGGACTATAGCACACAAAAATCGGCAAAATAGAGGGTTTACTTGCTTTGGGGCTTGTTTAACCTTGTAAATGGGCCATTTTGGTAGTGGTGACCAATTGGCTCCATAACTAAGGTCTTAACGGAGGTCCATGTAATGTTTTCAGAAAAAATGATGTTGGAATTTTGGGTCACCATTAGATGTCATTTACTATAGCACACGAAAATCTGGAAAATAGGGGATTTACCTGCTCAGGGGCTCATTTGACCTTGTAAATGGGCCGTTTTGGCCATGACGACTAACTAGATCCATAGATAAGGTCTTAACGGTGGTCCTTGTAGCTTTTTAGCAAAAATTACATCAGAATTCTAAGTCACCATAAAATGCCGAGTACTATAACACACGAAAATCAGCAAAATATGGGGTTTGCCTGCTTTGGGGTTTGTTTGACCTTGTAAATGGGCCTTTTTGGCCATGGTGACCAACAGGCTCCATATCTAAGGTCTTAATGAAGGTCCATGTAAGTTTTTGGAAAAAATAACGTTGGAATTTTGGGTCACTGTAAAATGTCATGGACTATAGCACATGAAGATCGGCAAAATGGGGGTTTACCTGCTCTCGGGCTCGTTTGAACTTGTAAATGGGTTGATTTGGCCATGGCGACCAACTGGCTCTATAGCTAAGGTCTTAACGGAGGTCTATAGAAGTTTTTGGAAAAAATGACATCAGAATTCATGGTCACCATAAAATATCGTAGACTATAGCATAGGAAAATAGAAAAAATGGGGAGTCTACCTGTTCTAGGATCATTTGACCTTGTAAATGGGACATTTTGGCTGTGACGACCAACTAGCTCCATAACTATGGTCTTAATGGAGGTCCATTTATGTTTTTCAAAAAAATGATATCGGAATTCTGGGTCACCATAAAATATCGTGGACTATAGCACATGAAAATTGGCAAAATGAGGTGTCTACCTACACTGGGGCTCGTTTGATCTTGTAAATGGGCTATGATGGCAGTGGTGACAAGCTGGCTCTATAGATAAGGTCTTAATTGATATGCATGTATTTTTTGGCAATACTGATGTCGAATTCTGGGTCACCATAAAATGTAGTTTACTATAGCACACGAAAATTGGCAAAATGGGGGGTTTACCTGCTCTGGACTCGTTTGACCCTTTAAATGGGCCATTTTGGCCATGGAGACAAATTGGCTCCATAGCTGAGGTCATAACGGATGTCCATCTAAGTTTTTGGAAAAAATGATGTCGAATTCTGGGTCACCATAAAATATCGTGGACTACAGCCTACGAAAATTGGAAAAATGGGGAGTTTACCTGCTCTGGGGCTCATTTGATCTTGTAAATGGGCTATTTTGGCTGTGCTGACCAACTGACTCCATAACTAAGGTCTTAACGGAGGTCCATGTAAGTTTTTGGCAGAAATGACAATGGATTTCCAGGTCACCATAAAATGTCGTGGACTATAGCACACGAAAGTTGGCAAAATGGGAGGTTTACCTGCTTTTGGGCTCACTTGACCTTGTAAATGGGCCGTATTGGCCATGGCAAGCAATCGACTCCATAGCTAAGGTCTTAACAGAGATCCATGTAAGTTTTTGGCAAAAATTAAAATGAAATTCTTGGTCACCATAAAATGTCGTGTACTATAGCACACAAAAATTAGTAAAATGGGGGGTTTATCTGCTTATGGGCTCGTTTAAACTTCTAAATGGGCTGTTTTGGCCGTGGCGACAAACTAGCTCCAAAGCCAAGGTCTTTACAGAGTTCCATGTAAGTTTTTGGCAAAAATGACATCGAAATTTTGAGTTACCATGAATGGTCGTGGACAATAGCGCATGAAAATTGGCAAAATGGGGGTTTTTACTTTCTCTAGGGCTCGTTTGACCTTGTAAATAGGCCATTTTTGCCATGGCGACCAGCTACATAGCTAAGGTCTTAATGGAGGTCCATGTATGTTTCTTGCAAATATGAAATTGGTATTCCGAGTAACCATAAAATGCTGTGGACTGTAGCATATGAAAATCAATAAAATAGGGGCTTTACTTTCTTTGGGAATCGTTCGACCTTGTAAATGGGTTGTTTTGGTAGTGGCGACCAACAAGCTCCATTGCTAAGGTCTTAATGGAGATCCATGTATGTTTATGGCAAAAATAACGTCTGAATTTCGAGTCACCATAAAATGTCATGAACTATAGCACACAAAAATTGACAAAATAGGGGATTTACCTGCTATGGGGCTCATTTAACCTTGTAATTGGGCCTTTTTGGCTGTGGAGACCAACAGGCTCCATAGCTAAGGTCTTAATGGATGTCCATGTAAGTTTTTGGCAAAAATAATATCGAAATTCTGGGCCACCATAAAATGTCGTGGACTATAGCACACAAAAATCATCAAAATGGGGGGGTTGACCTACTCTGAGACTCGTTTGACCTTGTAAATAGGCAGTTTTGGCCATGGAGACAACTAGCTCTATAAATAAGGTCTTAACGGAGGTCCATGTAAGTTTTTGGTAAAAATGACGTCGGAATTTTGGGTCACCATAAAATTGTGGACTATAGCACACTAAAATCAGCAAAATGGGGGGTTTACCAACTATGGAGCTCGTTTGACCTTGTAAATTGGTTGTTTTAGCCGTGGAGACCAATTAGCTCAATAGCTAAGGTCTTATCGAAGGTCCATATAAGTTTTTTGCAAAAATAACATCGAAATTTTGGGTCAGCATTAAATGTGGTGGACTATGGCACACAAAAATTGGCAAAATGGTGGGTTTATCTGCTATGTTGCTCGTTTGACCTTGTAAATGGGTTGTTTTAGCCGTGGCGACCAACTGGCTCCATTGCTAAGGTCTAAACGGAGGACCATGTATGTTTTTGCCAAAAATGATATCGAAATTCTAGGTCACCATAAAATGTCGTGGACTATAGCACACGAAAATTGACAAAATGGGGGGTTTAGCTATTTGGGGCTCGTTTGACCTTGTAAATGAGTTGTTTAGGCAGTGGTGACCAACTGGCTCTAAAGCTAAGGTCATACCGGAAGTCCATGTAAGTTTTTGGCAAAAAGGATGTTGGAATCAAGGTCACCATAAAATGTCGTGGACTATAGCACACTAAAATTGGCAAAATGAAGGTTTACATGCTCAGGGCTCGTTTGACCCTGTAAATAGGCCATTTTTGCCGTGGCGACAAGCTGACTCTATAGCTAAGGTCCTAACATATGTCGGTGTAGGTTTTTGGTAAAAATGATCTCAAAATTCTGGGTTACCATAAAATGTTGTGGACTATAGCAAACGAAAATCAAAAAAATAGGGGGTTTATCTACTCTGGGACTTGTTTGATCTTGTTAATGGGCCGTTTTGGCCGTGGCAACCAACTGGCTCTATTGCTAAGGTCATAACAGAGGTCCATGTAAGTTTTTAGCAAAAATAACGTCGAAATTCTGAGTCACCATAAAATGTTGTGTACTATAGCACACTAAAATTGATAAAATAGGGGGTTTACCTGCTATGGGGGTCGTTAGACCTTGTTATTGGGCCTTTTTGGCCGTGGCGACCAACAGGCTCCATAGCTAAGGTCTTATCGGAGGTCCATGTAAGTTTTTGGCAAAAATAATATCAAAATTCTAGGTCAGCATTAAATGTCGTGGACTATAACACACATAAATTGGAAAAATAGTGGGTTTATCTGTTCTCTGGCTCGTTTGACCTTGTAAATGGGGCGTTTTGGCCAGGGCGACCAACTAGCTCCATTGCTAATGTCTAAACAGAGGTCCATGTAAGCTTTTGGCAAAAACGACATCAAAAATCTGGGTCACCATAAAATGTCATGGACTATAGGAAATGAAAACTTTAATAATGGGGGGTTTACCAGCTCTTGGCTCGTTTGACCTTGTAAATGGGCAGTTTTGGCTGTGGCGACCAACTGGCTCCATATCTAATGTCTTAACGGAGGTCTATGTAACTTTTTGGCAAAAATGACATCGGAATTTCTGGTCACCATAAAATGTACTAGACTATAGCACACGAAAATCAACAATATGGGGGGTTTACCCTATCTGGGGTTCATTTGACCTTGTAAATGGGCCGTTTTAGCCATGGTGACCAACTGTCTCCTTAGATAAGGTCTTAACCTAGGTCCATGTAAGTTTTTGGCAAAAATGACATCGGAATTCTGAGTCACCATAAAATATCGTGGACTATAGCACACAAAAATTGGCAAAACAAGGGTTTCACCTGCTCTAGGGCTCGTTTAACCTTGTGAATGGGTCGTTTTGGCCGTGGCAACCAACTTGCTCCATAGATAAGGTCTAAACGGAGATCCATGTAAGTTTTTGCCAAAAATGACATCAAAATTCTAGGTCACCATAAAATGTCGTGGACTATAACACATGAAAATCGACAATATGAGGGTTTACCAGCTTTGGAGTTCGTTTAACCTTGTAAATGGCCCATTTTGGCAGTGGCGACCAACTGGCTTCATAGATTAGGTCTTATCGGAGGTCCATGTAAGTGTTTTGCAAAAAATGACATCGGAATTCCAGGTCACCATAAAGTGTCTTGGACTATAGCACACGAAAATTGACAAAATGGGGGTTTTACCTACTCTGGGTTCGTTTGACCCTGTAAATGGGCCGTTTAGGCTGTGGCGACAAGCTGGCTCCTTAGCTAAGGTCTTAACTAATTTCCATATAAGTTTTTGGCAGAAATGATATCAGAATTCTTGGTCACCATAAAATGTCGTGGACTATAGCACACGAAAATAGGAAAAATAGGGGGTTTACATGCTCTGGGGCTTGTTTGATCTTGTAAATGGGTCGTATTGGCCGGGGGACCAACTGGGTCCACAACTATGGTCTTAACAGGGGTCCATGTAAGTTTATGGCAAAAATGACAATGGAATTTTGGGTCACCATAAAATGTCGTGGACTATAGCACACAAAAATCGATAAAATAGGAGGTTTTGCTACTTAGGGGCTCGTTTGACCTTGTAAATGGGTTGTTTTGGTCATGGTGATAAATTGGCTCCATAGCTAAGGCCATAACGAATGTCTATGTATGTTTTTTGAAAATATGATGTCGAAATTCTGGGTCACCATAAAATGTCCTGGACTATAGCACATGAAAATCAAAAAAATGGGGGATTTACCTGCTCTGGGGCTCGTTTGACCTAGTAAATAGGCCGTTTTGGCCATGGAGATCAACTGGATCCATAGCTAAGGTATTAAAGGAGGTCCATTTAAGTCTTTGGTTAAAATGACATCGGAATTCCAGGTCGCTTTAAAATGTCGTAGTCTATAACATATGAAAATTCATAAAATGGGCGGTTTACTTGCTCTGGGCTCATTTAACATTGTAAATGGACCGTTTTCCCCTGGCGACCAACTGGATCCATAACTAAGGTCTAAACGGAGGTCCATGAAAGGTTTTGGCAAAAATGACGTCGTAATTTTGGGTCACCATAAAATATCATGAACTATAGGACACGAAAATTAACAATTTGGGGTTTGTACCTACTCTAGGGATTGTTTGACATCATAAATAAGTTGTTTTGGCCATGGCAACCAACTGAATCCCTCGCTAAGGTTTTAACGGAGGTCAATGTAAGTTTTTGGCTAAAATAACATCGTAATTCCAAGTCACCATAAAATGTGGTGGACTATAGCACACGAAAATAGATAAAATGGGGATTTTACATGCTTTGGGGATCGTTTGACCTTGTAAATGGGCTGTTTTGGCGGTGGTGACTAACTAGCTCCATAGCTAAGGTCATAACATAGGTCCATGTAAGTTTTAGCAAAAAATGATGTCGGAATTCCGAATCACCATAAAATGCCGAAGACTATAGCACACGAAAAATAGTAAAATGGGGGGTTTACCTATTATGGGGTTCGTTTGTCCTTGTAAATGGGTCATTTTGGCCGTTGCAATCATCTGGCTCCATAGCTAAAGTCTTAACGGAGGTCCATGTATATTTTTGGAAAAAATGACGTCTGAATTCGAGGTCACCATAAACTGTAGTGGACTATAGCACACGAAAATCGGCAAAATGAGGGATTTACCTGCTTTGGGCTCGTGTGACCTTGTAAATGGGTCATTTTGGCCGTGGCAACCAACTAGCTCCATGGCTAAGAACTTAACGGAGGTCCATGTAAGGTTTCGGCAAAAATGACATTAGAATATTGGGAAACCATAAAATGTCGTGGACTATAATACAAAAAAATTGGCAATATGGGGGGTTTACCTACTCTGGGGATCATTTGACCTTGTAAATATGCCATTTTAGCCGTGGCGACCAACTAGATCCAAAACTAAGGCATAAACGGAGGTGCATGTAGGGTTTTGGTAAAAATAACGTTGAAATTCTAGGTCACCATAAAATGTCGTGGACTATAGAACACTAAAATAGGCAAAATGTGGGGTTTACCTACTCTGGGCTCGTTTGACCCTGTAAATGGGCCATTTTGGTCTTGGAGACCAACTAGCTCCATAGCTAAAGTCTTAAAGGAGGTCCATGTAAGTTTTTGGCAAAATTAAAGTCGCATTTTTGGGTCACTATAAAATGTCGTGGACAATAGCACATGAAAATCGGCAAAATAGGGGGTTTACCTACTCTGAGGCCCGTTTTACCATGTAAATGGGCCGTTTTGGCTGTGGCGACCAACTGGATCCATACCTAAGGTCTTAACGGAGGTTCATGTAGTTTTTCACAAAAATAAAGTCAAAATTCCGGGTCACCATTAAATGTCGTGGACTATTGCACATGAAAATCAGCAAAATGGGGGGTTTACCAGCTCTTGGGGTCGTTTGAACTTGTAAATGGGCCGTTTTGGCCGTCACAACCAAATGGTTCCATAGCTAACACCTTAACGTAGGTCCATGTAAGTTTTAAGGAAAAATGACGTAGGAATTCTTAGTCTCAATAAAATATCGTGGACTATAGCACACGAAAATCAGTAAAATTTGGGGTTTACCTACTCTGGGATCAGTTGACCTTGTAAATGGGACGATTTAGCTGTGGCGACCAACTGGCTCCATACCTAAGGTCTTAACGGAGGTCCATGTAAGTTTTTGGTAAATATGACGTCGAAATTATGGGTAACCATAAAATGTAGTGGACTATAGCACATAAAAATCGGCAAAATAGAGGGTTTACCTGCTTTGGGGCTCGTTTAACCTTGTAAATGGGCCATTTTGGGAGTGGTGACCAACTGGCTGCATGACTAATGTCATAACGGAGGTCTATGTAATGTTTTCAAAAAAATGACATCGGAATTTTGGGTCACCATAAAATGTCATGTACTATAGCATACGAAAATCTAGAAAATAGGGGGTTTAGCTGCTCAGGGGCTCGTTTGACTTTGTAAATGGGCTGTTTTGTCCGTGGCGACCAACTGGATCCATAGCTAAGGTCTTAACGGAGGTCCATGTAAGTTTTTAGCAAAAATTACATCAGAATTCTAAGTCACCATAAACTGTCGTGTACTACAGCACACGAAAATTGGCAAAATGGGGGGTTTACCTGCTTTGGGGTTCGTTTGACCTTGTAAATGGGCCTTTTTGGCCATGGCGACCAACAGGCTCCATATCTAAGGTCTTAATGAAGGTCCATATAAGTTTTTGGAAAAAATAACGTTGAAATTCTGGGTCACTGTAAAATACCGTGGACTATAGCACACGAAGATCAGCAAAATAGGGGGTTTACCTGCTCTCGGGCCTGTTTGAACTTGTAAATGGGCTGTTTGGGCCGTGGCGACCAATTGGCTCCATAGTTAAGGTCTTAACGGAGGTCCATATAAGTTTTTGGAAAAAATGACATCATAATTCATGGTCACCATAAAATGTCGTGGACTATAACATAGAAAAATTGGAAAAATGGGGAGTTTACCTGCTCTGGGCTCATTTGACCTTGTAAATGGGACATTTTGGCTATGACGACCAACTGGCTCCATAGTTATGGTCTTAATAGAGGTCCATTTATGTTTTTGGAAAAAATGACATCGAAATTCTGGGTCACCATGAAATGTCGTGGACTATAGCACATGAAAATCAAAAAAATTGGGGATTTACCTACTCTGGGGCTCGTTTTACCTAGTAAATAGATCGTTTTGGCCGTGGAGATCAACTGGATCCATATCTAAGGTCTTAACGGAGGTCCATTTAAGTCTTTGGTTAAAATGACATCGAAATTCCTGGTCACCATAAAATGTCGTGGAATATAACACATTAAAATTGGTAAAATGGGGGGTTTACTTAGTCTGGGCTCATATGACATTGTAAATGGGCCGTTTTAGCCGTGGCGACCTACTGGATCCATAACTAAGGTCTAAACGGAGGTCTATGTAAGGTTTTACCAAAAATGACGTCGGAATTTTGGGTCACTATAAATTTGAATCTTCTTGGCAAATTGATGATACTGGGTCATCTCTTCAAGTTCTCATCAACAAATGGTACACCAAAGAGCAGGTGATTGAATGTGTTACACCTCCACTTGAAGTACTTAGCATCCTTTATAGGAAGGAGATCCGTAAGGCGACACCTTTCAAAAAACCCATAGAAAAAGGATCAGCCTTGATAATAGTTGGAGACCTTAATAAAGTTTTGGAACAGACCAATTCTACCTAAATAATAGAAAAAGGCCAATAATGACATCGAAATTCTAGGTCACCATAAAATGTCGTGGACTATAACACATGAAAATCGACAATATGAGGGTTTACCAACTTTGGGATTCGTTTGACCTTGTAAATATGTCGTTTTGGCAGTGGCGACCAACTGGCTTCATAGATTAGGCCTTATCAGTGGTCCATATAAGTTTTTTGCAAAAATGACGTCGGAATTCCAGGTCACCATAAAATGTCTTGGACTATAGCACACGAAAATTGGCAAAATAGGGGTTTTACCTGCTCTGGGTTCATTTGACCCTGTAAATGGGCCGTTTAGGTTGTGGCGACAAGCTGGCTCCTTATCTAAGGTCTTAACTGATTTCCATATAAGTTTTTGGCAAAAATAATATCGAAATTCTTGGTCACCATAAAATGTCGTGGACTATAGCACACGAAAATAGGAAAAATGGGGGGTTTACCTGCTCTGGGGCTTGTTTGATATTGTAAATAGGCCGTCTTAGCCGTGGGGACCAACTGGGTCCACAACTATGGTCTTAACGGGGGTCCATGTAAGTGTTTGGCAAAAATGACAACGGAATTTCAGGTCACCATAAAATGTCGTGGACTATAGCACACGAAAATTGACAAAATAGGGGGTTTTCCTCCTTAGGGGCTCATTTTACCTTGTAAATGGGCCGTTTTGGCCAAGGTGACAAACTGGCTCCATAGCTAAGGTGTTAACGAATGTCTATGTATGATTTTTGAAAAAATAATATCGGAATTCTGGGTCACCATAAAATGTCGTGGACTATAGCACATGAAAATCAGAAAAATAGGGGGTTAACCTACTCTAGGGCTCGTTTGACCTAGTAAATAGGCCGTTTTGGTCGTGGAGATCAACTGGATCCATAGCTAAGGTCTTAACGGAGGTCCATTTAAGTCTTTGGTTAAAATGACATCGGAATTCCAGGTCATTTTAAAATGTCCTAGTCTATAACACATGAAAATCTGTAAAATAGAGGGTTTACTTGCTCTGGCTCATTTGACATTGTAAATGGGTCATTTTAGCCGTGGCGACCAACTGGATCCATAACTAAGGTCTAAACGGAGGTCCATGTAATGTTTTGGCAAAAATGACGTCAGAATTCTGGGTCACCATAAAATATCGTGAACTATAGCACATGAAAATTAACAAACTGGGGTTTTTACCTGCTCTAGGGCTCGTTTGACCTCATAAATAAGTTGTTTTGGCCATGGCGACCAACTGGCTCTATCACTAACATTTTGACGGAGGTCAATGTAAGTTTTTGGCTAAAATAACGTCGAAATTCTGGGTCACCATAAAATGTGGTGGACTGTAGCACACAAAAATAGACAAAATGGGGAGTTTTCGTGCTTTGGGGATCGTTTGACCTTGTAAATGGGCTGTTTTAGTGGTGGCGACTAACTAGCTCCATAGCTAAGGTCTTAACGTACGTCCATGTATGTTTTAGCAAAAAATAACGTTGGAATTCTGAGTCACCAGAAAATATCGAGGATGATAGCACACGAAAATCAATAAAATAGGGGGTTTACCTATTATGGGGTTCGTTTGTCCTTGTAAATGGGTCATTTTGGTCGTTGCGATCAACTGGCTCCATACCTAAGGTCTTAACGGAGGTCCATGTATGTTTTTGGAAAAAATGACGTCTGAATTCCAGGTCACCATAAAATGTAGTGGACTATAGCACACAAAAATTGATAAAATGAGGGATTTACCTGCTTTGGGCTCGTTTCACCTTGTAAATGGGTCATTTTGGCCGTGGCGACCAACTGGCTCCATGGCTAAGGTCTTAACGGAGGTCCATGTAAGGTTTCAGCAAAAATGACATCAAAATGATGGGAAACCATAAAATGTCGTGGACTATAACACACGAAAATTGACAATATGGGGGGTTTACCTACTCTGGGGATCGTTTGACCTTGTAAATGGGCCATTTTAGCTGTGGCGACCAACTGGATCCAGAACTAAGGTATAAACGGAGGTGCATGTAAGGTTTTGGTAAAAATGACGTTGAAATTCTAGGTCACCATAAAATGTCTTGGACTATAGAACACTAAAATAGACAAAATATGGGGTTTACCTGCTCTGGGCTCGTTTGACCCTGTAAATGAGCCATTTTGGTCCTGGAGACCAACTAGCTCCATAGCTAAAGTCTTAAAAGAGGTCCATGTAAGTTTTTGGCTAAATTAAAGTTGCATTTTTGGGTCACTATAAATTATCGTGGACAATAGCACATGAAAATTGGCAAAATAGGGGGTTTACCTACTCTTGGGCTCGTTTTACCTTGTAAATAGGCCTTTTTGGCTGTGACAACCAACTGGCTCCATAGCTAAGGTCCTAACAAAGGTTCACGTAGTTTTTCACAAAAATTAAGTCAAAATTCTAGGTCACCATAAAATATTGTGGACTATAGCACACGAAAATCGGTAAAATGGGGGGTTTACCTGCTCTTGGGGTCGTTTGAACTTGTAAATGGGCCGTTTTGGCCGTCGCAACCAAATGGTTCCATAGCTAACGTCTTAACATAGGTCCATGTAAGTTTTAAGGAAAAATGACGTAGGAATTCTTAGTCTCAATAAAATATCGTGGACTATAGCGCACGAAAATTGGTAAAATTTGGGGTTTACCTGCTCTGGGATCAGTTGACCTTGTAAATAGGCCGATTTAGCTGTGGCGACCAACTGGCTCCATAGCTAAGGTCTTAACAGAGGTTCATGTAAGTTTTAGGTAAATATGACATCGAAATTGTGGGTAACCATAAAATGTCATGAACTATAGCACACGAAAATCAGCAAAATAGAGGGTTTACCTACTTTGGGGCTCGTTTAACCATGTAAATGGGCCATTTTGGCAGTGGTGACCAACTGGCTACATAACTAAGGTCTTAACGGAGGTCCATGTAGTGTTTTCGAAAAAAATGACATCGAAATTTTGGGTCACCATAAAATGTCATGTACAATAGCATATGAAAATCTGGAAAATAGGGGGTTTACCTGCTCAGGGGCTCGTTTGAACTTGTAAATGGGCTGTTTTGGCCATGGAGACCAACTGGATCCATAGCTAAGGTCTTAATGGAGGTCCATGTAAGTTTTTAGCAAAAATTACATCAGAATTCTAAGTTACCATAATATGTTGTATACTATAGCACACGAAAATTGGCAAATGGGGGGTTTACCTACTTTGGGGTTCATTTGACCTTGTAAATAGGCCTTTTTGGCCATGGCGACCAACAGGTTCCATATCTAAGGTCTTAATGAAGGTCCATATAAGTTTTTGGAAAAAATAGCATTGAAATTTTGGGTCACTGTAAAATGCCGTGAACTATAGCACACGAAGATCGGCAAAATGGGGGTTTACCTGCTCTCGGGCTCGTTTGAACTTGTAAATGGGTTGTTTGGGCCGTGGCAACCAACTGGCTCCATAGTTAAGGTCTTAACGGAGGTCCATATAAGTTTTTGAAAAAAATGACATCAGAATTCATGGTCACCATAAAATGTCGTGGACTATAGCACAGGAAAATCAGAAAAATGGGAAGTTTACCTGCTAGGGGCTCATTTGACCTTGTAAATGGGACATTTTGGCTGTGACGACCAACTGGCTCCATAGCTATGGTCTTAATGGAGGTGCATTTATGTTTTTGGAAAAAATGACATCGAAATTCTGGGTCACCATAAAATGTCATCGACTATAGCACATGAAAATTAAAAAAATTAAGGGTTTACCTGCTCTGGAGCTCGTTTGACCTAGTAAATAGACCGTTTTAGCCGTGGAGATCAACTGGATCCATATCTAAGGTCTTAACGGAGGTCCATTTAAGTCTTTGGTTAAAATGACATCGGAATTCCTGGTCACCATAAAATGTCGTGGACTATAACACATGAAAATCGGTAAAATGGGGGGTTTACTTGCTCTAGGCTCATTTGACATTGTAAATGGGCCGTTTTAGCCGTGGTGACCTACTGGATCCATAACTAAGGTCTAAACGGAGGTCTATGTAAGGTTTAACCAATAATAACGTCGAAATTTCGGGTCACCATAAATTTGAATCTTCTGGGCAAATTGATGATACTGGGTCATCTCTTCAAGTTCTCATCAACAAATGGTACACCAAAGAGCAGGTGATAGAAAGTGTTACCCCTTCACTTGAAGGACTTAGCATCCCTTATAGAAGGAGATCCTTAAGGGGGCACCTTTCAAAAAACCCATAGAAAAAAGATCAGCATTGATAATAGCTGGAGACCTTAATAAAGTTTTGGAACAGAACAATTCTACCTAAATAATAGAAAAAGGCCAAAAATGACATCAAAATTCTAGGTCACCATAAAATGTCGTGGACTATAACACACGAAAAACTATAATATGAGGGGTTACCAGCTTTGGGGTTCGTTTGACCTTGCAAATGTGTCGTTTTGGCAGTGGTGACCAACTGGCTTCATAGATTAGGTCTTATAGGAGGTCCATGTAAGTTTTTTGCAAAAATGACGTCGGAATTTCAGGTCACCATAAAATGTGTTGGAATATAGCACACGAAAATTGGCAAAATGGGGGTTTTACCTGCTTTGGGTTCGTTTGACCCTGTAAATGGGCCGTTTAGGCTGTGGTGACAAGCTGGCTCCTTAGCTAAGGTCTTCACTGATTTCCATATAAGTTTTTGGCAAAAATGATGTCGGAATTATTGGTCACCATAAA
This sequence comes from Solanum pinnatisectum, assembly GCA_035578085.1. NCBI lineage: Eukaryota > Viridiplantae > Streptophyta > Magnoliopsida > Solanales > Solanaceae > Solanum > Solanum pinnatisectum. The sequence continues at coordinate 56,022 of CM069080.1, read as the reverse complement.
ATGTCGTGGACTATAGCACATGAAAATAGGAAAAATAGGGGGTTTACCTGCTCTGGGGCTTGTTTGATCTTGTAAATGGGCCGTATTGGTCGTGAGGACCAATTGGGTCCACAACTATGGTCTTAACGGGGGTCCATGTAAGTTTTTGGCAAAAACGTCAATGGAATTTTGGGTCACCATAAATTACCGTCGACTATAGCACACGAAAATTGACAAAATAGGGGGTTTTCCTGCTTAGGGCTCGTTTGACCTTGTAAATGGGCCGTTTAGGCCATGGCGACAAACTGGCTCCATAGCTAAGGTCTTAACGAATGTCTATGTATGTTTTTTGAAAAAATAATGTCGGAATTCTGGGTCACCATAAAATGTCGTGGACTATAGCACATAAAAATTAAAAAAAAATGGGGGGTTTACCTGCTCTAGGGCTCGTTTGACCTAGTAAATAGGCCGTTTTAGCCATGGAGATCAATTGGATCCATAGCTAAGGTCTTAACAGAGGTCCATTTAAGTCTTTGGTTAAAACAACATTGGAATTCCAGGTCACTTTAAAATGTCGTAGTCTATAACACATGAAAATCTGTAAAATGGGGGGTTTACTTGCTCTGGCTCATTTGACATTGTAAATGGGCCGTTTTAGCCGTGGCGACCAACTGGATCCATAACTATGGTCTAAACGGAGGTCCATGTAAGGTTTTGGTAAAAATGACATCAGAATTTTGGGTCACCATAAAATATCGTGAATTATAGCACACAAAAATTAACAAATTGGGGTTTTTACCTGCTCTAGGTGTCATTTGGCCTCATAAATAAGTTGTTTTGGCCATGGCGACCAACTGGCTCTATCGCTAACATTTTAATGAAGGTCAATGTAAGTTTTTGGCTAAAATAACATCGGAATTTTGGGTCACCAAAAAATATGGTGGACTACAGCACACGAAAATTGACAAAATGGGGAGTTTACGTACTTTAGGGATCGTTTGACCTTTTAAATGGGTTGTTTTGGCGGTGGCGACTAACTAGCTCCATAACTAAGGTCTTAACGTAGGTCCATGTAAGTTTTAGCAAAAATTGACATCAGAATTCGGAGTCGCTATAAAATACCGAGGACTATAGCACACGAAAATTGGTAAAATAAGGGGTTTACCTACTATGGGGTTCGCTTGTCCTTGTAAATGGGTCAGTATGGACGTTGCGATCAACTGGCTCCATAGTTAAGGTCTTAACGGAGGTCCATGTATCTTTTTGGAAAAAATGACGTCTGAATTCCAGGTCACCATAAAATATAGTGGACTATAGCATACGAAAATTGGCAAAATGAGGGATTTACCTGCTTTGGGCTCATTTGACCTTGTAAATGGGCCATTTTGGCCGTGGCGACCAACTGGCTCCATGGCTAAGGTCTTAACGGAGGTCCATGTAATGTTTCGGCAAAAATGACATCAAAATATTGGGAAACCATAAAATATCGTGGACTATAACACACGAAAATTGGCAATAAGGGGGGTTTACCTACTCTGGGGCTATTTTGACCTGTAAATGGGCCATTTTAGCCATGGCGACCAACTAGATCCAGAACTAAGGCATAAACGGAGGTGCATGTAAGGTTTTGGTAAAAATGACGTTGAAATTCTAGGTCACCATAAAATGTCGTGGACTATAGAACACTAAAATAGGTAAAATGTGGGGTTTACCTGTTCTGGGCTCGTTTGACCCTGTAAATGGGCCATTTTGGTACTGGAGACCAACTAGCTCCATAGCTAAAGTCTTAAAGGAGGTCCACGTAAGTTTTTGGAAAAATTGAAGTCGCATTTTTGGATCACTATAAAATGTCGTGGACAATAGCACATGAAAATCGACAAAATAGAGGGTTTACCTACTCTGGGGCCCGTTTTACCATGTAAATGGGCAATTTTGGCCGTGGCGACCAACTGACTCCATAGCTAAGGTCTTAACGGAGGTTCATGTAGTTTTTCACAAAAATGAAGTCAAAATTCTGGGTCACCATAAAATATCGTGGACTATAGCACACGAAAATCAGTAAAATGAGGGGTTTACCTGCTCTTGGGGTCATTTGAACTTGTAAATGGGCAGTTTTGGTCGTCGCGACTAAATGGTTCCATAGCTAACGTCTTAACGTAGGTCCATGTAAATTTTAAGGAAAAATGACGTAGGAATTCTTAGTCTCAATAAAATATCGTGGACTATAGCACACGAAAATTGGCAATATGGGGGGTTTACATGCTCTCGGGCTTGTTTGAACCTGTAAATGGGTCGTTTTAATCGTGGCGACCAACTGGATCCATAACTAAAGTATAAACGGAGGTCCATGTAAGGTTTTGGCAAAAATGACATCGAAATTCTAGGTCACCATAAAATGTCGTGGATTATAGCACACTAAAATAGGCGAAATATGGGATTTACCTGCTCTGGGCTCGTTTGACCTTGTAAATGGGCCATTTTGGTCATGGCGACCAACTATCTCCATAGCTAAAGTCTTAAAGGAGGTCCATGTAAGTGTTTGGCAAAAATGAAGTCGCATTTTCGGGTCACCATAAAATGTCGTGGACAATTGCACATGAAAATCGGCAAAATAGGGGATTTACCTGCTCTGGGCTCGTTTGACCTTGTAAATAGGTTGTTTTAGCCGTGGCGATCAATTGGATCCATAGTTAAGGTCTTAAAGGAGGTCCATGTAAGTTTTTACCAAAAATGACGTCGGTATTTTAGGTCACCATAAAATGCCGTGAACTATAGCAAACGAAAATCGACAAAATAAGGGGTTTACCTACTCTGGGCTTGTTTTCCTTTGTAAATGGGCCGTTTTGGCCATGGAGACTAACTGGCTCCATAGCTAAGGTCTTAACGAAGGTTCATGTAGTTTTTCACAAAATGACATTGAAATTTCGGGTCAGCATAAATTGTCGTGGACTATAGAACACGAAAATTGGTAAAATTAGGGGTTTACCTGCTCTTAGGGTCGTTTGAACTTGTAAATGGGCCGTTTTGGCCGTGGCGACCAAATGGTTCCATAGCTAATATCTTAACGTAGGTCCATGTAAGTTTTAGGCAAAAATGACGTAGGAATTCTAAGTCACAATAAAATGTGGTGGACTATAACGCACAAAAATCAGCAAAATTAGGGGTTTACCAGCTCTGGGGATCAGTTGACCTTGTAAATGGGCCGATTTAGTTGTGGCGACCAACTGGCTCCATAGCTAAGGTCTAAACGGAGGTCCATGTAAGTTTTTAGTAAACATGATGCCGGAATTCTGGGTAACCATAAATGTCGTGGACTATAGCACATGAAAATCGTTAAAATAGAGGGTTTACCTGCTTTAGGGATTGTTTAACCTTGTAAATGGGCCATGTGGTAATTAACTGGCTCCATTACTAATGTCTTAACGGAGGTCCATATAATGTTTTTGGAAAAAATAACGTCAAAATTTTGGGTCACCATAAAATATCGTGTACTATAGCACACGAAAATCTGCAAAATAGGGGGCTTACCTCCTCAGGGACTTGTTTGACCTTGTAAATGGGCCATTTTGGCCGTGGCGACCAATTGGCTCCATAGCTAAGGTCTTAACGGAGGTCCATGTATGTTTTTAGCAAAAGTCCCAACAGAATTCTAAGTCACCATAAAATGTCGTGTACTATAGCACACTAAAATCGGCAAAAATTGGGGGTTTACCTGCTTTGGGGTTCGTTTGACCTTGTAAATACTTTTTGGCCATGGCGACCAACAGGCTCCACATCTAACATCTTAATGGAGGTCCATGTAAGTTTTTGGCAAAAATAACATCAGAATTCCAGGTCACTGTAAACTGTCGTGAGCTATAGCACACGAAGATTGGCAAAATGGGGGATTTACCTGCTCTAGGGCTCGTTTGAACTTGTAAATAGGTTTTTTAAATAGGTTGTTTTGGCCGTGCCGACCAACTGGCTCCATAGCTAAGGTCTTAATGAAGGTCCATATAAGTTTTTAGCAAAAATGACATCAAAATTCATGGTCACCATAAAATGTCGTGGACTATAGCATAGGAAAATTGGAAAAATAGGGAATTTACCTGCTCTGGGCTCATTTGACCTTGTAAATGGGACATGTTGGCTGTGACGACCAACTGGCTCCATAACTATGGTCTTAGTGGAGGTCCATTTATGTTTTTGGAAAAAATGACATTGGAATTCCAGGTCACCATAAAATGTCGTGGACTATAGCACATGAAAATCGGCAAAATGAAGTGTCTACCTGCACTGGGGCTCGTTTGACCTTGTAAATGGGTCATGATGGTCGTAGCGACAATCTGGCTCTATGTATAAGGTCTTAATGGATGTCCATTTATATTTTTGGCAAAAATCATGTCGAATTTTGGGTCACCATAAAATGTAGTGGACTATAGCACACGAAAATCGGCAAAATGGGGGGTTTACCTGCTCGGGGCTCGTTTGACCTTGTAAATAGGCCATTTTGGCCATGGAGACAAACTGGCTCCATAGCTAAGGTCTTAACGGATGTCCATGTAAGTTTTTGAAAAAAATGATGTCGGATTTTGGGTCACCATAAAATGTCGTGGACCATAGCTCACGAAAATTGGAAATATGGGGAGTTTACCTACTCTGGGGCTCATTTGATCTTGTAAATGGGTCGTTTTGGCTATGGTGACCAACTGGCTCCATAACTAAGATCTTAATGGAGGTCCATGTATGTTTTTGGTTGAAATGACAACGTATTTCCAGGTAAATGGGACGTATTGGCTATGGCGACCAACTGGCTTTATAGCTGAGGTCTTAATGGAGGTCCATGTAAGTTTTTGGCAAAAATGAAAATGCAATTCTGGGTCACCATAAAATGCAGTGACCTATAGCGCACGAAAATTGGCAAAATAGGGGGTTTACGTGCTTTAGGGCTCGTTTGAACTTCTAAATAGGGCGTTTTAGCTGTGGCGACCAATTGGATCCAAATCCAAGGTCTTTACAGAGTTCCATTAAAGTTTTAGGAAAAAATAACATTGGAATTTATGGTAACCATGAATGGTCGTGGACTATAGCACAAGAAAATTAATAAAATGGGGATTTTACTTTCTCTAGGGCTCGTTTTACCTTGTAAATAGGTCATTTTTGCCATGGCGACCAACTGGCTCCATAGCTAAGGTCTTAATGGAGGTCCATATATGTTTATGGCAAAAATAATGTCTGAATTTCGAGTCACCATAAATTATCGTGTACTATAGCACACGAAAATCGGCAAAATGGGGGGTTGACCTGCTCTCAAGCTTGTTTGACCTTGTAAATGGGTTGCTTTGGCCGTGGCGACCAACTGGCTCCATAGCTAAGGTCTTAATGAAGGTCCATAAAATTTTTTGACAAAAATGGCATCGGAATTCATAGTCACCATAAAATGTCGTGGACTATAGCACAAGAAAATTGCAAAAATGGGGGGTTTACCTGCTCTGGGCTCATTTGACATTGTAAATGAGACGTTTTGGCCGTGATGACCAATTGGATCCATAGCTAAGCTCTTAATAGAGGTCCATGTAAGTTTTTGGCAAAAATAACGTCGGAATTCTGGGTCACCATAAATTATCGTAGACTATAGCACATGAAAATTGGCAAAATAAGGGGTCTACCAGCACTGAGGCTCGTTTGACCTTGTAAATGGGCCGTTATGGCCATGGCGATAAATTGGCTCTATAGATAAGGTCTTAATGGATGTTTATGTAAGTTTTTGGCAAAAATGATGTCAAATTCTGGGTCACCATAAAATCATGGACTATAGCACACTAAAATCGATAAAATAGGGAGTTTAACGGCTATGAAGCTCGTTTGACCTTTTCAATTGGTTGTTTTAGCTGTGGAGACCAACTAACTATATAGCTCAGGTCAAAATGGAGGTTCATGTAAGTTTTTGGTAAAAATGACATCAAAATTATGGGTCACCATAAAATGTCATGAATTATAGCACACGAAAATAGGCAAAATGAGGGACTTGCCTGCTTTGCGGCTTGTTTGACCTTGTAAATGGGCCATTTTGGTGGTGGCGACCAACTGGATCCATAGCTAAGGTTTTAATGAAGGTCGATGTAAGTTTTTAGCAAAAATTACATCAAAATTCTAAGTTACCATAAAATGTCGTGTACTATAGCACACGAAAATCGGCAAAATAGGGGGTTTACCTGCTCTGGGGTTCTTTTGACCTTGTAAATGGGCCTTTTTTAACATGGCAACCAACAGGCTCCATAGCTAAGGTCTTAATGGAGGTCCATATAAGTTTTTGGCAAAAATAACATCAGAATTCCGAGTCACCATAAAATGTCGTGGAATATAGCACACGAAAATTGGTAAAATAGGGGGTTTACCTGCTCTCGAGCTCATTTGACGTTGTAAATAGGTTGTTTTGGCCATGGAGACCAACTGGCTCCATAGCTAAGGTCTTAACAGAGGTCCATATAAGTTTTTGGCAAAAATGACATCGAAATTCATGGTCACCATAAAATGTCGTGGACTGTAGCACAGGAAAATCAGAAAAATTGAGGTTTTACCTGCTCTGGGCTCATTTGACCTTGTAAATGGGATGTTTTGGCTGTGACGACCAATTGGCTCCATTGCTAAGGTCTCAATGGAGGTCCATGTAAGATTTTGATAAAAATAACGTCGAAATTCTTGGTCACCATAAAATGTCGAGGACTATGGCACATAAAAATTGGCAAAATGAGTGGTCTACCTGCACTAGGGCTCGTTTGACCTTGTAAATGGGCCGTTATGGCCGTGACGACAAACTGGCTCTATAAATAAGGTCTTAACGGATGTCCATGTAAGTTTTTGGCGAAAATGATGTCGAATTCTGGGTCACCATAAAATGTAGTGGACTATAGCACACCAAAATGGGCAAAATGGGGGGTTTACCTGCTCTAGTGCTTGTTTGACCTTGTAAATGGGCCATTTTTGTCGTGCCGACCAATTGCACCATAGCTAAGGTCTTAACAGAAGTACATGTAAGTTTTTGGCTAAAATGACATCAAAATTTTGAGTCATGGTAAAATGACGTGGACTATCGCACACGAAAATATGTAAAATACGCAGTTTAGTTATTCTTTGGCTCGTTTGACCTTGTAAATTAGTTGTTTTAGCCATGCAGACCAACTAGCTCCTAAGCTAAGGTCTAAACGGAGGTCCATGTAAGTTTATTGCAAAAATGATATCACAATTCTGGGTCACCTTAAAATGTCGTGGATTATAGCACACGAAAATCATTAAAATGGGGGGTTGACCTACTCTGGGACTCGTTTGACCTTGTAAATAGGCCTATTTGGCAGTGGCGATCAACTGGATCCATAACTAAGTTCTTAACGGAGGTCCATGTAAGTTTTTAGCAAAAATTACATTAGAATTCTAAGTCACCATAAAATGTCGTGTACTATAGCACACGAAAATCGGCAAAATGGGGGGTTTACCTGCTCTAGGGTTCATTTAATCTTGTAAATAGGCCTTTTTGGCCATGGCAACCAACAGCATCCATAGCTAAGGTATTAATGGAGGTCCATGTAAGTTTTTGGCAAAAATAACATCAGAATTCTGGGTCACCATAAAATGTCGTGGAATATAGCACATGAAAATCGGCAAAATAAGGGGTTTACCTGCTCTCGGGCTTGTTTGACCTTGTAAATGGGTTGTTTTAGCCATGGTGACCAACTGGCTCTGTAGCTAAGGTCTTAATGGAGGTCCCTATAACTTTTTGGCAAAAATGACATCGAAATTCATGGTCACCATAAAATGTCGTGGACTATGGCACAAGAAAATCGCAAAAATGAGGGATTTACCTGCTCTGGGCTCATTTGACCTTGTAAATGGGATGTTTTGGCCGTGACGACCAATTGGATTCATAGCTAAGGTCTTAATGGAGATCCATATAAGTTTTTGGCAAAAATAACGTTCGAATTCTGGGTCACCATAAAATGTTATGGACTATAGCACAAGAAAATTGACAAAATGAGGGGTCTACCTGCACTAGGGCTCGTTTGACCTTGTAAATGGGTAGATATGGCCGTGGCGACAAACTGGCTCTATAGATAAGGTCATAACGGATGTCCATGTAAGTTTTTGGCAAAAATAATGTCGAATTCTGGGTCACCATAAAATCGTGGACTATAGCACACAAAAATCAAAAAAATAGGGAGTTTAACTGCAATGGAGCTCGTTTGACATTTTCAATTGGTTGTTTTAGCCCTGGAGACCAACTAGCTACATAGCTAAGGTCTAAACGGAGGTCCATGTAAGTTTTTGGCAAAAATGAAATCAAAATTCTGGGTCACCATAAAATGTCATGGATTATAGCACACGAAAATAGGCAAAATGAGGGACTTGCCTGCTTTGCGACTAGTTTGACCTTGTAAATGGGCCGTTTTGGCCGTGGCGACCAACTGGATCCATAGCTAAGGTCTTAACGAAGCTCGATGTAAGTTGTTAGCAAAAATTACATGGAAATTCTAAGTCACCATAAAATGTCGTGTAATATAGCACACGAAAATCGGTAAAATAGGGGGTTTACCTGCTCTGGGGTTCGTTTGACCTTGTAAATGGGCCTTTTTTGCCATGGCAACCAACAGGCTTCATAACTAAGGTCTTAATGGAGGTCCATGTAAGTTTTTACGAAAAATAATATCAGAATTCTGAGTCACCATAAAATGTCGTGGAATATAGCACACGAAAATCAGCAAAATAGGGAGTTTACCTGCTCTCGGGCTTTTTGACCTTGTAAATGGGTTGTTTTGGCCGTGGAGACCAACTGGCTCCATAGCTAAGGTCTTAACGGAGGTCCATATAAGGTTTCGGCAAAAATGACATTGAAATTCATGGTCACCATAAAATGTCATGGACTATAGCACAGGAAAATAGGAAAAATGGGGGGTTTACCTACTCGGGGCTCGTTTGACCTTGTAAATGGGCCATTTTTGCCGTGGAGACAAACTAGCTCTATAGCTAAGGTCTTAACGGAGGTCTATGTTAGTTTTTTGAAAAAATGACATCGAAATTCTAGTTTACCATTAAATGTAGTGGACTATAGCACACAAAAATTGGCAAAATGGGGGGTTTGCCTGCTCGGGGCTAGTTTGACATTGTAAATGGGCCATTTTGGCCGTGGAGACAAACTAGCTCCATAGCTAAGGTCTTAACGGTTGTCCATGTAAGTTTTTGGAAAAAATGATGTTGGATTCTGGGTCACCATAAAATGCCGTGGACTATAACTCCTGAAAATTGGAAAAATTGGGAGTTTACATGCTTTGGGGCTCGTTTGATCTTCTAAATGAGCCGTTTTGGCTATGGTGACCAACTGAATCCATAGCTAAGGTTTTAATGGATGTCTATGTAAGGTATTGGCAAAAATGACATCAAAATTTTGGGTCACCATAAAATGTCATGGACTATAACACACAAAAATCAATAAAATAGGGGTTTTCCTGCTTAGGGACTCGTTTGACCTTGTAAATGGGTCATTTTGGCTGTGGCTACAAATTGGCTCCATATATAAGGTCTTAATGGATGTACATGTAAGTTTCTGGTAAAAATTATGTCAGAATTCTGGGTCACCAGAAAACGTCGTGGACTATAGCACACAAAAATTGACAAAATGGGGGGTTTACCTGCTCTGGACTCGTTTGACCTTGTAAATTGGTTGTTTTAGCGGTGGCGACCAACTAGCTCTATAGCTAAGGTCTAAATGGATGTCCAAGTAAGTCATTGGCAAAAATGAAATCGAAATTCTGGGTCACCATAAAATACCGTAGACTATAGCACACAAAAATTGATAAAATAGGGGGTTTACCTACTTAGGGGATCGTTTGACCTTGTAAATGGGTCATTTTGGCCGTGGCTACAAATTGGCTCCATATATAAGGTCTTAACAGATGTGCATGTAAGTTTTTGGCAAAAATTATGTCGGAATTCTGGGTAACCATAAAATATCGTGGACTATAGCACACGAAAATCGATAAAATGGGGGGTTTACCTGCTCTGGGGATCATTTGACCTTGTAAATAGGTTTTTTTCGCCGTGGCGACCGACTAGTTCCATAGCTAAGGTCTAAACGAAGGTCCAAGTAAGTTTTTGCTAAAAATGACATTGAAATTCTAGGTCACCATAAATTGTCGTAGACTATAGTACACGAAAATGGATAAAATGGGGGGTTTACCTACTTTGGGGCTCTTTATACCTTGTAAATGGGCCGTTTTGGCAGTGACGACCAACTGGCCCCAAAGCTAAGGTCATATTGGAGGTCCATGTAAGTTTTTCGCAAAGATGACGTCGGAATTTCAGGTCACCATAAAATGTCGTGGACTATAGCACACAAAAATCGGCAAAATGAGGGTTTACCTGCTCTAGGCTCGTTTGATACTGTAAATGGGTTATTTTGGTTGTGGCGACAAGCTGGCTCCATAATTAAGGTCCTAACAAATGTCTATGTAAGTTTTTGGCAAAAATGACCTCGAAATTCTGGGTGACCATAAAATACCGTGGATTATAGCATATGAAAATTGATAAAATAGGGGGTTTGTCTACTTAGGAGCTCGTTCGACCTTGTAAATGGGTCGTTTTGGCCGTGGCTACAAATTGGCTCCATATCCAGGTCACCATAAAATGTCTTGGAATATAGCAGACGAAAATTGGCAAAATGAGGGTTTACCTATTCAGGGCTTGTTTGACCTTGTAAATGGGTCATTTTGGCCGTGGCGACAAGCTGGCTCCATAGCTAACGTCCTAACAGTTATCCGTGTAAGTTTTTGGCAAAAATGATCACGAAATTCTGGGTCACCATAAAATGATGTGGACTATAGCACACGAAAATTGGAAAAATAAGGGGTTTACCTTCTTTTGGGCTTATTTGATCTTGTAAAAGGGTCGTTTTGGCCGTGGCGACCAACTGGCTCCATTGCTAAGGTCTTAACGGAGGTCCATGTAAGTTTTTGGCCAAAATGACGTCGAAATTCTGAGTCACCATAAAATGTCGTGTACTATAGCACACAAAAATTAGCAAAATGCGGGGTTTACCTGCTATGGGGCTAGTTAGACCTTGTAATTGGACTGTTTTAGCTGTGGCAACCAACAGGCTCCATAGGTAAGGTCTTATCGTAGGTCCATGTAAGTTTTTAATAAAAATAAAGTTGAAATTCTGGGTCAGCAATAAATGTTGTGGACTATAGCACACGAAAATTAGTAAAATGGTGGGTTTATCTGCTCTCCGGCTCGTTTGACCTTGTAAATGGGCCTTTTTGGCCGTCGCAACCAACTGTCTCCAATTCTAAGGTCTAAACGAAGGTCTATGTAAGTTTTTGGCAAAAATAACATCGAAATTATGGGTCACCGTAAAATGTCGTGGACTATAGCACACAAAAATTGGAATAATGGGGAGTTTACTTGCTCTGGGCTCGTTTGACCTTGTAAATGGGCTGTTTTGGCTGTGGCAACCAACTGGCTCCATAGCTAATGTCTTAACGGAGGTCCATGTAAGTTTTTGGCAAAAAATAACGTCGAAATTTTGGGTCACCATAAAATGTCCAAGACTATAGCACACGAAAATCAGGAAAATGAGGGGGTTTACCTTATCTGGGGTTCGTTTGACCTTGTAAATGGGTCGTTTTGGCCGTGGCAACCAACTGGTTCCTTAGATAAGGTCTTAACCTAGGTCCATATATTTTTTAGGAAAAAAGAACATCAAAATTTTGAGTCAGGATAAAATGTCGTGGGCTATAGCACCCAAAAATATGTAAAATCGGGGCTTTACCTACTCAGGGGCTCGTTTGACCATGTAAATGGGTCATTTTGGCCATGGCAACCAACTGACTCTATAGCTAAGGTCTTAATGGAGATCCTTGTATGGTTTTAGCAAAAATGACATCAAAATTCTAGGTCATAATAAAATGATGTGGACTATAGCACACGAAAATCGATAAAATAGGGGGTTTACCTGGTTTGGGTGTTCGTTTAACCTTGTAAATGGGCCGTTTTGGCAGTTACGACTAACTGGCTTCATAGATAAGGTCTTATCGGAGGTCCATTTGCAAAAATGACGTCGGAATTCCAGGTCACCATAAAATATCGTGGACTATAGCACACAAAAATTGGCAAAATATGGGGTTTACATGCTCTAGGGATCGTTTAACCATGAAAATGGATCGTTTTGGCCGTGAGGGCCAACTGGCTCCATAGCTAAGGTCTTAACGGACGTCCATGAAAAATTTCGAAGAAAATGAGGTCGAAATCCTTGATCACCCAAAAAGATTGTGAATTATAGCTCATGAAAATCGAAAACTTGGGGGGTTTACCTGCCCTATGGCTCTTTGACCATGAAAATGGGTCTTTTTACCGTGTGGGCCATCTGGATCCATAGATAAAGTCTGAACAGACGACCATGAAAAAATGTGGCAAAAATGAGGTTGGAATTATGATCACCAAAATTCCATGGACTATAGCACACGAAAATCGGCGAAATGGGAGATTTACCTTCTTCGGGGATCGTTTGACCTTGAAAGTGGGCCGTTTTAGCCGTGAGGGCCAACTAGCTCCATAGCTAAGGTCTTAACGGATGTCCATAAAAAATTTCAGCAAAAATCAGGACGAAATTTTGGATCACCAAAAAATTCATGGACTAAAGCTCACAAAAATTGGTAAAATATGGGGTTTACCTGCACCGAGGCTTGTTTGACCTTTAAAATGAGCCAAATTAGACGTGAGAGCCAGCTATCTGTATAGCTAAGGTCTTAACAGACGTCCATGATAAATTTTCGCAAAAAAGAGGTCGTAATTCCAAATCACAAAAACATCCATGGACTATAGCACACAAAAATTGGTAAAATATTGGATTTATCTACTCCTGGGCTCGTTTGACCTTCAAAATGGGTTGTTTTGTCCATGAGGGCCAATTGGCTCCATAGTTAAGGTCTTAGCAGACGTCCATGAAAAATTTCGACAAAAATAAGGTCGAAATTCTGGATCACCAAAAAATCCATGGACTAAAGCACATAAAAATCGGCAAAATGGGGGGTTTAACTACTTCGGGGATTGCTTGACCTCTAAAATGGGTTGTTTTAGCCGTGAGGGCCAACTAGCTTTACAATTAAGGTCTTAATGGACGTCCATGAAAAATTTCAGTAAAAATGAGATTGGAATTTCGGATCACCAAAAAATCCATTGACTATAGCACATAAAAATCGGTAAAATAGGGGGTTTAACTACTTTGGGGATTGTTTGACCTTGAAAATGGGCCGTTTTGGCCGTGAGGGCCAACTTGCTCCATAGCTAAGGTCTTAATGGATGTCCATGAAAAATTTTGACAAATACGAGGTTGGAATTCCGGATCATCAAAAAATTCATAGACTATAGCACCCGAAAATCAAAAAAATGGGGAGTTTACTTGCTCTGGGATCGTTTGACCTTGAAAATGGGTCATTTTAGCCGTGAGGGATAACTTGCTTCATAGCTAAGGTCTTAATGGACGTCCATTACAAATTTAATCAAAAATGAGGTCGAAATTCCAGATCACCAAAAAATCCACTGACTATAGCACACGAAAAATTAGCAAAATGTGGGGTTTACCTGGTCCGGGGATCGTTTGACCTTAAAAATGGGCCAAATTGGCTGTGAGGGCCAACTGGCTCTATAGCTAAGGTCTTAACGGATGTACATGAAAAATTTCAACAAAAATAAGGTCGAAATTCTGGATCACCAAAAAATCCATGGACTATAGCACACGAATGTAGGCAAAATTATGGGTTTACCTGCTCTGGGGCTCGTTTGACCATGAAAATGGGTCGTTTTGGCCGTGAAGAACAACTGGCTCCATAGATAAGGTTTTAACGGACGTCTATCACAACATTCTGAAAAAATGAGGTAGAAATCCTGGATCACCCAAAAAGATGGTGAACTATAGCACACGAAAATCAGAAAATAGGGAGTTTACCTGCTCTGGGCTCTATGACCTTGAAAATGGGCCCTTTTTGTTGTGAGGGCCATCTGAATCCATAGCTAAAGTCTTAACGGACGACCATGAACAATTACGGCAAAAATGAAATCAAAATTATGGATCACCAAAATTTCATGGACTATAGCACTCAAAAATCGGCAAAATGGGGGGTTTACTTGCTCTAGGGATCATTTGACCTTGAAAATGGTTTATTTTAGCCGTGAGGGAAAACTAGCTTCATAGCTAAGGTCTTAACAGATGTCCATGAAAAAATTTAGAGAAAATGAGGACGGAATTTTGGATCACCAAAAAATTAATGGACTATAGCACACAAAAGTCTACAAAATGTGGGGTTTACCTGCTCCGGGGCTCGTTTGACCTTTAAAATGGGGCAAATTGGCCGTGACGGCCAACTGGCTCTATAGATAAGGTCTTAACAAACGTCCATGAAAAATTTCAAAAAAATTGAGATCGAAATTCCAGATCACAAAAAAATTCATGGACTATAGCATACGAAAATAGGCAAAATGTAAGGTTTACCTGCTCCAGGGCTTGTTTGACCCTAAAAATTGGTTATTTTAGTCGTGTGGGCCAACTGGCTCTAAAGCTAAGGTCTTAACAGATGTCCATGAAAAGTTTCGGCAAAAATGAGATCGAAATTATGGATCACCAAAAAATACATGGACTATAGCACACGAAAATTATTAAAATGGGGGGTTTACCTACTTCAGGGCTCGTTTGACCTTGAAAATGAGTTGTTTTGACCGTGAGGGCCAACTGGCTTCATAGTTAAGGTCTTAACGGACGTCCATGAAAAATGTTGGTAAAAATGAGGCCGAAATTTCAAATCACGAAAAAATCCATGGACTATAGCATGAGAAAATTGGCAAAATGTGGGGTTTACCTGCTTAAAGGTCGTTTGACCTTGAAATTGGGCCCTTTTAGTTGTGCCGGCCAACTAGCTCCCTAGCTAAGGGCTTAACGGAAGTTCATGAAATTTTTTGGCAAAAATAAGGCCAGAATTCTGGATCACCAAAAAATTCACAGACTATAGCACATGAAAATCGACAAAATGAGGGGTTTACCTGCTCCGAGGCTCATTTAACCTTGAAAATGGGCCGTTTTGGCCGTGAGGGACAACTAGCTCCATAGCTAAGGTCTTAACGGACGTCCATGAAAATTTTTCGCAAAAATGAGGTCAGAATTTTGGATCACCAAAATAGATGGTGAACTATAGCACACGGAAATTGGTAAAAAAGGGGGTTTACTTGCTCCGAGGCTCATTTGATCTTGAAAATAGGCCGTTTTGGCCATAAGGGCCAACTATCTCCATAGCTAAGGTCTTAACGTACATCCTTGAGAATTTTTCTGAAAAATGAGGTCAGAATAGTAGAACACCAAAAAATCCATGTACTATAGCACACAACTATCAGTATAATGGGGGATTTACCTGCACCGAGTCTCGTTTGACCATGAAAATGGGCCATTTTAGCCGTGAGAGCCAACTCGCTCCATATCTAAGGTCTTAACGAATATCCATGAGAAATTTTGATAAAAATGATGTCAAAATTCTGTACCACCAAAAAAGACGGTGAACTATAGCACACAAAAATAGGCAAAATTGGGAGTTTACTTGCTCTGAATATCATTTGACCTTGAAAATGGGTCGTTTTGGCCTTGAGGACCAACTGCCTCTATAGCTAAGGTCTTAACAGATGTCCAAGAAAAGTTTTGGTAAAAATGAGATCGAAATTTTGGATCACCAAAAAATCTATGGACTATAGCACACGAAAAAATATAAAATAGGGGGTTTACCTGCTCCGGGGATCGTTTGACTTTGAAATGGGTTGTGTAGGCCGTGAGGGCCGATTGGCTCCATAGTTAAGGTCTTAATGGACGTCTATGAAAAATTTTGGCTAAATAGAGGTCGAAATTCTGAATCACCAAAAAAGATGGTGAACTATAGCACACAAAAATTGGTAAAATGGGGAGTTTACCTTCTCTAGGGTTCATTTGACCTTGAAAATGGGCTGTTTTAGCCATGAGGGCAAACTCGCTCCATACCTAAGGTCTTAACGGACGTCCATGAAAAATTTGGCAACTATGAGGTCGTAATTTCGGATCATCAAAAAATCCATGGACTATAGCACCCGAAAATTCAGAAAAATGGGGGGTTTACTTGCTCTGGGGATCATTTGACCTTGAAAATCGATCGTTTTGGCCTTGAGGGCCAAATAAATCTATAGCTAAGGTCTTAACGGATGTTCATAAAAAATTTCAGCAAAAATGATGTCGGAATTTTGGATCACCAAAAAATTCATGGACTATAGCACACAAAAATAGGCAAAATGATGGGTTTACCTGCTCTGGGGCTCGTTTGACCATGAAAATGGGTCGTTTTGGCCGTGAGGGCCAACTGGCTCATAGCTAAAGTCTTAACGGACATCCATGAAAAATTTCATGGAAAATAAGGTCAAAATCCTGGATCGCCCTAAAAGATGGTGAACTATAGCACACGAAAATAGAAAAATGGGGGGTTTACATGCTTTGGGCTCTTTGACCTTGAAAATAGGTTGTTTTAGCCGTGAGGACCATCTGGATCCATAGCTAAAGTCTTAACGGACGACCATGGAAAAATTTTGGCGAAAATGAGGTCGGAATTATAGATCACCAAAATTCCATGGACTATAGCACACGAAAATCGACAAAATAGAGGGTTTACCTACTTCGGGGATTGTTTGACCTTGAAAATGGGTCGTTTTGCCGTGAGGGCCAACTAGCTACATAGTTAAGGTCTTAACGAATATCCATAAAAAATTTCAGGAAAAATGAGGACGAAATTTTGGATCACCAAAAAATTCATAGACTATAGCACACGAAAATCAGCAAAATATGGGGTTTACCTGCTTTGGGGCTCGTTTGACCTTTAAAATGGGTGAAATTGGCCGTGAGCGCCAACTAGCTCTATAGCTAAGGTATTAATGGACGTCCATGAAAAATTTTGGTAAAAATGAGGTCGAAATTCTGGATCATCAAAAAAGATAGAGAACTATAGCACACAAAAATTTGAAAATGGGGGGTTTACCTGCTTTGGGGCTCGTTTGACCTGTAAATTGGGTCGTTTTTTTCGTGAGGACCAACTGGATCCATAGCAAAGGTCTTAATAGACATCCATGAAAAATTTTGACAAAAATGAGATCGGAATTCCGGATCACCAAAAAATCTATGGACTATAATAGCACACGAAAATCAGCAAAATGGGGGTTTACCTGCTTCGGGGCTCATTTGACCTTGAAAATGGGTCGTTTTGGTCGTGAGGGCCAACTTGCTCCATTCATAAAATTGGCAAAATGTAGGATTTACATGCTCCTGGGCTTGTTTGACCTTCAAAGTGGGCCGTTTTGTCCATGAGGGCCAACTGGCTCTATAGCTAAGCTCTTAACAGACGTCCCTGAATAATTTTGGGAAAAATGAGGTCAGAGTTCCGAATCACTAAAAAAGATGGTGAACTATAGCACACGAAAATAGGCAAAATGGAGGTATTACTTGCTCCGGGTTAGTTTCACCTTCAAAATGGGTCGTTTTGACCGTGAGGGGCAACTGGCTCCATATTTATGATCTTAACGAACGTCTATGAAAATGGGGGTTTTACCTGCTTTGGGGCTCATTTGACTTGTAAAATGGGCCCTATTTGCCGTGAGTGCCAACTGGATCCATAGTTAAGGTCTTAACAGACGTCGATGAAAAATTTTGGTAAAAATGAGGTTAGAATTTTAGATCACCAAAAAAGATGGTGAACTATAGCACATGAAAATAGGCAAAATGGGGGGATTACTTGCTCTGGGTTTGTGTGAACTTGAAAATGGGTTGTTTTGGGCGTGAGGGCCAACTGGCTCCATAGCTAAGGTCTTAACGGAGGTCCATGAAAAATTTCAACAAAAATGAGTTCGAAATTCTGGATCACCAAAAAAGATGGTGAACTATATCACAAAAAAATAAAAAAATGGGGGTTTACCTGGTCTGGGGCTCGTTTGACCTTGAAAATTAGTTGTTTTTGCCGTGAGGTCCAACTAGATCCATAGCAAAGGTCTTAACAGACGTCCATGAAAAATTTCAGCAAAAAAGAGGTCGAAATTTTGGATCACCAAAAAAGATGGTGAACTATAGCAACGAAAATTGGCAAAATGGGAGGTTTACTTGCTCCGAGGTTCGTTTGACCTTGGAAATGGGCTGTTTTAGGCCTTGAGGGCCAGCTGCCTCCATATCTAAGGTCTTATCGGACGTCCATGAAAAATTTTAGCTAAAATGAGGTCGGAATTCTGGATCACCAAAAAATTCATGGACTATAGCACACGAAAATCGGCAAATTGAGAGTTTACCTGCTCCGGTGCTCGTTTGACCTTGGGGCGAAAGATCACTTCTTTAAAAGAATAAAATATGTACAGGGCATCACGTTTTAGTTAGAAAATAATTATTTTAAATAAACAAATTAAATAGAACAAAAAATTACGCTGTAAATATTGATCTATGTAAATAAAAGTTGAATAAGACAAAAAGGCAAATCAAAATGAGTAGTGAACCTAGAATAAGTAGGTGCAAACTAGTGAAATTTCAAGTGGTCATAACTTTTGCCATGGTTGTCCCTTTAAATGAATGCACTATAATGTCTCCTTGTTCCACAGCATACATGAAGCACATAAACGCTTATAACGTGTAGCCTATACAATTAAAGATCACATTTTTAAAAGAAAAAAGTCTATACGGCGTCACTTTTTAAGTAAAAAATAATTATTTTAAGTAAAAAATTAATTAGAACAAAAAGTTATGATGTAAATATTCATCTATATAAATAAAAGTTGAATATGACAAAAAGCCAAACCAAATGAAGTAGTGAACTAGAATAACTAGTTGTAAACTTGTGAACATTGAAATGGTCATAACTTTGGCCTCGGATGTCTATTTCAGGCGATTTTTTTTTTGAATTTGGGTATTTTTTCGAGATCTATGAGACCAAACTGCCGAATGGCGGTTTGCACGAGC
The DNA here is from genome assembly GCA_035578085.1 of Solanum pinnatisectum. Taxonomy (NCBI): domain Eukaryota; kingdom Viridiplantae; phylum Streptophyta; class Magnoliopsida; order Solanales; family Solanaceae; genus Solanum; species Solanum pinnatisectum. The sequence continues at coordinate 37,028 of CM069080.1, read as the reverse complement.
CTACTTTTTTAAAAAATGCCTTTTAACCCATTCAATTTTGAATTTCCCCCAATTATGAAGAAAATTTTAATTCTTTATTACTAATAATCTAATAAAAAAAAATAGATATTTGAGTTCAAAATACCATGGTAATGTATATGTGAATGTCAATTTTAATGCTAGATAATCAATTTTATGATACACAGTTTTTATCCCATTCAATTTTAAATTTCACCAAATTTTTCCTAAGGATTTTAATCAAAAACTTTTAAAATATTTGGTTTTTTAGGATTTCCGACTTTGTGCCTAGGGTTTAGGGGTTAATACCTAGGGCGTAGTGCTCGCGGTTCGGGGTTTGGGGCCCGCGGGTTAGGGTTTAGGGTTTAGGGTTATGGTTAGGGTTATGGCTAGGGTTTAGGGTTGAATTTTTTTTATTTTTTTTGAGGGCTCGGGGTTCATTTTTTTGAATTTTCGGCTTCGTGCCTAGGGCTTAGGGGTTAATATCTAGGGTGTAGTGCTCGCGGTTCGGGATTTGGGGCCCGTGGGTTAGGGTTTAGGGTTTAGGGTTAGGGTTAGGGTTAGGGTTAGAGTTAGGGTTTAGGATTGAATTTTTTTTTTATTTTTTTTGAGGGGTCGGGGCTCATTTTTTTGGATTTCTGGCTTCATGCCTAGGGCTTAGGGGTTAATATCTAGGGCGTAGTGCTCGCGGTTCGGGGTTTGGGGCCTGCGGGTTAGGGCTTAGGGTTTAGGATTAGGGTTAGGGTTAGGGTTAGGGTTAGGGTTTAGGGTTGAATTTTTTTTTATTTTTTTGAGGGCTCGGGGATCATTTTTTTGGATTTCTGGCTTCGTGCCTAGGGTTTAGGGGTTAATATCTAGGGCGTAGTGCTCGCAGTTTGGGGTTTGGGGCCTGCGGATTAGGGTTTAGGGTATAGGGTTAGGGTTAGGGTTAGGGTTAGGCTTTAGGGTTGAATTTTCTTTTTACTTTTTTAAGGGCTCGGGGCTCGTTTTTTTGAATTTTCAGCTTCGTTCCTAGGGCTTAGGGGTTAATATCTAGGGCATAGTGCTCGCAGTTCGGGGTTTGGGGCCCGCAGGTTAGGGTTTAGGGTTTAGGGTTAGGGTTAGGGTTTAGGATTGAATTTTTTTTTTATTTTTTTTGAGGGCTCGTGGCTCATTTTTTCAGATTTTCGGCTTGGTGCCTAAGGCTTAGGGGTTAATATCTAGGGCGTAGTGCTCGCGGTTCGGGGTTTTGGGCCTGCGGGTTAGGGTTTAGGGTTTAGGGTTAGGGTTAGGGTTAGGGTTAGGGTTAGGGTTTAGGGTTGAATTTTTTTTTTAAGGCTCGGGGGTCGGTTTTTCGGATTTTCGGCTTCGTGCCTAGGGCTTAGGGGTTAATACCTAGGGCGTAGTGCTCGCGGTTCGGGGTTTGGGGCCCTCGGGTTAGGGTTTAGGGTTTAGTGTTAGGGTTAGGGTTAGGGTTAGGGTTGAGGGTTGAATTTTTTTTTTATTTTTTTTGAGGGCTCGGGGCTCGTTTTTTCAAATTTTTGGCTTCGTGCCTAGGGCTTATGGGTTAATACCTAGGGCGTAGTGCTCACGGTTTGGGGTTTGGGGCCTGTGGGTTAGGGATTAGGGTTTAGGGTTAGGGTTAGGGTTACGGTTAGGGTTAGGGTTTAGGATTGAATATTTTTTTTATTTTTTTTTAGGGCTCGGGGCTCATTTTTTTGGATTTTCGGCTTCGTGACTAGGGCTTAGGAGTTAATACCTAGGGCGTGGTGCTCGCGATTCGAGGTTTGGGTCCTGCGGGTTAGGGTTTAGGGTTTAGGGTTAGGGTTAGGATTAGGGTTAGGGTTTAAAGTTGATTTTTTTTTTTTTTGTGCGCTCGGGGCTCATTTTTTCAGATTTTTGGCTTCGTGCCTAGGGCTTAGGGGTTAATACCTAGGGCGTAGTGCTCGCGGTTCAGCGTTTGGGGCCGGCGGGTTAGGGTTTAGGGTTTAGGTTTTAGGGTTAGGGTTAGGGTTAGGGTTAGATTTTAGGGTTGAATTTTTTTTTATTTTTTTGAGGGCTTGGGGCTCCTTTTTTCGGATTTCCAACTTCGTGCCTAGGGCTTATGGGTTAATACCTAGGGCGTAGTGCTCCCGGTTCGGGGTTTGGGGCCTGTGGGTTAGGGTTTAGGGTTTAGGGTTAGGATTAGGATTTAGGGTTGAATTTTTTTTTTGTTTTTTAAGGGCTCGAGGGTCATTATTTCAGATTTCCGACTTCGTGCCTACGGCTTAGGGGTTAATACCTAGGGCGTAGTGCTCGCGGTTCGGGTATTGGGGCTCGCAGGTTAGGGTTTAGGGTTTAGGGTTAGGGTTAGGGTTAGGGTTAGGATTTAGGATTGAATTTTTTTTTATTTTTTTTGAGGTCTCGAGGCTCATTTTTTCGATTTTCTGGCTTCATGCCTAGGGCTTATGGGTTAATACCTAGGGCGTAGCGCTAGCGGTTCGGGGTTTGGGGCCCGCAGGTTAAGGTTTAGGGTTTAGGGTTAGGGTTAGGGTTAGGGTTAGGGTTAGGGTTGAGGGTCAAATTTTTTTTTTATTTTTTTTGAGGGTTCGGGGATCATTTTTATGGATTTTCGGCTTCGTGCCTAGGGCTTAGGGTTTAATACCTAGGGCGTAGTGCTCGCGGTTTGGGGTTTGGGGCCCGCTGGGTAGGGTTTAGGGTTTAGGGTTAAGGTTAGGGTTAGGGTTAGGGTTTAGGGTTTAGGGTTAGGGTTACGGTGAGGGTTTAGGGTTGAATTTTTTTTTTATGTTTTTTGAGGGCTCGGGGCCTTTTTTTTGGGATTTTTGGCTTCGTGCCTAGGGTTTAGGGGTTAATATCTAGGGCGTAGTGCTTGCGGTTCGGGGTTTGGGCCTGCGGGTTAATGTTTAGGGTTTAGGGTTAGGATTAGGGTTAGGGTTAGGGTTAGGATTTAGGATTGAATTTTTTTTTTATTTTTTTGGAGGGCTCGGAGCTCGTTTTTTCAGATTTTTAGCTTCGTGCCTATGGCTTAGGGGTTAATATCTAGGGCGTAGTGCTCACGGTTCGGGGTTTGTGGCCCGCGGGTTAGGGTTTAGGGTTTAGGGTTAGGGTTAGGGTTAGAGTTAGGATTTAGGGTTGAATTTTTTTTTTATTTTTTTGAGGGCTCGGGGCTCATTTTTTTAGATTTCCGACTTCGTGCCTAGGGCTTAGGGTTAATATCTATGGCGTAGCGCTCGTGGTTCAGGGTTTGGGGACCGCGAGTTAGGGTTTAGGGTTTAGGGTCTAGGGTTAGGGTTAGGGTTTAGGGTTCAATTTTTTTTTTTGTTGAGGGCTCGGGGCTCATTTTTTCGGATTTTCGGCTTCGTGCCTAGGGCTTAGGGGTTAATATCTAGGGCGTAGTGCTCACGGATTGGGGTTTGGGGCCCGCAGGTTAGGGTTTAGGGTTTAGGATAAGGGTTAGGCTTAGGGTTACGGCTAGGGTTTAGGGTTGAATTTTTTTTTATTTTTTTTGAGGGCTCGGGGTTCATTTTTTTGAATTTCCGGCTTCGTGCCTAGGGCCTAGGGGTTAATATCTAGGGTGTAGTGCTCGCGGTTCGGGATTTAGGGCCCGCGGGTTAGGGTTTAGGGTTTAGGGTTTGGGTTAGGATTAGAGTTAGGGTTTAGGATTGAATTTTTTTTTATTTTTTTTGAGGGGTCGGGGCTCATTTTTTCGGATTTCCGGCTTCATGCTTAGGGCTTAGTGGTTAATATCTAGGGCGTAGTGCTCGCGGTTTGGGGTTTGGGGGCCGCGGGTTAGGGTTTAGGGTTTAGGGTTAGGGTTAGGGTTTATGGTTGAATTTTTTTTTATTTTTTTTGAGGGCTCGGGGCTTATTTTTTTAGATTTTCGGCTTGGTGCCTAGGGTTTAGGGGTTAATATCTAGGGCGTAGTGCTCGCGGTTCGGGGTTTTGGGCCTGCGGGTTAGGGTTTAGGGTTTAGGGTTAGGGTTAGGGTTAGGGTTAGGGTTAGGGTTTAGGGTTGAATTTTTTTTTTATTTTTTTTGAGGGCTCGGGGGTCGGTTTTCGGATTTTTGGCTTCGTGCCTAGGGTTTAGGGGTTAATACCTAGGGCGTAGTGCTCGCGGTTCGGGGTTTGGGGCCCACGGGTTAGGGTTTAGGGTTTAGTGTTAGGGTTAGGGTTAGGGTTAGGGTTGAGGGTTGAATTTTTTTTTTATTCTTTTTAAGGGCTCGGGGCTCGTTTTTTCGAATTTTTGACTTCGTGTCTAGGGCTTAGGGGTTAATACCTAGGGCGTAGTGCTCACGGTTTGGGGTTTGGGGCTTGTGGGTTAGGGATTAGGGTTTAGGGTTAGGGTTAGGGTTAGGGTTAGGGTTTAGGATTGAATTTTTATTTTATATTTTTTGAGGGCTCGGGGCTCATTTTTTTGGATTTCTGGCTTCGTGCCTAGGGCTTAGGAGTCAATACCTAGGGCGTAGTGCTCGCGATTCGAGGTTTGGGTCCTGCGGGTTAGGGTTTAGGGTTTAGGGTTAGGGTTAGGGTTAGGGTTAGGGTTTAAAGTTGATTTTTTTTTTTGTGGGCTCGGAGCTCATTTTTTTGGATTTTTGGCTTCGTGCCTAGGGCTTAGGGGTAAATACCTAGGGCGTAGTGCTCGCGGTTCAGCGTTTGGGGCCTGCGGATTAGGGTTTAGTGTTTAGGTTTTAGGGTTAGGGTTAGGGTTAGGGTTAGGTTTTAGTATTAGGGTTAGGGTTAGGGTTATGGCTAGGGTTTAGGGTTGAATTTTTTTTTATTTTTTTTGAGGCCTCGGGGTTCATTTTTTTGAATTTTCAGCTTCGTGTCTAGGGCTTAGGGGTTAATATCTAGGGTGTAGTGCTCGCGGTTCTGGATTTCGGGCCTGCGGGTTAGGGTTTAGGGTTTAGTGTTAGGGTTAGGGTTAGGGTTAGGGTTAGAGTTAGGGTTTAGGATTGAATTTTTTTTTTATTTTTTTTGAGGGGTCGGGGCTCATTTTTTTGGATTTACGGCCTCATGCCTGGGGCTTAGGGGTTAATATCTAGGGCGTAGTGCTCGCGGTTTGGGGTTTGGGGCCCGCGGGTTAGGGCTTAGGGTTTAGGGTTAGGGTTAGGGTTAGGGTTTAGGGTTGAATTTTTTTTTATTTTTTTAAGGGCTCGGGGATCATTTTTTTGGATTTTCGACTTCGTGCCTAGGGCTTAGGGGTTAATATCTAGGGTGTAGTGATCGCGGTTCGGGGTTTGGGCCTGCGGATTAGGGTTTAGGGTTTAGGGTTAGGGTTAGGGTTAGGCTTTAGGGTTGAATTTTTTTTTATTTTTTTTGAGGGCTCGGGGCTCCTTTTTTCGGATTTTCAGCTTCGTGCCTAGGGCTTAGGGGTTAATATCTAGGGCATAGTGCTCGCAGTTCGGGGTTTGGGGCCTGCGGGTTAGGGTTGAGGGTTAACGGTTAGGGTTAGGGGTAGGGTTAGGGTTAGGGTTGAATTTTTTTTATTTTTTTTGAGGGCTCAGAGCTCATTTTTTCAGATTTCCGGGTTGGTGCCTAGGGCTTAGGGATTAATATCTAGGGCGTAGTGCTCGCGGTTCGGGGTTTTGGGCCTGCGGGTTAGGGTTTAGGGTTAGAGTTAGGGTTAGGGTTAGGGTTAGAGTTAGGGTTTAGGATTGAGTTTTTTTTATTTTTTTTTAGGGCTCGGGGGTCGATTTTTCGAATTTCCGGCTTCGTGCCTAAGGCTTAGGGGTTAATACCTAGGGCGTAGTGCTCGCTGTTCGGGGTTTGGGGCCCGCGGGTTAGGGTTTAGGGTTTAGTGTTAGGGTTAGGGTTAGGGTTAGGGTTGAGGGTTGAATTTTTTTTTAATTTTTTTTGAGGGCCCGGGGCTCATTTTTTTGAATTTTTGACTTCGTGCCTAGGGCTTAGGGGTTAATACCTAGGGCATAGTGCTCACGGTTTGGGGTTTGGGGCCTGTGGGTTAGGGATTAGGGTTTAGGGTTAGGGTTAGGGTTAGGATTTAGGATTGAATTTTTATTTTATTTTTTTTGAGGGCTCGGGGCTCATTTTTTTGGATTTTCGGCTTCGTGCCTAGGGCTTAGGATTTAATTCCAAGGGCGTAGTGCTCGCGATTCGAGGTTTGGGTCCCGCGGGTTAGGGTTTAGGGTTTAGGGTTAGGGTTAGGGTTTAAAGTAGAATTTTTTTTTATTTTTTTTGTGGCTCGGGGCTCATTTTTTTAAATTTTTGGCTTCGTACCTAGGGCTTAGGGGTTAATACCTAGGGCGTAGTGCTCGCGGTTCAACGTTTGGGGCCTGCGGGTTAGGGTTTAGGGTTTAGGTTTTAGGGTTAGGGTTAGGGTTAGGGTTAGGTTTTAGGGTTGAATTTTTTTTTTTTTTTTTTGTGGACTTGGGGCTCCTTTTCTCAAATTTCCGGCTTCGTGCCTAGGGCTTAGGGATTAATACCTAGGGCGTAGTGCTCGCGGTTAGGGTATTGGGGCCCGCAGGTTAGGGTTTAGGGTTTAGGGTTAGGGTTAGGATTTAGGGTTGAATTTTTTTTTATTTTTTTTAAGGGCTCGGGGCTCATTTTTTCGAATTTCTGGCTTCATGCCTAGGGCTTATGGGTTAATACCTAGGGCGTAGTGCTAGCGGTTCGGGGTTTGGGGCCCGCAGGTTAGGGTTTAGGGTTTAGGGTTAGGGTTAGGGTTAGGGTTAGGGTTGAGGGTCGAATTTTTTTTTATTTTTTTTGAGGGTTCGGGGCTCATTTTTTTGGATTTTCGGCTTCGTACCTAGGGCTTAGGGTTTAATACCTAGGGCGTAGTGCTCGCGGTTCGGGGTTTGGGGCCCGCGGGTTATGGTTTAGGATTTAGGGTTATGGTTAGGGTTAGAGTTAGGGTTTAGGGTTGAATTTTTTTTTTGAGGGGTCGGGGCTCGTTTTTTTGGACTTTCGGCTTCGTGCCTAGGGCTTAGGGGTTAATACCTAGGGCGTAGTGCTCGCGGTTTGGGGTTTGGGGCCCACGGGTTTGGGTTTAGGGTTTAGGATTAGGGTTAGGGTTAGGATTTAGGGTTGAATTTTTTTTTTATTTTTTTTGAGGGCTCGGAGCTCATTTTTTCGGATTTTTGGCTTCGTGCCTATAGCTTAGGGGTTAATATCTAGGGCGTAGTGCTCGCAGTTCGGGGTTTGTGGCCCGCGGGTTAGGGTTTAGGGTTTAGGTTAGGGTTAGGTTTAGAGTTAAGATTTAGGATTGAATTTTTTTTTTTTTTTTTGAGGGCTCGGGGCTCATTTTTTTGGATTTTTGGCTTCGTGCCTAGGGCTTAGGGTTAATATCTATGGCGTAGCGCTCGTGGTTCGGGGTTTGGGGACCGCGAGTTAGGGTTTAGGGTTTAGGGTTAGGGTTAATGTAAGGGTTAGGGTTAGGGTTTAGGGTTGAATTTTTTTTTTTGAGGGCTCGGGGCTCATTTTTTTGGATTTTTGGCTTCGTGCCTAGGGCTTAGGGGTTAATATCTAGGGCGTAGTGCTCACGGATTGGGGTTTGGGGCCTGTGGGTTAGGGTTTAGGGTTTAGGATTAGGGTTAGGGTTAGGGTTACGGCTAGGGTTTAGGGTTGAATTTTTTTTTATTTTTTTTGAGGGCTCGGGGTTCATTTTTTCGAATTTCCGGCTTCGTGCCTAGGGCTTAGGGGTTAATATCTAGGGTGTAGTGCTCGCGGTTCGGGATTTAGGGCCAGCGGGTTAGGGTTTAGGGTTTAGGGTTAGGGTTAGGGTTAGGGTTAGGGTTAGAGTTAGGGTTTAGGATTGAATTTTTCTTTTATTTTTTTTGAGGTGTCGGGGCTCATTTTTTCAGATTTTCGGCTTCGTGCCTAGGGCTTAGGGGTTAATATCTAGGGCGTAGTGCTCGCGGTTCGGGGTTTGGGGCCCGCGGGTTAGGGTTTAGGGTTTAGGGTTAGGGTTAGGGTTTAGGGTTGAATTTTTTTTTTATTTTTTTTGAGGGCTCGGGGCTCATTTTTTCAGATTTTTGGCTTGGTGCCTAGGGCTTAGGGGTTAATATCTAGGGCGTAGTGCTCACGGTTCGGGGTTTTGGGCCTGCGGGTTAGGGTTTAAGGTTTAGGGTTAGGGTTAGGATTAGGGTTAGGGTTTAGGATTGAATTTTTTTATATTTTTTTTTAGGGCTTGGGGGTCGGTTTTTTGGATTTTCGGCTTCGTGCCTAGGGCTTAGGGGTTACTGCCTAGGGCGTAGTGCTCGCGGTTCGGGGTTTGGGGCCCGGGGGTTAGGGTTTAGGGTTTAGTGTTAGGGTTAGGGTTAGGGTTAAGGTTGAGGGTTGAATTTTTTTTTTATTTTTTTTGAGGGCTCGGGGCTCATTTTTTTGAATTTTTGGCTTCGTGCCTAGGGCTTAGGGGTTAATACCTAGGGCGTAGTGCTTACGATTTTGGGTTTGGGGCTTGTGGGTTAGGGATTAGGGTTTAGGGTTAGGGTTAGGGTTAGGGTTAGGGTTAGGGTTAGGATTTAGGATTAAATTTTTATTTTATTTTTTTTGAGGGCTCGGGGCTCATTTTTTTGGATTTCCGACTTCGTGCCTAGGGCTTAGGAGTTAATACCTAGGGCATAGTGCTCGCGATTCGAGGTTTGGGTCCCGCGGGTTAGTGTTTAGGGTTTAGGGTTTAGGGTTTAGGGTTAGGGTTAGGGTTAGGGTTAGGGTTTAAAGTTGATTTTTTTTTTTTGGGCTCGGGGCTCATTTTTTTGGATTTTTGGCTTCGTGCCTAGGGCTTAGGGGTTAATACCTAGGGCGTAGTGCTCGCGGTTTAGCGTTTGGGGCCTACGAATTAGGGTTTAGGGTTTAGGTTTTAGGGTTAGGGTTAGGGTTAGGGTTAGGTTTTAGGATTTGGGTTAGGGTTAGGATTATGGCTAGGGTTTAGGGTTGAATTTTTTTTTATTTTTTTTGAGGGCTCGGGGTTCATTTTTTTGAATTTCTAGCTTCGTGCCTAGGGATTAGGGGTTAATATCTAGGGTGTAGTGCTCGCGGTTCCGGATTTCGGGCCCGCGGGTTAGGGTTTAGGGTTAGGTTTTAGGGTTGAATTTTTTTTATTTTTTTTTAGGGCTCGGGGCTCCTTTTTTCGGATTTCCGGCTTCGTGCCTAGGGCTTAGGGGTTATTACCTAGGGCGTAGTGCTCGCGGTTAGGGGTTTGGGGCCCGCGTCTTAGGGTTTAGGGTTTAGTGTTAGGGTTAGGGTTTAGGGTTGAATTTTTTTTTTATTTTTTCAAGGGCTCGAGGGTCATTATTTCAGATTTCCGGCTTCGTGCCTAGGGCTTAGTGGTTAATACCTAGGGCGTAGTGCTCGCGGTTCGGGTATTGGGGCCCGCAGGTTAGGGTTTAGGGTTTAGGGTTTAGGGTTAGGGTTAGGGTTAGGGTTAGGATTTAGGGTTAAATTTTTTTTATTTTTTTTGAGGGCTCGGGGTTCATTTTTTCGAATTTCTGGCTTCATGCCTAGGGCTTATGGGTTAATACCAAGGGCGTAGTGCTAGCAATTCGGGGATTGGGGCCCGCACATTAGGGTTTAGGGTTTAGGGTTAGGGTTAGGGTTAGGGTTAGGGTTGAGGATCAAATTTTTTTTTATTTTTTTTGTGGGTTCGAGGCTCATTTTTTTGGATTTTTGGCTTCGTGCCTAGGGCTTAGGGTTTAATACCTAGGGCGTAGTGCTCGCGGTTTGGGGTTTGGGGCCTGCGGGTTAGGGTTTAGGGTTTAGGGTTAGGGTTGGGATTAGAGTTAGGGTTTAGGGTAGAATTTTTTTTTTTGAGGGGTCGAGGCTCCTTTTTTTGGACTTTCGGCTTCGTGCCTAGGGCTTAGGGGTTAAAACCTAGGGCGTAGTGCTCGCGGTTTGGGGTTTGGGGCCCGCGGGTTAGGGTTTAGGGTTTAGGGTTAGGGTTAGGGTTAGGGTTAAGGTTCAGGGTTTAGAGTTAGGGTTACGGTGAGGGTTTAGGGTTGAATTTTCTTTTTATTTTTTTTGAGGGCTCGGGGCCTTTTTTTTGGGATTTTTGGTTTCGTGCCTAGAGTTTAGGGGTTAATATCTTGGGCGTAGTGCTTGCGATTCGGGGTTTGGGCTCGCGGGTTAGGGTTTAGGGTTGAGGGTTAGGGTTAGGGTTAGGGTTAGGGTTAGGATTTAGGGTTGAATTTTTTTTTTATTTTTTTGAGGGCTCGGAGCTCATTTTTTTGGATTTTCGGCTTCGTACCTATGGCTTAGGGGTTAATATTTAGGGCGTAGTGCTCGCGGTTTGAGGTTTGTGGCCCGCGGGTTAGGGTTTAGGGTTTAGGTTAGGGTTAGGATTTAGGGTTGAATATTTTTTTTTTTTTTGAGGGCTCGGGTCTCATTTTTTTGGATTTTCGGCTTCGTGCCTAGGGCTTAGGGTTAATATCTATGGCGTAGCGCTCGTGGTTCGGGGTTTGGGGACCGCAAGTTAGGGTTTAGGGTTTAGGGTTAGGGTTAATGTAAGGGTTAGAGTTAGGGTTTAGGGTTGAATTTTTTTTTTTGAGGGCTCGGGGATCATTTTTTTGGATTTTTGGCTTCGTGCCTAGGGCTTAGGGGTTAATATCTAGGGCGTAGTGCTCACGGATTGGGGTTTGGGGCCCGCGGGTTAGGGTTTAGGGTTTAGGATTAGGGTTAGGGTTAGGGTTACGGCTAGGATTTAGGGTTGAGTTTTTTTTATTTTTTTTTAGGGCTCGGGGTTCATTTTTTCGAATTTCCGGCTTCGTGCCTATGGCTTAGGGGTTAATATCTAGGGTGTAGTGCTCGCGGTTCGGGATTTAGGGCCCGCGGGTTAGGGTTTAGGGTTTAGGGTTAGGGTTAGAGTTAGGGTTTAGGATTGAATTTTTTTTTTATTTTTTTTGAGGGGTCAGGGCTCATTTTTTCGGATTTCCGGCTTCATGCCTAGGGCTTAGGGGTTAATATCTAGGGCGTAGTGCTCGCGGTTCGGGGTTTGGGGACTGTGGGTTAGGGTTTAGGGTTTAGGGTTAATTTAGGGTTTTGGATTGAATTTTTTTTTTATTTTGTTTGAGGGCTCGGGGCTTATTTTTTCAGATTTTTGGGTTGGTGCCTAGGGCTTAGGGGTTAATATCTAGGTCGTAGTGCTCGCGGTTCGGGGTTTTGGGCCTGCGGGTTAGGGTTTAGGGTTTAGGGTTAGGGTTAGGATTAGGGTTAGGGTTAGGGTTAGGGTTAGGGTTAGGGTTAGGGTTAGGGTTTAGGGTTGAATTTTTTTTTATTTTTTTTGAGGGCTCGGGGGTCGGTTTTTCGGATTTTCGGCTTCGTGCCTAGGGCTTAGGGGTTAATACCTAGGGCGTAGTGCTCGCGGTTCAGGGTTTGAGGTCCGAGGGTTAGGGTTTAGGGTTTAGTGTTAGGGTTATGGTTAGGGTTAGGGTTGAGGGTTGAATTTTTTTTATTTTTTTGAGGGATTGGGGCTCGTTTTTTCGAATTTTCGGCTTTGTGCCTAGGGCTTAGGGGTTAATACCTAGGGCGTAGTGCTCTCGATTCGAGGTTTGGGTCCTGCGGGTTAGGGTTTAGGGTTTAGGGTTAGGGTTAGGGTTAGGGTTAGGGTTTAGGGTTTAGGGTTAGAGTTACGGTAAGGGTTTAGGGTTGAATTTTTTTTTTATTTTTTTTGAGGGCTCGGGGCATTTTTTTTGGGATTTTCGGTTTCGTGCCTAGGGTTTAGGGGTTAATATTTAGGGCGTAGTGCTTGCGGTTCGGGGTTTGGGCCCGCGGGTTAGGGTTTTGGGTTTAGGGTTAGGGTTAGGGTTAGGGTTAGGGATACGATTTAGGGTTGAATTTTTTTTTTATTTTTTTTGAGGGCTCGGAGCTCATTATTTTGGATTTTCGGCTTCGTGCCTATGGCTTAGGGGTTAATATCTAGGGCGTAGTGCTCGTGGTTCGGGGTTTGTGGCCTGTGGGTTAGGGTTTAGGGTTTAGGGTTAGGGTTAGGGTTATAGTTAGGATTTAGGATTGAATTTTTTTTTTATTTTTTTTGAGGGCTCGGGGCTCATTTTTTCAGATTTTTGGCTTCGTGCCTAGGGCTTAGGGTTAATATATATGGCGTAGCGCTCGTGGTTAGAGGTTTGGGGACCGCGAGTTAGGATTTAGGGTCTAGGGTTAGGGTTAGGGTTAGGGTTTAGGGTTGAATTTTTTTTTTTGATTGCTCGGGGCTCATTTTTTTGCATTTTCGGCTTCGTGCCTAGGGCTTAGGGTTTAATACCTAGGGCGTAGTGCTCGCGGTTCGGGATATGGGGCCCGTGGGTTAGGGTTTAGGGTTTACGGTTAGGGTTAGGGTTAGAGTTAGGGTTTAGGGTTGAATTTTTTTTTTGAGGGGTCGGGGCTCGTTTTTTTGGACTTTCGGCTTCGTGTCTAGGGCTTAGGGGTTAATACCTGTATGGCGTGCTCGCGGGTCAGTTTGGGGCTCATGCGGGTTAGGGTTTAGGGTTTAGGGTTAGGGTTAGGGTTAGGGTTAGGGTTTAGGGTTTAGGGTTAGGGTTACGGTGAGGGTTTAGGGTTGAATTTTTTTTTTATTTTTTTGAGGTCTCGGGGCCTTTTTTTTGGGATTTTCGGCTTCGTGCCTAGGGTTTAGGGGTTAATATCTAGGGCGTAGTGCTTGCGGTTCGGGGTTTGGGCCCGCGGATTAGGGTTTAGTGTTTAGGGTTAGGGTTAGGGTTAGGGTTTAAAGTTGAATTTTTGTTTTTATTTTTTTTGTGGGCTCGGGGCTCATTTTTTCAAATTTTTGGCTTCGTGCCTAGGGCTTAGGGGTTAATACCTAGGGCGTAGTGCTCATGGTTCTGGTCTGGGCCTCATGTTAGGTTTAGTGTTTAGGTTTTAGGTTAGGGTTAGGTTAGGGTTAGGTTTTAGGGTTGAATTTTTTTATTTTTTCGAGGGCTCTGGCCCTTTTTCTGATTTTGGCCGTGCCTGTGGCTTGTGGGTTAATACCTGTATGTAGTGCTCGCGGTTAGGGGTTTGGGGCCCGCGTCTTAGGGTTTAGGATTTAGGGTTAGGGTTAGGGTTTAGGGTTGAATTTTTTTTTTTAAGGGCTCGAGGGTCATTATTTCAGATTTTCGACTTCGTGCCTAGGGCTTAGGGATTAATACCTATGGCGTAGTGCTCGCGGTTTGGGTATTGGGGCCCGTAGGTTAGGGTTTAGGGTTTAGGGTTAGGGTTAGGGTTAGGGTTAGGGTTAGGGTTAGGGTTTAGGGTTTAGGGTTTAGGGTTGTGGTTTGTGGTTTGTGTGGTTTGTGGTTTAGTGGTTTAGGTTTAGTGGTTTAGGTTTGTGGTTTGTGTGGTTTGTGGTCTGTGTGGTCTGTGGTCTGTGGTCTGGTTCAGGTCTGTGGTTCAGTGGTCTGTGGTCTGTGGTCTGTGGTCTGTGTGGTTCAGTGGTCTGTGGTTCAGTGGTCTGTGGTCTGTGGTTCAGTGGTCTGTGTGGTTCAGTGGTTCTGTGGTCTGTGTGGTCTGTGGTCTGTGTGGTTCAGGTTCTGTGGTCTGTGGTCTGTGGTTCAGTGGTTCAGTGGTCTGTGGTCTGTGGTCTGTGGTTCAGTGGTCTGTGGTCTGTGGTTCAGGTGGTCTGTGGTCTGTGTGGTCTGTGGTCTGTGGTCTGTGTGGTCTGTGGTCTGTGGTTCAGGTCTGTGGTTCAGGTCTGTGGTCTGTGTGGTTCAGTGGTCTGTGGTCTGTGGTCTGTGGTCTGTGGTTCAGTGGTCTGTGGTCTGTGGTCTGTGGTTCAGTGGTCTGTGGTCTGTGGTCTGTGGTCTGTGGTCTGTGGTCTGTGGTTCAGTGGTTCAGGTCTGTGGTCTGTGGTTCAGTGGTCTGTGGTTCAGGTCTGTGGTCTGTGGTCTGTGGTCTGTGGTCTGTGGTTCAGGTCTGTGGTCTGTGGTCTGTGGTCTGTGGTCTGTGTGGTCTGTGGTCTGTGGTTCAGTGGTTCAGGGTCTGTGGTCTGTGGTCTGTGGTCTGTGGTCTGTGGTCTGTGGTTCAGTGGTCTGTGGTTCTGTGGTCTGTGGTCTGTGGTCTGTGGTTCAGTGGTCTGTGGTCTGTGGTTCAGTGGTCTGTGGTCTGTGGTCTGTGGTCTGTGGTTCAGTGGTCTGTGGTTCAGGTTCTGTGGTCTGTGGTCTGTGGTTCAGTGGTCTGTGGTTCTGTGGTTCAGGTCTGTGGTCTGTGGTCTGTGGTCTGTGGTCTGTGGTCTGTGGTTCAGTGGTCTGTGGTCTGTGGTTCAGGTCTGTGGTCTGTGGTCTGTGGTCTGTGGTCTGTGTGGTCTGTGGTCTGTGGTTCAGTGGTTCAGTGGTCTGTGGTTCAGTGGTCTGTGGTCTGTGGTCTGTGGTTCAGTGGTCTGTGGTCTGTGGTCTGTGGTCTGTGGTCTGTGGTCTGTGGTTCAGTGGTCTGTGGTTCAGTGGTCTGTGGTCTGTGGTCTGTGGTCTGTGGTTCAGTGGTTCAGTGGTTCAGTGGTCTGTGGTCTGTGGTCTGTGGTCTGTGGTCTGTGGTCTGTGGTCTGTGGTTCAGTGGTCTGTGGTTCAGTGGTCTGTGGTCTGTGGTCTGTGGTCTGTGGTCTGTGGTCTGTGGTTCTGTGGTCTGTGGTCTGTGGTCTGTGGTCTGTGGTTCAGTGGTTCAGTGGTCTGTGGTCTGGTCTGTGGTCTGTGGTTCAGTGGTCTGTGGTCTGTGGTCTGTGGTCTGTGGTCTGTGTGGTCTGTGGTCTGTGGTTCAGGTTCAGTGGTCTGTGGTTCAGTGGTTCAGTGGTCTGTGGTCTGTGGTCTGTGGTCTGTGGTCTGTGGTCTGTGGTTCAGTGGTTCAGTGGTCTGTGGTTCAGGTCTGTGGTCTGTGGTCTGTGGTCTGTGGTCTGTGGTCTGTGGTCTGTGGTCTGTGGTCTGTGGTTCAGTGGTCTGTGGTCTGTGGTCTGTGTGGTCTGTGGTTCAGTGGTCTGTGGTCTGTGGTCTGTGGTCTGTGGTCTGTGGTCTGTGGTCTGTGGTCTGTGGTCTGTGGTTCAGTGGTCTGTGGTCTGTGGTCTGTGGTCTGTGGTCTGTGGTCTGTGGTCTGTGTGGTTCAGTGGTCTGTGGTTCAGTGGTTCAGGTCTGTGGTCTGTGGTCTGTGGTTCAGTGGTTCAGGTCTGTGGTCTGTGGTCTGTGGTCTGTGGTTCTGTGGTCTGTGGTTCAGTGGTCTGTGGTCTGTGGTCTGTGTGGTCTGTGGTCTGTGGTCTGTGGTTCAGTGGTCTGTGGTCTGTGGTCTGTGGTCTGTGGTCTGTGGTTCAGGTCTGTGGTCTGTGGTCTGTGGTCTGTGGTTCAGTGGTCTGTGTGGTTCAGTGGTCTGGTTCAGGTCTGTGGTTCAGTGGTCTGTGGTCTGTGGTCTGTGGTCTGTGGTCTGTGGTCTGTGGTCTGTGGTCTGTGGTCTGTGGTCTGTGGTCTGTGGTCTGTGGTTCAGTGGTCTGTGGTTCAGTGGTCTGTGGTCTGTGGTCTGTGGTCTGTGGTCTGTGGTTCTGTGGTTCAGTGGTCTGTGGTTCAGTGGTCTGTGGTCTGTGGTTCGTGGTCTGTGGTCTGTGGTCTGTGGTCTGTGTGGTCTGTGGTCTGTGGTTCAGTGGTCTGTGGTTCAGTGGTCTGTGGTTCAGGTCTGTGGTTCGTGGTCTGTGGTCAGTGTGGTCTGTGGTTCAGGTCTGTGGTCTGGTCAGTGGTTCAGTGGTCTGTGGTTCAGTGGTCTGTGGTCTGTGGTTCAGTGGTGGTCTGTGGTCTGTGGTTCAGGTCTGTGGTCAGTGGTCTGTGTGTGGTCTGTGGTCTGGTGGTCAGTGGTTCAGTGGTCAGTGGTCAGTGGCCTGTGGCCCAGTGGCCTGTGGTTCAGGCCCAGTGGTCAGGTCAGGCCCAGGTGTGGCCCAGTGGCCTGTGGCCCAGTGGTCAGGCCCAGTGGTTGTGGCCAGTGGCCCAGGGGTGGTCAGGTCTGTGGTCAGTGGCCTGTGGCCCAGGGTCAGTGGCCTGTGTGGTCTGTGGTCAGGTTCAGTGGCCTGTGGCCCAGTGGTCCAGTGGTTCAGGGTCCGTGGCCCAGGTCCGTGGTCCGTGGTCTGGTGGTCTGTGGTCCAGGTCCAGTGGTCCAGTGGCCCAGGCCCAGTGGTCTGTGGTCTGTGGTCTGTGGCCCAGTGGCCTGTGGCCCAGTGGCCCAGGCCCAGTGGCCCAGTGGCCAGTGGCCTGTGGCCCAGTGGCCTGTGGCCCAGTGGCCCAGGCCCAGTGGCCCAGTGGCCCAGTGGCCTGTGGCTCAGGCCCAGTGGCCCAGTGGCCCAGTGGCTCAGTGGCCCAGGCCTGGCCCAGGCCCAGTGGCCCAGGCCTGTGGCCCAGTGGCCCAGGCTCCAGTGGCCCAGTGGCCCAGTGCCCAGGCCCAGTGGCCTGTGGCCCAGGCCCAGGCCCAGTGGCCTGTGGCCCAGTGGCCCAGTGGCCCAGTGGCCTGGTGGCCAGGCCCAGTGGCCCAGTGGCCCAGGCCCAGTGGCCCAGGCCCAGGCTCAGTGGCCCAGGCCCAGTGGCCCAGGCCCAGGCCCAGGCCTGTGGCCCAGGCCCAGTGGCCTGTGTGGCCCAGGCCCAGTGGCCCAGTGGCCCAGTGGCCCAGGCCCAGTGGCCCAGGCCCAGGCCCAGTGGCCCAGTGGCCCAGGCCCAGGCCTGTGGCCCAGTGGCCCAGTGGCCCAGGCCCAGGCTCAGGCCCAGGCCCAGGCCCAGGCCCAGTGGCCCAGTGGCCCAGTGGCCCAGGCTCAGTGGCCCAGTGGCCCAGGCCCAGGCCCAGGCCCAGTGGCCCAGTGGCCCAGGCCTGTGGGCCCAGTGGCCCAGGCCCAGTGGCCCAGGCCCAGGCCCAGTGGCCTGTGGCCCAGGCCCAGTGGCCCAGTGGCCCAGTGGCCTGTGTGGCCCAGGCCCAGGCCCAGGCCCAGGCCCAGTGGCCCAGGCCTGTGGCCCAGGCCCAGTGGCCCAGGCCCAGGCCCAGGCCCAGGCCTGTGGCCCAGTGGCCCAGGCCCAGTGGCCCAGGCCCAGGCCCAGGCCTGTGGCCCAGGCCCAGGCCCAGTGGCCCAGTGGCCCAGGCCCAGTGGCCCAGGCCCAGTGGCCCAGTGGCCCAGGCCCAGTGGCCCAGGCCCAGGCCCAGTGGCCCAGGCCCAGGCCCAGGCCCAGTGGCCCAGGCCCAGGCCCAGTGGCCTGTGGCCCAGTGGCCCAGGCCTGTGGCCCAGTGGCCCAGTGGCCCAGGCCCAGGCCCAGTGGCCCAGTCAGGCCCAGGCCCAGTGGCCCAGGCCCAGGCGCCCAGTGGCCCAGGCCTGGTGTGGCCCAGTGGCCCAGTGGCCCAGGCCTGTGGCCCAGTGGCCCAGTGGCCCAGGCTCAGGCCCAGTGGCCCAGGCCCAGGCCCAGTGGCCCAGGCCTGTGGCCCAGTGGCCCAGTGGCCCAGTGGCCCAGGCCCAGTGGCCCAGTGGCCCAGGCTCAGGCCCAGTGGCCCAGTGGCCCAGGTGGGTGGTCAGTGGCCCAGTGGCCTGTGGCCCAGGCCCAGGCCTGGTCAGTGGTCAGTGGCCTGTGGCCTGTGTGGCCCAGTGGCCCAGTGGCCCAGTGGCCAGGCCTGTGGCCCAGGCCCAGGCCTGTGGCCCAGGCCTGTGGCCCAGTGGCCTGTGGCCCAGGCCTGTGGCCCAGTGGCCTGTGGCCTGTGGTCAGTGGCCTGTGGCCCAGGCCTGTGGCAGTGGCCCAGTGGCCCAGGCCCAGGCCCTGTGGCCTGTGGCCCAGTGGCCTGTGGCCCAGTGGTCTGTGGCCTGTGGCCCAGTGCCTGTGGCCTGTGCTGTGGCCCAGGCCCAGTGGCCTGTGGCCCAGGGCCTGTGCCTGTGGTCAGTGGCCCAGTGTGGCCTGTGGCCTGGTGGCCCAGGCCCAGTGGCCTGTGGCCTGTGGCCTGTGGCTGTGGCCCAGTGGTCAGGCCTGTGGCCAGGCTCAGTGGCCAGTGGCCCGTGGCCAGTGGCCCAGGCCCAGTGGCCCAGTGGCCAGTGGTCAGTGGCCCAGTGGCCTGTGGTCAGGCCCAGGCTCAGTGGCCCAGTGCCCAGGCCCAGTGGCCTGTGGCCAGTGGCCCAGGCCCAGGCCCAGTGGTCAGTGGCCTGTGTGGCCCAGTGGTCAGTGGCCCAGGCCCAGGCCCAGGCCCAGTGGCCCAGTGGCCTGTGGCCCAGGCCCAGTGGCCCAGGCCCAGTGGCCTGTGGCCTGTGGCCAGTGGCCCAGTGGCCCAGGCCCAGTGGCCCAGGCCTGTGGTCAGTGGCCTGTGGGCCCAGGCCCCAGTGGCCAGTGGCCTGTGGCCCAGGCCCAGTGGCCCAGTGGCCCAGGCCAGTGGCCAGTGGCCCAGTGGCCCAGGCCTGTGGCCCAGTGGCCCAGTGGCCCAGGCCCAGGCCCAGGCCCAGTGGCCCAGGCCCAGGCCTGTGGCCCAGTGGCCCAGGTGGCCCAGGCCCAGTGGCCCAGTGGCCTGTGGCCCAGTGGCCCAGTGGCCCAGTGGCCCAGGCCCAGGCCAGTGGCCCAGGCCCAGTGGCCCAGTGGCCCAGGCTCAGTGGCCCAGTGGCCCAGTGGCCCAGTGGCCAGTGGCTCAGTGGCCCAGGCCTGTGCCCAGGCCTGGTGGCCCAGGCCCAGGCCCAGTGGCCCAGTGGCCCAGGCCCAGTGGCCCAGGCTCAGGCCCAGGCCCAGGCCTGTGGCTCAGTGGCCCAGTGGCCCAGTGGCCCAGGCCCAGTGGCCCAGGCCCAGGCCCAGTGGCCCAGTGGCCCAGTGGCCCAGGCCCAGGCCCAGTGGCCCAGTGGCCCAGTGGCCAGGTCAGTGGCCCAGGCCCAGTGGCCCAGTGGCCCAGGCCCAGTGGCCCAGTGGCCCAGTGGCCCAGGCCCAGTGGCCTGTGGCCCAGGCCCAGGCCCAGTGGCCCAGGCCCAGTGGCCCAGGCCTGTGGCCAGGCCCAGTGGCCTGTGGCCCAGGCCCAGGCCCAGGCCCAGGCCCAGTGGCCCAGTGGCCCAGTGGCCCAGGGCCTGTGGCCCAGTGGCCCAGGCCCAGTGGTGGCCCAGGCCCAGTGGCCTGGTGGCCCAGGCTCAGTGGCCAGGCCCAGTGGCCTGTGTGGCCAGTGGCCCAGTGGCCAGTGGCCCAGGCTCAGTGGCCCAGGCCTGTGGCCAGTGGCCCAGGGCCTGTGGCCAGTGGCCCAGGCCCAGTGGCCCAGTGGCCCAGTGGCCCAGTGGCCCAGGCCCAGGCCCAGGCCAGTGGCCTGTGGCTCAGTGGCCCAGTGGCCCAGGCCCAGGCCTGTGGCTCAGTGGCCCAGTGGCCCAGGCCCAGTGGCCTGTGGCCCAGGCCCAGGCCCAGTGGCCCAGGCCCAGTGGCCCAGTGGCCCAGGCCCAGGCCCAGGCCCAGTGGCCCAGGCTCAGGCCCAGGCCCAGTGGCCCAGTGGCCCAGTGGCCCAGTGGCCCAGTGGCCTGTGGCCCAGGCCCAGGCCCAGGCCCAGTGGCCTGTGGCCCAGGCCCAGTGGCCCAGGCCCAGGCCCAGGCTCAGGCCCAGTGGCCCAGGCCCAGTGGCCCAGGCCCAGTGTGGCCAGGCCCAGGCCCAGTGGCCCAGTGGCCCAGTGGCCCAGTGGCCCAGTGGCCCAGGCCCAGGCCCAGTGGCCCAGTGGCCAGTGGCCCAGTGGCCTGGCCCAGGCTCAGTGGCCTGTGGCCCAGGCCCAGTGGCCCAGGCCCAGGCCCAGGCCTGTGGCCCAGTGGCCTGGTGGCCCAGTGGCCCAGGCCCAGGCCCAGGCCCAGTGGCCTGGCCCAGGCCCAGTGGCCCAGGCCCAGTGGCCCAGTGGCCTGTGTGGCCCAGGCCCCAGGCCCAGGCCCAGGCCCAGTGGCCCAGGCCTGGCCAGGCCCAGTGGCCTGTGGCCCAGGCCTGTGGCCCAGGCCCAGTGGCCCAGTGGCCTGTGGCCCAGGCCCAGGCTCAGGCCTGTGGCCCAGGCCCAGGCCTGTGGCCCAGTGGCCCAGGCCTGTGGCCCAGGCTCAGGCCCAGGCCTGTGGCCAGTGGCCCAGTGGCCCAGTGGCCCAGGCCCAGTGGCCCAGGCCCAGGCCTGTGGCCCAGGCCTGTGGCCCAGGCCCAGTGGCCCAGGCCCAGTGGTGGCCTGTGGCCTGTGGCCCAGGCCCAGTGGCCTGTGGCCTGTGGCCCAGTGGCCAGTGGCCCAGGCCTGTGGCCAGTGGCCCAGGCCCAGTGGCCCGTGGCCTGTGGCCTGTGGCCCAGTGTGGCCTGTGGCCTGTGGCCTGTGGCCCAGTGGCCTGTGGCCTGTGGCCCAGGCCCAGTGGCCAGGCCAGTGGCCTGTGGCCAGTGGCCTGTGGCCCAGTGGCCCAGGCCCAGGCCTGTGGCCCAGGCCCAGTGGCCTGTGGCCTGTGGCCTGTGGCCCAGGCCCAGTGGCCCAGTGGCCTGTGGCCTGTGGCCCAGGCCCAGTGGCCTGTGGCCCAGTGGCCTGTGGCCTGTGGCCCTGTGGCCAGTGGTCAGTGGCCTGTGGCCCAGTGGCCCAGTGGCCTGTGGCCAGTGGCCAGTGGCCCAGTGCCTGTGGCCCAGTGGCCCAGGCTGGGTGGCCAGTGGTCAGTGGCCCAGTGGCCCAGGCCCAGGCCCAGTGGCCTGGCCCAGTGGCCCAGGCCTGTGGTGGCCCAGGCCCAGGCCTGGCCCAGGCCCAGGCCCAGGCCCAGTGGCCCAGGCCCAGGCCCAGTGGCCTGTGGCCCAGGCCCAGGCCCAGTGGCCCAGGCCCAGTGGCCCAGTGGCCCAGTGGCCCAGTGGCCCAGGCCCAGGCCTGTGGCCCAGTGGCCCAGGCCCAGTGGCCCAGTGGCCCAGTGGCCCAGGCCCAGGCCCAGTGGCCCAGGCCCAGTGGCCCAGGCCCAGGCCAGTGGCCCAGGCCCAGTGGCCCAGGCCCAGGCCCAGTGGCCCAGGCCCAGGCCCAGTGGCCCAGTGGCCCAGGCCTCAGTGGCCCAGGCCCAGTGGCCCAGTGGCCCAGGCTCAGTGGCCCAGTGGCCCAGGCCCAGGCCCAGTGGCCCAGGCCTGGTGGCCCAGTGGCCCAGGCCCAGTGGCCTGTGGGCCCAGTGGCCCAGGCCCAGGCCCAGTGGCCCAGGCCCAGTGGCCCAGTGGCCCAGTGGCCCAGTGGCCCAGGCCCAGGCCCAGGCCTGTGGCCCAGGCCCAGGCCCAGGCCCAGTGGCCCAGGCTCAGTGGCCCAGTGGCCCAGGCCCAGTGGCCCAGGCCCAGTGGCCCAGGCCTGTGGCCCAGGCCCAGTGGCCCAGGCCCAGTGGCCCAGTGGCCCAGGCCCAGTGGCCCAGTGGCCCAGTGGCCCAGGGCCTGTGGCCCAGTGGCCCAGTGGCCTGTGGCCCAGTGGCCCAGTGGCCCAGGCCCAGTGGCCCAGGCCTGTGTGGCCCAGGCCCAGTGGCCCAGTGGCCCAGGCCCAGGCCCAGGCCCAGGCCAGGCCCAGGCCCAGGCCCAGGCCCAGTGGCCCAGTGGCCCAGGCCCAGGCCCAGTGGCCCAGTGGCCCAGTGGCCCAGGCCCAGTGGCCTGTGGCCCAGGCCCAGTGGCCCAGGCCCAGTGGCCCAGGCCCAGGCCTGTGGCCCAGTGGCCCAGTGGCCCAGTGG
Organism: Solanum pinnatisectum; assembly: GCA_035578085.1. NCBI lineage: Eukaryota > Viridiplantae > Streptophyta > Magnoliopsida > Solanales > Solanaceae > Solanum > Solanum pinnatisectum. Next base: position 15,499 of record CM069080.1, on the reverse strand, counting down.
CCCAGTGGCCCAGTGGCCCAGGCCCAGTGGCCCAGGCCCAGTGGCCCAGGCCCAGTGGCCCAGTGGCCCAGGCCCAGTGGCCCAGGCCCAGGCCCAGGCCTGTGGCCAGGCCCAGGCCCAGGCCTGTGGCCCAGGCCTGTGGCCCAGTGGCCCAGTGGCCTGTGGCCCAGGCCCAGGCCCAGGCCCAGTGGCCCAGGCCCAGTGGCCCAGGCCCAGTGGCCCAGTGGCCTGTGGCCCAGGCCCAGGCCCAGGCCCAGTGGCCCAGTGGCCCAGGCCCAGTGGCCCAGTGGCCCAGGCCCAGGCCCAGGCCCAGTGGCCCAGGCCCCAGGCCTGTGGCTCAGTGGCCCAGGCCCAGTGGCCCAGGCCCAGGCCCAGTGGCCCAGTGGCCCAGGCCTGTGGCCCAGTGGCTCAGTGGCCCAGGCCAGTGGCCCAGGCCCAGTGGCCCAGGCCCAGTGGCCTGTGGCCCAGGCCCAGGCCCAGTGGCCCAGTGGCCAGTGGCCCAGTGGCCCAGGCCCAGTGGCCCAGTGGCCCAGGCCCAGGCCCAGTGGCCCAGGCCTGGCCCAGGCCCAGTGGCCCAGGCCTGTGGCCCAGGCCCAGGCCCAGGCCTGTGGCCCAGGCCCAGTGGCCCAGTGCCAGGCCCAGTGGCCTGTGGCTCAGTGGCCCAGGCCCAGGCCCAGGCCCAGTGGCCCAGTGGCCCAGGCCTGTGGCCCAGGCCCAGTGGCCCAGGCCCAGGCCTGTGGCCCAGGCCCAGTGGCCCAGGCCCAGTGGCCCAGGCCCAGTGGCCCAGGCCCAGTGGCCCAGGCCCAGTGGCCCAGTGGCCCAGGCCCAGGCCCAGGCCCAGTGGCCCAGTGGCCCAGGCCCAGTGGCCCAGGCCCAGTGGCCCAGTGGCCCAGTGGCCTGTGGCCCAGTGGCCTGTGGCCCAGGCCCAGTGGCCCAGGCCCCAGGCCCAGTGGCCCAGTGGCCCAGTGGCCCAGTGGCCCAGGCCCAGGCCCAGTGGCCCAGTGGCCCAGGCCTCCAGGCCCAGTGGCCCAGTGGCCAGTGGCCCAGTGGCCCAGGCTCAGGCCCAGTGGCCCAGGCCCAGTGGCCCAGTGGCCCAGTGGCCCAGGCCCAGGCCCAGGCCTGGTGGCCCAGTGGCCCAGGCCCAGGCCCAGTGGCCTGTGTGGCCCAGTGGCCCAGTGGCCCAGGCCCAGGCCCAGTGGCCCAGGCCCAGGCCCAGGCCCAGTGGCCCAGTGGCCTGTGGCCCAGGCCCAGGCCCAGGCCCAGGCCTGGCCCAGTGGCCCAGGCTGTGGCCTGTGGCCCAGGCCTGTGGCCCAGTGGCCTGTGGCCCAGGCCCAGGCCCAGGCCCAGTGGCCCAGGCCCAGTGGCCCAGGCCCAGGCCCAGTGGCCCAGTGGCCCAGTGGCCCAGGCCCAGGCCCAGGCCTGTGGCCCAGGCCCAGGCCCAGGCCCAGTGGCCCAGTGGCCCAGTGGCCCAGTGGCCCAGGCTCAGGCCCAGTGGCCCAGTCAGTGGCCTGTGTGGCCCAGGCCCAGTGGCCCAGGCCCAGGCCCAGTGGCCCAGGCCTGTGGCCCAGTGGCCCAGGCCCAGGCCCAGGCCCAGTGGCCTGTGGCCCAGGCCCAGTGTCAGGCCCAGGCCCAGGCCAGTGGCCCAGTGGCCCAGTGGCCTGTGGCCCAGTGGCCCAGGCCCAGTGGCCCAGTGGCCTGTGGCCCAGGCCCAGTGCTCAGTGGCCCAGGCCCAGTGGCCCAGTGGCCTGTGGCCCAGGCCCAGGCCAGTGGCCTGTGGCCAGTGGCCCAGGCCCAGTGGCCCAGTGGCCTGTGGCCCAGTGGCCCGTGGCCCAGTGGCCCAGTGGCCTGTGGCCCAGTGGCCCAGTGGCCTGTGGTCAGGCCTGTGGCCTGTGGCCCAGTGGCCAGGCCAGTGGCCCAGGCCTGTGGCCAGGCCTGTGGCCTGTGGCCCAGTGGCCAGTGGCCTGTGGCCAGGCCCGTGGCCTGTGGCCTGTGGCCCAGTGGCCTGTGGCCCAGTGGCCAGGCCCGTGGCCTGTGGTCAGTGGCCTGTGGCCTGTGGCCCAGGCCAGTGGCCCAGTGGCCTGTGGCCTGTGGCCCAGTGGCCTGTGGCCCAGTGGCCTGTGGCCCAGGCCTGTGGCCCAGTGGCCCAGGCCTGTGGCCCAGTGGCCTGTGGCCTGTGGCCCAGTGCCTGGCCTGGCCCAGGCCCAGTGGCCTGTGGCCCGTGGCCTGTGGCCTGTGCCCAGTGGCCTGTGGCCTGTGGCCTGTGGCCCAGTGGCCAGTGGCCCAGGCCTGTGTCAGTGGCCTGTGGCCCAGTGGCCTGTGGCCTGTGGCCCAGTGGCCCAGGCCTGTGGCCAGTGGCCCAGGCCTGTGGCCCAGTGGCCTGTGGCCCAGGCCCAGGCCCAGTGGCCTGTGGCCCAGGGCCTGTGGCCAGTGGCCAGGCCCAGTGGCCAGTGGCTCAGTGGCCCAGGGCCTGTGGCCCAGTGGCCTGTGGCCTGTGGCCCAGTGGCCCAGTGGCCTGTGGTGGCCCAGGCCCAGGGCTCAGGCCCAGGCTGTGGCCCAGTGGCCCAGGCCCAGGCCCAGGCCTGTGGCCCAGGCCCAGGCCCAGGCCCAGGCCCAGTGGCTCAGTGGCCCAGTGGCCCAGTGGCCCAGGCTCAGGCCCAGGCCCAGGCCTGTGGCCCAGGCCCAGGCCCAGGCCCAGTGGCCCAGTGGCCCAGTGGCCCAGGCCCAGTGGCTCAGTGGCCCAGGCCCAGGCCCAGGCCCAGGCCTGTGGCCCAGTGGCCCAGTGGCCCAGGCCCAGGCCCAGGCCCAGGCCCAGGCCCAGTGGCCCAGTGGCCCAGTGGCCCAGGCCTGGCCTGTGGCCCAGGCCCAGGCCCAGTGGCCCAGGCCCAGTGGCCCAGGCCCAGGCCCAGGCCCAGGCCCAGTGGCCCAGGCCCAGGCCCAGTGGCCTGTGGCCTGTGGCCCAGGCCCAGTGGCCTGTGGCCCAGGCCCAGTGGCCCAGGCCCAGGCCCAGGCCCAGGCCCAGTGGCCCAGTGGCCCAGTGGCCTGGCCCAGGCCCAGTGGCCCAGTGGCTCAGTGGCCCAGGCCCAGGCCCAGTGGCCCAGGCCCAGGCCCAGGCCCAGGCCTGTGGCCCAGGCCCAGGCCCAGGCCCAGGCCCAGGCCCAGGCCCAGTGGCCCAGGCCCAGGCTCAGTGGCCCAGGCTCAGTGGCCCAGTGGCCCAGGCCTGCCCAGGCCCAGGCCCAGGCCCAGGCCCAGTGGCCCAGGCCCAGTGCCCAGGCCCAGGCCCAGTGGCCCAGGCCTGTGGCCCAGTGGCCCAGGCCCAGGCCCAGGCCCAGGCCTGTGGCCTGTGGCCCAGTGGCCCAGGCCCAGGCCCAGTGGCCCAGGCCCAGTGGCCCAGGCCCAGTGGCCCAGGCCCAGTGGCCCAGGCCCAGTGGCCCAGGCCCAGGCCCAGTGGCCCAGTGGCCCAGGCTCAGTGGCCTGTGTGGCCCAGTGGCCCAGTGGCCCAGGCCCAGGCCCAGGCCCAGTGGCCTGTGGCCCAGGCCCAGTGGCCCAGTGGCCCAGGCCCAGTGGCCAGTGGCCCAGTGGCCCAGTGGCCCAGTGGCCCAGTGGCCCAGGTCCAGGCCCAGGCCCAGTGGCCCAGGCCCAGTGGCCCAGGCCCAGTGGCCCAGTGGCCTGTGGCCCAGTGGCCTGTGGCCCAGTGGCTCAGTGGCCCAGTGGCTCAGTGGCCCAGGGCCCAGTGTGGCCCAGTGGCCCAGTGGCCCAGGCTCAGTGGCCTGGCCCAGGCCCAGTGGCCAGTGGCCCAGGCCCAGGCCCAGGCCCAGTGGCTCAGTGGCCCAGTGGCCCAGGCCCAGTGGCCCAGGCTCAGTGGCCCAGTGGCCAGGCCTGTGGCCCAGGCCCAGTGGCCCAGTGGCCCAGTGGCCTGTGGCCCAGTGGCCCAGGCCTGTGGCCTGTGGCCCAGTGGCCCAGGTGTGGCCTGTGGCCCAGTGGCCCAGGCCCAGTGGCCCAGTGGCCCAGGCCCAGTGGCCTGTGGCCCAGGCCCAGTGGCCCAGGCTCAGTGGCCTGTGGCCCAGTGGCCTGTGGCCAGGCCTGTGGCCAGGCCCAGTGGCCCAGGCCCAGGCCTGGGTGGCCCGTGGTCAGGCCCAGTGGCCCAGGCCCAGTGGCCTGTGTGGCCAGTGGCCCAGGCCTGTGGCCAGTGGCCTGTGGCCCAGTGGCCAGTGGCCCAGTGGCCCAGGCCCAGTGGCCCAGTGGCCCAGTGGCCCAGTGGCCCAGGCCCAGTGGTCAGTGGCCCAGTGGCCCAGTGGCCCAGGCCCAGTGGCCTGTGGCCCAGGCCCAGTGGCCCAGGCCCAGTGGCCCAGGCCCAGTGGCCCAGTGGCCCAGGTGGCCTGTGGCCCAGGCTCAGTGGCCTGTGGCCCAGTGGCTGTGGTGTGGCCCAGTGGCCCAGTGGCCCAGTGGCCCAGGCCCAGTCAGTGGCCCAGGCCCAGGCTCAGTGGCCCAGTGGCCCAGGCCCAGGCCCAGTGGCCAGGCCCAGTGGCCCAGGCTCAGTGGCCCAGGCCCAGTGGCCCAGGCCTGTGTGGCCCAGGCCCAGGCCCAGTGGCCCAGGCCTGTGGCCTGTGGCCCAGGCCCAGGCCCAGGCCCAGGCCCAGTGGCCCAGGCCCAGTGGCCCAGGCCCAGGCCTGTGGCTGTGGCCAGGCCCAGTGGCCCAGGCCCAGTGGCTCAGGCCTGTGGCCCAGGCCTGTGGCCTGTGGCCCAGTGGCCTGTGCCCAGGCCCAGGCCCAGTGCCCAGTGGCCCAGTGCCCAGGCCCAGGCTCAGTGGCCCAGTGGCCCAGGCCCAGGCCTGTGGCCCAGGCCCAGTGGCCTGTGGCCCAGTGGCCCAGTGGCCCAGTGGCCTGGGTGGCCTGTGGCCTGTGGCCCAGTGGTCAGTGGCCCAGTGGCCAGGCCCAGGCCTGTGGCCCAGGCCCAGTGGCCTGTGGCCCAGTGGCCTGTGGGCCAGTGTGGCCCAGGCCCAGGCTGTGGCCCAGTGGCCCAGGCCCAGGCCCAGTGGCCCAGGCCCAGTGGCCCAGGCTCAGGCAGTGGCCCAGTGGCCCAGGCCCAGTGGCCCAGGCCCAGTGGCCTGTGGCCCAGTGGCCTGTGGCCAGTGGCCCAGTGGCCCAGGCCTGTGGCCCAGGCCTGTGGCCCAGGCCTGTGGCCAGGCCCAGGCCTGTGGCCTGTGGCCTGTGGCCCAGTGGCCCAGGCCCAGTGGCCTGTGGCCCAGGCCCAGGCCCAGTGGCCCAGTGGCCTGGTGGCCCAGTGGCCAGTGGCCAGTGGCCCAGGGCCCAGTCAGTGGCTGTGGCCCAGGCCTGTGGCCAGTGGCCAGTGGCCCAGTGGCCCAGTGGCCTGTGGCCTGTGTGGCCAGGCTCAGTGGCCCAGTGGCCCAGTGGCCCAGTGGCCCAGGCCCAGTGGCCCAGTGGCCCAGTGGGTGGCCCAGGCCCAGGCCCAGTGGCCCAGTGGCCTGTGGCCCAGGCCCAGGCCCAGTGGCCCAGTGGCCTGTGTGGCCCAGGCCCAGTGGCCTGTGGCCCAGTGGCCCAGGCCCAGTGGCCCAGGCCCAGTGGCCCAGGCTCAGTGGCCCAGGCTCAGTGGCCCAGTGGCCCAGGCCCAGGCCCAGTGGCCTGTGGCCCAGTGGCCCAGGCCCAGGCCCAGTGGCCCAGGCCCAGTGGCCCAGTGGCCAGGCCTGTGGCCCAGGCCCAGGCCCAGTGGCCCAGTGGCCCAGGCAGGCCAGTGGCCCAGTGGCCCAGGCCCAGTGGCCCAGTGGCCCAGTGGCCTGTGGCCCAGGCCCAGTGGCCCAGGCCCAGGCCCAGGCCCAGTGGCCCAGTGGCCCAGTGGCCCAGTGGCCCAGGCCTGTGGCCCAGGCCCAGTGGCCCAGGCCCAGGCCCAGTGGCCCAGTGGCCCAGGCCCAGTGGCCCAGGCCCAGGCCTGGCCCAGGCCTGTGGCCCAGGCCCAGGCCAGGCCCAGTGGCCCAGGCCCAGGCCCAGTGGCCCAGGCCTGTGTGGCCCAGTGGCCCAGGCCTGTGGCCCAGGCCCAGGCCCAGTGGCCTGTGGCCCAGTGGCCCAGGCCCAGGCCCAGGCCCAGTGGCCCAGGGCCAGGCCCAGGCCCAGTGGCCCAGGCCTGGCCCAGGCCCAGTGGCCCAGTGGCCCAGTGGCCCAGTGGCCCAGGCCCAGGCCCAGGCCTGTGGCCCAGTGGCCCAGGCCCAGTGGCCCAGTGGCCCAGGCCCAGTGGCCCAGGCCCAGGCCCAGGCCCAGTGGCCCAGTGGCCCAGTGGCCCAGGCCTGTGGCCAGGCCTGTGGCCCAGGCCCAGTGGCCCAGGCCCAGGCCCAGTGGCCCAGTGGCCCAGGCCCAGGCCTGGGCCAGGCCCAGGCCTGTGGCCGTGGCCCAGGCCTGGCCAGGCCCAGTGGCCCAGTGGCTCAGTGGCCCAGTGGCCCAGTGGCCCAGGCCCAGGCCCAGTGGCCCAGGCCCAGGCCCAGTGGCCCAGGCCCAGGCCTGTGGCCCAGTGGCCCAGTGGCCCAGGCCCAGGCCCAGTGGCCCAGGCCCAGTGGCCTGTGGCCCAGTCAGTGGCCCAGTGTCAGTGGCCCAGTGGCCTGTGGCCCAGTGGCCCAGGCCTGTGGCCCAGGCCCAGGCCCAGGCCCAGGCCCAGTGGCCCAGTGGCCCAGGCCTGTGGCTCAGGCCCAGTGGCCCAGGCCCAGGCCCAGGCCCAGTGGCCCAGGCCCAGGCCCAGTGGCCCAGGCCCAGTGGCCCAGGCCTGGCCCAGTGGCCCAGGCCCAGGCCCAGGCCCAGGCCCAGGCCCAGTGGCCCAGTGGCCTGTGTGGCCCAGGCCCAGGCCCAGTGGCCCAGTGTGGCCCAGTGGCCCAGGCCCAGTGGCCCAGTGGCCCAGGCCCAGTGGCCCAGGCCCAGGCCCAGTGGCCCAGTGGCCTGTGGCCCAGGCCCAGTGGCCCAGGCCTGTGGCCCAGTGGCCCAGGCCCAGGCCCAGGCCCAGTGGCCCAGGCCCAGGCCCAGTGCCCAGGCCCAGGCCCAGTGGCCCAGTGGCCCAGTGGCCCAGGCCCAGTGGCCCAGGCCCAGGCCCAGTGGCCCAGTGGCCCAGTGGTGGCCCAGGCCCAGGCCCAGGCCCAGTGGCCCAGGCCCAGTGGCCCAGGCCTGTGGCCCAGTGGCCCAGGCCCAGTGGCCTGGTGGCCCAGTGGGCCCAGGCCCAGTGGCCCAGGCCCAGTGGCCCAGTGGCCCAGTGGCCTGTGGCCCAGTGGCCCAGGCCTGTGGCCCAGTGGCCAGTGTGGCCCAGGCCCAGTGGCCCAGGCTCAGTGGCCTGGTGGCCCAGTGGCCCAGGCCTGTGGCCCAGGCCCAGGCTCAGTGGCCCAGTGGCCCAGTGGAGGCCCAGTGGCCCAGGCCTGTGTGGCCCAGTGGCCCAGTGGCCCAGTGGCCCAGGGCTCAGTGGCCTGTGGCCCAGTGGCTCAGTGGCCCAGGCCCAGTGGCCCAGGCCCAGGCCCAGTGGCCCAGGCCCAGGCCCAGGCCCAGGCCCAGTGGCCCAGGCCCAGTGGCCCAGGCCTGGCTCAGTGGCCCAGGCCCAGTGGCCTGGTGGCCCAGGCCCAGGCCCAGGCCAGTGGCCCAGTGGCCCAGGCCCAGTGGCTCAGTGGCCCAGTGGCCCAGGCCCAGTGGCCCAGTGGCCCAGTGGCCCAGTGGCCCAGTGGCCTGTGGCCTGTGGCCCAGGCCCAGTGCCCAGGCCCAGTGGCCCAGTGGCCCAGTCAGGCCCAGTGGCCCAGTGGCTCAGTGGCCCAGGCCCAGTGGCCCAGGCCCAGGCCCAGGCCCAGGCCTCAGTGGCCCAGGCCCAGTGGCCCAGGCCCAGTGGCCAGTGGCCCAGGCCCAGTGGCCCAGGCCTGTGGCCCAGTGGCCCAGTGGCCCAGGCCCAGTGGCCCAGGCCCAGTGGCCCAGGCCTGTGGCTCAGGCCCAGGCCCAGTGGCCCAGGCCCAGGCCCAGTGGCCCAGTGGCCCAGTGGCCTGTGGCCCAGGCCTGTGGCCCAGGCCCAGTGGCCTGGTGGCCCAGTGGCCCAGGCCCAGGCCCAGGCCCAGGGCCCAGTGGCCCAGTGGCCCAGGCCCAGTGGCCCAGGCCTGTGGCCCAGTGGCCTGTGGCCAGTGGCCCAGTGGCCCAGTGGCCCAGGCCCAGGCCCAGGCCCAGTGGCCCAGTGGCCCAGGCCCAGTCAGGCCTGTGGCCCAGTGGCCCAGGCCCAGTGGCCTGTGGCCCAGGCCCAGTGGCCCAGGCCCAGTGGCCCAGGCCTGTGGCCCAGGCCCAGTGGCCCAGGCCCAGTGTGGCCCAGTGGCCCAGGCCCAGTGGCCCAGTGGCCCAGTGGCCCAGGCCCAGGCCCAGGCTGTGGCCCAGTGGCCCAGGCCTGGCCCAGTGGCCCAGGCCCAGGCCCAGTGGCCCAGTGGCCCAGGCCTGTGGCCCAGTGGCCCAGTGGCCTGTGGCCCAGTGGCCCAGGCCCAGTGGCCAGGCCCAGGCCTGTGGCCCAGGCCCAGGCCCAGTGGCCTGGTGCCCAGGCCCAGTGGCCCAGGCCAGTGGCCCAGTGGCCCAGTGGCCCAGGCCCAGTGGCTCAGTGGCCCAGGCCCAGTGGCCCAGTGGCCCAGGGCCCAGTGGCCCAGTGGCCCAGGCCCAGTGGCTGTGGCCCAGGCCCAGTGGCCCAGGCCCAGTGCTCAGTGGCCCAGTGGCCAGGCCCAGTGGCCCAGTGGCTGTGTGGCCAGGGCTCAGTGGCCCAGGCTGTGGCCAGGCCCAGTGGCCCAGTGGCCCAGTGGCCCAGGCCCAGTGGCCCAGGCCCAGTGGCCCAGTGGCCAGTGGCCCAGTGGCCTGGCCCAGGCCCGTGGCCAGTGGCCCAGTGGCCCAGTGGCCCAGGCCCAGGCCCAGGCCCAGTGGCCCAGGCCAGTGGCTCAGTGGCCCAGGCCCAGGCCCAGTGGCCCAGGCCCAGGCCCAGTGGCCCAGTGGCCTGTGGCCCAGTGGCCCAGGCCCAGTGGCCTGTGGCCCAGGCCCAGGCCCAGGCCCAGTGGCCAGTGGCCCAGTGGCCCAGTGGGCCCAGGCCCAGTGGCCCAGTGGCCCAGGCTCAGTGGCCCAGTGGCCCAGGCCAGGCCCAGTGGCCCAGGCCTGTGGCCCAGTGGCCCAGGCCCAGGCCCAGGCCTGTGGCCCAGGCCCAGTGGCCCAGTGTGGCCCAGGCCCAGTGGCCTGTGGCCCAGGCCCAGGCCCAGTGCCAGTGGCCCAGTGGCCCAGTGGCCCAGGCCAGTGGCCCAGGCCCAGTGGCCCAGGCCCAGTGGCCCAGTGGCTCAGTGGCCCAGTGGCCCAGGGCCCAGTGGCCCAGGCTCAGTGGGCCCAGGCCCAGTGGCCCAGTGGCCCAGGCCCAGGCCCAGGCCCAGGCCCAGTGGCCCAGGCCCAGTGGCCCAGTGGCCCAGGCCCAGGCCCAGGCCCAGTGGCCCAGGCCTGGCCCAGTGGCCCAGGCCCAGTGGCCCAGGCCCAGTGGCCTGTGGCCCAGTGGCCCAGTGGCCCAGTGGCCCAGGCCTGGCCCAGGCCCAGGCCCAGTGGCCCAGTGGCTCAGTGGCCCAGGCCCAGGCCTGGCCCAGTGGCCCAGTGGCCCAGTGGCCCAGTGGCCTGTGGCCCAGGCCTGTGGCCAGTGGCCCAGGCCCAGGCTCAGGCCCAGTGGCCCAGTGGCCCAGTGGCCCAGGCCCAGGCCCAGTGGCCCAGGCCCAGTGGCCTGTGTGGCCCAGTGGCCCAGGCCCAGTGGCCTGTGGCCCAGTGGCCCAGTGGCCCAGGCCCAGTGGCCCAGGCCTGTGTGGCCCAGTGGCCCAGTGGCCCAGGCCCAGGCCCAGGCCCAGTGGCCCAGTGGCCCAGGCCCAGTGGCCCAGGCCCAGTGGCCCAGTGGCCTGTGGCCCAGTGGCCCAGTGGCCCAGGCCCAGTGGCCCAGGCCCAGTGGCCCAGGCCCAGGCCTGGCCCAGTGGCCTGTGGCCCAGGCCCAGTGGCCCAGTGGCCCAGGCCCAGGCCCAGGCCCAGGCCCAGTGGCCCAGTGGCCCAGTGGCCCAGTGGCCAGTGCCCAGGCCCAGGCCTGGTGGCCTGTGGCCCAGTGGCCTGGTGTGGCCCAGTGGCCCAGTGGCCCAGGCCCAGGCCCAGTGGCCCAGGCCCAGGCCCAGTGGCCCAGTGGCCCAGGCCCAGTGGCTCAGTGGCCCAGGCCTGGCCCAGGCCCAGGCCTGTGGCCCAGTGGCCCAGGCCCAGTGGCTCAGTGGCCCAGTGGCCCAGGCCCAGGCCTGTGGCCCAGGCCCAGGCCCAGTGGCCCAGGCCTGGCCCAGGCCCAGTGGCCCAGTGGCCAGTGGCCCAGGCCCAGGCCCGTGGCAGTGGCCCTGTGGCCCAGTGGCCAGTGGCCCGTGCCCAGTGGCCCAGTGGCCCAGGCCCAGTGGCCAGGCCAGTGCCCAGGCCCAGTGGCCCAGGCCCAGGCCCAGGCCCAGGCCCAGTGGCCTGTGGCCCAGTCAGGCCCAGTGGCCCAGGCCCAGGCCCAGTGGCCAGTGGCCCAGTGGCCCAGGCCCAGGCTCAGGCCCAGTGGCCCAGGCCCAGTGGCCCAGTGGCCCAGGCCCAGTGGCCCAGTGGGGCCCAGGTGGCCTGTGGCCCAGTGGCCCAGGCCCAGGTGGCCCAGTGGCCCAGTGGCCCAGGCCTGTGGCCCAGTGGCCCAGGGCTCAGTGGCCTGGGTGGCCTGTGGCCCAGTGGCCCAGGCCCAGGCCCAGTGGCCCAGGCCTCAGTGGCCCAGTGGCCCAGGCCTGTGGCCCAGGCCAGTGGCTCAGTGGCCCAGGCCAGTGGCCTGTGGCCCAGGCCCAGTGGCCCAGTGCCAGTGGCCCAGGGCCAGTGGCCCAGGCCCAGGGTGGCCCAGTGGCTCAGTGGCCCAGTGGCCCAGTGGCCTCAGTGGCCCAGGCCCAGGTGGCCCAGGCCCAGTGGCAGTGGCCCAGGCCCAGGCTCAGTGGCCCAGGCCTGTGGCCTGTGGCCCAGGCTGTGGCCAGTGGCCCAGTGGCCTGTGGCCAGGGCCAGTGGCCGGCCGGCCCAGGGCCAGTGGCCCAGGGCCAGTGGCCTGTGGCCCAGGTGGCCAGTGGCCCAGGCCCAGGCCCAGTGGCCCAGGCCCAGTGGTGTGGTCAGTGGCCCAGTGCCCAGGCCCAGTGGCCCAGGCCCAGTGGCCCAGGCCCAGGCCCAGTGGCCCAGGCCCAGGCCTGTGTCAGGCCCAGGCCCAGTGGCCCAGGCCTGTGGCCCAGGCCCAGGCCCAGTGTGGCCCAGTGGCCCAGGCCCAGGCCCAGGCCCAGGCCTGTGGCCCAGTGGCCCAGGCTCAGTGGCCCAGGCCCAGTGGCCCAGTGGCCCAGTGGCCCAGGCCCAGTGGCCCAGTGGCTCAGTGGCCCAGTGGCCCAGGCCTGTGGCCCAGGCCCAGGCCCAGGCCTGTGGCCCAGGCCCAGGCCCAGTGGCCCAGGCCCAGTGGCCCAGGCCCAGTGGCCCAGTGGCCCAGTGGCCCAGGCCTGTGGCCCAGTGGCCCAGGGCCTGTGTGGCCCAGTGGCCCAGGCCCAGGCCCAGGCCTGTGGCCCAGGCCCAGGCCCCAGTGGCCCAGGCCCAGTGGCCCAGTGGCCCAGTGGCCCAGTGGCCCAGTGGCCCAGGCCCAGTGGCCCAGTGGGCCCAGGCCCAGTGGCCCAGTGGCTCAGGCCCAGTGGCCCAGGCCCAGGCCCAGGCCCAGTGGCCCAGGCCCAGTGGCCCAGTGGCCCAGGCCCAGGCCCAGGCCCAGGCCCAGTGGCCCAGGCCCAGTGGCCCAGGCCCAGTGGCCCAGGCCCAGTGGCCCAGGCCCAGGCCCAGTGGCCCAGTGGCCTGTGGCCCAGGCCCAGGCCCAGTGGCCCAGGCCCAGGCCCAGTGGCCCAGTGGCCCAGTGGCCCAGGCCTGTGGCCCAGGCCCAGTGGCCTGGTGGCCCAGGCCTGTGGCCCAGGCCTGTGGCTCAGTGGCCCAGGCCCAGTGGCCCAGTGGCCCAGTGGCCCAGTGGCCTGTGGCCCAGTGGCCCAGGCCCAGGCCCAGTGGCCTGTGGCCCAGGCCCAGTGGCCCAGTGGCCCAGGGCCCAGTGGCCCAGTGGCCCAGTGGCCCAGTGGCCCAGTGGCCCAGTGGCCCAGGCCTGGCCCAGGCCCAGTGGCCCAGTGGCCTGGTGGCCCAGGCCCAGTGGCCCAGTGGCCCAGTGGCCCAGTGGCCCAGTGGCCCAGTGGCCCAGGCCCAGTGGCCCAGTGGCCCAGGCCCAGGCCCAGGCCTGTGGCCCAGGCCCAGGCCCAGTGGCCCAGTGGCTCAGTGGCCCAGGCCCAGGCCCAGGCCCAGTGGCCCAGTGGCCCAGTGGCCCAGGCCTGGTGGCCCAGTGGCCCAGGCCCAGGCTCAGGCCCAGGCCCAGGCCCAGTGGCCCAGGCCCAGGCCCAGGCCCAGTGGCCCAGTGGCCCAGGCCCAGGCCCAGTGGCCAGGCCCAGTGGCCCAGGCCTGTGGCCCAGTGGCCCAGGCCCAGTGGCCCAGTGGCCCAGTGGCCCAGGCCCCAGGCCCAGTGGCCCAGGCCCAGGCCCAGGCCCAGGCTCAGTGGCCCAGGCCCAGGCCCAGTGGCCCAGGCCTGTGTGGCCCAGTGGCCCAGGCCCAGGCCCAGGCCCAGTGGCCCAGTGGCCCAGTGGCCCAGGCCCAGTGGCCCAGGCCCAGGCCCAGGCCCAGTGGCCCAGGCCTGTGGCCCAGGCCCAGTGGCCCAGTGGCCCAGGCCCAGTGGCCCAGGCCCAGTGGCCCAGGCTCAGTGGCCCAGGCCCAGTGGCCCAGTGGCCCAGGCCCAGGCCCAGTGGCCCAGGCCCAGGCCCAGTGGCCCAGGCCCAGTGGCCCAGTGGCCCAGGCCCAGTGGCCCAGTGGCCTGCCCAGGCCCAGTGGCCCAGGGCCCAGTGGCCCAGGCCCAGGCCTCAGTGGCCCAGTGGCCCAGTGGCCCAGTGGCCCAGGCCCAGTGGCCCAGTGGCCCAGGCCCAGTGGCCCAGTGGCCCAGTGGCCTGTGGCCCAGGCCCAGTGGCCCAGGCCCAGGCCCAGTGGCCCAGTGGCCCAGGCCCAGGCCCAGTGGCCCAGTGGCCCAGGCCCAGGCCCAGTGGCCCAGGCCCAGTGGCCCAGGCCCAGTGGCCCAGGCCCAGGCCCAGGCCTGTGGCCCAGGCCCAGTGGCCCAGGCCCAGGCCCAGTGGCCCAGGCCCAGGGCCAGTGGCCCAGTGGCCCAGTGGCCCAGGCCCAGGCCCAGTGGCCCAGGCCCAGGCCCAGTGGCCTGGCCCAGGCCCAGTGGCCTGTGGCCCAGTGGCCCAGGCCCAGTGGCCCAGTGGCCCAGGCCCAGTGGCCCAGTGGCCTGTGGCCCAGTGGCCCAGGCCCAGGCCCAGTGGCCCAGGCCCAGGCCCAGGCCCAGTGGCCTGGTGGCCCAGTGGCCCAGGCCCAGGCCCAGTGGCCCAGGCCCAGTGGCCCAGTGGCCCAGGCCCAGTGGCCCAGGCCCAGGCCCAGTGGCCCAGGCCCAGTGGCCCAGGCCCAGTGGCCCAGGGCCTGTGGCTCAGGCCCAGTGGCCCAGGCCCAGGCCTGTGGCCCAGTGGCCCAGTGGCCCAGGCCCAGTGGCCTGTGGCCCAGGCCCAGGCCCAGTGGCCCAGGCCTGTGGCCCAGGCCCAGGCCCAGTGGCCTGTGGTGGCCCAGTGGCCCAGGCCCAGGCCCAGGCTCAGTGGCCCAGTGGCCCAGTGGCCCAGGCTCAGGCCCAGTGGCCCAGTGGCCCAGTGGCCCAGGCCCAGTGGCCCAGGCCCAGGCCCAGTGGCCCAGGCCCAGTGGCCCAGGCCCAGGCCCAGTGGCCCAGGCCCAGTGGCCCAGGCCCAGGCCCAGTGGCCCAGTGGCCCAGTGGCCCAGTGGCCCAGTGGCCTGTGGCCCAGGCCCAGGCCCAGTGGCCCAGTGGCCCAGGCCTGGCCCAGTGGCCCAGGCCCAGGCCCAGGCCCAGGCCCAGGCCCAGTGGCTCAGTGGCCCAGGCCCAGTGGCCCAGTGGCCCAGTGGCCTGTGTGGCCCAGGCCCAGGGCCTGTGGCCCAGTGGCCCAGGGCCCAGTGGCCCAGGCCCAGGCCCAGTGGCCCAGTGGCCCAGGCCTGGCCCAGGCCCAGTGGCCTGTGGCCTGTGGCCCAGTGGCCCAGGCCCAGTGGCCCAGGCCCAGGCCCCAGTGGCCCAGGCCTGGTGGCCCAGTGGCCCAGGCCCAGTGGCCCAGTGGCCCAGTGGCCCAGGCCCAGGCCCAGTGGCCCAGTGGCCCAGTGGCCCAGTGGCCCAGGCCCAGGCCCAGTGGCCCAGGCCCAGTGGCCCAGGCCCAGGCCCAGTGGCCCAGTGGCCCAGGCCCAGGGCCCAGTGGCCCAGTGGCCTGTGGCCCAGGCCCAGTGGCCCAGGGCCTGTGGCCCAGGCCCAGGCCCAGGCCCAGGCCCAGGCCCAGGCCCAGTGGCCCAGTGGCCCAGTGGCCCAGTGGCCCAGTGGCCCAGTGGCCCAGTGGCCCAGTGGCCCAGTGGCCTGTGGCCCAGTGGCCCAGGGCCCAGTGGCCCAGGGCCCAGTGGCCCAGGCCCAGGCCCAGGCCCAGTGGCCCAGTGGCCCAGGCCTGTGGCCCAGTGGCCCAGTGGCCCAGTGGCCCAGGCTCAGTGGCCCAGTGGCCCCAGTGGCCCAGGCCCAGGCCCAGTGGCCTGTGGCCCAGTGGCCCAGTGGCCCAGTGGCCCAGTGGCCCAGGCCCAGTGGCCCAGGCCCAGGCCCAGTGGGCCCAGTGGCCCAGGCCTGTGGCCCAGTGGCCCAGTGGCCCAGGCCCAGTGGCCCAGGCCTGTGGCTCAGTGGCCCAGGCCCAGGCCCAGGCCCAGGCCCAGTGGCCCAGTGGCCTGGGCCAGTGGCCCAGGGCCCAGTGGCCCAGTGGCCCAGGGCCCCAGTGGCCCAGGCCCAGTGGCCCAGTGGCCCAGTGGCCCAGTGGCCCAGGCCCAGGCCCAGTGGCCAGTGGCCCAGTGGCCCAGTGGCCCAGGCCCAGGCTCAGTGGCCCAGGCCCAGTGGCCCAGGCCCAGTGGCCCAGTGGCCCAGTGGCCCAGGCCCAGTGGCCCAGGCCCAGGCCCAGGCCCAGGCCTGGTGGCCCAGTGGCCCAGGCCCAGGCTCAGTGGCCCAGGCCCAGGTGGCCCAGTGGCCCAGTGGCCCAGGGCCCAGGCCCAGGCCCAGTGGCCCAGTGGCCTGTGGCCCAGTGGCCCAGGCCCAGGCCCAGGCCCAGTGGCCCAGTGGCCCAGTGGGCCCAGGTGGCCCAGTGGCCCAGTGGCCCAGTGGCCTCAGTGGCCCAGGCCCAGTGGCCCAGGCCCAGTGGGCCCAGGCCCAGTGGCCCAGTGGCCCAGTGGCCCAGGCCTAGGCCCAGGCCCAGTGGCCCAGGCCCAGTGGCCCAGGCCCAGGCCCAGGCCCAGGCCCAGGCCCAGTGGCCCAGTGGCTCAGTGGC